>CM030788.1:4950000-6187500 GCA_018127125.1 Rhododendron griersonianum | reverse complement strand
CTATTCCATTCATGGGGGGGATTGTTGGAAATTTACGGAATTTCGGATGAATGAAATCGGGGCTACCGGAGGGTCTCCCGAGGCAACCGTGCATGTCCCGGGTTCGTTGTATCTGGACGCACCACAATCAATAGACGTATTGATGTGTGGATTTCGTAACTTCTGTAACCCCTCACCATGATGGACATTCATTCTTGTAACCTCCCTCATTCAAATGGCTGAATTCATATCAGCATTTGATGGCGATTTAATGGCTGAATTCATGGCAGCATTCACCTCTCATAGGCCACCCTAACTCTATAAAAGGGAGCTCATGTTCTTGGAAAAATCACAAGCAAATTCGCAACCATCTATCATATTCTGATTTTCGTTCTTGAGAGAGAGAGGCAGGCGGTAGTCAGTTCGCCAAGGCGGTCATCGGTGGTGTTCCGACGGCTAGCGGTCCAACCGAGCTAACCCTGGGAGAAAGTCGCCGAAGCAACCTACAACACCCACGGTAGGGGCGAATCTTTCTTAAGGAGACTGTGGTTCAACACAGGACTCGGTTTCAATCCAAGATTCTGTTTGTATCTCGTTCTTCGTTTTTCCGTATTCTGTTTCAATCTGTTTTGTTCTTGTATTTCGATTATGTAATTGCTGATTATCAATGGAAATTGTTCACTGGATTTCGTGTATATGCCGAGATTTTCCCAACAACAGTTACAGTAAATTAAATCCATCCCAAAAAAAACCAAGGAAGAAAAAAAATTGGGTACACATAGCACGTGCCTAAACACCAACGCAACCAAGAACAATAACCTTTCCACGGGCTTGCATTGGGAAATTAACATTATTATCTGTAAAAAAAGTGTCCATTACTAATACTTATTGGACATCACAAAACGCAAGAAACGATTAGTCATTTTTAACCAATCCAGCCCGACTCTCCTGCTTATTTTGGATGTTCTCTTTGGGTGCTCTATTTTCTAGGGTGAAATTAAACTCGATTTGTAACTCTGTGTGTTAGGGTTTGAAAATTTAGATTCAACTAAAACTAAGAAACTTTAAGTAAGAGAAAAAATCAGTTAGCAAATAGAAGGATGCTGCGTGTAAAAATGTAACGACCACAGCTTCTATTATTATTAGTGATGAGTGCTCGATCTATTGAAGGTTTGAAAACACGCAGCTAACGACTTGGGAAAAAAACCACGTGCAACGAACGTGCATAACCACTAGTTGTATGTAAAAAGTATTAGCAACTGACAAATATAACTAATTTAAAATCTCGTTAAGATGGAATGAGGTACTAAAAAATGGGAACGGCAGAAATACTACTATCATTTCTCTATCTATCACTCCACTAAAAAATGGGAACTAAGCCCATTGAAATTACTGTCCAGTCTACTGGATATACGGCCCCAACACCAAATCCAACTGCAGTTAACCAGGACGACTCGACGACTGTTCGATCCAGGATTAATTATTTGATGGTCATTGGCAGTGCCACATTCGTGTCCCAACACCCTTCGTCACCACAGATTTGTGTGGGATCCGTACGTTTTATCATAGGCATAAATGTGTATTAGAAATTAAACGGTTTGAAGTCACCACATGTCGGTGCCCCAAGAGCACTCCATAATTATTCTTCGATCATGACATGCCGTGAGTTTTTTTATGCTAGGTAAGTACTATAAGACACTTTTCTTTTTGCGTGTCCTCGTATTTTTATTTTGTGGTTATGCATGCTACAAATTTGAGTTAATTGTGTCGTGAATTTAATAATATTTGTGTTATATTAATGCACTTTCCGTCTCAATTTTTTTTTTGTTTCATATACTATTATAGAACGTCCCAAATTGTTTGCACTCAAAGAAAAGTCAAAGAAAGAGGTGTGTAAATTTTCATAAACTAAACCACATAAATGATTAAAATAACTTTAAAATAGAGAATATGAGGTAGTATTAAAAATCTGATGAAACTTTACATGCATTAATTTTCGGTCCCTTAAAAAGGTGAGTGTTCATTAGGTCCAATATGGGATAGAGAGAGAGTATTTAAGAGTACAACAATGGGCTCACCTCCTTTGTGAGTGTGCATGTGTAAGTGTTTGTGTGTGATTATAAAATTATTGTTAATAGTATCCATCCTCATGAGCGCCAGTTTACCATTGTCATTTCTTTAATAGTGTCATTTTGTCAACGCAAGATTCAACAATTCCAGATTTTTAACAACTTTGGGCATGTTTGGCATCACACCCACTTTGGCAAATTTGGAGGGCGGGGTCTTACAAAAAAAATATTGGAACCGTTAATTTTTTATTTTTTTTGCAGTTTTTGCAACAAAAAAAATTTGAGAATATGAGGTAGTATTAAAAATCTGATTAAACTTTACATGCATTAATTTCGGTCTCTTAAAAAGGTGAGTGTTCATTGGGTCCAATATGGGATGGAGGGAGAGTACTTAAGATTACAACAATGGGCCCACCTCCTTTGTGAGTGTGCATGTGTAAGTATTTGTGTGTGATTGTAAAATTATTGTTATAATTAATAGTATCCATCCTCATGAGTGCCAGTTTACCATTGTCATTTCTTTAATAGTGTCATTTTGTCAACGCAAGATTCAAAATTCTAGATTTTTAACAACTTTGGGCATGTTTGGCATCACACCCACTTTGACAAATTTGGAGCGCGGGGTCCTACAAAAAATATTGGAAACGTTAATTTTTTATTTTTTTTTGCAGTTTTTGCAAAAAAAATTTGAGAATATGAGGTAGTATTGAAAAACTGATTAAACTTTACATGCATTAATTTTCGGTCTCTTAAAAAGGTGAGTGTTCATTAGGTCCAATATGGGATGGAGGGAGAGTGTTTAAGAGTTCAACAATGGGCCCACCTCATTTATGAGTATCCCTGGTGGCCTGTGTAAGTGTTTGTGTGTGGTTGTAAAATTATTGTTAAGAGTATTCATCCTTATGAGCGCCAGTTTACCATTGTTATATCTTTAGTAGTGTCATTTTGTCAACTTAAGATTCAAAATTCAAGATTTTTTACAACTTTGGGCATGTTTGGAATCACACCCACTTTCACAAATTTGGAGGGCGGGGTCCTACAAAAAAATATTGGAGCCGTTAATTTTTTATTTTTTCACAGTTTTTGCAAAATATTTTTTTAAGGTCTTTTTAAAAATTAGCACAATCGGATATTGATAAAGACTTGATATATATTTGATATTTGGTCGTGTCATGTCATGTCATGTCATTCAGATTTTCCTCCAGCGCGCTTAAGTGATTAAAATAAAAACATCATATCAAAATAAAAATAACCCGTGTAGATATTGAATCTTTTATCAAGGACTCTATGGTGGGTTCCACACACCCTACATATTTTGCACAATAGGTGTTGTGGGGTGTTTTTGTTGTTGGTGGGGGTTTAATGGGGCGCTTTTTCTCTCTCGCAACTGCTGTTTTGTGAATGATTTTGCCATGTTGGCTGAAATTTTGCAACTTTGAGAGCAAAATGACTTTATGCATGGGTATGGAATTCCAAGTTGGGGTCAATCATCCCGGCGGTGTTTGGGTTGACAGTTCACCAAAACACAAAGTCAAGAAAGCTATAATTGCTTATACCAATCCGGCACAAGCGTACCCATAGTGTATTTCAACACGATAGGATTCCTTCTGTCAGTGGCGGCTCCAGGAATTCTTCTAAGGGTGTTCAGAAATTGCACTATACTATCTTGAGAAACCACAACTATATATAAACAAAAAGTTATACATAATCAGTCTCCTTCTTATAAGGGTGTCCTTACTTAGCTTAAGTAAGGACTTCACATTTTTCGATTGAATTTTGATGATCCGAGCCACTCAATGTGTTCAGAATGTGACTTTAAGGGTACTCGCTAGAAATCGGAAAAAAAAATGACCTGAAAGGGCTCCATTCGAGCAGTTTTTTTAACCGTTCAATAAAAACTTCTAGGATGAAGTTCTTCTCGGTCTTTTTTTTTGTTGATTTTTTCGCGGGTACCCATAAAATCACACTCTAATTACATTGAGCGGCTCAAATTATCAAAATCCGATTGAAAAAGGGGACGTCTGCACTTTGCTGAGTGTGGACGCCCTTAGGCGAAGCTATACATAATATCTAAAATGCGACCCAAAAATAGCAAAGTATATAAGCTATTACAATTGTCCTCGACGAGTTTTCATAGTTTGAAACCGTTGCATGATATCCTTATTATCAACGGTATCAAATACATCACTCTCTATATAAGTAATTAAGCAATTATTCATCTATTGATCTCCCATTCGATTGTGCAGATTGCTTTCAATTTCAAGTGGATTAATTTGTGGGCTATTTTTTGGGTGACTGTTCATCAACATTTGGATTGGGTGTTCATTGACAATTGAATTGGGTGTTCAAAGTAAGGCTAGTCCAAAAATTTTACATGTATTCTGAGCAAAAATAAATAAAATTGGGTGGTCAGTTGACCATGGAAGGACACACATGGAGCCGCCTCTGCCTTCTGTCTTTGACAACAATATATCTTGGAGCTCATTGTTGTTTTGCCATTGTGAAAAGGGGCTTTTGGTTTTATTCAAGCTTAGATCTTGTGGTTGACAATCGTGACCATCAGGGACGAAGCTATGTTGGGGCCAAGGGTAGAGGCTTTTGGGTTTGTTCGAGTTGGGAGCTTGTGGTGGGGCAGATCAAAACGCCCCCAAGCTCCTGAGTTTTAAAATTTTATTTTGTATATACCTAATTTTTAAAATTATTTATATTTATTCGTGTATAGCTACTTATAATTTTACTAATTTTGGTTTTATTTGATAAAAAATCGTTTATTTTACATTCTTATTTTTCAATTTCTTTCATAAATAAAAAATAAAATACGTGACTGTTGAAGTAACCTAAAGAAGAAAACAAAATAATTCGTATGTTTTAACTACATTAGGCTAAAATCATTTTAATGTACAAATGTAATGTATTGAAAAGCAAAAAATTTATGATACAATAAGTACTATACATTTCGATAAAAAAATATGTATATTAAGCCGGCTCTTTCGGGTCAAAATCCTGACTTCGCCACTGACGACCATGGCATTTGCTTGTACATTTTCAGCAAATGTTGTCTCGCCCACAGAGATGTATAAGTTCGTAAACCTTCATTTTGGTTTTTGTCGTAGTGTGGGCCGTAATGATAACATTTCTCTGTGTAGTACCATTTGAGGTTCAATTGACAACGCTTGTGGGGATAGAAGTGATAGTAGGTTTTGTGTGTCAGAATTAGAATTATTCATTTTGTTTATTTTTATGTTCTATGACAAAATTGATTTCATAAAAGTTTAGGTAAAATATTTTTATTAAAAAGTCATTTTGAAAAACAAGAAAATGCTTTGCTGTAATCCTAAATAAAACTAATGTTTTGATATGAGTTTTTGGCTAATTGCCTTCGTGCGAAAAGGGGTTCTTCAATGTGCAATAATTATTAACCTTTTTGTTATCTGCCGTTCAAAAAAAACTTTTTGTTATTTAAAAGCCAGCAAATGAGCTGCACACAATCAATAATACATCATTTCGTTTTTCTTCACACTAATAACGACATTGCCGACGAGTCGCCTATTAGATTAGATTCATTGCACCTAGGGGTACGTGGAGCAAGGAATTTTGTTTGCTGGGAGCAAGGAATACATGTGAATCTAACTTTTGACCCCAGCAAACAAAATTCCTTGCTCCAAAGAATAACTAAATTAAGAGATTAATTATAAAATAGATATACACTCATAAAATGTATTTCTGCTTTATAATTAATTGGTCCCAAAAACTAGATACATTTTGAAAACAATGCGTGACTGGTTTAGTCCTAGCGATTACCTGATATATGTGGAACAAAAAACAGTAAATAAATGGGGACCAAAATAGACGGGCAGAGTGATCTCATACGTACATTTACATTAAGCTAGGAGGACAAAAATAAAAAAGGCAGAAAAGACTATTACTTCAAGAAGTATGTGTGGAGTGTTTGGTTCAAAGTCATGCACGCCCAAGTTGATCAATTGTAATATGAAGGCTTACTATTGACATCGACCAAGACAATTGGCAAAACCATCCAATGATCAAGACTTAGCATTTACGTCCATGGAACCCATGACTCCAATAGGATGTCTATTTAAATTTTTTTTTTTAAATATATAACGGGGATGGGGTGCTTACCAATTTTTTTTTTCAAACTTCAGAGATATTTTCATTGATACGAAAAATTATACATCGGGAACGGCCGAATGGGTAGCAATCTTCAAGGAGAGAGGAAAACAACCACAAAAGAGGTCTAAACGATCACAAACGAACATTCAGGATCTCACACAAGCAAGACTTGTTTCCGACCTTGAAAAGCCATCAAGACGACGTAGAAAGCCCACTACAACAACACACACAAGGAGTGAGAGAAAGTCCCACGCAGGGGAAGAAAACCAACAAAAAAAAACAAGCTAACAAAAACTAAATCAAAACCTAAGAGCAAATAACAAATCCACACCTGGCCCTAAGTTCAGCCGCCCAAAAATGCCGATCAAGACCCTCATTGCCGCCACCGCTGCTACCACAAGGGCAGCCGAGAGACAGCAAAGACCACAGAATGGAACCTTGATCACCACAGCAGTCACACCACTCCGTATAGCAACACCAACCACTATCTTCATCCCAAGAAACGCGACTACGTTTGGTTTGAGTTTAGTGATCCAACCCTTTCTCTTTGCACACAATCCTTAATTAATTTTTTCCTTAATTATTACTTCCTCAATTCTAATTCTTTAGTCATTTTTGGGAGTCCGTATGACTTTTCAATTAATTACACCTTATAATCTATAATATTCTAAATGATTTTGAAAATTTTGTTTAATAGTACAAATCGAGAGCTATCAAACAAAATTCATATTGTATATAAAAAGCATTAGCGACTAACAAATACAACCAATTTAAAATCTCGTTAAGATGGAATGAGGTACTAAATAATGGGGACGGCGGGAATATCATCATTTCTCTATCTATCACTCCACCTATTATCTCAAAAACCTCCCTAAAAACCCAAAACCATCCTATGCTCATTGGCATTAAGTTGGCTTAGATCCCGTTCCGCTTTCTCCCAAAATCTTCTTTTTTCAAAAAGAAGGTAATTTCAAATTCAAATATAATGAAAATGAAAAATAATTTTTCAATTTTTTTGCACCGTTTAAAAGATGTCAATGAGATCTATCAAACAAGATCCATATTGGTAGGAAAATTATTTGCGTCAACACATAATTTTTGACCTTGAAATTACGTTCTTTTTCCCAAAACCTTCTTTTTTGAAAAGTAAAATGCCACCACATTTCTCGGTAACTGGGCCTCATATTTAAATCGAATTAAATATGAACACGTAATGGGCCAGTGACGCACATGCACCGTACGACAGCACTCCTGTGTGTACATTTAAAGCATTCAATTGTATCTATCTACCTACGTACGTAAACACGAAATGTCATCCTTTTTCTAGTCTAGACGAAATATTGATGATGGGAGAGAGAAACAGGCGAAATATTGATGATGGGAGCGGGAGAGGAAATTTGGATTGCCAGGAAGAGAGAGTCCAAGAAAGGAAGAGAGGACAAGGAGAGAGAGAGAGAGCACAAGCGACAGATAGAGAGAGAGGAGAGGAATAGAGAGAGCGAAGAACAGAGGATAAGGCGCAAGAGAGAGACATGGAAGAACAGAACAGAGGAATGGCTCTGTGATGCAGCAATGAGAGGGGATATAGAATCACTAAAGGAAATAATGAAAATAGATGATTACATTCTGGATAAAGTTTTGGTTGGAAGTTTCAAAGGGAAAAATCCTCTTCACATGGCTACATCAATAGGGCAAAAAGAATTTGTTCTGGAACTTTTGGAGTATAAACAAGATCTTGCTAAAGCTGTTGACATGGAACTAGGGACGGCCCTTCACATAGCTTCCTCTAAGGGGTATTTAGAGATTGTGGAACTCTTACTGGAAGTTAGCCCTGAGATGTGCATTGTTTGTGATCGAGAAGGTAATAATCCTCTTCATATCGCTGCCATAAAAGGTAATGTCAAAGTATTGGAGGTGTTGGTTCAGACCAATCCCCAAGCAGCTCGAGTTATGGTGGATCGAGGTGATAATATTTTGCACTTGTGTGTAAACTATAATCAGCTTGCTTGTCTGAAACTACTGCTAGACAGAATTAGAGGTAAAGAATTCGTCAATTCTACTGACATCAATGACAACAACATATTGCATCTCGCAGTTATTGGTAAACGTCATGAGGTACGTCCATATTCAAACTTTTTATTGTTAAATTTTTGGCAATATTTTTTTGGTCAATGCAAAATAATTCCATTCATAAAGCCGGGCCAGCAACACTAATTGAGGACTCTATCCTAAAGTAAAAACAAAATAATAAATGATACTTCTAGCAAAAATGCTAGGCTTGAAACAAAATTTTACAACATAGTTATAACAATTTTACATGTCAGCATTGGGGTCCTAGAACTCAAGACGTGTAAGGATGTGTAATGATGTTCATGGGCTCCAATACTGACATATAAAGATATTGTAACAATGTTGTAAGATTTTGTTGTAAGCCTAACAATTTGGTATGATGTCTAGCCTAAAGCTAGCTCTCTAATACGATTTGGGGATTTTCGAAGCAAATAGGAAATACTTTCGCAGTAGTACAAGTATAGAATACTGACTAAAACCGATAGTATTGTGTACATCCCGATTGTTGCTCTCGGCAATCAACAATTGGACGGTTAAAATTAGGCACAACACTAGGCAATTCGGACCGTTGATTGCCAAGATCAACGGTCGAGATATGCACATCATGGTGCGCACAACAACCTCCCCGGGTTCTCCAAAGTGTAACAAAAAATTCAAATTCCAGTAGGAAATTAAAAAGAACTATGGAATCTCATCCAAAAAAAAACAAAACAAAACAAAATATTGAAAATCCCTTGGATTTGAGGTCGAAGGAAAAGAGTCCTCAAATGGAGAACGAGTGGCTTATTTAAAAGAAGGAAGACTTTTACAAGGGATGAAGGGAAGAAGAACAACACTCTCGGAGAGTATTGAAAATCTTTAGAGCAAATTTAGGTACACTACATTATTTTTACTACATGGTACACTATATTTCATGTGAGATCCATTCCGGGTCCCACAAAACTTCAAAAAAATATCTATAAAATTTAAAATTTTATTTTATGGGACCCTGTAGAAAATTAGCTCCAACGAATATCGGTAAGTATTATTTCTCGATTTGTAAGAGCGAAACTGTTCAACTGTGCAGTTTCGTTTATACGAATACAGAAAATAATATTTACTGATATTCGTTGGAGCTGATTTTTTAAAGGGCCCATAAAATATTATTTTAGAATTTATGGACATTTTTCTATATTTTTGTAGGACCCGAAGTGGGCCCCACATAAAATGTAGTGTAACTATGTAGTGGAACATGTAGTGTATGTAACGTTTAGAGAGAAGAACAATAGAGGTGGCGGCAAGGTTTGTAGTTGTAGAGAGCGGACCTTTGGGTTGTTTGGCGTAAGACTAACGTTATTTATCTCATGTTTAATTGAACTTAATAATTAAGTTTTTTGATTTGTCTTACATTTTAAATTTTTTGTTAGTTTTGTATCAAATTTATTATATATAGATTTTCACTTAGTCTTGATGAGAGTAATTTAATTAAGAAGTAAACTATTATGCTTCCACAGCTAAAAAATTGTTTACGAAAACTACAATTATAGGATGCTCGTAGACGACCACCAATTGGTACCTAACACCCTTCTCCACACACAAATATGTGATGGAAAAGGGAGTTGGGGACCATGTGGCCGAGCCCAAGCTCACTGAACATTTACTCCAAAAACGTAACCTTATTGAACTTTTCCTTTTCTACGTATAATGTATGTATATTTTCTTTGATTTTTTTGCTAAATCTTAGATCGTGTATATACATATTTCAGATTATCAAATATTTGCTGCTTGAGTGGCCAAAAGAATTAATGGATGTGAATGCAAGAAATGGAAGTGGGTGGACGGCGCTGGATATTCATTCCCGAGTAGCAAAGAGTGAAGATAACTATTGTGATATCAAACACGTCCTACGTGAATCTGGGGTTAAAAAGTCCTACAAACTTTTTTTCCCATTTGATCCTTCTTGGCAGAAGAAGAAAAAGGATACATTAATGATTGTATCATCGCTGATGGCGACGATGTCATTCCAAGTCGGGATCAACCCTCCTGGTGGTGTTTGGCAAGATACATCAGCAGGACACGAAGCCGGGAAAGCTGTAATTGCTTATACCAATCCCAAAGCGTATCCGTATTTGGTGTATTTCAACACGATAGGATTCCTTCTGTCTTTGACTACAATCTTAGAGCTCATTGTTGTTTTGCCAACACAAAAAAAGGCTTTTGGGTTTATTCGAGCTGGGATCTCGTGGTTGACGATCATGATCATGACGTTCGCTTATACATTTTCCGTCATTGTTCTCGCTCCCACGGAGATGTATAATTCCATAAACCTTGTCATTTTGGCTACTGTTACAGTGTGGGCCGTTGTGATATCGTTTCTCCGCGTACTACCATTCCAGGCCCAATTGATACTACTTAGCGGACTGCTAGCAATTCCAGTATATCTTCCAATATTACTACATCTTATCATCTCGCAAAAAATATCATCATTATTGGCACAACGTGGAACTAAGCCCACTGAAAGCACTGACCAGTCGACTGGAGAGACGGCCCCACCACCAAATCCAACTGCAGGTAGCCAGAACGACTCCACGAGTGTTTCGATCCGGGAGTAATTATTCTTGGGTCTTTGGCAGTGCTATATTCGTGTTTCAACATCTTTTCTCATCACACATTCATGTGGGATTCGTACATTTTATCCTTGGCAGAAACGTTTTAAGTCACCACGTGTCTGTACCCCAAGAGCACCCAATAATTGTACTTCAATCATGCCATGCCGTTAGTTTTTTATGGTAGGAAAGTGCTATAGGACACTTTTCTTTTTGCACCCAATATTGTATTTTGTGGTTATGCCAAAAATTTAAGTTACTTGTGTCGTGAATCTAATAAGATTTGTGTTATTGATACTCTTTTCATTTCATTTTTTTGTTTTTGTTTCATATATTATTTTGAAATGTCCCAAATTGTTTCAGTTAATTGTTTCAGTTAAGGAAAAGTCAAAGAGAAAAAGGTGTAACTTTTCATAAATTGTGCATGGAAGTTTGTGAATATACGTATACTCATCACAAGAAATGTCTATGGAAACTCTGGTTTATTGACAGTAATGAGGGGTTTTTTGGCTTAATAATCTTTAGATATTTTTTTTTGCCGCCTTCATAATTTTTTGCATTTGTTAATATTCTGTTAATTTCATGGAATATGTATTTGTCTCGACAAAAGAAATTTAAAAAGTAAAAAGTTACGATCATAGCCTTTAAAATGTTCACTGAATATGAAGATAATCCAAAATAAATAGATTTTTGAATAATTTTTGTCTTTGTTCAAGTTTTAATTGTTTTGGGTTATAATTTTGTAGATTCCTCTCATTGAGAGAAATCAATAATTTATAAAAAAATTGATGCAAAACATATAACAACGAAACAGATTTGAATGAAGACAAAAAGTAATCCGTAAGAATTATTAACCGTATCCATGCTTATTTTATTATTATTATTTTTTGAAGGGACGTATCCAGGCTTATTGAGTGATGGTTAGCAAAACCATAATGTTAAGAGGAGGATAACGTTAAAATTTTAGTCAAGTTGCTTTCTGATTGCGCAATTTCGTAAGAAAAACATGAGATCAAATTTACAAAATTCAGATAATTTAAATGGAACAAAGAATAAACATGGAAGTTTAGTGGCGCAAGTAATGATCACATCACACTTGAGCTGGCTCCGATCTTGAGTCCTAAATTAACCAAAAGAGTCATTGGCGATATAACTTTCTTGCAACAAACGCTGAGGAAAAAATAAAAATAATAAAAACTCAATTTGCTGTAAGTGGCCGATTTTATCTTAACATACAATTTATGCTTTAGTGTAAACAAAGGTTAAAATCGTGTCATCAAAACAGTAATTTAGTATGGGAGAGAGGTAAGAGCTTCGTTTCAAGGACGAGGTTGTTATCCAGATCCGACCTCGTCGAACGGCCGAAACCCCTTATGCACAGCCGCCGTGAAGCACAATGTATTGACTCCCAAAAACGGCCAAAAAAATCTCTCTTTACCAATAAAAGGTCATAGAAATGACCGTACGCGTATCAGACCGGAATGACTGGTGCCTCCCGTTACTTTGATCGCAAAATTGGTACTGTTATGCCCCTATGGCCCGTTTGCATAGAAGTGTTTACTGAAATATTTCTATCTTTTTTAAAACAATGAGTATTATCCACTCTTATTAAGTGGGCGGTAATCCAAACCGTAGTATTAAAAGGCGGACAATGTAATAGTTTTTAGTAGAGTTGCTTTATGATAGCGAAATTTTATTAAAACATGGGAACAATTTACACAATTGGATAAAAACCTAAATGCATCGATGAATAAACATTGGAAGTCAGTGGGAT
Organism: Rhododendron griersonianum; assembly: GCA_018127125.1. NCBI lineage: Eukaryota > Viridiplantae > Streptophyta > Magnoliopsida > Ericales > Ericaceae > Rhododendron > Rhododendron griersonianum. Next base: position 6,174,892 of record CM030788.1, on the reverse strand, counting down.
TAAGTGACTAACCCGGCTCCGCTTTTGAGTCCGAGAATTCAATTTTAATTCGTTGCTAAAATGGAGTCGTCAAAATAGGGAATTTAATATGGGAGAGAGTTAAGATATCCATTTCAAGAACGTGGTAATTTATAGTGAATTTTTCTCTACAATTTAAGCGTAAACAAAGGTTAAAATGGTGTCGTCAAAATAGTAATTTAATATGGGAGGGACTCCGAGGGAGGTAAGAGATCCATTTCAAGTACTAGGTTTAAATCTTTTGAAAGCTCAGTTTGATGAGGACAAAGGTTCAACATACGGTTCCATATCGGAACGGTACGGCAGGTACCGATGGAGTTTTTTCCTTCTTTGTCTTTCTTTTTCTCCGGCCGTCTGGCTCGGTTTCTACTGGCTGATTTGGGTTTCCTCCAAATCAGTCCGGTTTGGTACCAGTTTGGTTTCCCCAAATCTGGTGTGGAAGAGGAGGTGGGCGAATAATCCGGCGCCTAGTGAGGATCGTCTGACATTGGGGTTGTCTGTGGTTGTTGGTGGGTTGAGGTTCGTCCGGGTTCTGTTGTCATGGGGTTTGCTACTGACTTCAGCTCTGGTGAACGGCTCTCGCCGTCCAGATTTTATATGCGCTTATCGGGTTTGAGTTGGGGTCCGGTCCGTTTGGATTCTCTACTATCTGGGCTTTGATTGGTTCTCATCTGGCGAGTTCGCCGGTCTTGCTCCTGCAGGGGGTTCCTGTGTAGAAGTCTAGGTAGTTTTGGCTCATTCTTATATTTTTTGATGAAATCTATATTGCCTTCGGGCTTTGTTATGAAATGAATTGAATGTGTTCAAAAAAAAAAGGTAAGAGATCCATTTCAAGTACTAGGTTAATATCTTTGAATTAAAGCTCAGTTTGATGAGGACAATGGTTCAACATACGGTTCCATATCGGAACGGTACGGCAGGTACCGATTGAGTACCGACCATTTGTGGCCTTATTTTGGGGTCCCACATAAACGATACAAATCCTTCATTACTTTTAAAATAATTTTTCGAGTTCACTTGTAAAATTTCAGCTCAATCGATCCGATAGATGAAAGTACTACTTGATCCGACGTTCAATTTTTCTTTCAGAATTAAGGATCCTAGATTTTGAAAGATTCATTAGACGATTAGGTCAAGATCGAGCTGAATGTTTTACAATTGAACCCGAAAAGTTCTATAGAAAATAATGAATGCCCACACATCATCGGTATTGTTTTGGTCGGTACCCTTAGCATTAATGATTTTGTTTAAATTGCCATTCTCAATCTATTGGTACTGAGAATTTTTCTGCTGTACCGGTATCTCATGCAATTTCGACAACAGACCTATGCGATTGGTGAACCTTTTTATTTTGAAAACTTATCTTAAAACTGATAACCAAATAATCACCGCTTGGAGTTGGCTACAATGTAAGCAGCATGGCTACAACCCTTTGGAACAATCTTTCATGGTTAAGCTTTTGCATCTGACGTCATATAAGTGATGCTGTCATTATTGCGTCAGCCAACCATCCTAAAACTTTACGGCACTTTTCGTGTTTTGTTTTTGATCTTTGTGTGTATTTTTTGGTAATGAGAAATGATTATATACAGAAAATCTTATTTGCAGACCATTCCGTAAAAAAGGTTTTACGGAGGTTAATTGCGTACGTCCAAAGTGTTTTTGAACGGTCTGAATTAAAAATCAATTATGACCGGTAACAATTAATTGTGACCAGTCTGAATTGAAAATGAATCTCATCCATTAACTACGTGAATGGATTGTTGAGATTCCGCTGCTCCATAAACAGGTTGACCTGTTCATGGAGCCTCCGGAAATAAGTTTATCTCGACCATATATATGTGTGTTTGTGAGAACTTATTTTCAGTAAAACATCTCTATTGTCAACTTCACTGATGGAGAGAGAAGGAGAGGCAGAAAAAATGGAGGAGCGCCTCTGTTATGCAGCAATGAAAGGGGATCTAGAATCATTGCAAGAAATAATCGAAAAAGATGATTCCATTCTAGATAGAGTTTTGGTGGGAATTTCCAAAGGGAAAAATCCTCTTCACGTGGCCATATCAACCGGGCAAACACGATTTGTCTTAAAACTTCTGGAAACTAAACCAGGACTTGCAGAAGATTTAGATACGAAACTTGGCACGGCCCTTCACTTTGCGTCGGCTAAAGGGCACCTTGAGATTGTGAAAGCTTTAGTGAACGTTAGCCCTAAGATGTGCCTAGCTCGTGACGGAGACGGTAACAGCCCTGTTCACATCGCTGCGATGAAAGGTCAGGGTCAAGTGTTGGAAGAGTTGGTTCGAACCAATTCCCACATAGCTCAAGTTAAGGTGAATCGAGGCGATACCATCTTGCACTTATGTGTGAAGTATGACCAGTTTGGGTGTCTAAAACTACTTCTAGAGATGATTCCATGTCCATATTTTGTCAATGATGTTGATGTCGAGGGCAACACCATATTGCATCTAGCAGTTTTTGAAAAACGACTGGAGGTATGTCCACATTCACGACTTTCTGATTGCTAAATTTTGTTTTAGGCGTATTACTGTATGTTATTTATTGGCCTTGTCCTTTCATATGCATATCGATACTTCATTGATCTCATGTATTTATTACAATTTTTGAAGTAATTAATAGCTAAAGTAGTTTCCTCGCGTATAGTTGTTGATGTAGGACAAAAATTGAGAGTTTTTGTATTTTATTTTTATTGTTTTAAAATAAGATTTTGACTAGGAATATTTTCGTTTAGGTTAGAATTATTAACTTTCCGTATTCAGTTTGATTTTGATTTCTACCTTTATTAGGATTCTTGGTCTACAAGAATTAGGATTTTATTTTAATTAATTAGGAAATATCTTTTATTTAATGCCGCTTGTTTTGGCATGATTTATTATTTCTTTTACAGTAGGATTTATAGGGTTAGGGTCTTATAAATAGGACTGTAACCTATTCAATTATTCATCTTTTAAAGCTTTTTCATCAATAATATTCAGACTTTTGTCTTTCTTTCTTGTGCGCAAGATTTGCTCGTTGCGACGGGTTGTTTATCTCGTTTGGACTAGTACGCTAACTAGTCTCTCGTGAATTCCGCTGCGTCAAGTGGTATCGGAAGACGATTTTTCCTGGTTCGATGGCACCAAACAAAGTTGAAGACACACCCATTGACGTTGGTCGTGGTGAAGGATTTAACAGGACTCGCACCAAGGGATTTGCCCATGGTCAACCTGTTAAACACAAAGTTGATAGGAACCGCGTTGAGGGATTTGCCCACAACCAACCTATTAACCAAAACGTCTCCAGAGGATATTCTTATTATCATTACGATGGTAGGAATAAATTTGAAGGCAAACTATTCAAAAACCATGATGATTATCAGTTGACAAAGCGACAACCAAATTTCAGGTATTATGATAATTTGCCAAAATTTAGTGGTCTTGAATTTTTTGAAGATCGTTTGGATTGGATTCTAGACATCGAAGATTCCTTTGAGTATGCAAAAATTCCGACAGAACAAATGTGGAGGTATTTGTTAGTGAAGCTTACAGGTCCAGCGCTACGATGGTGGCTAGATCTGCAATTTCTAAGAGATCAATTGGGCAAGCGTCGAATTTATGCATGGTACAGAATTAAAAAACGTATGATAGAAAGATTTTTACCATGGAATTATGAGCAATTGTTGGAGGAAAAATATAGGCCAAAACAGTATCATGCAGAACAAATTATTGTAGAAGTCGTGAGGGAGGTCAAAATTGAAGTTGAAGATCAAGACGAAATTGACATCGATGCTTGTGTGCAAGAGGATACTGAAATTGTTTCAGATGCTGTTGTGGAGGAACAAAAGAATATTGCATTGGAGGTTTGTGCGTTTGGGCTTGATGAATCACCCACAATGGAGTTGACTGCAACACTACAAGAAAATATGGCTGTTGCTGAAATCCGATTTTCTGACAAAGGAGTGCCAACCAACTCTATAATAAATCAAAGTCTAGAGAACCAGCAACTACAGCCTAAGGTTCTAGTTGTTGATTTTCTTGGAGTGCAGCAATTTGATTGGGTTCTCAATATTCCTCTAGTGAATTTTGTCAACAAGTTAAAGCATGCTGAGAAACAATCTTTGCAAATACACTTTTCATTGAAGTTTTATTTCAAGCTAAGAAAGGAGTTGAAGTATTCTAAGTATCTGTTTCTTTGGCATGGAAGATGGCAGATTCCCAACGAGAACTCGAGGTCGAGTTCTTTTGAAGAAAAGGAGACTGATGTAGGACAAAAATTGAGAGTTTTTGTATTTTATTTTTATTGTTTTAAAATAAGATTTTGACTAGGAATATTTTCGTTTAGGTTAGAATTATTAACTTTCCGTATTCAGTTTGATTTTGATTTCTACCTTTATTAGGATTCTTGGTCTACAAGAATTAGGATTTTATTTTAATTAATTAGGAAATATCTTTTATTTAATGCCGCTTGTTTTGGCATGATTTATTATTTCTTTTAGAGTAGGATTTATAGGGTTAGGGTCTTATAAATAGGACTGTAACCTATTCAATTATTCATCTTTTAAAGCTTTTTCATCAATAATATTCAGACTTTTGTCTTTCTTTCTTGTGCGCAAGATTTGCTCGTTGCGACGGGTTGTTTATCTCGTTTGGACTAGTACGCTAACTAGTCTCTCGTGAATTCCGCTGCGTCAGTTGTTTTTTTGTCTTTTAATCAGTGTGAAAAAATGTACAAATTTATCTTCACTGATTGCAACAATGGCATACCAAATGATCCAAAAGGATTTGTTCAAGCATTGAAGTAATAGACGAACTCCAAGAAATGAACGATTTGGATCAAGATAATGCCATCTCGTAGAGCTCTTTTTAAGTGCACTACAAACCTATAGTGCGTTGGTGCACTACACGAACTCCCAAGTCCCGAAGGTTATCGTACGACATTGACAAAACTGCACGATAGTGCTTTAATTAGTACTCCCTCCGTCCCATTTTCATTGTCCATTATTCCTTTTGTCATTTTTGTGTCTATTGTGTATATCTTTCAATCTATAATATTTTTCATAATTTTGACATCTTTGTATTATAGAATAAATTAAAATCTATCAAATAAAATCTATATTGCATATTTTTGGAGATTCACGTTGGAAGATATAAGCGATTGAAAACTGACATGAACATAAAAAAAGGACAATAAAAATGGGACGGAGGGAGTACTTTCTAATATGAAAAGTGTCGTTTAGTTTTAAAGAAATCAAAGATAGACAATATTGTATGAGACCCTTTGAAGTATTCTTTTCTGGCCTTCTTTCTTTATCTAATTGGTGAATAATTCACTCAGATGATCAAACATGTGCTTAGCTACAAGAAAATTATAGCTGTGAATGCAACAAACAAAAGTGGGCGATCGCCGCTGGACATTCATCTGCAATTCCAATCTGAAAATCAACCAGATTCGGAGATTAAAGACATCTTACTTGATGCCAGGGCCAAAAAAATGAAGAGACGCAAACAGGATTTCGTAGGGGATGGATCGCCTTGAGCCTTCGTGGCAGAGTAAGAGAAGGAATACATTTATGATTGTATCTTCGCTGATTGCAACAATGGCATACCAAGTCGGGGTGAACCTTCCCGGCGGTGTTTGGCTAGACGATGCAGCAGCACACAAAGTCGGGAAAGCCATACTTGCTTATAACTACCCTGATTTGTACCCGATCTTCATGTGCTTAAACACGGCTGGATTCCTTTTGTCTCTAACTACAATCTTACTGCTTATTATCGCCTTGCCAGATCGAGAATGGCGTTTACGGTGGGCTCAAGCTTTCATCTCCTGGTGTACGATCCTGACAACGGCTTTTTCTTACACATTTTCCGTCATTGCAATTTCACCGGCCGGGGAGAAGTATATATATGACAGGGACGCAAGCAAAGCAATTAAACTTACGGCTATGGTGTGGGCCGTTGTGATTTCGCTTATCTTCGTATGTCACTTGTATCGTTTGACAATTGGGATTCTGAAAGAGCAACAAAGGTGTCTAATGAAGTGCAGGGATAAGCTTTTCAAGGTCGTCAACGGTAGCCCGACATCACTTCCAAACTCAGTTAGCGGGAACGTACCCAATATTTGATCTTTTGATCATGCTCGTGCTTTGAGTTTTCCCCGAAAAGTGTTACAATACACACCCCTCCTGTTGCATAAGTGTACTGTAGCACATGTAGTACGAACTTAAGGAATGTATAACGATGTGTGTATGTCTCATAGGCATGAAATTGAGTGTACTGTTGTTCAAAAGATGTCTGTAAAAATCAATCTCTATGAATGAAAAATAAAGAGATTTCAAGAAGACATCATTATTTAACAGCTAACACATATTAGCTCAATTATAAAAGGAAAATGCTACAAATTGAAAGCAATGGCCCATATGCCCGGGAAAATTGTTTCTGAATTCTCCAAAAGCACCAAAACTAATAGCTTCCAGAACATATGCCGGGAAAATTGTTTCTGAATTCTCTGAACAATTTGTGTCACATTCAATTTTAGGAGAACTAAGTACTCCAGGTCCAGTTCTATTTCTAATGACAAGCTTTCGAGAGTATATGTGACCAGTTCGCAATTGATGTGTTCTCAGTTTGGTTCATGGTTCTCCATATCTTATACTTACAAAGGCCATGATGTGTTCTCAGTTTAGTTTATGGCTATCCATATCGATCTTATACTTACAGACGCATGGTCTAGGGCACATCGATCCACTGGACAATTAATTTCGTATTAGGAATTTTCACTGACACCAACGACACTGCGCGTCAAAAAGACTTACACACCTTCTTGTTGCTGGAGAGCTTCCAGAAGGTGAAGAGCAAGCTCTTTGTGACTTACTATCTCCAACAAAATCGACTTAACTGGATGAACATATCTCAAATCCCAGATGCAAGCAGTCCCGTATGTGGAACTTGTTGCCCCTCATTTAAGTGTTTTCCGAGCTGAAATCTATCGAGTTGATTCTATCTTTATGCAATCCATGGGCCTAAAGATTTTTCAGTCCTCTCATCCCACACATTGACAATACCTTGGCCCGCAGCAAAATATAAGGACTTAACATCATTTGGTCACTGAGAAATGGAGAATATAGCATCATCGCTAGAATATAACAAGTCGAACGACTCCTTGACATCCATCGACCAAAGAAATCCATAATAGCAACTGCTATATACCTGCATATGCACAGACAAAATAGGAAAACAACCCTTTACAGCCAATTAGTGGTGAGCAAAAAGCAAAAAGCCAAGTTGAGTCATGTCACTTCGAACAATTCAATGCGTTAGAATATAGTAGACTCGGGAATGAGTATCTGGTGAGGGTCGCAGTGGCAGAACTTAGACCTTCCCAAAATTATATCTCAAGATCTGGAGGCTCGTGTCTCCTACGCTCAGGTTTGTGTACAGAGACACGTAGAGAATATTATTCATATTGTATATCGATTACCGTTATTATTCAAAATGTTGTCACCGTAATATCTTCTTCTGTCTTTCCCACTTTCCCATCTCAGATTTGATTAGAGATTATTCTCAAGTCAAAATTTGCCTCTTTCGCTCTTCTGCATGATATACTATTTGTACATGCATTGTGTGTGCCCTTGTCTAGTTATCATGTAGTATATGTATAAAATCCAAAATATGATTCAGAAATGTACTTAAATTCAAATGCGATTGCGAAAAAGGTACAATTTTTTTTTTTTTTTTTGATCGGCAAAAAGATAGATTCATTAACTCATAACACGAAGTAGAGAGCTAATAGGATCTTGAGTATACCGGCCTGACCACCCAAGACCCTCTTCTCAAGCCGGTTTCAGAAGAGGGTCTACCGGCCTGTATACTCAGGCCGGCTTGAGTATACCGGCCTGAGTATACAATTCTTTCTATTGCCGAACAGAACACCATCTATCACACCCACCTAAGTATTAGTGTCCGATACAAGTTCAGAAGAGTCTATGCACCATCAGTGATGCATGAGCATAATGAAGCCCACCTCATTGCCAACAGGTACTTGGACTGGTTTGAGCGGGGAAAATTACGGAGGCGGGGCCTAACATTTTAACACATACTGATAGGCGCGTAAATGTTCACATTAGCGCCCCCTAATTTATCTTTGTTAAGTCTATTTATATTGTTAATCGGAGTTTAATGCTTAATTTGTGTATTGTAGGTGTTCAGAAGCTTAATACGTTAGTTGCCGATCGAAGCGTGAATTGCGCTATATAATTTTGGGTAAATTCTAGATACACCTCCTGTACTTTGGTCATTTTTCAACTACACCCCCTTTACTTCATTTTTAATCACTCGCACCCCTTGTACTTAAGACTGGTTTGGAACTGTTAGTATTTCCGTCCAAAGTAACGAAAAGACTGAAATACCCATTCGTATTCCCTTTCTTTGAAAATTCATAACTTATTCATATAAGGTCCAAAAATACTCAAACCAGCGCCCAAACTTACGTAACATCCATGTGTATCTACTGTAAAAATTGAAAGATTAGTTATCAACCAAATATTCTCCAAATTTCAAAAGAACAAGCTGTTCTACAGAAAAACAGGGCAGCCAAACATGTCTTCGTAGAAAATCCATAACTAATTCATTTCAACTCCAAAAATATTGAAACCAACTCTCAAAGTTTTGTAACGTAAAGTATTATTCTCAGTAAAAATATCAGATTCATAACTTAATAGGATAGTTCCCAGAAATAAAAAGAAGATGGCTCTGCCCAGATTTCGAAACATGTGTATCAGTCCACATTCCGAAAATCATAACTAATTCTGTGTTAATCGGTTTTGCATGTTCTTGGTATCAAAATCTTCGTCTTTAAACGTACTTTAAAAGTTATGAAGACTTCAAAAATTGAATCAAAGCAGAAGGTTTCTCAAAATACGAATTTGTGATGGTCCAGAAAGCTGTCAGGAAAGTTTAAGAAGTTACCAGCAAGAAAATAAGTTTTCCGACGAGAGAATGGTGACGGGAGGTGGTGGAACTGAGGTGGGGGGTGGAGAACACCATCCTCCTCCTCTTTCTTTAAATTTCGTAGCTCACTCCCTCAAAAATTAAAATACATGTTTGACTAGTTTTTACCAAGATGATAAAAAAAATGTTATAACCAAATATATTTACACATGCATGAGTTAATTCTAGGTGTCAAATTGGCCATGCCATGTGTCTATAAGCGTGACATGTGTCCTTGCATGCGCAAGTGGTCCCCGACGCCCGAGCGCACGCGTAGCCGAGAAGCTGTCCGGGTTTCGGTCTCAGAAAAATATGAAATTCGCACAGTACACTAAATAAATTATTCTAAAAATAACCCCATTCTCGGAATTTCAAGGAAAAATCCAGAACACAGAGATTTGAAATGCCTGGCCGATTGACTTGTAAAATATGTTCGTGACTCCGTCCGCGACCAATAATTAATGGTAGTGACGAATTATCATTGTACTAATATTTTTAACGTGAGGGCTCTGAGGCTCTCACAGTATATATTGGATGTAAATGGGTTTTTGGGGCAATTTGGTCTTAGAAAAGATGTTTTAGAAGGGAAAATTCCCGCCAACAAGCCAATACCTGTTTTTTCGTTATTTTGGACGGAAATACTAACAGTTCCAAACCAGTCTTAAGTACAAGGGGTGCGAGTGATTAAAAATGAAGTAGAGGGGGTGTAGTTGAAAAATGACCAAAGTACAGGGGGTGTATCTGGAATTTACCCTATAATTTTTCCTCCTGGTGTTTGGAATGAAATGAGTTGCAGAAAATACAACTCACACGTGTATTTGGTGGGCCCAAAAGCAACATTATTTGGGGTGCACTTGATCTTCTAATTAGGCCTAATAATTATTCGATATTTTTCGACTAAGAATAAAGCCCAAGGTTTTCAGCAATCGAAGTGCACGGGTGGAATTGGGAACCGACTACGGGGCACTATAAAAGAAAACATAAAAAAAGGGAGGAAGGGCTGCGCTCTTGGCTGCAAATCACACGAAGCAGAAGACGAAGAACGGGGGTTCACGCACAGACAAGGGGCTGCCATTAGGAGGATTTTGCCGCGCATTCTACTTCCGTTGTATTTTTTCAGAGTTATTTTTCCTTTCAAGTTTTGAAGCTTTATTCTATTACTCGCACTCCGGTAACTTGTTTTGATTTTTATTCTTTATAAAAGTTGTTCGTTAGTTCTTATTTAACTAAGATCTTTTGTTTATTTTCCATCTCAAGTAATAGAAGCATGTTTTAAATTAGGGTTTCTTGTGTTTCTTGTTCAATGATTAGTGAGTAGTCGTATAGGTAGGGTCGCGGGATGATTAGCACGCCGTAATCAATTCGGGCACTGCTCCTGTTTTCAAACAATGGAAAAAAAAACAATTTTAGATTAGTAAAGAACATTTGTGAGACAAACCTAGGCATCGTCGGAGCCCATGTGAACGGGGGAATGGGGGTCCAAAACTCATTCTCCGCTGCGCATTGGTATACGGCGACCATAGGGTCTCGCATTTTGCGGGGTATCTTTTTCAATCTAAAATTAAACGTTTTTAAGAACTCCAAACAGAGCAGGTTAATCCGGACTGGTTACGAGTGCTATGAACCCTATGACCGTACCTTCTTTTTAATTATTTGAAAAATCAAACAAATAGTTTTAGTTAATCTCAGCATCCAACTACAAGGGGTGGTTACCTAAGACTAAGAGCCCATTTAAATTATAACAACCCGAGTTTTTAGTCAGCACACATCACCGTCTTTGTGGATTCGACTCCGGTCTTACCGGATATTATGCTACATCGGTCTCCGCCCTACGCTTGAGGCAACCCATTAATTTAGGATTAGGAAATCGTCAAGCATTTTTGGGTCCAATTCTAATCAGTCAAACCCAAATCGATTTCAGTTTTAGACTATCCATTTAATTTCTAGTCAAAGTATTTGGGTCCCCACTGCTCTGACGGCTGGTTTCTCTCTCTGCTTTTTCTGGCGGCCTGGGTCTCACTGACGATGGCTCTGTTTGGGTTTCTGATCAGTTCTTTCTCGAGGTTTCTCGTGCTGGTACTAGAGGTGGCAATGAGTGTTCGATGGAGGCTCTCTTGGTGGTTTTGGCGCGGTGGTCGTTTGGTGGTGTCAGGCTGAGGCGGCCAGGGTAGGATGTGGGGTGGTGGTTCATTGATTGCTTTTAGGGTTTGGGGTTTTTAGGTTATTTTAGGTTTGGTCTTGGCCCTAATTAAGTGTTTGGGCTTTGCCCATTTAGTGTTGTTAGGGCTTTACCCTCTAAGGTGTTTCGTGCTTAGAAAGGGCTCTCTCTCTCTCTCTGTGTGCAACTTCTTCATCTAGGGTTCCGTTTGGGGGAGGCAGCGCCTGTCGCAAGCCGACCCCCCCCCACCATCGCCTTCTCTTTCTCTCTCCTCTGTCTATTCTCTCACCATCCTCTCCTCCTCCACGTTTTTTTTCCTCTCCTTTTTTTTTTCATCCAAAAATGATCGGCATCGACATTGAGCAGGGCGGCGACAGCGATGGTTCAGGCGTTTTTTGGGATCTCATAGACGGATACCCTTGGTCGTTTTTGGGGGCCAAAATAGCATGCTTCACGACGACTGGTTCTGGGGTTTTTGGACGCCTGAGATCGGCGTTCTAGTATGGTCTCCCCTTTTGACTCCTTTTTTAGAGTCTAGTATTCCATTTTGGACTGTCTATTAATAAGTGTTCATTTTGTAAATTAAGTTAGTGGGTAAAAGTTGGTACATTTTTCATGTTATTCCTAAAAGTAGATTTCGTTTTGAAAAGTTATAGAGTAAAAGTGTAATGATTATATCTCTATAGAGGGTAAATAGGAAAAGTGGAGGTAAAAGTTGATGTGAAAGATATAATGATAACGCTTTCTTAATAAGTTGGAGTTACGAAGCTGAACACTTAAAAATGGACGGAGGGAGTATTTTCTTGAGTTAGTAAAAATTCACATTATTGTATCTCTTTTTTTTTTTGGAACTTTTTGATTGTGTATATTCACCCCCGCAACGCGAAAATCCTGGCTCCGTCCCTGTTATTTGCTCTACGTTTCCAAATGCATAGATTGCTTACAGATTACTATTGACTGTACAAGTTCAAAGGTTAATTTCAATAAGATTGCTCAATTGTCGCAAGAAAAGTTTGGAAAAAAAAAAAATACACAAGTTTCAGTGGTTGCTCAGGATCTGAATGTTTTTTTAAAAAAAGACTATCAAATTACTTAGGATCTTGTGAAGTCATGTTTTTTTTTTCTTTTTAAATAAAAAAACAATCAAGTAAACTTAGGAAGATGCCTTCACCGTATCATATTTAAATCTAATTATGACGTTGACTCACATTACTCAATAATTGGCTGGGCTTCATATTTAAATCCAATTAAGAAGATGTCTGCACCGCATCATAGCGTCCTCGTATTGTTCCAATTGCATGGGAAGTTGGAATAAAAATATGCTAGTGATACAGTATTAATTAGTAAGACTTGGTCATCAGTGCTTAGGATTTAACTGTGAAGTCATGTTAGGTGACATGCATTTGCTTACTCATTGCAATTCCACGAATTCTTTCACACGACTGGGGATTAGTATATTAAACTAAATTAAGAACTTATAAGCGCACATGGTGTAATTAACAAAAGCCTGTGATAAGTGCCGAAATATTGATATTTTGGCCTGTAGACATCCCAATCCGGATCTCGAAGGGTCTTTGTTCACCCCGATGATGAAATAAAGGAAACGGAACCTTTACGAGCTTGAATGAAGGATTCCCTTAACCCCAAACAGATCCTCAGTCCAAATGAACCCTTAGTCCCAAAAACAAATCAAAAACCCAAAGAAAGCCCAAAAGTCCTGGAGTGAACCTATAATGCCGCGCGTGACACTTCTACACCGCACGGCGTATCGAAAGTTAATACGCCGCACGCGGTCATGAGGTTAGCCGCACGGCATTTCAGGTAAAATTCTGACTGGCTCAGAAAACTGTCGGCCATGCCTATTTGAGCCACAGTTGCAAAATGGCTCAGCCGAAAGCACACTTCTGGCCCGCCCAAAAAATACCTCAAACATTTGAAATTCAAAATCCAAGGCTCTTGCCTATAAATACACCCCTCCACTCAAGAGAAAAGGGCTCTTGATCACTATTATACCATTTCTCTCTCTTCTTGCTTTCACACCCAATTTTCCATTTTCAAGCCTTGAGAATGTTGCTCTCAAAAGACATTCTCTAGGCCTTTTGCTCCATTTTTCTCCTCACCATTGAAGTTAGTCCCTTACTAACTTTGAGACCCCAACCACCCAATACACTCATCTACTACACACACCCATACGTCTATTCTCTTTTCCAACCTTTCGACGTCCATCCACCATCATCAACACTTATTCAAGCTCAAGATCAAAGGTAAAAACCAAGTTTCCTTGGGCTAGGCTCTGTCCTGGCCCTGAGGGGACCCTTCCGTCTTCAGGCCTAACCCTTTTGGTTAGGATCTGACCCAAAACCTCTTTTACAAAATAAAACTAGTGTTCTGTGCAGGGTACACTACGCCGCGCGGCGCTCTGAAGCGTCGCACGACGTAGTAGACTCAGGTGCACGGCATTTCAAAATGCTACTGTTTTCATGTTCAAACTGTCTGGATCATGATCGTCTGTTGCTGGATCTGTTTCTATACATCAAAAGCAGTCTCGAAATGAGACCATATCTACAAGCCATGTTTTAAACTCCATAGATCTTTTCAAAATGAACAGACATATCAAAAATGGTTTTCCACTCGTGGCTTGGAAGAATGGTACAGATCTGAGATGATCTGATGGCTGTGAGCTTTCTGAAGTTTTAAAAACAATACTGTGCGTCGTAATGAGTATACCGTGCGAGGCTTTGCAAAATGATAAAAGTTTGGTATCAAGGTAAGAACCACGCACGGCATACCATTAGGCCGCGCGTCGTAAAACGATACGCCGTCTGACGGGAGATGGTGATCCAGACAGCTTGTTTATACGTTTTCCTGTTTATATTATCATCATGACATCCTTTATCATTTCTGTACAGCGAGCACCACTAGCACGGCAACGTGACATGTTTTATCTTATTTCCCTTTCCCTTTATATGTTTTCAAGGTTTTCCGAATGGTATTAAATCCCCCCAGTTAAAATGCTTAGTAGAGACCGGTTTTCACCGGACGAGTAGGGTGCTTTTTCAACAAAACCTTCACCGCTCGTAACGTGGCTCCCGGATCCAAGATCTCAATGGTTTCGCTAGATCAAAAGTCTTTCTTTTCAAAACAAACTCTCGGTTTCTCGGATCATCCATTTCAAAAATCCGGGTGGCGACTCTTCGAGCGCGCTTCGGGCGCGGGAGCCCACAGTGGCGACTCTGCTGGGGACTTTTATTCAAAACTTCTTTTCTTTTAAAAAAAAAAAAAATTACATAAAGGAGTGTTGAATAATCAAGAGGGCCAAGCTTGAAAGGTATTTTATTTGGGGGGCTTAATGCAATTTGAAAAACTTAAACTTTCTTTTACACTATGCACAGCACAAGCCGCGCTAGCGTGTTCTGGCTATCTTGCCCGGTTTACCGGTGACAAGCTCTCCCGGAATGCCTAGCAACCCTCGACTATGATGGGCCATCGTGTTGTTCGACCATTGTCTTGCAATACACTTGACATGGGGTAGTACATCTTGGCTGTAGTCCGGGGAACCCTTCTGAAACCAAAACCGACCTTTGCACTTGTACATAACCATAGAACCTTCCCAACTAGGACAGGAACCCATGGCTAGGACTTATGTGATATATCCTATTTTATGTGTATTTCTTTTCTGTACATACATATCATTCACACAGCATTGCATCTTGCAGGCTAGAGGATTAGGCTCCCTTAGAATTCTTTAGGACTTTCGGTCAGTCTAGGAGACTATAAATCCATGGAGGTTGTGATACCTCTGGTGTTTGCCGTGCCCGAACGGCTCTCTTGACATGGGACTAACCTTGAAGGTGTGCGTATCTGGATTCTGACGGTCAAATTGCCCTGTCTCGGATGGTCAAGATAAGGAGATTGGCTCTGGTTCCAAAACGATCAGAATTTAACCTGCCTGACAGTACCTACCCGGACCGCCAGAAATCTTCTGTACAAATGCCTCAAGTGTGACTCAAGTCACGGTAGGTTTTAGGATCTAGGAAGCGCGTAGGAGGTAGGACAGACACTCGGGATGGGTTCTGAGTTGCTCCCTTTTGTCTTGTTGCCAGTTCAGAAACATTGGACACCTACAAAAAGAAGAGGCTAGACCCAATTGGTTTCGTCCGTCCCGAAGACTGGTTCGCATAGATACCCTGGAAGAAATCCAACTGAGGTCTACATAGAACAGGAAGGGTAGTCATCATTAGCGGCTTCGCCAAGTCCAGCAATACAGGAGTCTCTGTCACCTGAAAGTCCCTCACCAATGGCTGACCAAGGAAATGGGGTAGAAGAGCTTAGACAGAACATGGCCACCATGGATACCCAGTTTAGGCAATCCCTCGCCGGCATGGATATACAACTCAAAGCCTCGGTTGCATCCATGAAAAGCGACATGAATATGATAATGGAGTCTATGCAGGAGGTTTGTGACAAGCTTTTAGTTAAGACTGACATACCCAAGGATGAAACGCCACCCAAAGATACACCAGCTGTTGATCCCAATTTAGCCGCCCTTATGGCTAAAATTGGTAAGTTGGAAGAATCTGTGCAAGAAAATAAGCGATTAGGGAGAGGAGAAATTGACATGAACAAATTGTGTTTGTTCCCCAACGCTAAGTTGCCGGAAAAGTTTAAGGGTGTGGATTTTGCAAAGTTTGACGGTACTGGAGATTCAAAGGCTCACCTCCAAGGGTATGTTGGTTCACTCACCATGAGGGGAATCGAAAAGGAAGCCATGGCTCAGCTATTCCACGAATCCCTGTCGGGGCCAGCCTTGCAATGGTTTCTTACCCTTGAACCCTCTAAGAAAAGGACTTGGGAAGACATTGGAATGGCATTTGTGGCTCAATACGATTTCAATGTTGATCTAAAGATGACCACGAGGGAACTAGAGAGCACCAAGATGGGTGAGAAAGAAGGCTTCGCCGACTTTGTAAAACGTTGGAGGGCTAAAGCCGCTCAAATGCAAAGCAACCAGACTTAAAAGAACAGATAAGGATCATCACCAAGAACTTGCCAAACTCTTTTGCCCCATACATGGTCCTCTCCCAGGCAGCCCCAAATTTCTATGACTCGGGCTTGGCTGTAGAGGAGGCCTTGCGAGACGGTATATTAGAAAAGAAGGAATCAGGAGCAAAGTCCAAAAGGACGTACTCAGGAAACAGCAATGTCCTCTTCGGGAATACCAATCAGGCTGGAACTTCATCCACCAAGCCGGCAGAAGTAAACCAAATTTCCGAAAAACCAAAGTCCCAACAAAGAGTATTTACCCAATTTAGCACACCTAGATCCGCCTTACTCAAAAAGCTTACCGAGGTAGGAGTGCTGAATCCTCTCCAGCCACCACAAACCATTCCACCCAACCTAAACCAGAATGTCTACTGCTAATTCCACCAAATGCATGGACATACCACTGACAACTGTATCCGCCTCCGTCATGAGATTCAAAACCTCATTGACAATAAAGTCATTGATACCCCTCCTTCAGATAAACCAAACACCATGACAAATCCCTTGCCACAACACAATACCCCCTTCCATATCAACCAAATCACCCAAACCAAAAGCCAAGACTTTGATCCTACCTCTTTCATCATCCCTGATACCGAACCAAAGCCTATGGTGGAAATTCCTGAAGAAACTGCTCTCTGTTACCTTTGGGAATGGGGAGATTTGATTGCTGATTGGGAGGAGTTTGAAGCTGCCAATTTTCAAGAAGACATGAATCCGTTCTTTGAGCCGGGATGGGAAGTTGATTGGCAAAACATTCATGCTGCCCCTCTTGATGGGTTTTCTCTGTACATGATCTTCGAAAACCAAAATGAGAACTTGCCAGGGATGCCTGAATGGGAATGGAATCCAATCCCGGATGAATACCAACTCTTGGCCTGGAATGATCCTTTGGATACCTTCTCTATACCCATGCTATTTGCAGAAGAATACCAACCATAGACGGTGACCTACAACTGGCCGGAACCTGCTCCATTTCAACCAAATCCCTCCTACCTCCACGATCTCATGGCCAACGACCCATACAACAATGTGGGTCTTGCCCCATATCCAGAACCGCTAGAGCCCGAAGAAGATGTGGCTAGTAATGAGTTTGACCCAATGGATTACCTGGCCGATGAAGTTAAGTCAGAATCATCTGTTACTTTCCCGAAGGACACTAATGTTGCCATGATGAATTTATGGGAAGATGAACCGGGAGCTAAGACAAATCTGTGGGGAAATACGAAGATCATCAACATAAAAGTGGGAAATGAGGAATGGACCGTAAACAGGGCGGTAGCAGAAGCTGAGAAGTGGAAGCCCGAGGATCTGTGGGAAGACCTGGTTATCGCTGACTTGGCTTCCAATCTCCAAGATACCACTATTGGAAACAAGCGCAAGGCCCTAGCTAATTTGTGGAACGAGGAGTCTAAGTACCAACAGATTGGTCAATTGACCAGGAGTGGTCAAATTTATCAACCCCCTAATCTTCAAATTGGAGAATCCTCCAACCCTCCAGCTCCACTGACCAAAGAACCTTCTAACCCTTTCGTTACCCCAATCAAAGATACTTTTCAACCCTTTGCCCCACCAGTTAAGGAGCCTTCACGCCCTGAGAAAAACCCAGAAGGGATGATCAAGCGCCAACTTGAACAGACTCAAGCCAAAATGTCTGTTTGGGACGTGCTCGTTCACTCCACCCGCCATCGTGAAGGACTTATCCATGCCCTCTCTCACCTAAAAGTTCCTTCCGCAATAACCCCTGACGAACTCGTAGCACTCATCAAAACCATACCCGTCAAACATGCTATCACCTTCACTGATTGAGATTTGCCCGCTGAAGGAACTGATCACAATCGACCACTCCATATCACCCTGAAATGCCACGAAAAATGGGTACCGATAATTTTGATTGATAACGGGTCAGCAATCAATGTTTGTCCGCTCCGTGTTGCCTATTGCTTGGGATACAAAAATAATGATTTCTCTCCATCAGAAGTCAAGGTTCGAGCATATGACAACACCCGTCGGGATGTGATTGGAACCCTTATACTTCCTATAACCTTCGGACCGTACCAAACGGAGGTGGAGTTCCATGTGGTAAACATTCCCGCGTCCTTCAACCTACTGCTGGGTAGACCCTGGATGCATCGGCCTGACATCATGGCAGTTCCTTCAACGCTTCATCAGAAAATTAGACTGGGACTTGAGACTGGGATGCTCACCATTCATGGCGACTCTGGGATTCGCGCGCTCCCGTGGAAGACAATGCCCCACTTTTGGAGATACAACATGGAGAGGAGGACATTGCTCTAGGCAGCTTCTCTCTTGACACCTCTAATTCTGTTTTCACTGTCAAGATTGATGACGACTTCGTCATTAGTAATGTCGCCATAAAGATAATGAAGAAAATGTCATACATGCCAGGTTTGGGGTTGGGAAAGAATCTCCAAGGGCTAGCGCAATTTGAAGAATCAGGAACTTTAACCCGCGTAACAGGCTTGGGATACCACCCTTCTGAGGATAACAAAAAGAAAAGAAGGGAGACAGATTGAAGGACTATTTTGTCAAAGAAGAAGCAAAGCAGATTTACCAAGGGCAACCAGAACCATTCTGGGACAAAGAAACCAATACCTTCCTACCAGGGTTTGAGATATTCACTAATGATGTCTGGCCTGAAAGTGATGAAGAATTGGAAGCAATAATCAAACCAGCAAAGATGGCCGATTGGGTTGAAGCTTTTGCCATGGGGAGCCTAGCAACCTTATTCGAGGAAGACGAACCATTGGGTATAGCCATGGAAGCAGTAGTGCAGATGCTAGGGCAAGAGGCCCCCGAAGACCCGACTTCACTCATCATGGATGCCGCTGGAGATTATAAGAATTGGACTTTCATACCAAGTGCAACTAGTCATGAGCTTGAGTCTGAAACTGAGTCCTCTGAGTCCCCTAGGACTTCTGAGTCTTCTGAGTCTGTTGAGTTTGAGTCGGTGCCTCTTGGCCCAACTCCTCAGAGTCTGTATTTTGAGTTTGAGTCTACCCGTGTGTATGGTGCCCCCGAGGCCTCTGCTTATGATGAAATAAATGAATCTGGTTCCGCTTACTTCCCTGACTTTGAAATAAATTGTGTCGACCCCAATGATGAAGAGATCAATTTCGAGGGGGAATCCCTAAAGAAATTCGGTCCCTAATTGAAAGGGAAGACGAAAGCCATGCTCAGCCTGTAAAAGAAGAAGTTGTTTCAATAAATTTGAGGGAAGAAGGGAATCCCCGAATGGTTTAGATCAGTTCCGCGCTGTCAGAAGAAAAGCGCCGGGCTCTTGTAAATTTGCTAAAAGAATTCGAAGATGTTTTTGCATGGTCACACGCTGATATGCCCGGAATCGATCCTGAAATCGTGGAATATCGGATTCCCCTTCATCTTGACGCGAAACCAGTAAAACAGAAACTGAGACGCATGAGGCCTGACTGGGTGCTTAAAATAAAAGAGGAGGTAACTAAACAAATCAATGCTGGGTTCCTAATGGTAACTAAATACCCTCAGTGGGTCGCAAACATTGTTCCCGTTCCGAATACGGATGGCAAAATCAGGGTCTGTGTGGACTTCAGGGATTTAAACAAAACTAGCCCCAAGGATGACTTCCCTCTGCCGCACATTGACGTACTAGTTGATAACACCGCGGGACACGCTTTGCTTTCTTTCATGGATGGTTTCTCAGGATATAACCAGATTCTTATGGCCCCGGAAGACCGAGAGAAGACCACATTCATTACTGAATGGGGAACTTATTGCTATCGGGTCATGCCTTTTGGGCTGAAGAACGCTGGCTCCACCTATCAGCGAGCTGCTATAACCTTGCTGCATGATATGATTCATAAAGAAGTGGAGGTTTACGTTGATGACATGATCATTAAGGCAAAAGAGCGAGAAGGCCACTTACCCGCGCTCAGAAAGTTCTTTGAAAGGATAAGGAAGTACAGGATGCGTCTCAACCCGGCTAAATGCACGTTCGGGGTCACTACAGGGAAAATGCTCGGGTTCATGATCACCACTCGCGGCATCGAAATCGATCCATCAAAGATTAAGGCCATTCTGGAAATGGAACCACCGCGGACAGAGAAAGACGTAAGGAGCTTTCTTGGCAAAGTACAGTTCATCAGGCGGTTTATTGCAAAACTGACTTCGACGTGTGAACCCATATTTTGCCTGCTCAAGAAAGGAACACCATTTGCATGGGACGACAGATGTCAGCAAGCCTTCGAGGCCATCAAAGTCTATCTAAGGAATCCGCCAGTCTTGATGCCGCCTGAACCAGGAAAACCTTTAATCCTATACTTGTAAGTCACTCCGTCCTCCATGGGGTGTATGCTGGCACAGGAAGGAGACGATGGGGTTGAAAGGGATGTCTACTACCTCAGCAAAAAAGATGGTCGGATCCGAGAAACGCTATACTCCCTTAGAAAAGACGTGTTGGGCACTCGTTTGGGCTTCCAGAAAGTTAAGACATTACATGCTGGCCTACTCGGTAAGATTGATATCCCGAATGGATCATTTGAAGTACTTATTCGAGAAGCCGGCACTTACAGGAAGAATGGCACGATGGCTATTGATGCTGGCATAATTCGAATTAAAGTATGTCAGCAGAAAGTCAGTGAAAGGAAGAGCTGCCGCTGAATTCTTGGCCGACTGCCCAGTCGAAGGAAAGGAAGATGCTGAATTCGAGTTCCCGGATGAAGGCATAATGACCATAGCCAAAGACGTGTGGCGGTTGTATTTTGATGGAGCAGCCAATCAAAAAGGATTTGGGATTGGTGTGCTATTGATTTCGCCGGATGGGTCGCATATCCCACTTGCATTCAAGCTTAACTTCGAAGTCACCAACAATCAAGCAGAATACGAAGCTTGCATTGTAGGCATGGAAGCAGCCATTGAAATCGGCATAGAAAATTTGGAGGTTGTGGGAGATTCAAATTTGGTCGTTTCTCAAGCAAACGACGATTGGAAGGTTAAGGAAGAGAAGTTAAAGCCGTACCATCAAGATCTCGAAGATCTCATTCCCCATTTCAATAAAGTAACTTTCACTCATGTCCCGAGACTCAGGAATCAATTCGCTGATGCCTTGGCAACATTGGCCTCTATGGTCGAAATCCCTGTCGGTGTAAATCTAAGGCCAATTGTGATTTTGCAAAGGGACACCCCGGTATACCAGCATGCCATGGTCATCAACGAGCCCGAAGACGGTCACCCTTGGTTCTACGATATTTGGAGATTCGTGGAAAGGGGAGAATACCCCTCTGAAGCAAGCAAGAAAGACAGGATCGCCCTTCGGAGAATAGCAGCTCAATACATCATTTGTGGAGGAAATTTATACCGAAGATCTCACTGTGGTACCCACAAGCTATGTATTCATGGTGAGGAGACAAAAAGAGTAATGAAGGAAGTCCACGAGGGAGTATGCGGTCCTCACATGAATGGTATGATGCTGGCCAAAAAGATTTTAAGACAAGGCTACTTCTGGTCCACCATGGAGACGGAGTGTGTGGAATACGTACGACGTTGTCATAAATGCCAGATTCACGCTAACCTCACGCATGTCCCACTGCATGAGTTGCAGCAAACGACCTCGCCGTGGCCTTTCTCGACATGGGGTATTGATGTCATCGGAAGGATTGTGCCAGCAGCCTCTAATGGCCATAAGTTCATCCTAGTGGCTATTGATTACTTCACGAAATGGGTGGAAGCAGCCTCGTATGCAACCCTAACCGCAATTCAAGTTGCGCACTTTATCAAGCAAAACGTCATCTATCGGTATGGGGTCCCACAGGCATTCGTATCCGATAATGGGGTTCATTTCAAAGGCTGAGTTAGGGAAGTCTTGGAGGAGTTTCAGATCCAAATACACAAGTCAACAACCTACCAACCGCAGACCAATGGGGCCGTGGAAGCGGCCAACAAAACAATCAAAACCATCCTAGAAAAGACCATTCAATCTGCAAGGGATTGGCACGAACGACTACCTTTGGCATTATGGGGATATCGCACGTCTGTACGTACACCAACGGGGGCAACTCCGTACTCCTTGGTTTATGGCATGGAGGCTGTACTCCCCATAGAATTAGAGGTTCCATCCCTCCGAACTATGATCGAGTGTAATGTCCAAGAGGCAGATTGGTTGAGCGACCAATTTGAAGAACTTATGTTGTTCGATGAACGCCGTCTAAGGGCACTTTACCACATTCAAGGATATCAAAAGAGAATCGCGCGCGCATTCAATAAAAAGGTGAAGCCCAGGGACTTGGCGGAAGGCAACATGGTTTTGAAAGAAATCCGAGCACCAGTCTATGATCCACGAGGAAAGTTCCGAACAAAATGGTCCGGGCCTTATATCATCAAGACTATCCTATTTGGAGGAGCTACGCAACTCATTGACATGGACAGAAATGAATTCTCAACTCTAGTCAACTTGGATCAACTCAAGCGCTACTACCCCTGAGAGAAGCTCGCTAGGCTGAAAGCTGCAAGGGCAGCCAGTTCCAGGCAAAAATTAGAGCAAAAGCCTGCTAGGATGAAAACCCGCAAGGGCATCTTAGGCAAAAGTTAAGGCACACAATGAACGAGCTCGCTAGGCCGAAAACCCGAAAGGGCGGTACTAGGCAAAAATTAGAGCGCAAAAGGAGAGTGTCAAAACCAGAGCAAACCCTATCCTTGAACTACGTCATGACCTGATTCCTTCATCAAAAAGGATACGTAGGCAGTCTCGCTATGGGACTCGGTCACAATTAATCAAAACAAAAATCCAGATTGACAGAATTCGGAAAGGCAGAATCAGAGAGGGGGAGACCCTCTGTAACTCACTTTATTGAAACAACTGCTTCTAATACATAGGGCTGAGCATGATTTTCGAAAATAAAAGTACAATACAATAAAAAGGAGGTCCATGATTTATTCAATGGTCAGGGTAGTAAGATCGAGTCAGTTTCCTTGGGCTCCTGCCCTTGCAGCAATGTCCCTTTTGAGCCATTTCCTGTAACTCCCACGCACTGCCACAGATGGGTAAGGATGAGCATCAGTCACCTCGCGAGACCTCCAGAATCGTTGATAGTTGCAAAGAGCCGAATGGCGGAAGAAAGGCAGAACTACATCCACCAGGACCTCTGCAGGAGCCTCTTGTCTCAAACCAAGCTGACGCTGAATCCGATAGGGGATGTAGAAGGTAAAAGCCTCCAGACTAGCAAGAACCACCCACTGAGAGCCCATATAGTGTACAGTCATGGGCGGAAGGTCAAGCCATGAGCATCTCCAGGAAATAGTCTCAGCCCGCTGATGTTTGAAGAAGTTGACCCACTCGGAAGCTCGCCTGTCTGCAAATTCAAAGCACTGAGAGGACAATAACCTAGCCTCATACACCAAGTTGCCAGGAGGGAGAGTCAGCACATTCACTTTGTCACAAAGCCAAATCTGCCAAAGAGGGAAAACAAGTGAGAAACCGTAGAAAGCCAAGCCCAACATTGAAGAAAAATGGAAAAAAACTTGAAAGAGGAAAGATGAGGTGAAAAACCAACCTGTAAGAGAAGGGGACTGCCTCCAAAAGTCTCGGTCTCCCCAAAACGAACCTTGTCCAAGCCCATCAGTGTCTCAGCCAATACCATTGGAATCACATCCTTTCGAGCCCCAATCTGCACCGCAATGCTAACCAATGCCGAGCTAACATGACCAGTGGAAGGAACCAAGAAGTAAGCAGCAAGTAAGCACATGCAAAGAGCGGTCATGCGTCGAGTGTGGTAGGTTGTGTCCGCTAGGTTACCAAGAGGAGAGAACATCTCAATAAGACGCATCACGTTGAGGTGACCATTGCTAACCAAGTAACGAGCAACACCGTCATTCAAACCTAGAGAGGCAGCAAGAACCTTGGACATGTTCTCGCGCACATGAGGCACAATGACCTCTCCAGAGCCAAAGCCGCCAAGATAGGCGCGAAACTCTTCTATGGTGGGGCAAAGCTCTTGTTCACCAAAGCGGAATACGTGCACCTCCGGGTCCCAAAGACTTGTGGCAGCCCTCAGGAGCTCGGGACGAAGGCGGATGTTACGAAGGTATCTCATAGAGTAGAGACCATGCGCCCGAAAGTTGAGCCAATCGACCCCCTCCATGGAAATCAGCCATGGCCGTAGTGAACCGGTGAAAGAAAGAGCCATTGAGAGGAGGTGAAGGTTTGAGGAAGGAAGATATGGTTAGTATGAGGCCTAAAGCTTGAATTTATAGGAAGGATAGAGGAGACAACTTCAACTTTCAAAAGAGTTTTGAGTTCCAAAAGTGTAGATTTTCCATGAGTCTTGTATAGGGAAAAGCTTGGTCATGCCCTAAAAGGACAAAGCAGACATGCACTGGTTCGGAAATGATATAGAATAGATCAAACTTCAACCTTCGTGCAATCTGTCTTGGGAAGCAACAAATGGCAGAAAATCAGGAAAATAGTGCCGCACGGCATAACGGGGTAACGCACGGCATACCAAACCCAAGGGAAAGCCACAGCATAACACGGATACGCCGCGGGATCAGATGAAACCACGCGCGGCATTTCAAAGCCCCGCGCGGCATATCAAGTCTGCATTTCTGCAGACTTTGACAGCATGGGTTTGAAACCAATTCGAGGCACTCACAGGCATCACTAACCTTCAGAACACACTCCAATGGGTATTCAGGACTTTGGGGAAGATTCGCTTTGAGTCAACTCTCAAAATTTGACGTAATGACACCAAAAGTCGATAAAAATCCATTTCTCAAGCTGTATCGAGGTATCAAAGTCTGTTTTAAGTTGTTTCAAGATGATCTTTCGAGTCCTACAGGTCATAATGGTCGAAAGTAACCTGGTCCAAGTTCCGTTTCGAGGTCAAAGTCAAAATTTGGGAATATCACCCTCCAAAGTCAATGTTTTCCTGCTTTTCAAGCAATTTTTAAACGAGAGCTTGAGTTTTTGTACAAAGGGTCAACTTTTTAGAATTGATCATTTACCTTCTTTGATTTCTACTCCAACGTCGATAGACCTATGATAAAACTTAAAGTTCACTTCAGCTTATGGCCAAAGACTAGTTGCATGCATTGGTTAATGTTTCCGTTATTCAATCTTCTTTATACAAATGACAGTAAGGGAAATTGAATGGCATAAATATTGAAAGAATAAGCTTTTCTATATATATAATCTCCAGAATATCCATGAATCGAAGTACAAGAAAGCGTGCAAGCCCAAAATCCTATCTACTGAGGGTAAACAGGCACCCTTCCAAAAAGAAGCACGCAGGCACCACAAAGAGGCAAAAGCAAAACAAACAAAAGAGGGAGCTCAACTCTCGTCCTCGTCGTCGTCCTCACCCTCCTCCTCCTCGTCACCAGAGACCTCCTCCGTCTGGGGACTAGCTGCCCCCTGGGTACCCGTCGCCCTAGGGACAGTGCTCCCTGAGGTGTCCGCTAGGTCAACGTCCGTCGGCTCCTCAGTCTCGTCAGAGACGTCTACAGGCTCGTCCTCTGTATCCCCAGAAAGTCGTGGCCTCTCCGACAGAGGCTCATCCCGAGAGCCAACAGAGGAAGCCTGTGGCGCTTGCATGCGCACAGACTTCTTGCGCAGCCCACGCGAAGCCCCTCCTCCAGCCTGCAATAACATGGCATTCAACATTTGCATTGTAATCATAATATAAGCAATAATAAGTAAAAGCAAAGGGTTTGAAAGCCTTACCATCGTCCCGCCAGCACGAAGAAGCACCTCTGGGGCGTGGCCCATGGCGTACTGCCTCACCAGTTGCTCTAGGCCCATCATGGCCCCGACCATCTCTCTCACGTACTCCGGAGTCGCCTGCACAATAGGTCGATCGATTAGAACGTTAACAAGTGCATGCAAAAGGGTGAAAGAATGCGAGTTATACCTGAGCAAGGAACTCCGGAACTGCAACTGTGGGACGTGGCACCACCACTACACCAGAAACCCCCTGGGCAGTCGTCACGTCCACAGTCGAGGAGAGTCGAGGCAAGCTGGCCCCGCTCGGTCCTGCACCGTCACCCTGACCACCATCGCCACCCTCGCGCCCTCTTCCTCTTCCTCTCCCTCCTCTCCTTCCTCGTCCACCTCTACCGCCTGCACAACCTGACGCTCGAAGCGTCGCCTCCCAAGCAGCAGCTCGTACCCCGAAACTCGGCATCAAGTACCGAGCCCGGTACTCAGAGTTAGGGGTGAGCATGGTTCGGATTGGTTCGATTTTGTAGTAAACCAAGAACCAAACCAATACCTACGGATTATGAATTTAGAGAACCAAACCAACCCATAAAAGGCATAAAACCAAACCAATCCAAACCATATAAATACGGTTCGGTTTCGGTTTAAACTACGGTTTACTTTGAACTAAACTATCATCTTCAAAAAATATATAAAGTACTTAAAATTACAAAGATAAATTAAAAGAAAATTTATATTAAAACCAATATTCCATTCAAATTATCAAAACACACTAACTTCAACCAACTAATTAAGAGTAGAATACCAATAATTGCCTCAAGTCTTAAACTAAGAAAATGAAATACTGGTAAGTCACTAAATGAACAAACTAAAAATACCAACTATTAAACATCTTAAGATAATTTAACTATATAAAATGCCAAAGATAATTCCTAAAAACTATTGAATTGAAATAAGGCAGTAAAAGAGCAGTGGTAATAATTAAATTATATAAAATTGTATTATACGGTTCGGATCGGTTTGGAACCATGACCGTGAATGTGAATCCACAAACCAAACCATATAAAGCGGTTTCTAATTTTTTTAAACCATGATCAAACCATATTACTAAAAAACCAAACCAAACCTTTCGGTTTGGATTGGTTTGGACTGGATTCACGGTTTGACGGATTTTTTGCTCACCCATACTCAGAGTAGTCAACACCTGCCTGGAAAAGCGGCTCCAGCTCAGGGTCTGGTCGCACAAACTGCTCGACCTCCTCCCTGGTGTACAAGCTCGTCCTCTGCACCAAAGCAGGGAGGGGACCAGGGACTCGAAAAACGTCTAGCCTCAACGACTGACGTGACACCCGGTCGCCCAGGTACCACTACCAGCCGTAAGGGGAATTGAGAAGCACTCTCCCCCTCGTCACCTCCCTACTCCGGACCAAGTAAGGAAGCTCGCAGCGGTCCCACACACGCCAGCGAATCTGCAATCAAAGATAAACAACATCAGCATGAGATTTGAATAAGAACTATCAAACAAATAAAAGCATGCGAGGCGTAGTCATACCCTGTCAGGACGAAGCTCGTTTAGAAAGAGGCGGTAGGCGTTCAGGTCGCCCTTCCCCTTCTTCACTCCCCGGAACTCCTTAGACCAACGTAGGGCCCGGGGAAGTACTGTCTCGCTAGGGCAGGAGGTCTCGGGAGGGTACATGTCCAGTACCTCGTACGTCCACAGCTACAGAATTAAATATCAAGGATTAGCACAGGTTATGCAATAAGTGAATAGAAAGACAAAGAAATGCAAGAGAAGTTTGAAATGTACCTCCCAGACTCTCCAGTAACCGCCAAAACTCTTCCCCGCTCCTCGGGAAAGAGACCCCATGAAGGCGTAGCACGCCCCCAAAGCCGCGCCGCCCCAGTCAAAACGGGCTACCTCTCTGACGTCCCTCAAGGCCGGCAGAAGCGAAAGGTGTACTCGGTTGCGCCTGTTGGGAAACAGGGACGCACCGAGCAAGTACAACAAAAAGCACCGCGCCATCTGCTCCTCCTGCACCCTGTCAGTCGGGATCTCCTCCCTCCAAAACTTTAAAAGCTGGGCGTACTGGGCGTCCTCCTTCTCTGTCCTCAGCACGTACCCCAGCATCTCTTGCTGGAACGCCGCGCTCCTCCCTATAACGGCGTCGTAAGGGATAGGGTCACCTCCGACCCTCAGACCAGTGATCGCCGCAAAGTCCAGCAGCGTCACCGTCAGCTCACCAAAGAGGAAGTGGAACGTGTTCGTCGTGTCCCACCACCTCTCGGCTAGTGCCCTCACCACCTGGTGGTCGTTGCTTGCCCTCGTTAGCACACTCACGAACTCCCCGAAGCCCGCCTGTCTCACTACCTCCCTCACGGCCTCGGGGAGTCTCTCCCAAAACGTCGGCACGTCGG
Organism: Rhododendron griersonianum; assembly: GCA_018127125.1. Taxonomy (NCBI): domain Eukaryota; kingdom Viridiplantae; phylum Streptophyta; class Magnoliopsida; order Ericales; family Ericaceae; genus Rhododendron; species Rhododendron griersonianum. Next base: position 6,146,571 of record CM030788.1, on the reverse strand, counting down.
CCGCACCACCGTAGCACGAGATGGTGATCGCTTGTTGCAATAAGTTGATACTCCCTCCGTTCCAAAATAATAGTCCGGTTCGGTCTCCAATGCAACTTTTAAATTGTTAATATCTTTCAATCTATAATGAATTTTATGTGCAATATGGATCTCATATGATAGATCTCAATTAGTTCTATTATACAAAGTTTTTAAAATCTTTATAGACATTATAGATTGAAAGATATTAACAATTTAAAAGTTGCATTGGAGACCGAACCGGACTATTATTTTGGAACGGAGGGAGTAACATTCAGTAAACATGTATACTACTCAAGGCAAATACGATATTCAAATAAGGAAATGAAAGTACGATACATTGAAATTTGAAATACAAGTGTTTAAGGTATACCTCGTCTCGGCGCAAGGAAAGGTGCTGCTATGGGTCCCTCAAAACCAGAGCCTCGTAGTACGTAGGCCACTCCGACCTGTAGGCGTCTAAAAGGGTAGGGACTACCACGTGCTGAAAGGGCACGTAGGACTCCGCCACGTAAGCTCCTCGCCCTCTCAGGGCCTCCGTCGCCTCCTCCACAACACTCCTCCGAGGGGCTGTCTCACCTCCAACGGCCTCCTCCTCTACTCCCTGCGGCCCTCCAGCGGCCCCCGTCTCAAGCTCAGCCTGGAGCGCTCTCTCCCGAGCCTCAAGCAAAGCCGCCGCCAGTCCAGGCAGCCCCCGTAAGGTCTCAACCAGGTTGTCGAGAGACGCCTCCTCTAGGTAGTCACCTAAGCCTATGGGCCGTGACGACCCTGCACCCTCGCCGCTACCGACAAATATAGCCGGCGTCTCCTTCTCCTCCACCAACTCCTCCTCGACAACAGGGCCCTTCCCCAAGTCAGTCCGGGGCTCTCTCACAGGAGAAGCCTCTGTCTCCACCTCCACTCCGTCAAGCCTGTCGCCACCGTGAGTCTCCGTGGCCCTCTCCTCTAAGCCAACCGCTCCCTCCACTAGGCCTGTAGTCTCCTCCTTACCCCTGGACTCCATTGCACCTGGAGTCTCCGTCTCCTGGCCGAAGCCGGCCAGCACCCTGCTACCAATGTCACCACCGTCAACACCAACCACCACGGCTGCCTCCTCGGCCAATGCCGCCGGGGCCGGAGACCATGGGGTCTCCGGCCCCACCCCGGCTGCCACACCGCTCTCCAGGGCCACCGTGGCCGGAACAACCTCGACCCGCGGGGGAGGATCACCCCCGAGTGTATCCGTGTCGTCCATAACCAAGAGAGAGAGAGAGAACTGAGGGAGAGAAGAGAGAGCAGCGAGAGAGAGAAAGCAGAGAGAGGGAGAGCAGCGAGGGAGAGAGAGAGCAGCGAGAGAAAGATGAGTGAGGGAGAGAGATGATCGGGAGAGAGAGAGCGAGAGAGAGAGACCAGAGAGAGACCAGAGAGAGAGAGGGAAATTCGAACGGGGGCGTACTGTGTACGCCCCGTATATATATATCCCCTGAATCGGTTCGTCTGGAATTAAAAATGGACCGGGTTTGCAGATAGTTGTGCCGCACGGCATATTGGACAAGAGCGCGCGGCATAACAGCTTGACTGAACGAGATTTCTCGAGTTGCCACGACGCACGGCATTACGCATACTACGCGCGGCATACTGGGTTATTTCGACAGTTCGGATTCTGAGTACAGTTCCTGACAGTGGCGTTCGTATTCGAGTTTGTTCGTTTGTTCGAAAAGCAGAAAGCAGAAAATGACAAACAATAGCAAGAAAGAAGGCTTTTCATTCATGAAACATGAGGCCACCCTCGGGACTTTCATTACATCGTTCAAAAAAAAAAAAGAAAAGAAAAGAAAAACAGGAAAATCCTACTGCCTCTTTCTTCTTTCCTCATCCTCAGTCGCTCCCTCCGCCGGACGCACCGTCCTCTTCGTCAGATCGGTCGTCCGAACCATTCGGATTCCCTTCCGAGTCCTCCGCAGTCCCGTCCGAATCACACCCCGGCGCATACTCCGGATCGTGCTTGTTGTCTATTTGATCAAAAGCGAAGTCCCGAAGGTTGGATACCGCGCGACGAAGAGTGCGGATCGTTGATATGAGCCTCGCGATCTGACGGTTCAGTTGCTCGATCTCTTCACGATAAAAACCCATCTCGGTCTCGAGGGAAGCCACCCGTGCAACCAAGTCGTTGTCCCCCATGTTCGAGTCTCGAAAGTAACCTTTTTCTTAGAATGAGGAAGAAGGTAGAGAGACTTGGGAGAATGGTGCATAGAATGAGGCACCACCATCCTTTAAAAGGAAGTTTCAGCCGACGAAAGGGCACGCCTGTATTAATGGGCACCCTTAAACCAGCCAACTGACCTCGGAAATCGAAGAGGTGCATGGAAATTCGAAATGCCGCGCGCCGTATTGATGGCCCGCACGGCATTATGGTTTCAGAGGAATAAATGTGTTTTCTCGGAAATTGATCAATCTAGCCACCAAAATCATCTCGGAAACCAAATACTCCAGCCGTCTTGCAGCAGAAATCTTTTGGAACGACGTACATTAATGATGGGATTATTTGATCCTAATCCCTCGGGACTCGCAAAATTCCCGTCTCTCAAAGACTTGTTGTATTCACATTTGCTCGCTGTATTCGTCAAATTCGCGTTGCTCATCTCAAATTAAATCTCGCCTCCCGAGGGCTCGTCTCAAATTAAATCTCGCCTCCCGAGGGCTCGTCTCAAATCAAACTTCGCCAAATTCGCGTTGCTCGTCTCAAATTAAATCTTGCCTCCCGAGGGCTCGTCTCAAATTAAATTTTGCCTCCCGAGAGCTCGTCTCAAATCAGATTTCACCTCCCGATGGCTCGTCTCAAATCAGATTTCGCCTCCCGAGGGCTCGTCTCAAATCAAATTTTTCGCCTTCCGAGGGCTTGTCTCAAAATTTTCAAAAGGCTTACTAGCACTCAAGTTTCTCAAAGTTTACTGCATGATTTTGCACCGTCCCAATTGAACTACGTTGGTCTGATCCCTACAAACGGGGTACGTAGGCAGCTCCACGAGCGCGACCGCCATTGCCATTTACTTGCATTTTCGAGTATTTTGTCTCTGTTCAAAGACTTTAGAGCAACGGATCGGGGTGCCTATTCTTCAAGCGTCACTCGTATCAAAACAATGATATCCGAGTTACGTTAAAGAGGGACTACTGTAGACACCCCAATCCGGACCTCGAAGGGTCTTTGTTCACCCCGATGATGAAATAAAGGAAACGGAACCTTTGCGAGCTTGAATTAAGGATTCCCTTAACCCCAAACAGATCCTCAGCCCAAATGAACCCTTAGCCCCAAAAACAAATCAAAAGCCCAAAAGCCCAGAGAAAGCCCTGGAGTGAACCTATAATGCCGCGCGTGACACTTCTACACCGCACGGCGTATCGAAAGTTAATACGCCGCACGCGGTCATGAGGTTAGCCGCACGGCATTTCAGGTAAAGTTCTGACTGGCTTAGAAAGCTGTCGGCCACGCCTATTTGAGCCACAGCTGCAAAATGGCTCAGCCGAAAGCACACTTCTGGCCCGCCCAAAAAATACCTCCAACATTTGAAATTCAAAATTCAAGGCTCTTGCCTATAAATACACCCCTCCACTCAAGGGAAAAGGGCCCTTGATCACTATTATACCCTTTCTCTCTCTTCTTGCTTTCACACCCAATTTTCCATTTTCAAGCCTTGAGAATGTTGTTCTCAAAAGACATTCTCTAGGCCTTTTGCTCCATTTTTCTCCTCACCATTGAAGTTAGTCCCTTACTAACTTTAAGACCCCAACCACCCAATACACTCATCTACTACACACATCCACACATCTATTCTCCTTTCCAACCTTCCGACGTCTATCCACCATCATCAACACCCATTCAAGCTCAAGATCAAAGGTAAAAACCAAGTTTCCTTGGGCTAGGCTCTGTCCTGGCCCTGAGGGGACCCTTCCGTCTTCAGGCCTAACCCTTTTGGTTAGGATCTGACCCAAAACCTCTTTTACAAAACAAAACTAGTGTTCTGTGCAGGGTACACTACGCCGCGCGGCGCTCTGAAGCGTCGCACGGCGTAGTAGACTCAGGCGCACAACATTTCAAAATGCTACTGTTTTCTTGTTCATACTGTCTGGATCATGATCGTCTGTTGCTGGATCTGTTTCTGTACATCAAAAACAGTCTCGAAATGAGACCATATCTACAAGCCATGTTTTAAACTCCATTGATCTTTTCAAAATGAACAAACGTATCAAAAATGGTTTTCTACTCGAGGCTTGGAAGAATGGTACAGATTTGAGACGATCTAATGGCTGTGAGCTTTCTGAGGTTTTAAAAACAATACCGTGCGTCATAATGGGTATACCGTGCGAGGCTTTGGAAAATGATAAAAGTTTGGTATCAAAGCCAGAACCACGCACGACATATCATTAGGCCGCGCGTCGTAAAGCGATATGCCGTGGGAAAGAAGATGGTGATCCAGACAGCTTGTTTATACGTTTTCCTGTTTATGTTATCGTCATGACATCCTTTATCATTTCTGTACAGCGAGCACCACTAGCACGGCAACGTGACATGTTTTATCTTGTTTCCCTTTCCCTTTATATGTTTTCAAGGTTTTCCGAATGGTATTAAATCCCCCCATTTAAAATGCTTAGTAAAGACCGGTTTTCACCGGGTGAGCGGGGTGCTTTTTCAACAAAACCTTCCCCGCTCGTAACGTGGCTCCCGGATCCAAGATCTCAATGGTTTCGCTAGATCAAAAGCCTTTCTTTTCAAAACAAACTCTCGGTTTCTCGGATCATCCATCTCAAAAATCCGGGTGGCGACTCTTCGAGCGCGCTTCGGGCGCGGGAGCCCACATGGCCCTCCAAACTACATTTGTTAGTTATTTATATTCGTTACTTGATATTTATTTTGCTTTTATTTTGTTTATAGGTTGCTCGAGCTCGTTGTCCAAGATATTGGATAAAACGAAGAGTTTAATGAAGTTTGGGCTCAAAGTGCAAAAGTGTGAAAGAAGGATTGTTGATGCGTTATTTCATGAAGCCCAAGGGACCCACTGTGTGATTACAACAGTAATACCCTAATATATGTATTATTCATCCCACTGACTTCGGCAGTTTCGAACGGGGCGAGACCAGGGAATTGGACACCGTCGGCTACGATGGAAAAGGATTAAAGGGAATTTGCTGTTCTAGACTATGGATATTAAACGAACATCATCTGATATTCTCCTTCCGATGGCCGGCTAAACTCTCTTTCAAGGTGTAGATGAAGCTCGAACTCTGAGTAACACTTTTTATGTTTTGATTTAGGTTTTATTATTCGGATCATGGTCGTATGAACAAAGATTTATTTATAAGATTATTCTTTCCATCATATCTTGTGTATGAAATCCTAAGTTTTATGCACGTTCATACAACAGTTTTAATTGTTTTGTGATAACCGGTTGGATGGATTATACTACGTAAGACGCGTCGTGCCGATGAGACGATCCGTGCTTGATTAGAGACGGTTCGTGCTAGGCGGAGATAATCCATGTTGATCAGTATTCATAAATTATCTTTAGGAGATATCGCTAAGGCTTGCAATCCTACGGTATCCGGATTGATTCGAATAATAGACCTTTATCATCGCATAAATATTGTTACAACGGGTCGAGTGGATTCAAAACCCTAGATCTTTTCTCCCATAAACTCTCGTTACTTTTGATTGCTTTATATCACTTTAGTTTGCATAATTTAGGAAATCAAACAATCAAATTCTTTTCCGAATTAATTTAGAAATCGATTGAAATAACTACAACTCAGCCTTCGTAATCTCTGAGGACGACACTCGGAGTACTTACCGCTATCTTTTAGGTAGTAGTAATTATTCTGATATATTAATTATTTTTGATACGGAAACTACACGATCAGCCTGCAAAAGCTTGGGGTTCTTCATATCTGAGTTTTGCATAATTGAGGAGACCAGTAGCATACAAAAGCTATTAAAATGCCATACCAAATGCAAGACAACAAAAGTCCCAAAATTTTTTCCGTAAACAAGTCAAAACCCCAATTTTTTATTTGTTCGGACAAAGACAAACAAGGGGATCAAATGAAATGAGTGTTGCATAAGGGGGAGACCTGTAGCATAAAAGGCCATACCAAATGCAAAACTAAAAAAGCCCCATTTTTATTTCGTAACCAAGTCAAAAACCCCAATTTTTATTTCGTAACCAAGTCAAAAATCCCAATTTTTTTTATTACGGTATATATATATAATACTACTTCCAAAAACCCTAATAATCCAATACAGAATTCATAACATATTAGCTAGTATATCATATACTATGTCAAAATACATCAACATTCGTGCCTTTGTCTCACAAAATCTAGAGTTTTTTTTAGTACAAAACATATCTTGAAACTAGGGTTTCAGGTTCACCACGATCTACAGTTCTTTCGTTGCCAAGATCAAAGCCTATGTCTTCTTCGAATGTAGGGTTTCTGTCGATTCACTACGCAGATTAAAGTGACCAGTGGAAGAGGAAGAGAGAGAATCGCCATGGGGTTTGCGAGTGTTTTCTGATCGACTGAAGTGGAGAATGGGAGAGGAATCGTATTTCACCGTATAATATAATAAATGTATATTCGTCGATCAATTCATCCATTCCGTTAACAGAGTTTGTCTTTTTTTCGTTTTCAGTAGTTGAGGAGGTCTTTATAGGCGTTTTTAAATGTGAGGGAGTATTTATAAGAAAAATAATAATTGAAGGAGTGTTTATGTACTTTTACCGTTTTAATAATTCTTCTGCTACCTCAATTCACATTTGCTTATCTATTACTCCCTCCGTCCCTTTTTAAGTGTCCTGCTTCGTAACTCCAACTTATTAAAAAGATATCATCATTACACATTACACATCAACTTTTTCCTACACTTTTCCTACTTACCCATCATCATTACACTTTTACTCACTAACTTTTCAAAATGAAATATACTTTTAGAGACAAAAGACAATGCACCAATTTTTACCTCTCTAACTTTACAAATGGATATTTATTAAGGAACAACCCAAAATAAAATACTGGACTCTAAATAAGAGACGGAATAAGTAATAGTTGTTTCCACAATGGGGGATCAATGAAGAAACTCGAGGAGACAGAGAAAAGAACATTACATACAATGATAGTACAAAAAGTACCTAGTAAAAGAACTTGGGAAATTGCGTTTCAGTGGGAGTTGGGGCAAATAATGCCCAACTCATGGAGAGGTTTTTTCGAAATTACATAAATATGAAACGGAGGAAAAACAATTTCCCAGGCATGAAACGGAGAAAAAATTATTCCCCATACATGGAGTTGGTTGTAATCAAATCTGGGTTTCCTAAGTTGCCCCTTCTTTGAATTTAAGTTGCTCCTTCTATGAATTTAAGTTGCTCCTTATATGGACCTAAGTTGCCCCTTCTATGAACTTATTGAGTATTCAATTTCTTGAGCATTTCTTCAATCTACTTACCATTTCTATTATTTTCTGAAAAAATTGGGATTTGGATTACTTGCAAATTTAAGTTTTTAAAATACTTTGAGATTAGTGTATTTTGGATAATTTTTTAGAAAGAGAAATGATAAAGAAAATAAGATATATGTTTTCTAATATCCACTTTATACTTTGGTTTTAGATTCTAGAAATTGCCAACTGAAATTTCTTGTTTATTTTTTTGAAAGAGTCATTCATTCAAGCCCATCGGGCAAAAGATTTCAGAACAAATACAGGAAAGAACCAAAGCAACCTAAACGTCGATCTCAGGTACCTACTGCCGAAGCAGGCCCCGCGATAACGCCGGTACATAAGAACCAATCTCGGTCTAGATAACAGAGGATCAAAAAAGATCCACAGCTCAAACCCGTAAACAATAAAGCATCACTGAAATCTAAAGGGGAAAACAACAACAAATCAACTGAAAAAGTTACTGAGCAAAAAACCCAAAGGGCCACCGGCCTGATCAAGAAGAGAAACGAACACCACCGGACCACGGCGACCAAAGACCTGCCTTCTTCCAGTCGAAATGTGAAAAAGTTATGTTTGGTTTTACTTGAAAATGTGAAAAAGTTATGTTAGTAGCTACCAATTTGTTTCACTGGCTGCTTTTCTTAGAAAAAATAAGGTGCAACTTAAGTCCATAGAAGGGACAACTTAAATCCATAGAAGAGGCAACTTAGGTCTATAGAATGAGCAACTTAGGTTCAAATTCAGAATTGATTACAAATCGACTTCATATTTTGGGGAAAAAAAAAAAATTTGTCCCTCTATGGACTTAAAATTTCCTCAAACAGAGGAAATTTTTTTCCAAAATATGAAGTCGATTTGTAATCAATTCTGAATTTGAACCTAAGTTGCTCCTTCTATAGACCTAAATTGCATCTTCTATGAATTTAAGTTGTCCCTTCTATGGACTTAAGTTGCACCTTATTTTTTCTAAGAAAAGCAGCCAGTGAAACAAATTGGTAGCTACTAACATAATTTCTTCACATTTTCAAGTAAAACCAAACAAGAAATTTCAAGTGGCAATTCCTAGAATCTAAAATCAAAGTATAAAGTGGATATTAGAAAACATACATCTTATTTTCTTTATCATTTCTCTTTCTAAAAAATTATCCAAAATACACTAATCTCAAAGTATTTTAAAAACTTAAATTTGCAAGTAATCCAAATCCCAATTTTTTCAGAAAATAATAGAAATGGTAAGGAGATTGAAGAAAATGCTCAAGAAATTGAATACTCAATAAGTTCATAGAAGGGACAACTTAGGTCCATATAAGGAGCAACTTAAATTCATAGAATGAGCAACTTAAATTCAAAGAAGGGGCAACGTAGGAAACCCAGATTCGATTACAACCAACTCCATGTATGGGGAATAATTTTTTCTCCGTTTCATGTCTGGGAAATTGTTTTTCCTCCGTTTCATATTTATGGAATTTCGAAAAAACCTCTCCATGAGTTGGGCATTATTTGCCCCAACTCCCACTGAAATGCAATTTCCCCAAAGAACTACATCGCAAGCGCACGAGAAGTAGCCAAGAGAGCTTTGACCAAAAAGCACCAGGATGGGCTCCTTCGTCTCTAAAGAAGTGTCAACATTTTTATATTATTTTTAAATTAATTATAATTATATATTACTTCTGTAACTTTTTAATGCTGTGTTTGTTTTTTCTTTTTGAAATTTTTTTTTCAAAAAATTCCCTCTAAATTCTTTCTATTTTCAATCATTTCTCTTTTTATTTTTCTCCACTTATTACCCATACTACTCTTTCAAATTTTTTTTTTAAAAAGTGTTCCAAACATAGCATAAATGTCTCATTTCAAACTCCAACTTATTAAGAAAATATCATCATTACACCTTTCATATTAACTTTTACCTCCACTTTCCTTATTTACCTTATATGGAGACATCATCATTATACTTTTACTCACTAACTTTTCAAAATGAAAATCTACTTTAGGGGCAAAATAAAAAATGTACCAATTTTTACCCACTAACTTTACAAAATAGACACTTATTAAGGAACAACTCAAAATGGAATACTGGACTTTAAGAAGGGGACGGATGGAGTATTTCAATAAATACTTTTTTTGGTAATTTTTAAAACTTTGTTTAATAAAACCAATTGAGATATATCAAATAAGATCCATATTCAAAATGTCTGGACAACAAAAAAAAAAAAAAAACACAAACCATCATTATTTGGGAAGGAAAGCCAGACGTGAGAGTACCTCTTTTTTTTTTGATAAAGACATGAGAGTACCTCCAAGCCTCATTTTTTGAGAATGTGAAAATCCTATAACACGAAAAGGACCTCGAAGCCTCCTTTTGGCTTCTTGCCACTAAACCACAATTCGGTGAACTCATTTTTTGAGAATGGATTAATTGTAGAATGAAGTAGCGAAACACAAAAAAATGCAAAAATGAAGTAACCAAACAGGCCCTTATCAACTTGCTTAATTTATGAAGCTAACAACCACCACCATCTTCTCCATGTTATCCTCAATTGCAGGGACCTTCTCTTCTCCGGCAGGGTCGCCTGGTGCGCCTGCGCCTAGGGCCTCCACTTTTGGGCCCCCAAATAGCGTTATATATGAAATATTTTCTACATGAATTACTTTACAACAACAATAATGTGCCATGGTGGTAAGTGGCCAGCACAGGATTGGGAGTTCGATTCCTGTCCCCTTCAAATTTTTAGCACAAATTTTGATTCCTGTACAAAAATGGGGTTTCGAAACGAAGTTCTAGGGTGTCAAACTCACAAATTGAGGGTTTTAAAGAGAGTATAAACGCTTTGCTACCAAACTACGGCTAATTTGTTTCTTCTATCGAACAAATAATAAATATACTAAAAAATAAGGGGCCCCATTTTCAAATCTCGCCTAGAGCCTCGTAAATCCCAGAGCCGGACCTATCCTCTAGTTATCCACGTCATGAGAGAATGCAACAAGTGACCTCATCTCGTGAGATGCCCTTTTGCACTATTTTTCTCATTATAATTATAAAATAATAATTCAATGCTGGCATGTATTAATCTCCCGGGACTCCGTATTAAGTATTCGTGTGGTTTGTTTATTGAATTTCCAGTTCAACTCGACCGTTTATATACTACGTTAAAAACGTGCATACGCATATTCATAGACATAGATAAATGCTCAAATTACTCGATCCAAGGAATTTAATACTTCGGCAACCTTATTTATATTTTTTTATAATCCGCAAACACGCCTCACGTGGTGGGATCAATAGAGAAAAACGAGGAGACAGAGAAAAAAAGCATTAGAAGAAGGGGAACTTAAATAGGGATCATTCTCTATAAATACTTAAGTCCTCATTTTAGTGAGTTTAAAAACATATCTTCTCTTCCTCAAATTCAAATAAATGAAATCGTCACAAAACAAAAAGCATCATGAATACGTATCGTTAAATTATGCCGACGAAACTACACTAAACGAAATAATGACAAAATTCGAAGAAATCAAAACACACATAACGAAATCATGACAAAATCTGTGAGATCACCATAAACATAAAAAACTATGAACATGTATCGTAAAATCGCCTAGACGAAATTACAATAAACAGAAATCATGACAAAATTTGAAGAAATCAAAACACATATACCGAAATCATGACAAAAAGTGCTAATCTAACGATTTTAATAACATTGATATTCGCTGATGAATACGAAATTAAAAAAGCCTGCAAGGAGTAGCAACTCCCTAAAGTTACCATTCAATGTGGTTGGACTACGTCGACTTCACGTTGTGCATTTAACTAAGGCCCTGTTCTGCTAATATTTTTATTTTTTAAGTACTTCTATTCCTGAAAAAAAGTGAATAGGATTTTTACTTTTAGCGCTAAAATATTTGCAAAAAATAGGAGCTTTAAAGTTCGTATAGAAAATAACAAAGATTTTGAACTAAATATAGTGGCTCCGATCATCTTTGTGGGATCCGATACGGTCCCAAAGCCATATGTACGCGAGGTATGTATACAGAATATATAGTACTAACTTAGTGAAATTAATCTCACAAATTCAATGTTTATTTATGAAAGTAGTTGACCCTTGAATCCCGTCGGGTTAATGAATATAAAAATGATCTGAAAAATTAATTTTGCAAAGTCGATGTTCATTTACGAAGAAAGGCGTTTGACCCTTGAATCCCGCTGGGTGAAGGAATGCAAATTGACATCAAACCAACCTACCAATCATAATCACATTTGTGTTTCACGTAAGCACCTCTCTAGTTTCAGGTTAATATCTCTTTCTATTGAAACAGAGGCAAAGAAAATTGCCATGCTAACATAGATATATTATGTATAATTCAGAGACTTAATGATCTTGTAGGATTATATTTTGTTTTCTATATTCAAAAAAATTTCACCTTTCTTAGTTATGCTTTAATTTTTGGCATTTGGTAATTAAAGTTATTCAGAAGGCTACATATATACGTTTATTGAGGGGTGACAAAAGTCGGTCACATAATGCAGTAGATCCTAGTCTCAAGTGTGAAACCTCTTTGATGATTGTCAACTCTTATGCATGTGCATGAGGCTAGTGAAATAGTCAATAATGATTTCGTCCCGCCTTTACATGAGCCCCTCCCTGAATTAATAAAAAAAATGCCACTAATACAGTATTAGTAAGACTTGACTGCTTAGGATCTTAGTGTGAAGTCAATGTTTAAAAAAAAATAAAAAACATTCAAGTATTAGTAGTTGGTCAGGATCTGAATGTGAAGTCATGTCAAATAACCTAGGATCTGATAATGAATTAAGTCATGTTTTTTTTTAAATAAAAAAATAAAAAACCATCAAGTAAACCTAGGAAGATGCCTTCACCGTATCATATTTAAATCCAATTATGAAGTTGCATGACTCACATTACTCAATAACTGGGTGGGTTTCATACTTAAATCCAATTAAGAAGATGCCTTCACCGCATCATAGCATCATCGTATTGTTCCCACTTTCATGGGAAGTTGGAATTAGTAAAAGGCAAATTCTAACAGGCGCCATATAGCGCCTTATATATGGGTCCCAAATGCCAACTTTAATGAGTAGTACCGGTGGAAGTCAAGGCAAATCACTGACAATGACAGATCTTATAGCATATTTGGGTTACTTTACACTTTTGACCTTAGTAATAACAAAATTAACATAACTGCCATCCGTTTTAGTATCTTTTTCTACCAGTGTCCCCCGTTTTCCTTTCCTAGAACACACCCGGTCTGGTAAAATTTTTGATTTTTTAGGCATCCTCTGTTTGGGCGTAATTCTTTGGTGTTTGGTTGTGCAAAAATGAAAAAAATAAAAAATATTATTTTTTGAACTTAGGTTCGCACAAATAATTACGTTATTTCACTGAGCTTCCCATAGGACCAATCTTATCCACCTATAACCTAACCATGTGTTTTCTCATCAAGGACGATAAAATTTTGTATGTAATACATATACATACATATATATATATACGGGGCGGTTCCGGAAACAACTAATTAGACACCTAAAAAAATACCTCATAGTTTCCGATCAAATTTTGATGATCCGAGCCGCTCAATGCGATCAGAATGTGATTTTAAGTGTACCTGCGAGAAATTAGCAAAAAAAATGACCGACAAAGGCTTGATCTGAGCAATTTTTAACTTAGATTTAATGAACGGTTCAATTAAAAACTGCTCAAAATAAGCACTTCCCGGTCATATGTTTTTCTAATTTCTCGCGGGCACCCTTAAAATCACATTCTGCACACATTGAACGGTTTGGATCATAAAAATTTGATCGGGAACTATGAGATTAAGATTTGGGGTGTTTTTTTAGGTGTTTATTTGGGTGTCCCTTGAACCGTCCCGATATACATATATATATATCGGGACGGTTCCAGGGACAACTAATTAGACACCTAAAAAAATACCTCATAGTTCCCGATCAAATTTTGATGATCCGAGCCGCTCAATGTGATCAGAACGTGATTTTAAGATTACTCGCGAGAAATTAGCAAAAAAAAATGACCGAAAAATGCTTGATCTGAGTAGCTTTTAACTTAGATTTAATGAACGGTTCAATTAAAAACTGCTCAAAATAAGCACTACCCGGTCATATGTTTTGCTAATTTCTCGTGGGCACCCTTAAAATCACATTCTGCACATATTGAACGGTTCGGATCATAAAAATTTGGTCGGAAAGTATGAGATTGAAATTTGGGATATTTTTTTAGGTGTTTATTTGGATGTCCCTTGATATATACGGGGCGGTTCTGGGGACACCTAAAAAAATATCCCAAAATTTCCGATCAAACTTTGATGATCCGAGCCGTAAAATGTGATCAGAACGTGATTTTAAAGGTACCCGCGAGAAATCAGCAAAAAAAAATCACCAAAAATGGCTTGATCTAAGCAGTTTTAAGCTTAGATTTGATGAACGATTCAATTAAAAACTGCTCAAAACAAGCACTTTCCGGTCATACTTTTTGCTAATTTCTCGCGGGCACTCTTAAAATCATATTATGCACACATTGAACGGTTTGGATCATAAAAATTTGATCAGAAACTATGAGATTGAGATTTAGAGTATTTTTTTAGGTATTCCTGAAACCGCCCCGATATGAATATATGCATACATACATCATTTTAAACTATCAACAAAACACCGAAAAATAGAAGAGATTTTTTTTTTTTTGCAAAACCATTTTACATAGAAAAACTTTTACATCGGTTCCCACAAACATGGTCGGAACTAATCATTTTGTTTAAAATATTAGTCTCTATAAAAGATTAGTTCAACCCGATATCGGTAAGGACCTTTACAAAGCATCCAATTTTGTTCTAGAATTTAGGTCGGAATATTTGAGACTCGTCTCGGGTTCCACAAACATAATTCGAGCCGCTCATTTTGTTCAAAATATGTTGTTTTGTGTCCCTGTAAAATATCAATTCAACTTAATATCGGTAAGAGTGTCTACTAAATATTCAATTTTCCTAAACAATATATTTTGAATAAAGTGAACGACTCAAATTATATTTATGGAATCCAAAATCCGAGACGGATCCCAAAGGTGTATGTACTCAAGTGCAATTTTGTTCACCCTCCTTGAAAGAGAGTGAACCGTGAACATTACCCCTCTTCCTATTGGTTGAAATGATGTGGATCTCACATAAAGTGATGTCATGCTTACCAAAAAGTGTATTGCATGAGTGAGCATGATATTACTTGTGGTGGAATTCATACCATTTTAACCAATAGGAAGAAGGGTAATGTTCACCTTTTTTTTTAAGAGGTGAACAAAACTCAACTCTGTGTATAGCAAGCCTGATAGCAGAGTGGAGTACTGTATTATCTTACCACCGTCCGTCGTCCGTGTGTTTGCTGGAACCATTATGCTTTTGGCCTTTGAGGGATAACATTGTCATTTGTGAGTGGGGGACAGTAATGACACAAGTGTCTGAAAAGGTGTCAGTGATTAAAGTGAAACTTTGCATAGAATTCCTTCCTAAACCGGCGCAATAGTGCGGTTGTTAGACGGACCGTTAATAAAAAAATGCCACTAATACAGTATTATAAGTAGGGAATTGATTTTTGCGCTCCAAAATTTACTGTAGGCGCTCCACCTTTTTGTTTTTATACTGTGATGTTGCTGGCAACATCACAGTATATTTTGTTTTTACACTGTGATGTTGCCAACAACATCACAGTGTAAAAACAAAAAAGTGGAGCGCTTGCAGTAAATATTGGAGCGCGAATATCAATTCTCTATAAGTAAGACTTTACTGCTTAGGATGTAGTAGTAAGTGTGAAGTCATGCATGTTAGCTCATGACATGCATTTGCTTACTCATTGCAATTCTACTAATTCTTTCACACGACGTGGGATTAGTAAAGAAACTGATCCCACATTAGAAAATACTACCTAGGAAAAGAACTTATCGTAAGCGCACATGGTTTAACAACTCCCTCCAGTTAGCATTCTATGTACGTAGTTGAATTACGACGAGTTCACATTGTGCCCGCCTGCATTAATCAACAATAAATTGAAATGAAACTAGTTAAAAGGCAATTGGCTTTTTTTTTTTGAACATCGTGGAAGTCAATTGGCTTTTTTTTTTTTCTTTCAAAATGATTAATATTTTTATTGATAAGATCACAAGTACACAAGATAATCACTAGGAGTAGCATTCGTCCTTAATCAAATGAATCCATCAAAGCAGCTGCTATATACCTGCATATGCATAGACAAAATAGGAAAACCAACCCTTTAAAGCCAATTAGTGGTGAGCACTGAGCACTAGGGGCAGCCCTTCACGTAGCATCCGCTAAGAGGCACATAGAGATTGTGAAAGGTTTAGTGAAGGTTAGCCATGAGATGTGCCTAGCTCGTGATAGAGATGGTTATAACCCTCTTCACATTGCTGCGATCAAAGGATGTCAAGTCGAAGTCATAGAAGAGT
Organism: Rhododendron griersonianum; assembly: GCA_018127125.1. NCBI lineage: Eukaryota > Viridiplantae > Streptophyta > Magnoliopsida > Ericales > Ericaceae > Rhododendron > Rhododendron griersonianum. Next base: position 6,130,605 of record CM030788.1, on the reverse strand, counting down.
GGGTTCGAATCAGCCTTGTAGAGCTCAAGTTAAGACGAGGGGCGACACTATCTTACACTTATGTGTCTAAGTAATATCAGTTTCAATGCGTTTGAACTACTAATAGACAAGATCCCAAATACAAAATTTGTCAATGTTGTCAATATCAATAACAACACCATACTACATCTAGCAGTTTCCAAAAAAAATTGGAGGTATGTCCATATTCACACGTTCTTTATTTCTAAATTTTTAGCATACTCCCTTCGATGCCCATATATGGCTCCAAATCGAGATAAAGAGGCCTAGTTCCACTTGCATGGGAAGTTATTTAATTTTTTTTTTTTGTCAAAAGGGAAGAAGATATTATTGCTGAAAAGAAGAAGGGGCAAAAGCCCTAACGGCTAACATCATTAGTAAGACTTAATTGACTGCTTAGGATCTGACTGAGAAGTCATGTCTTTTTTTGAATAAAAAAAAAACAATCAAGTAAACCTAGGAAGTATCATATTTTAATCCAATTATGAAGTTGACTGATTGACTCACATTACTCAATAATCATTGGGCGTTGACACTAGAATAGATTTTAACTCAAAGGTAAGAGCATCGCAATGGTAATAATCAAAATTAATAATCAAAATGTGCCACGTCAGCATTTGATTATCTATTTAGTCCATAATCAAACTTAACAACCTTTACCTCTAAATTGGTTATTTTTGCATCTCTAACCAAAAAACCCTCACAATACACAATGCACATTTGTCCAATCACACACGAGTTCCAATCACGTACCCGACCACACCAAATTATTTGTCTCGATGAGACGATTCTAATGTGTGGTGTTTTTGAGTTATTGAGTATTGAGTTTGGTTATTGAGTTTTGGTTATTGGTAAAAGTTGTTAAGTTTGGTTATAGAATGGATGAAATTTGGTTATTTGCTAAAAAATTTGTAACTTTGTTTATTACAATGTAAGGTGTTTTTTGAGCATTGTTATTAAGTTTGCTTATTCACACCCATTTGCTTACAATGGGGATGCTCTAAGGGATTCCTCTCTCGAATCAAGATTTGGGTTCTTTCAATAATCAAACAGCGTTGCCCCTTGAATCCCGCTGGGTATATGAATATAAAATCACGTTATATTGGCAACAATATAGAGACACAATAATCCACAACAATACCAACAAAACATCTGCATGCCTACATAATACCGCATGATTGGTAATGGGAGAACAATCACTTTGAAATAACTTTGCAACAACCAATCATGTAGTGCCACGCCGTCAAGTTTGATTGCTGTTACGGTGAGTCTTGTGTTCATAGCATTATTATTAAATTAATCATAAATTGAATGTTCACTTTGTGAAAAAAAAGGAAGGCGTTGGCCCTTGAATCCCGCTGGGTAAAGGAAACGACTGACGTCAAGCTGTGCGCATAGTTTTTTTTTTTTTTTTAAAAAGATGCTCCCGTATGTATTAGGGCCGTTCACGATTCGGATTGGATCAGATTCCTATGAATCCAATCTTAATCCGTAGTTCATGGTTTTTGTAATTCAATTCTATTCCGGTTTTATCTACAGATTTTCTTCCATAAAAATAAAATAGTGCTAATGCCAACTAAAAATACAAATACAAACACTTATTAGTGTTATAGAATATAATAACTAATAAGTATTCGTAGCCTTGCTGGTTTCAAGGTTTAGATAACATTACAACAAGTTAATTCCACTGTTTCAGTCCAGAATCGTCCAAGACAACAACCAAATAAAGACTAAGCATTGTTCAAATTCCACCAACAAAATATGCAAATTCTGGTCAAGCATTATCTACTTATTACCTTAAGTTTATAATATAGTGATTGTGCACAACACGCCGATAAATAAAAAAAAGCGTGACACAACACACTTTTTTATTACAACTTAAAAAAAATTATCCTCCCCTTCTAGTGATCACAACTTAACAAACCAAAATGAAAAATTTTATAATTTATTTTTTAAAATTCTATTCAAATAGGATAAATTGAACTAATTTCTTCTAAGAATAATTTCACAACAAATAATACCACACCCATTGAAAAGTAGGAGCATATACCCAAATGATATTTCTAATTAACTTATGCACAACCATTTGTTAACAACTATCATGATCAACCAATACTTATATCACAACCGTATACAATATAGTTCAATCAGCAACTAATCCAAAAAAAAAAAGAAATGAATCGTTTTAAAAAAATGAATGCTGTTTTTCTTTAAGATTGAAAGTGATTCTTGCAACAAAATGCTACAACTTGAGTTAATTTTCCCCTTTTCAAAATAAAGGAATGCTATAGGCTTACAACCGAGACAAATTATCAAGCACTACTATTTCGAATCATGCATCCAAGAAATAGATGAAACAACTTGTGACTGAAAAAAACTAAATTTATTCTTTTGTGACTAAAGTTTCTATAATATTTTTCTATTGTTACCTCAGTTGATGGAAGAAATGAATTGAATAGAATTCTCTGATGGATAAGTGGACATGTACAATGCACACCACCACAATGATAGAGTTTAAGGTTGTCGATAGGGGGAAGAAAACATTTTGATAATAAAAGGCACGTTGTTAAATAAAGAAATAATATGTCTTGTCCCCAGAAAAGGCAACATTGCCTAAGAAGTAAGAAAAGAGGGAAGGAGATAATAAATTTATTAAAGGAGTTGATTGGACGGCTGTAACCTATTGGAAATTTGATCTGACAGCTGAAGAGGTGCTCTTGTTTGTATATGTAGATAAAAATCGCTCAATTTTATAATATAGATTATCATATTAATGTCAAATTGTTAAAAAAATTCATAACAATTAGTAAAGTTATAATTATTTATAAATATTACACACACACACATATATTTATTTATTTTTTATTTGTTAAAATATCTCAAGGTCCGGTTCGGTTAATTCACGGTTTTGAAATAAAAATCCAATCATAATCCGTATCTCATGGTTTTTTATTTTTTGAATTCGTGTCCAAACCATTAATCCACAGACAAAATCCAAAAGGCATGGACTGGCTTCACGGTTCCCGATTTTTCTTGGACAGCTCTAGTATTTACCATCCTTTTCTTTGAAATTAAATAATCATCTTGAGAAGGCATACTACGTAGGTTTTTATTCTGCCCACTTTTCGGGATTATGTTTACATTCTCTTGACATGTGATTTACTTTTTTTTACCCTTTTATTATCATATACATATATAAATATATGTAGTTTCTTATCTTATTGGGATTCCATTAATATTACTGTATTTCCTATATAACTTAGTAGTATTGTATTAACATTATTTCCTGCCTTAGTGGGATTGAATTGATGTTCTTTACCTTAGCTTAGGGAATTCAAAAAGTGAGAATAATCTTGTTTTCATGTTAACGAATGACATACTAAATTCAAAAAGTGGGTATAATATAATCTTGTTTCCATATCAATATTTCTCAGCAAATTGAAACAGGTTTCATGGTTAAATTGTGAATTCAACCAACATCCATGGTAAATTCGAAATCCATAGAAACAGGTTTCATGGTTACTCTATTCGTATTTCGTAGTAGGAAAATTCTAAAATCAGCCCAATGGACTGACAATAAGAAGTGTGAACGTGTATTAAAAAGTGTAAAAAAATATATAGAAATATGTGTTTTCCTTGTTCTCTTGTGTGCTTATTGTCAGCCCAGTGATCTGACAATAGAAATACCGTTTTTGCAAAATTACCATGAAAAATATTTCGCAATATGGTGAATATTCATATCGACCATAGTTTTCATGAATTATTTCTGTAAAATTACCATGAAAATTGATGGTGTTACCATGATATGATAACACAATTTTTGAAAGGAGTTATTGTAAACACAGCCCCTTCGCATGTACAAAACATCATTCTACAATACAGTGCACAACACACGATGTAGTAATAAACTTTCGTTCCATTCAAGTATTCTGGCAAATAAAACCATGATATTCCAAAATGTCAACCACAAAACTTTGATAACGCAACCAAAACCATGTCACATCATTCACAAATTCTCAGAAAACCCAAAACGTGAGCACAAAGTTTCCTTGTCATTTCTCCCTCGGCAATTTCGAACGCAACACGATGCACATTGTAGAAGGAGTGGCTGTGGCAGGTACTGCATGCTTTCTTTCCCTTTGTTACGTTCGAAATTCTGGGGTTTTTTCTTGGAGAGGTGATCGTTACTACCCATTTACTTCAAAAGAACTATAAGCCTTATTTTTTGGTAGGTGTAAAAGAAGGGATTTGGTACCAGTTGAAATCGCCAGAATCACGTTTAGGACTGATGAGCACAAAATATTGACACATAGAGATCCCTATATCACATATTGTTAAGTTCTTTATTGTGCTTAACTAGACTAATTATTATCTTTTTTATCATTTGCACTATATTATGGAATTTTGCAGGAAAAGATGATAATTATATTATGTTAACCGTTGGCAGACCATCAACCGGAGTGTTCGATGAATGTGGATCAAAATAAATAAAATGGAAACAAGGACCAACCGTATTTCCAAAGTTTTGTACGTTTATGACTTGGCCAGTGGAAATTGGACCCCATACATATATATTGGTATTGATGGCTATTTTAAAAGGGAAGGGATCAGTCAAAGTAAAAAAGAAAATTAGAGTTCCCTTTTTCAATAGGTAACTCTCGGCCATAGCATTATAAAAAAGAACCTTGCTACTAACACAGCAAAACGGTGCACAGATCGTGCATAGGTTGTATTGCTGGGCTCATTATGGGTCTCACACAAATAATCCGAGCCGTTCATTACGTATAAAACATTTTTTCAAGGGCTCCCACGAAAAATTAATTCAATCCGATACCTATAAGTACTTGATCTAATTGTCTAACTTTTCTTTCAATGAACTAATTTTTACGTAAAAAAAGACTCGATCAAAGCAATTCAGATGGACTATTTTTAACAGAGGCCCCATACTTTAAAATTGACAAACCTTCCCCTGATCATCCCTTCGAACTTACAAATTATCAACTTGATACCACTTTAAACATGGATATGCATTTGCACACACATAGATCAATTCTTCTGAAATCTTTAGTTCACATTTGCTTACTCATTACAATATATTTGTTCACACGACGTGGGATCAATGAGAGCATCCTTTGCCCACTTGCATTAAGTTGACTCACAAACCACAATTACTGGGCCACATATTTAATCCAATTCAGATGATGCCTTCACCGTATCATAGCATCCTCGTATATGTAAAGCCATCAATAGTTGATTGCACCTATCTATCTATCTATCGATGCATATATATATATATACACACACACACGTAATGAATTTGTGTTGCAGTTGTGCAAACTTAATTTGTGGAAAAACACATACTCAACGTGTTCAACCTCAATATGTGGAAGGGAAAGAAGAGAAAGCAAAAGAGAGGACGTGGTGGGAGAGAGAGTAATGGGATAGAGTCTAGGAAGAAAGAGAAAGAGCCAGAGGAAACGAGAGAGTATATAGAGCCAGAAAGAAAGATAGAGGATAGGGAGAAAGAGGAGAAACAGAAACAGGAGACAGAGATATTATGGGAGCCAGAGAAAGAAAATTATATGAAGGGAGAGATAGAGCCAGAGGAGAAAGAGAAAAAGAAGGAGAAAAAGCAAGTGGGAGAGATAGAGAGAGGGGATATGGAGAAACAACTCTTTGATGCAGCAATGAGAGGGGATATAGAGTCACTGCACAGTATAATTGCTAGCGATGATTACATTCTGGATAGAGTGCCGATGGGAGATTTCAAAGGGAAAAATCCTCTTCACGTGGCTATATCAGCTAGGAGAAACAGATGTGTCGACTTACTTTTAGAGAAGCAACCAGATCTTGCTGAAGTTTTAGATCCGGAACTAGGCGTGGCCCTTCACATAGCATCCGCTAAGGGGCACCTAGAAATTGTGGAACTTTTACTAAAGGTTAGCCCTGCAATGTGCCTGGCTCGTGATAGTCATGGTAATAACCCTCTTCATATTGCTGCCATGAAAGGTAAGATCTACGTATTGACAAAGTTGGTTAAAACCAACCCCTTCGCAGCTCGAGTTAGGGTGGATAAAGGCGACACCATTTTGCACTTGTGCGTAAACTATAACAGGCTTACAAGTTTGGAACTACTGCTAGACATGATAAGAGATCAAGAATTTGTCAATTCTGTTGACACCGATGGAAACAACATATTGCATCTGGCTGTTCTAGGGAGGCAATTTGAGGTATGTCCATTTCCAAACTTCTTGATTGTTAAATATTTGCAGTATTTTTTTTACCAAGGGAAAATAACTGCATTCATAAATAGTAAGCGATACACAAAGGATTCCAACCTAAAATAGAAAGACAAGAACAGATACATAAGACTTCAAGAAAAAAAAAAAGACATTGAGATTTAAGATAAGAGACTAGTGTCAATGCAGGGCCGGCCCCGACCTTTGGGTTGCCCAAGCCCAACTCCAAACTTAGTTGCCCGCTTATTATTGAGTCATGTAAAATATAAAAAGACGTATAAGTAATAAAAAAAAAACATAATTAAGGTTATATTGTGCTTTTAGTTTGAATTATATTAAAAATCAAAAATAAAATAGAACTCAATGCTTTATGATTAGCACGATCCGATTAAAAAAAAAATCTTCTCATTGCATTTTTTTAATCAAATTCTTCAAATTACACACAAAGAAATTGACATATATTAACATGCAAAAATTGTCACTAAAATATATTGGTGACAAAAAATTATTGTCACAAAGATGTCATTAAAAAAGTGTAGCTAAAAAAATAAATAGTAATAATTAAACATAAAGTTGTCACTATAGTCTTCTGTTCTATGTGGGTCTTGTGGAAAGAAGTGAAAAAAAAAAGAGAGAATTAAAAAAAAAAAATCATTTCCTTGTTTGGTTCTTAAAAAAAGAAGGAAAATTTTTCAAATTTCAATCTAACTTTTTTCCCAATTTTTCTTCTATTTTTCCTTCTATTTCCTTCTCAATTCTTTCATTTTTTATTTTCCTTTCATTCTCTAAGTTCCAAACAAAGCCTTAGTTTTAGTGACAAGGTTAAAAAAATGACTCCAATGTTGGAGCAGAAGAGTTGAACCCGCTGCCCTAAAGTCTAAGTTGACCAACAAACCAATAGCTTCCTCTCATTTCATTAGATCAACTATTTATAGGCATTACAAAGAGACTCTTCAAAACTAATAATAAATACTTGACAAATTTCCAACACAAACCTTTCAAATACCTAGAAAATCCCTCTTGGCGGTGACGGTGGCGGCAGATGGTGGTGGGCGGTGGTTGGGGCCTTTTTGGGCGGCTGTGCTTTCATGGGTGATCTGCGGCGGAGAGTTTGGTTGTGATCTGTTGTTGTTGCGGCGTGGGTGGCAACGGCGGTGTACGGAGGTGCTGATGGCGAGCGGCTTGGGTTAGGGTTTGGGGTTGGTTTTGGGCTTTAGGTGTTGGGCTTTGTCCATTTTGGTGAATTTAGGTTTGTGTTGGTTCCTTACCAGCCTTGGGCTGTTAGGTGTTTTTTTCCTCTGGTTTGGGCTCAGCCAGTTAGGCCTAAATCAGTACCTTTATGTGGTTAGGAGAAGAGGATTTTGGGTGATCAGGCCAGTGTATCCAAGACCCTATTAGCTCTGTAATTCGTGTTATGAGTTAATAAATCCTTTTTTTGCTGATAAAAAAAAAAAAAAACCTAGAAAACCCTTCATCTATATCCATGAACACTACTCCCTCCGTCCCCTTTTTAAAGTCCAGTATTCCATTTTGGGTTGCCCTTTAATAAGTGTCTATTTTATAAAGTTAGTGGGTAAAAGTTGGTAAATTTTCCATTTTGCCCCTAAAAGTAGATTCCTTTTTGAAAAGTTAGTGAGTAAAAGTGTAATGATGATGTCTACTTAGAGGGTAAATAGAAAAAGTGGAGGTAAATGTTGATGTGAAATGTGTAATGATGATATTTTCTTAATAAGTTGGAGTTACGAAGCGAGACATTTAAAAAGGGACGGAGGGAGTAATAACTAGAAACCTAGAAACAAGTGTTCAACCCTATCCAACTACATGCATTTGTAACTAAGGGGATGTTCGGCCTAATAAGTCAAATGTTTTACGTTTTTGTTCTTATTCAATTTTTTTTTCGCATTTGTTAGTTTTTTGTCAACTTTTAGTGGATTATTGCTTATTCGTGACAAGAAAAATCTAAAAAGTAAAAAATTACCAACGAAACCTAAATTTTTTGAATAAAGACAGAAATAAGCTAATAAGCCAATTTTTTCATCTTAAGAGATACCATACTCCGTATTTAACTGTTAAGAGATACCATACTCCGTATTTAAAGCTTCCAAGTATTGCAGAAACCATGAATAATTTCCATCGAGCTTCTTGTAGGGGATCCCCTACTTAGCTTAAGTGCAGACTTCACATTTTTCGATCAAATTTTGATGATCCGATATAATGACCAGCTCCCGCCTTGTACAATATTGTCCGCTTTGAACTTCAAACCCCACAGACTTTCCAGTGAGGTCACCCATCCTTGGATTCCTCCAAGGCGAGCACGCTTAACTGTGAAGTTCCAATGGGCTTTGACGCCCTCACGGTTTTAAAAAACCTAGTACAAGGTAGGATGACGATCTATTATTTATAGCACACGACTTATACTTCACCAAGCGATGTGAGACCACCCCCACTGACCCATCTGGTCACCGATCAGACAGTCTTCGCACGGGTCCCAACCGCTCTCAGGCCAGTTGACCATTACCTGGAACTCCCCAGGGGTGGGGCGTCACAATCTCCCCCACTAATTAGGAACACACGTCCTAGTGTGGGGTTGAGATTCTATCCCACATTTCCGGTTGGTGAAGGCTCTGATACCATATATAATGACCTGCTCCTGCCCTGTACAATATTGTCCGTTTTGAACACCAAACCCCATCAGACTTCCTAGTGAGGTCACCCATCCTTGGATTACTCTAAGGCGAGCACGCTTAACTGTGAAGTTCCAATGAGTTTTGACACCCTCACAGTTTTAAAAGGCCTCGTACAAGGTAGGATGACGATCTATTATTTATAGCACACAACTTACACTTTACCAAGCGATGTGGGACAACCCCCGTTGACCACTACCTAGAACTCCCCAAGGGTGGGGCGTCACATCCAATCGTTGAATGTGCTCAAAACGTGATTTTAAGGGTCACCGTGAAAAATCAGCTAAAAACATGGCTGCAAAGTGCTTAATTTAAACAGTTTTTTTCATAAAGTCTCGCATATAACTATTTTATGAAAAATTATTTCGATCAAGCACTTTTCGGTCATATTTTTAGCTAATTTCTCCTAAGGACCTTTAAAATTACGTTATGAACATATTGAACGGTTTGGATCATCGAAATTTGATCGACAAATGTGAAGTCCGCACTTAAGTTACGTAGGAGATCCCTAATAAGAAGGGAACTGTATATATACATACATATACAGTCCGTTTCATATGAGGGGGTCCTCATTTTAGTTAAAATGCAGTCCTCCTCATTTCTTCCCTTTTTCGATCGAATTCGATTATCCGAGCCGCTCAATGTGATCAGAACGTGATTTTAAGGGTACCCGCGAGAAATCGGCAAAAAAAAATGACCGGGAAGGGCTTGATTTGAGTAGTTTCTATTTGAACCGTTCAGTAAAAAACTCTTCGGAATTGTTCGGATGAAGCCCTTCCCTGTCTCTTTTTTTTTTTTGATTTCTCGCGGGTACCATTTAAATCACATTCTGAATACATTGAGCAGCTCGGATCATCAAAATTCGATCGGAAAAGAGGAGTCCACATTTTAACTAAAATGAGGACCCCCTTATTTGAAACAAACCGATAAGGGCGCCCTTAGAGTGAAAAAATGAGAACGGCGCGTGTGAGCCGTTGGATTGTGCTTTTAATGGTCCGGATCCGCTGATGGTTTCAAATGAGGACCTCTTTTTTAAGGAGCAAAAAAAATGTTTACTAAAACTAAAGTTAGTTTAAAATCTTTCTTATTGACCGTCTCCGTTTACGTGTGTCTATATATTTTTATTTTTGTCTAATCAGGAGACCGGATGTATACTTATTTCAGATTGTCGCACTCGTGCTTTACAACACTAAAATAGATGTCAATGCAAGAAATAAAAGTGGGTCGACAGCACTGGATATTCATTACATAGTGACAAATCGTGAAGATACGGAACAAGTGTATCTTGAAAGCAATGTCTTACAAGATTCAGAAGCAGCTGATTCAATCGAATCCCTCCTACGTAGAGCTGGGGCTAAAAGAAGCCGAGAACTTTTTTTACCGTATCAGCCTTCATGGCAGAAGAACAAAAACGAGACATTAATGATTGTATCATCACTGATTGCAACAATGGCATTCCAGGTAGGGTTGAGCCCTCCGGGCAGTGTTTGGCAAGACAATTTAGGACACGAGGCCGGGAAATCTATACTTGCTTACCGCTATCCGAATTGGTATCCAATCTTAATGTATGTCAACACGGCGGGATTCCTTCTATCTTTGTCTACAATCTTACTGCTGATTATGGCTTTGCCTGTAGAAGGTAAGGTTTTTGGGGCGATTCGATCTTTTGCCTCCTGGTTTACGATCATGGCCACGGCGTTCGTTTATACATATTGCATCACTGTTGTCACACCAAACGTGAGGCAGTCCGCAAGCCATGCCATTGTGTATTTGGTTATGGCATGGGCATGTATGATATCGCTTTACCTCCTAAAGCACACCCGTCAATCGATAAGAAGTTTAAAGGAAGAGCGAGTGAATCAAAAGAAAAACAGGGAAAGGATCACGTGGAGGAGACCACAAAACCAACTTTCAATTAAAGTTGTCGGATGGGAAGATGAAGCTGACATTGATGGATGGGAAGATGAAGCTGAGTCAGCTGACATAATCAAAGAAATAAAAGCTGGCAGAAGTGAGTCCGATGAAGCTGGCGGAAGCGAAGAAAGCGGGTCCAATGAAGATGGCGAAAGCATTATCAAGTTCTCACGGAAGAGACAACCACGACCATTTCCAATTGAAGTTGGAAGCAAAAAAATTGAAGCTGGAGGAAGCGAGTCCGATGAAGCTGGCAGAAGCAAAGAAATTGAAGTTGGCGGAAGCAAGTCCGATGAAGCTGGCATAAGCAAAGAAATTGAAGTTGCCGTAAGTGATGAAATTGAAGCTGACAGAAGCGGGTTTGATGAAACTGGCATAACCAAAGAAATTGAAGGTGGCGGAAGCCAAGAAATTGAAGCTGTCAGAAGCAGGTCCGAATGTCCGATGAAGCCGACATAAGCAAAAAAATAGAAGCTGGCAGAAGTGAGTCCGATGAAGCTGGCAGAAGCGAAGAAATTGAAGTTAGCGGAAGCGAAGAAATTGAAGCTGGTGGAAGTAACAAAATTGAAGTTTGCGGAAGCAAAGAAATTGAAACTGGCGGAAGCGAATGTACTGAAGTTTAGTGGAACCGATGAAATTGAAGCTGGCGGAAGTCGGTCCAAAGTTTGATTGATCTTTTCATGCTCATGGTGTGAATTTCATTCTCTAGAAGTGCAACAGTAGACACTTCCTTTTGTGTGTGTGTGTTGATTTCATAACCAGATATGCTCATGGATAATCTCATTTGTTTTCTGATTTTTACTGGGACATTTTCGTTGTTATGCTAGTAGTTTATGCATCTCATGTCATGAAACCAAAGTTGGCCCTAAGCTAAAGCCTGTGTTGCGGCTGCTTTAGGTCTACAAAAAATTTTGAATTTCAGGGGGCCCTTCTACTATTTTACCCCTTATAATAGTCCAATAAAAGGCGTCATTTTTAATTTTCGTTTTAAGCTCTTAAAAAGTCAAGGTCAGCTCTGATGAACCCAATAAAGAGGGGTATAATAATGTAAATGTTAGTACTATTTATGCAAAAGCTTAGATAAAAGAGGATGGAAGATTCAACGAAGGCATCATCTCAATGAAAATACGTGTTTAAAACCTATCTCCATTCATAAAAGAAGAAGATTCCAGAAAGACATCTCATCTTTAGGACGGAGTCACAGAGCACATATGGATGGCATGAAGGCAAATACCAAAAATATGGCATGAGGTACGTGGCCACGCTTGTGTCTGCAAACAAAATGGCATTGATGAATCGGTTTATGGTTCTTCCTTGTCAGGTCCTGCAAAACAAGAGAAAGCTATGGACACGGGTGTGTTGGCTTGCCAACACCCCTCCGATGCCTATGTCAGTCGAGATTGCAGAAGATGTGGTGGGTACTCAAGCAATTGATTCTCAAGAGTTCCATACCTGGTAATTGCAGCTTAGGATCGTATTTATAGGCGTTCTTGGGAGGTTTAGTCCTACACCTTGTAGGACTGTGCCCCGAAGGTTTAGGGTGTTGGATTAGGATTCCGTAGTCCTGTTGAGATTGACCTTTTGTAAAGGGTTTAGGATTAGTTTCGGACTTATCGAATTGTTCGTAATTATCATCCCTTGGGATATTCGGGGTTTGAATGCTTATCCTTGAAGGAGGGAGCTCCCAGTGTATGAGAAGCCCGTGCTGAAATCTTTGCTGAGCTCTTCCTCATTAGCTGATGCCTTATGGCCAAGCTGAGGCTTAGCTCGTACAGTTGCCCCTTATGCCGAGCTGACCTTGTTAGGTCAATCTATACTTATCAGGCATGTTTCCAAAATTCGGCTTTGGGAGGTACACAAAAATTGTGCGTTGGACTCGGTCTGATATACAGAGTAAGTGAAGATAAAATACTGCGCTACGAACATTCTTGGCCAGTAAGCATTTCGATCGTTAGCCCTCTAATCCCACACACAGGAATCTTGTTCATGTGTGGAACAGGGAGGAAATACAAACAATCACGGAGTTGGGGCACAGACGTTTTTTCCTCGGAATTGAATTTGCCTTTGCTTCTCTTGGACTAATAGTACGTGCTCTAGTACTATTTTGACTATTCAGTCATTGGTACCGTTTACCATGTTTTTCAATTCCATTTCAGATCCAGATAAAAAAAATACCATTTCAGATTTATCCGTGATAATAGTTCGTTACTTATAAAAAAAATGTCAATACGCAACAGTAGAGAACACCATTATGATTCAGTAGTCAACCTGAGCCGTAATCTGTGTTTGGAAGTAAAAGGGAAAGTGATGCGCCGTTCCGCTAAGAACTTTTTCTTTTAGTACCTTTTGTCTTTATTCAAATTGTTTTGGTGTTTTTTTGTTTAGCGCCTATTTTTTTGACTTTTGAAAAAAATTACTTTTACCCAAATATTTTAAACAATGACCACTTTTAAGTTAAAAAAAAATAGTTAAATTAATAGTCATCTTTTTTTTTTTCTTAAAAGTGGTTCTTATTCAAAATATTTGGGTAAAAGAATTTTTTTTTTTACTTTTCCGATTCGTCTAGACAAATCAAAAAGTCCAAAAAAATTAACGCAATGCTAACAAACAAAAAAAAAAAATTCAAATAAGGACAAAACAAAAAAAACTCAAAAAGCCCATAGAGAAACTCAGGATGAAGTGAGAAAAGTACATAGGCAGCATTCTTCCCATTTTCCATTTTTCCCCCAAGACGGGGATTTTTTCGCCAGATTGATTCACTTGATGTTATGATTGACCAAAAGCTGCGGGGGTGTTAACCTTAATCGGCTAATTGAAGAACCCACGATATAGCGACAGACACGTTAATTTGTCACACCCCACTCCTCTCACATACATGTGTGGAAATTCTACAATATATGTATGGGACCCACATGTATGTGAGAGGAATGTGATTGAGGTGCGAAAAAATTGATATGTCCCTAACTTTTATACGCAGCATTCTTCCCATTTTCCACCCCCTTTTCAGCCTTAAATAGTGTTGTGATGTTAGATCGATAGTTTTAACTTTCAATGTACAACCCCTTGAGCTTCACCACAATGACAGACTCAACATGTACCGTAACCTGACCAAAAAATACCCCTCAATTATTAAAGGTGAGGGGTATGTGCACTGAGGTGCAAAGGTTTGCTGGGTCTAGTCGCGACGAACAAGGCGAGGCACTGGCCTTATTGAAGTAAGGCACACTCAGGCCAGGAAAAATACCAAAAAATGCATCCACCAACGCTTCAAATAATAGAGACTAAAACAATGAAGACTAAAAAATGTACCATGTATAGATTCCATAAAATCCTCCAAAAAATGTCAAAAAGTCAACAATGCTTGCATATTGCAAATTATCTATTTGTTGTTAGAAATTTCAAAATATCACCATGCAGGAAATTAGTCTTTCCAATTTGGTGATAGAAAGTATCTATTGTTTGGGCTTTGCAATTGTTTTGGAAATTTCTTCTTCTTCTTCTTCTTTTTTCTTTTTCTCTTTTTTTATTTTTTATTTTATAGTTTGGACTCTGTTTTTTGGGCTTTGCTGTTAATGAGATTTTCAAGCCCACTAGTGCTTTGCTATTAGGTATGTTGTGGCCCATATGATGGATTTATTTATTTATCCAGGGTTGTGACTTTTTGTGCCCAACCAGGCCCGATTATCATTTTCAGTCCAAACCGAAGAAACTGACCAAACCAACACCGAATGAAACCGAACCGGGCCAAACCGAAGTTGAACGTTTTGGTTTAGATTCAGATTTTCAAAAACTGAAACTTTCGGTTTGGTCCATCACCACCATTGCCATCCATCGGCCACTTGCCACGGTGATCACCATCGCCACTATCTTCCAACCACACCACAATCACTTCTACGATGCAAAGTTAGGTCGCAAGCATTGATCTAACAGAGATTCGGAGTAAAACAATTAAGCAACTTATAAAGGAAAGATGCTAGAATTTTTCCATGTATGTTGGCCGGCAGAGGAAGTGCAAGGCTGTGGTGCAGCCCTTGGCTCCTGTCACTCTCACCACTTGCACCACTTGAGAAGGATTTGAACAAGATAAAAATTCCTAATTTGTTCTACTTGTGTAACGACCCGAATTTTTGACCTTTTTTTTTTTTTACAAATTTGAAATATTAAATACTAATTCAATAATTAGTTAGATTAATTAATTAAAATACATTATTATGTGTATAATTGATATTACTTAGAAAATTGTATTCGAAATATATTATACTTTAGAGATATACATTCATCCCTTACTCTTCCTATCTAAACCCTAACTAGAATCCTATTGAAACTAAACCTCCACTTCCCTCTCACACTCTACCACCTCCATTCTTATCTTCCAAAAATTGCATCTCACATTCCTCCATTACTCCTCAATATTAGTCCCCCACCTCCCTCCAATTTCTCTACAAAACCAACTCCCATACTCCACCTCCCATGTTTTCCGTACAAAAATAAATTCCCCCACTCCCCATTATTTTCGGCAGAAAGAGAGAGAGTTCGCCTTCCCATTTCCCATTTCATTGGCCGAGAGAGGGAGAGAGAATATCATCATCCAATACCTTCTTCTTCTTTTGTTTTCTTTTGCCGAGAGGGTACTGGAAAAGAAGAAGCAAAAAGGAAGGAAAGAAAGGAGAAAAAGAAGAAAGAAGAAGAAGATCATCCGTTGCCGCCGTCGATCACCTCCATTTTTTTTTAATCCTAGCTAGAATTCCACGATCAAGGTAGATTTTTCTTTACCCATTAACTCTAAGTATATTATGAAATTTTTTATGTGTTATATTATCTGTACATGAGCCCATTTGACAAAACATATATTTTAGGAAAAACAGTCAAAACCCATATTCGATGTCGCGGCCGCAACCCATGGACCTCACGGCTGCTATCTTCGATACTGCATTTGAAATGTTCGTCTTGAACAGTTCTGTTTTTTTTTGTTCTCAAAGTTGATTAGTGATCATTCATGAGTTGGGTTGTTAGTTGTTACTATTAAATTATTATTTACTGATCCATGATTGTTTGGTACTAGATTAAATTGAACTGAAATGTGGACCGCATAAAAACATGTTATTATGTTAGGTCGACACTTGTATAAAAAATTAATTTGTACAATATATAGATAACGAGCCTATAGTATCTTGTTTTAAAACTACTTGGGAAATAGACTTAAGAGAATAACTATAAGTTAAATAAAATAGATTATCATTATATTATTAAAAGAAATAGCCATTGGGAGGATATAGAGTAAAACAAAGAATTTAATTGAAATGATAATATGTAGTTTAGTTAGCTTCGGTGATAACTAGTAAGTTTATAAAGAAAATATTAATACACTGGGATTGTAAGTTTTGTGCCAATCCATTAATAAAAAGATTTTGTAAATAAAAGATAAAGTAGTTTAAAATAAGTTATATATTATTGAAACCTTAAATTTCCAAATCATGTTCTATTTTTAAGAAACCAACTTTGTTAAACTACTAGAGTAATCCTAGGGCTTCTGAGATAACTTAAATCCTCAGTATTAAAAATTATCAAATGGGTCTAGGTTCTGATTCGTCATGGAACTGAAGACAAATCCAATTAGTTTATGTGTATTTCTTGTGCCGTTTGAACTCTTGATAATGCTTCATCGATTCGTATGCAATTGCTCTTCTGTGAAAACAAATCGAGATTGTGGAAATGTTAGTTTGGACTTGAGCTCGTTGGAGATATGTACATGACAGTTCAGTTATCCTGTGTATGTGGTGATATTATGATATGTTTACTTGTCATTTGAAACGATTGCTTTGTCGATTGAAGTGAGAACGTAGAAAGGACATAAAGGACATTGGAGGAGTTGTGGACTTAGAGAACTTATGTAGACGTTGTTCTGGTTAGTGGAAAAAGGAAACAAATGAAAGGTTGTGGGCTTAGCAGGACCTCGGGGGTAGCCTGACAGGACCTCGTGTGATCGGGGGTAGCCTGGTAGGACCTTGAGGGTGGCCTGAAAGACCCGGTGTAGCTAGGGTGGCCAAGCAGGACCTCAAGTATTGGGGGTAGCCTAGCAGGACCTTGAGGGCAGCCTGATGGACCTAGAATTGTGAGGGTGGCCAAGCAGGACCTTAGGGGTAGCCTGGCAGGACCTCAGGTATTGAGGGTAGCCTAGCAGGACCTTGAGGGCAGCCTGATGGACCTAGAATTGTGAGGGTGGCCAAGCAGGACCTCAGGGGTGGCCTGACAGGACCTCAAGTATTGGGGGTAGCCTAGCAGGACCTTGAGGGTAGCCTGATGGACCTAGAATTGTGAGGGTGGCTAAGCAGGACCTTAGGGGTGGCCTGGCAGGACCTCAGGTATTGAGGGTAGCCTAGCAGGACCTTGAGGGCAGCCTGATGGACCCAGGATTGTGAGAGTAGCCTACTAGGACCTCGAGATGTTGAGGGTAGCCTAGCAGAACCTGTAAAGTATGTCCAGTAAAATTCTGAGTTTGGAACATGGCGAATACTGCGGTATTGGAATGATTATGGAAGTTGAGATTCTGGAATTTACTTAAGTTGATGGTTATATAATGAAATAAGTTTTGTGCTATTCGATTATTAACTCCTTTTATTATAAATGTGATTGCTTGTAGAGTAAGGGTTAACGGGTAAGATTTATCTACTGAGTTTCAAAACTCATTATAGTGCCGTTGGGCTGGCGTTTCATGCCAGGTAATCAGGAGATCGAAGAACAGAATCTTCTACAAGATGATCAGTACCAGGGTGAAGACCTCCCAGCTGAGGAAGGGGAGTTTGTTGAGCCTTAGATGCCCTACCCTTAGAAGCTCTGTTAATTTAAAGTATTATTATTTGAATTTCCAAAAGTGTTAACACATTTGTCAAACTCTGTTTTATTTCGTTGGGTTGTAAGACAGTTAAGCAGTTGTGAATTTGGTATTTGAGATTTCAGATGCTAAACTCTGTTTAATAAAAATTTCATTTCTTAAATTAGTTTTATGGAATATTAAATCAAAAAAAATAATTTAATTAACGTGTCCGAAAATCGGGGCGTTACAACTTGCATTTGGAAGTTGGAATAAAAAAATGCCCACTAATACTTACTATAATTGCTTAGGATCTGAGTGTGATTCTGTGAAGTCATGGTTTTTTTTTTTTTTTTGGTCAACAGTGAAGTCATGTTTGCAACACAGATAAATCATCATATAATTTTTCCATGTATTTATGTTATTGAAAATAGTACTACTGTACAAACTTTGTGTTGTCCCCGGACAAACAACAAAGGTTATTTTCAAACGAAAAGAAGAAAGCTATAAGAAAAGGTAATGCCCAATTTTCAAGGGGGGTTTGCCATGGCTAAGGCTCGTTCGGGCATGCGTTTATATCAATATTCGAGCCTCTGAATGTGGTAGCCGATATCCTGACACAGTTTTGGTTGTAAGACATGGGAAGCTAGACCTCTCGTTTGGTTATTGAGCTCTCTAGGGCGAGATAATCATGTTCTTTGATCATTCGTTTGAGTTGTTATCAATAATGGTATTCTCACATTCAACAGGTTTAGAGAAAGATTTGATTTTCGGGTATTCGGACGCTAATCAATGGATTTTAACTCGTGTTAATTTTGTGTTAGTATAAGAATCAATTGCTTACTTCATTACAGGACTAAAAACGTGAATTTCAAGTAAATTACAAAAGCAATTACTTTGACAATGAACATGGTTGAACTAGAATCCCCCAGATTGGCCCCGAATTGATCGGGTTGGTACATGTAAATCCCATCTAGCTCCATCCTCCTTTTCAGCATCGACATTCCAAAACCCAATATTCCCACACTTGTTCCCCGCAGCATATAATCAGAACCGCTTATTTTGTTCATCTTTGGCCATTGAAGGTGAAGGTATAGTAGACTTAGGGTACTTGTTCGATAACCATATTCAGCACTTAAAACTGAATAGGTTAAGTAAAAATGAAATAAGTTGGCTTGATAACTAAAGTAGAGCGGTGTTGAAACTTTTAAGAGCACGCGCGGAAGAGCAAAGAAAAAAAAAATTAAGTAGGATCCATGTTTTAATTTGTTTTCCATGCATGTTGTCCGGCAGCTAGAGTGAAAGGCGCTGTGGTGGTGCAGCCCTTCGCTCCGAGAGATTTTTCAGTGCGGGATGGGCACTGGCCACGTGGTGCCAAGCATGCATCTCAGCTGTCCAAACGTGTTTTGGACGGCCCAGATCTGTTTGGACTTGAGGTAGTGTTTCTATAATTTTACACTAAAAAATTACCCAAATAGATCTGGGTCATCCAAAACACATTTAGACGGCTAAGATGGTACTCGGCACCACGTGGCCCGTGCCCACCCGGCAATGAAAAACTTCTCCTTGGCTCCTGTCACTCTCACCACTTGAGAAGGATTTCAACGAGATAAAAATGCCTAATTTGTTCTACTTGCATTGGAAGTTGGAATAAAAAAATTGCCACTATTGATGTAATAAGGTTTTTGTAACAAATTGGTGAAAAAATCCTCTTGAGTGAAAAATACTGTTTCAACCGAGGGCAACTATTGGTGTGTAGGAGGACAACAATTAAGCTACTTAGAGCAAGTTTACCAATGAAAATGTAAAATACACTGTGAACAGTTCTCAATTCTATTTTAACTATCAATTTTTTCTTTCACAACTACACCAACACAATCCATTTTACCTATCATCTACTAAAATATTATTTTTATCCTTTTTCTAATATTAAAAATAAAGAGGGGAGAAAGGAGAAAGGAGGAAGGAGAGAGAGAAGAAACAATAAAAAAAGAAAAGAGTATGAACAGTGCTTAGATAAAAATGACTAAGCACTGTTCACAAATGGATTTTACCTCTCCCTTTAGCTAATCTGCTGTAGCATGGTTTTCTTTGATTTGCATAGCTAAACTAACGAAATCTGTTCTTTACCTCTACTGGTATTGTTGCTCTTATAACCAAAAGATGCTAGAATTTTTCCATGATGTATAGTGTATGCTATCAACTCATGTTAATGAAAATTGTACTATTGTACAAATCAAACGGTACAAACTGTGTTGTCCCAATTTTCAAGGAGTTTGCCATGACTACGGCTTTTTCGAGCATTTTTATTACTCCATCAGTCCCAAATTCTTGGTCTTCTTTCAATTTTTAGAAGACTCAAAAGATTGGCTATATCTTTTAATTTATAATGTTATTTATATTAAATATAGATATTCTTTGATAGATCTCAATAAGCTCTCTTTTATACTAAGTTTTTAAAATTATCTAAAAGATTATACTCCATTCATCCCGATTTGTTTGTCTCCTTTTTGACTTTTACATCTCCCAAATTGTCTGTCCAATTTCAAAATCAATGGATTAAATTATGTAAATTTTGAAATCAATGGATCAGATTTATTTCTGTAATAAGTTAGAAGTCCGAGATTGGACAAACGAATCGGAACGGAGGGAATAGATTATAAAATATAATCAATTGAAAAATGATACACACTCCCAAAAAAGATCAAGATTTTGAGACAGAGGGAGTATTTGATTGGAGCCTCTGAATTCTTAATTTCTCCGACTTGACAATAATTAATTAACTGCTGATATTACTATGTAAAGATACGTACGCCACATTGGATAAGCTAGAATACCATATGCTGTTGCTTGCCCTCGAGTGTAACTACCTAACTAATCACAGCTGTTTGACTTCCCCCACTTGCCCTTGCATCTGAGATTATCTGAATCATCACTTCCATCATCCTCACCTCTTATGGTTGAACGTCATGTATTAAGTTAATTAATTGCAAATGTCAGAAATAGATATACTAAACAATGGTTCTAGGGACACACCCAAACACACACCCACACTCACATGAGTAGTGGGCCCCATACACACACTAGAGTGTGTAGTGTGTGTAGGACCCACCACTTACTTAAAAGTCCTCATTTTGAGTCCCACTATAGGTACCGACGGGTACCATCCCGAAATCGTATCGACGTCCACGCCGGGCTATCTTCGGCCACCGGACTGTCGATCCGAGCCGTTCAAAAATTCTATAAAAAAAAATGAGGTGGTCAACACGGGAATCAACGGCATCCGACGCGTGTAGGGTGCTCATATATACGAAAATGGAGTGTTTGGATCGACCACCCTACACGCGTCGGATGCCGTTGATTCCCGCGTAGGTCCCCTCATCATTTTTTTAAAGAATTTTTGGACGGCTCGGATCGGCCGTCCGGTGGCCGAAGACGGCCCGGCGCGGCCGTCGGTACGATTTCGGGATGGTGCCCGTCGGTACCTATAGGATTTTTGCCTCATCTTAGAGTATCCGCAATAGCAATAATCAAAACCAATAACCAAAATGTGTCACGTCAGCATTTGATTATCCATTTAGTCCATAATCAAACTTAACAACCTCCACATTGGTTATTTTTGCATCTCTAACCAAAAAAAACCCCACAATACACAATGCACATTTGTCCAATCACGAACAAGTTCCAATCACGCACCCGACCACACCAAATTATTCGTCTGGATAAGACGATTCCAATGTGGGATGTTTTTGAGTTATTGAGTTTTGTTATTGAGTTTGGTTATTGGTAAAAGTTGTTAATTTTGGTTATGGAATGAGTGAAATTTGGTTATTTTTTAAAAGACTTGTAACTTTGATTATTACAATATGGGTATTTTTTTAGCATTGTTGTTAAATTTACTTATCCACACTTATTTGCTTATTACAATAGGAATGCTCTTAGTGGGTTTAAAAACTTATCTTCCCATCCTCAAATTCAAATAAATCCTAAACTAACCTTTCTCTCTCCTAATCTCCATAATCTTTCACTCTCCTTATCTTTTCTAATTTATCTCATTCTCACTCCTATCTTTTTCTATCCTAATTCTCTCTCCAATTTTCTCTCACCTAAAATCTTAAAACAACATTCAAAAATAAAACTAACATCTACCAAACTTGAAACTTGAAATGAATATTCATAAACAAGAACGTATATCCGTACAATGCATATTACTTGAAATCCTCCATGTATTCGTCATGAATACATATTGTTCCTAGGAATTAAATTACATTAAACCAAAATCACGACAAAATTTGGAGAAATCGAAACACACATATTGAAATCATGACAAAATTTATGAAATCGTCACAAAACAAAAAACATCATGAATACGTATCGTTAAATTATGCCGACGAAACTACACTAAACGAAATAATGACAAAATTCGGAGAAATCAAAACACACATAGCGAAATCATGACAAAATTTGTGAAATTACCATAAAACATAAAAAACTATGAACATGTATCGTACAAAATCGTCCCGACGAAACTAAAATAAACAGAAATCATGACAAAATTTGAAGAAATCAAAACACATACCGAAATCATGACAAAAAGTAGTGGTTTATATATCTGCCGGTCTTTGAAATGGTGGGCTTGATGCAGCAACTAATTCAGTACAGGCCGAACATAAATAGCATCACTAAACAAGTTAAATAGATCTCGAATGGACGACGAACGACTCATTGGGAGATGAAAATGGGGGCGGTGGCTGGAAATTAGTTAGAGTTTTATGGTAGACTGGTTTTGTTCGCCGGAGATACATTCTCGCCGTGCATCACCCCATCTCGCTGGGCATCGCTGATCTCGTGCATCTTTAGCGCCGCCGCCCAATCACCCATCTGGAGTCCGATCTAAACCTAAACCTTCTCTCGGATTCTCGTCTTTGTCATGGTCCGGCCCTGCTAGCACTTCGAAGCCGTCGTTCATGGATTTGGGGTCTGATTGGTGGGAATTGAAATTGTTAGAGACAAAGAGGGAAGAGAGGACTAATGGTCAGAGAGAGGATAATTATGAGCGCTTTATTCGGTTGTCATTTTATTTTAGTTTTTGTTTTGTTTTTCAATCATTACCCTATATATTTTTCTAATTATTACCCTATATCTCCAATTATTAATTTTATTTATCTCTCTATCTCTCTCCAATCATTATCCCATTTCTCTTTCCACCCACTACTAAAACTAAACTAAACAAAAATGCCAACCAAACATAACCGAGGTAATTCTCTTCTCGTGCCCCATGACACACACCCCTCCCACCCTTTAGCCCATTTGACCAAAATACCCCCGACCCCACCCTCTAATTCCTTTCTTTATTTAATTGCTTTTATCTTATTTATTTAATTTCTTTCTTTATTTATTGAATTACTTATTTAATTTTAATTTGGTTAACTCAAATTATATTTTCAACTAAATTATGTTTTTTACATTTAAATTTGACTTTATTTTTAAGAACTTTATATTATTTTAATTAGTTAATTAATTTATCTTAACAATGAATAATAAATAAAAAACTTCTAATCAATAATAATAAATTTAAACAAAATTTCATTTTATTATAATTGAGTACATATTGACAATTCTTGAAAATATATAAAAACACAAATTCTAATCAATATTTCCATGAGAAGCATTAAGACTCTGAGATCTGAGCCGTTGGATTACCGAACAGACGACTCGGATGATACACAACATCGTACTGTGCGCCTCCTGCACAGCACTATACCCATATTTTCTCTTACCCAAGAAACATAAACTATAGAAACAAATTTTTGATTAGGAAAACATTGAAGAAGGCAAAATACTGGTAGGCTAGTAGCAATTAATAAATAAATAAATAAATTATTAAATAAATAAAAGAAAAAAAAGATATAAAGAATATTAAATAAATAAAGAAGAAATAAGGGAGAATGGAGTTGGGGATATTTCTGTCTTTTGGTGGAAAGGGAGGAGGAGGGTACTGTTCAGGGGGGTGCAAAAAGAGGGTCCCGAATGTGGACATAAGTTTTCAAACCTACTAAGATGAACACTTAAATAAGTTCCTTAAATAGGATGCCTATTTAATTTTATCTTAGAAAAATATGTACCTAGTAGTGAAAGATAAAAAGAACTTCATGCATCTTAACAAGAGCACATGAGAAGTAGCCAAGAGGTCTTTGACCCGAAGGCATTATTAGGTGTTAGAAGAAAGAACATTTTAAGTTAATTTTTTTTGAAGGTGCTAATCTAACGATTTTAATAACACTGATATTCGCTGATGAATAGGAAATTAAAAAAGCCTGCAAGGAGTAGCAACTCCCTAAAGTTACCATTCAATGTGGTTGGACTACGTCGAGCTCACGTTGTGCATTTAACTAAGGTCCCGTTCCGTTAAGGTTCTTATTTTTTAAGCACTTCTAATCCTGAAAAAAAGTGAATAAGATTTTTACTTTTAGCGCTCAAATATTTGCAGAAAATAGGAGTTTTAAAGTTCATGTAGAAAATAACAAAGATTTTGAACTAAATATAGTGGCTCTGATCATCTTTGTGGGATCCAATACGGTCCCAAAGCCATATGTATGCGAGGTGTGTATACAGAATATATACTAACTTAGTGAAATTAATCTCACAAATTCAATGTTTATTTATGAAAGTAGTTGACCCTTGAATCCTGTCGGGTTAATGAATACAACAATGATCTGAAAAATTAATTTTGCAAAGCCGATGTTCATTTACGAAAAAAGGCGTTGGCATTACTCCTAGAACTCCGTGAGGGTTTTCATTTCTAAATCTATCTCGAAAAGTTTTTCTATATATTCATCTCAATATTATCATTTAAACTAATTTATCTTGCTTGTATGTTGTTCCATAGTTGCCCAACACTCCGGACCATATAACTGATTTATAATTTTAAGGAAATATAGTCTCATATTGCTTGAGAGTAGAATGGATGATCACTTAATATATGTTGGGACCTCTCTATTCATTGACAATTACTTTTGAGTTGGATGTAAAGTAGGGTACATGATATTAGAGCGGGGCCCATTCCATCCCACATTTTATACATTCACGGTTCACACTCCACAATGACAGACCAACAAAAAGACTGCATGATGATAGACCTAAATCCGAATCATTGAATCTACTACCAATGGATGGTCATGATGAGAACTATCTCCTCCAACCCAAAACCAGATCTGTTGCCGCCTCAACATCTTAAAATTTGAACTCAACCCGTGTAGGTTTATTTAAACATCAATTTGCAGACTCTTTATTTAAACATCAATTTTGTGATAATCCAGTGCAGTTCTAGAGACAGAGAGAGACAATATGGAGAGAGAAACAGAGAGAGTATATGGAGGGAGAGAGAGAGAATATGCAGCAGAGGGAGACAGAGCGAGTATATGGAGAGAGTACATGGAGAGAGAGTACACGAGTGGGGGGGGAGAGAGGGAGGGTGGGAATATGGAGAGAGAGACATAGTGAGAATATGGAGGACCTCCTCTATGATGCAGCATTTAGAGGGAATCTAGAATTACTGCAAGAAATAATTGCAAAAAATAAATGCATTCTGGATAAAGTATTGGTAGGAGGTTTCAAAGGGAAAAATCCTCTCCACATTGCTATAGCAACAGGGCAAGAAGAAATTGTTGGAGAACTTCTGAGAATCAAACCAGAACTTGCTGAAGTTTTTGATACAGAACTTGGTGCGGCGCCCCTTCATGTAGCATGCTCTAAGGATAACTTAAAGATTGTGACACTTTTAGCAGGGGTTAGCCCCGGGATGTGCTTGGCTCGTGATCGAGAAGGTAATAACCCTCTTCATATCGCTGCCATGAAAGGTAAAGTCAAAGTATTGGAAATTTTGCTTCAAACCAGACCCAATGCAGCTCGAGTTACGACGGATCGAGGCGACACCATTTTGCACTTATGCGTGAACTATAATCAGCTTGAGAGTCTGAAATTACTGATACGGATGATTAGAGGTGATCAAGACTTCTTCGATTCTACCGATAGCAGTGGCAACAACACATTGCATCTTGCTGTTTTCTGTAATCAATATGAGGTATGTCCTTGTTCAAACTTTTTGATTGTTAAAATTTTTGGCAATATTTTTTGATCAATTAAAAAAACATTTCCTTCATAAAGGTCCCATCAACACTGAGTGGAGGATTCCAAGGAATAATACAAATATAAGAACAATAAGGCTCCGTTCCAGAACGCTTCTTAAAAAATAAGTACTTATTTCACATACTCAAAATTCGAAAATAATAAGAGAGGTGCTACAGGCACATCAGGTGTGGCACACCTCAGCCACACCCCTCTCACATAGAGGTGGGACCCGTTTCAGGTGTGGCACACCTCAGCCACACCCCTCTCACATAAAGGTGGGACCCGTTTCACCTCTATGTGAGAGGGGTGTGGCTGCGGTGTGTCACACCTGATGTGCCTTTAGCATTTCTGAAATAATAAGGACCTCCACAAAATTCGAATACAAACTTCACTTCACATTTTCAAACTCAAAAATAATGTAAATGAAAAAAATAAATAAATAAATTTCCGCACCGTATTAAAAATCTCAATGAGATCTATCAAATAAGATCCATAGTGATAGAAAAATTATTTGCGTAAACGCATGATTTTTGAGCTTGAAGTTGCCGTATACAAAAAATAAGACTGTTGCTATTGTGTTGGGCGCCGGCGGAGGGAAATCGTACCGGCAGCCGCGCCGGGCCGTCTCCGGCCACCGGACGGCCTATCCGAGCCGTCCAAAAATTCTAAAAAAAAAAAACCAAGGGGGCCTATGCGGGAATCAACGGCATCCGAGGTGTGTAGGGTGATATACACGGAAAAGGGGTGCTCGGATCAAGCACCCTACACACCTCGGATGCCGTTGATTCCCGCATAGGCCCCCTTGGTTTTTTTTTTTTAGAATTTTTGGACGGCTCGGATCAGCCGGAGACGGCCCGGCGCGGCCGCCGGTACGATTTCCCTCCCACCGCCCATTGGTACCTAAGGGTGCTTCTTCCAAAATAAGAAGCACCCTTCTTATTTTGTGGAGCACACCTTATTATTGAACAAAAAATAAGTTCTTATTCGGTTTGTGGAACACAGCCTAATACTTCAGGTAATAAAAAAAAAATTAAGATAGGCGACTAATTAATTAAGAACCGTTTCAACGACCATACATCATCATTCACTCCTCACCAAAACTTTTCCACACTCTACCTCAAAACCCATCTAAATGATCCTTTATAGGTGATCCTTTCCCTAATACAAAACTTACAGAGGCACTACTTCAGATGTATAACTGAGATTAAAACTATATTCCATAATATCTTATTACGCTTTTGTCCAAAGAAATTGAATAATTATGCCTAAAATCTACTTTATTGACTTTCATTCTTTTGAACGTACGTTTATATTTATATTTTTATTTATTTGTGAGATCGGGTATATACATACATATTTCAGATTATCGAACATGTTCTTTCGAACACTGAAATAGATGTGAATGCAAGAAATGGAAGTGGGTGGACGGCACTGGAAATTCATTCCCAAGTAGCAACGAGTCAAGATCCGAATAGTGTGGCTCATCCTATCAAAGCCGCCCTAACTACAGCTGGCGCTAAAAAATGCTCAGAACTTCTTATCCCATTTGATCCTTCATGGCAGAAGAAGAAAAAGAGCACATTAATGATCGTATCATCGCTGATGGCGACAATGGCATTCCAAGTCGGGGTGAACCCTCCCGGCGGCGTTTGGTCAGAAAAAGCAGCAGGAGACTTGGTCGGGACAGCTATAATTGGTTATACCACTCCAATTGCATATGCGCTCTTAATGTACTTCAACACAGTAGGATTCCTTCTGTGTTTCACTACGATCTTTGACCTCA
This sequence comes from Rhododendron griersonianum, assembly GCA_018127125.1. Classification (NCBI taxonomy): domain Eukaryota; kingdom Viridiplantae; phylum Streptophyta; class Magnoliopsida; order Ericales; family Ericaceae; genus Rhododendron; species Rhododendron griersonianum. Next base: position 6,103,026 of record CM030788.1, on the reverse strand, counting down.
TTCTTGTTTTGCCAGCGGATAAACAGGATTCTGGGTTCGCCCGATCTGGGTTTCTTCGATTTTGGTTCTCGTGGTTGACGATCATGACCGTTGTGCTCGTTTATACATTTTCTGTCCTTCTTGTCATGCCCTTTGATATGAATGAATCGAACTACTTTACCCACGCCATTATTCTTACTGTTATGGTGTGGTGCATTTTGGTATCATCTATGGGTAGAGCACCGTTCAAGGTTCGATTGGCCACAGCTGTGGTGATATTAATATCGGTAGCATGTTTGGTAGGATATTTTGGAAGACCTTTGTTTGGGGGGTTATATTTTGCTGCTAGCCTAGCAGTTGCCGGGGTAGTACTTTTGATGATTCATAAACGACGGAGACGAAATAATTCCATTGAACTGACGGCTGCGATGCCCACAGATACAACCTCAGCACCAATTCCGAATGCAGTTGGCGAGAACGACTCTAATGAGAGCCAGCTCATAGGGGAAGCAGAAGAAGAGACTACTTCCGACCCAGAAATTTTGATTCAAAACTGAGACTCCACTGTATTACCAAAAAGAAAAAAAATTAGAAAGTTTCCAAACAAAAATGCAAACCAGTTACTTGGTTCAGTGGCAGTGTTTGATCTTTTGCATGGTATTTGTGTAATCTTCATATTCTTACTTTGCAGTTATATATTCTGCAAATTTATGTGGCTCGTGTGACGTGTCCTAAATCTAATAAGGCCTTGTTCTCTTAAGGCTGTGTTTGGATGGCAAGTATCGTAGGAGGGAATGTGAATGTGATTCCTGAACTCTAACATTCAAATATTTTTGAAGAGTAAGAATGAGAATGAGATTACTGACCCCCAATTCAGAAAGCATCTTTCCCAAAGAAAAGAAATTCAGGAAGCATGTTTTCTCTCAAAGAAAAGTCAAAGAACGAGGTGTGTAAATTTTCATAAACTAACCCTCTTAGATGATTAAAAGTAACTTTAAAATTAAAGTGTCTCGATGTTATTTAAATGTGCAAGAAAGTTTGTGAATGTATATTCATTACAAAGTAATGCCTATTCAAACTCTGGTTTATTGACAGTAATGAGCACTATTTTGGCTTAATAATCTTTGGATTATTTTTTTTGCCTTATTCATAATTTTTCACATTTGTTAATATTATGTTAATTTCTTGGAAAATATACATTTGTCTCGATGGGAAGAATCTAAAAAGTAAAAAGTTATGATCAAAACGGATAGCAATCCAAATAGCTAGGAGAGAAGTAAAATGTTCACTGAATATGAAGATAATCCAAAATAAAAAGATTTTTGAATTATTATTTTTATTCAAGTTAATTTTAACTGTTTTGGGTTATAATTTTATACATTCTAACGAGAGGAATCTATAATCTATAAAAATTTGACGCAAAACTTACAACAACGTCGCAACAAATTTGAATGAAGACAAAAAGTAATCCATAAGAATTATTAACTGTATCCACGCTTATCTCGCATCTTGCGGGGTATCTTTTTCAATTTAGAATTAAGCGTTTTTAAAAACTCCAAACAGAGCAGGTGTAGACACCCCAATCCGGATCTCGAAGGATTTTTGTCCACCCTGATGATGAAATAAAGGAAACGGAACCTTTGCGAGCTTGAATGAAGGACTCCCTTAACCCCAAAACAGATCCTCAGCCTAGATGATCAGCCCTAAACAAACCCAAAGGCCCAAAAGCCCAGAGAAAGCCCAAAAGCCATGAAGTAAACCTGTAATGCCGTGCGTGATATCTCTACACCGCACAGCGTATCAAAAAATCATTACACCGCACGCGATCATGAGGTTAGCCGCACGGCATTTTGGGTAAAGTTCTGACTGACTCAGAAAGCTGTCGGCCACACCTATTTGAGCCACAGTTACAATACGGCTCAGCCGAAAGCATACTTCTGACCCGCCCAGAAAATACCTCCAACATTTGAAATTCAAAATCCATGGCTCTTGTCTATAAATACACCCCTCCACTCAAGGGAAAAGGGCCCTTGATCACCATTATACCATTTCTCTCTCTTCTTACTTTCACACCCATTTCCCATTTCCAAGTCTTGAGAATGTTGCTTCCAAAAGACATTCTCTAGGCCTTTAGTCTATTTTTGTCCTCACCATTAAAGTTAGGTCCTTACTAACTTTGAGACCCCAACCACCCAATACACTCATCTACTACACACACCCATACTTCTCTTTTCTTTTTCAACCTTGCCGACGCCCATCCACCATCATTAATCTTCATTCAAGCTCAAGATCAAAGGTAAAAATCGAGTTTCCTTGGGCAAGGCTCTGTCCTGGCCCTGAGGGGACTTTTCTATCTTCAGACTTAACTCTTTTGGTCAGGATCTGACCCAAAAATCATTTTTACAAAACAAAACTAGTTTTCTGTGCTGGGTATACTACGCCGCGCGGCGCTTTGAAGCGTCGCACGGCGTAGTGGACTCACACGCACGGCATTTTATCTAAGTACTGTTTTCTTGATCAAAATGTCTGGATCACGATCGTCTGTTGCTGGATCTGTTTCTGTACACCTAAAGCAGTCTTGAAATGAGGCCATATCTACAAGTCATGTTTTAAACTCTATAGATCTTTTCGAAATGAGCAAATGTATCAAAAATGGTTTTCTACTCATGGCTTGGAAGAATGGTACAGTTCTGAGATGATCTGAGGACTGTGAGCTTTCTGAAGTTTTGAAAACAACACCGTGCGTCGTACTGGATATACCGTGCGAGACTTTGTAAAATGACTAAAGTTTGATGTTAAGGTCAGAACCACGCACGGCATATCAGAAGGCCGCGTGTCGTAAAACGATGTGCCGTGTGACAGAAGATGGTGATCCAGACAGCTTGTTTATGTGTCTTTCTTATTTATATTATCATCATGACATCCTTCATCATTTCTGTACAGTAAGCACCACTAGCACGGCAACGTGACATGTTTTATCTTGTTCCCCTTTCCCTTTATGTGTTTTCAAGGTTTTCCGAATGGTATTAAATCCCCCCATTTAAAATGCTTAGTAGAGACCGATTTTCATCGGGCGAGCGAGGTGCTTTTTTTTAACAAAATCTTCCCCGCTCGTAACGTGGCCCCTGGATCTAAAATCTCAATGGTTTCGCTAGATCAAAAGCCTTTCTTTTCAAAACGAACTCTCGGTTTCTCGGATCATCCATCTCAAAAATCCGGGTGGCGACTCTTCGAACGCGCCGGGGGCGCGGGAGCTCACAGTGGCGACTCTGCTGGGGACTTTATTCAATACTTCTTTTTAAATATATATATATATATATCTATATAATATGGAAGAGCGGTACATATTTTTCACGTTGGATTGGTACATATTTTTCAACCGTTGGATTGGAAATATACATGCCTTTGAATCCTCTTACATGACTTTGAATCAATCATGCCTAATATTTTGGAAATTAGTGACTAATTATGGTAATCTATAACTAATGAAGTTATCCTAATCCTAATGCTATAATCCGTCAAAATTGTATATTCCGGAAATTTTATAATCAGCCAAAATTTTATAATCCTAATACTCCCTCTGTCCCTTTATTACAGTCCAGTATTCCATTTTGGGCTGTCCCTTAATAAATGTCCATTTTGTAAAGTTAGTGGGTAAAAGTTGGTGAATTGTCTATTTTGTCCCTAAAAGTAGATTCCATTTTGAAAAGTTAGTGAGTAAAAGTGTAATGATGATGGGTAAGTAGGGAAAGTGGAGTAAAAAGTTGATGTGAAAGGTATAATGATGATGTCTTTTTAATAAGTTGGAGTTACGAAGCAGGACATTTAAAAAGGGACGGAGGGAGTACTATATTCCGGAAATTAAATCAATCATGCCTTTCTTTTATTGACTAATCCGAATCCTAATCTAACTCTTTCTTTTATTGACTAATAATATTCCGGAAATTAGTGACTAATCCTAATGCTATAATCAGCCAAAATTTGAAATAAAAATAATGAAAATCTATATAATATGACAGGGAAGTTTTCAAATCCCCTAAATTTTCTCCTATATTTTGGACCCTAGGATTAGTACACATTTTTTCAACGGCTGAGATCTACGGGTAGAAGGGCTAACAATATATTTAGAAAGGATGGTACAAATATTTATGGTCCTTTTAATTACCCGAAATCACAGGAGGATTGAAATGGTATATTTGGAAAGTATGTTAGATATTTACAATTAGTGCAAATAAGATCAAACGTTTTTTTTTCTTTTTAATCAGCAAGATCAATTAGTGCAATCATATCATCTTATACCTTCTATAATACTTTCTCAGCTAGCCGAAAATTTGGAAATAAGATTAATCTTTGCTATATACGAAGAAGGTCCACGTTTTTTTCGGTTTGTTTGTCACAGGTATACGTTTGTTTTCCAACTTTTGAACGACCATTTTTTATAGTGAGGTAAGTTTGATTTCTTAAACGATTTTTTTTCTGTTCTCATACAAGGGATTCAAACATCGAAGGATTTTTTCAGTTCTCATGCAAGTTTGATTTTTTCCTTGAACGATTTTTACTCATATTGGATTTCTTTTGCCAAAAATTGGGAGTTTCTTGAACGATTTTTTTCAGTTCTCATGCAAGGGATTCAAATATCAGAGGATTTTTTTTCAGTTCTCATGCAAGTTCGATTTTTTCCTTGAACGATTTTTACTCATATTGGGTTTCTTTTGCAAAAAATTGGGAGAAAAAATATGAGTGTGAGGGAATAGTTTTTTTTTTTAAAACAACCTTTGGGTCTTTTAAGTCAATACTAACTTTGTTGTTTTCTTCTACCGTCTTCTTACTTTCTAAAATTTTATTGCAGGAAAGATCAGCAAAAATATATTTAGAGAAATTCTGTGTCGATCTTAAATTCGAGGTACTACTAATGTTTTTTTTTTCTTTTGATTGGAGGATTTTTTTTTTTTAATTTTTTTTTTGGTATGTCAGTTTTCTTCACAATCATGGCACAACATATATCCACTTTATACTCCATCTGAACCATCCCCATATCATATAGAAGTTCTGTGGTTTTTCTAATTTTCTCTACCTTATATTTCCATCAAAAAATTTAATTATGGGTTGGTTATTTCTACTTATTTTGTTTGATTCCGGGTAGTTGTTGTTTGAGCTACTATTATTCATGGCTATTTTGAGCATGCATTCCCCAACCCCACCCCCCAATTCTACTTTGAAAAGGACGTTTTTTCCTTAGTCTGTTATGAATCTGACTGGTTTTTTGAAAAACGATTGAGCTGACCGAACCAAACCGTTCCACGCACACACCGAACTGAACATTCACTTTCACAGAATGGTCGGTGCAGGTGCATGAGTTTCAAAACCGACTTGAACGGTTTGGTGCGAAAAGTGGGGAAAAAACCCGACCTGGTCCACACCGATTTTATCGCAAGTCGTAAGACATGGGTTTAGTTTTGGACATATATAGATCGTCTACTCAAATAATTTCCACACAGATATGTATGGGGATTGAAAATCTTTCATTTTTCATTGTCTATCTATATTATAAAATAGAGCGATCTTTTGTCTACCCATACAAACATGAGCATCCTTTCGACCATTGGATCGCAATTTTCAATAGGTTACTGCCATTGGATTGAATCATTGATTCCAACCTATTTCCCATGCCTGTCTACCCAGCAGTTTTCCTCTTCTCCATCGTGTCTCCTACTCTTCTCCATCGTGTCTCCTACTCTTCTCCATCGTGTTTCTTCTCTTCTCTCCTCTCTTCCTCCATAGTTACTCTCTCTCTCTCTCTCTCTCCCCGTAGAATCCACTCCTCGGCGCTCTGAAAAAAAAAAAAAAAAAACAACGCCCACAAAGCTCCTCCACCAATCAGTCGTCCCGCACACCCACCAATCAGCCGTCCACGAAATCGATTTAGTTCTCCCTTTCTGGTACGGCTCCCATCATCCTTAGGGTCTTCTTGCAGAAAAAATAATGTGGCCTAAATTGCTGTTTAGGATGAGAATTTTTTTTTATGAGAGTTTTACGGGAAAAAAATTGTTGTTTAGGATGAGAATTTTTTTGCTGTTTAGAAAAAGAAAATCGATTTTGCTGTTTAGGATATGAATTTTTTGAAAAGGTAATGTTAAAATGACTCTCCATACAAATCGGCATTTGCAAGTATTGGATCGAAGAGGATTCTAAAAGACTAAAAATGTTGTCCACTTATCTTAAATTATGCTCCAAATTAGGAAATGTTTTGAATCAAGCAATGTGTTGGTAGTTGTCAAGAACTCCATTCGCGAGTGATTTTTGCCCCCTTAATTTCTGCTCAATATGACAATATCACCAACCCTCTCATATTCTCTTTTCTATAATACTCAAAAAATAAAAAATAAAAATAAAAACTTCAAATTATATTCTTCATTTACACATGGACATTTGAACACCGTCATTAATGAGGGAAGAAGGATGCTAAGTTGAGTTTTTTCTGCCTTTGTGTTAAAAGAGGTTAGAGGGATGAAAATGAATAATTTTTCGACCATCGATTCAAAGCCGTGCCTTCAGGCACGGGTATCCGCTAGTATATATATATAAAGGAGTGTTGAATAATCAAGAGGGCCAAACTTGAAAGGTATTTTATTTGGGAGGGGCTTAATGCAATTTGGAAAACTTAAACTTTCTTTTACACTATGCACCGCACAAGCCTCGCTAGCGTGTCTCGGCAATCTTGTCCGATTTACCAGTGACAAGCTCTCCCGGGATGCCTAGCAACCCTTGACTATGATGGGCCATCGTGCTGTTCGATCATTGTCTTGCAATACACTTGACATGTGGTAGTACATCTTGGCTCTAGTCCGGGGAACCCTTCTGAGACCAAAACTGGCCTATGCACCCGTACATAACCATAGAACCTTCCCAACTAGGACAGGAACCCATGGTTAGGACTTATGTGATATATCCTGTTTATGTGTATTCATTTTCTGTACATACATATCATTCACGCATCATTGCATCTTGCAGGCTAGAGGATTAGGCTCCCTAGAATTCTTTAGGAATTTTCGGTCGGTCTAGGAGACCGTAAATCCATGAAGATTGCGATACCTCTGGTGTTTTCCGTGCCCGAACGGCTCCTTTGACTGGAGACTAACCTTGAAGGTATGCGTATCTGGATTCTGACGGTCACATTGCTCTGCCTCGGATGGTCAAGGTAAGGAGATTGGCTCTGGTTCCGAAACGATTGGAATTTAACCTGCCTGACAGTACCTACCCGGGCCATCAGAAATCTTCTGTACAAATGCCTCAAGTGAGACTCAAGTCACGGTAGGTCTTAGGATTTAGGAGGCGCGTAGAAGGTAGGACAGACACTCGGGATGGGTTCTGAGTCACTCCCTTTTGCCTTGTTGCCAGTTCAGAAACATTGGACACTTGCGAAAAGAAGAGGCTATACCCAATTGGTTCCGTCCGTCCCAAAGATTGGTTCGCATAGATACCCTGGAAGAAACACAACTATTTGAGGTCTGCATAGAACAGGAAGGGCAGTCGTCATTAACAGTTTTGCCAAGATTAGCAATACAGGAGTTTCTAGTAGAACTGTCGCCTGAAACCCAACTAGGGAAGCCGGGAAAGCAATAATCACTTACACCAATCCCAGAGCGTATCTCTACTTAATGTTTTTCAACACAGTAGGATTCCTTCTGTCTTTGACTACAATCTTCGAGCTCATTATCCGAGCTGGGAACTCGTGGTTCACGATCATGATCATGACGTTTGCTTATACGTTTTCCGACGTCATTGTCTCGCCTGCGGAGATGTATAAGTCCGTAAACCTTGTCATTTTCGTTACTGCTATAGTGTGGGCTGTTGGGATATCATTTCTCCACGTACTACCATACAAGGTTCAATCGAAACTACTTGGCGTGATAGTATGTCCACTAAATGCGACAGTTAAGGTGCTACTATGTTTTGCAAGAATTTTGTTTGGATGTTTCGGATGTTGTTTTGGCTGTTTGGCTGGATGTTTAGCCTGTTTGGCTGGATGTGCTATCGCATGCACTACCTACATTGGCAGCAATTTACAAGCGGGCTGCAGATTCGGACTCACCACCAAGTACTCCTACTGTCCAGTCGGCTGGAGATACGGCCTCACCACCAATTGGTGCAGTTAGCCAGAACGACTCGAGGATTGTTTTGATCAAGGAGTAATTATTCAATGGTCATTGGCAGTGCCACATTCGTGTCCGAACACCGTTCCTTGGCAGAAATGTGCGTTGGAAATTAAACGATTTTTAAGTCGCCATGTGTCGGTGTCCCAAAAGCACCCAATAATTATTCTTCATCATGTCATGCCGTGAGTTTCTTACGCTAGGAAAGTGCTGTAGGACACTTTCCTTTTTGCGTGTCCTCGTTATATTTGTACTTTGTGGTTATGCTGCAATTTAAGTTGTGTCGTGAATCTAATAAGATTAAGTGGTGTTATTCATTAATACTCTTTCCGTCTCATTTATTTATTTTTGTTTCATATACTATTTTGAAATGTCCCAAATTGTTTGCTCTCAAAGAAAAGTCAAAGAAAGAGTTGTGTAAATTTTCATAAACTAACACTTATAAATTTTCCACCATCCCCCCGACCGTTCCGTTTTGAGTCGTTTTGGTTTTCTGACCCGTCCATTTATTCGGTCGTAAATGATAGTTGGAGGTCCACTTCCCCTTCTTTTGCGCATACTACCAAAGTTTTCTCCAATAAGGTCACTATTTGGAACAAAGAACATTGTGGTAATCTTTTTGTGAAGAAAAGACGTATTCTGGCTAGATTTCGTCGTCTTCAAATTGCCATTGATTCCAATCCCAGCCGTTACTTAACTGATTTGGAAAAAAAATTACCTTCTGAGTTTGAAAAAATTTTAATCATGGAAGAAGATTTTTGGGCTTTAAAATCACGGGTTAATTGGTTATGCGACGGTGACCGTAATACTCGATTTTTTCATCTTACTACTTTGAATCACCGCCGCATTAATAAGATATGCTCTCTTAAAGACCCGAATGGTGTGTGGCTTTATGATGCTGATCTAATCCAACAAACCCTCACCTCTCATTTCATTTCGTTGTTCACCACGGATATGATTTGTAGCAAACCTGTCTTTGACCCTCCCTTTCTCTTCCCTCGCATTGAGATTGATGGAGTGCCACCAATCCTTGTGCTCTGTCCCGGCGGTCGATGAGATTAAAAAGGTTTTGTGGTCCTTTAAACCTTGGAAATCTCCAGGCCCGGACGGTCTTCATCCGGGATTTTTTCAAAAAACATGGGATATTGTGGCCCCCTCTGTGGTGCAAGTGATTGAGGAAGCCTTCTCTGTGGGTAGGATTCCTCCCGGGCTAAATCACACCTATTTGTGTTTAATCCTAAAGATCCGTAATCTTGAAACAGTTGGTCATCTCCGTCTTATTAGTCTTTGTAACACCATTCTTAAGCTGGTTACGAAAATTCTTGTAAGTAGAATCCGTCCGCTGTTGTGTGATCTCATTAGTCCTCTTCAGTCTAGTTTCCTTCCGGGGAGGAGTTGTATGGATAATGTGATCATTGTGCAAGAGATTGTTCACAGATTTAATACCATGAAAGGTTCTAAGGGTAACATGCTTATTAAATTGGATTTGGAGAAAGTTTATGACCGTTTGGAGTGGGGTTTTATCCATCAAGTTTTGCATTTTTTCAACTTCCCTCCGCTTTGGATTAATCTCATTATGTCCATTATCTCGTCGTCGTCCATGTCCATTCTCTTCAACGGTAGTGCTACTAACACTTTCTCCCCCTCGAGAGGTATCCGGCAGGGTGACCCACTATCCCCCTATATTTTTATCCTTTGTGTGGAATATCTCTCCATTCAAATTACCTTGGCTTGCGATAACTACACGTGGAGACCTATCAGGACTTCCAGGAGTGGTCCTTTTCTCTCTCACCTCTTTTTTGCTGATGACCTTGTCCTCTTTGCGGAGGCTTTCATAGCTAATTGTGAGACTATTTCTGCTCTCCTGCAAGATTTTTGTGCTGTATCGGGCCTTAAGGTAAGTTTGAGCAAGTCCTCTATCTTTTTCTCTAAGAACACCCCGGTGGGTGCTCGGGTTGAGTTTGCTATGGCCCTTGGCTTTCCTAAAACTTCTTCGGTGGGCAAATATCTTGGTTGCCCCATCCACCAGTCCATACCGACTAAGCTTTCTTTTCAGTTTATTATTGAAAAGATTGAAGCTAAGCTTGTTGGTTGGAAGAGCAAACACCTATCCTTAGCCGATAGAGTCTCTTTGATCAAATCGGTCATTGAAACTATCCCTTCTCACACTACAAGAAAAAACACCATTCCCGACTAACGGTTTAGTCGGCAATTGTAGCCATTTTAGTCGGCAAAAGTCTTCCCCGACCAAAAATTTTGGTCGGCACATTAGTCGGTGGAAGAGAGTCGGAAAAGGTTGTTGCCGACTAAAAAAAGTTTAGTCGGCAAATGTATATACTTTAGCCGACTAACTCTTTAGTCGGCGAATGTGTTATTATTGGCCGACTAATTGTTTAGTCGGGTAATGTTTAACCATTAGCCGACTAATTATTTAGTCGGGGAATGTGTTATTATTGGCCGACTAATTGTTTAGTCGGGTAATGTTTAACCATTAGCCGACTAATTATTTAGTCGGGGAATGTGTACATATTGGCCGACTAATTGTTTAGTCGGAAAATGTTTACCCATTGGCCGACTAAATGTTTAGTCGGGGAATGTGTACATATTGGCTGACTAAGTGTTTAGTCGGGTATGAATATTTGCTGATTATAGGGAATGTATGCAAATTTGCCGACTAAAGTTTTAGTCGGGAAATGTGTGTACAATTCAACAAATTAGTACCCTATTGAATGTGCCTGTACCAATTGGTCAATATCCCATAATTTTTTCTCCATTCATTCTCCTATAAATTTGAGCAGCCCTTTACATCCACAAAATTGCATCATAATGTATTCAATAAAAAAAAAAATCCAAGAAATAATAAATCCAAATTTCCATAAATATAGGTGTCCACCAAATACTTAGAAAACAACTTGTATCCAAATTCTTAAAACGCAAAATAACGACACGTCAACAACCACAAGGGGGAAATTAAAAAAAAATCCAAGCTCAATAACAAAATGTATCAAAACCTCAAAATACTAAAAAGTCCAACCTCGACAAATGGATAACCTAAAAACATTTGCACGTCCACAACCGAAATCCAACTTTGATCTTCATAGTCAATAACCAAAAGTAGAACTGCAGGATACTCCGTTAAGCGTCAATCTGTAAAAAAAGAAAAGAAAAGAATGATCCACCATTAGTATTTATGAACTAGTGTATCCCATTGCTCAAAGCATGAACATAGGTAGATACTAACTAAATTTATCTGCACAATACTTACAATCGTACGCTTTACGCATCCTGATTCGCAACCATATTTTAGGAAGCCTTACTCCCCTCAGTTAAAAACAACCAAATCGCACTACAACTTCAACAATATATACTGCAAGCTCAAAAATATATACTGCTTCCTATACAACTAGTATCTCGATGGCCTAACACTATTATTTTGTACCTCGTAGGTGTCGCGATTGGCCGTAACCTCTCAAACATTCCACTTGTAGGTGTCGCGATTGGCCGTAACCTCTCAAACATTCCATTCACTTTGGAATTCAAATTGCAACGCCACTCTGCCAGAATTTATAACTCTTCCATCAAGCACATATTATGTGTGTACAACACAATGCTTAGTGATAGTTAAGCATATCCAAACTCATAACCACATAACATTATATATCTCTGATCCTCGTTCCTCAAAACTCATCACTAATCCACGCAATTCAAAACTTTAATTATTTTCATCTGCATTAGGAAAATCATCAATTTATCTCATCTCAATTGATAACAAACTAAAAGATACAAGTATCGGGCACCACGGGCCCGTTCATCAGCAAATCTGGCATGCATAGGCACCTCAGGCCGAATTCTCTTGGAATTTATGAGTACTGCAGACACCTTGCTAAAATGCCACCAACACAATAATCACACCAAAAACTCAGTGATTTTCAGAAAACAAATTTTAGGCCAACTTCAAACTGAAATCTGTTATTAGTCAGGCACAACTAAGGCACGTGGCTTACATATAGTTGAAGCTCTATGTGTCTAGTTTCCAACAAAGAAAGCGGAATGTGATTTCGAGTTTTCTAGGCCAAGTTATAGCCGTTTCCGTGAAGTGCGACGGTGCTGTCAGCACTGAGTTTCGCAACAGCAGTTCAGTATATGATTTTTAATTCCTTCCACGTTTTAAATTCAGTTCTACAGATTTTACACAATAAATTAGACATATAGAGGCATCTCCTATAAAAAATATTGAAAAATTACAAGGTCGGAAAGTTGGTTATAAAAATTCATCAAGAACCTGGAAAATTCATTTTTGTTCGAACTCTAACTTGTATACCCATAAGCTAAAGTTGCTAAACGAATTTTTCTGAAGTAAAACTCATATCCCATGACCTAATCAGAACCTAAACTACACATTCAAATCCTAAACTACACATTCAGATATCCATGGTTGTATTATTTCTCAAAACATGAAAGAGATATGCATCGCTTCCTAGCATATTCAGTCCATAACAGCCACAAAACTGGTTTCCTAGCTTTATGAATGCAGTCCAATGACTGTTGTGGAACCAACACCCAACCAGCTTCAGTCCAATGACTGTTGTGGAACCAACACCCAACCAGCTTCAGTCCAATGACTGTTGTGGAACCAACACCCAACCAGCTTCAACCTTTTTAAGCATTCCAATCGTAATACACCAAAAAAACGCCAGTTTTTCCTCGGCTTCTCATCACTGAACGCTATAATTGGTTCCCTTTCATAGCATTCCTAAAAAAACGCTATTACATAATGCTATAAAAGGTCATATTTGTTGTAGTGACAAGTATTAAGGTGTGCCCGACACATGTCCATATGTGTTGTTTTGGGTCGTGTCTTGTTTGTGACCGACATGGATACGTGAGGCATGTAGACGTGTCAGTGCTTCTTAGATTATACCGCATGTGAAGTGACATCAAGTTTTGCATTATGAATTCCTTGTATGTAGCTATATCAGCATTTCAACATGCTGCTCTCATGCATACAGCAGACCCAGAAGAACATATATGACATAGCGTCAGTCAAACCCATCCATATAGATCAGAGTGGAATAAAGACAGCATGATCCAATCCCAAAGATGGAGCTGCTGTGAGTAGTTTGGTTAGATTGATCACTAACCCCAGGGGTTCGTGATCTTATAACCAAACAGACAAAATAAAAATAAAAAACCAGACAAAATATCACTCTCACAGCTCACCCTCACCAATTAATTCCACGTGCACACACTCACCCTAGCAAAGACAGCTAAGTCTATCCATGCATGGTTATCCATTAACTCTATTTTGTAGCATAAAAGTTAAAGCTACAAGACAAGTAAAACCGAATCCCATGTAAATTACAAACGACAATTTAAGAAAGTATCTTTGTTACAGAAAATAGCTTCTTTTTTCCTTCTTTTTTTTTAATACGGGGTGTTACACTCTTGGTCGGTTCAGCCGAATAGGGAAGAGACCCTGCTATTAGGGACCAAGGATGGTAGAATCTAGACTACTGATATGGTCTAGTAAGGCGGCTCAACGATTTACAGATGGACCTAAACCATTGACTACTCAAAACACCAAAATTCTATTTTGATTAATCACAAAATACAACCTAAGCAAATGCCTACTCAAGTCCCAAAACTCCTTTTCAAAAAATCAAAATCAAAATCACAAAATCAATTTCACACATCCATATCAGATAAAAAAAACTATTGTACATTTCTGTACAGCCACCATCAAAACTTCAACCATACTCCCACCTTCTAATCAGAAACTAGAACTGAAAACCCAGCCGCCAAATTGGAAAACCCAGAAAACCCAAATTGATTTATTTGTTTGGGGCACTAAAAACCCAAATCGATTTGTTCATTTGGAGCACTGAAAAGCCAGATTGTAGCGGGGAGAGAGAGAGAGAGTACCTAGCAGGAGCGAGCGAGAGAGAGACACAACGGCTCGACCACAGCTGGAGATGCAAAGTCGGAGGAGAGGAGTTTTCGTCGAGGGGGTTTGATTGACAGGAGCAGGAGGATCTGAGACCACAGTCGGAGGAGAGAGGGGTTTTTGTTGGGGGTGTGGTGCGGTGGCGGTGGCGGTGCTGAACGGTGGAGACCGCGGCTGGAGAGAGGGGTTGAGCAAGGGTCAGAGGGTCGATTGGGAGAAGGATGGACTGATAGACGATGCGTGAGGGAGATGGGGGAAGTGTATAACCCGATGGGTTTGGATATGGTGTGACGGCGCCGTTTCGTATTATAAAAGACTTGCCGACTAAATAGTTAGTCGGAAATTACCTAAATCCCGCCATTACTTTCCACGAAAATTTTGGATTGGCGCAAAAAAATTGTATCATTCCTGACCAAAAAAATAATTAGTCGGTGATTTTTTTGTCAGTGACTAAATATTTAGTCAGGAATAATTCTTTGAGTCGAGATGGCTTTTACTGCATCCAAAAACATTAAAGTCTTATAACACATCACCCGAGCCCCACTTGAGATTTTTTTGCGCGATCAGAACCATTTATCTTCTCTAATATTATCAGTTAGATCATTCTTACTAATATTACAGTTGATCTTTTTCTGTTAGACAATTGGTCGAACAAAAAATACTATTTTTCTATTGAATTCACATCTCGATAAAGGGATATTCTATACCTGATCGAGCCGCAAATTTACTGGAATGAATAATTCAACAAGTGCAACAAAATCAACGATCTTGATCGTCAAGAATGTCTTGTGATCTTGTGGCTACTATAATAACAAGTACAACATAAGAATTAGTTAACTATCAAATACATCAGACATATATATAGTTAAGGTAACTGCCACGTCATTTTATATAATGATCGATCTGAACCGTTACGATTTCACGTCTTACTTATTATAGCATTGTCACTAAAATCGGAGATCATTTGGTATTGGCAACCACGTTATC
The DNA here is from genome assembly GCA_018127125.1 of Rhododendron griersonianum. Lineage (NCBI taxonomy): Eukaryota > Viridiplantae > Streptophyta > Magnoliopsida > Ericales > Ericaceae > Rhododendron > Rhododendron griersonianum. Next base: position 6,087,963 of record CM030788.1, on the reverse strand, counting down.
GAAAGACATTTAATGCGGTCGGAGACGTTTAAGTGTTATAGTGACCTAACCGAGCCCCGCCTGAGGTATTTTTTCACGATCGAAATCATCTATCTTTGACGTAATACGAATTTGAACATTTGTTCCAAGAATGAAGTTAACTGCATATGGATAGGCACTTAATCGAACAACAAAATTCTTTACATTTAAGAATTTCTGTGCCGATAAAGGGGCTTTCTTGGCTCGATCGAGCCAAAATTTTATGAGAATCTTATGATTAAGAAGGAAAAAAAAAATGAGCGGTAGTGATCGGAAAGGTTGGATCGTGATCACTGTCATTGGAACAAATATTTCCTTTCTTTGAAATTTTTAAAAAGGGGGAAAAGTTGATATTCCATGACTAAATCTATTAATTGGGAAATGTGTTTGATTTTTTAATTCGGATTAAATGATATTACCCGACTAAAATATATTTAGTCAGAAAATATAATTTCGTTTTCTATTTATTAAATTCGAAAAATGATATTTCCCGACTAAATTTAAAATTTAGTCGGCAAAAAAGGGATTACCGACTAAATTTAATTTAGTCGGAATTAATTTTGTATTTTAATAAATTTGAAAAATGATATTTCAAGACTAAACTTAAATTTAGTCGGCAAAAAAATGAATTACCGAATTAATTTTCTATTTCATTAAATTCGAAAAATGATATTTTCAAGACTAAATTGAAATTTAGTCTGCAAAAAAGACAATTACCGACTAAATTTAGTTTAGTCGGAATTAATTTTGTATTTTAATAAATTTGAAAAATGATATTTCAAGACTAAACTTAAATTTAGTCTGCAAAAAAATGAATTACCGACTAAATTTAGTTTAGTCGGAATTAATTTTCAAGACTAAATTTAAATTTAGTCGGCAAAAAAGACAATTACCGACTAAATTTAGTTTAGTCGGAATTAATTTTGTATTTTAATAAATTTGAAAAATGATATTTCAAGACTAAACTTAGATTTAGTCGGCAAAAAATGAATTACCGAATTAATTTTCTATTTCATTAAATTCGAAAAATGATATTTCAAGACTAAATTGAAATTTAGTCGGCAAAAATGACAATTACCGACTAAATTTAGTTTAGTCGGAATTAATTTTGTATTTTAATAAATTTGAAAAATGATATTTCAAGACTAAACTTAGATTTAGTCGGCAAAAAATGAATTACCGAATTAATTTTCTATTTCATTAAATTCGAAAAATGATATTTCAAGACTAAAGTGAAATTTAGTCGGCAAAAAATGAATTACCGAATTAATTTTCTATTTCATTAAATTCGAAAAATGATATTTCAAGACTAAATTTAAATTTAGTCGGCAAAAAAGACAATTACCGACTAAATTTAGTTTAGTCGGAATTAATTTTGTATTTTAATAAATTTGAAAAATGATATTTCAAGACTAAACTGAAATTTAGTCGGCAGAAATATATGTTTGGCCGACGAAAATAATTTAGTCGGCAAATATTTATAATTTAACGACTAAAAATTATTTAGTCGGTGATTGGCTTATATTTGCCGACTAAATATTGTTTAGTCGGGAAAGTTTAGTCGGGAATTGTGTATTTTGTTGTAGTGTCATATCATGCATTGTAACCTTCTTCCCGTTTCAGTGTCTAACAAAATTGACCAATTAAGTAGGAATTTTCTTTGGGCTCTTCTTCTATCCACAAGAAAATTCATGCTATCAATTAGGACACTGTCACTAGTCCTAAGGCTTTAGGTGGTCTTGGGTTGAGGAAAACCAGGAATAATAATATGGTTGCTATGGCTAAGCTTAATTGAAAACTTTCTAAACGTGTGGACCTTCTATGGGTCCGTATCTTAAAGGGCCGTTATCGTTCCACGTCTGCGCGTAGCTCCAAGCCCTCCATCACCTGGAGGGGAAAGTGGGAAATAATATTTTAAAAGAAGGCACCCGGTCCGTTTGGGTAATGGGTCCTCCACTTCTTTTTGGATGGACAACTGGACTGGGACTGACCCTCTCCGTTCTAAAATTCTCGGACCTCTTCAGCAGTAAGAGAGTTCCCTTAAGGTTAAAGAATGTTGGCCTAATCACTCTTGGAACCTCCAAGCCATCTCCTTTGTCCTTCCTTATATAGGAGATTCTTTCTAGCATTCACATTGTTCCGTTCCAATGGTTCAACCCATCTCCGGATTGTACCATTTGGAATCTTTCAACCAATGGTGAGTTCAATTGCAAATCGGCTCACTCTCTCATTCCCTCCAAGAATGTCAGTTCCCGTCTCTCATGGGATTGGATTTGGCATCTCCCTTGTTCCTACCGCATCCAACACTTTGTTTGGCTTGCTTTTGGCATCTCCCTCGTCTCTCAACCCGTAAGAATTTGTTCCTTCGCAATATCACTCCTTCCCCTTTCTGTGAATGGTGTCCAGATATTTCGGAGTTCACGTACCATGTCCTTTGTGATTGCCCTTGTGCCTCTAATATTTGGAGCGCCCTTTAGTTTTCTTTGGTGGATTCTCAAGCGCTTCCCTTTGATTGGATTCGTGTGAATTCAAAATCTGTTAATACCCACAGTTCCGGGGTCCCTAAGAATATTATCTTCTTGTTTGCTATTTGGCATATTTGGTTGGATCGCAATCGCCGTCTTTTTATACCAACCCTAATTCCAACTCGAGCATCATCGACCTAACAAAAATTTCAATTTCTATCTTGAACAAATCCTTGGAGTGGTTCCTTCTTGTTTTCCAAGAGAGGAACTCTCACAGGAAGGATATAAAGGTAGGATGGGTTCCGCCGAGAATGGGTTTTTCCAAGTTGAATACGGATGGTGCGTACAACTGTGCGATGGGCTTGGCCTCCACTGAGGGGATTTTGCGTGATCATTATGGTATTTGGATAGGTGGATTTCACAGGAACATTATCGCGGATTCCAGCCTAAAGGCAGAATTATGGGCCTTAAGAGATGGTTTGAGTTTGGCGAAGGATGAAAATATCAAAAAGCTGGAAATTGAAGTAGATTCCATGACTGTGTTAAACTTGATTCATGCCACTAACATGGTGAATCACCCGCTTGGCAATTTGTTATTTGATTGTAGGTTGCTGATGCAAGGGTTCGAGGAAGTTTCTATCACGCATATCTATCGTGAAGCTAATCGGTGTGCAGATGCGTTGGCAAATGATGCTCCGGTTTCGGTGGGAGATTTATATATCTACCCGGTTATTCCTAGTTGTATTTCTAATTTCCTTTATGCGGATTTGATTGGGGTCTCATACCCTAGAATTGTAAACTCTTAATTTTGTTTTTCTTGTTTTAATGAATTGTACGTTTACCTAAAACAAAATTAACTTTAAAATTAAAGTGTCCAAATATTATTTAAATGTGCATGGAAGTTTGTGAATCAATATTCATCACAAAGAAATGTCTATTGAAACTCTGGTTTATTGACAGTAATGATTGGTGTTTTGGCTTGATAATCTTTGGACTATTTTTTTTTTGCCTTATTCATAATTTTTCGCATTTGTTAATATTCTGTTAATTTCGCGGAATATTAATTTGTCTCGACGAGAGGAATTTAAAACTGCAAAGTTATGATCAAAATCTTAAATGTTCACTGAACATGAAGATAATCCAAAATAGACAAACTTTTGAACTATTTTTTTCTTTATTCAATTTCATTGTTTTGGGTTATAATTTAATAGATTCATCTCATCGAGAGAATTCAATAGTCTACAAAAATTTGACGCAAAACTTACAATGACAAAACAAATTTGGATGAAGACAAGAAGTATCCACGGTTATTGAGTGATGGTTAGAGAAATCGTAGCTAAGATGAGGATAACGTAATAATTTTAGTCGAGTTACTTTCTGATTGCGCAATTTCATAAGAAAAACATGGGACCAAATTTACAAGATTCAGATAAAAAATTTAAATGGAACAAAGAATAAACATGGAAGTTAGTGGGGCAAGTAATCACACTTGAACTGGCTCTGCTCTTGAGACAGGAAAAATCAATTTTAATGTAATTGCGTAGAAAATTAACCAAAAGAGTAATTGGCGATAAATTTTTTACACATACAAACTCAACGTTCTCTGCAACCGTCGAATCGCCTTTACATATATGTTAATCCTAGTCATTCGATCAATAAATGTTTCCTTATATAAACCTATAGGGAGACGTTTTCTAATCTTTTTAGTTTGACCTGTTGTAGGGTAATATATACACAATTTCCTTTTCAATTAATTACCCTTTTTTTTTCCCCCCTTTTGAGTTGATTTCATTCGTATAAAGAGAGGGTTGATAAGAACAAAAAATCATCAAATTAAATATGAGAGCTCATCTTAAAGAAAATGTGTTATTTTTTAACATTATTTGATGTTGCATTGAATTGATATGTGTCATTACTATTTTATGTAGCTGATTAGATGAACTCTGTTTAAGCATATTTGAAAACACAATACTTGGTTGGCAGGTGGCCAACAATAAAGAATGAGAATTCATTTAAATTGTGTTTAGAACATTATTTGATTACACATGCACTGTACAGGAGTGCACTATAGCAACCACAGATGAAAATCGTCGCGGGAGTGTGGACAAAATACAGTAATGTCATCACACTATCAAGTGTCCACTGAATTAATTGGTTTAGATTCCATTCCCAATACAGGGAACTCAGTGGGAACAGGAATCAGTTGTAAGCCCAACCATCTCGAGATTGATTGGAATCGGACAACAATCAGGCGGTAAGAGTGAAATCTCTTGTGAATTCGTTAGCCCAGACGTGCATGGCGCGCCTTTAACCAAACTGAGGAAAAAAATAGTCGATGTGCGCATTAGCTACCAGGACAACATTGCCAGACGAACCAAAAACAAAAAAAACCAAGAATCCATGTCACGTGAGTAACGTTTGATGAGCTAGTAAAAAATAAAAAAGACAAAGCTTTCTTTTAATAAACTCAATTTGCTTTAAGTGGCCAATTTAATTTATCTTAACATACAATTTACTGAGCTTTCAGTGTAAACAAAGGTTAAAATGGTGTCGTGAAAATAGTAATTTAATATGGGAGAGAGGTAAGATATCCATTTCAAGGACGAGGTTAATTATTATCTTTTGAAAGCTCAGTTTGATGAGGACAAAGGTTGTAGAAACGATTCCGTAACGGACTGGGTACGGCCAGTGCCTCCCGTTTGATCGCAAAAATGGTACGGTTGGCGCGTCCTTTGCAACTGTCGAATCGCCTTTACATATTGATCCTAGTCATTCGATCAATAAATGTTTCCTTATATAAACCTATAGGGAGACGTTTTCTAATCTTTTTAGTTTGACCTGTTGTAGGGTAACCATCGAATTGCCTTTACATGTTGATCCTAGCCATTTGAGCAATAAATGTTTCCTCATATAAACCTATAGGGAGACGTTTTCCAATCTTTTTAGTTTGACCTTTTGTAGGGTAATATATTCAATTTCCTTTTCAATTGATTACCCTTTTAGATTTTTCCCCTTTTAAGTTGATTTCATTCGTTTAAAGAGGGTTGATAAGAACAAAAAATCATCAAATTAAATATGAGAGCTTATCTTAAAGAAAATGTGTTATTTTTAACATTAGTTGATGTTGCATTGAATTGATGTACGTCATTATTATTTTATGCAGTTAATTAGATGAAATCTGTTTGAGCATATTTGAAAACACAATACTTGGTTGGCAAGTGGCCAACCATAAAAAACAGTAGCAATACAACTAGAAATAATAGGGTAGATATAGAAATCGGGGCATCATTTATCAACGCATCTACACAATGGTTTGCCTCGCGATAGATATGCTTGATGGAAACGTCTTCAAATTCTTGCATCAGACACCTGCAGTCAAGTAAAATATTACCTAGCTAAAGGATGATTGCCGTGTTCTTATCATTTAGCAGCTGAATTAACGCCCATTGCATCCACTTCAATTTCCTGCCCATCCCTTAATGCCCGGAAATGAGAAAGCTTTTCCCGGACTTATATAAAAGCAGAGTTATTTGAGCATTTGCACCTGGCTTACTTATACCACCCAGAAAATCAAGGTTCCTACACTAGGATTAGCTTATCCCACCCCCTACTTGATTAATTTATCCTTAATTAGCTTATCTCAATTGTTGTAATGACTTGGATGCCCTTAACCTTAAAATCTCCCTCCAATTTAGGATTTGGATTAACTTTCTTTATCGAGAATATGAAGGAAACATATGTTCATTCTCCAATTATTTGAATTTTCAACACGAATATGAAGTTATTAACATACATGCAATATCTGCTTGAATAATTTCCAGCCATTCTTCACTGTAACAAGCAGTATCTACCATACCTGACTATCTCAGGCAGTAAATGCCAGGCTTACATGAGAGGAGAGAAGGGAAAGAAGCGTTTACTGAAATTCATCACAGAGAAATGTTTATTGAAAGTTTTTTCGGAATAATGAGTACGTATTATCCATTCTTATTGCCCTCCTTAATTTAACCGTGGTATTAAAAGGAGGACAATGTAATAGTTTTCAGTCGAGTTGCTTTATGATTGTGAAAATATTTTGTTGTGCCGAACACGAAATTGAGAATATAACAAATCAACAAGCGATAAACAAGAACACAAGGATATACGTGGTTCCGCTCAAGCACAAAGCAAGAACGTACTCCACGGGGAAAAGAGCAAGAGGATCCACTATAAACGGGGAGAGAAACAAAGAGCCGGCTATACCCGTAACTCTACTTGAAGCACCAAACAGATATCTAGGGACAAATCTCTGGTGGAACCCAAAAGGGAGACACAAACCCTTGGTGGAACCCTAAGAGATGAACAAAACCCTAATATCTAAACCCTTGAACAAAAGACCATAACTCTAGCAACCCCCAAGGTCCCTATTTATAGGAAAACACTAAATAAACCTAAACCGAATAGGAAAGGGAATCCTAGTCAATTTAGGAATTCTAGTCAATTTCCAACAAATCTCCACCTTGACTTGAATTCCATCGAACTCAACACTATAGGCAATCCTCTCCTTCAATCGCTCATCTCCCCCAAAAGCCCCCCACGGGGCAATCACCAACGGCACAAACGAACAAGGCTCAAGCACACCTGCTTGACCTTGTAAACGCGACTTAGGAAACCCAGCCGCACATGCCTCCAAATTGAGCCTCTATCTTCCAACGGGCACCTCCCACCCAACGCATCCCTCTCGGATACACACGAAGATCTGCTCAAACTCCCCACGGAGTTAATTACCGACTCCACCACGGAGTTAAAAACCCAAAACTGAGTCAACCTCGAATTCACCGATGAAGAACCCAAAGATGTAGCACCCACAATCGTACTACCATCAAGCACATAGAGGTTATTTGATTTCCGACCCTTCATCAAAACACGAGCACCCTTCAAAACCCTCAAAACTCCACCTTCAGCGGTATGCTTCCAACCCAAAGAGTCAAGAGTACCCAAAGAGATAAGGTTCCTCTTCAAATCTGGTATATGTCGAACACCAAACAACGTCCTAACAAACCCATCATGCATTCTGACTTTAACTGTTCCAATCCCAACAATTCTACAGGGCATATTATTACCCATAAGAACTGTACCACAGCTGACCGATTCATAAGTATCGAACCAATTCTTATTCGGACACATGTGGTAAGAACATCCGGAGTCTAGAATCCATTCGGTATTCGAACAGATATCACCGACACTCACAGAAAGAACCATAAGTGAATCATCGGAATCCTCTTCAACAATACTAGCAACAACCTTCTCTTCAAAATTGTCCTTATTTTTCAACCTAGGACAGTTTCTCACCATGTGCCCGTATTTCCTACAGTAAAAACACTTTACTTCCTGATTTGTGGAACGAGAACCAGAAATCCCTCTACTACCATTATCCCTCTCAAAAGGTCTTCCTTGCGCCACCAAACAATCAGCATAAACCTCACTTTCACCAGATACCTTTTTCCTTAATTCTTTTGAATATAAACTAGATTTAACATCCTCCATGGAAATCGTATCTCTCCCGTAAAGTAGGGTAGTAACAAAATGCTCATAAGACGCAGGCAAAGAACATAACACAATAAGGGCTTGATCTTCATCATCAATCACAACATCAATATTTTTAAATCCATAATAATTCGATTTAACTCATCTAGATGGTCTTTTACGGGCGTACCTTCCCTCATACGAAACGTATAAAGGCGCTGCTTCAAATACAACCGGTTGGTAAGAGACTTCGTCATATAGATACTTTCCAACTTCAACCAAATACCGGCAGTAGTATCCTCCTCCCCGACCTCGCGAAGCACATCATCGGCTAAACACAACTGAATCGAACTGAGCGCCTTCGCATCGAGATCCTTGAACACACTATCCTGCATATCAGCAGGTTTCTTCGATTTCCCCAACAAAGTCTTGTGTAATCCTTGTTGAACAAGCAAAGCCTTCATCTTAATACGCCATAAACTGAAGCTAGTGCTCTGCCCATCGAACTTCGCAATTTCGAAACGAGTCGCCATTGAAACGATCACCAATTGCACAATACGCAGCAGAAAACAAAAGCCTCGGATTGAAACCCAAAGCTCTGATACCAATTTGTTGTGCCGAACACGAAATTGAGAATATAACAAATCAACAAGCGATAAACAAGAACACAAGGATATACGTGGTTCCGCTCAAGCACAAAGCAAGAACGTACTCCACGGGGAAAAGAGCAAGAGGATCCACTATAAACGGGGAGAGAAACAAAGAGCCGGCTATACCCGTAACTCTACTTGAAGCACCAAACAGATATCTAGGGACAAATCTCTGGTGGAACCCAAAAGGGAGACACAAACCCTTGGTGGAACCCTAAGAGATGAACAAAACCCTAATATCTAAACCCTTGAACAAAAGACCATAACTCTAGCAACCCCCAAGGTCCCTATTTATAGGAAAACACTAAATAAACCTAAACCGAATAGGAAAGGGAATCCTAGTCAATTTAGGAATTCTAGTCAATTTCCAACAAATTTCATTAAGATATGGGATCAAATTTACCCAATTGGACAAAAATTTAAATTGATCGATCAATACAAATGAAAGTTTGTTGGGTCGAATGACCAACGTACCTGGCTCCACCCTTGAGTCTGCGAGAAATCAATTATAATGTGATTGCTAAAAAATTGACAAAAAGAGTGATTTTTTGAACATTCAATTCATTTCATAGCAAAGTCCGGAGGCAATACAGATTTCATCAAAAGATACAAGAATGAGCCAAAACTACCTAGACTTCTACACAGGAACCCCCTGCAGGAGCAAGACCGGCGAACTCGCCAGATGAAAACTCTTTCAATTAACTCAATTTGCTGTAAGTGGCCAATTGTATCTTAACATACAATTTACAGTGAAGTGCAAACAAAGGTTAAAATGGAGTTGTCAAAATGGTAATTTAATATGGGAGAGAGGTAAAGAGATGCATTTCAAGAACGTGGTTAATATCTTTTGAAAGCTCACTTTGATGACGACCCAGGTGGTCGATACGATTCCATATCGGACTGCTACAGTCGGCATTTGATCGCAAAATTGGTACTGCACGCAAATAGGGCCGTAAATAAACCAAGCTATTTGAGAACGGCTCGGTGTTAGGCTCGACTCGAGCTCGAGAAAATATTAATAAAAAAGCCTCAACATTAGTATGCTCGGCTCATCTTGGCTCCATAAGACTCGTTTTCATTTAGTGGAAGGGCATTGCATTGCTTCTTACTAATTCAAAAGTAACATTTTGATGTGCAATACTAAAAAAACCTATAGAAAATTGTATCACTATTTCCAAATAGAGGCTTTTCCTTGTAGTTTATACAGATATATATAAGACACATGCACATGCACATGGACAATCAAAATCTCCTCTACTATGCAAGTATAAATATGTATTGTTGGTGGTTGGCTCGTTAAGATTCGTGAACAATAATTGAATTTGGGGTTGAATTTGCATCCATTCTTCACCCTAATCAGGCAGTTTGAGACACTCCCACGATGGCAAACTTACATGAGAGGAGAGCAGGGAAAGAGTAAGTCATACGAGTCGAAGGAAAAACTTAATTAAGTACATGGGAGACCAATTAAGATTGTTAGCTCTGTCAGGATGAAGTCCAAATTAATCTCTTAGAGGAGTTCTGCTACACACAGACAATCTGTGCACAGATTTCGTTGTGGGATCCACCATGGGTCCCACACAAATCATCCGAGCCGTTCATTAAATGTAAAATATTTTTTTGAGGGTCCCCATAAAAAATAAGCTCAATCCGATACCTTGTAACGACCCGGATTTTCGACCCAATTTCTTTTTTAATAGCGTTAATATTATTAGGTCTTAATTATTATTATTTTTTTCTTAATAGATAAATACAAAAAGATAAGTATATTATCTTATTTATCTCTTTTATTATTATTATTATTTTAATTGCATTCATGTTTAGAACTCCTCCCATCTCTCCTACTCCTACTCAATCTCTACTTCCTCCCTAATCCTATTTTTCGTCCATCTCAAAGCCCAAGAGTTAGAATCCCATTAAAACTCAAACTTACCTCCCTCATCCAAATCCTCCTATAAATATCCCATTACTTCGACCCTAGGGCACCACTCTACTCCACAAAAATCAAAAGACCAACTCCATTCTCGTCCATATCAGGTACCTCTGTTCACAGCCTGTTTCTTCCTAGCTAATGTCGTTTTTAGGCCAGAGTTCCTCCACGAAAGTTGTAGAGGGCGTCGAGGGCTTCGATTTCAACCCAAGAATCACCCAAAACGATCAAATATTGATAGAGTTATCACCGTCCAAAGTTTGGTAAAATTCTCGGATTTTGATTTCCAGGCAGATTCAGCGACCCTTCTAAATCCCCACTTTTCTCCTAGTTCGAATGGTTTTCGGGCTTAGACTTCTTCACGAAAGTTGTAGAGCGTTTCAAGATCTTCACGTTAGACTCAAGAATCGTCCAAAACGGCAGAGGTTTGGTCAAGTTATTCCAGTCTAAAGTTACTGCTAGAATATCGATCTTTCGTCGCCAAACGAAAATCCACCGGACTCCACCAAATCGTTTTGTCTGGATTAAAGGTAGATTAATTGCTATCCCTATCTCCCCTAAGTATATTAACGTGCTAAGATGATAGTTTTTATGATTAAAAAGAAAAAGAATCGAAATTAGAATCGAATGAACGAAACCCAGTTTTTTTTTCCGAAAACATTCACTGTTCACTGTTCATAAGCATGGTTACTGTTCACGCTTTTTATTGGTGCTGCTCATGCCGGTTGTTTTAAAAAAAAAATGAAACCTAAATTACAGTTTTCCCCTTTATCTATTAAAGTGATGTGTTTCAGCCCTCATGCATTGTTAACCTATTAAAGTTTGCCCCTGAAGTTTATTAAGTTTATGTTTCGGCCCATTCATAAAAGGTTACGTGATTTTTATGCTTATTATTTATTTCAATTATTATTCTGATTGCTTATCTATTATTCCAACCTCTGATTGATATGTTAAATTGGACCCTAGAGACATGGGGTGGTATGCGAATAGATTTCACATAGACGATGCTGAGTAAATGGAAAAATGGTGAAGTGTTGGAGTTATGAAATTGTGGAATTGTGATTTGGGCCATAGCTATGGCAAGGGTGACCTGTTGGGCCCTGGATTGATGACATTGTGGTGACCCTAACGTATGGTACGCCATGGGAAGTTCCAAAGGGTAATCGTGCCTTGCAAGGCCAGCAAGGGGGATTGTCCCATGACACGGTCATAGTTAGTGGCTTAGGAATGGTGCGACCCTAATGTATGGTACGCCATGGGAAGTTCCAAAGGGTAATCGTGCCCCCTGCTATGGTTGTAAATGAATTCATACGAAGTACATAACTTAGGTGAATTCATTTAGGACCCCGTGTGCAGGACAAGCAAGGGGGGATTTTCCATGACACGGTCATAGTTAGTGGTTATGGGAGGAAAGGATCTCGTGGATGAGATCTTAGATTTCACGTAGGGTTAATGGATAGTAATAAACTGGTTTATGTGGAAAATCTCTGTTTTACTTTTCGCATGATCATTATTATCTTATTGCTTGCTAGCTGTAAAGTAAGAGGGGTGGTTGGGTTGGATTATTCTACTGGGTGATTTATCACTCACGGATACGTCTGTATCCTGGTAAATCGATTGCTTCGGCGATCAATTTGCCAGAGAGCGCATGATTCAATGATGGTGCAATTCGACACAGAAGGAATATCAGGAATGAAGATCGAGTTTGCTTGGGATCCGTATCAAGCCTAGAGTCGGCTCTGAAGATAATGTATTTTGAATCAGTAAATTTACCTTGAGATTGTAATAGCTAAAACTTTATTTTGAAAAATTATGTTTATTTAGCAAATTTTCTTAAGAAATTATTTTATTTTGCTTCCGAAAAATCGGGGCGTTACATACCTATAGATGCTTCATCCAACCATCTAACTTTTCATTCAGATTTTCGGATAATAAAAAGTTATATGGTTGGATCGAGCACCTATAGGTATCAGATTAAGCTTATTTTTTACGGGTACTCTTGAAAAAATGTTTTACATTTAATGAACGGCTCGGATGATTTTTGTGGGACCCGTAGTGAGCCCCACAACAAAATCTGTGCACAATATGTTCACAGATTGTATGTGTGTAGACTTTCTGCTTTTAGAGCTTCCAGGAATTGGTCTCCCGGATATTGGGCTGGAGTGGGTTGGAGTGGCGAAAGCAGATGACAGAGAATGCCAAAGCCAGCATTTGAAGATATGAGTGGTGCTACTGGTATCTGTACCAGAGAGTACAAATGACTTTTTGAGCCACTTTTGGGTCTCAAAAAAATGATCAGAATTGCTCATTTTATTTAGAATACTTTGTTTATGATCCTTACAAAAAATAAGCTCAATCCGATATCGGTAAGGGCATTTACAAAACATTCAACTTTGCTTTAGAATTCAGGCCTGAATTCTAAAGCAAAATTGGATGTTTTGTAAACGTTCTTACCGGTACCGGATTGAGCTTATTTTTTGCAAGGACCATAAACAAAGTATTTTAAACAAAATGAGTGGCTCCGATCATTTTTTTGTGATCCAAAACATGTCCAAAAAGGCGTTTGTACGCACTGGTACAGATTTATGTCTGTACCAGTATCATTTCTGTGAAGATATTACTCTCCTATATGGGGTGGCACTTTTTTGAAAATCTGGAGACCCATTATGAGGGTATTTTAGTATCTCCAAAAATTGATCCACTCTCCACACAAGCAAGTGAGCTAAACTTGCTGTTATTTTGGTGGTTATGTGTTGATACGCAAATGTGGATAGGGCAATTCGCACATGACCAAAATCACAGGGGTGGTCAATTACAAAGTGAATTTTTTTCCTACATGTTAAGTGTTAACAAAGTTCAACGTGATCTTGTCAAAATAGTACTCCCTCTGTCCCATTTTCGTTGTCCATTATTTTATTTATCTGTTTTATGTCTTTTGCCTATATCTATTAGTGTGGATCTTGAAAAATATGCAATATGGATCTTGCTTGATAGATATCGATTAATTTTATAATACAAAGTTTTCAAAATACATTTGCAGGGGAGTGCCGTTAACAAAAAGGGAGTGGCAAAATCATTTTCCAAATTATTTGCATAAACACATTACTTTTGATATTGAAATTACCTTCATTTTCTAAAAGTTCATTTTCCAATAAACTAGAACGGAGCCTTCACCCTCCTCCCTCCACAGTGGAGGCAGAGGTTTAAGCCCCATGGGAGGGGAATTTGAGGTTTAGTGTTATGAACAACCTCTAAATCCCTTGTTGACTAATATACTAACATTTTCCGCTGATGTATATAATATTATAAAAAAAAGAAAAGAGAACACGAGTAAAGTACTTCCTGTATGTTCGGTTTGGATTTTAAGGGAGGTTTTAAAGTATACCCAGTGGAGAGAGATAGCTTGAAAAAGTTTATTGAAAACCGTGCGCAGGAGTTTGGAGTATCCCAAACAAACAAGCTCGAAAGGGTACGTTCATGAAATTAGAATGAACCCTTTGATGTTTTCTTTTCAAATACACTAATACTTTTGGGTGGAAATATTAAGTAGTCCGAGAGCACAACATGTCCGAACACTATACAACTACTACACATTTTCATGGGATTCACGATCAAATGTGTGAATCCCTCCTAAATATACAAGTCAGAGATGATCTCGAGTACCACGTAATGGTGATATTTTTTGGTGAGGTAGGTTTTGATAGGCTCTAAGGCATATTGGTTTCCGCCCATATGAAAAAGGAGGGAAAGGATAAAGCACCTAAAAAAAGGAAAGGAGGGAGTAATTTAATAAGCGAGAGACGTGAGAGATCCATTTCAAGTACTAGGTTAACATATTTTGAAAGCTCAGTTTGATGAGGACAAAGGTTAAACATTTTAGCCCCAAGGTTTTTTTTTTCCCTTTAATATTTATACATCAATGAGGGTTAATAGGGTGGTACGTAGTATGTAATCAATAGGGGTCAGAGGCTGTTCATAGCCCTGAACCCCAAATTTGCCCCTCATGGGCCTCGAACCTTTGCTTCCACTGTGGAAGGAGGGTGAGACAACCAACTTCACTAGAACAAGTGGTTATGAGAGTAGTAAGTGCTGGCCAAGTGGTTATGAGAACAATAAGTGCTCCTACATGAGGTCATCGGTTTCATTCGGTCAAACGTTTCAATCTTGGGGCCACGTACTGGAAGTTATGCCCAGTCGTTATCTTGGGGCCACGTACTGGGAGTTAAAATCCTAAAGAGTCATTGGCGATATATAACTTTCTTGCAATAAACGCTGAGGAAAAAATAAAAAAAGACAAAACTTTATTTTAATAAACTCAATTTGCTGTAAGTGGCCAATTTTTATCATAACATACAATTTAAGCTTTAGTGTAAACAAAGGTTAAAATCGTGTCATCAAAATAGTATTTTAATATGGTAGAGAGGTAAGAGATTCATTTCAAGGACGAGGTTGTTATCTTCTGAAAGTTCAGTTTTATGCGGACCAAGGTTGTGGAAACTACCGTATCGGACCAGTACGGCCCGCACCTCCAGTTTGATCCCAAAATTGGTACCGCTAATCACACAACAATTTACACAACCTCTCACATACATGTGTGCTCTACACATACTACTATGTAAATAGCATTTTTGTTACACAACAATGCTACTCACACAACAAAGGTTAAGAGATTCATTTCAGTCGAGTTGCTTTATGATTGTAAAAATATTTCATTAAGATATGGGATCAAATTTACCCAATCGGACAAAAATTTAAATTGATCGATGAATACAAATGGAAGTTTGTTGGGTCGAATGACCAACCTGGCTCAGCCCTTGAGTCTGCGAGAAATCAATTATAATGTGATTGCTAAAAAAATTGACAAAAAGAGTGATTGGCGATATAACTTTCACATAATAAACGCTAAGCCAAAAAAAAAACTTTCTTTCAATAAACTCAATTTGCTGTAAGTGGCCAATTGTATCTTAACATACAATTGACAGTGAAGTGCAAACAAAGGTTAAAATGGAGTTGTCAAAATGGTAATTTAATATGGGAGAGAGGTAAGAGATGCATTTCAAGAACGTGGTTAATATCTTTTGAAAGCTCACTTTGATGATGACCCAGGACCCAGGTGGTCGATACGATTCCATATCGGACTGCTACAGCCGGTGTTTGATAGCAAAATTGGTACTGTGCGCAAATAGGGCTGTAAATGAACCAAGCTAATCGAAAATGGCTCGGTGTTAGGCTCGACTCGAGCTCACGAAAAAATTAATAAAAAAGCCTGAACATTAGTATGCTCGGCTCATCTTGGCTCCATAAGACTCGTTTAATTTCATTTAGCAGAAGGGCATTGCATTGATTGCTTCTTACTAATTCAAAAGTAACATTTTGATGTGCAATACTAAAAAAACCTATAGGAAATTGTATCACTATTTCCAAATAGAGGCTTTTTCTTGTAGTTTATATAGAACTAAGACACATGCACATGCACAATCAAAATCTCCTCTACTATGCAAGTATAAATATGTATTGTTAGTGGTTGGCTCGTTAAAATTCGTGAACAAGATCGAACTCGAGTCAGCTTTGACTAGTTCAGCTCATGCTCGGCTTGTTAAGCTTTTACTATGTTCGAGCTCGAGCTTCCCAAAAATAGAATAGACAAGCTTGAACACGGCACAACGATCAGCTGATCAGCTTGGCTCGTTTTACATCCCTAACTGTGTTCTTATCTTGGACTTATCTATTTGTAGGGTTAAATTGAGAATTTGCACGGTTGCACCCAACTTGCTTATACCAACTGGCCGGATAAGCATAGGATCAGCAAGACCTCTACAGGTGGATTAGCTTATCCCACTTCTTACCCTATCCTTAGCTTATCCGGTCCCACTTGTACTAATGACTTGGATGCCTCGACCTTAAACCTCCCTCTTTAGAATTTGGATTAAGTTTTTTATTAGTTTATTTATTTACAGATTATATGTTTGATAAGTACAACTTTGAGATGAAGGAAACATATATATATATATATATACATACATACATTTTTTTCAGGTCCAGCCGCTCGGATTTTCTTATGGTCCGGACCTCCCATTTCCCGATCGATTTGCGATGAACCGAGCCGCTTAATGTATTCAGAATGCGATTTTAAGGGTACTCGCGAGAAATCAGCAAAAAAAATGACTGGGAAGGGCTTGATCTGAGTAGTTTTTTACTGAACCGTTCAATAAAAAACTGCTCAGATCAAGCCCTTCAATTCCCGATCATTTTTTTTTGCTGATTTCTCATAGGTACCCTTAAAATCACGTTCTGATTACATTGAACGACTCGGATCATTGCAAATCGATCGGGAAATGGGAGGTCCGGACCGTAAGAGGTCTAGACCTGAAAACGACTGTATTAACGTACACGCATGCAATATGGGGTTGAATTTGCATCCATTCTTCACCGTAATCAGACAGTTTTCTACCGTACGTAACGTACTTGAGTGTCTCAGGCAGTTCCGCGATGGCAAACTTACATGAGAGGAGAGCAGGGAAAGAAGTAAGTCATAGGAGTCGAAGGAAAAACTTAATTAATTAAGTACATGGGAGACCAAATTAAGATTGTTATCTTTGTCAGGATGAAGTCCAAATTAATCTTTTAGAGCATCCAGGATTTGGTCACCCGGATATTGGGCTGGAGCGGGTTGGTGTGGCGAAAGCAGATGACAGAGAATGCCAAAGCTAACATTTGAAGATATTACTCCTATATATATGGGGTGGCACTTTTTTGAAAATCTGGAGACCCATTATGAGGGTATTATAGTATTTCTAAAAATTGATCCACTCTCCACACAGGCAAGTGAGCTAAACTTGCTGTTATTTTGGTGGTTATGTGTTGATACGCAAATGTGGATAGGGCAATTCGCACATTACCAAAACCATAGGGGTGGTCAATTACAAAGTGAATTTTTTTCCTACAAGTTAAGTGTTATCAAAGTTCAACATGATCTCGTCAAAATAGTACTAAGGGAGAGACGTGAGAGATCGATCCATTTCAAGTACTAGGTTAACATCTTTTGAAAGCTCAATTTGACGAGGACAAAGGTTGAACATTCTAAATCCAAGGTTTTTTTTTTCCCCTTTAATATTGTATACATCAGTGAGGGTTAGCAGGATGGTAGTATGTAATCAACTGGGGGTCAGAGGCTATTCATAGCCTTGAACCCCAAATTTGCCCCTCGTGGAGCTCGAACCTCTGCTTCCACTGTAGAGGGAGGGTGAGATAACTAACTTCACTAGAACAAGTGGTTAAGAGAGCACTAATATAAGAAATCGGTGACGAAAATTTTCGTTGCAAAAGAGGTTTTCATATGGATAAAAAATCCTTCTTTCTTGCTCCTACTAGGTTTCGAACCAGAGTCCCTAGAGTTTTTCGCGTAAGCTCCGACCAACTGCACCACACACACTTTTCAGTAAATATTTGAAATATCTAATATATAATATATACGTTTAACATGAAAATATATTTTGAATGTAATTTTGAACCTTTAAACATTAAAATTAGCAATTTTGATAAACATGAAAGTTGTAGGCAATTGAGTTATTGTTCAAACCCAATTTGAATTATCTCAATCGGAGTTTTTAGTAAAGAGTTATGTCCGAAATACATTTAGTGACAAAGCGCAATTCATAAATTTCGTTACGAAAAGTACCCATTTGACGACGAAATATATTTTTCGTCGCTAAAAGAGTTAAAATGGTGACGAAATTATTTTTCGTCACCAAAGTTAAGCATTTGGTGACAAAATAAATTTTTTGTCACCAAATGATTATCTTTGGCGACGAAAAATAATCTCGTCACCTTTTTTAAGCTTTCGGTGACGAAAATTGTATTTCGTCGCCAAATGGGTACCTTTTTTTTCGGTATAATTGGTGACAAAATTATTTCGTCGCAGAAGTTGTCAAAACAGTGACGAATTTATTTGTTCGTTGCCAAATATACTCATTTAGTGACAAAATTAAATTTCGTCGCCACCTTTTCGTCACCAATTTTCATTTTTCTTGTAGTGTCAACTGGGGGTCAGAGGCTGTTCATAGCCTTGAATCCCAAATTTGCCCCTCGTGGGGCTCCAACCTCTGCTTCCACTGTGGAGGGAGGGTGAAACAACCAACTTCACTAGAACAAGTGGTTATGAGAGCAGTAAGTATTGGCCAAGTGGTTATGAGAACAATAAGTGCTCCTACATGAGGTCACCGGTTTCATTCCGTCAAACGTTTCAAATCTTGGGGCCACGTACTGGGAGTTATGCCCAGTCGTTATCTTTCAGGGTCCCGAAATTAGTCGAGATGCATGAAAGTTGGCCTGGACATCCGATTATCCGGAAGAAAAAAAAGTTGAACGTACTATACGGCCCCATATCGGATCGGTACGGTAGGTTCATCCAGTTTGATAGTAAAAAATCGGCAGGAGTTAGACCCCTAATTCCTTCTGATTGTCATTCATTTCTACTTTGCCGTACTAAGAAATTTTCTACCGAACCGGACTATCTCAGGCGATATAGAGTCCCTTTAGCTTTTCTAGGCAATATATAGGAGTACTAATTTTGGTACTCCCCAAATTGATAACCACATTCTCATTGACAATATATAGGGGGCAATATATATTGACGATAGACTTACGCGAAAATGGTCCATGAAAAAAGAGTGTGAATGTCAAAACAGAAGTATAAAAATCAATTCCCTAACTTTTATTTTAATCTTTTACTATACGTTTCATACAAGTAAAATATATGTTCTCTCTAATGTTATTTAGTTCAAATTTTTGTCACTATGATATGATAGTGTAGGTAGTCCGTAGATCCGCCTAGTTGTGCATTGCACAAGTTTTACTGTTAGTTCCTGCCCTTTTTGGCATTCTCTCCATCATCTCGGCCGGAGATCTATCTTCTTCCTTCATCAGCCTTCTACCCTCGTCCTTTCCCTACGCCTCTAGCCGCTTCGACCGCATTACCTCCTCCACATAGCCGATGGGGTTCCATCATCGTGGTGCGTCCCGGGTTGCAGTTTTGGTTTGCGGATGTGGGTTCTGTTTGTGAAGACCTCTTCCCTTTTGTGGAGCATTTCTCTCTTATTTCTTGCTAGAATTTTGTTGGTTAGTTATGGGATCCGGTCGTCCGAATGCTAGTTGATGATCAAGGGATCCTTGTGGTGGCTTGAGACTCTATAGTGAAAAGCTTGTGAATCTAGACCTCTTAGTTATTGTCTCTTTTTTGGGATTGATATATGTTAGGACCATAGACCACGGTCTCTTTGTGTTGGCGAATTCCACAATAAAACACACATATAATTGTATCGTCATTTATCGAGTTGTAATTTATTTATTAGAGCGTCTGTTTAGGAAGTGGAAGGAAATCTAAAATATTATGTAATTGAGTGTGGTAGAGACTGTTTAGGAAACTTGTGTGGAATATAATCAATATCAAGAAAAGGAAAGATTGTCAAGGCAATATGGGATGGTGAAATCACGTGTGTATGGCAATATGGGAATGGAAGGAATCAAGAGAATTTCGTGCATATATCAATTCAATAAGGAAAGGGGATCAAGAAATTAAGGGTGCAGAATTATGGAAATGATTATCAGAACTAGTGCTCGAGCAACTTGACAGATTTCATCCATCTATATATATGCGGCTCATTTGGGATTTCAAGGTTACCGAACATATTTGTGCCGCCTCTCTCTTGCTCCAAATCAAAAAAATACTTAAGGGAGATTGTGGCTTGTCTCTTGGAATAATCACATGATCCGTTGATCATCGAGCTTTCAGAACAATTCCAAGAGTTCTTTTCAAACTTTGATTCTATTGAGTGAATCGTTCTTCCGGTGGATTCTGGAAGTATCTCGGAGGACTTGTGGATTCAAGGCAGCGGCGGTCAAGCACTGGGTGCGGTGAACGAGTGATTTGGCAATCAACCTTGGTCAATCGAGAGCGATTCTAGGTTGTAAGTATAGGTTTGTTTGTAACCGTACAATGGTTTATAGTGTTTGATTTCCTCCCGTGATTTTTACCCTTTTTAAGGGGTTTTCCACGTATATCTTGTGTTCGGTATTGTTCATCATTTATTACTTTCTGTTTCTTGATTTGGTTGATATAGTAATCTGTGGATTAATTGATAGAAGAGATAGAAACACAATAAGTTTATAAATTCTAGGCAAACTAGGATTTTTCAATATAACTCTTTGATTGTATGCTTATTTCGTATGAATGAAATCTCCTACTATTTTTACAAAAAAATAAAATTACAATCTTAGATTAATTAGGTAATAAGAGGGGGATATTATACGGTAAATGTAAATATATATGCATGTAAATTAGGTGCACAAATTCAAGTTCAAATTAAATGTTATAATTCAGTCTTTAGTTATTTCAAAATTCAAAAATAGGTATCAGAATTCAAATTTCATACTTCTCCATCCCATAATATATTTTTTGTCTAGTCTGCAAAACGATGATGTAAAAATAATACAATATCTGCAAAAAAAAATTCATTTTTTTTATACAATTCATTAGATATCGATGAGTTCTTTTAATTTATGAAAAAGTTTGAATATTTTCTTGAAAGAAATGCATTATTTTTTAGTCTTCGTTTTACGGACCGGACAAACATTTTGGGACGGATGGAGTATTAGAGTATTAGTATTACTAGAAATCCAACAAGATTCAAAAACTAGAAATCCCAGAAAAATCTTCAGAAATCGGGAAGGCGGGTTGGCGCAGTGCCTCAAAGTGCTGCACCTTGCAATGCTGCATCTTATCGTCCAAAGTGTTTTTAAAATCTAGACCATTAATTGTCGAGATGGACGGACAGACTCAAGCACTACAACTTGCAGCGCGCTAGGGGGCGCTGCAGGGTCCCAAGGTCCCAGAAATCGCCCTACAGATTCGCAGACTGGTTTCTAGATACAAAAACTAGAAATCCAACAAGAAGATGCCTTCACTAATCATAATATCCCTAAACATGTCAGCCATTCCAATAATTGTTGGTCCTTTTTCCATTTTTTGGAAGTCTCAAAAAATTAGTTATATTTCTTAAGTTATAATTTTTTTTTTATATCAAATAAGGATCTTGATTGATAGATATCAATGAACTCTTTTATAAAATCACCTAAGAGTTTATAGATTATAAAATATAATCAATTGGAAAATGTCGCACACTTCTAAAGAGAATCAACAAATTGGGACGGAGAGAGTAACAGTATTTATCTGATTTTGTGAATGGATAAAATGAAGGACCCCCTACATATAGAGAGAGTTTTGGGGACTATTCTTGCAATTACATATGAGTTGGGGGGACTAAAGTGTAAGGTGCCTCCACCGCTTGAAAGTTCTGCCATCCTTAATTCATCCTTTGAAGTTGGAACAATCTTTCATGGTAACTTGTCAACCTTTCGGACCGAGATCCCTTGTTCGACCCCAATTCGGACAGAGGCCTGTCCCACTTGTCTCGGCCGTTGATTTCGCAAATTAACGATTGAGATGTGCCGAGCATTTTTTGCTCCAAAATGACGTCATTTTTGCTCGGCACATTTCAGCCGTTGATTTGCGAGATCAACAGCCGAGATGAGTGGAACAGGCCCTTGTTCGGATTGGGATCGGACAGGGGATCCGGGTCCCAAGCTTTCGCATCTGACGTCATATAAGTGATGTCGTCATCATTGGGTCACCCAAGTGAACCAACCATCCAAAAACCACTTTTCTTTTCTTTTCTTTTCCTTTTTGATAATGACAATGAATGGATATTTGCGTGTGTTTTGGGGTAATGAGAATGACTATATATATGTGTGTTTGTGAAAACATATTTTCAGTAAAACTAATGGAGAGAGAGGGAGAGGAAGAAAGAATGGAGGAGCGCCTCTGTTCTGCAGCAATGAGAGGGGATCTAAAATCATTGCAAGAAATAATCACAAAAGATGATTCCATTCTAGATAGAGTTTTGGTGGGAATTTCCAAAGGGAAAAATCCTCTTCACGTGGCCATATCAACTGGGCAAACACAATTTGTCTTAAAACTTCTGGAAATTAAACCAGGACTTGCAGAAGTTTTCGACACGAAACTCGGCGCGGCTCTTCACTTAGCGTCGGCTAAAGGGCACCTTGAGATTGTGAAAGCTTTAGTGAACGTTAGCCCTGAGATGTGCCTAGCTCGTGATGGAGATGGTAATAGCCCTGTTCACATCGCTGCAATGAAAGGTCAGCTTCAAGTGTTGGAAGAGTTGGTTCGAACCAATTCCCACATAGGGGGTGTTTGGGAGCCTATTTTTTGGCTTTTAATTTTTAACTTTTTGACTTTTTGATTTTTTGGATTATGGTCAGAATATATTTTGAATCTGTTAGAGTGTTTGGATGATATATGCAGAATGCTTTTTGCAACAGGAGTAGTGTTTGGGAGATATATGATGAAAATGAATTATGAGTTAATTTTTTACCATGCTACCCTTGATCATTTATTACGGGATATAATGTGTATAAATAATGGTTTAATCAATTTTGTAAAGTTTAGATTGTGACACAAAAATCCTCTCTATATGTTTTGGCAGAAATAAAATTTTCCGAAAAAATCTGTTGAAAAATAGGTTAATTTCGTATATTTGGTTGTAAGGCAAAAAACAAAAAACGTGAAACCAAAACAATAAAAAAAAAACCTAAGATCAACTCAGTTTCCGTTGAGTGAGAGCCATCATTATGGGGAAACAAATAATAGCACCTGAAGAACAAGAAAAAAAAATTGCATAGTCAGAGTACTTCAGATTTTTTGTCCAGTGATGGGTTTGTTATTAGCATAAAAGGAAAGGACATTTGAGTCTTTTGGATATAAGAGAATTGAAAAAGGCAAAAAAGAGAATGGGAAAAGGACCTCCGGAGGTCCTTTTAGCTTTTGCTTTCCTTTCATCAAATTTGCAAATGCATTTTTGGAGAATGGGTTTTGGCTTGTGTCCCCCAAACACCAAAAAGGTGAAAAGTTGAAAATGGAAATGCAAAAATTAACCTCCCAAACAGCCCCATAGCTCAACTGAAAGTGAATCGAGGCGATACCATCTTGCACTTATGTGTAAAGTATGACCAGTTTAAGTGTCTAAAACTACTTCTACAAATGATTCCAGATCCATATTTTGTCAATGACGTCGATGTCGATGGCAACACCATATTGCATCTAGCAGTTTTTGAAAAACGACCAGAGGTATGTCCACCTTCCCGGCTTTCTGATTGCCAAATTTACTGTCTGTTATTTATTGCCTTGTCCTTTCATATGCATATCAATACTCCATTCATCTCATGTATTTATTTTTTCTTGGAAAGAATTACGATTTTTGATTACCGAATTCTGTTCAACTTTATTTTTTGTACCACCGAAGTAATAGACGAACTCTATGAAATAAACGATTTGGGTCAAGATAACGCCATCTCGTAGAGCTCTTTTTAAGTGCACTACACCATATATGATATAGAGCGTTGGTGCACTACAGGAGCTCCCAAGTCCCGAAGGTTATCTTACAACATTGACAAAACTGCACGAAAGTGCTTTAATTAGTACTTTGTAATATGAAAAGTGTCGTTTAATTTTAAAGTATTCTTTTCTGGCCTTATTATTATTATTATTTTTTATCTAATTGGTGAGTCGTCCTTGTATGCATAATTCACTCAGATGATCAAACATGTGCTTATTAACTACAAGAATATAGTAGCTGTGAATGCAATAAACAAAAGTGGGCGAACGGCGCTGGATATTCATCCGCAATTCCCAGCAGGAAATCAATCAGATTCGGAGATTGAAGACATCTTACTTGATGCTGGGGCCAAAAGATTTAAAAGAGGCAAACAGGACACTGTTGGGGATGATCGCCTCGAGCCTTCGTGGCAGACCAAGAGAAGGAATACCTTTATGATTGTATCTTCACTGATCGCGACAATGGCATACCAAGTCGGGGTGAACCCTCCTGGCGGTGTTTGGCTAGACGATGCTGAACAACACAAAGTCGGGAAAGCTATACTCGCTTATAACTACCCAGATTTTTACCCGATCTTCATGTGCTTAAACACGGCTGGATTCCTCGTGTCTCTAACCACGATCTTGCTGCTCATTATTTCCTTGCCAGAGCGAGGATGGCGTCTAAGGTGGGCTCAAGCTTTCATCTCGTGGTGCACGATCCTGACAACGGCTTTTTCGTACACATTTTCTGTCATTGCTATTTCACCGACCGGGGAGAAGGATATATACGACAGGGACACAAGCAAAGTGATTAAATTTACTGCTATGGTGTGGGCCGTTGTGATGTCGCTCATCTTCGTATTTCACTTGCTTCAATTGACAATTGGGATTCTTAAAGAGCAAAGGTGTCTAATGAAGTATTTCAAGGTCGTCAAAGGTAGGCCGACATCACTTCCAAACTCGGTTTAGCGGGAACGGGCCCAATATTCGATGATTTCATGCTCGTGCTGTGTGTTTTCCTTCCGGAAAGTGTTACAATACACACCCCTCTTGTTGCATAAGTGTACTGTAGCACATGTAGTACGAATATAAGGAATGTATAACGATGTGTGTATGTCTCATAGGCATGAAATTGAGGTTACTGTAGTTCAAAATATGTCTGTAAAAATAGATCTTCATGAATAAAATAAGATTTCAAGAAGACATCATTCATTGTGTTTGGTTTGCAGTTTTGAGATAAAAAAATTCTATAGGTTTGCGTATTTTTTCGTCTTTAGTAAATTTTTTTAACATTTTAACAAACTCTTTTACTTTTTGAATAGAAGTACGCTATGTACATCCAAAATGTAAAAAATATGACAAAAATTCACTAAAGATGAAAAAACACGGATGACGAAACAGTCAAAAATTTTGGAGAGATTATTTCTGAAAGGAGAACCTAATAAAGTGAATATTTAAAACATATTAGCTCAATTATAAAAGGAAAATGCTACAAATTGTAAGCAATGGCCCATATGCCAGGAAAAATGTTTCTGAATTCTCGACTGAGAGTTTCGATCGAGGAGTCATCATTCATGAGGAATCCGTACATTTTATTCTGGGCAGAAATGTGTATTGGAAATTAGATGGTTTTAAGTCAACATGTGTCGGTGCCCCAAGAGCACCCAATAATTATTCTTCGATCATGACATGCCGTGAGTGTTTTATGCTATACGACACTTTTCTTTTAGCGTGTCCTTGTTATATTTGTACTTTGTGGCTATGCTACAAATTTAAGTTACTTGTGTGGTGATTTATTGTTGTTTCATATACTATTTTGGAATGTTCTAAATTGTTTGCTCTCAAAGAAAGTCAAAGAAAGAGGGGTGTGTAAATTTTTCATAACTAACCATCATAAATTATTAAAAGTAGCTTTAAAATTTAAGTGCCTCCCCCTTTCGAGATTTGTAAAATTGTTTCGTTTGCCGAGAAAAAAAAAATTTAAGTGCCTCGAAATCATTTAAATGTGCATGGAAGTTTTGTGAATGTATATTCATCAAAAAGAAATGTCTATTGAAACTCTGGTTTATTGACAGTAATGAGGGGTGTTTTGGCTTTATAATCTTTGGACTATTTTTTTTCCCTTATTCATAATTTTTAATTCGCATTTGTTAATACGTTGTTTATTTCTTAGAATATGTATTTGTCTCGACAAGAAAAATCTTAAAAGTAAAAAGTTATGATCAAAACCTTTAGGATGTTCACTAAATAAGAAGATAATCCAAAATAAACATATTTTTGAATTATTTTTGTCTTTATTCATGTTTTAACTGTTTTGGGTTATAATTTTATAAATTCCTCTCGATGAGAGGATTCAATGAACTAAAAAAATAGTATAACTTTCTTGTAATAAACGCTAAGCCAAAAAATTAAACTTTCTTTCAGTAAACTCAATTTGCTCTAAGCGGCCAATTGTATCTTTGACATACAATTAAACTTAAAGTGTACACAGAGGTTAAAATGGTATTGTCAAAATAGTAATTTAATATGGGAGAGAGTTATAAGAGATCCATTTCAAGAACTTGTTAATATCTTTCGAAAGCCCAGTTTGATGAGGACCAAGGTTATCGGACTGGTACGGCCGGTGCCTCCAGTTTGATAGCAAAACTGGTACGTTAAGCTTATCCTGGACTTATCTATTTGCAGTAGGGGTGTAATCGGTTCGGGTTTAGTCAATTTTGGGTATATGGAACTGAAACCAATGCTAAGGAGTAGTGAAGAAACCGATACCGGTACGGAGTGGTCAGTCCGGTCGGGGATTTTGGATATTTTTGGGTTTATTTGAGCATTTGCACCTGACTTGCTTATACCAACTGGATACGGATTAGCTTATCCCTGTCCTTAGCTTATCCCTATCCTTCGCTTATACCAACTGGTCAGTCCGCTCCACTTGTTGCGCTTTGCTCCACTCGTTCCGCTCCGCTCCGGCATCTGACCTTCTTTCTAAACCCTTTAGTATCTCTCCATACTTACATATGAGCCATAGTTCTAACATGGTAATGTTTGGATGCCCTCAACCTTAAATCTCCCTCTTCAGCATTTGTATTAACTTTTTTATTTGTTTACTTACAGATTATTACTTCTTTGATCTTTCCCTTCTCTCCTCTCGAGTAATGAGTCTCGCATCGATACTACCTGAGACACTCAGGTACAATAAAAAACTTCCTGGTACGGTGAAGAATGGCCAAAATTCAACCTCATATTGCATGCGGACTCAGTTCCCATCCAGTGTGAAATACGTCCAGTTCGGCATTTGTGGGCCCTTCTCAATGAAAAAGCTTTAGATAAAAGAGGATGGAAGATTCAACCAAGGCATCATCTCAATGAAAATAAGTGTTTAAAACCTATCTCCATTCATGAAAGACATCATCTCTGGGCCAGGAGAAGTTTTTCAGTGCCGAGCGGGTACCATGTGGTATGGCATGAAGGCAAATACCAAAAATACGGCATGAGGTATGCGGCCACGCTTGTGTCTGCAAACAAAATGGCATGTTTCCAAAATTCGGCTTTGTGAGGTACAAAAAAATTGTGCGTTGGACAGAGTAAAGTGAAGATAAAATACTGCGCTACGATCATTCTTGGCCAATAAGCATTTCGTTAGCCCTCTAATCCCACACACAGGAATGTAGTTCATGTGTGGAACAAACAGGGAGGAAATACAAAGAGGCAAAGACGTTTTTTTCCTCGGAATTTAATAGCTTTCTTAAGTTTAGGCAAGCCACCTCAGAAGTTGCAAGGTTAGTGCGTGAGTTTGGTGCGTTTAGATAGCACCACTCTTCTTGAATTTAGGTGTGTAAAGTTCGTTAAATTCGTTTGAATTTCGTCAGCATTGAATACATTTGGGTTTGATATTTGTAGTGAACTTTTTTTGTAAAGGAAAAATGGCTAATTGTTTACCTGAGTTGATGCAAGCTTGTTTTGGTGTCCAAATTTGGTAAACAGTAAGTCTATCCACACAGACAAATTGTACACAGATTAGGCACAGATTTTGTTGTGGAATCCACCACACATCTCACACAAATAATTCAAACCGTTCATTAAATATACATTTTTTAAAGGTTCCCTCGAAAAATCATCTCAATCCGATACCTATAGATACAGTCGGAAATCTAAATAAAAAGTTGGATGATTGGATTGAGCACCTATAAGTATCGGATTGAGTTGATTTTTCACGGAAACAATTGAAAAAATATTTTACATTTAATGAACGGATCGGATCGTTTGTGTGGGACCTGTGATAAACCCTACAATTAAATCTATGCACAATCTGTACGCAAATGTCTGTATGGTTAGCAGCGTTGTTTGGTTAAATAGCTTGATTTCGAAAGTCTGAAAAAAATATGGGGAAATTGCATTTCAATGGGAGTTGGGGCAAATAATGCCCAACTCATGGAAAGGTTTTTTCGAAATTACATAAATATGAAACGGACGAAAAATAATTTCCCAGACATGAAACGGAGAAAAAATTATTCCCCATACATGGAGTTGGTTGTAATCGAATCTGGGTTTTCTAAGTTGCCCCTTCTTTGAATTTAAGTTGCTCCTTCTATGAATTTAAGTTGCTCCTTATATGGACCTAAGTTGCCCCTTCTATGAACTTATTGAGTATTCAATTTCTTGAGCATTTCTTCAATCTCCTTACCATTTCTATTATTTTCTGAAAAAATTGGGATTTGTATTACTTGCAAATTTAAGTTTTTAAAATACTTTGAGATTAGTGTATTTTGGGTAATTTTTTAGAAAGAGAAATGAAGTCGATTTGTAGTCAAAAAGATGGTAGCATTATGGTAGATAGAGGCAGCAAGACGGTTTCTGACAAGTTCCTACATTTATCTGAAATCTCAGGAGAGGCCGGTGAAACTTACTCAAAAAAAATATTGATGAAGTCGACTTTGTCTCGCACCCATCTTACGAAAGTGGGTAAAGTTACTTGAACTCTATACACACCTAGTTGTTTTAAGAGATCGTTCCTCAAATTTTCAAAATTGAAACTCTTGGTATTCAGATTCGGCATGTAGAAGGAAAAAAACTTAATCAAATCAAAATAAGGAAAAACTAAAAAAAACCTTAATTTCCACACTTTTCTGTCAACTTGGTATGCGATGTAGGAAAAAAAAAATTTAGAAAGAGAAATGAAGTCGATTTGTAGTCTATCTACCATAATGCTACCATCTTCATATTTTAGAAAAAAAGAAATTGTCCCTCTATGGACTTAAAATTTCCTCAAACAGAGGAAAATTTTTTCCAAAATATGAAGTTGATTTGTAGTCAAATCTGAATTTGAACTCAGTTGCTCCTTCTATAGACCTAAGTTGCCCCTTCTATGGATTTAAGTTGTCCCTTCTATGGACTTAAATTGCACCTTATTTTTTCTAAGAAAAGCAGCCAGTGAAACAAATTGGTAGCTACTAACATAACTTTTTCACATTTTCAAGTAAAACCAAACAAGAAATTTCAATTTGCAATTCCTAGAATCTAAAACCAAAGTATAAAGTGGATATTAGAAAACATATATCTTATTTTCTTTATCATTTCTCTTTCTCAAAAATTACCCAAAATACACTAATCTCAAAGTATTTTAAAAACTTAAATTTGCAAGTAACCAAATCCCAATTTTTTCAGAAAATAATAGAAATGGTAAGGAGATTGAAGAAATACTCAAGAAATTGAATACTCAATAAGTTCATAGAAGGGGCAACTTAGGTCCATATAAGGAGCAACTTAAATTCAAAGAAGGGGCAACTTAAATTTAAAGAAGGGGCAACTTAGAAAACCCAGATTCGATTACAACCAACTCCATGTATGGGGAATAATTTTTTCTCCGTTTCATGCCTGGGAAATTGTTTTTCCTCCGTTTCATATTTATGTAATTTCGAAAAAACCTCTCCATGAGTTGGGCATTATTTGCCCCAACTCCCACTGAAATGCAATTTCCCCAAAAAATATTCACATTGAAGCTGTGGAAAGAAAACTAATGAACCATTGGTCGTTGGACTAGTAAAAAAGGAGGTACATCTCAGATGGGGAAAAAGAGTTCATTCTTTTTTGGGCGCGTGCAGGACACCACCGTCAGCTCACTAGGCTGACTGTAGAGAACATTATTACGATTCAATAGTGAATCTGAGCCTTAAGCTATGTTTGAGACTAAGGTAAAGTGAGAAAAACTTACTTACGACGCTGCCGTAAAAAAGGCAATTGCAGCAGCCTATATAGCCAAATTAATCTAACATGTGGGACAAAACAGATGTTGACTACACTGAATCAAATCCCCTGATCTTCTTTTTCCTTCTGCACCAAAGTTGTGAAATCTGTTCCGTACCGGCCGGTACGTACTGTACCGGTGCTTAAACGGAACACAAAAACTCAAGATCCGTTCCGGTTGAAATAGCGGCCTGTTCCGGCCAATACCGGATGTACCGGACGATACCGGTCTGTTTCGGATATTTTCCGGTATTCCGTTCCGGTCACTTTTTTTTTTTCTTTTAACTTGTGGGCTCTAAACTAATATACATGGTAGATATATATATTAAATATATATATAATATTAATTGTGGTAAATCCGGAATGGTACCGAGATACAGTCTGGCCGGTACGGAATTGACAACTTTGTTCTGCCCCGAGTAAACTTATGGGATTTGACTTCGCCTCCTTTCTTCCGCGCGTACAGATTTCTACGGTGACAAAAAAATGGCGGCGAAGGCCCCTCTAAGATCGTCTCCTCGAGACGAACGTAACCCAATTCTCAAAATGGATTTTTGACCAGCTGAATTTGTGACCAGGTTCTTTATCGTACGGCAACGTTGCGATCGTCTCCTCCAGACCATGAAAACCCACTTCTTCCTCCTTTAGAAGCAATCTGGTTCGATTTTAGTGTTTCTGGGTTTCGAATCACAGGGGTGAGGCTCGTAAACAGATGAAGAGGGTTCGAAAACTCCAGATGTAATCAGAATCAAGTCAATCGAAGCTATTACAAGTTGAATATTAGGGTTTTGAGTCTAGTTGAGGTCGATTTGGGTTACAAAAAATCTGGTGGATTTGCGATTTGATGAGTTAGGGTTCCGATTAGGTGAATAGGAGTGTGATTCAGGGCCGAAATGGTTCGAAAACAGGTAGATGAGGAGATTAGGTTAGGGTTTCGGCGAGTCTCCGGCTACAATTTCCGGAGAGGTACGGTGAGGGTCGTGGAGCAACAGGTACATAGCCCTCATTCTTGATTTTGTTGCCTTATATTTTGGTGAGAGAGAGAGAGAGAATATGGAGGAATTGCTCTGTGATGCAGCAATGAGAGGGGATATAGAATTACTACACGAAATAATTAGTAGAGATTCTTTCATCCTGTATAAAGTTTGTGTGGGAAGTTTCAAAGGGAAAAATCCTCTTCATGTGGCTGTATCAACAGGGAAATAGAATTTGTTCTAAAGCTTTTGAAAATTAAACCAGATCTTGCTGAAGTTTTAGATACGGAACTAGGGGCGGCCCTTCACGTAGCATCTTCTAAGGGGTACGTAGAGATTGTGAAAGCCTTGGTGAAAGTTAGCCCTAAGATGTGTCTAGCCCGTGATCGAGATGGTAATAGCCCTCTTCACATTGCTGCGATCAAAGGTCAGGTCCAAGTCTTAAAAGAGTTGGTTCGAACGAGCCCCCATAGAGCTCGAGCTAAGGTGGATCAAGGCGACACCATCTTGCACTTATGTGTGATGTATGATCAGTTTCAGTGTCTAGGACTATTGGTAGGCATGATTTCAGATCCTGATTTTGTCAATGATGTTGATGCTGGCGGCAACACCATACTGCATCTAGCTATTTTTGAAAAACAATTGGAGGTATGTCCACGTTCATGGCTTTCTGATTGCTAAATTTTTTAAGGATATTGCTGAAAGTTATTATTGCCCTTGTCATTTCATACGCAGATCAACAATCTATTGGTCTCGTATTATTAATTTTTATTTTTAGAAAGAATTTATCATTTTTAATTTAATATTGAATCACTTTCCTACATATAGGCCATATATAGCTAGTCTTTTTCGGTCTTCAAAACTAGTGTGAGCAAAGTATAAAAGTTCATTCACAAGATTAAAGTTGATAATCCCGAACCAGCTGCCAGCATACCATTTCTTCTGCTTAAACGGTATGCACCAGTACCGGTATATAACTCGCCAATCTCGGTACTGTGTTGGATTTTTCACAACATATGTTTTGTATCCTTTAATACATGAATCTACATCTGCAAAATCGGAACTTGCCCAGACCTCAATACGTACAAGCCGATACTTTCCGGTGTATAGAACGGTTCAGATCACCATGTACAAAAAAATGAGGTTAACCAGACATTTATACTTATTTTCAATAAAAAAAAGAAGAAGACATTTATAATCATATCGAGAGAGATTTGGTCTTACGGTTCATTCTCTGAATCACAATACTAATCATCAAATATTTTGTAAGAAAAACTTGTTTTGTTTGATCACTTGATTAGTTAGTGTAGAGACTCGCAAATTTGTTTTAATTTCAGAAATCATTTATTTCGTCAATTAGTTGTATTGCTAGTAAAATCGCTCGTATGTTGTGGGGTTGTACGTAGATACGTATCCGGGTGTGTATCGGACTCTCGTAGGATAGTAAAATGTTAGTTTTGATGTTGCAATGATGTTTGGAAGTGTTAGTACCAAGTCAGGTTCGTTTCGGTGTCCGTTGGAAAATTTTCCTTTTTCTGCCCTGCATGAACCGGTACAGCTTTTCCCCGTACCGGTACATGGTATCCAGAAGTTGTGATTTTTGACAGTTTGAAGGTTCATGAACCGGTACAGCTTTTACCCGTACCGGTACATGGTCTGTTTTCTGCACTTTTTCAGCACACTTCTTGGACCACTATAAATAGACCTCTTATGTTATTTTCTCACTCCAAGGCCACGAACCAAGCCCTAAAATCGCCCCTCTACCTTCTCTCTTCAATCTCTCACCCAAATTCTTGGATTTCCGCATCAAACACCTCAAAATCTTCAAGATCTATGGGTTGTTCATCCTAATTTCATCCGGAATCAAGGTTATTGCGTTCAAAGAGGTAAGAACTTCATCATTTTCGGATTTCTCTCTCTCTCCTCTCAATCACTTGTTGAACCTCACTTATTTCTCTTGATCTTGGGAAATCTTGGACCTAGATCTCGTATTGTAGCTTGGGAGGAGCTAGATCTTGGTGTTTCAAGCTTGGGTTACTTAGGGTTTTGCTCAAAACCCATTGTGGTAGGGATTTCTTACTCTTGTTATACGTTTATGTGAAGTTTATGTACCTAGATCGTGTTTTGTTTCGTGCTTGAGGTTGGATTTTGCGTTTCGGTCGAATCTGGGAATTTCAGCCCGTTTTTAGGTTTCAGCCCAACCTTGAACAGCCATAACTTCCTCGTCCGATGTTCGTTTCATGAAAATTTTATATCGATTCGAAGGTCTTGAAGTTAGCTTTCGTTTGCCACCGGAATCACCTTTAAACTCTTAGTACACGGAAAGTTATGACCATTTGAGTAGAGGTGTGTCAGTCGGTCGATGTTTGCGGCTACTCCTAAGGTTATTTTGGTTCCGTGTTATGACTCCCTATATGATTAGAATATGTTTAAGTCACTCTTGAGTAGGGTTGCTTATGCCCTAATGGTTCGTTGTTCGATCTTGTCTCTGAGCACTCGTTAGAGTATAATATTAGTGTCGTTGGTTGGAGAATATATACCGTAAGGGTGGTTGGAGTACCGTGGGCTATAAGGGAGTAAGAGGTGAACGTTACGCGTAGACTTGAGTTTGTCGAGTGATCCTATGGGTAGTATTGTGACTCGTGTCCTCGTTCGATATGTTTTCTGTTAGGAACCAAGTGGGTGGTGTGTCGTAGAGTCTTTGCGGGTTCGATACGTGACGTGGGCGTCGCGATTGTGAGTGTGGAAAGTGATGTTTGTTTATATACGGATTGATAACGCTTTTATGTTTACGTGAGTTGTGAATTCTGAATTGAGGGTCCTGCAACGCAAGGTGTGGAAATGCGGGGACTCTAGAGGGCCCGCAACGCAAGGTGTGGTAGTGCGGAAACCCAGGTTGAGAGAATTCAATGTGACGCAAGGGGTGGTAACACAGTTGAATGTCTCGCATGATGAAGAGAATTTTGATTGACCTTAGAGGTCTATATTGATGTTTGGATTGCATGATTGCTTGAGATTGTGGTTGCCGAGACAGAGAATGAAAGGTTGATTTTTATCAAAGAAAGCAATTTGAGTTTTGAAAAGAGGATTTTTATTTAAAAATCCTCCGGTATTCTTGAGCGAATCAACGGATCCGGTATTTGGGCACAAATCAACGGACTCCGGCATTCAAGCTCGAATCAACGAACCTTGACCTGTGATGGTCTTGAGTTTTCCCTAAAATGTTTTGAAAATCTAAAAGGAAAGTTTTAAGTAATGAGGCACCTTGGTGGATGGTATGAAAAGAGGAGATGGTTTGTGGAATTCATTTGAAACGTTGTTGGTTGAACTATAGTTGTTGTTTGTTTGATTGATATGAGTCCTAATGCTTCTTCTAGTTGATGCATGGATGGTTAGGGTTATCTCTAAGATATACGGAAAGGTCTAAATTCGTCAGTTCTTTTTTGTAATCCCTCTTGTGTCTCATGTTCAATTGGGTGTCTCATTCGTGTCAGGTGTATATTTCATCTCATTTCCATATAACTTGAGTATAGATTTCTCTACTGGGCTAGTGTAGCTCAACCTATCATTTTCAGGTAAAGGTCAAGGAAGTTGGCATGACGTGCATCCCGTGCTTGCTGATCACGTGTCTCGGAGGTTCAAATGAGGAGTCAAGTTTGCATTTTTTTTAAAGTAGTATTCGGAAAATTGATTAATGAAAATTGTAATATTGTTTTAGCGTTTGTATAACTTGGGGTTTCGAACCAAGATTGTAACTCGAATTTAACTTTGAAAACTGGGAAAAGTATGTCATTTGGGTATTTCCGGTATTTCAGTGAAGGTTTTATTTATTAAAAATGTTTATAATTTATGTTAAAAATCGAGGGCGTGACAATTAGTGAAATCTGATGGCAAATCTGATCAACTTAATTTGTTTTATGTACCAATGAACTAATCGGGGAACATTATACTGTAAAAATCATTCGGATCAAGATGATGCTATGTCAAGAAGTCCTTCCATATATAGCGCTCTACAACCCTATAGTGCATTGGTGCATTGGTGTGGTTAGGGTTTAGAGGTTTGGCTTGGGTGGGCCGGCCCAGGTTTGGGCTGGGTTTAGATATTTGGGCTCTAATTTGTTTATTTTAGGTATTGGGCTAAGCTGTATTGTATTTTCTTTTGTGGTCCCTTGTAGACCCTTGGGTGGTTTGGGTTATGCCCTTGAGATGTTATTCCAACTTGTGGTTGGATTCCCTTTCCCCTTTCCTCTTTTTAATAAAATTTCACTTTTGCCGATCAAAAAAAATACAAAGCGCTCTACAACCCTATAGTGCGTTGGTGCAATACGAGACCACCTAGTCCCCTTGAGGGATACGGTACGGAATTGG
This sequence comes from Rhododendron griersonianum, assembly GCA_018127125.1. Classification (NCBI taxonomy): domain Eukaryota; kingdom Viridiplantae; phylum Streptophyta; class Magnoliopsida; order Ericales; family Ericaceae; genus Rhododendron; species Rhododendron griersonianum. Next base: position 6,052,363 of record CM030788.1, on the reverse strand, counting down.
CACGAAAGTGCTTTAGTACTTTCAAATCCGAAAAGTGGCTGGAGAAATTATTCTATTCTGGCCTTTTTTCTATCTAGTGGTGGAGTGATTTTTCAGTGCTGAGCAGGTATATCCTACGTGGTATCCACTCGGTGCATCCGTGCCATCTGATATACTTTTGGACGGCTCGGATTGAAACTCCCTATCTCCTTTCACCCCAACACTTTATCTCTCCTTTTTCTCTCTCCAAATCTAAGCCGTTCAAACACATAATGGAAGGCTCGGATGCGCGAGCGGGCACACATGGTACCCGCTCGGCACTGAAAATTTTTCCCTAATGGTGAGTCTGCGCATATTTATTTCAGATGATCAAACATGTGCTTACCAACAGCAAAATAGATGTGAATGCAATAAATAAAAGTGGGCGAACCGCGCTGGATGTTCATTTCCTAGCAGGAGGAAATCCAACAGATTCGGAGATTCAAGATATCTTACTTGAAGCTGGGGCCAAAAGGCGCGAACAGGCTATTGCAGAGGTTGATCAGCAGTTCGAGCCTTCGTGGCGGGTTCAGAGAAGGGACACATTCATGGTTGTAGCTTCGCTGATTGCGACAATGGCATTTCAAGTTGGGCTGAACCCGCCTGGCGGTGTATGGCAAAACCATTCACCAGAACATGTAGCCGGAAAATCCGTACTTGCTTATACCGACGGTTTTTGGTTCTACAGCTTGATGATTGCAAACACACTTGCATTCCTCGTGTCTCTGAGTACAATCGTACTGCTCATTTTTGCTATGCTAGAGCCAATAAGGGCTTATAGGTGGAGGCGAGCTATGATCACGTGGAGTACAATCATAGTTACGGGATATACTTATATGATTTCTGTCACTGCTATTACACCAGCGAAGTTCCATGATGGGACGGGTGTGGACGAAACATTTGTAGCTGCTACTTTACTGTGGATCGCGGTGATGACAGTTTCCATGGTGCGTAGTACTTGTTCTACACGAAAGAGTCAGAATGTAGGCCATGGGAAAGGATCGATCCTCAAGGCCGGCGGAGCAGTTTGGCCGAGATCAGTTGCAAATGCAGCTGGCGGGAACCACCAGTCCAATGTTTGATCCCATCTTTTAATTCATGCTCTTGCTTCTGTGAGTTAATTTGATGCAGAATGGAAAGTGAAATAATTTAATAAATAGCATTCTCCAGTTTTTTTTTTTTTATTTTAGTAATTTTGTTAGGGAGTTTCAATTTTAGGATTGAATGTTCTAAGAAGTACAGTATTTGGTTTCCTAGTTTGTCTTGAACTAGCATTCCTATTTTGTAGGATGCTTGGTCAAGAAGAATTAGGGTTGATTTTATTTCCTTATGTCTTATTTTTCTTTTTGGTATTTTAGGAATGTTGGTTATGTTTAGAAGTTTTACTATTATAAATAAGGATGTATGCCTCAGGGCAAATCGGTAGTTTTATGATTTGATTAATGAAAATTGAGAGTTTTCTCATTATTGTGTGTTCGAAAAGAAAGTACCTTTAGTTCATATTTGTTCGTAATTGTCCTTGTTGCACGTTCTTCTTTTTCGACACACCACCCTACATCATAATTTCTTCTTAGGGAGTGCTACAATACACACTTCCTTCGGTGTGTTTGTTGGATACGCACATCTATTGAATTCGTATCTGAATCAATCGTTGAATAACTTAAATCTCTCAATAATTGGTTATGGGATTTTCGACTCGATGTGTTCTCTGTAAATTCCGCCCGGGTGGGATTCGAGGCCGCCTGGGCGATTTTCCGCTCGAACAAAAATCAACCCTGTTCGGGCAGATGACACGCATTTTGGCCGATTTTGGTTATGTTTTGGACTTCCTAAATATTAGCTTTAGAGTTTCCTTATTGGTTTTGGACTCTATACGCAAAAGAAAACACAATTCAGCAAGGAAAAACTCAAAAACAAAACACCAAACGGAACAAAAAGACCGCACCATCCTCCAACGAAAGGATTAAACCTCCAACGAAAGGGATGCAGGCCATCCTCCAAATCAACAAATTCACCATTCTCCTTAATTATCAGCAATTTCATCGAGCTCCATTTCAACAATTTTCTTAAAGTGAAAATTCATTTTCTGCCTTGCTTGAACCGGTACTGGCTGTCGCCCAGTTCCGGTACATGATGTCCAAAAGTTATGTTTTCTGACATCATTTTCTGCCTTGCTTGAACCGGTACTGGCTGTCGCCCAGTACCGGTACATGATGTCCAGAAGTTATGTTTTCTGACATTTTGAAGGCTCATGAACCGGTACTGGGAGTCACCCAGTACCGGTACAAGCTCAGTTTTCTGCACTTTTTCAGCACTTTTTGGGACCCTATAAATACCCATTTATGTCATTTCCCACACCCAAAGGCCACGAAACCAGATCTCAAAACCCCCTCTCACCCACCCCACTCCAATCTCACCCAAAACTCTCGATTTCAAGCTCGAATCTCCAAGATCCAAAGGTTTTCTTCCTCAAATTCACAAGATTCTTGCATTTGGTGAACCAAGTGTGAGTTTTATGTTCTTGTTCCCACGCTTTGAGGCTTACCCACGTTTTTTTCTCTCTCCTCTCGATTATTGGTTGATCTTTGCTCGTTATTCATGTTTTTGGATTTTATTTACTCTAGATCTTATATCCAAGCTCGGGTAAGGCTCGTCTTCGAGGGATTCTAGCTCGTTGCCTTTGGTAGACCTAGGATTTTGCTCAAAACCCATCTTGGTAGGGATTTCTCTCTTCCTCTACATGTTTATGGTGATTATGGATGATTTAGGTGTTTATTCACTAAATATGGTCAAATAGAATGCTTGTGGCTCGAGGATTGCATGTTCTTTGATAGTTGTAATGTGGTCATGAGTGCTATGGTTCGTGAGCTATGTTGTGTCGTCTTGATAATGTTGGTGTGTGTGTGAAGAACGCGTTTATGGCATTGGTATCAATTGTGATAATTGTGTGGTTGTTGTCGTTGTAAAGTGAATGGGGGTTTAGTGTGACGCAAGGGGTGGAATCTTTTGTGACGCAAGGGGTGGGAACACAATCACGCAAGGGGTGGACATTCGTTGGAAGAAGTGTGTGCGTGTGCATACATATATGGGTTTGTGTTTGGAGAATGTTGTGGCATTTGAGTAAGGGTGTTGATGTGCATTATTTAGAATTATCGTTTAACTTGACTTGCCTCTATCATGCTTACCATCTCATTGCATATAGATTTAGTAGAGAATTTCCTACTGGGCTAGTGTAGCTCAACAAAATCCTTCTTTTCAGGTTCAAACGCCGGTCCATAACGTGCTTGCTTCGAGTTTTGAGATGTGAAGATATCTTGGAAGCTAACCATATCTTAGTTACTCATTCATCTTTGTAATTAACCTTCTTTTGATAAAGATGGGTTTGTAGCTATTTATTCGAGAAATTCCGTTTGACTAAACAGTTTAAAGGTTATCAACTTGTATGTATTTGAACTTAAGCTTATTTTGTGGCCGGTGTGCCAATGTTGTAATTTATGAAACATGGGGGCTTGATTTGTAAATTAAACAGGTGGGAACCCTTTTATTTTTGGGTATTAATTATCTTATGCGAGGGTCTTTTATCGAATCGATTTATTTATTTATGTTGAAAATCGAGGGCGTGACAGCCAATGTCCATCACATTGCGAGCTCCCTTACCTAAGATAGAGTTTCTATTCTGAACGTTAAAGGAAGACAAAGAAGAAGAAGATTGTAACAACCCGTAAATTCTATAATTATTAATATCATTAATAATTATTATTAGTTCTAATAAATTTATTTTCCTTATTAGATAATTACAAAAAGATAATTATCCTATCCTATTTATCTCTTTCATTTTTTTTTTAATTACATACATGATTATAACTCCTTCCATCTCACCCTCTCCTACTCCTACTCAGTCTCTACTTCCTCCCTAACCTTATTTTCGTCCATATTCCAACCCAAGAGTTAGAATCCCATTTGAACACAATTTTATCACCCTTATCAAAAAAAATTCTCTTATATATATACCCTTTAACCCGACCCTAGGGCACACCACGCCATTCCCCACGTTCCACCAGTTCCGAGAGAGAGAGAAATCTGAGAGAAACCGGACTCCAATCCATGGAGTTTTAGAGAGAGAAAGAAAGAGAGAGAAAAGTGGGTTTCATAGCCACGACCAATCGAAACCCGAATTGATAGATCCGATCATCTCCTACAACTCCTAGCATCACCAAACAAGCCTCGATTCAATCCCAAGGTACCCCCTCGGCCGAAACCGAAGTCATCTTCCCCAACGATCAAAGATTCGATTTTTGATCAATTCAATCAAACCAAAGTATTATAATTCATTCCGATCACTCCTCTAAGTATATTTAATGTTGTTAGGCCTAACCCATAGTCCCCCAAGGTCCCATGCATCAAAACCGTAGCGAAAAACGAAAAAAACCAAATCTGGGCCGAACCTTGCGGCCGCAAGGTGCGGGCCGCAAGAACCAGCCGCGAGGTTGCGGCCGCATGCTCCACCGCAAGGTCAACTGGTCAGACCTTGCGGTTTGTTCTGTTTCGTTCCGAATTGATTTTTCGACCCTCCGAACATCGTTTTCGACCCCCGATCTATTTTTCCTAGACTTCTAACACCTCAAGGATCATAACTTGTTAATGTCATATTTTATTTTATTTTATTATTTATTTATTAATTGTTTGTTCGAGTTCTTGTAAAAGTTTACAAACGAAAAATCCTTGCAACCTTATAAACCATTTAATTAATTCCCGAAATATTTTTTTTTGATTCTTTACACCCCAAAGATGATATGTTGTTAATCTCAACATATTTTATTTATTAAACAATTTATTATCCATTTATTTTACTTTTGACATCTTTAAAAAAATCATTTTTATTTTAAAAATAATTCCGTAACCCTCCGGACCCACTTTTTGATACTCGAACATGTTACGTAGGACCGTAGGACTCCTTTTAGATCCATGCTACTTATTCTAGTGTTATTAATTACTTATTGAATTTATTATGGTCATTAATCAATCTATTTTCTTAAATAAAATTAATACAAGCCTAGACTTTTTTTTTTTTTATAAAAACTTTTATTTGATAAAAGTTTCTTATTTATTTAATCACATCTTGGCCATACAAAACTAAGGGCAACGGTCCATTCATAAAAGGTTACGTGATTTTATGCGTATTGTTTATTCCAATTATTATTCTGATTGCTTATATATTATTCCAACATTTGAATGATATGTTAGATTGGACCCTAGAGACATGGGGTGGTATGCAAAATAGAAACCACTTAGACGATGCTAGGTAATGGATGAATTGGAAAGTTTTATTGATTTTAGATTGCCTGCAGGCGTGATTTTGAAACTGGCAGAGTAAGCCCAGTGTTGTGTGATGATTTTGAAACTAGCAGAGTAAGCCCAGTGTTGAGTGTGATTTGATACTGGCAAAGTAAGCCCAGTGTTGAATGATGTGATTTGAAACTGGCAGAGTAAGCCCAGTGTTAAGTGTGATTTGAAACTGGCAAAGTAAGCCCAGTGTTGAATAGTGTGATTTGAAACTGGCAGAGTAAGCCCAGTGTTGAGTGATGTGATTTGAAACTGGCAGAGTAAGCCCAGTGTTGAGTGATGATTTAAAACTGGCAAAGTAAGCCCAGTGTTGAGTGATGTTTTGATACTGGCAAAGTAAGCCCAGTGATGATTGTGAAGTGGTTTATAAGATAGGCGAACCCTAGTTATGATTCAGGCATGATAAGCCTTCTTTTGTTGTAATGAGAGGGATACACGCTGGTACATAACTTGGGTGCAATCCGCGACAGCAAAAGAAAGTGATCTCATGGGACATGGCATGGCTAGCGGTTGGGGAGGAAAGATCTCGTGGATGAGATCTTAGATTTCATATTAGGTTAATGGATAGCAATAAACTGTTTATGTGATATATCTCTGTTTACTTCTTCGCACCATATATATCATGTTGCTTGCTAGCTGTAAAGTAAGAGGGGTAGTTGGGTTGGATTATTCTACTGGGTGATTTATCACTCACGGATACGTCTGTATCCTGGTAAATCGATTGCTTTGGCGATCAATTTGCCAGAGGATGCAGGATTCAATGGAGAGGATCCCGCGATGGTACAATTTCAAGGAGAAACACAGAATCCCGAAGGCGAGCAATTTTATGCAGAAGAGAATCCAGAAGTGGGAGTTGAACCCGAGTACGCTTGGGATCCGTATCAGACTTAGAAGTCGGCTCTGTTACTTTATCTATTTTATTATCTCAAAGACTATCATTAGGATTTCCCAGTGGTTTGTAATAAATGAATCTCTACGTTGAGAATTCTATTTTGGATTTAAACTTTAATTTAGTAAATTTTCCCGACATTATTATTTAAATGCTTTCGATTTTAACTCCGAAAATCGGGGCGTTACAAAGATATATAGATGCCTCCCTGTTATTGTTATCCCAAACTCATAAAGAAGTTTCTTCTTCCTCATAACCTTCCATATATGGGGGGTGGGGGTGGGGGTGGGGGGTTTGGCGGCGTAACATGCGGATATTTCAAAACAAGAGCAGGGATGTAGATGGCCTAGCTACAACGATTCTTGATGCGATTAGAGCCAAGCTTTGTTCTTTTAATTCTGAAAAGTTTTCTTGCCTTAATAGACAAATTTGTGATGATTGGTTACTTAGCTCTAGAGTTTTTAGGATAAATAATGTCTGACTTGTATAGCCTTGTTGTTCATTTTATTGTTGTTTAGGGGGATGCCCCGTTGTTTTGTAGTTGCCGTGTTTTTTATGAAATGAAATTACTTACCCAAAAAAAAAAGAGTTCAACTCTTGACCTAAGCCTTAATGTCCTAAACACCAAGTTTTGTCTTTCAGATAGGAAAAAGACGGAATCGAACTGTGGGGGAACCCTACTTAATTTTCCTAAAAATTTGCCTAATTAAGTTCTTGAATTCCGAATGTTATGCAATACAATTTTTGACTTTGCCGTTCAAAAAAAAAAAGAGAGCAAGTCTGCTGCAAGGGGCTAACTTAGCCACTTTTTAGCATGTTGTAGTGTTCAAAATGCTATAAATCCATCTAGCTCCAACGGGGGCGTTGGTTGATATATCTCTTGCTATTGCTATAACGTAGTATGATGCGTACATGTTTATCAATGTCCGAATGTGGTTGACAAAGTGTAGTACTAGGAAACCAGCCAAGCCGTGATTCTTGACGGTCTTTTGTAGACAATACTGGCAAAAAAGAAAAAATATTCCTTTTACTTGAGATTGCTTGCTAATCCGACCTCCAAAAACGGATTGAGAAAGCAAGTATTTATTGGAACCTTATGTTGCGGAAATGCATAACTTCTCATGGGATGCTCGCTTCTAAGGGTTTTGATTTCTTGGTTTCAACTCTCAACGTCGCTTTCTTCCAAAGTCACAAACAAAAATCCTCCCCTGCTATGCGAAAAAGAACAGAGTTTCTGGTCGAGGTTTTTTTTGACGGTAATGAATCGGGGAAGGTGACTGTCGCATCCGATGCCTAACGGTGCCGGACCCTAATTTGTTGTCCGGAAGCTGAAGTGAAAGTCTGTGGAGGAGCCAAGCCTGTCCCTCTCAGCACTTGCACCACTTGGGGAAGGATTTCAACAAGATAAAAGGGCGTGTTTTGCGATAGATGTGAAAACAAATTTTAGACTTTAACTTCAGATTTTGTTGTAGATTTTAGGTTTTAGATTTTAGTAGAAGTTGACAAACATGTTTGTTGCAGCTGCGAGATTATAAGAATTTTTTTCTTTTTTTAAAAACTTGTGTTGTAGAATCCCAAAAGCTACTCAAACCCAGCTTCAAAATTTTGAGAATTTCTTTCCTTTTCCGGTTATCACAATCTATAGATTCTAAAATCAGTTTTGCAAAATTTTTGACAAACATTCTAAACTGATTTATAGAAGCTACAATCTAAATATCTACCAAAATAATTTTTTGTAAGCACGCACAAAAGTCCTAGTTTGTTCTACTTGCATTTAGAAGTTGGAAAAAAAAAAATTTGCCACTAATAATTGTGCCTGTTTGTGGAAATTCAGAGGGTAGATTATGAGATTCTAATTTTGAAAAATCTGCAGTGGAACTTTTGCAGCATATTTTGAAATTAGTTTCTAAAAATCGCTAGCTTTTTTGAAGCTATTTTAAGGAACAAAAGCTGTTTTTTTTTTTTAGAGATTATGATTTAGATGCTTTTACAAATTCTGAGAAGTTGTGGTTAGCGTAATGACAAAAACTAATACTCTTTGCTATTTTAAGAATTATCCCTTGGTCAAGGACAAAATAAACTAATCCACAGCAAAAAACTTATCTTATTTTGCTTTTACAGGAAACACTACTCTTCGGCTTTTGTAACATTTATCCCATAATTCAAAGCTACCGATAAATACTCTTCGTAGGCACTTTAAAATCTGAAGCAGAATTAATAATTTACAATCTAAAATCTAACAAAAAAACTCTCACTAGCATCCCATAGATTGCTTAGGATCGAAATGTGAGGTCACGTTTGCAACATAGAAAAATCATTATATTAGTATTATAGTCTGCTTACAGAGGATTAATAAATGTCATAATTATATTACGAAGAATTATTCCTGCTGAGCATTTGAAAGGTGAATCATCAGTGGCATGATCCTTACCCCTTATGGTTGATAGGTTATATGATATATCAGATAAGAAACGTCATGTATTAAGTTAATTGTGAAAGTCAAATCTACAAAACTCAACCCTAAGGTCATCAATAACTGGGCCGACCTCATATTTAAATCCAATTAAGAAGATGCCTTCGCCGCATCATAGCATCCTCAAGTATTTATTGGAACCTTCTGTTGTGGAAATGCAAAACTTCTCAGGGGATGCTCGCTTCTAAGTTCTAAGGGTGTTGATTTCTTGGTTTCAACTCTCAACATCGCTTTCTTCCAAATTAAGTCAAACCAAAATCCTCCATTTTTTTTTTGAGCATAACCAAAATCCTCCATTGATAGGCGGAAAAGAACAGAGTTTCTGGTAGAGTTAAAAGAGAGAAAAATGCGAAAACCAATTTAATGGTTTTTTGGGCAATGAACCGGGGAAGGTGACTGGGCAGGAAACTAATTTGAGTGTTGAGGTTGTGGGAGAATTGGTGAAAACTAGAGTCGCATTGTGGATGAAGACAAAGTTCGGAATCAAGATTTATTCGGTGGAGGAGTTTAAGGTGTTTCTTGACGGTATTCGTAAGCTCAAATTGTAGTTTTTGTTGAGGTGTAGTGGCTGTCCAACTTTTTGTTGGATGGGCTAGTCACTGTTCTTGTATGTTTTGTTCTCCTCTCGATGTACCCTTTCGAGTTTATATAAAATGTTTCGTTTGCCGAGCAAAAAAAAAAAAGGTGACTGGCACGTCCGAAGCCTAACGGTGCCGGCCACTAATTTGTTGCCGGCAGCTGAACTGAAAGTCTGTGGAGGAGCTAGCCAAGCCTGCCTCTCTCACCACTTGCGGATTTCAACAAGATAACAAGGGGGTGCTTGCGATCGATAGCTGTGGATACTTGACTTAGACTTTTATTTCAGATTTTGTTATAGATTTTAGATTCTAGATTACAGTGAAAGTTGAGAAACATGTTTTGTTGTAGCTATGAGATTATGATAATTTCTTTCTTTTTTAAAAAAAATTGTGCTGCAGAATCCTAAAAACAACCCAAACCAAGTCTTGGAATTTTGAGACTTTCTTTCCTTTTTGGGTTCTCAGAAATTGTAAACTTTAAAAATCAGTTTTTGTAGAATTTTTGACAAACATTCCATTTTTAGAAGCTAAAATCTTAAAATCTGTCAAAATAATTTTTCGTAAGCACCCACATATAGTTATCATACATTAACCCAGAAAGTTGGAACAAAAAAATTGCCCTTCAGATGGCTGCCTGTTTGTGAAAATTCAGAGGGTAGATTATGAGATTCTGATTTCGAAAAATCTGCAATGAAATGTTTGCAGCATATTTTGGAAGTAGTTTCTGGAAATAACAAGCCTTTTTGAAGCATTTTAAGGAACAAAAGCTTTTATTTTTTTTAGAGATTACTATTTAGATACTTTTACAGATTCTGAGAAGTTGTGGTTAGCGCAATGAAAAAAATTTATACTCCTTGCTATTTTAACAATTACCCATTCGTCAAGGACAAAATAAACTAAATCACGGCAAAAAACTTATTTCGCTTTTACAGCAAACAATACTCTTCGGCTTTTGTAACATTTACCCCATAATTCAAAGTTACAACAAATACTCTTCATAGATTCTTTAAAATATGAAGCAGAATCAATAATTTACAAAAATCTAAGAAAAAGCTATTGCAAACACCCCATTGATTGCTTAAGTTCTAAGTGTGAAGTCATGTTTGCAACACAGAAACATCATTTTATAGTAATGCCTAATTTTCAAGGGCTTTGCTATTTTTATTTTTATTTTTTATAACCAGAACTGAACCCAGAGGGTTTAGCTAAAAGGGATAAAACAAAACTTGGGGGACAGGCCACCCAATTAACAGGCACAGTAAATTCCTCAACGCCTTAGCTGCCACCATGTGAGCGATCGAGCTCGTTTGCTGTCCTTCCTAATCCAAGTAAAACCTATGTTCATCTCCATAATGTCCATGACCACTGCTGCAAGCCTGCAACTTCGATCCCATGGTGGGACTAATTCAGAGACACAAAGTTTGATGGCGACTTGACTGTCTGATTCAATCAAAGCAATATTCTTTAGGCCCAGGTCGTCTTTGACCATACCACACGCTTGACGAACAGCCAGTAGCTCACCTTGAAGGGGCGAAGAAATATTCTTTAGGCCCAGGTCGTCTTTGACCATTCCACACGCTTGACGAACAGCCAGTAGCTCACCTTGAAGGGGCAAAGAAATATTCTTTAGGCCCAGGTCGTCTTTGACCATACCACACGCTTGACGAACAGCCAGTAGCTCACTTTGAAGTGGCGAAGAAATCGTTAGACTACTGAGTGACCCGGTCCACTAGGCTTTGCTATGACTAAGGCTTTCTTGGGCATTTCTCCATCGTAAAGATAATTAAACTGCTAATAAAGTAATAATTACTTTGTAAAGATACACCACATTGGATGAGAAATAAGAGTAGCATATGCTTCATTGCCTACTGCGCGCCTAGACTAATATGCAGAAACTTTTACAAAACTGATACTCCCTCCGTTCCACTTTAAATGTCCCCTGCGAAAATCCGTGCATTTTCAAATTAACTCAAAAAAATATACATTTCTACATATTAATTTTTTATTTTGTTACACCAAATTAAAGTACTCAATCAGCTTTTTAATTTGGTGTAAGAAAATTAAAAAAATAATATTTTAAAATATATATATTTTTTGGTTTGAAATTGCACGAATTTCCGTAAGAAACATTTAAAGTGGGACGGAGGGAGTACATAATAAACTCCATTTCATTCCACTGAATTTTGGATACAATATACCATTAAAAAGATATGATCCTAGATATTCATATACAAGCTAACCGACTTCTCTGCCTAAGCACACACAGCAAATTATATTACGAAGGATTATTCTTGCTATCTGCTAAGCATTCGTAACGAACTAACTGCCTGTTAACTACCTAACTACTCACTCACAGCTTGAGTACAAGACTTCCCACTTGCCTGGCCTTGCGTCAACTAAATCATCACTAGAATGATCCTCCTCACGAGATCCCCTGTCCGACCCCCTCTCGGCCGTTGATCTTGCAAATTAACAGCTGAGATGGGCCGAACACTTTAATTTTGCTCCAAAACAACGTCGTTTTGAGCAAGAAGTGCTCGGCCCATCTCAGTCCTTAATTTGCGGCAACGGCCGAGAAGGGTGGGACCGGTGCCTGTCCGGAAGGGGGTCGGACAGGGGATCCGAACTCATGATCCTCACCCCTTATGTAGTCTATTGTATGATATATTTGGTAAGAAACGTCATGCATTAAGTTAATTGCGAAAGTCATAAATAGCATCCTCGTGTTGTAAAGCATCCTCATACAAAATGCTATCCTAAGATCATCAATACCTGGGCTGGCTCATATTTAAATCCAATTAAGAATATGCCTTCACCGCATCATAGCATCCTCGTACTACCCCCAAAAAATTATATTTAAATCCAATTAAGAACATGCCTTCACCGCATCATAGCATCCTCGTACTACCCTCAAAAAAATTATGTTTAAATCTAATTAAGAAGATGTCTTCGCCGCGTCTAAGGATCTTCGTTTTACCCCAAAAAATCAAATTGTAATGCATTCATCATTTGATTGTTTATCTATAAATAGATATATGAAATGAGCATGTGTTGTGCAAACTTTATTTTCGAAAATCATATACTCAATCTATGGAGTATCACTTGAGAGAGAGAGTGAGGGAGAGAATGGAGGAATGGCTCTGTGATGCAGCAATGACAGGGAATCTAGCATTACTGTACGATGTAATTGCAAGAGATATTTCCATTCTAGATAGAGTTTTGGTGGGAAGTTTCAAAGGGAAAAATCCTCTTCACGTGGCTATATCAACTGGGAACACAGAATTTGCTCTACAACTTCTAGAAATTAAACCCAATATTGCTGAAGTTGTAGATACGGAATTTGGGTCAGCCCTTCACGTAGCATCCGCTAAGGGGCACATAGAGATTGTGAAAGCTTTAGTGAAGGTTAGCCTTGAGATGTGCTTAGCTCGGGATCGAGATGTAATGCCCCAATTTTTCGGAAGCAAAATAAAATGATTTCATAAGAAAATTTGGCTAAATAAATATGATTTTCCGAAATAAAGGTTTGCTATTACAATCTCAAGATAAATTTACTGATTTAAAATACATTATCTTCAGAGCCGACTCTAGACTTGATACGGATCCAAAGCATACTCGATCTCCATTCCTGATCTTCTTCCCGTGTCGAACTGCACCATCGTTGAATCCCCTCCATCGAATCCTGTGCCCTCTGGCAAATTGATTGCCAAAGCAATCGATTTACCAGGATACAGACGTATCCGTGAGTGATAAATCACCCAGTAAAATAATCCAACCTGTAGACACCCTATTCTGGACTGTCCGGATTAGTTTACTTACGGTCTTTGATTCCCCAATGATGATTGAGGTCGAGAACATACCGAGTTTGTTGAAAGATTTGAGCTTTGAGCGTCCTGAGCCTCATCCGAACCCTTTTCAAACCCTTGTCGAACCCTCAAGCCAGAACCAAATGGCCTCAGCAAAACCCTACTGGAGTACGCTGGTGGATGACTAGCGTGCGCTGGAACCTCCGCCACGTGTCAGTCATCCCCAGTTACTGGCGCACGCCACTTATAAGGTGCACACGCCAGTCAGAGCCAGTCAAATCAACTTTATGCCAGCAGAGCACGCGGGGGTTGTGGCGCCACCTGGCATCTGCCAGCAGTCCTCTGGTGGCTGAGGGCCGTCCTCCTGTTCCCTCTTCAACCACACCACCTTTCAAGCCAAGTCCCATGCATTTAATGCATGGGAGGCTCCTCCTTGGCCTTAACAAACCAAACAACCCCTTAGGCCAAAACTGATCAGTTGGCTCCTACCCTATAAATACCCCCCTTGCATTTATTTGCAAGGGGTTAGCACATTTAAGAGAGCCCAAGCCTTGGTTCATTTTCTTTTGCCTCTTTTCTCTTGCTTTCTCTTGCATCTATTGAAAGTTAAGGCAAGAAGAGGAGAGTCCAGTCCATAACACATATACACTCACCTCTCAAAACCTCAAACCTCAAGCTCAAGCTCAATCTCACCTCAAAACTCACAAGCAAAGGTATAATACCTTCTGCTCCTGTCTTCTGTTCTAACCCCTGAGGGGGGCTAGCAGGGTCAAGGCTGGTAATCTATACCAGTCCTGGCCCTAATGCTGGCAAGGTTTCAAAACCGTTTGCAGTGATCAGTGGCGCACGCCAGTAGTGTGAGCCGTACGCCAGTCATGGTGGTATGTGCAAAACTGGTGTGGGGACCATGGATCATTGTCTTATTGCTTTATTTGTGTTCTGATCACTCTGCTGCATGTTAAAATCAACCTTTTGCTTACTGTCTTTTAGAACTGCTTTCTTTTCCATCTATATCTTGCTGTAGCTTGGCCTCTGGGAGCCTTCTGGTCATGTTCCAGAGCCCAGATGGTGCAAAGCCAAAGCACTGGAGCAAGGGAACAACTGGCGTACGGTAGTAGCCTAGCATCCAGTGGCTTGGCCCTTGCATGGATCTTCCATCCAGGCCTTTGATCATCTTCCCCTCATTGTTTAAGGGGTTTTCTGTTCATTTGGTGGCTTCTTAGCCCATTAACCTCTCTGTAATAGCTTAGTAATCCTTATCAACTGCGTGGTTTGTCCTGGGTGTGCACTGGTCCTTTCCAGAGCCCAGAGGGTTGATAACAGAAGCTGTGAGCTTGAGTTTACCGGCGCACGCCAGCTGTGATGTGGCGCACGCAGGTCAGGGCTACATTCAGTGGCTTGGCCAGTGCATGCAGGCCTGCTTCTGTATGCACCACAGCACAGTCAGTGTGCTCTAATCTGTTCAAAGTGTTCACAGTAGCTTGTTCTCAATCTATTATATTTGTTTAGATCAAACATCATTATCCATAAATATTTTGCCATCGATTTGTACATAATTGCAAATGTGTTTACAGTTTTAATCCCCATTAACTGTTCCCCGGCCCTAACTGGCTAAAAAAAATGATCAAATAAAGAGAGAAATGCAAATGTTTTACAAAATGCCTGAGTAGAGACCGATCTCCGGATTGGGCGAGAGGGGGTGCCATAAAACCCTTCCCCTCTCGTAACCTGGCTCCCGAACCTCAGATTTCAAAGGTGACGACGGACCAGTCTACAAGCCTTTTTCAAATTCAAATCAAATGCAATTCAAAACACTTTCAAAACCACGGTTCCTTGGGTACTCTCCACAAAACCCGAGTGGCGACTCTCTGATTTGCGAAGCGTCTCGCCGCGCTTTCCAAAAGGGGCGCACCCGGAATTTTATGCTTCAAAGCACGGGATTTTTTGGGGCGTGTGCCCACAGTGGCGACTCCACTGGGGACATTACGTTAATCTACATTTGGAAATTAATACATGAATGAACGATTTTCAAAAGTCTGGCAAAACAGTACGCTCCGCGCTGCTGAAGAACGGAATGGTAACGTAACAGGATTCTACATCCGACCGTTCCGAACTGGGGCTTTTACTATTGTTCGCTTGTGTAGTTTTCTCCAAGTGTCGATTAATGGAGTGAGCCAAGCTTCAAAAGGCGTTTTCAAAAAAAGTGTTTGCATTTCTCTCTCTCGATCATTCTTTCGGCACGCGTTCATTTGCATCAGTGTTCTATCAGCCCCGTTGAGGCGTTTTGGGTAACCGGCACAGTTTACTGGAGCCCGGGGTCCTCGAATGCCCAACAACCTTGGACGATGATGAGACGTATTACTGTTTGACCATTGCTTTGCTACACGCAAGGCGATGGGAGGTATAAAACATCTCTAGCCTGAGGAACCCCTCTAAGCCAAAACCAGCCTCGTCACGCGTACAAAGCACTAGAACCTTTCAAAACTAAGACAGGAACCCACAGGGTAGGATTACTTGCATCTAACCCCATAAACTGTCTATGTGTTACTGCTTTCCATATCGCATGCCTGTACATACATCCATACCGTTCTGCGTAGGAGCATGCTAGGGCGGCTTTTAGGGTTTTCTCTCTTTCAAAACCGTTTTATGCCTGCTAGGGCGCTGCCTGGACCGATGACGAGTCGTGCATCGTGATAGTGCACGTTATCAACTTTCCAATTCCTTGGGCCAACGAGACTTTGGGAAATCGAGACTTTCTAAGTCCTTGCCTAAACCCAATCAAGGTTTCAAGCAGAAAACTAGGAACAACGGGAGACATAACATGATACTCATACCGCCCAGGTTAAAAGTGCTAAACACTTACACCATTCAAGGCTCCGGCACAGTGCTGCTTACGCCCTCTTGGTTACAGTATCATGTCATAGACACCAAGTTGTTCCATTCCAACATTGAAACTTCGAGAACGGGATAGTCAAAGACTTAGGCTGTTTCGACATCTCTTAGTGTTAGTCGATCCCTTCAAGGTACACCGTCGAAAAGAAATCCGAGGACCTGGGCAGCGTTCGGCTGTCATAAAACGGTTTTGTCTGCTAGTTCTAGAGTCTAGGAGGACACCGACGACGTTGAGCATTTTCTTTCTCTTCAAATAAAATTGTTGCAGGCTGTCACTGAGCCCTTCTACTTTACTGTCTAGCCATCGCACCGTACAGATTCAGAATCAAGAGCCAAACCTACTTGAGAACGTCCGCCGGATCTGTCTGTGAGAAGATTTGGGTGGGTCTGTTTCTGGGTCTGCCACGACGGAAGCTCCGGGTTGTTTTCTGTTGGGAGAGGCCTCGCCACCGACACCTTTCACTCCGTTCCCCGCACCTCAAAAGCTCGTCCAAGTCAAAACCGAACCTCTCGACATGGCTGAAATTCCGACTCTTGCCCAGACTCTCGCCGACATCCAGCGTAATCTAGCCATCATGCAAGAAAGGGCCGATCAGGCCGATGCCTCTACGGCCAATCTCCGTGCCTTGATTGAAGAACGCCTCCCTCCGGCAGCTGCAGCTGGAGGAGGTGGCGGAGAACGTGAACTTGTGGTCGAGGAAAACCGTCAAGGAGAAAACCCTGCTCCAAATCCAGAAATGGCCATGCTGATCGCCAAGATGGCCAAACTTGAAGAAACAGTTTCCAAGGCTGAAAAGATAGGCGCTGGTGGTTTAGACATGGATCGTCTTTGCCCTTATCCTAATGCTAGGCTGCCCGAAAGGTTTAAAATGCCTGATTTCGTAAAATTTGACGGTTCTGGAGATCCTAAAACCCACTTGTTGGCATATCACAGTGCAATGAAACTACATGGAATTGAGGAGGAAACCATGGCTCAACTCTTTCCTCAAACTCTCACTTGTCCCGCATTCCAATGGTTTCTGTCGTTGGACCTTTCCAAAAGGAAGACCTGGGTCGATATTGGGGCTGCTTTCAACTCCCAATATAGCTACAACGTCCAACTTAAGATGACCACGCGAGAGTTGGAATCAACCAAGATGGGCGCGAAGGAGCCCTTTGCAGACTTCATTCAGCGATGGAGGGCGAAGGCGGCCAAAATGACGGATCGTCCCAGCGAAAAGGATCAGATTCGCATCATCTCTCGAAACCTGCAGCCGGACTTCGCTAAAAACCTTGTGCTGGTCCAAGGGGCAAATTGGGAAACCTTCTTCGACTCCGGCCTCGCCATAGAGGAAGCTCTCCAGAACGGGGTCATCCCGAGAACCGAGTCTGCTCCTGCCTCCTCGACATCAAAACCCAAGCCCCGTGTATACACCGGAAGCAGCACTGCTCTATTCGGTAGCAACAACTATGCCAGTGCCGCTACTGCCAGTAACACTGCCACAACTCACAGCTCTAACCATACAGCCAATGTCAACCAAGTACAAGCACCGCAGAAACCCCGAAACCGCAACCAACCTCGTGTCTTCGCCAACTTCGAAGCACCTCTCTCGGCTGTCCTCGAGAAATTGGCCAAGTCTGGTCATCTCAGGCCTCTCACCCCAACTCCACCCCCTCAAAATCTACCTCCTAGCCACAACCCCAATGCCTTTTGTGCGTACCATCAAATGCCCGGCCATTACACCGACTCTTGTTATCGCCTCCGTCACGCAATACAGGATTTGGTAGACAATGGAACCCTTCCTAACCCACCGTCTAAACCCAACGTCATCTCCAACTCCCTCCCGAAGCACCATAACCAAGTTGGCCAGATATCCCTTAGCTCCACCATAACTCCCCCTAGCTCCACTATATTCAACCCCACTGACTATATAACCTCAGACGATCACCCAAAGCCCGTTGTGGTATTCCCGATCGAACCCAACGTCAACATGGTGTCTGTCAGCTGGGAAATGGAAGAAAGGATGAGGGAATGGACGGAACTAGCCCACGACTGGAATGAGTAGTACCATTTGGGTTTCCCCGCACCTCCACAGGTTTATCAGGCATGGCTCGACCAATTGGAAGAAGAATGGGTTGCAGCGCAATCCGACCCGCTCGATGGCCTGTCACTACGCACGTTATTCTATCAGGCCGAACCTGCCCATCCCGAGGAGGAAGAACCGAACGTTTGGGACCCCGAGCCAGCATGGCAATTCCCGGCCGACTACGATCTAGAGGCCGTCGTGCCCAACTACGAAGCACTCTGCATCGAGGAAGACTTCCAACAAGAAGAACCCCTAGATTCGGTGGCCGATGAAGAGTTTGATCCGGTTTCCAACATAATCGATGAAGAACTTCCGCGGCCCGTCGTGCCCCTATCTCGTGACGAATGCAGCATCATGGCTTTGGATGCAGTGCCCGATGATCTCTGGGAGCTGGACGAGATTGTCGATCTTAACACGAACCCCCTGCCTGTTGACTTCTGGGATGAAGACAAGGTAGTGGACATCAAAATGGGTGATGAGGTTTAGACAGTCAACTCCGCTCTGGTCGATGCTGGTTTCTGGGATACACCGTTCGTCACCAACCCGGGAGCCCCATTTGAGGAAGCTGCTGCACGGGATCCGTTCTTTTGGGAAGAAGTCGTGCTGAAAGGTCTAGAAAACGAGCTGGCTATGGGAGAAGACCCGTCTGCGACAGTGGCAGCAACCGATAAGGGAAAGCGCAAGATGGGTGATATACCCGCGGATTTCTGGGATTTCAACGGTGCAACCTCTTGGTGGGATGTCGCCAATGTCACGAGGAGCGGCCGAGTCTTTCAGCCCTCTAACTTACAGGCGGGGAGCTCATCCAATCCTCCCGTCGTGCAACCCACTAATCAAACTGCTCAAAGAGGCGCTCCGAACATCCTTGCTGGAATCCCGGAAGGGGATATGATCCAGAGGCAGCTTGAAAGGATCCCTGCGGCTGTATCAGTTTGGGGTTTGATTGCATCATCAAAGGAGCATCGCGACGGACTATCTGGGGCTCTCGCCCGACTCAAAGTACCAACCGACATCACCCCCGAAGCATTGGTCGCTCTCATCTTGCCATTGCTTGCCAAACACTCCGTCACGTTCACCGAGCGGGACCTACCTGTTGAAGGAACTGACCACAACCGCCCATTGCACATTACCGTAAAATGCAATGGACTCTGGGTGCCGACCGTGCTTATTGACAATGGCTCCGCCATTAATGTCTGCCCGCTGAGGGTTGCTTACCGATTGGGATTCGCCAAGAAGGATCTCGCACCATCCAACCTGGCTGTCAAAGCCTACGATAGCACTCGCCGTGTGGTCGAGGGAACCATCATGCTCAAGCTCGACGCTGAGGGCTTTGAGATGGAGGTGGAGTTCCATATGGTCGACATTCCTGCTACTTTCAATCTACTGCTAGGCAGGCCATGGCTGCACAGGTCGGATATCATGGCAGTGCCCTCGACTCTACACCAGAAAGTCATGCTGGGGCTTCCAACTGGGACCCTCACCATTTGCGGAGACGCTGGGATCCGCCCACTTAAAGAGGATGAGCCCGTTCTAGGGATCACACATGGGGAGGAAGACTCAGACTTTGGAGGCTTCTCGTTCGACACCGCAGGATCAGTTCTTACCGTCACCATCGACGATGACTTCCTCGTTAGCTCAGCTGCTATTGACATCATGAGGAAGATGGGCCACATGCCCGGTTTCGGACTCGGAATAAACCAGCAGGGGGTCGCTGAGTTCCCTGTCTTTCCCTCTACCGAGAGCCGATTTGGCTTTGGGTACGCACCTCAGGCCAAAAAGGCTAAAAGGGGGAAAGACACGGGAAAACCTCGTACCCTCTATGGTAATCCCGACAGCTACTTCATCCGCGAAGGAGGGAGCATTGTGTACGAAGGTCAGCCTGAACCATTTTGGGATCCGGAGACTGGGACTTGGCTTCCGGGGTTCGAAATCTTTGCTGCGGACACCTGGTCCGATGATGAAGAGGAGATAGCCAAGGACAAGCTGACAGAGGAAGAGTTCAAGAAGCAGCTGGTCCGGGCCAAGGAAGAAACAGACTGGGTCATGGCAGTTGATCAAGAAAGCTTGGAGATGCTGTTCTCTCAAGTAGGTTTGGTTGGCGAAGAAGAAGAAGCCGAAGTGCTGATGCTTGGGCCCGACTCTCCGGACGTCACCAAAGATCCAACCTCTCTCATCGTGGAGGCTAAGGGTAGTCTAAATAATTGCTTTTTCACTCCACGCTTGACATGCATTGACAGTGTACCTGAGTCTGACACGGAGTCTGTCCGGTCTAGGTCTAGCTCAGAGTCGGAGTTTGTGCCTCTTGGCCCTCCACGTCATAGCTTCTACTTTGAGTTCGAGTCAACTGTACTTGGCAACCCATCGGGGTTTTATGAAATGAATGACCCTGCTTCTGACTACTTTGCTGATTTCTATATAAACTGTGTCGACCCTGACGATGAAGGAACAGACTTCGATGGGGACATCCCCGCTGAGTTGCGTTCCCTCATCGAAAAGGAAGACGAAAGGCATGCTCAGCCTCTAAAAGAAGAAGTGATTTCTATAAATTTGAAAGACGAGGATAACCCCCGAATGATGCAAATTGGTTCAACTCTGTCCCCCGAGGATCGTACTGCGCTGATTGATCTACTCAAAGAATACTTCGAGGTTTTCGCATGGTCTCACAAAGACATGCCCGGTATCGATCCTGAAATCGTGCAACACCGGATTCCGTTGGCTCCAGGAGCCATTCCAGTCAAACAGAAACTCCGCCGAATGAGACCGGATTGGGTGGAGAAGATCAAAGAGGAAGTTACCAAGCAGATTGACGCCGGATTCCTGAGGGTTGCTGAATATCCGAAATGGGTGGCTAACATCGTGCCAGTTCCTAAGAAAGATGGGAGAATCCGAGTCTGCGTCGATTTTAGGGACTTGAACAAAGCAAGCCCCAAAGATAGTTTCCCCTTGCCTTACATTGATGTGCTCGTGGACAACACGGCGGGGCATGCTTTGCTCTCTTTTGTCGACGGATTCTCAGGATACAACCAGATCTTTGTGGCACCCGAAGATCAAGAGAAGACGACCTTTGTCACCGAGTGGGGTACTTACTGCTATGTGATGATGCCGTTTGGGTTGAAGAACGCCGGTTGCACCTTCCAGCGGGCCCAGACCACTTTGTTACACGATCTGATCCACAAAACGGTTGAGGTCTACGTCGACGACATGATTGTCAAGGCAAAGGAAAAGGAGGATTTCATCCCAGCGCTCAGGCAGTTTCTCGAGAGGCTCCGCAAATACAACATGCGTCTCAATCCACAAAAGTGCACATTTGGGGTCACAGCAGGCAAAATGTTGGGGTTCCTGATCACCGCAAGAGGAATTGAGGTCGATCCCTCTAAGATTACAGCAATTCTCGAGATGGAACCGCCACGGTCAGAAAAGGGAGTGCGAAGCTTCCTGGGAAAAGTTCAGTTCATCAGTCGATTCATAGCCAAGCTAACACTGACCTGCGAACCGCTGTTCCGTTTGCTCAAGAAGGACGTTCGTTTCGAATGGACGGAGAAGTGCCAAGCTGCTTTCGAATCTATCAAAGCGTATCTGAGGAATCCCCCTGTCTTAATGCCACATACACCTGGTCGACCCCTGATTCTGTACTTATCCGTTACTCCGACGTCCATGGGATGCTTGTTGGCGCAAGAAGGAGATAAAGGAGTCGAGAAAGCCATCTACTATCTGAGCAAGAAGATGGTAGGGAGTGAGGAACGATACACTCCCCTGGAAAAGACGTGTTGGGCGCTAGTTTAGGCTACCAAAAAGCTTAGACACTACATGCTAGCCTATCCGGTGAAGCTGATTTCTCGGATGGATCCTATCAAGTATCTGTTCGAGAAGCCGGCGCTCACCCATAAGCTAGCACGTTGGTTGCTTCTGCTGGTTTATTTAACGTACCCAAAAAAATGGGGGCGTTACAGGCCGTGCCGTGGCAGAATTCCTGGCCGACCACCCGATCGATGGACCTGAGGACGTGGACTTCAATTTCCCGGACGAGGGTGTGTTAACAATTGTCGAAGAAGTGTGGACACTCTATTTTGATGGGGCTGCCAATCAAAGAGGTTTTGGAGTTGGGATACTGCTCATTACGCCCGCTGGGGCTCACATCCCCCTCGCTTTCAAATTAAATTTCGACGTCACCAACAATCAAGCTGAATACGAGGCCTGCATCGTCGGAATGGAAGCTGCCATTGCACTCGGGGTCAAGAAGCTCGAAATAATTGGAGATTCAAACCTGGTAATCTCCCAGGCCAACGGAGACTGGAAGGTCCGTGAGGAAAAGCTGAAGCCTTATCACCAAGATTTGGAAGAACTGATTCCTCGTTTCAATAAGGTGACCTTCACCCACATTCCACGCTTGAAGAATCAGTTCGCCGATGCTTTGGCGACTTTGGCTTCAATGATCGAACTTCCAGTAGGGGTCCGGATGCGACCGATTGTGATCGAACAGAGGGACTTGCCCGCTTACGAATATGTCAACGCCATTGATAATGTCGATGATGGCCTACCCTGGTACCACGATATCTGGAACTTTGTCGAACGAGGAGAGTTCCCTGCTGAAGCGTCGAGGAAGGATCGGATTGCTCTGCAAAGGCTGGCTGCTCAGTACATCATTTGTGGAGGGAAACTGTATCGAAGGTCTCACTGTGGAATGCACAAGCTGTGTGTCAACGGGGCCGAAGCAACAAGGATAATGGAAGAGATTCACGAAGGAGTCTGCGGTCCCCATATGAGTGGAGTCATGCTCGCACGGAAGATCCTCAGGCAAGGCTACTACTGGTCAACAATGGAGTCTCAGTGTATCGACTACGTACGGCGCTGTTTCAAATGTCAAATCCATGCCAACTTGCAGCATGTTCCACCCTCTAAGTTATATGGCATGACCTCGCCATGGCCGTTCTCTGTATGGGGAATCGACGTTATTGGGATGATCACGCCTCCCGCTTCAAATGGCCATAGGTTCATACTGGTGGCAATAGATTACTTCACCAAATGGGTCGAAGCTGAATCATACAGAGTCTTGACAACTGTCCAAGTAGCCCAGTTCATTCGAAAGAATATCATCTATCGGTACGGCGTCCCCCAGGCTTTCGTGTCAGACAACGGGAGTCATTTCAAGGGAAGGGTCCTGGACCTCTTCGAGGAATTTGGCATCGATATCCACCGGTCAACAACCTATCGTCCACAAACAAATGGAGCAGTCGAGGCAGCAAACAAGAACATTGAAGTGATCATCAAGAAAACTGTCGAATCCGCAAGGGATTGGCACGAACAACTGCCACTAGCACTATGGGGGTACAGGACATCAATTCGAACTTCAACCGGTGCAACTCCTTTCTCCCTGGTCTATGGAATGGAAGCAGTACTTCCTATCGAGCTTGAGGTGCCATCTCTGAGGATCATGGTTGAAAGCGGCCTGGAAGAATCTGAGTGGCTCAGCGGGAGGTTTGTCGAGCTAATGCTATTTGATGAAAGGAGGCTTCGGGCTCTATATCATGTTCAAGGCTATCAGCGTCGAATCGCGCGGGCATTCGACAAGAAGGTGAAGTCCAGAGGCTTAGTCGAAGGAGATATGGTCACGAAAAAGATACGGGCCCCAGTGTTCGATGTCCGCGGGAAATTTCGGCCAAAGCGATCCGGACCGTTCATTATCAAGACCATCCTATCCGGGGGTGCTGCTCAACTCATCGATCTCGACGGCAACGAATTTAGCACTTTGGTCAACCTGGATTAACTCAAACGTTTCAATCCCTGAGAGATGCTCGTTGGGCCCAAAACCACAAGGGTGGCCGGTTCCCAAGCAAAAGTTAGAGCAGCCTGCTAGACCGAAAACCTGTGAAGGCGGTCTAGGCAAAAATAAATAGGCAAAAGTCGAAAGCTCGCTAGGCCGAAAACCTATGAAGGCGGCACTAGGCAAAAGTTAGAGCGTAAAAGGAGAGGTAAAATACACGAGCGAACCTTGGCCTGAACTACGTTCTGACCTGATTCCTTGAAAAGGGATACGTAGGCAGTCTCACCTTGAGACCCGGTCACATTCTATCAAATTGATCCAAGATTTGACATCCCAACGCCGTATCGAAGTTCAAGTGAAGTCGAAGGGCGAGCCAAAGTTTTATTAAGGAAATCTGAAGGGGGAAACCCTCCGTCTTTCAACTTCATTTCGAAATTATTATTTCTAATACAAGTGCTGAGCATAAAAGCCTTAAAACAGTGAGGCATGAAAAACAGAACAAAATGCTTAAGAAGCCTAACGGCTCACAGTTTATTCTAAACTACAGCAAAGTGGCCCGGAGTCAGTCGGCGTTTTCTCTTGCTGCAACATCTGATCTCAACCATTGTCGATAAACGTTCCGCAGTCTCGGAGTAAAATCCGGAGATTCGCCCTGCAGGGCCCTGTCCGCCCAG
The DNA here is from genome assembly GCA_018127125.1 of Rhododendron griersonianum. Classification (NCBI taxonomy): domain Eukaryota; kingdom Viridiplantae; phylum Streptophyta; class Magnoliopsida; order Ericales; family Ericaceae; genus Rhododendron; species Rhododendron griersonianum. Next base: position 6,027,863 of record CM030788.1, on the reverse strand, counting down.
TGCCTGTTGTACCCATGGAGCGTCTGAGCAGTGAAGTTAGGGACTCGGAAGTCCCCGGCAGTGATACGAACATTCCCCTGAGGGATACCCAGCTGACGAAGGACGCGGCCCGGGATGTAAAAGGTGAACTGTGCCAACCCTGCGATCACAACCCTGTCGAAACCATCTGAGAAAACCACCATTTCCTCCAGTCCCAGTCATGGACACCTCCAAACGATCTCATCGGGCTGCAGGTCCCGCATGAAAGCGAACCATTCCTCCTCATCCATCTCGGGGTACCGCATCCCCCGTTGATGAATCCTCCTCGGAAAAAGTTCCCAGTCGTCCTCCGGAGGGTGCAGCAAATTCAGCTTGTCAGACAACCACAGCTGCGTGAGCGAAAAAGACAAGTAAGAAGCCAGATAAAACCGAGCGAAAAAGACAAGTAAGGAGCCACCAAAAGCCTAAACCGAGAGTCAAGGTAAAATGAGAAAGTGCGGAGACCGGAAAAAGGTGAGCTGAGTGAGTTTTACCTGAAGAAGTAACGGGCTGCCACTGAAGACGACCGATACCCCGGAATACACCGAGTCCAGACCGATAAGTGTCTCAGCTAGGACCAGCGGGATCACATTTTGCCGGTCCACCTCCCCCATCCGGAGAGCGACACTCACTAGCAAAGGGCTGACCCGCCCGTCAGCAGGAATGAGCAGGTAGCCGGCAAGGAGGCAAATCACCAGAGCAAAGCGGCGCCGTGCCTGCCAAGCAGGGTCCTCCAAGTCGCCCTCCGAAATATACCGATCGATCAATTGCAGGATGTGGATTTGGCCGCCCTCCAACATGGAACAGGCCAGACCTCCGGGAATAGCGAACGCCGTAGTCAGCAGCCTGGGCATGCTGACTTGGTAGGGAGGAACAACGAGTGTCGGAGAGGAGTACGTCCGGAGGTAAGCCTGGAACTCCTCGACCGTTGGACAAATTTCGTCATCGCCAAAGCGGAAGACGTGGACGTCCGGATCCCAGAACCGGAGCGCGGCCCTCTAAAGCGCCGGGCGGAGCGGCACATGCCGAAGATACCGGAACGAAGCCAAACCGTGGTATTGGAAATTCAACCAGTCAACGCCGATCATTTCCGTCAACCAAGGCCGGATCAAGGTGGGAATGGAATTTGCCATTAAGGGAATTACAGAGGAAATGGCTGAATATGGGAAAGGCAGTGAAGTATTGTGGTTCTGCAATATATGGCGTGCGTCTTTATAGACTGAGCATGCATAATTTTTCCATCCGAGGATGCAAATGCCAAAGGCTATCCTCCAAGCCTCCCTTACAATAAGGACACTGCCCTTCAGAAGAGCCAGAGCCCCTGTTCTGAACGTGGGATGATGGAGACAAAAGGCAGCCAGGGGGAGGACAGTTGGTCAGGAGAATGGCACTGTGTCGTACTTTCATGGCGCACGCCACTACTTTACCAGCGTGCGCAGGTAACCCAATGTTACCGGCGTACGAAGCATAGCTATTGGCGCACGGCAGTAATTCCTGCACCAGATACCAACAACAGCAGCTACTGTCATCAAGCCTCCAATTTTGGTTCCGGGGCTTGTTTGGCAGATTTGTCGATACACGCAAGTCTTAAATAGTATTTGGGGCTGTAAGGGAGCATCGGCTCGGAAACGTCGCGCTTAACGAAGAATTCGGACCTCTAACGGCCCATATCCTCCTCAAATTTAGGATACGGAGACTCCAAGTTCGTGCCAAGGGTTTTGTGCCAAGTTTCCTCATGCCGTACACGTTACATGGACCCTATGTGACTGTACGGAGGTGTCGGTTTCAGTCCGGGACTATATCGAGTCATCTTTGGCGTCTTATGTCCATTTTGTGACATTTTCGAGCATTTTTCGACTTGTTTCTCATTTTGATTCGTCTTTCCCGAGTCTCCCCACTCGTACAAGTCTCGATACATGTCTACGGTCTCACAAGAGTGTCGGTTTTCCCTTCCAGAGGAGGATTGGGCGTTCCGGCTTGCCAATGCCAAAACATCCGTATCCTCCGCGTGTCTTAAGGATACGCGACGTATCCTAGGACTTTCCTCCCACTTTCATTCGAGCTGGGTCAGTTCTACATGTATCCTAGTGTTTGTCGATCGATTCAGGGCGTTTGTCAATGCATGTCAGGTGTTAGTGGTTGTTTCGTTTACTTCTATCATCAATACTACCACTATGGAAGTCGAATGAACGGAAAATGCAATTATTATACTATCCAAAGCCTGTATCTCTAAAAACAAAAGGTGGAAATGTACGTAGCGGCACAACGGCCCGAGCAAAAACAAGCTAAAGCATGCACTGGGCAACATCCGCCCGCGAATCAGAAGGCACGCAGGCCCCAAAAGCAAAATCAAGTACCAACAGTATCAAAAGGCAAAAGACAGTAAAGTAGCTGAGGCTCAGTGATAGCCCTCACTCGTCGAAGAGCTCACGGGTGTCGACGCTATCGTCCTCGCTTTCCTCGGCTGCCGCTAAGTCTCTCTGAGTGGTCCTGAACCCAGGGTCGCTCGCAGACCCTGAGCCGCTGCTGAGGGACACGGATTCCTCGTCCTCGTCCTCGTCCTCCTCTCTCCTCTTCTTCCTCGCGGGCCCCTCCGCCGGCTTCTTCTGAGCAGGCCTCTTCCGCAACTCTCTCTGAGGCGGTGGTGACCCTCTGTCAGGGGCTATCACCACCCCTCTGGCCTCGTGCCGTGTAGTGCTCGCCGGTCGCTGGACTGTAGCAGGGGCCTTCCCTTTCCCTCTGCCCTTCTGAGGGGCTGACCCCGCTGTCTGCCGCCTGAAAGCCGCCCTAGCGTGTCCCTGCATTGTCAATTCAATTCAATATCAATATTGTGCATAGTGTATATGTAAATGCTGAAACAGGAATCAAGAGCAGGTACTTCTAACATGCATTGTAACAGACATGCACAGCTAATAAGTATCGAAATTCTGGGTTATACCTGAGGCTGCGTAGTAGGCGCTGGGGCTGCTGGCGGGTAGTGCAACTGCAAGGGAGTGCCACTGGCTATCTGGTGGAATTTCTTCTCCATGGCAAGCATCAAGCGCATGGACTCCCTCGCCCACTCTAGCGGCACCTGGATCACAAGTATTGAAAGTCAAGGGCAGTTCAAAATACAGTGCAAATATGATACAGGAAGTAAATGAAGCTGAAAGTACATCATACCGGTCCTGTGACCTCTGCCGGCTCAGTCCTGGCAGGCTCGAAACGGACCTCTGCAACCTCCCCCTGAGGGTCACGCACCGTCAGCGTCCAAGAAAGCTGAGTGAGCCCGGTCGACTCTGCGAACTCACTCCTCTCCCTGGAACGGCCCGACCTGCTCCACCGTCCCGACCTCTCCTCACCAGCAACTAACACCTCTGCCCGCACTGCCCTGTGCTCCATCACACCAAGCGCCCCAGCCAAATATCGCCTCTGGTAGACGGCGTAGTCTCGCCCCGGCCTCAGAAAGGTGGACGCGGCAACAGGGACAGTGAACCTCCTCAACTCCCTCAGCGTGTACCTCCCGGTGTGCGAGGCACGAAGCGGAAGTGGCCCAGGAACAGCGAACTCGGGCAAGTCGAGCGACTGTCGTGTCACCCGGTCGCCCAAGTACCACTGCCACCCGAAAGCCGACTCCAGCAGCACCCGGCTCGCTGTCACCACCCTGCACCTTGCCAAGTACTCAGGCTCAGGCCCAGTAAACCTCAATGGGTCCCACGCCACCTGCAAAGCAATCAAGGACATCAGCGACAGCATTAAAGCATTTCAAAGGCACGAACTACCAGAAGGGAGAGCTAGCCTTACCTGAGGGGCTGTCAAGTGGTCAAGGTACAGCCGAAAGTCTGCAAGTGTCTTCTTCGACCTCTTCTTCCCAACGCGGAGTGGTCCCCAGACCATCGCTCGAGGAAGCACCCTCGGATCCGGACTCCTATTCTCCGGAGGGTACATCCTCAGCACCTCGTAGGCCCACAACTGCAAGGTTTTCAAACAATCAAACAATCAAGGCGTCAGAAATACAGTATGTGCAAGATGAAGTGCAGGTATAGGATGAAATTGAAAGACAGTATTGAATTCCTTACCTCCCACACTCTCCAGTACCCAGCAGCCGCCTTCCTCCCTCTGGAGAACTCGCCCAAAAAGCTGTAACACGTGCCTAAGGCCGCTCCTCCCCAGTCGAACCGAGAAGCCGACCTCAGGTCGAAAAAGGCCGGCAGGTAGGACAAGTGCACCGTGGACCGCTTGTTCGGGTACAGAGTAACCCCGAACAAGTACAACAAGTACACCCTCGCCAGCTGCTCCAACTCTAGCTCAGAGGCCTCCTCTCCCGCTAGCTCTAACTCCGGGACCCTATGCTCCACGCGCTTCGCGAACTGGTCATACGAGACCGTCTCCGAAGTACCCGCAGGCACCATGCCCAAGAACCACCTCAACGCCTCGGTGTCCTCGTGGATCCCCGAGTCAAAAGGGATCGGATCACCTCCTACCCTCAGGCCCGTAATGGCCGCAAAGTCCACCGTAGTCACTGTCATCTCCCCGATCGGGAAGTGGAAGGAGTTCGACGTATCCCACCACCTCTCGGCCAAGGCAGACAGCACGCCGTGGTCACTCCTCACAGCTGTCAGCGTAGGGATAAACAGACCAAACCCCGCCGCGTCCACCAGCTCTCGTGCCCCGGCAGGCAAGCTCAAGTACAGCTCAAGCGAGTGCGCTGGACCACCATGCCCCCGTGAGCTGCCCACTCCTCTCTGCACATCACAACAATCAAAACAGAATGGAAACTATCAGTAAGGCATTTCAAACAGGATGCAAGTCGAATCAAACTACCAGGCATTCTATCAGTCAAATTCAAGCTATCAGAGTATCAAGGACACATTTGTTCAGTCGATTATTATCATTTCAAGACACTCTGCAAAGTCGAATCAAACTACCGGGCGTCCTATCAGTCGATTCAAGCTGTCAGGGCATCAAATACATTCATATATGGTCGATCATCCAAACTCAAAGGTGCTTTACGAAGTCGAATCAAATTTCAAGGCAAGCTATCAGTCGAGTTACGTTACATGGCATACTACAAGTTGATATCAGTTACTCACAGGCATCCTATGGTCGAATTATGAAGTCGAAACATTCCACAATCCGTCCGATCTATTTCAGGTCGAGGTATCACTAACTCTACACAGTCAAATCAAAAGCAAGGATTCAAGTACTAAACAGAGACTAAAGCGAAGTTCAAAGGTATACCTGGGTCCAGCCTCTGGACGAGTGTTGCTCGGGGTCTCTCAGCACTAACTCCTCGTCATAGTCCCTCTGACGAGGGACGTAGCTCTCAGCTCCTGACGGAACAAACACGTGCGGCTCTGGAGGAACGTACGTCTCAGCCACAAACGGGGTACGAGCAGCCTGCCGCCTGGTCTCCGCTAAGTCAACCGCCACCTCGTACGCCCCAGGACCCTCCTCCTGCTCTCTCTCGGCCTCCTCGGTCTCTCGCTCAAGCTCCCTCTGGTCTCTCTCCGCCGCCTCAGCCTCCCGCCTCAGTCTCTCCTCCTCGTCAGACCGGGCTATCTCCCTCAGCCTCTCCTCGCGAGCCGCCAAAACTGCTCTAACAACCGCAGGGCTCTCTCTCATGAGCCGAGCAAGGACAGACTCGCCCACAAACTCCGCCAAGTCACGGCTCAGGATCGGCTCGTGACTAGACGAGCCCGCGGGCGCCTCAAACTCGATCCGCTCAACGTGGTCCGCCCTCGGCACATCCGCCACCTCCTCGGCAGCCGGACCCTTCCCTCTATCCGAGTCCCTCGGAGGCGACCCCGGCCGGTCCTCACCAACACCACCGCCGCTGCCGCCGGCCCCGACTGAACCCAAAACGCTACCGGTCACGATCACAGCCTCTACCCCACTACTACAGTCCAACCGTTGCACCCGTGGACCCACTGGTCCCACAACTACAGGCGTACGCCCCTCCTCCTCTGGCGCACGCCGCTCGTCGCCACCACCAGTCCCCTCTGCATGGCCATCGCCGTCGCCCTCACTGCTCGAAACCACTGCACCAACGCTCGACGAAGCCCCCGCAGTGGGTTGATCGTCGACTAATGGCCTCTCGGCCTCGCTCGTGACCACCCTCGACTGATCATCAACACCGCCACCATTGCCGCCCCTGTCGTCGCCTGTTTCCGCCATGGGTGTGGTCGAATCCACGGGATTGAAGGAGATGGGAAGGATTGGAGTTGGGTTAGGAAGGATTTGGGACGGTTTGAAAGTTTTGGAAGTTTTGGAAACTGGTAATGGCGGTTTTCGTACCGTCTGGGACTTTAAACGACGAAGGACAGCACTGGGCCGGGTCTGGGCCGGATCTGGGCTCGGGTATTTCAGCATCAGTGGCGCACGGCACGAATCTACTGGCGCACGCCAGAGGTTTGTGGGCCTAAGGCCCAATTCACATTCCGTGGTCAAAATCAAGACCCATGGTCATCAAATCGGTTCTATTACCTGGGATGGTCACTCCCCAAGCAAAGTCCGTCCAATTTCAAATCAACGACGATCTACCCGTCCAATTTCAAATCAACGACGATCTACCCGTCCAATTTCAAATCAACAACGATCTACCCTTCCAATTTCGAATCAACGACGATCTATCCGTCCCAATTTCAAATCAAACAGGCGACCCTGAGTTGCTTTCAATGGATTATTCCCCAGGACGGCCTGTTCTGTCCATGTCAAATCAACGACGATCCGTTCGTCCGACTTCAATCAACGACGGTCTATCCGTATGCTATGTATCTCTCCCTGGCGAAGTCAACCCATCCACAATGGATTATCCCCCAGGAGGTTTCTTCATCTACAGAGATTTATCGAGCAGCGGTTCGTACCGTTGTTATCCCCAGCAAGTGACAGCCTGTTCTGTCCAATCAACGACGATCCGCTCGTCCTATTTCAATCAATGACGGCCCGTCCGTATGTCTATATCTTTCTCAACAGAGCCGATCCACGGCTTATCTTCCCCAGCCGAGTCTCACCTAGGCCGGGTTGTCAAGAAGTCAAAGTCCAGATCAACTTATCCCCGTATGTCGAAAATCCTCGGCAACAGCGATCTATCCGCTCCGCCAATCCAATCAATCAGGTTCTTTAAAATTATTCGTCCATCATTGAACTCGTATATCCTGCTTTGGATGGCCTAGATGGGTGTCTAGAAACCTTTGACGTTACTTACGCCAAGTCGATGGCGCTCTAAGTGCCGTCAAAGGGGGGCTACTGTAGACACCCTATTCTGGACTGTCCGGATTAGTTTACTTACGGTCTTTGATTCCCCAATGATGATTGAGGTCGAGAACATACCGAGTTTGTTGAAAGATTTGAGCTTTGAGCGTCCTGAGCCTCATCCGAACCCTTTTCAAACCCTTGTCGAACCCTCAAGCCAGAACCAAATGGCCTCAGCAAAACCCTACTGGAGTACGCTGGTGGATGACTAGCGTGCGCTGGAACCTCCGCCACGTGTCAGTCATCCCCAGTTACTGGCGCACGCCACTTATGAGGTGCGCACGCCAGTCAGAGCCAGTCAAATCAACTTTATGCCAGCAGAGCACGCGGGGGTTGTGGCGCCACCTGGCATCTGCCAGCAGTCCTCTGGTGGCTGAGGGCCGTCCTCCTATTCCCTCTTCAACCACACCACCTTTCAAGCCAAGTCCCATGCATTTAATGCATGGGAGGCTCCTCCTTGGCCTTAACAAACCAAACAACCCCTTAGGCCAAAACTGATCAGTTGGCTCCTACCCTATAAATACCCCCCTTGCATTTATTTGCAAGGGGTTAGCACATTTAAGAGAGCCCAAGCCTTGGTTCATTTTCTTTTGCCTCTTTTCTCTTGCTTTCTTTTGCATCTATTGAAAGTTAAGGCAAGAAGAGGAGAGTCCAGTCCATAACACATATACACTCACCTCTCAAAACCTCAAACCTCAAGCTCAAGCTCAATCTCACCTCAAAACTCACAAGCAAATGTATAATACCTTCTGCTCCTGTCTTCTGTTCTGACCCCTGAGGGGGGCTAGCAGGGTCAAGGCTGGTAATCTATACCAGTCCTGGCCCTAATGCTGGCAAGGTTTCAAAACCGTGTGCAGTGATCAGTGGCGCACGCCAGTACTATGAGCCGTACGCCAGTCATGGCAGTACGTGCAAAACTGGCGTGGGGACCATGGATCATTGTTTTATTGCTTTGTGTATGCTCTGATCACCTTGCTGCATGTTAAAATCAGCCTTTTGTTTACTGTCTTTTAGAACTGCTTTCTTTTTCATCTATATCTTGCTGTAGCTTGGCCTCTGGGAGCCTTCTGGTCATGTTCCAGAGCCCAGATGGTGAAAAGCCAAAGCACTGGAGTGATGGCTCAACTGGCGTACGGCCATACACTACTGGCGTACGGTAGTAACCTAGCATCCAGTGGCTTGGCCCTTGCATGGATCTTCCATCCAGGCCGTTGATCATCCTCCCCTCACTGTTTAAGGGGTTTTCTGTTCATTTGGTGGCTTCTTAGCCCATTAATCTCTCTGTAACAGCTTAGTAATCTTTATCAACTGCGTGGTTTGTCCTGGGTGTGCACTGGTCCTTTCCAGAGCCCAGAGGGTTGATAACAGAAGCTGTGAGCTTGAGTTTACCGACGCACGCCAGCTGTGATGTGGCGCACGCAGGTCAGGGCACATTCAGTGGCTTGGCCAGTGCATGCAGGCCTGCTTCTGTGTGCACCACAGCACAGTCAGTGTGCTCTAGTCTGTTCAAAGTGTTCACAGTAGCTTGTTCTCAATCTATTATATTTGTTTAGATCAAACATCATTATCCATAAACATTTTGCCATCGATTTGTACATAATTGCAAATGTGTTTACAGTTTTAATCCCCATTAACTGTTCCCCGGCCCTAACTGGCTAAAAAAAATGATCAAATAAAGAGAGAAATGCAAATGTTTTACAAAATGCCTGAGTAGAGACCGATCTCCGGATTGGGCAAGAGGGGGTGCAATAAAACCCTTCCCCTCTCGTAACCTGGCTCCCGAACCTCAGATTTCAAAGGTGACGACGGACCAGTCTACAAGCCTTTTTCAAATTCAAATCAAATGCAATTCAAAACACTTTCAAAACCACGGTTCCTTGGGTACTCTCGGCAAAACCCGAGTGGCGACTCTCTGATTTGCGAAGCGTCTCGCCGCGCTTTCCAAAAGGGGCGCACCCGGAATTTTATGCTTCAAAGCACGAGATTTTTTGGGGCGTGTGCCCACACAACCCAACTACCCCCTTACTTTATAGCTAGCAAGTAATAGGACAATAAGAATGCGAAAAAGTAGAACAGAGATTTTCACATAAACCAATTTATTACTATCCGTTAGCCTGACATGTGATCTAAGATCTCACCGCGAGATCTTTCCTCCCCAACCGCTAGCCATGTCCCGTCCCATGAGATCACTTCCTTTTGTTGTCGCAGATGCACCTAAGTTATGTACCGAGTGTGCATCCCAATAACTACAACAAAGGGTAAGTTTATCATGCCGTTACATAACTATGGTTCGCCTATCTTATTCACCACTTCACAATCATCACTGGACTCCCGCCAGTATCAATTCATCACTGGACTCCCGCCAGTTTCAATTCATCAATCACCACTGGGCTTACTTTGCCAGTTCCAATTCATCACATCTCAAAATCACGCCTGCAGGCAATCTAAAAATAAACTTTCCAATTTATCCATTACCTAGCATCGTCTAGGTGATTTCTATTTCGCATACCACCCCATGTCTCTAGGGTCCAATCTAGCATTCAAATCAAGTATCGGTGCAATATGCAATTAATCAAAGAATAATTAAAACCAATAACAAGTAATGCAATCCCACAATTTTTTTTATGAATGAGCCGTTGCCCTTAGTCTTGTATAGCCAATAAGTTGAATTTAGTACCGAAAGTTTTCAAAAAACATTTGTTCAATTACTAGAAAGCCTAGACTTGTATTAGTCCATTTTATTTTGTTAACAAGTATCAATTTAAAACCGAGGTTATACTAGTAACCGAAAAATACGTCGTCAGGCCGATACAGTAACCTTATTTAATCATCGGACCAAACCGTAATTCTGTGAATATTTCCAGGGCCGAAATTATTCAGTTAACTACCTTGGGGTTTAAACTACAATTTGTAAATGACGGATCATTAACTTTTGGGCCAAAACAATACATTCAATAGCATAAGGGAGTTAACTTTTTTTTTTTTTTTTGTGTTAATTTTCCAAAAACATTTCGTCCAGGAACAGTGGGTTTTCGAAAAAAAAAAACAGGGGAAGACGTCGGATTCAACGATCTCGACTCGATCCGTGGGTTCGATTTTCTCCATTGAAACTTGTTAAGAAAAACCTCATGTACGGATTACATACACTTAGGGAGAAGTAGGAGAGGGTTGTTCTACCTTGGGTCCGGTCGAAAAGCGAGAAACGGTTTCCGAAATGGTTTCGGTAAAACGAAGATGTTGACGGAGAAACGGGGCACCGGCTGACTTCGGTGATTGGTTTGGTGATGCCCGGGCACGGGTTAGGAGAGACGTAACTCGAACTGGCATTCGGATGGGTGCGGGCCGAGACCCACTTCGTTTTCTTCCACCATGGACGAATTTCCTTTCTCATTTCCTTCTCTTCTACTGTTGGTTGTGGTAACGTGATGAGGTGGTGTTTGTGCTGTCCATTTTCGTAGGAGATGGGGTGTTATTTATAGAGGAGATGTGAGTGGGTGAGAGGGAAGAGTGGTAGCCAAGAAATGGGTAGGGGGGATGATTTTCTTGGGGAGAAAGGAAGAGAGTTAATGGAGAGAGAGAGAGTAACGGCAGAGAGAGAGAGTGAGCCGAAAATATTTTTGATAAGGAGGTGGTGGAAAAATACTATGGTACATGTGGCACACCACACACATATAAGGAATTTTGATAATTCGATTTAAACTAATATAGAGTACAATCTATAATTAATTAACTAACTTTATAAAGAAATAATTTTTGTATAAAATTATAATTTAACTTATTAAAATTTTTGAATCATTATAACATATGGGTTAAAAAAAATATATTGTCGAATACTAGTCAGTGTAGTTATTTAATAAAATTCAAGAGATAAATTTTTATTTGAAAAAAAAATTAGGGCGAAAAATTAGTGTCGTTACACGAGATGGTAATTACCCTCTTCACGTCGCAAAATTTGGTTGAAGATGGCAGAGTGGTGGAACATTGATTGGGTGATTCCTACGAATCTGCTGGGATTATCCTCTTGGTGGTTTTCATTCCGGTTCAAAAATCTGGAGAAATTTTTTTGGGAGTGTTGTTTTTACGCTACTGTGTGGTCTATTTGGATTGCAAGAAATGATGTTATCTTCAACAACAAAGTTGCTAATCCCCACCAATTGGTTGATTTAATCAAAACAAGGGCAGCCTTGTGGATCAAAGCCAAATTTGATGTTAAGGTGTATACAGTGGAAGATTTTAAAAGGAATCTTGATGGTATTAGAAGGCTCACGATTTAGGTGTACCCTTGGGTGTATTTTTTGATGTAATTTTGCTTCAATTTTGTTTTTCCTTGGGGTCGTGGTGAACTTTCTGGTTCTCCCTTCCATTTTACTCGATGTATCCTTTCGAGTTTAATAAAAAAAAATTCCTTTGCCGAGCAAAAAAATCAAAGGTCAGGTCGAAGTCTTAAAAGAGTTGGTTCGAACCAACACCCATAGAGCTCAAGTTAAGATGGATCAAGGCGACACCCTCTTACACTTATGTGTAAAGTACTATCAGTTTCCATGTCTAGTACTACTACTAGACATGATTCCAGATCCCGATTTTATTAATGATGTTGATAGTGGTGGCAACACCATACTGCATCTGGCTATTTTTGAAAAACGATTGGAGGTATGTCCATTGGTCCTTGTTGCTAAATTTTTTTGGCATATTATTGAACTTTATTTCTTAACCATCCTTTCATATATGCATACGAGCATATCAGTGATCAGTACTCCATTGGTCTCATAACGAATTGTTTTTTTAATAAAAAACTAAGTACTTTCCTAAATATTGCTAGTCTTTTCTTGTCTTTTTTTTTTACCAGCAAAGAAAGGTTTTCATATCTTTAAAAAATGATACAAAATAGAAACTCTGTAGTGATACACCAGGAAGCATCATGCACAAACAATAGTACCTCACCTAGAGAGAGAGAGCAGCTAGCACTTCGGGACTCCACGTAAAGAGAGAATTTGAACCATGTGCAAGACTTTTGATTTATTTGGAATTTTAACCATTCTTTTCCTTTTATCTAATGGTGAGTCCGTACGTGTATTATTAATTCAGATGATCAAGCATGTGCTTAGCAGTGGCAAAATAGAGGTGAATGCAAAAAATAATAGTGGGCGAACAGCGCTAGATATTCATTTGCGATTAGGACGAAATCCAACAGGTTCGGAGATTCAAGAGATCTTACTTAACGCCGGGGCCAAAAGGTGCGCACAGACGATTGTAGAGGTCGGGGTTGAGGTTGAGGTGCTTGAGCGCGAACAGACTATTGAAGAGGCCAGTTAGGGTTGAGGTTGAGGAGCTTGAGCGCAAACAGACTATTGTAGAGGGAGGGGTTGAGGTTGAGGAGCACGAGCCTAACTGGCTGAGTAAGAGAAGGGATACGTTTATGGTCGTAGCTTCACTGATTGCGGCAATGGCATTTCAAGTTGGGGTGAACCCGCCGGGTGGTGTTTGGCAAGACAATTCAAACGGACACAAACTCGGGAAAGCTATACTTGCTTTTACCAACCCCTACGCGTACTACAACATAATGGTCGCAAACACGGTTGGATTCCTTCTGTCTCTGAGTACAATCTGTGGGGCTCCTTTTGAGGTGGTTCGAGTATCTTGGCTCCGTGGTTGGGACTTCGCCTTTGATCCTCCTTAGTCCTGCAAAACAATGCACGACTAAAGACCACGCCGGAGTTTCTCCGGGATGGCCCTCAGGTGCAAGAATCAGTTCTCTTGCAAAAGGGGAAAGATCAAATGCTTAGGGTTTAGAGCTGTGTTTTGAACGTACCTCTATCAGGAGGCATCACCGTGTATTTATAGGGATCGTTCAGCCCGATCCAAGATCGTATGCATGCTCGCCACGTGTCGGCCGACGTATCTCCTACGTCACCAACTAGGGTTTCGTAACCGATTAGTGAGTGAGCGGGCCCCCTTTCACGTGGTACCATCAACCTGATAACCGCTCGGCTGACGTCACCATCGTCATCACAGCCAGAGTGGCATTCCCACGTGAAGGGGGATGGAACATGGCCCCCACATCCGTTCAAGACCGAACGTGAGCCGACAGTCAAGGAGTCGGCTAGCCGAGAGGCTATTGGCCGAAGAAGGTATCTAGAGGAAAACGTTCACCCTTGAGGAAGCCGAGGGAACGAGATACAGCCGAGGCGGTAAACAACATTCCTGGAACAAATTGGACTGTCGGTTGCCGAAGCTCCGTCGGAGTACATAAGGAGGGTCTAGGATCGTCGGCTGGCCGAGGCTATGCCAGACTTGCCTCCGGGGTGAATCGTGGACAGTCAGTCCCTCGGCTCGGTATTACGCTCGGTGCAGCCCGAGCCAATTAACTCGGTCTGCTACACAATCTTACTACTCATTTACACTTTGCCAGAGCCACAAAGGGAATATCGATGGACTCGAGCTTCGATCACATGGTGTACATTCATGTTACTTAGCCATACTTACATGTCTTCTGTCAATGGTATGACACCGAAGAAGGGATATCGTGGGTGGATTCTAACGGAAGCCTTCATATGTTTTCATATTCTGTGGATCACTGTGATGACAATTTTATTGTTGCGCAGGATTCTCAAGGTCGGAGAAGGTAGTACTATATCCCACATGCTCCGCCGCTTGTTCCTGCCCCCGTCAATTCCTTTGAGTTTCATTCTTCCGAACGTACTCCCCAGGCGGGGTACTTAACGTGCATGTTAGCTACAACACTGCACGGATTTCAGAAAAATATTATATACATGAGTATTTGATACGCCTTTAATGGAGTGTACTAGTTCAAAATATGTTTGTTAAAAATCGATCTCCATAGGCAAAACAAGGAGATTTCAAGAAGACATCACTATTCAACATGTTGCGCTCAATTTTTTAAAGGAGAATAAAATGTTTCTGAATTCTACAAAGGACACTGAATTATTACCTTCGAAAAAATATCTGAATTGATCGTTCAATAGCATTAAATCTCTCTCAATAATTCGTGTCGTCTTGAGGTCCACTTCTATTTCCAGTGACAATCTTTCGAGAGTATATGTGACCATTTGACAAATTGATGTGTGCTCAACTTCGTTCAGGTTATCCATAATGGTTACACACCAAGCCGTCTTGAGATTTTTTAGGCTCGAAGATTTTTCAAAGTTTGGGTCCCTTAATTACTTTTGCGAGTAAAAGAATAAATAGTAACTCAATCTAGAAACTAGATAAAATCTCATGAAACAGCGATTATCGCAAAAACTAAAAGTACATGTAAATGTATACCTCTTTTCTGGATTTATAGTAGCAAAAAGATATTATGTTAGCGTAACCAATCTTTCCAGCGATCTCTTTTCAATAGATGACATATTTAACAGTTCAACCGTTCTAGGGACATACCGAGCAAATATAAGTTTTTATCAACTTCAATTATAAGAAGTTCCTCCACTGTTTTGTTATAATGGAGTTTAGTAAAAGGTTAAATCCACCGCATACAAGGTCATCGTCCAGTTTCCTAGTCCAATTGGCTCAAGTCACTCATCTCTCGTCTTTCTGCCTCTCTCTGTATTGTCAACAACAATCATGCTTCTCCTAAATTTTTGCTATGGTATATTGGTATTTCTTTCGGTATTGTCTACTTTTCGTAAATTCTGTTTAACTTTTCTCCGTATTTTTTGGAAATAATTATTCGTCACTCTCGAATCAACAACACTCAAGGGCTTGGTCTTCCTAATTTTTTGCTATTGTTACTTGTTTAACAGTTCATCGAATTTTTTTATTACTCGTTCGACTCGACCAGATGAATAAAAATCTACGAAAATGTGGATCAAAGTTGAGCTTTTAATATGTGATTTTTTACAAATTATTTCATTAATGGAAATGCATGTTTCTGTAGATTATCGTTGGCTTTAAGTTTATGAATGACCCCAATACTCGTATATTCCTGGAGTCGCCACTGTCCACCACCTCCCTCTACTGCCACTGAACCTTCACCGCTCCTGACCCCACCACCATTTATTGTGTTTTCATTCATACTAGCGTCTGTAACCTCCACTTTCACAACCGTTGTCTCCACCAGAGTGGGTGTGGCAGTTGTGTCTCTCCCTCGACTTGAGGCAAGGGGGCACTTGCGTTGGTAGAGTCCATTGAAAATTTAAATCCTCAAAGAATTACCGTTTCTGTCAAAAGAAAGCACCGACTGATATACATACTTATAGTCCACGTAAGTGGCTGAGAGAAAATTTCACCAGACTACTTGCAAAAGTACAATCCAGCAGCAGCTATGAGATCACCACTTGAATAACCAAAACAAAAGATAAAAACAACTAAGGACAGATTAGATTTCTTTCTTTGTTTTTGCAATCCAAAAGGCTCTCTAAACTCCACAAAACCATGTAACTTTTTCTAGCTATATCTTTGTGTTGCTCCATGTGCATATTATGCAGATGAATTCATCAAATCAGCTACAATGTCACTGCATTTCATCAGAAGGATCATCATTTGCGGGGAAATGTCGACACCATTGGTGGTGGAACTAGTACTTTGACTGCTCTCGTTTTAACCCTTGAGCACTCAGTAGCATATGACCAATAGTCATGAGAAGAGAAAAACTAGGATCTTGTGAAGAGGTCATGACACATCAAAGATCAGACCGCATGATTTGAAATTAAGGTTAAAAATGCCCTTCTTTTTTTGTCTCTTACATACAGGACTAACAAAATTGGGTTGGAAAAATTATGAAAAACTACGATCAAACAACACAAACACATAGACTTAGAGTAGGCATATAGCCCATATACACACACAGATACACAGATAAAGAAGTTAAATCTAAGGTGCAAGAAGACGCAAACCTTTGGTAAATCACTGAAGCAATAGTCGAAAACACGATGGTATTTGTTTTCGCTATCGTTGTCTTCTTCTCTGTGTCCGTCGCCATTGTTGTCTGATGAAATCATCGTGAAGTTATGAACGAAACCCTATTCAGAGCCGCTGGATGCTTTGCACGTATGTTTGTGGGGTATATATAGAGAGAACGACTGCAGCCTCCAAGCCAACGAAAGGAATCAAATGATGACCTGTTTACACCTGGATTATTTAAACTGAAAACGGGAGATGCTTAATTTTCTAATTAACTTAGGAAAGATATTGAAATATGCTAAGATAAACATAGAGTGAATATCGTTGTTATGCTATTATGGAGTATTAACTAGAAAAAGAAAGAAATCTGGAAAGCATTATTGTTTCCCCTTTTAGTATGGGAGACGTTTTAATTTTCTAATTAATTTAAAAAGAATTTATAAACATATGGGGAAAATAGATAATGATAAAAACTATTTTCACGGGAGAGGTTTTACTTTTATGATTAATTTAAAAAAAATTAGAAACGTATGAAGATATACGTAGAGATGTATGGGGTTTTTTTTTTTTGAAGGCAAAAAAAATTCATTGATTTCTGAAAATGTTTCAAGAATTAATAGGAACAAGTCATGATGGTATCCAACCCGACACCCAATCGATCTACAATGCTAAGAGAAATCATGTGCCCATCTGAGACTCAAATCCCAAGTTTGTCAAAAAAATCAAACACGAAAAATCCATTGAGACAAAGCCCACACCTGTTGGCCTAAGGAAAAATAATCACTTTTCTTATTTTTCAATTTTCTATTTCTCAAGTTTTAAATACGTACACGATAATTGGTGTAGATGAATAATGCTAATTTTTTATTTTCCATATGAACCTCTTGAATGAAAACATCTTCCGACCCAAATTCGGAAGATGGTCAAGTACATTAACTTGCATTGGATTTTTAATAACAGTTTGAAGTTTATTAAAACAGAACATGAAATAAAGTATAGAAGCAACCTAAATTAGATGACGAGAAGGATAATAACTTTTTTCCCGATTTTTCTTAGATTTTTTAAATTATCAAAATCTAAGATGGTCAACTACATTAACTTTCATTGGATTTTAAAAAAAAAGTGTGAAGTTTACTAAAGCAGAACAAGAAATAAAGTATTGAAGCAACCTAAGTTAGGTGAGGAGGAGGATAATAACCTTTATACCGATTTTTCTTAGATTTTTTTAATTATCAAAATCTAGGATGCATGGTCAACTACATTAACTTGCATTGAATTTTTCAAAAAAGTGTGAAGTTTATTCAAACATAATAGGAAACAAAGTATAGAAGCAACCGAAATTAAGTGAGGAGGAGAATAATAACCTTTTTCCCAATTTTTCTTAGATTTTTTTTTTAATTATCAAAATCTTGGAACAATGAGGAAAGAAAGAATTACTATGTTTCTACTTCACAAATTAAGGCTTCCGAACAAGGAAATGTCGAATGATAAGGTACGACCAGAATTGGAATGAAATAAGAACTTTAATTTTCTACTTATTTTGTTTAGATTTTAATAGTTTCCTTAATTCTCTCAAGTTAGAGATCCAACAATGAGCCAAAAATATAATTATTTTTCATGTTTTGATCCCTTTCTTTTCGTGAGAGACACAACCTAATATCGAAACGCATTCCTTCATCTACGTAGGAGACGAATAAAGAATTAGCATTTCATTTCTTTCTTACCTCTACTCTTAATGTTATCCCTTCAAGCAAAATAGCGTCGAACAATATTTTTACCGATTTTTCTTAGAATTTTTTAATGATCGCAATCTCGGAATTTGTACTTTAACTACAGTACATTGTTACTTTTGAGAAGAACTAAGATTCAACATCATGCTATAGTTAGAGCATCTCCACCATAGTTTTTTTTGGATATCAAATTTCAAGACATCTAATTGTTACATAACCTTCCACAACAGTAGTGTTAAATTTGTGGAATCCCAAACCAAATCGAGCCATTCAATATTGGGCTTGTAGCCCAGTTGGCATCTCCTGGTTCTCCCCAAGTGGGAGACTAGGGTTCGAGCTCCTCTGTGGGCGTGTGGTGTTCAGGGCTATGGATAGCTTCTGACATCCCTGTGGACTAACATACAAACTTTCCGCTAACCCATTTATAGTACAATATTGGCAATAACAAAAAAAACCAAACCAAACCTTATGTCCCAATTAATTAGGTTCGGCTATATGAATCGTTTTTCTCCATTGAACTTTGTCAATGACTACTTCACTGAAATGCATTAGACTTATATCTTTTAAGTACAACAGCTTCTAAAAAATCTCCAGTCAATGCTAGTATTAAATATTACTAGTGACTTTTAATCTCAATATCTTTTGATATCATACTCACTAGTGTTGTACCAAATATACGATTGTATTTTTTTCATTCTAGTGTATCGAACGGGCAAAAATTATATGCACGGGTGGGATTAACATGCACATCCAAAATTTTTTTTTTTCATTCTTATAAATATAGGATAAAAAAAGAAAATAAACCAAAACTAAAATGTGTATTTTTTATACTAATAAAAAATTACTCCTAACAACGAAGTCATTAGACAAAACCCGGCCTTGTTTTTGCCCTTAGTATAGTTGGTCGCCAAGTTAATTTTCAGCCACTTCTCTCTCTCTCTCTCTCTCTCTCTCTCTCTCAATTTCTAAAAATAAAAAAACAAAATTGTGAGTTAATTTCCAGCCCTTAGGCCATCCACAGTGGTATAATCAAAAAAGGATAACCAAAAGTTGACACATCAGCTTTTGATTATTCACTTAAGAGGTTGTTAAGCTTAACAATGTTGAGCTTCACAATGGTTTCTTCTAGTCTATAACCAAAATAAGGGTCCACTACAATTTCACACTCTCTCTCTCTCCCCTCTTTTCCTGTCATTCGCTTCCCTCCATTTACGTTTTTTTTTGGCAAAAATATATCGATTCCCTCTCTTAATTTTGGGAAAAAATCGGTGACTTTCTTCCCTCATATTATGAATTTTTTTGGGGAAAAAAAAAAAGAAACGGGAAATAAGAGTGAAATACCTTAATCCAGCGATGATGCGTTGAATTGTAGATGATCGAGAGATATGAGCTTCACTTTTTGAGGGGAAGAAAAAGAAATAGTTTATGGGTGAAGTGAAGAAAATATAGAGTAGACGAAAAAGAAAAGAAAAAAATACCAATTGAAATACGCGTGTATAAAAATTTTAGAACTAGTTAACTTATGTGGTGTGGAGTCCACAAATTTTGATTATTGAAAAATGTTGCTAGTTTTGGTTATCCAAAGCCCAAAATTTGATTATTTCTAAGGATGTTGCTAAGTTTGATTATACCATTGTGAGCCATCTTTTGCACTAACATTGTTAACTTTAAAAACAATTGGCTTTTGATTATGCCACTGTGGATGGCCTAAGTATAGTTGGTTACCAAGTTAATTTTCAGCCACTTCTCTCTCTCTCTCTCTCTCTCTCTCTCTCTCTCTCTCTCTCTTACTGGCTCTCTCTTTCCAAATTTTTAAAAATTAAAAGAAAAGGAAAAATCTAGGAAATTAGAGAAGGGAGTTTGGAGGGTTTGAAACTCATACACATTCCTATAATATATTTGTAATAACCCGTAATTTCGGTAATTATTAATAGCATTAAAAAGAATTATTTTAAAATATGTTATTAGTTCTAATATTATTTATTTCCTTAGTAGATAAATACTAGATAATTATAATTATCCTATTTATTTCTTTATTAGATAATTACTTGATAATTACAAAGAATAATTATCCTATTCTTAATTATCCCTTTTAATTTTTTTTTAGTTGCATGCATGCATGCAAACTCTTCCACCTCCCCATCTCCCACTTCTACTCAATCTCTACCACTCTCCTAGCCATAATTTCGTCCATAATTCCCGTCCATATTAAGCCAATAATTAGAATCCCATTCCAATACGATTTCATCATCCTTATCATCGAAATCCTCCTTTATATACCTCATAGCCCCGACCCTAGAACTCACCACAAAATTATTCACGCCTCACCAGTCCAGAAAAGAGAGAGAATTCAATAGAAGTCGGACTCCAATCCATGGAGTTCTAGCGAGAGAAAGTGAGAGAGAGAAAAGTGGGTTTGCGTTCTAGGAACCCCCGAGATCCGAATTACCCGTTCCATCATACAATGCTAACTCCGGTCCTTTTGCTAAGCAAAAAGATTTAACCAAGAAAAAAAAACTCGTTCACTACCGTCACAACCACAGCCTAACAGGTCATTGAGGTTAGCAATAACGGTCATAAGCACAATGTAATCTCAAAATCAGTTGTAATAGAACAATTACGTCCTCACATCTATTTTAACTCATAAGAGATTTGTTACCTTATCATGTTGTACTTAGCTGCAGGCTTGCACTACTGAGATGGGAGCTCAATTTGGCTCTCCTGAGTAAGGAGAGCTCTACTGTCTCACTCCCATTGAGACGAGTGGGCTTCTAATATGAAGAAATTCGGACTTCTCTTTGCAAACATATGCAAGGAAAAAGAAAAGGAGCAAACAAGTTCGAGAGATTCAGGACTCTTGTCTCGTATTAGACAAATATACATGTTTAGTCCGTATATTTGATATAAAAACTATATTGGGCCGTCTTATCTCTCATGTTTATATACAATAAATACCTATATACATGCTCCTTTTGGCACCCCTAACTTTGCATCTTCTACATACCCTCGCTCCCGCTTCATGCAACTAAGGTGCTATATAAGGCTGGGATTTTGCATCATGAATTTCTACATTCTAAAACTACTTTCTTGCAAAAACTCTCCTTAGGCCTCATAAGAAAGTCAAGAAGTTGAACAGACAAGGTTTGCAGCACCAATCTACAAACAAGAAGTTAGAGAGGTCAATTTGCAACCATAAAATTGCCAAAAAGGCAAAAATAAGTGATATTTCTTTTATACGTTTTGCTACTTTTCCAATGATATATTATAGGTTTGTAATTATTAGCGCTGATCTTTGTTCTATTATGGACTTTCAACAAAGGTCAAAATTCTAATAGTCTTACATTTTCCAAGTTTTAAACAACAATTCAACTTTTCGTAAGAAAATATGTAACTTTACATCGAACATGACATGTGAAATAATCAATTGTGGAAAGAAGATTGTAAATAATATGGGGACTTAAAGTTCAAACACATAGATTTACATATCGGCCTACATGTAAATAAATACACTAATGCTCACATTCATTGAACTAAATATCGCTTGGGGGTGAGGGTGAGGGTGACGGTGGGGTGGGGTGGGGGTAATTGATGTAGTAGAATATAGGTTCATTTGTCTTTTAGTGTCCTTGGTGTTAGTAGAGTCCTCTGATCTATAAATAGGCGTGTTGGTCTCTTATGTTGGTAGCTTTTGATTATTAAGAATATAGAAATATTGATAGAGACTTAGTTTCTCTCTCTAGCCTTAGAGGTTTATCCTCTTGAATGGGATTTGCTCCTCTTTTTTGAATCTTTAATTCTTCCCTTTCCATATTTGATTGCATCAGAAATACACCGTGTATATGTGGGGTCTTGTCAACTTGTCCCAATCCCAAAAAAAAAAAAAAAAAAACCAAGTGTACGATTGCCGCTGCTGAAAAGCATGCTATGTGTTGTTGGGTCTATTTTCAAGAGTTTTGCTACAACCACATACAAACTCACTCATATCACATGTATGGTCCACACACACTACACACCTCTAATGTGTGTAGGGGCCCACATGTAATGCAAGAGAGTTTCTGTGTTTGTGTGTGATTTTAGAATTATTGTCATTTTCAAACACCTTGAGACAATTGGTCCATTGTCAAACACCCTAATCCCGACTCGCATTTGCTCCCGGGTTGCATTCCGCTACTCCGATGCATATTTCGTATTGCTCTATCTAATGGATAATTGCATCTCCACATGCAAGTCGGTATTACACATGGGGAAGGGTGTTAAATAGCTTGATAAGCGTACTTGGGTCCATTTCTTAACAGCTTAAGCTCTTGGGACAATTTTTACATTACAAAACGCAACACATTTTGCTCATGTTACTCCTAGAAACTGCGTCTTGAAGTGTATGCAAGCCTAACTCCAACAAAACTCATTGAAAGGTGCAAGGCACATTCAAACCACCCCAATATACAACTTTTCGTGGAAAAGTAAACTTGATAAGTGTCAAAAGATTCTTTTATCGATTGCCATTAGATAAATTTCTCGAGATGAAAGACAATACATAATGCTTTTAGATAAATCATATTAGATGATCGTTGCTTCTAGTTAGATCTGTTTAAAGAAAGGTTGGAATTCTACAACTTTCACGTGTAGCATGTTTGAAACCTAATAGCACTAAAATTTTACTATCAAAATGCATAATACTAAAGTCATACCTTATCATTGAAAAGGCAAGGAATTATTAATTATTGAAGAGCTATGTAAAGTCCCGTCTTAGCGATTTAAAAAGAGTATGAGTTGTTTGATCACATTTAAAGCTTCCCAAAACCCATAAGTATCCTTCTCTTATCGGACTAAACGTGACAATATCAAGAAAACATGCATAAGGTTTTGTGAAACCAAAAACCAAATTAAGCCTTGTCAGAGTAAGTGAACCACAAGTGTTTTAAAAGTCGGCCTAGGCAGTACCCCGCCGCCGCGCCTAGGGGCCTAGGCTTTTGTCAATACCGGGCTAAATTATTGGCCACTAGGCGGGATTATGCGACTAGGTGGGGCTAGGCAGACAATTAGGCGGGTAGGCGATGTGATTATAAAAAATTAAGGATTTTCGTGTCATGGTAATATACTATAAGGGGCTTTGGTGTAGTTTTACTATGATGTAAATACATTTCCAGTCTTTCCAATTCTCTTACACGATCGAAAATTTCAAAACCCTAAATATCAAAACTTCGCATTAGACTAGCTATTTGGTACTATTAGTTTCATTTAGTTGAACTTTGGGTGTTGAACTTCGCATTATTACTCAGTTTCCATGTTATTAAATATTTTGTTCTACTTATGTTGTATTTGCTCTCAAACTTGGGGGGAGGTAGGAGATTGTCTAAAAAAAATTTAAAAAAATGGAAAATCTGCCTAATGTCTAGGGCCATAGGCGCTGATTAATCGGCCTAGGCGGTGCCCGGCCGCTCAACTAGTGCCTAGTGACTCTTAGGACCTTCGTTAACCAAATTATAGGGTCATAGGCGCCAATTAATCGGCCTAGGCGCTAGGTGGTGCCCAATCGCCCGACTAGTGCCTAGCGACTTTTAGAACCTTGGTTAACCAAATTAAAATTAAGCTTCATTCAATTCAATTGGGATTGGCTAAATGAGTACCTTTCTTTGTATTTTTGCACTACACAATCAGCTATGCGTTCAAGAAAAATATCTACAGAATCCCATGTCAATTAATTAACAAGGCGTTTTAAAAGGCTCTATGTACACCTAGGCGCAAGGCAAGGCGCATGCCTCATCAAAGTGAGGCAAAAGTCGTAGAAAATAATTAAACTTCTAAATTTCTCATATAGGAAACAAATTGAAGATAAGTAAATGCTTCTACAATCTCAAATACCATAAATCATTCCCAATGTTCAAATCACCAAATACGAACAAAATTGTAACATCCATAAAAATCTAATGCATAACATTTAGTTCCAACACATAGTAAAATGGATAACGGCACTCAAATATCTAATCATGTTCACCTAATCTTCAACACCAATTACTTCTTCATCTTCTTTGTCATTTGATTCATAACCCTCCACATTGGCTAAGTTTTCTTCAAGACTTAAACACTTTTGCAGCTTTTGCTTCTGTGTTACATTTGGTTCAATGAGGGCTAACAATTAGAGCCTTTTTAGTTTGAAATATGAAGAAATTTGAGTGTAGATCTAAGAAAAATTGTGAGATTCTAGCCTCATGCGCCACATACCTTGCCGTTAGGCGTGTGCCTAAAGGCCTTAACTCTACTTCAGGTACAGCCTCACCTCAGGGTGTCGAGGACTTCTCAGTGCGCCTCGTCTCGCCTTAGTGCCTATGCACGTGAGGCGCACGCCATTTAAACCAATATGACAAGGTAGTACTATCATTTATATCATGAAAGCAACAATAGTCTTGATTAGTTAGGTTGAACGACTAACATAGGAGAGAACATAATTCTTTCCATTACAAGACATATACATAACAACAAACACATGTATACATTCCATATACATAGTCACTAGCAACATCTTACTTTTTCAATGGTGATTGTTATTGAGAGTCAATGGTAGACAATCATAGTCGATCACCTCAAACATATGGGTATTAGTACCATAGTCATATTTTTGACATACTTGAACCCGCTACTTTATCCAATATAGTGGAGAGAAAAAATTAAGTAGGCACTCAGCAACCTTGTTTTGTCCAGAAGTCTTTCACCGGTCTTAGTTGCCACTACGCAGACGAGCATCATCAAGTTGTTCCATCACCATGACACCTCCAACGTATTGCCTCAATCATGCAATGTCAACCACCTCCAACATAATGGAATCACCATATTATCATTTTTTTCGGTGTACTTAAACCACTGATGGTGCCCATTTCCTAGCACAGTCGATCCCCTATGGTTGACTCCATGATCGGAGGTCGAGATAAAACATTGAGTAGCCATTCTACAACCATCCGTTTCCCCAGAACCTCTCAACATACTTGCATTTGTGTAGTAAGCATCAATATATTCCATCATCACCACCAGCCACCCCCATCGTATCTGCAACCTTTTTTGCCCAAAAATATCTTGAACAATTTAGTCGCACAACAACCTTCTAGTATTTACTGCCAATCGCTTCAGCTTTATCTGCAACAATCCTTTGCCCAAAAAATCCCTTGAGACCATCTCTTTACATCAGCGCTCTGAATCCCCTATGTTGATATAACTTGTATGATTTAAACTTCCACTCCAAATAATCATTCATGGATTCCAAGTTGATATGATTTTTTTCCTTGAATCTCGCCAATATAATCCCCAATTCCTAACTATTCTAAGGCAAATTTTGGATTCAAATCATTTCCACGTGTGAGATTCTTAAGGCTCTTTACTACTATTTGGTGCAAAACAATTTGGCTTTACAGCATCGAACAAGCATCAAAAACATAAATTATTGATATTATAAAAGCTATTGATACCCTTCATTCAGTTATTGATGCTATAAAAGCTATTGATACCCTTCATTCAGTCATCCAACATTGAAGTTATTCCTACTTCAAGGAGGAAAGAGAAACATAGGTATTTATGCATGCTCCTAAAAAGTTGATGCCCCATGTGCTTAATCAACAAGAAAACAAGTTGTATAATCTCAAATCTCATGTACAAAGGGATCTCTAGTAAATCCAATCCCATCTGATAGGAGACAAAACAAAAAAGATGTACCAAGTGTAGCAATGGGAATACCTATGCACATGGTATAGTATTGAGTATTTGTAGAACTTCCTCTAATTCGGACACGAGACATTGCACCTCCCATTCTGACTATTTTTGTTAGATATTAACATACATGGACACAAAAGGTTTCAGTATGTTTGATACTCATATTTAGAAATACGCTAGAAACATATATTTAGTACAATGAACATACATATTAATCCAATGGGAAATGGGAAGCATGAACATCAGCTATGCAAACGAAATCTGTAGGAAACATGGAATTACCTGAGACAACCAGATCCAGGGTTCGAACGATGTGAAGGTCTCGACCGAAGTAGGGGTAAACCTGAATTTTGAGTTTAATCCATATTATTGCCACAGATTTGGTGTTGAGTAAGTTCCCAATCAATCAATGCACACACATATAGAGAGACACAGAGATATACTAACACGAGAAGATTGCAATATACAAAAGAGTATTCATTGGCATCGTATTATGGGCACTGACAATCCAAACAAACTCGCGATATTCTCGAATGAACATAGTACAACATAAGTGGATTACAATCACATCTACGGATTGTTGAAGTTATACGTAGTCACTCAATCGGCATGCATGAACTTTCAAAAATGGACATCATTAGTTTGATAGTATTGATGCTTTTAAACAAACCCATGGACGAAAAATGAGAAAACAAAATTCAATTTCCATGGCATATCTTACTATTAGACTTGTCATGTCCTGCCATCATACAACCATCTCGTTGAAACTAATAGTTGCATAAACAAAAGCCAAAACTAAAAAGCAACACTACAAATGAAAATGGAAGCCCAACACTATTATCAAAAACGCAAAACTATGATAGAGCATAACTATGAAAAATTATTATTTTAAGAACAAACGAAATAATTTCCAAGTTTGTGGCACGTATCATCTTTCAAGTGATAGCATTTACCTCATTTGAACAAATCAGTTGAACATATGCTTTAAATTTTAATAGCTTTTGTTATTTGGCTTTTCTCTTTAAAACCTCAGTAGCTTTAACTTTGAAAATCTTAATCGAAGGGGCCAAAACCCAACACTCAGTAGAGCCCTTAAGCAAACAACTACTCCATGTCTTCCACGCTTACATAAGTTCTCATCAAATCAAATTTAGCAAACAGCTAGAACATTTGGATACACTTCTTTGACTACGTAGAGACAGCCAATCTGTCATCCAACATTTCTTTAATTTTTTTCCAGATCCATTTATGTATGTTGGTGATATGATTTTATTAACCCTTGAACACTCGGTAGCATATGACCAATATAGTCCTGAAAAGAGAAAACTAGGATCTTGTGAAGAGGTCATGAAATATCAAAGATCCACAGTGCTTCTGGGATCCCGCACAACGTGCGGCCTTCTAATCTCGATCTGACATCTCAGCCGTTGCATGAGATCGACAGCCGAGATTAGAAGAACCCTCACCCGAAGGAAACTAATCAAAGATCAGACCACATGGCTTGGAATTAAAGGTTAAAAATTCCTTCTTTTTTTGTCTCTTACGATTCAGGACAGGACTAACAAAATTGGGTTGGAAAAATTACGAGATCTACTGAACCATGAAAACTGAGACTAAGAGTAGGCATATATACACAAACACAGAGATACACGTGCTCAATCCAAACCAATCAGATCAAATGATTTTAAGCGATCACAGCCAGCCACTGGAGTAGAAGATAAAGAGGTCAGATCTAAGGTGCAAGAAGACGCAAACCTTTGGTAAATCACTGAAGCAATAGTCGAAAACACGATGGTAGTATTTGTTTTCGCCATCGTCGTCGTCTTCTTCGTCTCGGTCGCCATTGTTGGCTGATGAATTCATCTTGGAGTTATAAACAAAACCCTATTCAGAGCCGTTGGAACCTTTGAGCGTCTGTTTGAGGGGTATATGTAGAGAGAGCGACTGCGGCCCGTCTACACCGGAGTACACGAAGATGCTTAATTTTCTAATGGGAGAATTGCATATCAGTGGGTAAAGGGGCAACTAATGCCCAAATGATGGAACACTTTTTTCGGAATTCATCTAAACATGACAAGGAGAAAGATTAATTCCCAATACATGGAGAGGCCACCTAAAATTACTGTTATACCCTTCATCAAAAAAAACCCTAAACCCCAAACCCACCCACCCATCCATCGTTCCCCCTTCAATTCCCTCCAATTCCCACACGGCTCTGAACGACGTCCGACTGGAAGCGAACAACAAGAGGTAGGGTTTGTTCTGCTTCTTTCCTCCTCTCGACCTCTTCTCCTTCACCTCTTCTTCCTCTCTGACTTCATCTCTCTCTCAATGGTACAGTACTCTTACCATTCCACGGAAGAAGAAGCAAGATCTCCTTGACAAACGGAAAATCGTACGCATCTGGTATGGAATTTTTTGGGTTGGGTGTTTCAATTTGTTTGCAGTTTTCTCTTTTTTCTATTCTCTCATTCCGTCCATGTGAATTTGTTTATAAGCAATTTGGTTTTTCACATTGTATGAGTGAGGAATAGAAGGGGCAATATTGAGACTTGCCCATTAGTTCCCCCCAGGAGAAAAATGTACTATGTTTAATACCAACATTTGATCCACCATTCTGTACCCCCATTGTCGCCATTGCAATGGAAGTTTGTTTTCAGAAAATATAATAGTTGCTCTTTAAGTCACCTAATGTTACTCCTTGTAAGAACTGTTGTTGCTCTCTATGTAAGAAAGTATGCCCTAGGCTATTAAGGGCAGTCACACATGTTTTAACTCACTGATGGCTGTCCCTTTACCCCTTGTGTTGGTCTGTATATATGAAATGTGGTTCTTCTTGAAGTTATGTAACATGTATTTTTTACTGTAAGAGTATTAAGTAGTTAGTTTGTTAAGTAGTTTGTTATCTAGTTGTTTAGTAAATGCTGAGCTGACTTTGTGATGTATCTACTTGATATAAAACTAGTGTGATGCCGACGCGCGCAGTCATATTTGTTTTGTGTAGTAGTTATGATCCTTATTTTTGGTATCAAGGTAATAGCCCAGGAAAAAATGTATGTGTGCTGTGCTTGATAGTGTGAGTTTAGTAGTGTAGATATTTTTTGTGTCATCACTCAATATATAGATCTTGAGGCTAAGAAATATATGCGGAGTTATGGTTCAACAGAAGGCATAGAGAGTCATTTAGAGAACATTGTGCTTGCAATGTTGGGTAATGTTGACGATCGTAAGCATATTGGATGTTTTGATGGCAGCTTCAGTACTATAGGAAGATTTGTTCGATGCTATTAGAACCAAAGATAAGAACATGCAAGTTGTTAGTGCCCATGTTGAAAATGAACACGATGACTTTGGCAATGTTCAGAGAGTGAGCGTTCAGGAAATCAAGCCAATCTGGACACAACTTCATGGTAAATACTTTAGATTTCCAACAGTTACAGTCTTGTCAACCATGAAAATGATCAATAGGGTACTCATTTAGAGTGTTTGAAGAGGATGAGGATGAGGAATGCATGGCTGGAGATGGAGGGAGGTCACAGGAAGGGAGGGAAGTCACAGGGAGGGAGAGAGGTCAAGGGATGGAGGCTGGTGGTGTACTCTTTGTGTTGTACTCTGTTTTATCTCTCGATTGTATGTCTGTATATATACCGCGATTGTAGGAAACCCATTTCAGTCTGGCACCAGATTGGTGGATTGATGTGGAATGAAATTTCTGCCCCTTAAGGTGTGGAATGTGCTGCTCGCATGGCTGCTTTTCGTTTAAAAGTTAATAGAAGTTAGAGAGGACAACATAGACATGGATTCAATAGTTGGAGGACAGAGTAAACGTTTATGATAGTTTGAGGGATGTTTTCGAAAAAAACTCTTCCTGAAAATATAATAGTTGCTCTCTTTAAGTCACCTAATGTTACACCTTGTATGAATTTTTGTTGCTCTCTTTGTAAGATAGTATGCCCTGGTATTAAGGGCAGTCACCCATGCTTTAACTCACTCAATGGCTGTCCCTTCACCCTTGTGTGTGTTGGTGTGTATGAAATGTGGTTCTCCTTCAAGTCGTGTAACTTGTTTTTTTCTGAAAATACAAACGTTGCTCTCTAAGTCACCAAATGTTGCTCCTTTTATGAACTGTTGTTGCTCTCTTTGTGAGATAGTATGCTCTTGACTGTTAAGGGCAGTCACCCATGTTTGAACTCACTCAATGGCTGTCCCTTCACCCTTGTGTGTGTTGGTGTTTATGAAATGTGGTTTTCCTTCAAGTCGTGTAACTTGCTTGGATATCTCTATGGTAGTGTAGTTCTTTTTGCTAGCTTGTCGCAAGAAATTCGTCATGGCACTTATTCTTAGCACTTTTGCACTTCACGTTTATGTGGGCTTTGGTCGCTTTTTGAGTTGCATACTGACTGTTCTTAATGGCTTGTTTAGTGGAGACTTATGCCCATGTGAGTTTAGAGCCTTACCTTTTCTTGGAGTGGGTGTCACATAAACTCTAATTTGTCACAAAAGAACATATTCGTAGTTGATCTCATTCTCTTTGTTGTCAAGTATTGGGAACTTAATGTGATGTTTATTTATCTCTTGGGTTTGAAAATTTGCGTGGCTGTGTTGCCCTTGGGAAAGGATTAAAGGCCGCCTTTGATACTTTGCGTGGCTGTGTTTCTTTCTTTCATACACTTATCCCTTGTGAGCCCATTTGAGCCTCTTGCATGATAGCCTTTTCTTGTTAAGCTCTACTATCCATATTGTGTCTTCAGAAGGGATATTGGATCATGTGGAGGTTACTTGTTGAAAAAACAAGGGGTGAGTGGTGTATTTGGTTGCTGGTGTTTTTTTCTGAAAATACAAATGTTGCTCTCTAAGTCACCTAATGTTGCTCCTTTTATGAAATTTTGTTGCTCTCTTTGTAAGATAGTATGCCCTGGACTGTTAAGGGCAGTCACCCATGCTTTAACTCACTCAATGGCTGGCCCTTCACCCTTGTGTGTGTTGGTGTGTATGAAATGTGGTTCTCCTTCAAGTCGTGTAACTTGTTTTTTTCTGAAAATACAAACGTTGCTCTCTAAGTCACCAAATGTTGCTCCTTTTATGAACTGTTGTTGCTCTGTTTGTAAGATAGTATGCCCTTGACTGTTAAGGAACAGTCACCCATGCTTTAACTCACTAAATGGCTGTCCCTTCACCCTTGTGTGTGTTTGTGTGTATGAAATGTGGTTTTCCTTCAAGTCGTGTAACTTGTTTTATTCTGAAAATACAGACGTTGCTCTCTAAGTCACCAAATGTTGCTCCTTTTATGAAATTTTGTTGCTCTCTTTGTGAGATAGTATGCCCTTGACTGTTAAGGGCAGTCACCCATGATTTAACTCACTCAATGGCTGTCCCTTCACCCTTGTGTGTGTTGGTGTGTATGAAATGTGGTTCTCCTTCAAGTCGTGTAACTTGTTTTTTTCTGAAAATACAAACGTTGCTCTCTAAGTCACCAAATGTTGCTCCTTTTATGAACTGTTGTTGCTCTCTTTATAAGATAATATGCCCTTGACTGTTAAGGGCAGTCACCCATGCTTTAACTCACTCAATGGCTGTCCCTTCACCATATCATGTGACTCAGGTGCAACAACCTACACGCACATTTCACTGGAAAGCATGCCAAAAAAAGAATAAAATGTAGACACTGTCTAATTCGAATTGGTGAATGGTAAAGACGGATATCGAAAAGCATAAGGATAACGTTTTTCAGACCGATATCGAAAAGCATAAGGATGACGTTTTTCAGAGGATGGAGATGATTAATGATTTCTCTTTTTCTTTTACATAGCTGTCCTACTGGTTGTTAGTGCAGTGTCTTTGTTTCTAAGTAGGAACATTTGCTCATGCTTAGTGTGCTTCTGGTCTAGGTTGCTGTTTCTTTGTTTGGTTAGTTGTGTCTGTGGTGTGACTCAGGGGTATGCCCAATGTTCTTGTTTCTTGTTTATTAGCAATAAAATTTAACTTAAAAACAAACAAGAAAAGAAAAGGTTAATGACCATAATTTACCTTCGCAATAGGCGCCATTTCAACAGCAATATGCACAATATGCATCGGTGACTCCTGAACAACTCCTCCGGACACGGGTATGTGGTAATCCATACCACTTTTGTTATCGAAAATTCCACCATCTTCCCTCTCAGAGAACACGAAGTCCATCATGTATGCATCCAATGGAACCTTGACTGCAAAACAAGTTTTATCAGCATTAGCGATTAAAGCTTATGAGAAGATTGACAATAAGAAAACTAGGAGTGGGTCCGTGACTCTGTATACATGGAGAATTTTAAACCTATGCGATTGAGAGGGCATTAGTTGTGTATGCAATGGCTTATAGCAGCATAGCTCCACCTACCCTGAACATTATTTCTAAATAGCTCATAGGTGCTCGTAACTTTTGAGGTTACTTCAATAAGAAAAGCATGTGCTCAAAGGGCACAAGTTGGTTATTTTTGATTGCTAATTGTCGCAAAAGGTTAAGTTGCTAGGAACTTGGGAAATGAGCCCAACGATGTATCGAGCTCTCGAACACATCCCTCGTACATTCAGATTAAACATCAAGCAAATAGGGAACCAATGCACACAAGAGACTTGAAACACAGACCTCTAAGAAACCAAAGCCTTCCATATTAGCCCCTCTCTCTGTATTTTTTCCTGAAAATACAAAGTTGCTCTCTACATCACCTAATGTTGCTCCTTTTATGAAATTTTGTTGCTCTCTTTGTAAGATAGTATGCCCTGGACTGTTAAGGGCAGTCAACCATTCTTTAACTCACTCAATGGCTGTCCCTTCACCCTTGCGTGTGTTGGTGTGTATGAAATGTGGTTCTCCTTCAAGTCGTGTAACTTGTTTTTTTCTGAAAATACAAACGTTGCTCTCTAAGTCACCAAATGTTGCTCCTTTTATGAACTGTTGTTGCTCTCTTTGTAAGATAGTATGCCCTTGACTGTTAAGGAACAGTCACCCATGCTTTAACTCACTCAATGGCTGTCCCTTCACCCTTGTGTGTGTTGGTGTGTATGAAATGTGGTTTTCCTTCAAGTCGTGTAACTTGTTTTTTTTCTGAAAATACAAACGTTGCTCTCTAAGTCACCAAATGTTGCTCCTTTTATGAAATTTTGTTGCTCTGTTTGTAAGATAGTATGCCCTGGACTGTTAAGGGCAGTCACCCATGTTTGAACTCACTCAATGGATGTCCCTTCACCCTTGTGTGTGTTGGTGTGTATGAAATGTGGTTCTCCTTCAAGTCGTGTAACTTGTTTTTTTCTGAATATACAAACGTTGCTCTCTAAGTCACCAAATGTTGCTCCTTTTATGAACTGTTGTTGCTCTCTTTGTAAGATAGTATGCCCTTGACTGTTAAGGGCAGTCACCCATGCTTTAACTCACTCAATGGCTGTCCCTTCACCCTTGTGTGTGTTGGTGTGTATGAAATGTGGTTCTCCTTCAAGTCGTCTGACTTGTTTTTTTCTGAAAATACAAACGTTGCTCTCTAAGTCACCAAATGTTGCTCCTTTTATGAAATTTTGTTGCTCTCTTTGTAAGATAGTATGCCCTTGACTGTTAAGGGCAGTCACCCATGTTTTAACTCAGTCATGTATGCCCTGGACTGTATGCCCTGAACTTTTGTGTGTGTTGGCTCTCTTTGTAATGTAATAACTTTTACGAACTTGCGATTTGACACGTAATGTAATCCATTTTTGTTGTTGTTGTGGTGTACATAATTTGGGTCTTCAATTGAATACATTACCTACGTTTTTTGTTTTTAGGTATGGAGAATCGGGAGAAGAAAACATTGACAGGTTTTTGCTATTGGGGCGGAGAACGGAAGGTAAACGCCAATGGCACCTTCTTGTACAACGGTGGGATGTGTGTAGCTGTTCTACTTGAGGAAGGAAGTCAAGTAGATGAGTTGCTTGAGAAGGTTTGTGGTGCACTTCACATTAATTTGGAAGGTAAAATGTTTTTCTACAACACAAAGAGGGACAAGACGAAGTATGTAACTTTGAAAGACGACAATGGTGTTGCAATGTTGTTCCACTTGAACGAAGATGATGTCGACTTGTTTGTAGAAGATATAGGGAAAATAATGACCCTATCCGCAATACCGCTTATAATTCAACAAGGTTAGATGACTTCTTTTGTTTTAATTTACAGTTATAATTTATTTGTTTGCATATGAATAACCATATATATTTTATTTTTGTTAGGGAATCGATGGTCACTGACAACATTAGCTCGCCTGAAGGAATACTGGCATTACCTTCTTCTAGCCAAGTTAGCAAGGTAAGCAATAGTGGTACCCAAGAGATGGGGTTGGTGCCGTACTTGCCGGACAATGCAAATGAGATTTTAACTGGGAAGGGTCAACTATTTGAAAGCCCCGACCTTTTCAAGCAATCAGTGTTACTATTTGCCGCATCGAACAAGTTTAGCTTCAAGTACTTGGACAATAGTAGAGCCTACTACCGATTGGTATGTAAAGTAATGGAGTGTCCTTGGAAGTTGACGGCAAAATGTGAGGGTTCATCTGATTTGGTTCGTGTCATCATGTTTAAGAATGAGCACCTACACAATGCAGAAGATGCTAGTAATTATAAGTTGACCTTTCGCAGTAAACAAGTGGGGTTGATTTTCAAAAACCGAATTGTGGACAAGCCTGAATATTTGCCGAGGGATATTTGCAAGGACTTTGAGCATGCCTTCCAATGTCCCCTGAATTACGGTCAAGGATGGAGGGCGAAAGAAAAGGCCAAGGAAGCCATCACAGGACCTCCTTCGATGACTTTCCACCTAGTCCCATGGATGTGTCGGCGGCTTGTTGAAGCCATACCTAACACTAGAGCAATATGGACGTCAACAGATGAAGGCAAGTTCAAGCAACTTTTTGTGTCTTATGGTTGCTCCATTGCTGCATTCCGATCAGGTTATCTAAGGCCAGTTTTGAAATTGGATGCATGTTTCTTGACCGGATACTATCGGGGCCATGTTCTTTCGGCTAGTGCACATGATGCGGATGATGGGTTGTACCCCCTAGCATATGCCATTGTGTCTAGTGAGAATGATGAAGACTGGTTATGGTTCTTGGTTAATCTGAAGGAAGTTCTTGGCGGATGTCGAGTCGTGTTGGTCACCGATCGGAATACTTCTTTGCTTAATGGTATAATTAAGGTTTTTGGTGGGGATTGTAACGCATGGTGTCTCCGTCACCTAAAGGAAAACTTCAGCAAGGTTGCTAGCTCAAAGGGGTTGAAAGCTGAAAGACGGAACACGGCTCTAAAGGTGGTTAATGATCTTGCGTATGCAAGGACCGAAGACTCATTCAAGTATCATTTAGGCAAGTTGTATGGAATTTCTCCTGATCTATCAAAATGGGTGGAAGATAACAATCCAAAGCACTGGTCGAATGCATTTTTCCCTTACAAGAGATGGGACAAGATGTACACGAATCTCGCAGAATGTTTCAATGCTTGGATATTGCCATTAAGGGAATTGGACATCATCCAATTTATGACAGGACATGTGGCCAAGACCACTGAATTGTTGCTCCGTAAGCATACTGAGGTTAGGAAATGGAAATTGCCGGTTGGCAAAGAAATTGAGAAGGACATTAAGAAATCTCAAGAATATGCTCGGAAATTTACTCATCATAACTCCTCACCGACCGAGTTCATTGTCGCTAATGACACTAGGCGACTTTATGCAGTCAAGCTGATCCCTCGACATTGCAGTTGTCTTGCTTGGCAGATGTCTGGAATTCCTTGCGCTCATGCTGCTCGTGCTATTCAAAGCTCTGGTTTTTCTATTTATGACATGGTGGATCCTTTCCTAAAAAAGGAGATGCAAATGGCGATATATGATAATACCATGTCCCCAGTGCCGTTGCATGACATGCCTAGTGCATCATCATTTTTGGCAATCACTGACCTCAACGATAATAACGTCAACACCGGTGTTCGTTGTACTGATCCTTTTTTACATCCCCCTGCTGTGAAAAGGCCGGCGGGGCGACCGAAAAAGAGAAGGATTGAGTCACAGACACAAGATAAGGGCACAGTTTTTTGCAGCCGATGTCGCGAACCAGGGCACAACCGTAGCACATGCCAATCCGCAATACCGGGATGATATTATATGAACATCGCAATACCCGGATGATGGGTACAGTCACACAATATCACCAGTATGTTTTTGGCCTTTACAATTTACTTCGACTAAGAAATTTACTTGCAAAATTATCATAATTTCCGTTGATGGAGCTTATGTCTTGTTTCGAGTTCATTTCGATCAGTGGACCAGAGAGTAATACATGTAGCGTGTGAACTAATACATGCTTTAACTCACTCAATGGCTGTCCCTTCACCCTTGTGTGTGTTGGTGTGTATGAAATGTGGTTTTCCTTCAAGTCGTGTAACTTGTTTTTTTCTGAATATACAAACGTTGCTCTCTAAGTCACCAAATGTTGCTCCTTTTATGAAATTTTGTTGCTCTGTTTGTAAGATAGTATGCCCTGGACTGTTAAGGGCAGTCACCCATGTTTGAACTCACTCAATGGCTGTCCCTTCACCCTTGTGTGTGTTGGTGTGTATGAAATGTGGTTTTCCTTCAAGTCGTGTAACTTGTTTTTTTTCTGAAAATACATACGTTGCTCTCTAAGTCACCAAATGTTGCTCCTTTTATGAACTGTTGTTGCTCTCTTTGTAAGATAGTATGCCCTTGACTGTTAAGGGCAATCACCCATGCTTTAACTCACTCAATGGCTGTCCCTTTACCCTTGTGTGTGTTTGTGTGTATGAAATGTTGTTTTCCTTCAAGTCGTGTCCCTTGTATTTTTCTGAAAATACAAATGTTGCTCTCTAAGTCACCTAATGTTACACATACGATGAAATTTTGTTGCTCTCTTTGTAAGATAATATGCCCTAGACTGTTAAGGGCAGTCACCCATGCTTTAACTCACTCAATGGATGTCCCTTCACCCTTGTGTGTGTTTGTGTGTATGAAATGTTGTTTTCCTTCAAGTCGTGTCCCTTGTATTTTTAAAATACAAATGTTGCTCTCTAAGTCACCTAATGTTGCTCCTTTTATGACATTTTGTTGCTCTCTTTGTAAGATAGTATGCCCTAGACTGTTAAGGGCAGTCACCCATGCTTTAACTCACTCAATGGATGTACCTTCACCCTTGTGTGTGTTTGTGTGTATGAAATGTTGTTTTCCTTCAAGTCGTGTCCCTTGTATTTTTCTGAAAATACAAATGTTGCTCTCTAAGTCACCTAATGTTGCTCCTTTTATGACATTTTGTTGCTCTCTTTGTAAGATAGTATGCTCTAGACTGTTAAGGGCATTCACCCATGCTTTAACTCACTCAATGGATGTCCCTTCACCCTTGTGTGTGTTGGTGTGTATGAAATGTGGTTCTCCTTCAAGTCGTGTAACTTGTTTTTTTCTGAATATACAAACGTTGCTCTCTAAGTCACCAAATGTTGCTCCTTTTATGAACTGTTGTTGCTCTCTTTGTGAGATAGTATGTCCTTGACTGTTAAGGGCAGTCACCCATGTTTGAACTCACTCATTGGCTGTCCCTTCACCCTTGTGTATGTTGATTGGAAACTTGTCTTCAACATGAGCTTAATCTTATTATTCCAACTTACTGGCGTTGGAATGCACAGGTGTCTTTTGAGGAAGGAACTTGTCTATCTTCACTTTTAGAGCATGTGGCTATGTATTCCGTTTATTATCAACTTGGATATGAGGTCGCATTGACTGGAAAGCATGTTCGGTTACATCCTCCATGTTCATTGCTAATCTTTGGTCAAACGCCCAGTTGGGTGGTTTTTGGGGATATTCTCTCTATATTCAATCAAATGTCTGTTATACATCTGAATGCAAATTTATAATTCTGCTGAATTAACAATTTTGTAACTGTGTTCTAGGCACGCAAGGTTGGTTCGGCTCAAGATTGGTTTCCTACTATTGGCATACCAGGGTGCTATTGCACGGTGGGGATGCCATTTGCTAATTGTGTCAACTTGCTTGTAATAGACCCTTTTAAATTGAACTTTTGGTTGTTTATTTTTGTGTATGGTAATTAGCCCCTCTCTCTGTCGAACTATTGTTGACACTAAAAGTGTAATGGTCATGTTAAGGGTAGTCGTAGCTTTGGTTGTATGTGTTAGTCAGGTGGTCATGTTTTCGGCTTAGAAATTTACTTGCAAAATTATCATAATTTCCGTTGATGGAGCTTATGTGTTCTTTCGACTTCATTTCGATCAGTGGACCAGAGAGTAATACAAGTGGAAGCATATCGATATTTGATCGTGCTTGCACACACTTCCAACATGGTTTTGTGCTTCGATGTTGAAATTAAATGAACATGGTTATACGGATGTTTCTGTGCAGATGCATGTTGGGGGAAACTAAAGGTGGTTTTGTAGTTGACTCTGAAGCCTATCCCTTTGGGCCTTCCGTTTGGTTGGTAATGTTGGTTATAGAAGTAAACTTTATTTGTTTTGGCTCTTTAACTAAATTCTGGGAAATATAGTGGTATGTGGATTTAAGTAACACCAATGCCTTCAACTCGGGTCGGACTATTTATTTCAATTCAATTAGAGCCGTGACAGGTCATATTAAACTTTCTTGGCGTTTTGAGTAACATCAAAACCTTACATATTACGTGCTTGCATTTTGTATGAATATGGGACAGCATCTCCATTGACGTGCAAATGCGAGTACAATTCATCAGTTTCGAAAAGTCTTCCAGTCGACCATAGGAATAATTAACCCAATAATTAATGACATAACCCACAACAAGAACCAAATACAATAATTTCAACTACAAGCACGAAAACTTAAAAATGGAAGCCAGTACACACGACCCGAGAGAGATACGGGAACAATTTATTTCTTCCCCTAATTTCTTCGTTGTAGCAGATTCACAACGTGGCGCGCATAACCTTTACGGGTCATTGTCACGTTGATCTCATGATTCTCATTCACCTCCATT
Organism: Rhododendron griersonianum; assembly: GCA_018127125.1. Taxonomy (NCBI): domain Eukaryota; kingdom Viridiplantae; phylum Streptophyta; class Magnoliopsida; order Ericales; family Ericaceae; genus Rhododendron; species Rhododendron griersonianum. The sequence continues at coordinate 5,989,309 of CM030788.1, read as the reverse complement.
TCCACATTTGCGTTTTTTCCGGTGTAGAGGAACCATGCATTGCCACCCGCGAATATGTAAGCCCCCTCTACCGCATGCTGGCCTACGAAGCCCATGTTTGTAAGAAATTCCCGATGAGTTTGAATGGGAGATGGGGGCTGCAAAATAATTAATAAGTCAATATTAACCATTTCAACCACATTTGAAATCACGTCCTCGATATCCGGGAGTGGTGTGTCCCCTTGGTTACCGCAACAATAGACAACTATCTCAAAGCTTCCCTTGTTTGCATGGTAAGGAAGGTCAGGCAGTATTGCATTATCCTCCCAACCCATTATACTTCGAACTGCATTTGATCGGTCTTCTTTTGAACCTTCAGCTTGGACGCCTACGTGATAATATTGTGGCCCCCAATGGGGAGCACCCATCTGATAAGGAGGCAGTTTCACATAGATGGAAACTTTTTGGACTTTGTAGCCCACAGACATCATGTAGCATTCTGTGATGTTGTTCATGATGTCAGCTCCGAACCCCATTTCTGCATCAACACATGCATCGATACTTTCTTCTAAAGCTTCCATTACGAACTTATGAATATGTGGAAGAGTTCTTCAGATGGAATTTATCTAACAAGGTAATGTGGGTTATAGAAGAAAAGGGGCTATGGACTTCTCAACAAGGTGGTATTGTCATTTATAGAGGACAAGGCCACATGAAATAATGAATGGTGTAAGCACTGTTTACGTTTATTTTCAGTGCATGGCTGTCCCGTCTGAAGTTGCTCTGTCAGTTCACCTAAGTGGCTCTGTATGTAAAATAAAGTTGCTCATTCTGGCAAATAAGTTGCCCTGCCTGTCAATCACACATACGAATTTAACTGGGAACACACATACGAAAATAAGAAAATGGAACCCATCACATGGCAAATCCATTTATTGTCACAACTAAATGGTTTTTCCCCATTCAACGAAAATACGGCGCCATCTGGTTTTCAACAACTGTCAATTAGGCGGGATGCGACGTACCGCCCTCACCTTGCCAAATCCCTTCATCTACAAGGTTTGTAACGTTTGTAACCTGAAAATGTAGAGCACTGAGCTTCTGATAAATACAAGCAATAATAACTAACAAGAGATATAGAAGTATGCAAACAAAAACAGAGACAAACCAATCTAACTGCAGTATTTTGCACTCTAAGAGGGACAGGATGGGATTGAATTTTGTTCAGAGGGATAATTGTAACTCTTCTTCGAAGTTCACCATTTTGAAGAAGTTGCTTTCCAGTATTTTCCGTGTCCACTAGAACATTAAACATCTTTCCCCCTGCAGCAACCTGAACACAACAAGCTCAGTAAAAGAGTAGGTGGTGATTATGCTTATAACAAATTAGGACAGCAACAAAATATACATCTGAAATAAACCAAGTAAGTGATATCATGCATGGCCAACCTCTAAGGCAGTCAATGTGGAGCTATCCTTCACTTTAATGAGTTTAGCTACCACACCTTTCACTTTTGACCTATCAAAATTGTTCACAGGGTCACGATACGTGAAATCCACATTAGCCAATTGCGCTGACAGAATCTAAATTTCGTCTTCGAACTTCTGCACTACCTCTAACTCAGATGCACGATCCTGAAGAGAGCTTAACAAACTATCACAATTTACAACATACGGTCGAACTTTGACCAAACTTCAAGGGAGAATAAGTTGCATAACCAGCATTGGAAAAGCATACCTTCTGTAAAGCCTCCATCTTTCCATCTTCATATGGAAGAGATTCCAAAGCCTTTTGAACACTTTCCACATCTTTACTTCTAGTATGAAGCTCATTTTCTGCAGCAACAGCTTCTTCACGCTTCGATAACAACTGTTGTGATTTCTCTTTCAGGTCCTTCTCAGAATGGCTTATTTTTGTTTTCAATTGCTTTAGTTCAGTTTCTGCATTTTCCAACGGCTTATTTGGCATCACCTAGTTGATCTTCAAGACATTTGTCCTCATTTCCACTGCTCTTACCAGCAACCACACCCTTTCCACAAAAGTTGAAGGATGAGATTCTATAAGGGTATGAATGGTAACAACAACAATGTCAATGGAGTTCAACCCAACACCTAAGGGACTCTTTACCTGGTAATCCTTTTCGGACTCTTCCAAACTCTTGGAAAGTTCTTCAACTCTCTTTTTCAGATCAGCTGCTCCATCATCAGCACTTTTTACAGCAGATGCCTTCTCTTCTATAGACTTCTTTAACTCTGTAATCCATTGTCTTTTTTCATTTCTTTCTTCATTTCATCAGCAATGGTGATTGCCACACTCTTGTACCTGTCACTCAATCTCCTGTACGTATACAAACCACAGGCATAATTTGTAGAATAAACATGACATGTCACAACTGGGTTGTGGCATTGTTGGTTTCGTGGCCACACTCTTACTTTAATGGTGAGTCAATGGAAGTTATGGATACGGGGTTAGTTACACTTTCATTGGAGTAATAGAGGAAGTCAATGACACCACACTCAGGATTTTAGAGATGCCAATCCGACGAGGAACTGAACATTACAAGGAATTTCTGGAATCAATTAGAACGGGGAATGAAAAAATAAAACATATCATATACATGCCGAAATTGGTTGCAGTATTACAGAAAGCATAATGAAGACACCACTGTCCATTTTCAAGGCAGCAGCAAGTGCTAATGCTGCTAAACCTGCTGCAAGGAAAATAGGGCCAGCTAAACATGCATTTTAAACTTAATCCAGTGTTATACACATGCAATCTTAAATGGTTGTCCAGAGTATTATCAATGCCACCTGCAATAGCTTCAAGATGCATAATGATTCTACTGGGGATAGTCGTGCCCTTCGGCAAGTTCCTTCATGTGGTCTGGGATTTGGTATTCTACCAACCATAATAAATGTTAACCATTCCAACCGATGAAGGATAGTATTACCACTACACTCAATCGTTAACACAAAATCTCATGTCACTTCTATCACTAAACTCAGTCTTCAAAACAGGCACTCCGGTTAGCTCTAGGTATTCACAAGGGAGTGTGCAAAATTCACAGTTCACAAGCTACACCATCTTTCTTCACCTACTAAATTAGTCCTCCTAGCCAGCAATACCTGTTAGAAGATAAAAAAGAAACTAATAAGTATCATGAGATGCATTGAGGACATCTACCTAGCATGCTTCAGAAGGACAAACAACCACAAGAACAACGACCAAAACTGTCCACTTATTCACATTTCACATTACCTTAACAAACATATCCATTTTCAATTACCATAGATGAAAACCACAATGCACAAATACTCCTAAAAGATAACATACACACAATCAACATATCGTCAAGCGGAGTATCGCACCACTAAGTATCACAAATACGCCATAAAGAGTCCGTTTCATAAAAGAAAAAAACCCTTATTTTTAAGAAGGCAATTCCAAACTAAAAAATTATAGGCTTATTGAAATCTAAAAATATACAATATGGATCTTGTTTGAAAAATCTCATCGAGATCTTTTATACGATGCAAACAAAAATAGGAAATTATTTTTTATTTACATTATTTTTGAGTTTGAAAATATGAAATAATCTGCGTAATTTTTAAGAAAGTTTCTGGAACAGACTCTAAGCATTTTTCTGACGCATTGAGTAGTAAAAAAATTTGGTGCACGAAAAAGTGAGAAGGGTAAAATAGGTATCTTGGAAAATAAGAGACAGAAGTGACCGGTCTTAACATCAGTCAGAGGGAAAGTAAATTGAAGACACCAATTTCACCTTGTTTGACGAGAAAGCAGTTTGTTACAGTCCGCCCAGTGGGCGTAGTATAGAAGAATCCTAAAAAAAACAAACACAAAACTGCCCAGAAAGGGGCCAGTCCAGAAGTTCCAGATTCAACACTGGTATCGATACTACGAGCAAACTGACATCCTTTGGGAAGACTGTCGAAAGGTGGCACTTTCAATTATATTATTAACTATAAAAACCAAGGTAAGAGTAATATGCTTACTTTTATCTCCGAGGGATGGCTTTCAAAATGGAGTCTCGTTCTTTGTTCTTTTCATCCATGAAAAGATGAAGCAAAAGCCTTTTGCGAATTTTCGGAATATGACCTCCTTGAAGTTCACCCGAAGGATATGTTCGACCATCCCAACGGTCGAGAAACTTCATTACATAAATGCCACAATCATGTCTACACAAACAAAATTGGAAGACGTTACAAAAAGGCCAAAAAGAATGACAAAATAAGTTGGTCCTTCAATTTATGACTAACATGTTGGTTTGTTGTGGCACAACGGCATAGTGAGATGTAAAAATGTGGGAATCATTCCGTGACCTTCGCGTGGGTCTCTTCTTTAGGAGTGCAAATAAATTCTGTTGCTGTAATAGAAATTGAAAATAATTTTGTAAGTATAATAACAAGTGCGCTAATAAGAAGATCATGCATTAGGTCCAGCGACAACTTACTATACTGCCAACTTGCTCCAATTGTTCCACGTTTTCCTCTTTTCCCTTCATTGAGTCCAGAATATACACGCGTGACTCAACAAGGGATATGCAGACGCAAAACCAGTGGTCACTTTCAAGCACAGGCAAGAAAAGCTGAAAAAAATAGGCCACCTTGAAGTCAAATTATATTTGGGGGGAGACATATTAGGATATATTGGGATTAGTTACGTACCATGTCGCATTTTAACAGGTCATAACCTAGTTTATCAGGGTCGCAATCATCCCGTAATACAGTGCTGAACTCATCACTTTTAGTTGCAAGTAGATTGGACTGTGGGGAAAAAAAAGATCACATACATCACAAAAAAAAATTTCAAAAAAAAATTGAACCTTAATAAGATGGATATGTTACCGCAAAGGCAGGAGCGAAAATGTGACGTGATGGGCGACCGTTAGTTGCTACGGCTCTTTCCTTCATCATCCGCCATTCCGTAAAAGTGTACATAACCTACGTGTAGTCCAGCGTATGACAGTTAGGGCAACGTTATGACACACATAACACAAATTGAAGTATGGAACATACCATATTACACACAAGCCCCCTCGGTCGAAACGATTCACCAACTTCCTTGCGAGTAAGGGGCCACTTTGCCCCTTCAATACGGATCAACACCTCACTGTTGTGCCCAAATAATTTGTTAGTACAAAAAAATTGGGAAAGAGATAGCATGGTTTCATAAATCTAACCGATGGTTTATCCTACAAGTCATATGGTATGTGGCGAAAAAAGATAAAAGTACCTTAACTCATTCGTCGGTCCCTTAAGAAGATACTTGATGATAGCTTCTTCTTCTTCCGTTAATTTTGTTGTCTTCACAATGGGTTGTGCAACATACGGAGATTTAATAGATGGGCTCGGCTTCACGTTTCTTCTACGTTTTCTCTTTGTGGGATCAGTCGAGATCACCACCTCTTCCTGCTTTCGCTTAGTGGACGCCGACCCATGTATGATTTTTGTCCCCCCACCTCCCCTTCCTCCTCAATCTCATCCCTTGTCTCCTTAATCTGATCCCCGTCCTCCTCCTCCTCCTCCTCCCCCTCCCCCTTCTCTTGAATTTGATCCCCCTCCCCCTCCCCCTCATCCTGCTGGCCATATTCATAAAGTTCGAAATTTGGACTAAATTGAGGCGAATGGCCTTCATCTTGTACAGGTTCTGCCCGTTGACCATCTTCAGGGCTTCCAACAACAGGGCTTCCAACGACAGGCTCGCCCATAGAAGCATCCATTTCATGCAAGAATTTTGAGTTCTTCATAAATTGACGCATGTGTTCCTTGTACATATCAATGCAAATCTGAAATGGTATAAGAAAAACGAAATTATGACCATATGTGAAAACTAATTGAAGGTAAAAGAACCATGAATCTATCAAATATCTAAACTAAGCCAATACAATCACCTGATTTTTCAAATTGTGGGGAGGGAATTGAGAAAAAACAGAATCCTCAATTGGCATGTCCTCCATCTCCTTGGAAATTCGAACATCGATGAATTCCTTGGTCCATGAGCCAATTGGAGGGTCAAGTTCGTTCCCAACTTCAACATCCAATGGATTCAAGTCAAAATATATGACCTGCCAAACAAGTCATAATTTTTAACTTCGTACAAAAACCATATTATTGTTATTCAAAGTGTTAGAAATACAATGATAGAAAAATGAAGTAAACATACCATCAAAAGGAACAGACTACCACCAACTCGTTCCGCCTTCCCTCCACTTTTGTTGGTTACCCGAACCTTATAATTCGAATCTCGTTCACCAACCAATCCAACACAAAGGCCGGCCACTTATACGTCTTTAAGGTTTGAAGGTCATCGGCAACCACCCCCGGGAACAATCTACTCCCCACAACTTCCTTTGTGGTGGGGCACAACAAGCATCCCAATGTAAATAGCATGAACGCCCTATGAAAGGTCCCATCCGTACTTTGTTTCTTAATCTCATTTTCCAATTCCACGATTTTAATCTCCTTATAACCTCCATGAAAGTCCTGTTGAATTTTTTGTCTGTGTGATTCAAGGCATTCTGTGGGCACGGGTGTGTCCCCTATCGGCATCCCCAAAACTCTAGCAACATCTTCTTCCGTAATATGAACAACTACACCCCTCCTAAATTCTATGCTGCAAGTTTCAGGATTGAAACATTGCACCAAATGCATAGCAAAGGCTCTGTGCATATGGCCACACTTCACACCAAGTAGTGTATGGAATGGATTGAATGCTTTGATTGCCTCACGTTGGTCTGTAGTCAATGTACCAATCAAGGAAACAAATTTCCTAGGGGAACACCTCGTCGTTATAAAAAGCTGTAAGTATAACCAAACGAAAATTTATATTAGCATGCTAGTAATTTCATTATCACAGAAGGTAGCAAACATAGCAGGTATTGGGTGGTGATTTTGTTAGCATGCAACGGTTACATGTTAAAACAATCAAAAACTAATTTGTGAGGTAAACTTAAGTAGTTGTGTTACAGTGGGGCTAAACTCAAATTGTGAGGTAAAGCATCGTTAGTTATTGACAAGTTATTGACATACCGGCACTTTCTTCTTCTTTCTCTCCCCTTTACTCTTCTTCTTCTTCTTCGTTGGACGGGGCAGACAAATGTCCTCTTCTTCACTCCAGTCCTCATCATTCACCTCCTCCTCACCATTCCCTTCGTCACTGCTTGACCCCTGATAAGTTTCGTCATAGTTTTTCCGCAAGTATCCACAATGCCACCATTTCGACATGGCTCCCATCACCTACATAGGAAATGAATATCATTGACAACATTACAAATTGGCACTCATACAAAAAATACAGTTTCTTTCCATCCCTCAATCCAAACCTCTGGTTGCTTTATTATATTGTCTTCTTTAAAGCTTTTCTTCAAACCTCTAGTAAAATCCTTCCTGCATTTAACCAAGGATTGAGTGGTCAATACGTAAGTGGGATAAGAAAATACATCAAATATAATCTATTAAAAACTCACACATAAACAGCAAAAGCATTTGGTTTCCGTTGCTCCATTTCTGAACTACTTCCCTTCTTGACCTTCACTTTTATAGGTGGTACTATTGATTTTCTAGCGTTGCCCTTTGAACGTGCCATCATAGATATAACTGCACATGAAACCAAGAAGTTTACACATATAACCATAATAAGCAACCTGTGAAGCAGAAATCTTAAAAATATGTTTCAGATCATCTTATTTTCCTAGGGCCAACCCAAGCTATTTCAGACTTAGCCAAAGTGCATTGCATTATTAATGGAAGAAGACAATGCAATGCAATTTCAAACATCAGCATCAACTACTTTCATTTGCAAACATCAGCATCAACCAGAAAACCTATGTAAGAAACTAGCAGCAGCATGATAGCATAACAGGCTGTAGCAGAATGCAAAAACATAAATACATAACAGCAGAACAGCATTTTGCAGCTGATTGCACCAGCAATGTAGCAGCAGCAGCCATAACAGAGACAACAGTAGCAGCCACACAGCAATTAGCAGTAAAAACTAGGGACATGGCCCCTAGAAAAGGCCTAAAGACTCGAAGGGACACCCCAAGGATAGGTGAATACAATGAAATAGAAGTGACTGACTGTTACACATCCTAAAACAGCTGTTCGTTCAGCACTACAGTAGCAACAAAACAGCAGAGCAGTCACAGCAGTAGCAACAGCAATCATCGCAAGCAGGTGATACTCTTGCTGCTTGTGTGTTGCCGCTATTATGGTAGCAGGCAGCTGCTGTTTTGCTACGGCTACTGATGTTGTGGTTTTGCTATTGTGCCATTGCTTTACTGCTGTTCTCAATGCTTGTGTGTGCTACTGTCCAGTGCAGTCGCAACCTGCTATGGTTATTTACAGCTCATAGTGTAATCATGGGTGTCCAATCTAAGCCTTTTGGCATGTGTTTCCCTCCCATCTCTTAGATGGAATTGAAACATGTGGAATGCACATGTTTGTTTAAATCTTCATAGCTATTGAGTGTAGTTAGTTTTAATTGGGTTAGATTGGTGTTTCCTACCATGACCCAATCGGTCCATTTTCCTTTTAGCCCTTGGCTTAGATCAATGTATCCACTTAGCTTAGGTCATTTTTCTCTATCTTCGAGGAGAATTGTATTGACTGGAATGAGGAGAATTGTATTGACTGGAACGAGGAGAATTGTATCAAGTAATGATCGAGAAGGCAAAGAAGAAAATGAAATTAGAAGTACATTTAGATTTGCAAAATGATGACATTCAAACATAGACAAACATCTAACCAATCGAAAACCAGAATGCTCAAACAACATAAGTCAGTATTCAACACTCACAAAAATCCGAATGATGACTGCATCCAGATTCCAGCCACCCTGTTCTTGCATTGCAATCAAATAAACAGCTAATAGACTAACAAACTAACAGACTGGAGGGGCTAGGCCGCCACCTCAACTCATCCAACAGAATATGCGAGGGGTTATGCCACCACCTCGACTAACCAATGCAATCAAATAAAACTAACTATACTAGCAAAAAAAAATCAAGGTCTTGGCATACTTATAGGCATGCTATCGCGAAGTTAAGTTGTAAGCCGTTTAGTAATGGTTAAGCAAAAACACAAGCCCAGATACAAGCTTTAGGTTTGGCATAAAACCAGGTTAGAGGTATCCACCAAACTAAATACGAGCTACTAACACATAAAGATCAAGAACAAAAGTTGAAATCCCAACAAAGTTTTGAAGAAAAAAAAATCAAGGTCTTGGTATACTTACAGGCATGCTATCGCGAAGTTAAGTTGTAAGCCGTTTAGTAATGGTTAAGCAAAAACACAAGCCCAGATACAAGCTTACGTTTGGCATAAAACCAGGTTAGAGGTATCCACCAAACTAAATACGAGCTACTAACACATAAAGATCAAGAACAAAAGTTGAAATCCCAACAAAGTTTTGAAGAATAAAAAATCAAGGTCTTGGTATACTTACAGGCATGCTATCGCGAAGTTAAGTTGTAAGCCGTTTAGTAATGGTTAAGCAAAAACACAAGCCCAGATACAAGCTTTACGTTTGGCATAAAACCAGGTTAGAGGTATCCACCAAGCTAAATACGATCTACTAACACATAAAGATCAAAGAACAAAAGTTGAAATCCCAACAAAGTTTTGAAGAAAAAAAAATCAAGGTCTTGGTATGCTTATAGGCATGCTATCGCGAAGTTAAGTTGTAAGCCGTTTAGTAATGGTTAAGCAAAAACACAGGCCTTGACATAGACATGCTTATATAAATTAAATCTGCGATAGTCATACTCACTTTCTCTAGAGCCCCTATCACCAATTATTCCTGCCCTCCTTGATCCGCCACTAACAACTTTGTTTCGCTGACAGGAGATACAAAAGAAAGTAGTAAATCAAGGAACAGAAACAATGTTACATAACATACTTGCATGTTGTTACAATACAAAGCTTCAGATTTATCTTCAAGGTTTTGCAATGACCATAAATGTAACACACCATCGATGGAATTGCTTTAATTACACGAAAATGAACTATTCATGCTTGTTATGCTAGCGTATCACACTTTGCTAATTCGAATGATAGAAGAAACAAACAAACAAAGCCAGTTGAAAAAAACATCAAGGAAGCCTATATTTGCAATCTATGAAAGGTTAATGGAAGCCTCGATTGACAACTGTGGTCAGCTCCAAAATATTACCATCGGACCTTCAACTATCAATTTAGGAAACCATTTAAAAGAACAGAATCCACCTTCTAAGAGACTATAGATTAACCTTACAAGCTACCTATGATACTATAGATTAACTTCATATATATCTTTGTTTTCAGTAACCAAAATGAAAAAAACCCATCATTGGAAATCCAAATACCCCAAACAGGGCCGGATATCGAAGAAGGGTCGAACTTGTCAATTTTCCAGTGGTCGATGTTGGTACGTGAGATAAAATTGAAATTGTGTACGTCAAGAACTCTTACCCTGGATGAGGATGGAAGTCGAGGAATTAGCTCTTTACTTTCAACAAATCAGCGTTGGGAATTCCCCCAACTTCAAACCCACTGAATTCCGAAACTTGATCGAGGAAGAGAGCTGCTCTGGTCGTCGGTTGGCAACAAAGAGAGGAGGAGAGAGGGAGCAACGCACTGAGAGAGAGAGAGCAACGGACTGAGGGAGAGATAGAGAGGCGAGAGAGGGAGCAACGCACTGAGAGAGAGGGAGCAACGCACTGAGAGAGAGAGAGAGAGAGAGGCGCTAGGGTTACAGAGTGATTTGGGTGGGAGCCTGAGAGGGTTTGACTCGTTTTGGGTGGGAGATAAAAGGGGAACGACGTCGTGTAAGGAGAAGGGGTATTTGTGTCCATGTTTGTTTTGGATTCCATGTATTAGGAAATAATTTTCTCCTTCCCATACATATTGAATTCCTAAAAACTACACCATCACCTGGGGAATATTTACCCCACTGTCCACTGATATGCAATTCTCCCTTTTCTAATTAACTTAGGAAAGAAAATAAAATATGCTAGATAAGCATGGGGTGGATTAAATAGAAAAAGGAAAGAAATCTGGAAAGCATTTATTGTTTCCCTCTCTTTTTTTTTTTTTTGATTTTATATAAATGAGGAAATTAAAATATGATGGATAAGAATGGTGTGGAATGTGGATTAACTAGAAAAAGGAAAGAAATCTGGAAAGCATTTATTGCTTCCCTCTCTTTTCTTTTTTCTTTTTTGATTTTATATAAATGGGGAAATTAAAATATGCTAGATAAGTATGGGGTGGATTAACTAGAAAAAGGAAAGAAATCTGGAAAGCATTTATTGTTTCCCTCTCTTTTTTTTTTGATTTTATATAAATGAGGAAATTAAAATATGCTAGATAAGCATGGGGTGGATTAACTAGAAAAAGGAAAGAAATCTGGAAAGCATTTATTGTTTCCCTCTCTTTTTTTTGATTTTATATAAATGAGGAAAATGGAAAATGATAAAAACTTTTTTTCACGGGAGACGTTTTAATTTTCTAATTAATTGCCGTTCAAAAAACAATTCTAATTAATATATACAGAATTTGGGAAAATAGGAAGACATACGCAGAGATGTATGGAATGCATAAGATATGCGTTGAGGTATAAGGAAAAATTATCACTTTTCTTATTTTTCTACTTCTCAGGTTACAAATAGGTACACGATAACTTGCACATTTATGCATTCCTTTTTACGGGTGTAGATAAATAATTATAATTTTTTATTGTCCATAAGAACCGGCCTCTTGAATGAAAACCTCTTCCGATCCTAATTCGGAGGATGGTCATCGATCTACATTAACTTGCATTGGATTGTAAAAAAAAATAGTGTGAAGTATATTAAAGCAGAACAGGAAATAAAGTATAGTAGCATTCTAAATTAGGGGAGGAGGAGTTTGATAACCTTTCTCCCGATTTTTTTTTATTATCGAAATCTAGGATGGTCAACTACATTAACTTGCATTGGGTTTTTTTTTTAAAGGTGTGAACATGAAATAAAGTATAGAAGCAACCAAAATTAGGTGAGGAGGAGAATAATAACGTTTTTTCCAATTTTTCTTAGATTTTTTTTAATTATTGAAAGCAAGGATGGTCAATTACATTAACTTGCGTGGGATTTGTAAATAAATAAAAAGTGTGAAGTTCATTAAAGCAGAACAAAAAATAAAGTATAGAAGCAACCTAAATTAGGTGATGAGGAGGATTAAAACCTTTTTCCCGATTTTTCTTAGATTTTTTTTGTAATTATCGAAATCTAGTATGGTCAACTACATTAAATAGCGTTGGATTTTTTAAAAAAAAGTGTGAAGTTTATTATAGTAGAACAGGAAATAAAGTATAGAAGCAACAAAAATTAGGTGAGGAGGAGGATAATAACATTATTCCCGAATTTTCTTAGATTTTTTTTTTAAATTATAGAAATCTTGGAATAATAGAGGAACGAAAGAATTACTACGTTTGTAAAGACCCGTAATTTCAGGAAATTGATTTAAAGGTTTTTAAAAGAAATAAGAAGGATGAGATTGATTTGAAATTGAGAACTTGGGGTTATTGTGTTAGAATTCTTTTCTTGAGGGAGGATTGTGTGATGTGTGCATATATGTGTGTGGGGTGAGAGGCAGGGAAATTATTTCCCACTCTCTCCACCTCTCGGTCTCTCACTCTCCCGACTCCTCTCTCTCTCGGCTCTCTCCCATTCCCTCACTCTCACCTAATTTCACCCAAAACCTCCACAAAACCTCCATAAATCCTTCACTCCTCGGCGTATTTCAGTCCGTATTGCTTGGGTTTGAGCTCGGTGGAGGCGTATTTCGTTCGAACTCAAAGATTGGAGCTAGGGCTTGAGAAATCTTCCAAATTCGTTCTTTGATTTTGAGGTAGGAGGTTCTAACTTTCAAAATATGATTATGAAGTGTTTCTTGAAGCTCAATTAGTGCCTTGGATCGTTGTTGATGTTGTTGTTGTTGTTGTGGTTGAAAAACCCATCTCTGTCTGTCAAAAATCTGCTCGAAACCCATTGTTATCGATAACATCTTAATTGTTATCGATAACATTTTGTTCCGGAGCCCAGAAAATCCATTGTTATCGATACCTTTGGTCTTTGTTATCGCTACCCTTGCGTCTGGACTGATGGTGGCCAAATGTTATCGATACCATTATTCCATGTTATCGATACCTTTACGTTTCTGGACAGTTTTTGTTAACTTTAATCTTACTCCACTACCTTGGGTCATAATCACCCCTAATCAAATCCTAGTACTTCCTGAGTATTTCTAACTCACCACTCGGTCATGCATGAATCCATTTAATGTTTCCTTAAATTCTAAATTCTCATATGGGCTTGAATTTGATATTTAAAATTCTGTTCTTTATATATATGAAAAACTAAGTTTGAACGGTATGAATGCGATTGTTAAAGGATTTTGAAACATTACGAATGCGACGACAATATTTCGGACTCATCGACGGGTGAGTGCTCGGCAGAGGACATCGGGGTCCTTTAATTGGCCCGGCAGAGCTATACGCTCATAATTGATATTTCAGGACCTCCTTTGGGTGAGTGGCTGGCAGAGGACATCGGGGTCCTTTAATTGGCCCTACAGAGCTATACGCTCATAATTGATATTTCAGACCTCCCTTTGGGCAAGGTGCTGGCAGAGGACATCGGGGTCCTTTAATTGGCCGGCAGAGCTACGGCTCACGACACTTGTACGAGACACATTATAATACTCGGAGCTTGAAATGCTTTTCATTGGAACTTACGATCGGTTTGAAAGTGAAATGTTGGAATTGGATTGTTATCACCGTTCGTCCATCAAATCTTGTTGCCATTGTTCATCTTGTCATTCCTCCTACATTTCGTATGCATATATTGCTAGATTAGAACTTTCTACTGGGCTAGTGTAGCTCAGACCTTCTTTCTTTTCAGGTGCTAACTTGGGACAATAGCTGCATGTTTGGATTGCTTGGATGTGAGAATTATTTTGAAAGCTAACATCGTGGAGTTACCGAGTCATCTTTGGGATTTTTTTTTTTGAAAGATGTATTTGTAACTCTATTATCAATTATTTGATTAAGAAATATTGTAACTTCTAAACTTTCTTTTGACATTCGGTGATTATGTTAATTTGGGCCTCGATGCCGAAAATTGTAATCTTTTGGGAAACTCTTGGTGGATGAATTGTAATTGTGAAATGGGAATGTCAAACTCTTTTGGGGTATTATCTGGAATATTGTGAGGTTTCTATTTATGAATATCCTTATTGATTATGTTGAAAATCGAGGGTGTGACAACTTGGTATCAGAGCTTTAGGTTTAGAACACCTAGAAACCGTGGGGAGACGTTTCGTCTCATGGGTTCAAAATGTTGCGCCCTCTGACATGATTTGTGCATGCTTGTGTGACTAACACTTATGTGACTACTTGACATTGCATTCTCATTATCGTAGAGTGGTGTGGAGTCGTTAACCCGTGTTGGGACCTTATAGTTATGATATTGTGGTTAATAGTCTTTCCTTTCTTATATTATGTAGCCAGATGCCTCCGAGGACGAGTGTTAGGCGAGGTGGGGTTGGGAACCGGGGTGGTCGAGGCCGTGGTCGCGGCCGTGGGGCGCCTCTAGAGGATGAGGTTAGTCAGCACGGGGAGAACCCTGGTGGGAATCTGGGGGCTGGGGCCGGTCGAGGTGCAAGGGTACCTCCTAATCAAACCCAATTCGCTAGAGACCTCGTTGCGGCACTTGTGGCTGCAAATCTTTTGAACCAAGCTCCTAGGGAGAACGTTGAGGATCGTGCCATGGTGGCAATGAGGGAGTTTAGCCGTAGAAACCCTCCGGTGTTCGATGGGACTAGTACCGACCCTTTGGTAGTTGACCATTGGTTGACTCAAATTCGCAAGCTTTTTCGAGCTCTAAACATCACCGAGGACAATATTCGAGTGGGTATCGTGGCCGTTCAACTAGTTGGGGAGGCTGGCGAATGGTGGGAATCGGTCCTAGAGATTAGGAAGGATGCTAGGAGGGCGGCAAGGACCGCAGCTCAAGTGAACGAACCGGATGTGGAGGATTTGACATGGGCCGAGTTTGAAGCGCTCTTTGAGGAGCAGTACATTCCGGAGACTTCTCGTGATAACTTGAGGGAACAATTTGAGAAATTGGAGCAGGGCAATATGACCATCTCGGAGTATGTACAGAAATTTCAAACCTTGTCTCGTTTTGCTCCGGAGTTGGTGTCGACGGAGGAAAGGAGGTGTCGACGGTTTGAAAAGGGTTTGCACAGCACTGTAAGGACGATGGTGATGGTACAACGTAGGACTAAGTTTTCTGAAGTTGTAGAGTGTGCAAGAAGCATTGAGGTTCCTAAGGATGCTCAAAGGAATGTGAAGGCTTGGGAGCCAAGACCACAGGTGGGAAGTTTTAGTTCGTCTTCAGGCAGTTTCGGGAGTCAGGGGCGGAAAAGGCAAAGGGAACCATCTAACCAATCGGGCTTTAAGGTGCCTTTTTCTTCGGGAAATCGGGGTGCTTTGTCGAGACCTCCGACCGTATGCTACAAGTGTAATCAACCCGGGCACGTTCGTACTCAGTGTCCACAGCTTCTAAAGGCGTGCTATAATTGTGGTAAGACGGATCATCTCGCTTGGGGTTGCCCTCAAGGGGCGGGAGCTCGTAGTGAGTCGGGCTCGGTGCAGCAGTCAGGGGTAGGGCGTGGTTCTGGTCAGCAGTCTTTCAGGGGTTCTCAGAGGCAGCAGCAGCCTCATTTTCGCCAGACATTGTCAGCTCAGAGTTCCGGGGGTGACCGGGGAGCGAGTTCGTCCGCACCTTCTCACGGTTCCGGTCAGAGGGGAGGCTTTGTGCAGGGTCAGGGTACCCAGGGTCGTGTTTTCAACATCAACACCAATGCTTCACCTTCTGTTTCTCAGGCTCCAGAGGCATCGGTTGTAAGGGGTACCTTTCTTTTATTCAATTCCTTCGCTAGAGTACTCTTTGATTCTGGAGCATCGCATTCTTTTATTGCTGCATCTTTCGTGTGTGCATTGGAGTTGGACACCGAGAATCTTGATACGCCGTTGTTTGTCGAGACACCGTTAGGAGGAAAGTCATCGTTGAGTCGTGTCTGTAAGGATTGTGAACTAGTTATTTGCGACCATCGTTTTGTCTTTGATTTCATCGTGCTAGACATGTCGGGTTTTGACCTCATTCTTGGGATGGATTGGTTGTCTACGTTTCACGCTACGATTGACTGTTTCAAGCGTCGTGTTCGCATATGTCCGCCTGGGGGTGTTTGTTTCGAGTTTCATGGGGAGCGTCGAGAACCGTTAGCACTGTATCTGTGTGGGCCTCGGGATAGAGAGTCGGTTTATGCTATGTTGGCGAGTTTGACGCTAGATGAGGATTTGTCTACACGTGGGGAGTTGCCCTTAGTGGCTCGCGAGTTTCCTGATGTATTTCCTGAAGAGTTACCGGGTTTACCTCCCGAGAGAGAAGTTGAGTTCACGATAGACTTACTTCCAGGCACCGCTCCTATATCGATTCCTCCTTATCGTTTTGCACCCGCCGAACTTAGAGAGTTGAAAGTTCAGCTTCAAGAGTTAGAGAATTTGGGGTTCATTCGTCCTAGCACATCACCGTGGGGAGCACCGGCTTTGTTCGCTCAGAAGAAAGATGGTTCGCTTCGATTATGTATTGATTATCGTAAGCTCAACCGTGTGACCATTAAGAATAAATATCCCATGCCTAGAATCGACAACTTGTTTGATCAACTTCGAGGTGCCACTTGCTTTTCCAAAATCGATTTGAGATCCGGTTATCACCAATTGAGAGTTCGTAGAGAGGATATCCCTAAAACCGCTTTCCGTACTCGCTATGGCCATTATGAATTCGTCGTGATGCCATTCGGTTTAACAAACGCTCCAGCTACTTTCATGGATTTGATGAACCGTATCTTTCGTGCTTACCTCGATCAATTCGTAGTTGTATTCGTCGACGACATTCTTATCTATTCACCCACGGAGGAGGAACACCAAACTCATCTTGCCATTGTTCTTGAACTCTTGAGGGAACACCGTTTGTACGCCAAACTTAGTAAGTGTGAGTTCTGGTTACCCGAGGTTAAATTCCTAGGTCACGTGGTTTCGAAAGGAGGTGTGTCCGTTGATCCGGAGAAGATAGAATCCGTTCTGGATTGGCAACGACCGAAAAACGTGTTTGAGATTCGGAGCTTTCTGGGGTTGGCCGGTTACTACCGTCGTTTCGTTCTTGACTTTTCTCGTTTAGCGGCACCGATGACTAGACTAACTCGTAAGGGGACTCGTTTTGTTTGGAGTGACTCGTGTGAGACGGCATTCGAGGAATTGAAGAGGCGATTGACTACCGCACCGGTCTTGATTGTGCCCGAGCGTGGAGTTGGCTACTCCGTGTATTGTGATGCGTCTAAGGAAGGGTTGGGATGCGTATTGATGCAAGCGGGACGAGTAGTAGCGTATGGATCGAGACAATTAAAGATTCACGAGCGAAACTATCCAACACATGATTTAGAACTCGCGGCCGTCGTCTTTGCTTTGAAGAGTTGGCGTCACTACCTTTACGGTGAGAAATTTGAAGTCTTTTCCGATCATAAGAGCCTAAAGTATCTCTTTTCTCAAAAGGAGCTTAACCTACGTCAACGTCGTTGGATGGAACACTTAGAAGATTACGATTTTGAATTGCATTATCATCCGGGGAAAGCGAACGTTGTTGCCGACGCATTGAGTAGAAAACCGAAGTACTTAGCGAGCTTAGCCGTACGTGAGTGGAAGATGGTGAGCGATTTGGGGCACTATGCCTCGCACTTCGAGGAAGTTCAAGAAGGGGTTACGTTGTGCAATCTTACCGTACAATCGACCTTATCGGCACAAGTGGTGGAAGCTCAACAAAGTGACGAAGAAGCGGAAGAACTCCGTACTAAATTCCTTAGCGGAAATGCTCGAGAAGGGTGGATGATTCACGCCGACCGGAGTTTACGTTATCAAGGAAAGTTGTTCGTACCCGTTTCGTGTCGGGAAGAAATCCTACGAGAGTTTCACCATTCACCGTTAGCCGTTCATCCGGGAGGAACGAAGATGTATCATGACTTGCGTAGGCAATTTTGGTGGCCGGGGATGAAGAGAGATGTGGTGATCTTTGTGTCCAAGTGTTTGACGTGTCAACAAGTGAAGGCCGAACATCAACGACCCGCGGGAGAACTACAACCGTTACCGGTAGCCGAGTGGAAATGGGAGAATGTGACGATGGATTTTGTGACGGGTTTGCCGAGATCGCCAAGGGGCCATGATGCTATTTGGGTTATTGTGGACCGTTTTACCAAAACCGCTCACTTCCTACCTATCCATGTTACCGATTCCATAGAGACGCTTAGCCGTTTGTATATTCGGGAGATCGTTCGACTTCATGGGATTCCCGTATCTATCGTGTCCGATCGAGATCCGAGATTCACCGCACGTTTTTGGCAAAGTTTGCAAGCTGCTTTAGGCACAAATCTCTTGTTTAGTACCGCTTATCACCCACAGACCGATGGTCAATCCGAGCGAACGATTCAGATTTTGGAGGATATGCTTCGGGCTTGCGTTATGGATTTCCGGGGTAGTTGGGAAGAACATTTGCCGTTGGTAGAATTCGCGTACAACAATAGTTATCAATCGAGTATCGAGATGGCGCCGTATGAAGCCTTGTATGGGAGACCGTGTCGATCACCCGTATGTTGGACCGAATTGGGAGAGGCGACGTTAGTGGGACCGGATATGGTTAGAGAAACTACCGAGAGTATGAGATCGATTCGTCAACGACTTTTAGAGGCTCAAGAGAGGACAACCGAACAAGTTAAGACAATTCGCCGAAGGTTGCTAACCGCTCAAAGTCGACAAAAGAACTATGCCGATCGTCGTCGTCGTCCATTATCGTTCGAAGTGGGAGATCACGTGTTTCTTAAAGTATCGCCACGTCGAGGCTTGTCACGTTTTGGAAGGAAGGGAAAGCTTTCACCGCGTTACGTCGGTCCGTTCGACATTATTGAGAAAATCGGAGAGGTTGCGTACCGTTTGGCTTTGCCGCCGAGATTATCGAATGTGCACGACGTGTTTCATGTATCCATGTTGAGGAAGTATGAACCGGATCCGTCACATGTGTTAGAATGGTCCGAACTAGAACTTGAAGCCGATGCATCTTACGGGGAAGAGCCGATACGTATCCTAGATTCGCGCGATCAAGTGTTGAGGGGTAAGACGATACCGTTGGTACGAGTCTTGTGGAGTAACCAGGGTAGTGAGGAGTCCACGTGGGAAAGAGAGGATGAAGTTAGAACGAAATATCCGCACCTTTTTCCGGAATAAATCGATGTGAGTGTTTAAATTCAAAGTTTCATGCTATTTGACTTGTTGCATAGTATTGGTGGTTATACTTGTTGCATGTCTATGTGGAGCATGTCTTAGTTGAGCATGGTTATTTGAATTTCGAGGACGAAATTTTTCTAAGGAGGGTAGAGTGTAAAGACCCGTAATTTCAGGAAATTGATTTAAAGGTTTTAAAAGAAATAAGAAGGATGAGATTGATTTGAAATTGAGAACTTGGGGTTATTGTGTTAGAATTCTTTTCTTGAGGGAGGATTGTGTGATGTGTGCATATATGTGTGTGGGGTGAGAGGCAGGGAAATTATTTCCCACTCTCTCCACCTCTCGGTCTCTCACTCTCCCGACTCCTCTCTCTCTCGGCTCTCTCCCATTCCCTCACTCTCACCTAATTTCACCCAAAACCTCCACAAAACCTCCATAAATCCTTCACTCCTCGGCGTATTTCAGTCCGTATTGCTTGGGTTTGAGCTCGGTGGAGGCGTATTTCGTTCGAACTCAAAGATTGGAGCTAGGGCTTGAGAAATCTTCCAAATTCGTTCTTTGATTTTGAGGTAGGAGGTTCTAACTTTCAAAATATGATTATGAAGTGTTTCTTGAAGCTCAATTAGTGCCTTGGATCGTTGTTGATGTTGTTGTTGTTGTTGTGGTTGAAAAACCCATCTCTGTCTGTCAAAAATCTGCTCGAAACCCATTGTTATCGATAACATCTTAATTGTTATCGATAACATTTTGTTCCGGAGCCCAGAAAATCCATTGTTATCGATACCTTTGGTCTTTGTTATCGCTACCCTTGCGTCTGGACTGATGGTGGCCAAATGTTATCGATACCATTATTCCATGTTATCGATACCTTTACGTTTCTGGACAGTTTTTGTTAACTTTAATCTTACTCCACTACCTTGGGTCATAATCACCCCTAATCAAATCCTAGTACTTCCTGAGTATTTCTAACTCACCACTCGGTCATGCATGAATCCATTTAATGTTTCCTTAAATTCTAAATTCTCATATGGGCTTGAATTTGATATTTAAAATTCTTTTCTTTATATATATGAAAAACTAAGTTTGAACGGTATGAATGCGATTGTTAAAGGATTTTGAAACATTACGAATGCGACGACAATATTTCAGGACTCATCGACGGGTGAGTGCCTGGCAGAGGACATCGGGGTCCTTTAATTGGCCCGGCAGGAGCTATACGCTCATAATTGATATTTCAGGACCTCCCTTTGGGCAAGGTGCCTGGCAGAGGACATCGGGGTCCTTTAATTGGCCCGGCAGGAGCTACGGCTCACGACACTTGTACGAGACACATTATAATACTCGGAGCTTGAAATGCTTTTCATTGGAACTTACGATCGGTTTGAAAGTGAAATGTTGGAATTGGATTGTTATCACCGTTCGTCCATCAAATCTTGTTGCCATTGTTCATCTTGTCATTCCTCCTACATTTCGTATGCATATATTGCTAGATTAGAACTTTCTACTGGGCTAGTGTAGCTCAGACTTTCCTTCATTTCAGGTGCTAACACAGGACAGTAGTGCATGGTTGGATTGCTTGGACGTGAACACAGTTTTGAAAGCTAACATCGTGGAGTTACCGAGTCATCTTTGGGATTTTTTTTTTTGAAAGATGTATTTGTAACTCTATTATCAATTATTTGATTAAGAAATATTGTAACTTCTAAACTTTCTTTTGACATTCGGTGATTATGTTAATTTGGGCCTCGATGCCGAAAATTGTAATCTTTTGGGAAACTCTTGGTGGATGAATTGTAATTGTGAAATGGGAATGTCAAACTCTTTTGGGGTATTATCTGGAATATTGTGAGGTTTCTATTTATGAATATCCTTATTGATTATGTTGAAAATCGAGGGTGTGACAACGTTCCATTTCACAAATCAAGGTTTCTGAACAAGGAATAAGGTACGACCGGAAATGGAATGAATTAAGAAGTTTAATTTTCTACTACTTATTTTGCTTAGAATTAAGGATTCTCTCAAGCTAGAGATCCATCCAACAATGAGCCAAAAATATAACTATTTTCGTGTTTTGATCCCTTTCTTTCTGTAGGAGACACAGCCTAAAATCGAAATTCATTCCTTCGTCTGCCCAGGAAATGAAAAAAGAATTAGCATTTCATTTTATTAGTACCTCTAATCTTAATGTTATCCCTTTAAGCAATATAGGTGTATAACAACTTTTTTACCGGTTTTTCTTAGATTTTTTTAATGACCACAATCTGGAAATTTTTACTTTTTAATTATGTTTTATTTCCTTAAAAAAAAAACCCCAAACCTCACTCAAAGTTCAAGCTACACTATTTCCCAGCTTGCTGACTTGGGTTGGCAGGGAAAATCAGTCTTCGATACCACATAACATAAGAATGTCGTAGGTCTTTAGCTCCTTGATTCATTCCGTGGCACGAAATTGGCTAAACAATGGAGTACATATAGGACACACCGGTGCTAAAATTCTTGAAAGTCAGTCACAAGCAGGGAAGCCTGACCAAGGCCGACTAGCAGAGTAGTGATAAACACTTGGCACTAGTTTTTCAGGGCAGTCATTCGTTCTGGCTCGACTACTTTACTTATGATGAAGAGTCGGATTTGTTTGGGAGTGAACCTATGTCATACCAGCCACCAGCTCTTAAGCACACCCATTGGCATTGACTGATCCAAGTCTTCCCTGCCAGAAAAGTAGTGGTCGTGTATCATCATGGGCCACACGCTCTTATCCTAAACTTCGGTTATTCCTCTCTATATTGATTCGAACTTACTAAAGAGCCTACAACAATAGTTCCAAGAAGCTAAAGTGGTCTGGACGGGCTACTGATACTAATGATCCGCAAGCAACATAGTACATTTTGCTGAGAATTGAGAGTCACAACCCAAAAGGAACCTAAGGTTACTTTGATCAATTGCATCACAAATTGCTGTTGGAAGGCATGTGGATTGTATCGTATGGATAGGAATTGTTGACGTTACTCACTGAATTAAAGTAACTCAGGCCAGCCCGAAGACAATTGACTGGATTTCCACCCAGCCAATCTTGCCTGCATTCCAATCACGGAGCTGATCGATGCTTCGAGCATTCCAGTGTTGAAGTCTTTCTGCACAATGTCTTGAAGTTGAAATCCTTCAGGTGTGAAGCATGATGTAATTATGCAACTTATGCGAGGGAATCCTATTTTCCGGGTGCCCATTCTTCTCTAAACAAATGCACTAACACATTATGCTTCCTTCCATAATATGTTCTCCCTATCACATTTCAACTCCTGCTAAAATTTGTCTTTGGGTGTAGTTCATGACATGCTTACAATATATTACAGCACTGACTCGAGCTCTAACTCAGCTAATTACTAGAAGAGACATCAGTTCCACATCCCAAGTTTAACACCAATATAACAAAGAGCAACTATACATCGCTAGAGCAACTATCTGCAAAACAATTTAACATAGTGTCAACGAATCAAAAGTAGACTTCCAGAGATGGAACAAACTTTTACATGGTGATAAAAATGTACCAGTGGCCTATGCCGATATAAAGTTTAAAACGGCTTGGTTTATAGGTGAAGATGCCTCATGGTTCTGTACTACAGTACCTTCTCTAGCTACACCTTGGTTACAGGCATATACTAGAGCATCCGCTAGCGTAAGTCTGCTAGCTACACCTTGGTTTATAGGTGATGATGGAACAAACTTTAAGTTTGAAGGGTTTTTCTTACTCCTCCCCATTTTGAGCCTCCCAATTTATCACCTTTGCTACCGAGGGAACTCTTGAAGAAGTGCTGCTTAGATGGATGCATCAGAAATTCGGACTGATGGCTGAATAAAACAACCAGCGTCGCGGCCCGTGCCACCGCGAACATCTTTCTTCTGTAAGTTTGGAGGTTTTTTTTCTCCTCCCCTTTTTGAACCTCCCAATTTATCGCCTTTGCTACCGAGGGAACTCTTAAAGAAGTGCTTGCTTAGATGGATGCATCAGAAATTCGGACTGATTTCCAAATAAAACAACCAGCGGCACGTGCCACCGCAAACCTCTCAAATGACTGGAACCCAAAAATGACCGCCGAGAAGCCGCCATTTCGGCTCTCACAAATGATATGAGAATCCGACCACCGAGGTTCCATAACAACGTCGCATGCCGCCATTGTAATCCATCAACACTGATCCGAACGTTATCAGACACCACCATCGCCGTTCACCTTCATAACGGTAATGTCCGGAGACCACGCCGCACCCACCACAAAAACTCCACCTTGCCATTAGGCGATAACCGATAAACTCAAGAGACGAAATCGACGGGAGACCCACGCAAACCTCGTCACCACCCGCCACCAGGACCGCACCTTGCCGTTAAGCCAACCGGTTACACTCAAGAGTGAAAACCGGCGGGCAGTCGGAAAAGCAAGAGAGGTTCGGTACAGAGAGAAGGGGGAGAGTAAATTAAGATCTCAGAAGAGCATCATTGCTTACGTAGAACTTGAGAAGCTTGCTCTCCTGTTAGAAATTTCATCAAACAGTTCAGCATCAAAAAAGTATAGTGCTCAAAATTTCAATTAGAAATAAAGAAATCTAAGACACAAAGGAGTTAAAAAGTTGTGCCTTTTTCTCCTCAAGCTTGTTAAAGCCAAAGATTTGGAGTCCCTTCTCTCCTTTCTCTGTTGACAAACCTTCCCTCGTACATTTTAGCTGCTTGAAGACTTCCTTGATGGGAATGTTCTCCTAAACACCACCAATACATAACAAACTCAAGATGGATTTGCAACAAAAAAAGTTAGGTGTAAAAACTCGTCTAGAATGTATCTTTAATATTGTAAGCAGATTGGTATTGGGGGGCTTGAATGGGAGGGAGATGGAAATTGGAAAATTATAGGATTTCCAAAAAGAGCACGAATAACAGCTCCGAACGCAGTTGTGTCTGGAGTGGTGGTTGAGAATATGTATGTAGACTTAGGGAGCTATTATAGAGAAAAGTAATCTAGAATGATGTCATTGGCGGACACAAGGGTGCCTTGACCCTGCAAACCTCCAAATATTCGCACTAGTTGTACTAGTTTTTAAGTTTATTTGAAAAAGTTCGATGGAATCGGCCCTACAAGTCCTTAGGCGCACAAAAACTCTAAAAATCTTCATATATGCGTAGAAAAAAATTACCTAAAATTTCAAGTTATCAACTATTTTTTGGTTGCACGTGTAAAGTCAACTTTCAGTTCGTCCCAGATTGGGTTAAGTATTGGCACTTCTTTCTACCTGTATAAAGATGAGATTTGGTTGGTCAATTTTAGCCTGCATTTTTCTAGAATCCATTTTGTATGTAGTAGGACTACTCCTTTAATTCGCATTGATTTATGCCTTGCTATAGCCTAAATGGTGCAACCAGGCCAATCCTATTCTGTGATGAAAAGAAACAAGGAACTGACTGACATATCAACTAAAAGAACATATTACCATCTTCTCCAAAACAACCTCACAAAAAGAGAGAACTACTTAGAATGAAGAATGCACTTCACTAGAAGCCCATGTTCAGTAAAATCAAGAGTCCAAGCAAACCTCAATGTGACAAAACCAATGAACCAATATTTCTCGAAAAATACGCAGTGATGCCTCTTCTCGTCTAACTATATAAAGCATGACAGCAACTAGCAAGTAGCGATGCCAATCATGTTGAAACTAACCTCGTAAGTGTTTGAGATAAAAACCGGGCACACTCGGCTGCATGCTTGAGTTAAGCTGGACACCAATGCCAGTCTTTACAGCAATGATTAACTTAGAACATACTCTGAAACTGTATCCGAATTTGAAAAACAAATACTCAGCACACCGTGAAAGAAGCCTGCAAAAGATAATAGTACATGATTTCATTTCCTTTTAACATAATAGCCATCTTCAGTCTTCCCAAACCTAAGATGAATCAGACACCATTAGCATATTTTCCACATGAAAAGTTTCCAGGTAAAAGAAATAGAACGAAAATTCACTCTTAACTATTAATCACCTTTTGAAAATCACGCAGCAAGACTTTAGCCAAAAAAGATTTATACCAATCTTTAAATTGCAGATTTGATTGGACACCATTGGATGCCCTCGTAACTCCTAGATGTGGAAGCTATAGAATATAACTTGAGAACTGTTAACTTCTTTATTTATTGTTCAGGCAGTCAGCAAGGACAAATTCCCTCGTGGATGGGGGATTTGCAATATCATCAACTTGTTTGGCACCCAAGCAAAGCAAGATTATCAGCACTATGTATTTATTATTTGTCTTGTTTTGCTTATGGCAACTGGCTGAGTACCTTCTTTTTGCTTAGTTTAATTTAGATTCTGGTGATGTATCAAACTCTGATCCCTATGATCTCTGTCTCCTTCGTTGCTTAATAGTATGACATTCCGTTGCACCAAAAAAAGAGAGGAGAAAATACATGTTAACCAAGATGATAGCCCAACCTAGGACATAAGCCGAATGCACATCACGGAAGTCTAAAGAAAATCTCAACTATTACCATAGAACCGCTAGAAACCTCCAGGTTCATGTAAACATCACTATTGATAATAGTCTGATATGTTGAAACTCTCCTCCGCTTGCTGCGACCATTGGGAGAAACCCTAGAGGTTTTTTCTTCTGCAATCATTACCCAAATCAATAACAATATGAGGAAAGAAAGGTAATTAAAATAAAAGCCATTCCAACTAGCAAAACATAAAGGAAAAGTATCTCAATTAGAAGCTCGTAACAAAAGTTCATCACAGAAAAATCAGTTCAAAGATTATGATACGGAGAGAGATTATGATACGGAGAGAGAGAGAATCAGATCATGCCTCATATCTTAAAACACCACTGCCAAAGTAACTAGCTGGACACATATCTACGATTGCAACCGCGTCAACAACAGTGAGAAGGCAGACAGCTCGAGGACTTGTCTGAACAATTGACAATATTTTTCCAAAAATGTCCTAAAATCACGTAAGCACACCAATATCTAGGCTTTACCTCTCCTACTAGTATGTTCAGAACATGTGGAGTGAGTTTCCTCCAGCTGTGTCTATAGCAAGCCGACTTTAGGGGGAATGCAAATAGCTCGAGGACTCGTCTGAACAACTGACAATATTTTTCCAAAATTGTCCTAAAATCACCAAAATCACGTAAGCACACCAATATTACTTAGGGGGAAAAGATTAAGGCAGACTCCTCCATATCTAGGCTTGCCTCTGCTACTAGTATGTTCAGAACATGAGTAGTGAAGTTTCCTCCAGCTATGTCTATGGCAAGCTGACCTTCGCTAGAAAACAAGAGGAAGTAAAAAAAAATTCTTCAAATATGCATTGCAGAAAACGTGCATGTCCCTGACTTGACTAGTGACGGAAAATTCAAAAAATATGTAAAGGCAAACAAAAGTGACAAATATAGCAATTGTGCACAGTAACTCTCGTCCGATGTATGCTGAGGGGTCGAGGAGATATATTCTCAGTATTACGGTATGTCATATCTAATGAAGTAGGAAAAACCGAAAAAAAGTACTCCCTTTGTTTCAAAACTTTGGAAAGAAAGTACCATCGCATGTAGTTTGACATGCTTAGACAGCGTTTTAAAACTATAACCGTATAGTGGGTCAGTTAAATCTATAGCGAAGTTCATCTTTCCAAGGCTGCCAACCAGTTTTGGATTCAATAGAACATCATCAAATTCAAGTGACTTTCAAGTTTTGACCCATATATTTATAGATAGCCATGACAGACGGGGCAGTTGTTACTATGTTTCATTACTTGTTGCTGTTCAAAAAAAAAAAAGTTTCATTACTTGTTGTGTATCTCAGGTGCTGAGAGAGAGTATTTTATGACAAGTCTAACATTATTCTGCATTTCTCAATCTGTTTGAATGCAGTTGGATTGATCTCAAAGCAGGTTTTGTATGTTATCGACACTGAGAATTGGGAATGCAACTAAAATTAATGGAAATAGGGTGATTACTTATTTCTATAAAAAGAATTGGTTATCGCTTAGCCATTAATTAAGGCATCGGTACGGAGTTGCGTCAGTTGTGAACATAGACTAGGCTGAAAAGGATATTACAAATAATGCAAGGGCAAAACCTAAATAGCAAATGCTAGGAGATCACACAGAACAGTGGTACAATACAAAACCTTCACATTGATTTTCAGGCTGGGGGAAGGAACATTATGTTATTTGATGCGGATCCGCATGAAAAAATTCACCTTCTAACTGATCTTGTTACAATTATATTTGGTGCTGATGTAACTCATCCTCAACCTGGGGAGGGTTCGAGCCCCTCAATAGCCGCAGTAAGTTGTCAGGATCTTTTGTCGGTCATTTATGGTTTGTATTTATAAATCTTTTTTAAACACGTGTTTC
This sequence comes from Rhododendron griersonianum, assembly GCA_018127125.1. Lineage (NCBI taxonomy): Eukaryota > Viridiplantae > Streptophyta > Magnoliopsida > Ericales > Ericaceae > Rhododendron > Rhododendron griersonianum. The sequence continues at coordinate 5,961,567 of CM030788.1, read as the reverse complement.
CTCTTTTATGACAAAGCAGAGTGTCAAATACAAGGAAATGATATCATGATGTTCCAAATGAGCAAAAAAAATCAGCTTTTGTTTCTCATTCCCTCTCTCCCACTCTCCTTCTCCTCCCTGTCAAACAATTTTTTGCCAAGTTTAAGTAGAATCTCAGTTGGAACAATAGGCAGAAGTTAATCATGTCGTTTCTAAGACCCTCAAGTAAGAAGGCATGTCACTAGAAGCCCACGTTCAAAACCATCAAGAGTCAGAATCACAATCAAAGAGTCATCGAAGATCAATTAATGACACAGTATCTGGTTATGAATCTTCTAGCCCCCCATAGATAGATCATGACCCCAAGTAAGACCATGTTTGAACTAAAAAATGGGAAGTGTTGGAGATGAAATACCGGCTCCTTAGGTTGCATCCTTGAGGGAAGCTGAACACTGCTGAGGGCAACAGCCATAGGAACCCATGAAAATCTGAAAACCTCATTCTCCCATTCCTCCTGTCAAGAGAGTTGTCATCATGCATATTAGCTTCGTCAATGCAATGTCCTAGTTCAAGATGTTCTTTAGCACCATTTTCTTCACCACATGAACTTAGAACATGCTCTGAACCGTTAGGTGACAGCATGACTTGACAAATACTCGCGACACGAAGACTGAAGCCTGCAACAGAGTAAAGATCGAGACAACATAAGAAAATTGATGAAAAAATATCAGAAAAAGGATGAAAGTCATAGGCACAGTTCAAAGCCAAGCACAAGCTGGCTACATCCCCACTCTCACGAGATCTTAAAAGTGAAAGGAAAATACAATATGCTTTATGAAAAGAACAAATGGTTCGAGATACAGGGATGTATTGTCGAGGCATAAGAATTTGGGTGCAGTGAGTAGTGTAGTGCAAGCTGCTATAGTTGTGGGTCGAAGGGGTTTCAAGAACACCATTGGACACAATAAGAAGAAATAGACAGAAACGAGCAGAAGAAGAGAAATAGGTGACTTCTATAGGAAGACAGGGCCAAAAATATGATAGTTACTTACCATGGCTGAGGCTAGTGAAGATGGGCACGATGGCAGTTTGGCTGAGAAGGGGTGATTATCGGCAGTGGTGTGTTGGATTTTCCAGGAAAGGAAGACCAAAATAGAGTGAAGAACACAAAAAAAGAACAAGGAGAGAGGCAGAGATGAAAGGGAGAGGTGGTACACAGAATACAGATAGTGATATCCGCTGTAGAAGAATGGAGAAAGTCGTTCATCGATGATGACAGAAGAAGCTACCAAGGAAAAAAAGGAGAGAGAACCAGAATAGAGGCACATATATATGTTACATGGACTTGGATACTCCATAGAGCTCAAGTTAAGATGGATCAAGGTGACACCCTCTTACACTTATGTGTAAAGTACCATCAGTTTCCATGTCTAGTACTACTACTAGACATGATTCCAGATCCCGATTTTATTAATGATGTTGATAGTGGTGGCAACACCATACTGCATCTAGCTGTTTTTGAAAAACGATTGGAGGTATGTCATTTGGTCCTAGTTGCTAAATTTTTTTGGCATATTATTGAACTTTATTTCTTAACCGTCCTTTCATATGCATACGAGCATATCAGTGATCAGTACTCCATTGGTCTCATAACGAATTGTTTTTTTAATAAAAAACTAAGTACTTTCCTAAATATTGCTAGTCTTTTCTTGTCTTTTTTTTTATCAGCAAAGAAAGGTTTTCATACCATTACAAAATGATACAAAATAGAAACTCTGTAGTGATACACCAGGAAGCATCATGCACAAACAATAGTACCTCACCGAGAGAGAGAGAGCAGCTAGCACTTCGGGACTCCACGTAAAGAGAGAATTTGAACCATGTGCAAGACTTTTGATTTATTTGGAATTTTAACCATTCTTTTCCTTTTATCTAATGGTATGTCCGTACGTGTATTATTAATTCAGATGATCAAGCATGTGCTTAGCAGTGGCAAAATAAAGGTGAATGCAAAAAATAATAGTGGGCGAACAGCGCTGGATATTTATTTGCGATCAGGAGGAAATCCAACAGGTTCGGAGATTCAAGAGATCTTACTTAATGCCGGGGCCAAAAGGCGTGAACAGACTATTGTAGAGGTCAGGGTTGAGGTTGAGGAGCTTGAGCGCGAACAGACTATTGTAGATGTTGGGGTTGAGGTTGAGGAGCTTGAGCGCAAACAGACCATTGTAGAGGGTGGGGTTGGGGTTGAGGTTGAGGAGCACGAGCCCGAGTGGCTGAGTAAGAGAAGGGATACATTCATGGTTGTAGCTTCACTGATTGCGGCAATGGCATTCCAAGTTGGGGTGAACCCGCCGGGTGGTGTTTGGCAAGACAATTTAGTCGGACACAAAGCCGGGGAAGCTATACTTGCTTTTACCAACCCCTACGCGTACTACAACATAATGGTCGCAAACACGGTTGGATTCTTTTTGTCTCTGAGTACAATCTTACTACTCATTTACACTTTGCCAGAGCCACAAAGGGAATATCGATGGACTCGAGCTTCGATCACATGGTGTACATTCATGTTACTTAGCCATACTTACATGTCTTCTGTCAATGGTATGACACCGAAGAAGGGATATCGTGGGTGGATTCTAACGGAAGCCTTCATATGTATTCATATTCTGTGGATCACTTTGATGACAATTTTATTGTTGCGCAGGATTCTCAAGGTCGGAGAAGGTAGTACTATATCCCACATGCTCCGCCGCTTGTTCCTGCCCCCGTCAAATCCTTTGAGTTTCATTCTTCCGAACGTACTCTCCAGGCGGACGGATTTAAGAAAAATATTATATACATGAGTATTTGATAAACCTTTAATGGAGTGTACTAGTTCAAAATATGTTTGTTAAAAATCGATCTCCATAGGAAAAACAAGGAGATTTCAAGAAGACATCACTATTCAATATGTTGTGCTCAATTTTTTAAAGGAGAATAAAAATGTTTCTGAATTCTACAAAGGACACTGAATTATTACCTTCGAAAAAATATCTGAATTGATCGTTCAATAACGTTAAATCTCTCTCAATAATTCGTGTCGTCTTGAGGTCCACTTCTATTTCCAGTGACAATCTTTCGAGAGTATATGTGACCATTTGACAAATTGATGTGTGCTCAACTTCGTTCATGGTTATCCATAATGGTTACACACCAGGCCGTCTTGAGATTTTTGAGGCTCGAAGATATTATGTTAGCATAACCAATCTTTCCTGCGATCTCTTTTCAATAGATGACATATTTAACCGCTCAACCGTTCTAGGGACATATATACCCGAGCAAATATAAGTTTTTATCAACTTCAATTATAAGAAGTTCCTCCACTGTTTTGTTATAATGGAGTTTAGTAAAAGGTTAAATCCACCGCATACAAGGCCATCGTCCAGTTTCCTAGTCCAATTGGCTCAAGTCACTCATCTCTCGTCTTTCTGCCTCTCTATGTATTGTCAACAACAATCATGCTTCTCCTAAATTTTTGCTATGGTATATTGGTATTTCTTTCGGTATTGTCTACTTTTCGTAAATTTTGTTTAACTTTTCTCCGTATTTTTTGGAAATAATTATTCGTCACTCTCGAATCAACAACACTCAAGGGCCGCTTGGTCTTCCTAATTTTTAGCTATTGTTATTTGTTTAACAGTTCATCGAATTTTTTTATTACTCGTTCGTCTCGACCAGATGAATAAAAATCTACGAAAATGTGGATCAAAGTTGAGCTTTTAATATGTGATTTTTTACAAATTATTTCATTAATGGAAATGCATGTTTCTGTAGATTATCGTTGGCTTTAATTTTATGAATAACCCCATACTCGTAAATTCCTGGAGTCGCCACTGTCCACCACCTCCCTCTACTGCCACTGAACCTTCACCGCTCCTGACCCCACCACCATTTATTGAGTTTTCATTCATACCAGCATCTGTAACCTCCACTTTCACAACCGTTGTCTCCACCAGAGTGGGTGGCAGTTGTGTCTCTCCCTCGACTTGAGGCACAACTGTCCACCACCTCCCTCTACTGCCACTGAACCTTCACCGCTCCTGACCCCACCACCATTTATTGAGTCTGTAATCTCCACTTTCACAACCGTTGTCTCCACCAGAGTGGGTGGCAGTTGTGTCTCTCTCGACTTGAGGCAATGGGGCACTTGCGTTGGTAGAGTCCATTGAAAATTTAAATCCTCAAAGAATTACCGTTTCTGTCAAAAGAAAGCACCGATTGATATACATACTTATAGTCCACGTAAGTGGCTGAGAGAAAATTTCACCAGACTACTTGCAAATGTACAATCCAGCAGCAGCTATGAGATCACCACTTGAATAACCAAAACAAAAGATAAAAACAACTAAGGACAGATTAGATTTCTTTGTTTGTTTTTGCAATCCAAAAGGCTCTCTAAACTCCACAAAACCATGTAACTTTTTCTAGCTATATCTTTGTGTTGCTCCATGTGCATATTATGCAGATGAATTCATCAAATCAGCTACAATGTCACTGCATTTCATCAGAAGGATCATCATTTGCGGGGAAATGTCAACGCCATTGGTGGTGGAACTAGTACTTTGTCTGCTCTCGTTTTTTAACCCTTGAGCACTCAGTAGCATATGACCAATAGTCCTGAGAAGAGAAAAACTAGGATCTTGTGAAGAGGTCATGACACATCAAAGATCAGACCGCATGATTTGGAATTAAGGTTAAAAATGCCCTTCTTTTTTCGTCTCTTACATACAGGACTAACAAAATTGGGTTGGAAAAATTATGAAAACTACGATCAAACAACCAAAACACATAGACTTAGAGTAGAAATATACACACACAGATACACAGATAGAGAAGTTAAATCTAAGGTGCAAGAAGACGCAAACCTTTGGTAAATCACTGAAGCAATAGTCGAAAACACGATGGTATTTGTTTTCGCTATCGTCGTCTTCTTCTCCGTCTCCGTCGCCATTGTTGTCTGATGAGATCATCGTGAAGTTATGAACAAAACCCTATTCAGAGCCGCTGGATGCTTTGCACGTATGTTTGTGGGGTATATATAGAGAGAACGACTGCAGCCTCCAAGCCAACGAAAGGAATCAAATGATGACCTGTTTACACCTAGATTATTTAAACTGAAAACGGGAGATGTTTAATTTTCTAATTAACTTAGGAAGATATTAAAATATGCTAAGATAAACATAGAGTGAATATCGTTGTTATGCTATTATGGAGATTAACTAGAAAAAGAAAGAAATCTGGAAAGCATTATTGTTTCCCCTTTTAGTATGGGAGACGTTTTAATTTTCTAATTAATTTAAAAAGAATTTATAAACATATGGGGAAAAGAGATAATGATAAAAACTATTTTCATGGGAGAGGTTTTACTTTTATGATTAATTTAAAAAAAAATTAGAAACGTATGAAGATATACGTAGAGATGTATGGTTTTTTTTTTTTTGAAGGCAAAAAAAATTCATTGATTTCTGAAAATGTTACAAGAATTAATAGGAACAAGTCATGATGGTATCCAACCCGACACCCAATCGATCTACAATGCTAAGAGAAATCATGTGCCCATCTGAGACTCAAACCCCAAGTTTGTCAAAAAAATCAAACACGAAAAATCCATTGAAACAAAGCCCACACCTGTTGGCCTAAGGAAAAATAATCACTTTTCTCAAGTTTTAAATACGTACACGATAATTGGTGTAGATGAATAATGCTAATTTTTTATTTTCCATATGAACCTCTTGATTGAAAACATCTTCCGACCCAAATTCGGAAGATGGTCAAGTACATTAACTTGCATTGGATTTTTAATAACAGTTTGAAGTTTATTAAAACAGAACATGAAATAAAGTATAGAAGTAACCTAAATTAGATGACGAGAAGGATAATAATTTTTTTCCGGATTTTTCTTAGATTTTTTAAATTATCGAAATCTAAGATGGTCAACTACATTAACTTTCATTGGATTTTAAAAAAAAAGTGTGAAGTTTACTAAAGCAGAACAAGAAATAAAGTATTGAAGCAACCTAAGTTAGGTGAGGAGGAGGATAATAACCTTTATACCGATTTTTCTTAGATTTTTTTAATTATCAAAATCTAGGATGCATGGTCAACTACATTAACTTGCATTGGATTTTTCGAAAAAGTGTGAAGTTTATACAAAAATAATAGGAAACAAATTAGTATATATGGAAGCAACCGAAATTAGGTGAGGAGAAGAATAATAACTTTTTTCCCAATTTTTCTTAGATTTTTTTTTTAATTATCAAAATCTTGGAACAATGAGGAAAGAAAGAATTACTATGTTTCTACTTCACAAATTAAGGCTTCCGAACAAGGAATGTCGAATGATAAGGTACGACCAGAAACGGAATGAATTAAGAACTTTAATTTTTTACTTATTTTGCTTAGATTTTAATAGTTTTGTTAATTCTCTCAAGTTAGAGATCCAACAATGAGCCAAAAATATAATTATTTTTAGTGTTTTGATCCCTTTCTTTTCGTGAGAGACACAACCTAAAATCGATATTTAAAACTTCATCTGCGTAGGAGACGAATAAAGAATTAGCATTTCATTTCTTTCGTGCCTCTAATCTTAATGTTATCCCTTCAAGCAAAATAGTGTCTAACAATATTTTTACCGATTTTTCTTAGAATTTTTTAATGATCGCAATCTCGGAATTTGTACTTTAACTACAGTACATTGTAACTTTTGAGAAGAACTAAGATTCAACAACATGCTAAAGTTAGAGCATCTCCACCATAGTTTTTTTTGGATATCAAATTTTGAGACATCTAATTGTTACACAACCTTCCACAACAGAACTGTTAAATTTGTGGAATCCCAAACCAAATCGAGCCATTCAATGGGCTTATAACCCAGTTGGCAACTCCTGGTTCTCCCCAAGTGGGAGACCAGGGTTCGAGCTCCTCTATGGGCGTGTGGTGTTCAGGGCTATGAATAGCTTCTGACATCCCTGTGGACTAACATACTAACTTTTCGCTAACCCATTTATAGTACAATATTGGCAACAAAAAAAAAACCAAACCAAATCTTATATCCCAATTAATTAGGGTCGGCTACATGAATCGTTTTTCTCCATTGAACGTTATCAATGACTACTTGTTCACTGAAACGCATTAGACTCTCTAGTCAATGCTAGTATTAAATATTACTAGTAACTTTTAATCTCAATATCCTTTGATATCATACTCACTAGTGTTGTACCAAATTTACGATTGTATTTTTTTTCATTCTAGTGTATCGAATTGGCAAAACTTATATGCACAGGTGAGATTAACATGCACATCCAAACTTGTATTTTTTTTTATTCTTATAAATATAGGATTAAAAAAGAAAATAAACCAAAACTAAAATGTGTATTTTTTATACTAATAAAAAATTACTCCTAACAGCGAAGTCATTGGACAAAACCCGGCCTTGTTTTTGCCCTTAGTACAGTTGGTCGCCAAGTTAATTTTCAACCACTTCTCTCTCTCTCTCTCTCTCTCTCTCTCTCTCTCTCTCTCTCTCTCTCTCTCTCTCTCTCTCTCTCTCTCTCTCTCTCAATTTCTAAAAATAAAAAATCAAAACTGTGAGTTAATTCCAGCCCTTAGTACAGTTGGTCGCCAAGTTAATTTTCAGCCACTTCTCACAAATCTCTCTCTCTCTCTCTCTCTCTCTCTCTCTCTCTCTCTCTCTCAATTTCTAAAAATAAAAAATCAAAATTGTGAGTTAATTTCCAGCCACTTCCCACAAATCTCTCACCCCTCTCCACTCTCTCCCTCCCACCCCACGTTTTCTCTCTCTCAATTTCTAAAAATAAAAAAATCAAAATTGTGAGAATTTAGGATGAGGCATTTGCAAACTTGTGGGACTCAAACACATTTTCATAATATATTGACAAGCGTTATACCCGTTCGATGCATGGGATAAAAAGACAATTTATGCGGACTCGACACTTTATAGCAGGAACCACACAAATGCGTGGTGAAGAGATGAGTTGAGTCACCACATAAATATATTTATCATTAGATATATAACTTTTCCTCAATTCCCCTAAAAACTCTCACCCCCTCTCTCTCTCTCTCTCTCTCTCTCTCTCTCTCTCTCTCTCTCTCTCTCTCTCTCTCTCTCTCTCTCTCTCTCTCTCTCTCTCTCTCTCCAAATTTTTAAAATATAAAAGAAAAGGAAAAATCTAGGAAATTAGGGATGGGAGTTTGGAGGGTTTGGAAACTCATACGCATTCCTATAATATATTGATAGATAGATTTGGTAAGAAGAAGCAAACCTTTGGTAAATCACTAAAGCAATAGTCGAAAACACGATGGTATTTGTTTCCATTATCGTCGTTGTCATCTTCTTCTTCATCTCCGTCGCCATTGTTATTTGATGAAATCATCATAGAGCTATAAACAAAACCCTATTCAGAACCGTTGGAGGGCTTGTCGCGTATGTTTGTGGGGTATATATAGAGAGAGCGACTGCGGCCTCGAAACCAACGGAAGTAATCAAAGGATGACCTGACCTGTCTACACCTGGATTAACTTAAAATGAAAACGTTTATCACGCAAGATGTTTAATTTTCTAATTAACTTAGGAAATAAAGAAATCCGTTGTTATGCTATTATCCATTAACTAGAAAAAGAAAGAAATCTAGAAGAATTATTGTTTTCCCTTTTTTTATACATAAATGAGGAAGAGCGATAATGATAAAAATGTTTTTTCACAGGAGACGTTTTAATTTTTTAATTAATTTAAAAAGAATTTAGAAAACATATGAAGATATACGCAGTATACATAGAGCGTCTGCGGCCTCAAACCACCGAAAGGAATCAAATGATGACCTGACCTGTCTACACCTGAATTACTTAAAATGAAAACGTTTATCACGGGAGATTTTCAATTTTATAATTAACTTAGGCAAGAAATTAAAGTATGCTAGATAAACATAGAGTGGATATCCGTTGTTATGCTATTATGCATTAACTAGAAAAGAAATAAATTTGGAAAGTATTTTTGTTTCCCCTTTTTTCTGATTTTACATAAATGAGGAAAAGAGATAATGATAAAATAAATTCATGGGGAGACGTTTTAATTTTAATTTTCTAATTAATTTAAAATGAATTTTAGAAACATATGAAGAATATACGCAAAGATGAATGGAATGCCGGAATGCGTACACAGAAAAATTATCACTTCTCTTGTTTTTCAATATTCTACTTCTCAAGTTTTAAATATGTACATGATAACTTGCACATTTATACCTTCCCGTTTTACTGGTGTAGATGAATAATTGTAATTTTTCATTTTCCATAAGAATCTCTTGAATGAAAACCTCTTCCGACCCTAATTCGGAGGATGGTCAAATACATTAACTTACATTGGATTTTTTTTTTTAAAAAGTGTGAAGTTTATTAAAGCAGAACACGAAATAAAGTATAAAAGCAACCTAAATTAGGTGAGGATGAGGATAGTAACCTTTTTCCTATTTTTCTAAGATTTTTTTGAATTATCGAAATCTAGGATGGTCAACTACATTAACTTGCATTGGGTTTTTAAAAAAATGTGAAGTTTATTAAAGCAGAACATGAATAAAGTATAGAAGCAACCTAAATTAGGTGAGGAGGAGGACAATAACCTTTTTCCCAATTTTTCTTAGATTTTTTTTAATTATTGAAATCTGAGATGGTCAACTACATTAACTTGCATTGGAAATTGAATTTCATTCCTCCATCTGCGTAGGAGACAAAAAAAAAAGAAGAATTAGCATTTCATTTCATTATCCCTTCAAGCAATATAGTGTGTAACAACTTTTTACCGATTTTTCTTTGATTTTTTTAATGACCGCAATCTCGAAATTTATACTATTTAATTATGTTTTGTTTGCGTACATTGTAAATTTTGAAAAGAACTATGTTTCAACATCATGTTATAATTAGAGCATCTCCACCATAGTTTTTTTTTGATATCAAATTTCCAGACGTCTAATTGTTACGTAACCTTCAACGGAAGTGATAAATTTGTGGAATTCAAAACAAACCGAGCCTTATGTCCTAACTAATTGGGATCAGCTACATGAATTCTATTGAACTCTATCAAGGGCCCCACCAAGTGTCTATTGTTGTGATCTAAATCGTTCATATTTTAAGATCCGTAATATAGTATTGTCATGCAAAAAATCAGCTTGATCGAAAGTTGATAGATATATCAAAATTTGAATTTTGATTTATAAATTAGACAATCTAATTTTTGTCAATTATAATAAAGATAGACTATCTATTTTACAAGGCAAAATTTCAATTTTTGATACTCCTATTGCTGTCCGATCAAGTTTATTTCTTGTATGGATACACTACTACGTGGGGTCTATAAGATGAACAATTCAGATCAACAATAAACACACGGTAGGACCAAAAAAGGTGATGGTTGAAAAGTGAAATTTTTCACAGCCGGTAGAAAGGATTTAATCTCCCCAATTTATCGCCTTGCTGAATAAGTGCTGGTTAGATGGATGCCATCAGAAATTCAGACTGATTGTTGAATAAAACAACCAGCAGCCCGTGCCACCACAAACCTCTCAAATAACTGGAACCCAAAAATGACTGCCGAGAAGCTGCCATTTCGGTTCTCACAAACGGTATGAGAATCTGACCACCGAGGTTCCATAACGCCGTTGCATGCCGCCACTGTCATCCATCAACACCAATCTGAAAGTCACCAGGCACCACCATCGTCGTTCACCTTCATAACTGTAATGTCCGGAGACCACGCCGCACCCACCGCAAAAGCTCCACTTTGCCATTAGGCGACAACCGATAAAATCCAAGAGACGAAATCGGTGGGAGACCCATGCAAACCTCGTCACCACCTGCCACCAGGACCGCACCTTGCCGTTAAGCCAACCGGTTACACTCGAGTGAAAACCGGCAGGCAATCGGCAAAGCAAGAGAGGTTCGGTACAGAGAGAAGGGGGAGAGTAAATTAAGATCTGAGAAGAGCATCATTGCTTACGTAAAACTTGATAAGCTTGCTCTCCTGTAAGAAATTTCATCAAACAGTTCACCATCAAAGAAGTATAGTGCTCAAAATTTCACACAAAGGAGTTAAAAAGTTTGTCTTTTTCTCCTCAAGCTTGTTAAAGCCAAAGATTTGGAGTCTCTTCTCTCCTTTTTCTGTTGACAAACCTTCCCTCATACATTTTAGCTGCTTGAAGAGTTCCTCGATCGGAATGTTCTCCTAAACACCACCAATACATAACAAATTCAAGATGGATTTGCAACAAAAAAAGATGGGTGTAAAAACTCGTCTAGAATGTTCTTTGATATTGTAAGTAGATTGGTATTGGGGCTTGAATGGGAGATCCAAGCCATATCATTTATGGAAATTGAAAAATTATAGGATTTCCAGAAAGAGCAAGAAACATTGCAAGGAAAAATTAACGGTTCAGGACGCAGTTGTGTCTAGAATTGTGGTGGAGAGTTTGTGTGTAGACTAAGGGAGCTATTATAGATAAAATTAATCCACAATGATATATCATTGGCGGACACAAGGGGTGCCACCGTGCCAGGGTGCCCGGACCCCGCAAACCTCCAAATATTCGCACTAGTTGTACTAGTTTTTAAGTTCATTTGAAAAAGTTCTATGGAATCGGCCCTGCAAGTCCTTAGGCGCACAAAAACTCTAAAAGTTTTTATATATGCGTAAAAACTAACTCCCTAAAATTTCAAGTTATCAACTATTTTTTGGTTGCGCATGTCAACTTTTAGTTCATTCCAGATTGGGATAAGTACTGGCGCTAAGTACTGGCACTGCTTTCTGCCTACATAAAGATGAGAGTTGGTTGGTCAATTTTAGCGTGCATTTTTCCAGAATCCATTTTGTATGTAGTAGGACTACTGCTTTCGCATTGACTTATGCCCTTTTACGGCCTAAATGGTGTAACCAAGCCAACCCTATTCTGCGATGAAAAGAAACAAGAAACTAACTTACATATATCAACTAAAAGAACATATTACCATCTTCTCCAAATCAACCTCACAAAAAGAGAGAACTACTTAGAATGAAGAATGCACTTCACTAGAAGCCCATGTTCAGTAAAATCAAGAGTCCAAGCAAACCTCAATGTAACAAAACCAATGAACCAATAATACACGACAAATATGCAGTGATGCCTCTTCTAGTCTAACTATATAAATCATGATAGCAACTAGCAAGTTGCAATGATGTTGAAACTAACCTCGTAAGTGTTTGAGAAAAAAATCGGGCACACTAGGCTGCATGCTTGAGGGAAGCTGCACACCATCACATCACAACAGCTCCATCAATACCAGTCTTTACAGCAATGATTTCCTTACAGCATGAACTTAGAACATACTCTGAAACTATATCTGAATTTGAAAACAAATACTCAGCACACCGTGAAAGAAGCCTGCAAAAGATAACAGTACATGATTTCATTTCCGTTTAACATGATATACCCCTCTTCAGTATTACCAAACCTAAGATTAATCAGACACCATTAGCATATTTTCCACATGCAAAGTTTCTAGGTAAAAGAAATTGAACAAAAATTCGCTCTTAACTATTAATCACCTTTAGAAAATCACGCAGAAAGACTAGCCAAAAAAAGATTTATAACAATCTTTAAATTGCAGATTTCTACCATGCGTAAATTTTGATTGGACACCATTGGATGCCCTCGTAACTCCCAGAACTGTTAAACTTCTTTATTTATTGTTCTTATTAGCTGAAAGAAGGTACTCAGCCAGTTGCCACAAGCAAACAAGAAAAATAATAAATCCATAGTGCTGATAATCTTGCTCCCTTGGGCACCGAACAATTAAGTTGATTATCTTTTAGTCACAGTGCAAATTCCCCCGTCCACGAGGGAATTTGTCCTTGCTGACTGCCTGAACCTTGCTAGTATTCTTGACTAGCCCTTTTGCCTAACCTTGGTGCAGCACTGCAGCTCCTGGTTGCTGCTTTTTGTTTAGTTTAATTTAGATTCCGGGGATGTATCAAAGAATTTTTCTATGATACACAAATCACTTTTTGGTGTATGGTACCAAAAAAATCACTTATATTGCAAGTATTCCACATTGAGTAGTAAGTATTTCATAAGGAGTAGTAAGTATTTTACATTGGGTGGTGAGTATTCCAGATGTATAATACTTATCACTAAATGTGGAATACTCACCACTTCATATGAAATACATCCACACTGAGTGGTAAATATTTCAAATGGAATGGTAAGTATCCCACATTGAGTAGTAAAAATTCTACACTTACCACTCAATTTGGGATACTTACCACTTCTTATGAAATACTTACAACTCAATGTGAAATACTTACCACTAAAGTAGCTTTTTTGGTACCATACACAATATATATATGTATATATATATATACTGTGTACCATAGATGGACTCTGTATCAAACTCTGATCCCTATGATCTCTGTCTCCTTCATTGCTTAATAGTATGATATTCCATTGCACCTTAAAAAAAGAAGGAAATACATGTTCAACAAGACGATAGCCCAACCTAGGACATAAGCAGAATGCACATCACGCAAGTATAAAGAAAATCTCAACTATTACCATAGAACCGCTAGAAACCTCCAGGTTCATGTAAACATCACTATTGATAACAGTCTGATTTGTTGAAACTCTCCTCTGCTTGTTGCGACCATTGGGAGCAACCCTAGAGGTCCTGTATTCTGCAATCAGAAACAATATGAGGAAAGAGAGGTAATTAAAATAAAAGCCATTCCAACTAGCAAAACAGAAAGGAAAAGGGTCTCAATTAGAAGCTTGTAACAAAAGTTCATCATAGAAGAGTCAGTTTAAAGATTAGGAAATGGAGAGAGAGAGAGAGATCATGCCTCGTATCTTAAAACACCACTGCCAAAGTAACCAGCCGGACACATATCTACGATTGCAACCACTCCACCAGCAGATAGAATGCAGAAATCTTGAGGACTCGTCTGAACCACTCACAATATTTTCCCGAAAATGTCCTAAAATCACCAAAATCACGTAAGCACGCCAATATTACTTAGTGGGAAAAAATTAAGGCAAACTCCTCCATATCTAGGCTTACCTCTCCTATTAGTATGTTCAGAACATGAGGAGTGAAGTTTGCTCTAGCTGTGTCAACAGCAAGCCAACCTTTGCTAGAAAACAAGGGGGAGTAAAAAAAATTCTTCAAATATGCATTGCGGAAAACATGCATGTCCCTGAGTTGACTAGTGACAGAAAATACAAAAACGATGTAAAGGAAAACAAAAGCTACATATATAACAATTGTGCGCAGTAACTCTCATCCAATGTATGCTGAGGGATCTAGGAGATATATTCTCAATATTACCGAATGTCATATCTATTGAAGTAGGAAAAAGTACTCCCCTTGTTTCAAAACTGTGGACTTTTTCAATGTTCAATGATACCTTGAAGAAAGAAAGTACCATTGCATTTAGTTTGACATGCTTAGACAGCGTTTTAAAACTATAACTGTATAGTGGGTCAACCAGCTACTAAGTTGAAGAGACAAATGTTTGAGATAGAATCTAAGAGATCAAATGAAGAAAACTAAACTAAGACATGGTCAATGTTCAATGATACCTTGAAGAAAGAAAGTACCATCACATTTAGGTTGACATGCTTAGACAGCGTTTTAAAACTATAACTGTATAGTGGGTCAACCAGCTACTAAGTTGAAGAGACAAATGTTTGAGATAGAATCTAAGAGATCAAATGAAGAAAACTAAACTAAGACATGGTAAGATTTTGAGAAACTCATTCTCCATCAGAAAAATTTCCTATTTCATCCACCAAAAGCTAGATTACGGGGAGTATAACTTGGATTACGAAGGGCAAGAGAGAGAAAATTTGTTTTCAGAGATATAAGAGAAAAAAGAAAAGAAAAGCTTTGGCCTTCACTAACAATTCAAACAATTGCTCAGATCAGGACTAGTAATATAAGAAGTAGAAACTAGAAAGAATAAACTCTCCAAAGCTAGATTGACAGGCTAATTTAGGAGGATAAACACCACGCTAATTTAGGACCCCTTTTTGTTTACTAGTTTAGAGCGCAATAGTATTATAAAGATTCCCCTTTTGTAGATAATTAAGCATCTAGGGACAATAGGAAATAAGAATTAAGCCAATAGGCTCTCGGACACCCTTCTTTCGCCTTTGATTAGACAAACCCCACTGGATGGATGCGCAATCAAGCTATATGATACATATGAGAACCAAATTTCGGACATAAATATTGTGATCAATGAAACTAAAAAGCCAAATCCAAAAAACCAAATTAATCTAGCAAAAAAATTCTAGACGCAATCAAGACAATTGTCATACCAGTAACAACTTGATTTCCATACAAAAGCCTATTCAAATTACATTTATCAAGTCCATTTCAAGAGGCAAATCTAGAATCTAAAGATAAATTTCCTGCAATCCAATGAAGAATTCATATTTATTAGTGGGGGGAAAAACTCACCCATAGCGGCCAGCAATTGCAGTTTTCCGGTGCCAGAAGGCCGTCCCCTTCCCCTTTTTGGAACAAGATTTTGTAGGGAAGGCAAACATTCTCGTGACTCCACTGGATGCTTTCTTGGTCTGCCCCTCTTTCTCCATACCGTTACTTCTGAATCCACATCTCCTGATTTTCCACCACCATTTACTGAGTTTTCATTCTCACCAGTGTCAATAACCTCCACTTTCACAATGGTTGTCTCCAACACAGTGGGTGGCAGTTGTGTCTCTCCCTCAACTTGAAGCAAAGGGGCACTTGTGTTGGTAGAGACCATTGGAAATTTAAATCCTCAAAGAATTATACCGTTTCTGTCAAAAGAAAGCACCGATTGATATGCATACATATAGTCCATGTAAGTGGCAGAGAGACAATGTTGTTTAACTCAAAATATTTACAGCACATTAGATTATATGATAACGTACATATGAGTTTGACATACATAACTCTACATTAACAAGAATAGACCTATATATGAGAACACTTTGCTTCCCCTCTACTCACCTCTCTCTAGTATTGTGGAGAAGCCGAGAAGGACTATTCTTTCTCTTGATATTCATAGAGGAGCCACTTTTAATATGCCGATAATACACTTCCAAATAGAGATTGATTTCATTTTATTTTTTTTGTCATTTTGCCTGGGTCTTATTTTAAAATTTCACTAACAAAATGTTGCTACTACAAGGACCAAAGTGGTGCTAATTTAATTGCTTTATATAGGTAAGTTGTGTGACTTGTAGTTTTCCCCTAATGAAAGAGTTCTGTACAGCAATGAGAAAATTGTAAAGATTGAAATAATGTGATTCTCTTCTGTTATATTTTTTTTCTTTTTATCAAACTTTATTTTTGTTGGAGTCTGTCCCACATTGGTTAATTATCTCCTCCAAAACTAGTAAACGAGTCTGGGTGACCTCTCCACTCATTGCCAATTGGTTTTGAGTTGGATGCTTTAACAATTTTCATTTCATATACTTGGGAGTGGTATATTTTCCCTTTTGTTTCAATAACTTGTACATAGTATTCTTTGGTATATCATTTATGATTGCTGAAATCAAAAATAGATGTCACGTAGGGTGTAAAAAGCGGTATCAAGGATACAGCAGTATAGACCTATAAAATGATCAGTATTGCCCTTTGATATCCAACATAGCGATATCTACTAAAATAAACTGATGTGTGAAATTGAAGCTCGACTCGGCAAAGGCTCGTTCAAATTTGATTCGTCTACTAAAGAACTTGAACCTCAATTTTAGGCTCATTTTAATAAACGAGCTGAACTCGAACCTAGAGTATATCTATATATCATAAGAATTTCATATATAGAGTTGAATACATATAGATTGTACAACTTGTATAGGTAATAAAATATATATGCACACAATAAAGTTCTTATGCCTTATATGTATATGTTTTCATAGTTTTATATATGTATGAACTCGTTAAGGCTCATAAACTGTGGAGTGCGGTTGATAACTTCAAAGATACAATATGGTGTCAACTAAATAAAATCAATCAATCTAATAATGGAAATTTTCAATTCTTGGAAACATATTTTCTGTTCATCAATGATTATACCAGTTAATGTTAGTAAATGGGAGGAAAATACCTTAATTAGAAACTACTAGATATGTGGATTCCAAATTCCCATCAGGCTGAGGGAAGGAACACTATGTTATTTGATGCAAATCCCCGTGAGAAAATTCACCTTATAACTGATCTTGTTACAATTATATTTGGTGCTGATGTGACTCATCCTCAACCTGGGGAGGATTCGAGCACCTCAATAGCTGCAGTAAGTTGTCAGCATCTTTTGCCGGTCATTTATGGTTTGTATTTATAAAACTTCTTTAAACACGTGTTTCCTCTTTTATGACAAAGGAGGGTGTCAAATATAAGGAAATGATATCATGATGTTCCAAATGAGCAAAAAATCAGCTTTTGTTTCTTATTCCCTCTCTCCCACTCCTCCCTATAAAACAATTTTTTGCAAAGTTTAAGTAGAATCTCAGTTGGAACACTAGGCAGAAGTTAATCATGCCATTTCTAAAACCCTTAAGGACAGTTGCAATTTTTAAGTAAGAAGGCACGTCACTAGAAGCCCACGTTCAAAACCATCAAGAGTCAGAATGATAATCAAAGAGTCATCAAAGATCAAAAAATGACACAGCATCTGGTTATTGAATCTTCTGGCCCCACACAGATAGATCATGAACCCAAGTACGACCATGTTTGAACTAAAAAATGGGAAGTGTTTGAGATGAAATACCTGCTCCTTAGGCTGCATCCATGAGGGAAGCTGAGCACTGGTAAGGGCAACAGCCATAGGAAACTCAATTATATAGCTCATGAAGTATCCCATGAAAATCTGAAAACCTCATTCTCCCATTCCTCCTGCCAAGAGATTTGTCATCATGCTTGACAAATACTCTCCACACGAAGACAGAAGCCTGCAACAAAGTAAAGATTGCGACAACATAAGAAAAATGATGAAAATCTCAGAAAAATGATGAAAGTCATAAGCACAGTTCAAAGCCAAGCACAAGCTGGCTACATCCCCACTCTCACGAGATCATTATTAAAGTGAAAAGAAAATACAATAGGCTTTATGAAACGAACAAATGTTTCGAGATACACGGATGTATTGTCGAGGCATTAGATTTTTAGGTGCAGTGAGTAGTGCAGTGCAAGCTGCTATAGTTATGGGTCGAAGAGGTTTGAAGAACACCATTGGGACACAATAAGAAGAAATAGACAGAAAGAGCAGACGAAGAGAAAGAGGTGACTTCTATAGGAAGGCAGGGCCAAAAATATGTTAGTTACTTACCATGGCTGAGGCTAGTGAAGATGGGCACGATGGTAGTTCAGCTGAGGAGAGCTGATCATCGACAGTGGTGTGTTGGATTTTCTGGGAAAGGAAGACCAAAATAGAGTGAAGAACATGAAAAAAGAACAAGGAGGGAGGCAGAGATGAGAGGGAGAGGTGGTACACGGAATACAGATAGTGACAGAAGAAGCTACCAGGGAAAAAAAGGAGAGAGAATGGGAATGGAGGCACATCTCTATGTTACATGGACTTGGATACTCCCGTACAAGTGTTAGATGATGTCATCTAATTTAGAGCCGGGTAAGTAGTAAATGCCAGTTACAAATATACACTTAACTTGGGCTAGCCAAAAGTGTTGATAGCAAGATAATGTTGTAAAAACATTTTAAAATGCACCATTACTGTTACTTAAGGCAAAAACAATTCAAGTAATTCAGGTGGTCGTTTCTCAATTAGGCCAGACAAAAACAATTCGAGTAATTCACGTTGTGGTTGAATGCCACAACGTGAACAAAACACACAACATAACAGATGGTTACAGTAGCCGTCATAAGGGCAACTATCCATAATCGGTCGTTACGGAATCGTAATGACTTATATTGCATAGACAGGAGACGTGAAACAACGCAAACATGAATTAGACTTTCCAACCACGAAATGTAGGAATTGGCTCTAAGGAAACACACGGAATTTATGGTTTTATTCATCTATAGTCCCATACACGAAAAAATTATTGATATGTAAATTATTAAGATATAAAAGCAAAACACTAGTCAAATAAAATGTCACATATCAAATACCAATCTAAAGAAGTTAAACCAATCGCAGACTATTTCAACATACATGATGCAATAAACTTCTTCACTATCGTCACAACCACAACCTAACAGGTCATTAAGGTTAGCAATAACGGTCATAAGCACAATGTAATCTCGAAATCAGATGTAACAGAACAATTACTTCCTCACATCTATTTTAACTCATAAGAGATTTGTTACCTTATCATGTTGTATTTAGTTGCAGGCTAGTGCTACCGAGACAGGAGCTCAAATCGGCTCACCGCTCTCCTGAGTAATGAGAGCGCTACCATCTCGCTACTGTCGAGACAAGAGTGCGCTCCTAATATGAAGAAATTTGGACTTCTCTTTGCAAACATATGCCAGGAAGAAGAAAAAGAGAAAACAAGTTCGAGAGATTCAGGACTCACGTCTCGTATTAGACTTATATATGTGTTTAGTCCGTAAATTTGATATAAAAACTATATTGGCCGCCTTATCTCTCTCGTGTTTATATACGATAAATACCTATATACATGCTCCTTTTGGCGCCCCTAACTTTGGATCTTCTACATACCCTCGCTCTCACTCCCGTTCTTGCTTCGTGCAACTAAGGTGCTATAAAAGTCTGGGATTTTGCATCATGATTTTCTACATTCTAAAACTACTTTCTTGCAAAAACTCTCCTTAGGCCTCATAAGAAAGTCAAGAAGTTGAACAGACAAGGTTTGAAGTACCAATCTACAAACAACAAGTTAGAGAGGTCAATTTCCAACCATAAAATTGCCAAAAAGGCAAAAAGAAGTGATATTCTTTTATACGTTTCGCTACTTTTCCAATTATATATTATAGATTTGTAATAATTAGCACTAATCTTTGTTTCTATTATGGACTTTCAACAAAGGTCAAAATTCTAATAGTCTTACATTTTCCAAGTTTTAAACAACAATTCAACTTTTAGTAAGAAAATATGTAACTTTACATCGAACACGACATGTGAAATAATCAATTGTGGAAATAAGATTGTAAAAACTGTATTCATGGGGACTTTAAGTTCAAACACATAGATTTACATATCGGCCTAAGTGTAAATAAATACACTAATGCTCACATTCATTGAACTAAATATCGCTTGGGGGTGAGGGTGGGGTGGAGGTAATTGATGCAGTAGAATATAGGTTCATTTGTGTCTTTTAGTTTTCTTGGTGTTAGCAGAGTCCTCTGATCTATAAATAAGCGTATTGGTCTCTTATGTTGGTAGCTTTTGATTATTAAGAATATAGAAATATTGTTTGAGACTTAGTTTCTCTCTCTAGCCTTAGAGGTTATCCTCTTGAATGGAATTTGCTCCACTTTTTTGAATCTTTAATTCTTCCCTTTCCATATTTGATTGCATCAGTAATACACCGTGTATATGTTGGGTTTTGTCAGCTTGTCCCAATCCCAAAAAAAAAACAAGCGTGCGGTTGCCGTTGCTGAATAGCATGCTATGTGTTGTTGGGTCCATGTTCAAGAGTTTTACTACAACCACACACAAACTCACTCACCTCACATGTAGGGTCCACACACACTACACACCTCCAATGTGTGTGGGGGCCCACATGTAATGCAAGAGAGTTTTTGTGTTTGTGTGTGGTTTTAGAATTATTGTCATTTTCAAATACCTTGTGACAATTGGTCCATTTTCAAACACCCTAATCCCAACTAGCATTTGCTCCCAGTTGCATTTTGCTACTCCGATGCATATTTCGTATTGCTCTATCTAATGGATAGTCACATCTCCACGTGCAAGTCGGGATTACACATGGGGAATGGTGCTAAATAGCTTGAAAAGCATACTTGGGTCAATTTCTTAACAGCTTAAGCTCTTGGGACAACTTTTACCATATAAAACACAACACATATTTTGCTCATGTTACTCCTCAAAATCGCGTCTTGAAGTGTATGCAAGTCTGACGCCAGTAATACTCATTAAAAGGTGCAAGACACATTCAAACCACCCCAATAACAACTTTTCGTGGAAAAGTAAACTTGTGCAGTGTCAAAAGATTCTTTTATCGATTGCCATTAGAAAATTTTCTCGAGATGAAAGACAAAACATAATGCTTTTAAATAAATCGTAGTAGATGATCGTTGCTTTGACTTAGATCTGTTTAAAGAAGGTTGAAATTATAAAACTTTCACGTGTAGCATGTTTGAAACCTAAAAGCACTAAAATTTTACTAACAAAATGCATAATACTAAAGTCATACCTTATCATTGATAACACATGGCATTATTAATTATTGAAAAGATATGTAAAGTCATGTCTTAGCGTTTTAGTTGTATGATCGATTAGATCACATTTAAAGCTTCCCAAAACCCATGAGTATCCTTCTCTTATCGGTCTAAACGTGACAATATCAAGAAAACACGCGTGAGGTTTTGTGAAACCAAAACCTAAATTACGCATTGTCAAAGTAGGTTAACCACAAGTGTTTTAAAAGTCGGCCTAGGTGGTACCCCGCCGCCGCGCCTAGGGGCCTAGGCTTTTGTCTAGGCGCCGGGCCGAATTATTGGCCGCTAGGCGGGATTAACTAGGTGGGGCTAGGCAAGCACTTAGGTGGGTAGACGATGTGATTTTAAAAAATTAAGGATTTGTGTCGTGGTAATATACTATAAAGGGTAGTTTTACTATGATGTAAATACATTTCCAGTCTTTTCAATTCTCTTGCACGATCGAAAATTTCAAAAGCCCTAAATATCAAAACTTCGCATTAGATTAGCTATTTGGTACTATTAGTTTCATTTTGTTCAACTTCAGATGTTATAGTTCGCATTATTACTTAGTTTCCATGTTATTAAATATTTTGTTCTACTTATGTTGTATTTGCTCTCAAACTTTGGGGGGCCGGGGGGGGGAGTTTGGGTTTGGAGGTTATGGAGAATATCTAAAAAAACCTTAAAAAATGGAAAATCCGCCCAATGTCTTGGGCCATAGGCGCCGATTAATCGGCCTAGGCGCTAGCCATTGCCAAGCCACCTGACTAGTGCCTAGCAACTTTTAAAACCTTGGTTAACCAAATTATAGGGCCATAGGCGCTTAATCGGCCTAGGCGCTAGGCGGTGCCCAGCCGCCCGACTAGTGCCTAGCGACTTTTAGAACCTTGGTTAACCAAATTAAAATTAAGCTTCATTCAATTCAATTGGGATTATTGGCTAAATGAGTACCTTTCTTTGTATTTTTGCACTGCACAGTCAACTATACGTTCAAGAAAAATAGCTACAGAATCCCATGTCAATTAATTGACAATGCGTTTTAAAAGGCTCTATGTACACCTAGGCGCAAGGCAAGGCGCATGCCTCATCAATGTGAGGCAAAAGTCATAGAAAATAATTACACTTCTAATATAGGAAACAGAATTGAACATTAGTAAATGCTTCTACAATCTCAGATACCATAAATTATAGCATTCTCAATGTTCAAATCACCAAATATGAACAAAATCGTACCATCCATAAAAAGCTAATGCATAACATTTAGTTCGAACACATAGTAAAATGGATAATGGCACTCAAATATCTGATCATGTTCACCTAATCTTCAACACCAATTACTTCATCTTCTTTGTCATTTGATTCATTACCCTCCACATTGGCTAAGTTTTCTTTAAGACTTAAACACTTTTGCAGCTTTTGCTTCTGTTTACATTTGGTTCATCAAGGGCTAACTATTAGAGCCTTTTTAGTTTAAAATATGAAGAAATTTGAGTGTAAATCTAAGAAAAATTGTGAGATTCTAGCCTCATGCGCCACACACCTCGCCGGGCGTGTGCCTCAAGGGCCTTAACTCTGCTTCATGTACATGCACCTCCCCTCAGGGTGCCGAGGCAATGCGTCTTGCCTCGCCTTAGTATGCACGCGAGGCACACGCCTTTTAAACCAATATGACAAGGTAGTACTATCATTTATCTCTTGAAAGCAACAATTGTCTTGATTAGTTAGGTTGAACGACTAACATAGGAGAGAACATAATTCTTTCCATTACAAGGCATATACGTAACTACAAACACATGTATACATTCCATACATAGTCACTAGCAACATCTTCAACTTTCAATGGTGATAGTTATTCAGAGTCGATGGTAGACAATCATAGTCGATCACCTTAAACATATGGGAATTAGTACCATAGTCATATTTCCGACATACTTGAACCCACTACTTTATCCAATATAGCGGAGAGAAAAAATTGAGTAGCCACTCAGCAACCTTGTTTTGTCCAGAAGTCTCTCATTGGTCTTAGTTGCCACTATGCAGACGAGCATCATCAAGTTGTTCCATGCATTGTCAAACACCTCCAACATAGTGGAATCACCATATTATCATTTTTTCGGTGTACTTGAAACCACTAACGTTGCCCATTTTCCAAAACAGTTGATCCTCTATGGTTGCCTCCATGATCAGAGGTCGAGATAGAACATTGAGTAACCATTCTACGACCATCTGTTTCCCCAAAACCTCTCAACATAAATGCATTTGTGCAGTAAGCATCAATATATTCCATCATCACCACCAGCCACCCCCATCGTATCTGCAACCTTTTTTACCCAAAAATATCTTAATTTGCAGCAATCCTTTACCCACAAAATCTCTCGAGACCATCTCTTTACATCAGTGCTCTGAATCCCCTATATTTATATAACTTGTATCACTTAAACTTCCACTCTAAATAATCATTCACGGATTCCAAGTAGATATGATTTTTCTCCTTGAATCTCGCCAATATAATCCCAAATTCCTAACTATTCTACGGCAAATTTTGGATTCAAACCATTTACACGTGTGAGATTCTTAAGGGTATTTACTACTATTCGGTGCAAAACAATTTGGCTTTACAGCATCAAACAAGCATCAAAAGCAAAAATTATTGAAGCTATAAAAGCTATTGATACCCTTCATTCAGTTATTGATGCTACAAAAGCTATTGTTACCCTTCATTCAGTCACCCAGCATTGAAGTAATTCCCACTTCAAGGAGGAAAGAGAAACATAGGTATTTATGCATGCTCCTAAAAAGTTGATGCCACATGTGGTCTTTCGAGTAAATCCAATCCCATCTGATAGGAGACAAAACTAAAAAGATGTACCAAGTGTAGCAATAGGAAAACCTATGCACATGGTATAGTAGTGAGTATTTGCATAACTTCCTCTAATTCGGACACGAGACATTGCACACCTCCCATTCTGACTATTTTTGTTAGATATTAACATACATGGACACAAAAGTTTTAAGTACATTTGGTACTCATATTTAGAAATATGCTAGAAAAAAGTTCTGACCAACATCGATGTCCCCGGTGCATATATAGCATTAGTATGGACGTGTGACATGACACTGACTTCTTAACACGCAGGTTTCCAAAACTTGGAGGACACAACATGTTGGGGACACGTCTGGAAAAACATATTCATGTATAATACGATATAATGAAAAATAAAGAATATAAGACTCTACATAACGCTCACACTTATTGTGTCACAGCATTCAATGAGGAGTTCCGACAGAAACCGTTTCACCATTCACATGAATCTTTGTCATTGCTCAACCATCAACAAAATAAGACATTCTTAAGCTTCAATTGGGCCTACCATTTCATTTGACACCTTCGAAGTGTCCATAGGGACCTAGAGTGCGTATAAACAAAAAAAAAAAAGATGTTTGAGAAAAACTAGAACACCTTTGATTTCAGTGGACAACATGGGTCCAAAGAGTGTAGATGGCTGAAAATTGTTGGACACCACATGTGATCTCCATAAAGGTGTGCTTCATAGATTGACACAAATACACAATACATATTATCAAATGCAATATAAATATCGTGATACATGGATATTACAAAGATATGTTGTAAATAGGTACTTTTATTATCTTATTATAGATAGAAAATCAAAACCAAAGAGTTGTTCCTTTTCCTCCTTATCTCTCCTTTCTCTTCATTCTACAGAACAATACACACGCAGCACACGCTTACAATTTGAAAAGGATTCATTGTTCACAGTTTGACCTCAATTAAAGCAAAGCATCCTATCGTATCAATTTCTAGTATCCCAGCCATAATTGAAAAATGAATAAAATTGGGTGGAAAACTAGATACTTACTCAGTGAATCCAATAGTATCTGATGGGTTTTCATATGAGCAATATCGGATAAGCCTAATTATGTTCACAACAACGCTCCAGTCCCCAATCGAGGGCAATCCTAACCCTCCCCGAGGGTTAGCTTCAGACATATTAAACAAGATATGATTGTTCTTCACGCATTTATCAGAATGGATACAGAAACATATTTAGTACAATGCACATACATATTAATCCAATGGGAAGTATGGACATCAGCTATGCTAACGAAATCTGTAGGAAAAATGGAATTACCTGAGAAAACCAGATCCAGGGTTCAGACGATGTAGAGAATTCAACCGGAGTAGGGGTAAACCTGAATTTTGAGTTTAATCCATATTATTGCCACAGATTTGGTGTTGAGTAAGTTCCAAATCAATCAATGCATACACATCTAGAGAGACACAGAGATATACTAACACGAGAAGATAGAAACATACAAAAGAGCATTCATTGGCATCGTATTATGGGCACAAACAATCCAAACAAACTCGCGATATTCTCGAATGAACATAGTATAACATAAGTGGATAACAATGACATTTACAGATTGTTGAAATTATAAGTAGTAACTCAATCGTCATGCATGAACTTTCAAAAATGGACATCATTAGTTTGATAGTATTGATGTTATTAAACAAACCCATGGACGAAAAATGAGAAAACAAAATTCAATTTCCATGGCATATCTTACTATCAGACTTGTCATGTCCCGTCATCATACAACCATCTTGTTGAAACTAATGGAGTAGTTCCTTATACAAAAGCCAAAACTAAAAAGCAACACTACAAATGAAAATGAAAATGGAAGCCCAATACTATTATTGAAAACGCGAAACAATGAGAGAGCATAACTATGGAAAATTATTATTTTAAGAACAAACGAAATAATTTCCCAGTTTGTGGCACGTATCATCTTTCAAGTGATAGCATTTACCTCATTCGAACAAATCAGTTTTTTTTTTTCTAATCAGTATTTGAACAAATCAGTTGATACATAAGTTTTAATAGCTTTTGTTATTTGGCATATCTCTTTAAAACCTCAGTAGCTTTAATTTTGAAAATCTTAATCGAAGGGGCCAAAACCCGACACTCAGTAGAGCCCTTAAGCAAAACAACTACTCCGTGTCTTCCACGCTTATGTAAGTTCTTGTCAAATTGAGCAAACAGCTAGAACATTTGGATACACTTCTTTGACTACGCAGAGACAGCCAATCTGCCATCCAACATTTCTTTAATTTTTTTCCCAACATTTGATTTTATTAAAACATATGTGTCAACTGATTTTATTAGGTGGCAACATTTGATTTTATTAAATCAGTTTTTTTCCTTCTTAGGTGGCAACATTTGATTTTATTAAATCAGTTTTTTTTTTTTTCTAATCAGTATTTGAACAAATCAGTTGATACATATGTTTTAATAGCTTTTGTTATTTGGCTTATCTCTTTAAAACCTCAGTAGCTTTAATTTTGAAAATCTTAATCGAAGGGGCCAAAACCCGACACTCAGTAGAGCCCTTAAGCAAAACAACTACTCATGTCTTCCACGCTTACGTAAGTTCTTGTCAAATTGAGAAAACAGCTAGAACATTTGGATACACTTCTTTGACTACGCAGAGACAGCCAATCTGCCATCCAACATTTGATTTTATTAACCCTTGAGCACTCATTAGCATATGACCAATAGTCCTGAGAAGAGAAAACTAGGATCTTGTGGAGAGGTCATGACTTTTCAAAGATCCACGGCGCTTCTCATAAGGGATCCCGCACATTGTTAACGTGCGGCCTTCTAATCTTGATCCGACATCTCAGCCGTTGGATGAGATCCGACAGCCGAGATTAGAAGATCCCACAACCGAAGGGAACTAATCAAAGATCAGACCACGACTTGGAATTAAAGGTTAAAAATACCTTCTTCTTCTTCTTTTGTCTCTTACGATACAGGACTAACAAAATTGGGTTGGAAAAATTACGAGATCTACTGAACAACACATAGATTTAGAGTAGGCATATACACGCACAGATACACGTACTCAATTCAAACCAATCGATTACAATTTACAGCCAGCCACTGGAGTAGGAGATAAAGTAGTTAAATCTAAGGTGCAAGAAGACGCAAACCTTTGGTAAATCACTGAAGCAATGGTCGAAAACACGATGGTATTCGTTTTCGTTATCGTCGTCTTCTCTTTCTTCGTCTCCATCGCCATTCTTATCTGAGGAAATCATCATTGAGTTATAAACAGAACCCTATTCAGAGCCGTTGGAGGCTTTGCGCGGATGTTTGTGGGGGTAGTATATATAGAGAGAGCGAATGCCGCCTTTAATTTTCTAATTAATTAACTTAGGAAAGAAATTAAAATATGCTAGATAAGCACAGTGTGTATTATTAATTAGAAAAAGAAAGAAATCTCGAAAGCATAATGGCTAAGGACAGGGTGAAGAAAGTATTGTTTTCCCTTTTTGATTTTACATAAATGAGGAAATTGGATAAGGACAGGGTGTATTATTAACTAGAAAAAGAAAGAAATCTCGAAAGCATTATTGTTTTCCCTTTTTGATTTTACATAAATGAGGAAAATGGATAATGATAAAAACTTTTTTCATGGAAGACGTTTTAATTTTCTACTCGTAATTAATTGCGGTTCAAACAAAATTTCTAATCGATTTATAGGTATATGGAAAAATTATCACTTTTCTTATATTTTGATTTTCTACTTCTCAAGTTTAAATGCGTACACGATAACTTGCACATTTATGCGTTCTTTTTTACTGGTGTAGATGAATAATTATAATTTTTCATTTTGCCATAAGAACCTCTTGAATGAAAACCTCTTCCGACCCTAATTCGGAACTTGCATTGGATTTTTTTTTTTTTAAATGTGTGAAGTTTATTGAAAGAGAACACGAAATGTATAGTAGCAACCTAAATTAGGTGAGGAGGATGATATTAACTTATGTACCATAAAAAAAAAAAAAATATTAACTTTTTTCCTAATTTTTCTCAGATTTTTGGTAATTATTGAAATCTAGAATGGTCAACAAAATTAAATTGCATTGAATTTTTTTTTTAAATGTGAAGTTTATTAAAACAAAACAGGAAATAAAGTATAGAAGCAACCTAGATTAGGTGAGGAGGAGGTAACCTTTTTCCCTATTTTTCTTAGATTTTTTTTAATTATCGAAATCTAAGATGGTCAACTACATTACCTTGTGTTGTATTTTTAAAATAAATGTGAAGTTTATCAAAGCAGAATAGGAAAATAGAGTATAGAAGCAACCGAAATTAGGCGAGGAGGATAATAACCTTTTTCCCAATTTTTCTTAGATTTTTTTTTAATTATCAAAACCTTGGAACAATTGAGGGACGAAAGACGTTTTTACTTCTCAAATTAAGGCTTCCAGGAAATGACAAGGTACAACCGGAAATGGAATGAATTAAGCACTTTAATTTTCTACTTATTTTGCTTAGATTTATTAGTTTTATTAATTCTCTCAAGCTAGAGATCCAACAATGAGCCAAAAAAATAATTATTTTGGTGTTTTGAACCCTTTCTTTAGGATCAAAAAAAAAAATCCCTTTCTTTCCGTAGGGGACAGCCTAAAATCGAAATTCATTGTTTCATCTGAGGAGACCAAAAACGAATTAGCATTTCATTTCATTTCATTTGTACCTGTAATCTTAATGTTATCCCTTCAAGCAATATAGGTGCATAACAACTTTTTTACCAATTTTTCTTAGAATTTTTTTAATGACCACAATCTCGAAAATCGTACTTTTTAATTACTATGTTTTGTTTCACACAAGCACATGTGGAATGTTCACTTCTTTCCCCAGTGGTGGTGACTAAGGTTCGAGTCCCACGGGAAGCAAGTATGATATTCAAGGCTATGAATAGCTTCTAAACCCCCGTTAATTAACATATTAACAACCCACTAACCCACTGCTATTGTATATCGTCAGGCAACCAAAAATTTATGTTTTGTTTCCCCAAATAAAAAACTACAGTACATTGTAACTTTTGAGAAAAACTATGTTTCAACGTCATGCTATAGTTAGAGCATCTCCACCATAGTTTTTTTGGATATCAAATTTTGAGACGTCTAATTGTTAGATAACCTTCAACAAAATTTTGAGATGTCTAATTGCTATCTAGGGAACTCTTGAAGAAGTGCTGCTTAGATGGATGCATCAGAAATTCGGACTGATTGCTGAATAAAACAACCAGCGGCCCGTGCCACCGCAAACCTCTCAAATGACTGGAGACCTCAAAAATGACCGCCGAGAAGCTGCCATTTTGGCTCTCGCAAACGATATGAGAATCTGACCACCGAGGTTCCAGAACGACGTCGCATGCTGCCATTGTCATCCATCAACACCGATCCAAACGTTACCAAACACCACCCTTGCCGTTCACCTTCATAACTGTAATGTCCGGAGACCACGCCGCAACCACCGCAAAAGCTCCACCTTGCCATTAGGCGATAACCGATAAACCCAAGAGACGAAATCAGCGGGAGACCCATGCAAACCTCGTCACCACCTGCCACCAGGACCGCACCTTGCTGTTAAGCCAACCGGTTACCCTCGAGTGAAAACAGGCGGGCAATTGCCAAAGCAAGAGAGGTTCGGTACAGAGAGAAGGGGGAGAGTAAATTAAGATCTGAGAAGAGCATCATTGCTTACGTAGAACTTGATAAGCTTGCTCTCCTGTTAGGAATTTCATCAAACAGTTCAGCATCAAAAAAGCATAGTGCTCAAAATTTCAATTAGAAATAAAGAAATCTAAGACACAAAGGAGTTAAAAAGTTTGCCTTTTTCTCCTCAAGCTTGTTAAAGCCAAAGATCTGGAGTCTCTTCTCTCCTTTTTCTGTTGACAAACCTTCCCTCGTACATTTTAGTTGCTTGAAGACTTCCATGATTGGAATGTTCTCCTAAACACCACCAATACATAACAAACTCAAGATGGATTGGCAACAAAAAAAGATAGGTGTAAAAACTCGTCTAGAATGTATCTTTAATATTGTAAGTAGATTGGTACTGGGGCTTGAATAGGAGATCCAAGCCATATCATTAATGGAAATTGGAAAATTATGGGATTTCCATAAACAGCAAGAACAATGGCTCCAACCGCTGTTGTGTCTGGAGTCGTGGTTGAGAGTTTGTATGTAGACTTCGGGAGCTATTATAGAGAAAATTAATCCAGAATGATGTCATTGGTGGACACAAGGGGTGCCTAGACCCCGCAAACCTCCAAAAATTCGCACTAGCTGTACTAGTTTTTAAGTTGATTTGCAAAAGTTCTATGGGATCGGCCCTGCAAGTCCTTAGGCGCAAAAAAACTCTCAAAATTCTCATAAATGCGTAGAAAAAAAACTACCTAAAATTTCAAGTTATCAACTATTTTTTTGTTGCGTGTGTAAAGTCAACTTTCAGTTCGTCCTTGATTGGGTTAAGTATTGGCACTTCTTTCTGCCTATATAAAGATGAGATTTGGTTGGTTAATTTTAGCCTGCATTTTTCTAGAATCCATTTTGTATGTAGTAGGACTACTGCTTTCGCATTGACTTATGCCTTGCTATAGCCTAAATGGTGCAACCAAGCCAATCCTATTCTGTGACGAAAAGAAACAAGGAACTGACTTACATATCAACTAAAAGAACATATTACCATCTTCTCCAAGACAACCTCAAAAAAAGAGAGAACTACTTAGAATGAAGAATGCACTTCACTAGAGGTCCATGTTCTGCAAAATCAAGAGTCCAAGCAAACCTCAATGTGACAAAACCAATGAACCAATATTACAATGAAAAATATGCAGTGATGCCTCTTCTCGTCTAACTAAATATACCAAGACAGCAACTAGCAAATAGCGATCATGTTGAAACTAACCTCGTAAGTGTTTGAGATAAAAACCGGGCACACCACACTCGGCTGCATGCTTGAGGTAAGCTGGACACCATCACTTCACAATGGCTCCACCAATGCCAGTCTTTATGACAATGATTTCCTTACAGCATGAACTTAGAACATACTTTGAAACTGTATTTGAATTTGAAAACAAATACTCAGCACACCGTGAAAGAAGCCTGCAAAAGATAACAATACGTGATTTCATTTCCGATTAACATAATACCCCTCTTCAGTCTTCCCAAACCTAAGATGAATCAGACACCATTAGCATATTTTCCACATGCAAAGTTTCCAAGTAAAAGAAATAGAACGAAAAATTCGCTCTAATATATTAATCACCTTTTGAAAATCACGCAGCAAGACTTTAAATTGCAGATTTCTACCATGCGTAAATTTTGATTGGACACCATTGGATGCCCTCGTAACTCCCAGAACTGTTAACTTCTTTATTTATTGTTCTTATTAGCTGAAAGAAGGTACTCAGCCAGTTGCCACAAGCAAACAAGACAAATAATAAATACATAGTGCTGATAATCTTGCTCGCTTGGGTGCCAAACAAGTTGATGATCACAGTGCAAATTCCCCCATCCACTAGGGAATTTATGTCAAACTCTGATCCCTATGATCTCTGTCTCCTTCGTTGCTTAAATGATGATATTCCGTTGCACCAAAAAAAGAAGAAAGTACATGTTCAACAAGTTGATTGCCCAACCTAGGACATAAGCAGAATGCACATCACGCAAGTCTAAAGAAAATCTCAACTATTACCATAGAACCGCTAGAAACCTCCAGGTTCATTTAACATCACTATTGATAACAGTCTGATTTGTTGAAACTCTCCTCCGCTTGCTGCGACTATTGGGAACACCCTTGATAACGGTCTGAATTGTTGAAACTCTCCTCCGTTTGTTGCGACCATTGGGAGCAACCCTAGAGGTTTTTTCTTCTGCAATCATTACCCAAATCAGTAACAATACGAGGAAATAAAGGTAATTAAAATAAAAGCCATTCCAACTAGCAAAACAGAAAGGAAAAGTATCTCAATGAGAAGCTTAGGAAACGGGGGGAGAGAGAGAGAGAGAGAGAAAGAGAGAATCAGATCATGCCTCGTATCTTCAAACACCAATGCCAAAGTAACCCGCCGAACACATATCTACGATTGCAACTGCATCAACAGCAAAGAGAATGCAGACAGCTCGAGGACTCGGCTGAACCACTGACAAAAATTGTCAGAAAAATCTCCAAAAATCACCAAAATCACGTAAGCACACTAACTTAGGGGGGGAAATTAAGGCAAATTCCTTCATATCTAGGCTTACCTCTCCAACTAGTATGTTCAAAACATGAGGAGTGAAGTTTGCTCCAGCTGTGTCTACAACAAGCCGACCTTCGCTAGAAAACAAGGGGCAGTAAAAAAATCTTCAAATATGCATTGTGGAAAACGTGCATGTCTCTGACTTGACTAGTGATGGAAAGTACAAAAATGATGTAAAGGCAAACAAAAGCAACATATATAAAAACTGTGCACAGTAACTCTCGTCCGATTTATGCTGAGGGGTTGAGGAGATATATTCTCAGTATTACAGTATGTCATATCTATTTAAGTAGGAAAAAAGTACTCCCCTTGTTTCAAAACTGTGGACTTCTTCAACGTTCAATGATACCTTGAAGAAAGAATGTACCATCGCATGTAGTTTGACATGCTTAGACAGCGTTGTAAAACTATAACTGTATAGTGGGTCAATTAAATCTGTAGCGAAGTTCATCTTTCTAAGGTTGCCAACCCGTTTTGGACACTTATTAGAAACTACAGTTCAGATCAAATTCAGATTCCATTGTTTCAATAGAACTTCATCCAATTCAAGTGACTTTCAAATTTTGACCCATGATGTGAAAATGTAAAGAGTTACAAACTAGATTTATGAGCTTACATCTCTCTACACACAATGTATGACATCCTCGCCCCTGGCATAATTTGGAAAAAATTGCAGTACAGCATATTGACACATAACTGGTGTTTTAAAGGCTAAAGCCATGCAAGTGTAGTCCAAAGTGAACAATACTACAAAATCCTGGTCTAGGCAATACTGCAAAATGCTGGTCTAGGCCTTTCAAATAATAACTTGCTACATTGGAAATATAGGATTGGTTTGGCAGGGAGATGTGAGACGAGTTACATATTGTCAAACAAGAGAACAAAGAGACGCAGTCATAAGTGGCTGCATACCATTCATCAAAGTATAGAGAGAGTTAACCAAATAGGGTTAAGCCTAGTTGGTCAACCTTGTACACTCTCTACTGAGAGGTCAAGGGGTCAAATCTTGCCGAAGGTAAGAACTAATTCTCCTATACAGGAGTGTTTCCTAAGTTACTTCTGACCCCTATGAGGCTATTGTTGGATTCTAATATATTGGGCCTGATTTAGTGGTTGCAGCCCTCAAAGGATTGATGGAGTATCCTGTTATTGTAACTATTTCCATGTAAGCCTTATTGCTTAACATCAAAAAGAGAGAGTACAACATAATTAAAAATAATACAGCCCTAATAAAGGAAAGCAAATGACAAGTCACCCTCATGAATATAAAAAAGAGATGAATGCAACTAAATATCCAAAATTTCCTGTCACCATTGAGAGTCGTAAAGTAAGAATCGAAAATGCAAAATGGCGGGACTTCCAAAAAAATTCAACCAGCTACTAAGTTGAGGAGACAAATGTTTGAGATAAATCTAACAAGAGATTAAATGAAGAAAACTAAACTAAGACATGGCTTCTCACATCAGAAAATTTTCCTATTTCATCCACCAAAAGCTAGAATACGAGGAGTATAACTTGGATTACAGAAGGGCATAGAGTGAGAAAATTTGTTTTTAGAGATGTAAAAGAAAAATTTTGGCCTTCACTAACAACTCAGACAACTGCTCAGATCAGGACTAGTTATATAAGAAGTAGAAACTAAAAAGAATAACTTCTCCAAAGCCAGATTGATTGGCTAATTTAGGAGGATAAACACCTTAAACAGCATGCTATGCAAGAAGGAAGGGATGTACCCTAACCCCCTTTTGTTTACCAGTTTAGAGAGCAATAGTGTTATAAGGATTTCCTTTTTGCAGATAATTAAACATCTAGGGACAATAGGAAATAAAAATTAAGCCAATAAGCTCTCGGACACCCATCTTTCGCCTTTGATTAGACAAACAACCAAATACACACCCACACACACTAGAGTGTGCAGTGTGTGTGGAGCCCACACACGTGTGTGTGGGTGTGTATTTGGGTGTGTAAAGTGGGTGTGGTTGTAGAATTATTGTTTTATGACAAGGTTAACATTATTCTCAATCTGTTTGAATGCAGTTGGATTGATCTCAAAACAGGTCTTGTATGTTATCGACACTGACAATTGGGAATGCAACTAAAATGAAAGAAAATAGGGTGGTTACTTATATTTCTATAAAAATAATTGGTTTAATCACTTAGCCATTAATTAAGGCATCGGTACAGAGTTGCGTCAGCTGTGGACATAGACTAGGTTGAAAAGGATATTACAAATAATGCAAGGGCAAAAACTAAATAGCAAACTACCAAAATAAGGAAACCAACATGAATGCTTGGAGATCACACCAAACCAATAGTACAATAGAAACCTTCACATTGATTTTAAGGCTGGGGAAGGAACACTATGTTATTTGATGCGAATCCCCGTGAGAAAATTAACCTTCTAACTGATCTTGTTACAATTATATTTAGCACTGATGTGACTCATCCTCAACCTGGGGAGGATTCGAGCCCCTCAATAGCTACAGTAAGTTGTCAGGATCTTTTGTCGGTCATTTATGGTTTGCATTTATAAAACTTCTTTAAACACGCGTTTCCTCTTTTGTGACAAAGGAAGGTGTCAAATATAAGGAAATGATATCATGATGTTCCAAATGAGCAAAAAATCAGCTTTCGTTTCTCATTCCCTCTCTCCCACTCTCTGTCTCCTCCCTATGAAACAATTTTTTGCCAAGTTTAAGTAGAATCTCAGTTGGAACAGTAGGCAGAAGTTAATCATGCCATTTCTAAAACCCTCAAGGATAGTTTCAATTTTAAAGTAAGAAGGCATGTCACTAGAAGTCCATGTTCAAAACCATCAAGAGTCAGAATGATAATCAAAGAGTCATCGAAGATCAATAAATGACACAGCATCTGGTTATTAATCTTATAGCCCCACAGATAGATCATGAACCCAAGTACGACCATGTTTGAACTAAAAAATGGAAGTGTTTGAGATGAAAAATGGAAGTGTTTGAGATGAAATACCTGCTCCTTAGGCTGCATCCTTGAGGGAAGCTGAGCACGGGTAAGGGCAACAGCCATAGGAAACTCAATTATATAGCTCAGGAAGTATCCCATGAAAACCTGAAAACCTCATTCTCCCATTCCTCCTGCCAAGAGATTTGTCATCATGCTTGACAAATACTCTCCACACGAATACAGAACCCTGCAACAGAGTAAAGATTGCGACAACATAATAAAAATGATGAAAATCTCATAAAAATGATGAAAGTCATAAGCACAGTTCAAAGCCAAGCACAAGCTGGCTACATTCCCACTCTCACGAGATCATTATTAAAGTGAAAAGAAAATGCAATAGGCTTTATGAAATGAACAAATGGTTTGAGATACATGGATGTATTGTTAAGGCATAAGATTTTGGGTGCAGTGAGTAGTGCAGTGCAAGCTACTATAGTTGTAGGTCAAAGGAGTTTCAAGAACACCATTGGACACAATAAGAAGAAATAGACACAAACGAGCAGAAGAAGAGAAATAGGTGACTTCTATAGGAAGACAGGGCCAAAAATATGTTAGTTACTTACCATGGCTGAGGCTAGTGAAGATGGGCACGATGGGCAGTTCGGCTGAGGAGAACAAGGAGGAAGGCAGGGATGAGAGGGAGAGGTGGTACACAGAATAAAGATAGTGACATCAATGTAGAAGAATGGAGAAAGTGGTACGTCGATGATGACAGAAGAAGCTACAAAGGAAAAAAGGAGAGAGAATGGGAATAGAGGCACATCTCTATGTTACAAGGACTTGGATACTCCCGTACAAGTGTCAAGAGATGTCATCTAATTTAGAACCGGGTAAGTAGTACATGCCAGTTACCAATATACACTTAACTTGGGCTAGCCAAAAGTGTTGATAGCAAGATAATGTTGTAAAGGATCATGCTAGAACAGAACTCTATCCGTAAAAACATTTTAAAATGCACCATTACTGTTACTTAAGGCAAAAACAATTCAAGTGGTCGTTTCTCAATTATGCCAGACAAAAACAATTCGAGTGGTCAATTCGACTTTCCAACATGTCATTCCACGAAATGCAGGAATTGGTTCCGGGGAAACACAAGGAATTTATGGTTTTATTCATCTATAGTCCCATACACAAAAAATTATTGATATGTAAATTATTAAGATATAAAAGCAAAACACTAGTTAAATAAAATGTCACATATCAAATACCAATCTAAAGACCTTAAACCAATCGCAAACTATTTCAACATACATGATGCAACCAACATACAATGCTAACTCCGGTCCTTTTGCTAAGCAAAAAACCAGGGAAAAAAATAACTCATTCCCTACCGTCACAACCACAACCTAACAGGTCATTAAGGTAAGCAATAACGGTCATAAGCACAATGTAATCTCAAAATCAGCTGTAACAGAACAATTACTTCCTCACATCTATTTTAACTCATAAGAGATTTGTTACCTTATCATGTTGTACTTAGTTGAAGGCTTGTGCTATCGAGATGGGAGCTAAAATCGGCTCTCCTGAGTAAGGAGAGCGCTACAGTCTCACTCCCATCGAGACAAGAGTGCGCTCCTAATATGAAGAAATTCGGACTTCTCTTTGCAAACATATGCAAGGAAGAAGAGAAGGAGAAAACAAGTTTGAGAGATTTCTTGTCTCGTATTAGACAAACATACGTGTTTAGTCCGTAAATTTGATATAAAAACTATATTGGGCCATCTTATCTCTCTCATGTTTATATACAATAAATACCTATATACATGCTCCTTTTGGTGCCCCTAACTTTGCATCTTCTACATATGCTCGCTCCCGCTTCATGCAACTAAGGTGCTATAAAAGGCTGGGATTTTGCATCATGATTTTCTACATTCTAAAACTATTTTCTTGCAAAAACTCTCCTTAGGCCTTATAAGAAAGTCAAGAAATTGAACAGACAAGGTTTGAAGCACCAATCTACAAACAACAAGTTAGAGAGGTCAATTTTCAACCATAAAATTTCCAAAAAGGCAAAAATAAGTGATATTTCTTTTATACGTTTTGCTACTTTTCCAATGATATATTATAGGTTTGTAATTATTAGCACTGATCTTTGTTTTATTACGGACTTTCAACAAAGGTCAAAATTCTAATAGTCTTACATTTTCCAAGTTTTAAACAACAATTCAACTTTTAGTAAGAAAATATGTAACTTTACATTGAACACGACAAGTGAAATAAACAATTGCGGAAAGAAGATTGTAAAAACTGTATTCATGGGGACTTAAAGTTCAAACACATAGATTTACATATCGGCCTACATGTAAATAAATACACTGATGCTCACATTCATTGAACTAAATATCGCTTGGGGGTAGGGGAGAGGGTGAGGGTGGGGTAGGGGTAATTGATGCAGTAGAATATAGGTTCATTTGTGTCTTTTAGTGTTCTTGGTGTTAGTAGAGTCCTCTGATTTATGAATAGGCGTGTTGGTCTCTTATGTTGGTAGCTTATGATTATAAAGAATATAGAAATATTGATAGACTTAGTTTCTCTCTCTAGCCTTAGTCCATTTTCAAACACCCTAATCCCGACTCGCATTTGCTCCAAGTTGCATTCTTCGTATTGCTCTATCTAATGGATAGTTGCATCTCCACGTGCAAGTCGGGATTACACATGGGGAAGTGTGTTAAATAGCTTGATAAGCTTACTTGGGTCCATTTCTTACGAGCTTAAGCTCTTGGGACAATTTTTACATTGCAAAACGCAACACATTTTGCTCATGTTACTCCTAGAAACTGCGTCTTGAAGTGTATGCAAGCCTTATTCCAACAATACTCATTAAAAGGTGCACGGCACATTCAAACCACCCCAACATACAACTTTTCGTGGAAAAGTAAACTTGACAAGTATCAAAAGATTCTTTTATCGATTGCCATTAGATAAATTTCTCGAGATGAAAGACAATACATAATGCTTTTAGATAAATCATATTAGATGATCGTTGCTTCTAGTTAGATCTGTTTAAAGAAGGTTAGAATTCTACAACTTTCACGTGTAGCATGTTTGAAACCTAAAAGAACTAAAATTTTACCATCAAAATGCTTAATACTAAGGCGCACCTTATCATTGATAAGGCATGGAATTATTAATTATTGAAGAGATATGTAAAGTCCCGTCTTAGCGATTTAAAAAGAGTATGAGTTGTTTGATCGATTAGATCACATTTAAAGCTTCCCAAAACCCATAAGTATCCTTCTCTTATCAGACAAAACGTGACAATATCAAGAAAACATGCGTAAGGTTTTGTGAAACCAAAAACCAAATTAAGCCTTGTCAGAGTAAGTTAAACACAAGTGTTTTAAAAGTCGGCCTAGGCAGTACCCCGCTGCCACGCCTAGGGGCCTAGGCTTTTGTCTATGCATTGGGCTGAATTATTGGCCGCTAGGCCGGATTAATCGGCTAGGCAGCTAGGCAGATTAGGCGGGATTATGCAACTAGGTGGGGCTAGGCAGACAATTAGGCGGGTAGGCGATGTAATTTTTAAAAATTAAGGATTTTCGTGTCGTGGTAATATACTAAGGGGCTTCGGTGTAGTTTTACTATGATGTAAATACATTTCCAGTCTTTCCAATTCTCTTACACGATCGAAAATTTCAAAACCCAAAATATCAAAACTTCGCATTAGACTAGCTATTTGGTACTATTAGTTTCATTTAGTTGAACTTTGTTCTACTTATGTTGTATTTGCTCTCAAACTTGGGGGGAGGTAGGAGAATGCCTAAAAAAAATTAAAAAAATGGAAAATCCACCTAATGTCTAGGGCCATAGGCGCTGATTAATCGGGCTAGGGGGTGCCCTGTAACACCCCGTCCCACATCGGAAGTCTACATGGATGATCTTGGGCATATAACAATCCTTGTGGGCTACTACTAATACCTTGGGCTTAAGCTTTTGGGCCATGTGGTGTGGCTGGTGGATCAAAATCAAGGTATTGGGCCAGTGGTCTGCTTGGGGCGTTAAATGCCCGGCCGCCCGACTAGTGCCTAGCGACTCTTACAACCTTGGTTAACCAAATTATAGGGCCATAGGTGCTAATTAATCGGCCTAGGCACTAGGCGGTGCCCAGTCGCCCGACTAGTGCCTAGCGACTTTTAGAACCTTGGTTAACCAAATTAAAATTAAGCTTCATTCAATTCAATTGGGATTGGCTAAATGAGTACATTTCTTTGTATTTTTGCACTACACAATCAACTATATGTTCAAGAAAAATAGCTACAGAATCCCATGTCAATTAATTGACAAGGCGTTTTAAAAGGCTCTATGTACACCTAGGCGCAAGGCAAGGCGCATGCCTCATCAAAGTGAGGCAAAAGTCATAGAAAATAATTACACTTCTAAATTTCTCATATAGGAAACAAATTGAACAAAAGTAAATGCTATACAATCTCAAATACCATAAATTATAGCATTCCCAATGCTCAAATCACCAAATACGAACAAAATTGTAACATCCATAAAAATCTAACGCATAGCATTTAGTTCCAACACATAGAAAATGGATAATGGCACTCAAATATCTAATCATGTTCACCTAATCTTCAACACCAATTACTTCTTCATCTTCTTTGTAATTTGATTCATAACCCTCCACATTGGCTAAGTTTTCTTCAAGACTTAAACAGTTTTGCAGCTTTTGCTTCTGTATTACATTTGGTTCATCGAGGGCTTACAATTAGAGCCTTTTTAGTTTCAAATATGAAGAAATTTGAGTGTAGATCTAAGAAAAATTGTGAGATTATAGCCACATGTGCCACACACCTCACCGTTAGGCGTGTGCCTAAGGGCCTTAACTCTAATTCACGTACAGCCTCACCTCAGGGTGCCGAGGACTTCTTAGTGCGCCTCGCCTCGCCTTAGTGCCTATACACGCGAGGCGCACACCTTTTAAACCAATATGACAAGGTAGTACTATCGTTTATCTCATGAAAGCAACAATAGTCTTGATTAGTTAGGTTGAACGACTAACATAGGAGAGAACATAATTCTTTCCATTACAAGACATATACGTAACAACAAACACATGTATACATTCCATATACATAGACACTAGCAGCATCTTCAATTTTCAATGGTGATTGTTATTGAGAGTCAATGGTAGACAATCATAGTCGATCACCTCAAACATATGGGAATTAGTACCATAGTCATATTTTTGACATACTTGAACCAGCTACTTTATCCAATATAGTGGAGAGAAAATTGAGTAGGCACTCAGCAACCTTGTTTTGTCCAGAAGTCTCTCACTGGTCTTGGTTGCCACTATGCAGACGATCATCATCAAGTTGTTCCATCACCATGACACCTCCAAAGTATTGCCTCAATCATGCATTGTCAACCACCTCCAACATAATGGAATCACCATATTATCATTTTTTCGGTGTACTTGAACCACTGATGTTGCCCATTTCCCAGCACGGTCGAT
The DNA here is from genome assembly GCA_018127125.1 of Rhododendron griersonianum. Lineage (NCBI taxonomy): Eukaryota > Viridiplantae > Streptophyta > Magnoliopsida > Ericales > Ericaceae > Rhododendron > Rhododendron griersonianum. The sequence continues at coordinate 5,920,586 of CM030788.1, read as the reverse complement.
CCCCTATGGTCACCTCCATGATCGAAGGTTGAGATAGAACATTGAGTAGCCATTCTACAACCATTTGTTTCCCCCAAACCTCTCAACATACTTGCATTTGTGCAGTAAGCATCAATATATTCCATCATCACCACCAGCCACCCCCATCGTATCTGCAACCTTTTTTGCCCAAAAATATCTTGAACAATTTAGTCGCACAACAACCTTCTAGTATTTACTGCCAATCGCTTCAGCTTTATTTGCAGCAATCCTTTGCCCAAAAAATCTATTGAGACCATCTCTTTACATCAGTGCTCTGAATCCCCTATGTTGATATAACTTGTATGATTTAAACTTCCACTCCAAATAATCATTCATGGATTCCAAGTGGATATGATTTTTCTCCTTGAATCTCGCCAATATAATCCCCAATTCCTAACTATTCTAAGGCAAATTTTGGATTCAAATCATTTCCACATGTGAGATTCTTAAGGCTCTTTAATTACTACTATTTGGTGCAAAACAATTTAGCTTTACAGCATCGAACAAGCATCAAAAGCATAAATTATTGATGCTATAAAAGCTATTGATACCCTTCATTCAGTTATTGATGCTATAAAAGCTATTGATACCCTTCATTCAGTCACCCAACATTGAAGTTATTCCCACTTCAAGGAGGAAAGAGAAACATAGGTATTTATGCATGCTCCTAAAAAGATGATGCCCCATGTGGTCTTTCAACAAGAAAACCAGTTGTATAATCTCAAATCTCACGTACAAAGGGAACTCTAGTAAATCCAATCCCATCTGATAGGAGACAAAACAAAAAAGATGTACCAAGTGTAGCAATAGGAAAACCTATGCACATGGTATAGTATTGAGTATTTGTAGAACTTCCTCTAATTCGGACACGAGACATTGCACCTCCCATTCTGACTATTTTTGTTAGATATTAACATACATGGACACAAGGTTTCAGTGTGTTTGATACTCATATTTAGAAATACACTAGAAAAAAGTTCTGACCAACATCGATGTCCCCCATGCATTTAGCATTTGCATGGACATGTGACACGACACTGACTTCTTAGCATGCAAGTTTCCAAAACTTGGAGGACACAACATGTTGGGGACACGTCTGAGAAAACATATTCATGTATCATACGATATAATGAAAAATAAAGAAAACAAGACTCTACAACGTTCGCACTTATTGTGTCACAGCATTCAATGAGGTGTTCCGACAGAAACCGTTTCACCATTCACATGAATCTTTGTCATTGCTCAACCATCAACAAAATAAGACATTCTTAAGCTTCAATTGGGCCTACCATTTCATTTGAGACCTTCGAAGTGTCCCATGAGTGTCCATAGGTCCTAGAGTGCGTATAAACAAAAAAAAAATTGTTTGACAAAAAGTAGAACACCTTTGATTTCAGTGTACAACATGGGTCCAAAGAGCCTTGGTGGCTGAAAATTGTAGGACACCAGACATGACCTCCATAAAGGGGTGCTTCATATATTGACACAAATACACAATACATATATAATGCAATATAAATATTGTGAGACATGGACATTACAAAGATATGTTGTAAATAGGTACTTTTATTATCTTGTTATAGATAGAAAATCAAAACCAAAAGCTGAAGTGCATTAACCACATTCCATAAAAAAAAAAATTTGAAAGTATTAGCAAAGACCATTTCCAACATCAACTTTTATCTGATCTCTTTTCCTTTATTTCCCTTCACTCTGATCCTTAACTTCTTTCATCTTTTTCTTAGCTTCTATCTGATCTCTTCTCCTTTATTTCCCTTCACTCCAATCCTTAACTTCTTTCGTCTTTTTCTTAGCATAGCTATTGGTACAAAGAGTTGTTCCTTCAAATGTCCTTTTCCTCCTATCTCTCCTTTCTTCTTGTTTTCTCTTCATTGGAGAGGGAGAGAGAGAGAGAGAGAAAGAGAGAGAGAGGGAGAGAGAAACCTCCACTATGATATCTCTTCACTCTAAAATACAACACACATGCTTACAATTTGCAAAGGATTCATTGTTCACAGTTTGACCTCAATTAAAGCAAAGCATTCAATTTCTAGTATCCCAGACATAATTGAAAAACGAATAAAATTGGGTGGAAAAACTGGATATTTACTCAGTGAATCCAATAGTATCTGATTGGTTTTCATATGAGCAGTATCAGATAAGCCTAATTATGACAACAACGCTCAAGTCCCCAATCGAGGGCAATCTAACCCTCCCCGACGGTTAGCTTCAGACATATTAAACAAGATATGATGATTGTTCTTCACGCATTTATCAGAATGGATACAAAAACATATATTTAGTACAATGAACATACATATTAATCCAATGGGAAATGGGAAGTATGGACATCAGCTATGCAAACGAAATCTATAGGAAACATGGAATTACCTGAGACAACCAGATCCAGGGTTCAGATGATGTGAAGAAAATGGCCGAAGTAGGGGTAAACCTGAAATTTGAGTTTAATCCATATTATTGCCACAGATTTGGTGTTGAGTAAGTTCACAATCAATCAATGCATACACATATAGAGAGACACAGAGATATACTAACACGAGAAGATTGCAATATACAAAAGAGTATTCATTGGCATCGTATTATGGGCATTGACAATCCAAACAAACTCGTGATATTCTCAAATGAACATAGTACAACATAAGTGGATTACAATCACATCTACGGATTGTTGAAATTATACGTAGTCACTCAATCGTCATGCATGAACTTTCAAAAAAATGGACATCATTAGTTTGATAGTATTGATGTTTTTAAACAAACCCATGGACGAAAAATGAGAACAAAATTCAATTTCCATGGCATATCTCAGTGATTTAAAAAGCGGCAGGTTCTGCGCTTCAGAGAATAGCGCTATGGCGCAAATCACGAAGGCGCACGCTATGGCGCAAGGCGCACGCTAAAGCGCAAGGCGCAGAGGCGCAGAGGCGCACGCTTTTGGTCTTTGACCCAAAAATTGATCCAACGGTGCAGAAAACACATGCAATGGCAGCGATGCACTGAATAATTTTTCTTTTAAGTTTGATTTAGCCCTAAATAGACCATACGACACATACCCAGCGTAACCCAGAAGCAGAGCAGCTTCAGGGCGATCGATCCAGAGCAGAGCAGCTTCGGTTGGCTTCAGCCGATCGTCCAGAGCAGCAGCAGCTTCAGTCGACCGTCAACGGTAATCTCCTCCTCCTCCTCCTTCTCCGTGACTTCTTCTTCTTCTTCTTTCTTCTTCTTCTTTCTTCTCCCGATTCCCCTTCGGCCCTTCTCCTCCTCTTCTTCTTCTTCTTTCTTCTCTTCTCCTTCTCTTCTCCTCCTCTTCTCCTCCTCTTCTTCTTTCTTCTTCTTACTTATTCTTTTTTCCAGTCGCCATTTTTTTTTTTTTTTCCAGTCCAGTCGGTGACTTTTTTCTTTTTTTTTCAATCGGTGACTTTTTTAACGTAGTCAGTGGGTGTGGAATGTGGATGTTAGTTTTTTTTTTTTTTTTTTAACGTGGTCGTGGTCAGTCGGTGACTTATGGTATTTATTTGTACTTTTGTAGGCATGACATCTGAAAATTCTAATAAAAAGGACCCTGGTTGGAATTATTGCGAAAAGATTGATCCACACAATAATACCAAGTTGAAATGTATTTTTTGTAACGAAGTGAAAAATGGGGGTGTGTCAAGAATTAAGCAACACTGGAGGAGGAGCTAAAAGGAATACGGCGGCATGTCGCCGATGCCCACCTGAGGTTAGAGAGGAGATGAGGGAGTTTATACGTAAAAGGGATGAAGCAAAAAGTCAAATTAAGTCTATACCAGATTTTGATGATGCAATGAATGATGATGATTATGACATTGACGATGATATTGTTGAATCCAATCCTCTTTCTAAGAAATCTTCTACTCACGGAAGCACCACCGCATCTATTCATTCTAAGCCTAAGAAACCAAGAACCATAGGGCCTCTCGACACTTTCTACACTCCTGAACCAGAGGTGGTGGTGGAAAATAGAAAAGCCAAGGGCAAACAGCCAAAAATTGATGAGAATGAACCATATAAGAAAATATTGAAAGACAGGGCTCATCAGGCTATTGCAAGGTGGATATATGATTGTGGGATACCTCTAAATGTTGTGAACAATGATAGTTTTGCGCCAATGATAGAGGCTATTGGGCAATACGGTCCGGGTTTGCCCCCACCAACTTATCATCAAGTGCGAGTTCCTCTTCTAAAAAAAGAGGTAGAACATGTTAACAAGTTGATGGAGGAGCACAAAAAAGACCAGGAACAATATGGGTGTACGCTAATGAGCGATGGATGGACTGATAGGAAAAATAGAACATTGATGAATCTTTTGGTGAATTCTCCGAGAGGGACCGTGTTTCTGAAATCTATGGATGCATCTGGAGTTGTAAAGGATGCAGAAATGATATTTGAATTGCTTGATGCGTGGGTGGAGCATATTGGAGAAGCAAACGTGGTTCAAGTTGTTACGGATAGTGCCGCGGCAAATGTGGCGGCAGGTGAGAATTTCAACTTCTAGTTTTAACTTCTAATACCACTTACGGATATTTTAATTACTTATTATTCTAGTTTTAACTTCTAATACCACTTATTTATAACAATTATCAGGGAAGTTGTTGGAGGCAAAACGACCTCACTTGTTTTGGTCTCCGTGTGCTGCCCATTGTTTGGACTTGATGTTAGAAGACATTTTTAAGTTACCAAATTTGAAGATAACTTGGGAAAGGGCAATAATGATTCATGGTTATATTTATAATCGACCCTCTTTGTTGAATATGATGAGGCAATTTACCAAGAGGAAGGAGCTCGTTAAGCCGGCAAAAACTCGATTTGCAACCGCTTTTTTGACTTTGCAAAGGGTTTATGAACAAAGGAAACTTAAGGAAGATGTTTACTTCAGAGAAGTGGACCAATAGCAAATGGGCAAAAGAGCAAGGAGGAAAACAAGTAGAAAAAGTCATGTTGATGGCCTCATTTTGGAGGAATGTGCTCCTTGCCCTCAAGTTCGCATCCCCACTTGTTAAGGTACTTAGATTGGTTGATGGAGAAGTCAAGCCTCCAATGGGATACATTTATGAGGCTATGGATCGGGCTAAAGAAACTATTGCAAATTCCTTCAATCAAAATAAGGAGATGTATGATGAGGTCTATAAGATAATCGACAAGAGGTGGGAATCCCAATTGCATCGATCTTTGCATGCACTGGTTTTTACTTAAATCCTGAATTTTTTTACAAAGATCCGGAGGCTTGCAAAGTTCCAGAAGTCATTGGAGGCCTATACAGATGTATCACAAAGTTGATTTCCAATATTGCTACACAAGACCTTATTTGTGCCGACTTGATGAAGTATGAGAGAGCTGAAGGACTCTTCGGTAACCCAATGGCAATGAGGCAAAGAAATACAAGAGCACCAGGTATCAGCATGTTAACCTTAACCTAGTAACTAATTTAAATCCTAAGAGTTGCACTTTAAGAATGTTTTCCAATATCAATATTCTATGGTGTGCAGCTGACTGGTGGGCCTCATTTGGTCATGACACTCCCGAATTGCAAAAATTTGCCGTCAAAGTTCTTAGCCTTACTTGTAGTTCCTCGGGATGCGAGCGTAATTGGAGTGTCTTTGAGCATGTGAGTATATGATAATCAAGTTCATTCATTGACTTCCTTAGTTCCTTTAGGCTTTAGTTATGTATGATCATGAAGTTAAGTCCCTTGTATAATTAATTGTTAATGCAGATTCACACAAAAAAGGAATAGACTAGCTCAAAAGCGTCTCAATGATTTGGTATTTGTTAAGTACAATAGAGCATTGAAACGCCGATACCTCAAACGTGATCGCATTGATCCTATATCCTTGAAAGATATTGATGAGAGCAATGAATGGTTGGTTGGGAAGATGGAGGAAGAACCTGTGTTTGAGGATGCTGATTTGAATTGGGATGATGTTGCTTTAGCTTCTGGAGCCGAAGAACCAAGTAAAACAACTAGAGCATCAAGTTCAAAGTCAACAGACTCAACACCTATCGCGAAAATAGCAAAACCAACTCCAAAGGCTAAGGCTTCAAGAGGAAAGACATCTCTTATAGATGCGGTGATTGAAGAGGGAGAATGGGAGACGGATGATGAGGAGGAGGAAGATGTGGAAGGATATAAATCAGAATCATCAAATGATGATGATGAAATTGAAGATGAAGTTCTTGGTTCTGAGAATGATGATTAATGTCTATGCATGACTCTAGATTTTATTGCCTTTCATCCTTTTGTTATATCTCTAAGGCTAAACATTATTATGTTAGCTTTTCATGGATGATATGTTATGTTTTGTGTTTGGTACTTTTGTTTAACCATTAATATGTTATGTTTTATGACATTTGAAAGTTTTACAAGTGTTTGTTTGTGTTGAAAACTTGTTCTAATAAAATTTGCCTCGTTGTGGAGATTTTTTTTTTTTTTGCGCTTCGCGTCAATAAAGCGCGCGCCGCGCCTTGCGCCTTGCGCTAAAGCCCCAGGGGACTGTTGCGCCTTGGTGCGCCTTTCGCCATTTAAAACACTGGCATATCTTACTATTAGACTTGTCATGTCCTGTCATCATACAACCATCTTGTTGAAACTAATAGTTGCATATACAAAAGCCAAAACTAAAAAGCAACACTACAAATGAAAATGGAAGCCAAACACTATTATTAAAAACGCGAAATAATGAGAGAGCATAACTATGAAAAATTATTATTCTAAGAACAAACAAAATAATTTCCAAGTTTGTGGCACGTATCATCTTTCAAGTGATAGCATTTACCTCATTTGAACAAATCAGTTAAACATATGTTTTAATAGCTTTTGTTATTTGGCTTTTCTCTTTAAAACCTCAGTAGCTTTAACTTTGAAAATCTTAATCGAAGGGGCCAAAACCCAACACTCAGTAGAGCTCTTAAGCAAACAACTACTCCATGTCTTCCACGCTTACATAAGTTCTCATCAAATCAAATTGAGCAAACAGCTAGAACATTTGGACACACTTCTTTGACTACGTAGAGATAGCCAATCTGTCATCCAACATTTCTTTAATTTTTTTCCCAGACCCATTTATGTATGTTGGTGATATGATTTTATTAACCCTTGGCCACTCGGTAGCATATGACCAATAGTCCTGAAAAGAGAAAACTAGGATCTTGTAAAGAGGTCATGACATATCAAAGATCCACAGCGCTTCTCATAAGGGATCCCACACGTTGCGTGCGGCCTTCTAATCTCGATCTGACATCTCGGCCGTTGGATGAGATCGATAGCCGAGATTAGAAGATCCCTCACCCGAAGGAAACTAATCAAAGATCAGACCACATGACTTGGAATTAAAGGTTAAAAATTCCTTCTTTTTTTTGGTCTCTTACGATACAGGACAGGACTAACAAAATTGGGTTGGAAAAATTACGAGATCTACTGAACCATGAAAACTGAGACTAAGAGTAGACATATATACACACACAGAGATACACGTGCTCAATCCAAACCAAATCAGATCAAATGATTTTAAGCACACATCGATCACAGCCAGCCACTGGAGTAGGAGATAAAGAAGTCAGATCTAAGGTGCAAGAAGACGCAAACCTTTGGTAATTCACTGAAGCAATAGTCGAAAACACGATGGTAGTAATTGTTTCCGCTATCGTCGTCGTCGTCTTCTTCGTCTCGGTCGCCATTGTTGTCTGATGAATTCATCTTGGAGTTATAAACAAAACCCTATTCAGAGCCGTTGGAACCTTTGAGCTTGTCTGTTTGAGGGGTATATGTAGACAGAGCGACTGCGGCCTGTCTACACCGGAGTACACGAAGATGCTTAATTTTCTACTAATTAACTTAGGAAAGAAATTAAAATATGCTAGATAAGCATGAAGTGGATTAAATAGAAAAAGGAAAGAAATCTGGAAAGCATTTATTGTTTTCCTCTCTTTTTTTTTTGATTTTATATAAATGAGGAAATTAAAATATGATAGATAAGAATGGTGTGGATTAACTAGAAAAAGGAAAGAAATCTGGAAAGCATTTATTGTTTCCCTCTCTTTTTTCTTTTTTTTTGATTTTATATAAATGAGGAAATTAAAATATGCTAGATAAGCATGGGGTGGATTAAATAGAAAAAGGAAAGAAATCTGGAAAGCATTTATTGTTTCCCTCTCTTTTTTTTTTTTGATTTTATATAAATGAGGAAATTAAAATATGATAGATAAGAATGGTGTGGATTAACTAGAAAAAGGAAAGAAATCTGGAAAGTATTTATTGTTTCCCTCTCTTTTTTTTGATTTTATATAAATGAGGAAATTAAAATATGCTAGATAAGCATGGGGTGGATTAACTAGAAAAAGGAAAGAAATCTGGAAAGCATTTATTGTTTCCCTCTCTTTTTTTTATATATAAATGAGGAAATTAAAATATGCTAGATAAGCATGGGGTGGATTAACTAGAAAAGGGAAAGAAATCTGGAAAGCATTTATTGTTTCCCTCTCTCTTTTTTTTGATTTTATATAAATGAGGAAAATGGAAAATGATAAAAACTTTTTTTCACGGGAGACGTTTTAATTTTCTAATTAATTGCCGTTCAAAAAACAATTCTAATTAATATATACAGAATTTGGGAAAATATGAAGACATGCGCAGAGATGTTTGGAATGCGTAAGATATGCGTTGAGGTATAAGGAAAAATTATCACTTTTCTTATTTTTTTACTTCTCAGGTTATAAATAGGTCACTATAACTTGCACATTTATGCATTTCTTTTTACTGGCGTAGATGAATAATTATAATTTTTTTATTTTCCATAAGAACCTATTGAATGAAAACCTCTTCCAACCTAATTCGGAAGATGGTCAATACATTAACTTGCATTGGATTTTAAAAAAAAAGAGTGTGAAGTATATTAAAGCAGAATAGGAAATAAAGTATAGAAGCATTCTAAATTAGGGGAGGAGGAGTTTAATAACCTTTTTCCCGATTTTTTTTATTATCGAAATCTAGGATGGTCAACTACATTAACTTGCATTGGGTTTTTTTTTATTTAAAGTGTGAACGGGAAATTAAGTATAGAAGCAACCAAAATTAGGTGAGGAGGAGAATAATAACCTTTTTTCCAATTTTTCTTAGATTTTTTTAATTATTGAAAGCTAGGATGGTCAATTACATTAACTTGCGTTGAATTTATAAAACATAAAGATGTGAAGTTTATTAAAGCAGAATTGGAAATAAAGTATAAAAGCAACCTAAATTAGATGAGGAGGAGGATAAAAATCTTTTTTCCGATTTTTCTTTAGATTTTTTTTTAATTATTGAAATCTAGGATGGTCAACCACATTAACTTGCGTTGGATTTTTTTTTAAAAAAAGTGTGAAGTTTATTATAGTAGAACATGAAATAAAGTATAGAAGTAACCAAAATTAGGTGAGGAGGAGGATAATAACATTTTTCCCGAATTTTCTTAGATTTTTTTTTAATTATCGAAATCTTGGAACAATAGAGAAACGAAAGAATTACTACGTTTCCATTTCACAAATCTAGGTTTCCGAACAAGGAATAAGGTACGACCGGAAATGGAATGAATTAAGAAGTTTAATTTTCTACTTATTTTGCTTAGATTTATTAGTTTCATTAATTCTCTCAAGCTAGAGATCCATCCAACAATGAGCCAAAAATATAACTATTTTTCGTGTTTTGATCCCTTTCTTTCCATAGGATACACAGCCAAAAATCGAATTTCATCCTTCGTCTGCGCAGGAGATGAAAAAAGAATTAGCATTTCATTTCATTAGTACCTCTAATCATAATTTTATCCCTTTAAGCAATATAGGTGCATAACAACTTTTTTACCGGTTTTTCTTAGATTTATTAGTTTCATTAATTATGTTTTATTTCCTAAAAAAAAAAACCCAAACCTCGCTCAAAGTTCAAGCTACACTATTCCCCAGCTTGCTGACTAGGGTTGACAGCGAAAATCAATCTTCGATACCACATAACATAAGAAAGTCGTAGGTCTTTAGCTCCTTGATTCATTCCATGGCACGAAAGCTAAACAATGGAGTACATATAGGATACACCGGTGCTAAAATTCATGAAGGTCGGTCACGAGCAGGGAAGCCTGAACCAAGGCCGACTAGCAGAGTAGTGGATAAACACTTGGCACTTGTTTTTCAGCAAAGTCTTTCGTTCTGGCTCGACTACTTTACTTGTGATGAAGAGTCGGATTTGTTTGGGAGTGAACCTATGTCATACCAGCCACCAGCTCTTAAGCACACCCATTGGCATTGACTGATCTCAGTCTTCCCTGCCAGAAAAGCAGTGGTCGTGTATCACCATGGGCCACACGCTCTTATCCTAAACTTCGGTTATTCCTCTCTATATTGATTCGAACTTACTAAAGAGCCTACAACAATAGTTCCAAGAAGCTAAAGTGGTCCGGACGGGTTACTGATACTAATGATCCGCAAGCATCATAGGACATTTTGCTGTTTTTGAGAATTGAGAGTCACAACCCAAAAGGAACCTGAGGTTACTTTGATCAATTGCATCACAAATTGCTGTTGGAAGGCATGCGGATTGTATCGTATGGATAGGAATTGTTGACGTTACTCACTGAATTAAAGTAACTCGGCCAGCCCGAAGACAATTGACTGGATTTCCACCCAGCCAATCTTGCCTGCATTCCAATCATGGAGCTGATGCTTCGAGCATTCCAGTGTTTAAGTCTCTATACAATGTCTTGAAGTTGAAATCCTTCAGGTGAGAAACATGATGTAATTATGCAAATTGTGCGAGGGAATCCTATCTTCCGGGTGCCCATTCTTATCTAAACAAATGCACTAATACATTATGCTTCCTTCCATAATATGTTCTCCCTATCACAATTCAACTCCTGCTAAAATTTGTCTTTGGGTGTAGTTCATGACATACTTACAATATATTACAGCACGACTCTCTAACTCAGCTAATTACTAGAAGAGAGACATCAGTTCCACATCCCAAGTTTAACACCAATATAATAAAGAGCAACTATACATCGCTAGAGCAACTATCTGCAAAACAATTTAACATAGTGTCAACGAATCAAAAGTAGACTTCCAGAGATGGAACAAACTTTTACACCAAGGGTGATAAAAATGGACCAGTGGCCTATGCCGATATAAAGTTTGAAACGGCTTGGTTTATAGGTGAAGATGCCTCATGGTTCTGTACTACAGTACCTTCTCTAGCTACACCTTGGTTACAGGCATATACTAGAGCATCCGCTAGCGTAAGTCTGCTAGCTACACCTTGGTTTATAGGTGATGATGGAACAAACTTTAAGTTTGAAGGGTTTTTTTTACTCCTCCCCATTTTGAGCCTCCCAATTTATCACCTTTGCTACCGAGGGAACTCTTGAAGAAGTGCTGCTTAGATGGATGCATCAGAAATTCGGACTGATTGCTGAATAAAACAACCAGCGGCCCGTGCCACCGCAAACATCTTTCTTTTGTAAGTTTGGAGGTTTTTTTTCTCCTCCCCTTTTTGAACCTCCCAATTTATCGCCTTTGCTACCGAGGGAACTCTTAAAGAAGTGCTGCTTAGATGGATGCATCAGAAATTCGGACTGATTTCTGAATAAAACAACCAGAGGCACGTGCCACCGCAAACCTCCCAAACGACTGGAACCCAAAAATGACCGCCAAGAAGCCGCCATTTCGGCTCTCACAAATGGTATGAGAATCCGACCACCAAGGTTCCATAACGACGTCGCATGCCACCATTGTAATCCATCAACACCGATCCGAACGTTATCAGACACAACCATCGCCGTTCACCTTCATAACTGTAATGTCCGGAGACCACGCTGCACCCACCGCAAAAGCTCCACCTTGCCATCAGGAGATAACCGATAAACCCAAGAGACGAAATCGGCGGGAGACCCACGCAAACCTCGTCACCACCCGCCACCAGGACCGCACCTTGCCGTTAAGCCAACCAGTTACACTCAAGAGTGAAAACCAGCGGGCAGTCGGCAAAGCAAGAGAGGTTCGGTACAGACAGAAGGGGGAGAGTAAATTAAGATCTGAGAAGAGCATCATTGCTTACGTAGAACTTGAGAAGCTTGCTCTCCTGTTAGAAATTTCATCAAACAGTTCAGCATCAAAAAAGTATAGTGCTCAAAATTTCAATTAGAAATAAAGAAATCTAAGACACAAAGGAGTTAAAAAGTTGTGCCTTTTTCTCCTCAAGCTTGTTAAAGCCAAAGATTTGGAGTCCCTTCTCTCCTTTCTCTGTTGACAAACCTTTCCTCGTACATTTTAGCTGCTTGAAGACTTCCTTGATGGGAATGTTCTCCTAAACACCACCAATACATAACAAACTCAAGATGGATTTGCAACAAAAAAAGTTAGGTGTAAAAACTCGTCTAGAATGTATCTTTAATATTGTAAGCACATTGGTATTGGGGCTTGAATGGGAGGGAGATGGAAATTGGAAAATTATAGAATTTCCAAAAAGAGCACGAATAACGGCTCCGAACACAGTTGTGTCTGGAGTCGTGGTTGAGAGTACGTATGTAGACTTAGGGAGCTATTATAGAGAAAATTAATCCAGAATGATGTCATTGGCAGACACAAGGGGTGCCTTGACCCTGCAAACCTCCAAATATTCGCACTAGTTGTACTAGTTTTTAAGTTGATTTGAAAAAGTTCGATGGAATCAGCCCTGCAAGTCCTTAGGCGCACAAAAATTCTAAAAATTTTCATATATGCGTAGAAAAAAACTACCTAAAATTTCAAGTTATCAACTATTTTTTGGTTGCATGTGTAAAGTCAACTTTCAGTTCGTCCCAGATTGGGTTAAGTATTGGCACTTCTTTCTGCCTGTATAAAGATGAGATTTGGTTGGTCAATTTTAGCCTGCATTTTTCTAGAATCCATTTTGTATGTAGTAGGACTACTCCTTTCGCATTGACTTATGCCTTGCTATAGCCTAAATGGTGCAACCAGGCCAATCCTATTCTGTGATGAAAAGAAACAAGGAACTGACTGACATATCAACTAAAAGAACATATTACCATCTTCTCCAAAACAACCTCACAAAAAGAGAGAACTACTTAGAATGAAGAATGCACTTCACTAGAAGCCCATGTTCAGTAAAATCAAGAGTCCAAGCAAACCTCAATGTGACAAAACAAATGAACCAATATTACTCGAAAAATACGCAGTGATGCCTCTTCTCGTCTAACTATATAAAGCATGACAGCAACTAGCAAGTAGCGATGCCAATCATGTTGAAACTAACCTCGTAAGTGTTTGAGATAAAAACCGGGCACACTCGGCTGCATGCTTGAGTTAAGCTGGACACCAATGCCAGTCTTTACAGCAATGATTAACTTAGAACATACTCTGAAACTGTATCCGAATTTGAAAAACAAATACTCAGCACACCATGAAAGAAGCCTGCAAAAGATAACAGTACATAATTTCATTTCCTTTTAACATAATACCCATCTTCAGTCTTCCCAAACCTAAGATGAATCAGACACCATTAGCATATTTTCCACATGAAAAGTTTCCAGGTAAAAGAAATAGAATGAAAATTTGCTCTTAACTATTAATCACCTTTTGAAAATCACGCAGCAAGACTTTAGCCAAAAAAGATTTATACCAATCTTTAAATTGCAGATTTGATTGGACACCATTGGATGCCCTCGTAACTCCTAGATGTGGAAGCTATAGAATATAACTTGAGAACTGTTACCTTCTTTATTCATTGCTCAGGCAGTCAGCAAGGGCAAATTCCCTCGTGGATGGGGGATTTGCACTATGATCATCAACTTGTTCGGCACCCAAGCAAGCAAGATTATCAGCACTATGTATTTATTATTTGTCTTGTTTGCTTGTAGCAACTGGCTGAGTACCTTCTTTTTGCTTAGTTTAATTCAGATTCTGGTGATGTATCAAACTCTGATCCCTATGATCTCTGTCTCCTTCGTTGCTTAATAGTATGACATTCCGTTGCACCAAAAAAAAGAGGAGAAAATACATGTTAACCAAGATGATAGCCCAACCTAGGACATAAGCCGAATGCACATCACGGAAGTCTAAAGAAAATCTCAACTATTACCACAGAACCGCTAGAAACCTCCAGGTTCATGTAAACATCACTATTGATAATAGTCTGATTTGTTGAAACTCTCCTCCACTTGCTGCGACCATTGGGAGCAACCCTTGATAACGGTCTGATTTGTTGAAACTCTCCTCCGCTTGCTGCGACCATTGGGAGAAACCCTAGAGGTTTTTTCTTCTGCAATCATTACCCAAATCAATAACAATATGAGGAAAGAAAGGTAATTAAAATAAAAAGGAAAAGTATCTCAATTAGAAGCTTTTAACAAAAGTTCATCACAGAAAAGTCAGTTCAAAGATTATGATACGGAGAGAGAGAGAGAGAGAGAGAATCAGCTCATGCCTCGTGTCTTAAAACACTACTGCCAAAGTAACCAGCTGGACACATATCTACGATTGCAACCGCGCCAACAACAGTGAGAAGGCAGACAGCTCGAGGACTTGTCTGAACAATTGACAATATTTTTCCAAAAATGTCCTAAAATCACCAAAATCACGTAAGCACACCAATATTACTAACTTAGGGGGAAAAAATTAAGGCCATCTCCTCCATATCTAGGCTTTACCTCTCCTACTAGTATGTTCAGAACATGAGTAGTGAAGTTTCCTCCAGCTGTGTCTACAGCAAGCCGACTTTAGGGGGAATGCAAATAGCTCGAGGACTCGTCTGAACAACTGACAATATTTTTCCAAAATTGTCCTAAAATCACCAAAATCACGTAAGCACACCAATATTACTTAGGGGGAAAAAATTAAGGCAGACTCCTCCATATCTAGGCTTACCTCTCCTACTAGTATGTTCAGCACATGAGTAGTGAAGTTTCCTCCAGCTGTGTCTACAGCAAGCTGACCTTCGCTAGAAAACAAGAGGCAGTAAAAAAAAATTCTTCAAATATGCATTGCAGAAAACGTGCATGTCCCTGACTTGACTAGTGACGGAAAATTCAAAAAAGATGTAAAGGGAGACAAAAGTGACAAATATAGCAACTGTGCACAGTAACTCTCGTCCGATGTATGCTGAGGGGTCGAGGAGATATATTCTCAGTATTACGGTATGTCATATCTAAAGAAGTAGGAAAAACCGAAAAAAAGTACTCCCCTTGTTTCAAAACTGTGGAAAGAAAGTACCATCGCATGTAGTTTGACATGCTTAGAAAGCGTTTTAAAACTATAACCGTATAGTGGGTCAATTAAATCTATAGCAAAGTTCATCTTTCCAAGGCTGCCAACCAGTTTTGGATTCAATAGAACTTCATCAAATTCAAGTGACTTTCAAGTTTTGACCCATATAGTTATAGATATCCATGACAGACGGGGCTGTTGTTACTATGTTTCATTACTTGTTGCTGTTCAAAAAAAAAAAGTTTCATTACTTGTTGTGTATCTCAGGTGCTGAGAGAGAGTATTTTATGACAAGGCTAACATTATTCTGCATTTCTCAATCTGTTTGACTGCAGTTGGATTGATCTCAAAGCAGGTTTTGTATGTTATCGACACTGAGAATTGGGAATGCAACTAAAATTAATGGAAATAGGGTGGTTACTTATTTCTATAAAAAGAATTGGTTATCGCTTAGCCATTAATTAAGGCATCGGTACAGAGTTGCGTCAGCTATGGACATAGACTAGGCTGAAAAGGATATTACAAATAATGCAAGGGCAAAACCTAAATAGCAAATGCTAGGAGATCACACGGAACAGTGGTACAATACAAAACCTTCACATTGATTTTCAGGCTGGGGGAAGGAACACTATGTTATTTGATGCAGATCCCCGTGAAAAAATTAACCTTCTAACTGATCTTGTTACAATTATATTTGGTGCTGATGTGACTCATCCTCAACCTGGGGAGGGTTCGAGCCCCTCAATAGCTGCAGTAAGTTGTCAGGATCTTGTCAGTCATTTATGGTTTGCATTTATAAAACTTTTTTAAACACGCGTTTCCTCTTTTATGACAAAGCAGGGTGTCAAATACAAGGAAATGAAATCATGATGTTCCAAATGAGCAAAAAAAATCAGCTTTTGTTTCTCACTCCCTCTCTCCCACTCTCCTTCTCCTCCCTATCAAACAATTTTTTGCCAAGTTTAAGTAGAATCTCAGTTGGAACAATAGGCAGAAGTTAATCATGCCGTTTCTAAGACCCTCAAGTAAGAAGGCAGTTAACTAGAAGCCCACGTTCAAAACCATCAAGAGTCAGAATCACAATCAAAGAGTCATCAAAAGATCAATTAATGACACAGTATCTGGTTGTGAATCTTCTAGCCCCACATAGATAGATCATGACCCCAAGTATGACCATGTTTGAACTAAAAAATGGGAAGTGTTTGAGATGAAATACCGGCTCCTTAGGTTGCATCCTTGAGGGAAGCTGAACACTGCTGAGGGCAACAGCCATAGGAACCCATGAAAATCTGAAAACCTCATTCTCCCATTCCTCCTGTCAAGAGAGTTGTCATCATGCATATTAGCTTCGTCAATGCACTGTCCTAGTTCAAGATGTTCTTTAGCACCATTTTCTTCACCACATGAACTTAGAACAAGCTCTGAACCATTAGGTGACAAATACTCGCGACACGAAGACTGAAGCCTGCAACAGAGTAAAGATTGAGACAACATAAGAAAATTGATGAAAAAATCTCAGAAAAAGGATGAAAGTCATACACACGGTTCAAAGCCAAGCACAAGCAGGCTACATCCCCATTCTCATGAGATCTTAAAAGTGAAAGGAAAATACAATATGCTTTATGAAAAGAACAAATGGTTCGAGATACATGGATGTATTGTCGAGGGCCTCGAGGCATAAGATTTTGGGTGCAGTGAGTAGTGTAGTTCAAGCTGCTATAGTTGTGGGTCGAAGGGGTTTCAAGAACACCATTGGACACAATAAGAAGAAATAGACAGAAACGAGCAGAAGAAGAGAAATAGGTGACTTCTATAGGAAGACAGGGCCAAAAATATGTTAGTTACTTACCATGGCTGAGGCTAGTGAAGATGGGCACGATGGAAGTTTGGCTGTGAAGGGGTGATTATCGGCAGTGGTGTGTTGGATTTTCTGGGAAAGGAAGACCAAAATAGAGTGAAGAACACAAAAAAAGAACAAGGAGGGAGGCAGAGATGAGAGGGAGAGGTGGTACACGGAATACAGATAGTGAAATCCGATGTAGAAGAATGGAGCAAGTCGTTCATCGATGATGACAGAAGAAGCTACCAAGGAAAAAAAGGAGAGAGAACCGGAATAGAGGCACATATATATGTTACATGGACTTGGATACTCCCGTACAAGTTTCAAGTAATGTCATCTAATTTAGAGCCAGGTAAGTAGTAAATGCCAGTTAAAAATATACACTTAACTTGGGCTAGCCAAAAGTGTTGATGGCAAGATAATGTTGTTGAGGATCATGATAGAACAGAACTCTATCCGTAAAAACATTTTAAAATGCACCATTACTGTTACTTAAGGCAAAAACAATTCAAGTGGCGGTTTCTCAATTAGGCCAGACAAAAACAATTCGAGTGGTAGATAGATTTTGTGGTTGAATGCCACAACGTGAACAAAACACCCAACATAACAGATGGTTACAATAGCCGTCATAAGGGCAACTATCCATAATCGTTCGTTATGGAATCATAAGGGCTTATATTGCATAGACAGGAGACGTCAGACAACGCAAACATGAATTAGACTTTCTGACATGTCATTCCACGAAATGCAGGAATTGGTTACTGGGAAACACAAGGAATTTATGGTTTTATTCATCTATAGTCCCATATGGTTTTATTCATCAATAGTCCCATATGGTTTTATTCATCTATAGTCCCATACACAAAAAAATTATTGAAATGCAAATTATTAAGATAGAACTATTTCAATAAACATGATGCAACCAACATACAATTCTAACTCTGGTCCTTTTGCTAAGCAAAAAAAATTTGACCGAGCAACAAAAAAAATACCTTCATCGCTACCATCACAACCACAACCTATCAGGTCATTAAGGTTAGCAATAACGGTCATAAGCACAATGTAATCTCGAAATCAGCTATAACTGAACAATTACTTCCTCATCTATTTTAACTCATAAGAGATTTGTTACCTTATCATGTTGTACCTAGTTGCAGGCTTGCGTTACCGAGACGGGAGCTCAAATCGGCTCTCCTGCAGGAGAGCACTACCATCTTGCTCCCGCCGAGACAAGAGTGTGCTCCTAATATGAAGGAAGAAATTCGGACTTCTCTTTGCAAACATTTGCAAGGAAGAAGAAAAAGAGAAAACAAGTTCGAGAGATTCAGGACTCTCGTCTCGTATTAGACTTATATATGTGTTTAGTCCATAAATTTGATATAAAAACTATATTGGGCCGTCTTATTTCTCTCATGTTTATATACGATAAATACCTATATACATGCTCCTTTTGGCGCCCCTAACTTTGGATCTCCTACATACCCTCACTCCTGCTCCCGTTCCCGCTTCGTACAACAAAGGTGATCTAAAACTACTTTCTTGCAAAAAAAAACTCTCCTTAGGCCTCATAAGAAAGTCAACAAGTTGAAATGACAAGGTTTGAAGCACCAATCTTCAAACAAGAAGTTAGAGAGGTCAATTCCCAACCATAAAATTGCCAAAAAAGGCAAAAAGAAGTGATATATTATAGATTTGTAATTATTAGCACTGATCTTTGTTCTATTATGGACTTTCAACAATGGTCAAAATTCTAATAGTCTTGCATTTTCCAAGTTTAAAGAAAATCTCAAATTATTACCATAGAACTGCTAGAAACCTCCAGGTTATTGTAAAGATCACTGTGGACACAGTCTGATTTGTTGAAACTCTCCTCCGCTTGCTGCTACCATTGGGAGCAACCCTAGAGGTCCTTTCAGAAAAGTGAGGTGATTGAAATAAAAGCCATTCCAACTAGCAAAACAGAAAAGAAAAGTATCTCAATTAGAAGCTTGTAACAAAAGTTCATCACAGAAAAGTCAGTTCAAAGATTCTGATACAGAGAGAGAGAGAAAATCAGATCATGCCTCATATCTTAAAACACCACTGCCAAAGTAACCAGCCGGACACATCTATGATTGCAACCGCACCAACAGCAGAAAGAATGCAAACAGCTCAAGGACTCGTCTGAACAACTGACAACATTCTTCCAAAAATGTCCTAAAATCACCAAAATCACGTAAGCACGCCAATATTACTAACTTAGGGGGAAAAATTAAGGCAGACTCCTCCATATCTAGGCTTACCTCTCCTAGTATGTTCAGAACATGAGCAGTAGTTCAATGTGCAGTCTATCAGGTGTCCCACGAAGAATCTGAAGTCAAAGACACCATAAGAAGCATGGACCGCTAGTGCAGTTTTCCGATGCCAGGAGGCCGTCCCCTTCCCTTCTTGGAACAAGATTTTGTAGGGAAGGCAAACATTCTCGTGACTCCACTGGATGCTTTCTTGGTTTGCCCCTCTTTCTCTGTACCGTTACTTCTGAATCCACATCTCCTGATTCTCCACCACCAATTACTGAGTTTTCATTCATACCAGTGTCTGTAACCTCCACTTTCACAATGGTTGTCTCCACCAGAGTGTGTGGCAGTTGTGTCTCTCCCTCAACTTGAAGCAAAGGGGCACTTGCGTTGGTAGAGTCCATTGAAAATTTAAATCCTCAAAGAATTATACCATTTCTATCAAAAGAAAGCACCAATTGATATACATACATACAGTCCATGTAAGTGGCTGAGAGACAATGTTGTTTAACTCAATATTTTTAGCACATTAGATTATATGATAACGTACATATGACTTTGACATACGTAACTCTACAAAAAGCAATAACAAGAATAGTCTTGTATATGAGAACACTTTGCTTCCCTTTACTCACCTCTCTCTAGTATTGTGGAGAAGCCGAGAAGGACTAGTTTTTCTCTTGATATTTAGAGGAGCCGCTTTTAATATGCCGATAAACTTCCAATTTAACCATTGACCAACACGGTTTTACCAAGTAGAGATTGATTTCAATGTTTTTTTTTTTTTTTGGCCATTGTGGAATTTATTTTTTTACCTAAATTTGAATATTGACGTTCATTAATGCTTTTTCAAAAACCTGGGTCTTAATCCATGACGGACAGGGCTGTTGTTACCATGTTCCATTACTTATCGCTGTGCAAAAAAAGAAGGTTTCATTACTTCTTGTATATCTCAGGTTCTGAGAGAGAGTATTTTATGACAAGGTTAACATTATTCTGCATTTCTCAATTTGTTTGAATGCAGTTGGATTGATCTCAAAGCAGGTTTTGTATCTTATCGACACTGACAATTGGGAATGCAACTAAAATGAATGGAACTACGGTGGTTACTTATTTCTATAAAAAGAATTGGTTTAATCACTTAGCCATTAATTAAGGCGTTGGTACGGAGTTGCGTCAACTGTGGACAATTGGACATAGACTAGGCTGAAAAGGATATTACAAATAATGCAAGGGCAAAAACTAAATAGCAAACCACCAAAATAAGGAAACCAACATGAATGCATGGAGATCACACGGAACAGTAGTCGGTGATTTATGGTTTGCATTAATAAAACTTCTTTAAACACGCGTTTCCTCTTTTATGACAAAGGAGAGTGTCAAATATAAGGAAATGATATCATGATGATCCAAATGAGCAAAAAATCAGCTTTTGTTTCTCGTTCCCTCTCTCCCACTCTCCGTCTCCTCCCTATAAAACAATTTTTTGCCAAGTTTAAGTAGAATCTCAGTTGGAACAGTAGGCATAAGTTAAGCATGCCGTTTCTAAAACCCTCAAGGACAGTTGCAATTTTTAAGTAAGAAGGCATGTCACAAGAAGCCCACATTCAAAATCATCAAGAGTCAGAACGATAATCAAAGAGTCATCAAAGATCAATAAATGACACAACATCTGGTTATTAATCTTCTAGCCCCACAGATAGATCATGAACCCAAGTACGACCATGTTTGAACTAAAAAATGGGAAGTGTTTGAGATGAAATACCTGCTCCTTAGGCTGCATCCTTGAGGGAAGATGAGCACTGGTAAGGGCAACAGCCATAGGAAACTCAATTATTTATCCCATGAAGTATCCCATGAAAACCTGACAACCTCATTCTCCCATTCCTCCTGCCAAGAGATTTGTCATCATGCACAATAGCTTTGTCAAAGCAATGTCCTAGTCCCAGATGTTCTTTAGCACCATTTTCTTCACCACATGAACTTAGAACATGCTCTGAACCGTTATGTGACAGCATGACTTGACAAATACTCGCCACAGGAAGACAGAAGCCTGCAACAGAGTAAAGATTGAGACAATATAAGAAAAATGATGAAAAAATCTCAGAAAAATGATGAAAGTCATAAGCACAGTTCAAAGCCAAGCACAAGCTGGCTACATCCCACTCTCACGAGATCATTAAAAAGAAAAGAAAATACAATAGGCTTTATGAAAAGAACAAATGGTTAGAGATACACATGGGTGCAGTGAGTAGTGCAGTGCAAGCTGCTATAGGTGTGGGTCAAAGGGGTGGTGTCAGACACAACAAGAAGAAATAGACAGAAACGAGCAGAAGAAGATAGAGAGGTGACTTATATAGGAAGGGCCAAAAATATGTTAGTTACTTACCATGGCTGAGGCTAGTGAAGATGGGCACAATGGCAGTTCGGCTGAGGAGAGATGATCATCGGCAGTGGTGTGTTGGATTTTCCGGGAAAGGAAGACCAAAATAGAATGAAGAACACACAAAAAAGACGAGGGAGGAAGAGGTGGTACACGGAATACAGATAGTGACATCAGATGTAGAAGAATAGAGAAAGTCGTTCGTCGATGATGACAAAAGAAGCTATGAAGGAAAAAAAGGAGAGAACGGAAATAGAGGCACATCTCTACCGAGATGGGAGCTCAAATCGGCTCTCCTGAGTAAGGAGAGTGCTACGGTCTCGCTCCCGTCGAGACAAGAGTGCGCTCCTAATATGAAGGAAGAAATTCGGAAGAAGAAAAAGAGAAAACAAGTTCGAGAGATTTAGGACTCACGTCTCATATTAGACCTATATATGTGTTTAGTCCGTAAATTTGATATAAAAACTATATTGGGCTGTCTTATCTCTCTCATTTTTATATACGATAAATACCTATATATATGCGCCTTTTGGCGCTCCTAACTTTGGATCTTCTACATACCCTCACTCCCGCTCCCGTTCCCACTTCGTGCAACTAAGGTGCTATAAAAGGCTGGGATTTTGCATCATGATTTTCTACATTCTAAAACTACTTTCTTGCAAAAACTCTCCTTAGGCCTCATAAGAAAGTCAAGAAGTTGAACTGACAAGGTTTGAAGCACCAATCTACAAACAAGAAGTTAGAGCGGTCAATTTCCAACCATAAAATTGCCAAAAAGGTAAAAAGAAGTGATATTTCTTTTATACGTTTCGCTACTTTTCCAATGATATATTATAGATTTGTAATTATTAGCACTGATCTTTGTTCTATTATGGACTTCCAACAAAGCTCAAAATTCCAATAGTCTTACATTTTCCAAGTTTTAAACAACAATTCAACTTTTAGTAAGAAAATATGTAACTTTACATCAAACACGACATGTGAAATAATCAATTGTGGAAAAAAGATTGTAAAAACTGCATTCATGCGGACTTAAAGTTCAATTACATATCGCCCTACGTGTAAATAAATGCACTAATGCTCACATTCATCGAACTAAATATCGCTATGGGGTGAGGATGGGGTGCTATGGGGTGGGGGTAATTGATGCAGTATTTGTGTCTTTTAGTGTCCTTGGTGTTAGGAGAGTCCTTTGATCTATAAATAGGCGTGTTGGTCTCTTATGTTGGTAGCTTTTGATTATTAAAAATATAAAAATATTGATTGAGACTTCGTTTCTCTCTCTACCCTTAGGGGTTTATCCCCTTGAATGGGATTTGCTTCTCTTTTTTGAATCTTTAATTCTTCCCTTTTGATATTTGATTGCATCAATAATATATATATATATATATGTGGGGTCTAGTCAACTTGTCCAAAAAAACAAAAACAAGTGTGCGGTTGCCGCTGCAGAATAGCATGATATGTGTTGTTGGGTCCATTTTCAAGAGTTTTTCTACAACCACACACAAACTTGCTCACATCACATGTAGGGTCCACACACATTACACACCTCCAATGTGTGTGGGGGCCCACATGTAATGTGAGAGTTTGTGTGTGGTTTTAGAATTAATGCCATTTTCAAACACCTTGAGACAATTGGTCCATTTTCAAATACCCTAATCCCGACTGGCATTTGGTCCTGGTTGCATTCTGCTACTCCGATGCGTATTTTGTATTGCTCTCTCTAATGGATAGTTGCATCTCCATGTACAAGTTAGGATTACACATTGGGAAGGGTGTTGAATGGCTTGATAAACGTACTTGGGTCCATTTCTTAACAGCTTAAGCTCTTGGGACAATTTTTACCTTACACAACGCAACACATACTTTGCTCGTGTTACTCCTAGAAACCGCGTCTTGAAGTGTATGCAAGCCTTACTCCAACAATACTCCTTAAAAGGTGCAAGGCCCACAAAAACCACCTCAATACACAACTATTCGTGAAAAAGCAAACTTGTGAAGTGTCATAAGATTCTTTTATCAATTGCTATTACATAGATATTACATAGATTTCTCGAGATGAAAGACAATACATAATGCTTTTAGATAAATCATAGTAGATGATCGTTGGTTCGAGTTAGATCTGTTTAAAGAAGGTTGAAATTCTACAACTTTCACGTGTTTCATGATTGAAACCTAAAAGCATTACTAAAATTTTACTAACAAAATGCATAATACTAAAGTCATACCTCATCATTGATGACACATGGCATTATTAATTATTGAAAAGATATGTGAAGTCCTATCTTAGCGATTTAAAAAGAGTATGAGTTGTTCCGATAGATTAGATCACATTTAAAGCTTCCCAAATCCCACCAATATCCTTCTCTTATCGGACTAAACGTTATAATATCAAGAAAACATGTGTAAGGTTTTGTGAAACCAAAAACAAAATTAAGCCTTGACAGAGTAGGTTAACCACAGTGTTCTAAAAGCCGACCTAGGTGGTACCCCGCAGCCGGGCCGATTAATCGGCTAGGCTAGGCGGGATTAATCGGCTGGGCTAGGCGGGATTAATCCTCTCAGCTAGGCGGGATTAATTGGCTAGGCAGCTAGGCAGATTAGGCAAGATTACAAGACTAGGTGGGGCTAGACGGACGATTAGGCAGCTAGGCGATGTGATTTTTAAAAAATTAGGATTTTTGTGTCGTGGTAATAGACTATAACAGGCTTTGGTGTAATTTTACTATGATGTATTAGACTTAAAAGACTTAAATATCAAAACTTCGCATTAGACTAGCTATTTGGTACTACTAGTTTCATTTAGTTGAACTTTGGATGTTGAACTTCGCATTATTACTTAGTTTTCATGTTATTAATAATTTGCTCTACTTATGTTGTATTTGCTCTAAAACTTGGGGAGGAGGTAGGAGTCTAAAAAAAATGAAAAATCCACCTAACGTCTAGGGCAATAGGAGCCGATTAATTGGCCTAGGCGCTAGCCAGTGCCCGACCGCCCGACCAGTGCCTAGCGACTTTTAGAACCTTGGTTAACCAAATTAAAATTAAGCTTCATTCAATTCAATTGGGATTGGCTAAATGAGTACCTTTCTTTGTATTTTTGCACTACACAGTCAACTATAAGTTTAAGAAAAATAGCTACAGAATCCCATGTCAATTAATTGACAAGGCAGGGTTTTAAAGGCTCTATGTACACCTAGGCGCAAGGCAAGGTGCATGCCTCATCAAAGTGAGGCAAAAGTAGTAGAAAATAATTACACATCTATAATAGGAAAAAATTTGAACATAAGTAAATGCTTCTACAATTTCAAATACCATAAATTACAGCATTCCCAATGTTCAAATCACCAAATACGAAGAAAATCGTAACATCCATAAAAATCTAATGCATAACATTTAGTTCGAACACATAGTAAAATGGATAATGGCACTCAAATATCTAATTATGGTCACATAATCTTCAACACCAATTACTTCATCATCTTCTTTGTCATTTGATTCATAACACTCCACATTGGCTAAGTTTTCTTCAAGACTTAAACAGTTTGGCTTATGTGTTTCATTTGGTTCATAGAGGGCTAACGATTAGAGCCTTTTTAGTTTGAAATATGAAGAAATTTGGGCGCAGATCTACGAAAAATTGTGAGCTTCTAGCCTCATGCGCCACACACCTCGCCGTGAGGCATGTGCCTCAAGGGCCTTAACTCTGCTTCATGTACATGCGCCTCACCTCAGGGTGTCGAGGCCTTTTCAATGCACCTCGCCTCGCCTTAGTGCCTATGCACGCGAGCGCACGCCTTCTAAACCAAAATATGACAAGGTAGTACTATCGTTTATATCATGAAAGCAACAATTGACTTGATTAGTTAGGTTGAACGACTAACATAGGAGAGAACATAATTCTTCCCATTACAAGACATATACGTAACTACAAACATATGTATACATTCCATAAATTGTCACTAGCAACATCTTCAATTTTCAATGGTGACAATTATTGAAAGTCGATGATAGACAATACTAGTCGATCACCTCAAACATATGGGAATTAGTACCATGGTTATACTTTAGAAATACTTGAACCCGCTACTTTATCCAATATAATGGAGAGAACAAATTGAGTAGCCACTCAGCAACCTTGTTTTGTCCAGAAGTCTCTCACTGGTCTTAGTTGCCACTATACAGACATGCATCATCAAGTCGTTCCATCACCATGACACCTCCAACGTATCGCCACCTCCAACATAATGGAATCACCATACGTATCATTTTTTCGGTATACTTGAACCACTGACGTTGCCCATTTCCCAGCATAGTTGATCCCCCTATGGTTGACTCCAAGATCAGAGGTCGAGATAGAACATTAAGTAGCCATTCTACAACCATCTTTTTCCCCAAAACCTCTCGACATGCATTTGTGCAGTAAGAATCAATATATTCCATCATCACCACTAGCCACCCCCACCATATCTGCAACCTTTTTTGCCCAAAAATATCTTGAACATTATAGTCGCGCAAGAACCTTCTAGTATTTAAAGCCAGTCGCTTCAGCGTTATCTGCAGCAATCCCATGCCCCAAAATTCTCTCCAGACCATCTCTTTCCATCAATGCTCTGAATCCCCTCTGTTGATATAACTTGTATCACTTAAACTTCTACTCCAAATAATCATTCATGGATTCCAAGTGGATGTGATTTTTCTCCTTGAATCTCGCCAATATAATCCCCATCTCCTAACTATTCTAAGGCAAATTTTGGATTCAAATCACCTCCATGTGTGAGGTTCTTAGGGCTATTTACTACTATTCGGTGCAAAACAATTTGGCTTTATTGCATGAACAAGCATCAAAAGCATAAATTAGTGATCCTATAAAGCTATTGATACCCTTCATTCAGTCACCCAGCATTGAAGTTATTCCCACTTCAAGGAGGAAAGAGAAACATAGGTATTTATGCACGCTCCTAACATGTTGATGCCACATGTGGTCTTCCGACAAGAAAACCAGTTGTATAATCTTAAATCTCGCGTACAAAGGGAACTCTAATAAATCCAATCCCATCTAATAGGAGAGAGAACTAAAAAGATCTACCAAGTACCAAGTGCAGCAATAGAAAAACCTATGCACATGGTAAAGTATTGAGTATTTGTACAACTTCCTCTAATTCAGACACGAGACATTGCAACTCCCATCCTAACTATTTTTGTTAGATATTAACATACATGGACACAAAAGTCATAAGTACATTTCATACTCATATTTAGAAATACGCTAGAAAAAAGTTTTGACCAACATTGATGTCCCAGTGCATATAGCATTAGGCGTGTGACACGACACTAACTTCTTAACATGCAACTTTCCAAAACTTGGAGGACACAACATGTTGGGGACACGTCTGAAAAAACATATTCATGTATCATACAGTATAATGAAAAATAAAGAAAATAAGACTCTACAACTTTCGCACTTATTGTGTCACAGCATTCAATGAGGTGTTCTGACAGAACCGGTTCACCATTCACATGAATCTTTATCATCGCTCAACCATCAACGAAATAAGACATTATTAAGCTTCAATTGGGCCTACCATTTCATTTGACACCTTCGAAGTGTCCCATGGGTGTCCATAGGGTCCTAGAGTGCGTATAGACAAAAAAAGATGTTTGATAAAAACTAGAACACCTTCGATTTCAGTGTACATGGGTCCAAAGAGTGTTGGTGGCTGAAAATTGACCTCCATAAAGGCGTGCTTCATAGATTGACACAAATACACAATACATATATAATACAATATAAATATCGTGAGACATGGATATTACAAAGATATGTTGTAAATAGTTACTTTTTTTTTATCTTGTTATAGATAGAAAATCAAAACCAAAAGCTGAAGTCCATTAACCACATTCCATAAAAAAAATTGTAAGTATTAGCAAAGACCATTTCCAACGTCAACTTTTATCTGATCTCTTCTCCTTTATTTCCCTTCACTCCGATCCTTAACTTCTTTCATCTTTTTCTTAGCATAGCTATAGCTATTGGTAAAAAGAGTTGTTCCTTCAAGTTCCTTTTCATCCTTATCTCTCCTTTCTCCTTATTTTCTCTTCATTGGAAAGAGAGAGAGGAACCTCCACTAGGACATCTCTTCACTCTACAGAACAATACACACGCTTACAATTTGCAAAGGATTCATTGTTCACAGTTTGACCTCAATTAAAGCAAAGCATCCTATCGTATCAATTTCTAGTATCCCAGCCATAATTGAAAAACGAATAAAATTGGGAGGAAAAACTGGATACTTGCTCAGTGAATCCAATAGTATCTGATGGGTTTTCATATGAGCAGTATCAGATAAGCCTAACTATGTTCACAACAACGCTCCAGTCCTCAATCAAGGGCAATCTAACCCTCCCCGAGGGTTAGCTTCAGGGGTTAGCTTCAGACATATTAAATAAGATATCATGATTGTTCTTCACGCATTTATCAGAATGGATACAAAAACATATATTTAGTACAATGAACATACATATTAATCCAATGGGAAATTGGAAGTACGGACATCAGCTATGCTAACAAAATCTGTAGGAAACATGGAATTACCTGAGACAACCAGATCCAGGGTTCAGACGATGTAGCAAATATGGCCGAAGTAGGGGTAAACCTGAATTTTAAGTTTAATCCATATTATTGCCACAGATTTGGTGTTGAGTAAGTTCCAAATCAATCAATGCATAAAAATATAGAGAGACACAGAGATATACTAACACGAGAAGATAGCAGTATACAAAAGAGCATTCATTGGCATCGTATTATGGGCACTGACAATCCAAACAAACTTGCGATATTCTCGAATGAACATAGTACAACATAAGTGGATAACAATCACATTTACTGATTGTTGAAATTATAAGTTGTCACTCAATCGTCATGCATGAACTTTCAAAAATGGACATCATTAGTTTGATATTATTGATGTTTTTAAACAAATCCATAGACGAAAAATGAGAAAACAAAATTCAATTTCCATGGCATATCTTACTACTATACTTGTCATGTCCTGTCATCAATCATACAACCAGGGCCGGCCCTGGGCTAAAGCCCGGGGTGCGGCCGCTTTAGGCCTCCGAAAGTTAACCCAATACTAGGCCTCATTTTCCAGAAGATAACGTGTATATATAAATAAGTTGTTCCTAATCTTGCAAATGAATGGGCGCAGCATTGATGGTCCTCTAATTATTGTTAAAGGCGGCACTTCCCGGGTTCGACTCTCGGGAGGGGGCTCCTGGCAAACTAAATCTTTTTTCTTCTTTTTTTTTTTGGTAAACTGGAAAAAAAAGGTTCTTTTTTTTCTTATTTTCTCTAGATAGAGAGATCTAGGTAGATGATTCTTGCATCACTTGTATTCTAAATTAGTTATGTTTAAGTGATTGTAGATATTACTCAAAGCACACGATAAATGTTTTTTTTTGCCTTCATTTATTTCAATTTTATTTTCAACTTTTAATATCAAATTCACAAATAAAACACTTTTGACTATAAATAAATCAAAATAATTAATTTTCACTCAACAAACTCTGATAAAAAAAGATTTAAAGTAAGCAATTCTCTCATTGCTTAAAATAGCATTCTTATGGTTAAAGTTAATAACATGATTAGTTAAAATAATGCAGTGTATGATTGCCGATTGGTATTTCGTTATGTTTGAATTTTTTTTTCCTAATGGTATAAAATATTTTAAAATTTTATTTTAGTTAAATTACGAAACTAAAATACCATGTTTAATATTTTTACCTTTATTAACCATCTATGTTGATTTTTTTTACAAAAATCTAAGGCCTCGATTTTAAAAGTCGCTTTAAGCCTCCAAATTCTCAGGGCCGGCCCTGCATACAACCATCTTGTTGAAACTAATAGTTGCTTATACAGAAGCCAAATCTAAAAAGCAACACTACAAATGAAAATGGAAGCCCATACTATTATCGAAAACGCAAAACAATGAGAGCATAACTATGAAAAATTATTATTTTAAGAACAAAAATAATAATTTCCAAGTTTGTGGCACGTATCATCTTTCAAGTGATAGCATTTACCTCATTTGAACAAATCAGTTGAACATATGTTTTAATAGCTTTTGTTATTTGACTTTTCTCTTTAAAACCTCAATAGCTTAAATTTTGAAAATCTTAATCGAAGGGGCCAAAACCTGAAACTCAGTAGAGCCCTTAAGAAAACAACTACTCCATGTCTTCCACACTTAAGTAAGTTCTTGTCAAATCCAATTGAGCAAACAGCTAGAACATTTGGATATACTTCTTTGACTACACAGAGACAACCAATCTGTCCTCCAACATTTCTTTAATTTTTTTTTCCAGATCCATTTTATGTATGTTGTTGATATGATTTTATTAACCCTTGAGCACTCAGTAGCATATGACCAATAGTCCCGAGAAGAGAAAACTAGGATCTTGTGAAGAGGTCATGACATATCAAAGATCAGACCACATGATTTGGGATTAAAGGTTAAAAATGCCGCCGCCTTTTCTTTCTTTTTTTTGTATCTTACGATACAGAACTAACAAAATTGGGTACAAAACTACGATCAAACAACACATAGACTTAGAGTAGGCATATACACGGACAGATACACACACGTACTCAATCCAAACCAATCATTTCAAATGATTTTAAGCACGTATCGATTACAGTCACTGGAGTAGGAGATAAAGAAGTTAAATCTAAGGTGCAAGAAGACGCAAACCTTTGGTAAATCACTGAAGCAATAGTCGAAAACACGATGGTATTCGTTTTCGCCATCGTAGTCTTCTTCTTCGTCTACATCGCCATTGCTATCTGATGAAATCATCATCGCGTTATAGACAAACCCTAATCAGAGCCGTTGGAGGCTGTGCGCGTATGCTTGTGGGGTATATATATATATATAGAGAGAGAGAGAGAGAGAGAGAGAGAGAGAGCGACTGCAGCCTCGAAACCAACGAAAGGAATCTACCTGTCTGAAATGAAAACGCTTATCGCCGGAGATGCTTAAATTTTCTAGGGGAAATTGCCAATCAGTGGACAGTGGGGCAAATATTGCCCAGGTGATGGAGAAGTTTTTAGGAATTCAAAATGCATGGGAAGAACAAAAGTATTTCCCAATACATGGAATCCAAAACAGACAGGGACACAAATACCCCTTCTCCTTACACGACGTCGTTCCCCTTTTATCTCCCTCCCAAAACGCGTGAAACCCACCCAATCCCACCCAAATCAGTCTGTAACCCAAGCGCCTCTCTCTCTCTCTCTCTCTCTCTCAGTTAGTTGCCCACTCTCTCGCCTCTCGCTCCCTCCCTCTCTCCTCCTCTCCGACGACCAGAGAAACCCCTCTGTGTGTGTGTGTGTGATGCTCTCTCCCTCCATCTCGTTGCTCCGTTGATTCCTCCAACTAACGACGATAGAGCAGCGCTTTGTGGCAGTGGGTTTGTGGCAGCGCTTCCTCGACTTCCATTCTCGTCCAAGGTAAAGAGTTCTTGACCTACAGAACTTCAATTTTACCTCACGTACTTACTATTATTTGGGACCATGTTTAGGTTGAAACTTTCCCTCATGCTTCGGTCTAATTGATCCCTTTAATCACTCTATTGTGTTTCCCCTGTTAGATGATCCCTGTTTATGGGTTGTGCAACGGATTACTCTGTCTCTCTATATAAATGACACGGATGATAGTTTCAGTTAGTAGTTGGATTTTGTTAAAAACTGTCATTATGTGGTGACAGAGGTAGGAAGGAATACCTGTAGCCTTTAGGACTTGGATTGAGAAGTATTGAATTATACCTCTAGTTGTGATAAAAAGAAATGGTTTTTATTATTCAGTTTTTGTTTACATATCGTCACATACGTCGGTTTGGAAGCTATGTGTAGCCTCAGTAAGGGGAAAAAGGGTGAGTAATCTCTATGTTGTGTTTTGGGATTGGAAGTCATAATTTTATGCCGTTTAGAATGATGTTCTTATTAGGGGCAGGGAAAAAAAAGTTCTGTTAAACATTTGGTGTTCATGGGTCATGAGCGGATGGAGATTATTTTCTTTTCATTTTGTTTCACTCATATAGCTAGAATAATGTCTGATTTTCTAGCTTTCGATTTACTTGATTTGCTTCGAGAGAAAGAACCCCAAAACTGAGTTATGAGAAGTGGTCCTTCACTGGGACTAATTATATGCTTGGGTTATTAACTGAATGGTTTGTGGAACGTGGAAAAAGAATACATTGATTTAATATGAGGTGCAGGGGTGAAAGAGCTTTGTTGTGGTGGGTTGAAGGGTGGCCAACAGTAATGTTTCAATGAGCATATGTGCAAGAGGTGAACATGTTTCTTGAAAGAAGGCTAGGCAGAACAGTAGGAACTCTCCACGCTTTTAACATTAATATTTCAGCAATTTTATTGTATTGTAAAATGTAATATGAATTTTAAGGAACTGTGGTATGACTCTTAATAGTGACTATAAAAAGAAAAGAATATCCATGGTAAACGGGGGAGGAAAAGAAAGGGGAACAGATTATAGAGAAAGATTACGTTGATGCTTTAGGTTATGTTGGTAAGTTATGGTCCTTGTCTATGAGGGATGGGAATGATTTCATATAGTTGGAAGGGATGAATGATAATTACTATAATTTAATTTGAGGAGTTTTGGGATGTTACAAATTACTAACTACTTTCCGTCCAATGTGGGATCTGGTTGAAGGGCTGGACTGAATGGTTCACTTAACCTTGTAGAGTACTTGCATATAGTGGCTTTTATCTCCATTGAACTGGGTGTTAACAGTAGATCATGAGGTTTTCATGTTGCACGCAATGGTATTTTATTGGAATGAACAAAGTGAAGAATTACTGTTGGAGATTGACATGAGGGAGGGAGGGAGAGAGAGAAAGAGATTCAAGGGGAGGCCCCATAGACCTTGACTAACCACCTAGTAATAAGTGCATCAGTAGGTGCATGCCTGGGGCAATCCACTTACGTAGACGGTGGAAGAAGAAGAAAAGGAAGAAGGTTAGGGTTAGGTTGAATTGAAGTTCAATTACGTAATTTTCATGTTCTTCTATACTTGAACCTATGAGTTTATTGTTCTTCTATACTTGAAACTGATAAAAGTGACAAATTTATTATCACGCCGACATGCAACTTCTTAGGATACAGGGTTTCTTCCTTTCTTTTCACTATTCTTTTGGGTACAGAAGTATCATGAAATTTAGTTTCTTCAATATTCTTCCTTTCCTTTCACTTCTCTTCTCTTCACTATTCTTATGGGTTCAAAAGTTGTCATGGTTTCATAAAAAACTCTAGATAAGAACATCAAATTTAGTTTTGACAGCCAAGGAATCACACTTGCTAAGGTGGAGCATGGCGAGCTTTCCTAAATGACAAACAACCAAAGTATTTGTTTGCTTTGGACTGAAAAGTGATCAGCTAATGTAGTATTGTGTCAACTGACTTGAATGCTGTGATAAAGAGAGACACTTTAGCCATAGCTATCCCTCATACCCAGACCTGTCAATAGCCAATGCTTTACTAATATGGTGATGAGGTTCTGATTAGAGTGGTGGGATTAGCTTACCTGAGCAGTGTTCCCACAAATGAAAAGAGTTTATTAGAATCTTGGAAGTCCTAGAGGGGCTCGTCAAGAGATTTGAGTCTGAGGCCATTGTTAGTAAATGAATAACGCTTGGCCTCGGGAATCCTTTTAGTGCTATCTCTAATATTGGTTTTAAAGCCCAAACTGTGCCATTGAAGCAAACTTTCGAGCATTCTCACTTTCACACTGTCCATGCTTCCTCCCTTTCCACTTCAATCATCGAAGGAGCTTTCTTTGTAGAAGCAAGAGTAATTGATCCGAGTCCTGACCTACAGCCACCTAATCTACGACCATCTTTAGGGGACCTGGGATCGATCTCCAACTGTAGCTTGGCCTTCGCTGCCCTTATAGACTCAGTTAGGAATCTTTTTAACAAATGTCCCTTACTATGTAAAGGGTTGTTTGTGTCCTCCAATAATATTCACAAATGTCCCTTACGACACAAAGGGAGTCCTCACTAAGATGGATTGCTTTTATGCATAGAGTATGGAATTTTAAGTTTGCTTCATGTGAATGTGAAGTTGACGTGAAAATTGTGTTAAATGGTGGATTGCTTTTATGCTTGGAGTATGAAGTTTTAAGTTTGCCTCATGTGAATGTGACGTTGATGTGAAAGTTGTATTAAAAGGTTTGCCTAGCTCTATTTCTCAATATTTTAAATGTTGTTACGTGGTATAAGTTGAGTATGTGTGCTTCAATTTTTC
Organism: Rhododendron griersonianum; assembly: GCA_018127125.1. Lineage (NCBI taxonomy): Eukaryota > Viridiplantae > Streptophyta > Magnoliopsida > Ericales > Ericaceae > Rhododendron > Rhododendron griersonianum. The sequence continues at coordinate 5,886,482 of CM030788.1, read as the reverse complement.
AGGGACTTCCCAACTGCATATGGTTTGAAAAATTGTCATACTTTTAGGCTAGTATGCCACTCGAGTCTTGAAATATTAGTGCTTGTAGAGAGCTTTCCAATGGCACACGGAGTGTTATAATTTCAAACTTAGAGGAATTTATGTACAAAAGAACGTTAATGTAAGGTTGACATAAATATCAAGCATTCCTTGTGAGCGTGTTTTAGTTACTACTAAATTAGTTTGACAAATATAGTTTTGCATTAGCTCATGTGTTATTGGCATATTGTCAAAAGCTTCTTTTGATAATAAAGTCATTCTCACGCAGAAGGGTTTCAGTTTAATACCCTATTCAGTCAAATGATCTTGAAGCTTGAGTTCACGTTAGGGTTAGCCCAGAGGCTCCAGACTACAAGTATGCAATGCCATGCTTTTTATAGCTTTTCTGGTTAAATGTATGCTATTTGTAACCCATTGAAAGCTGCTTGTCTAATCTTTTGGCGAGAAATGCTACAATGTCATCTCAGGCCATTTCCTTCTGAAGCATGATAGGTAGATGTCCTGAATGCATCTCATGATACTTACTAGTTTATTTTTTCTCTTGTAACAGGTATTGCTGGCTAGGAGGACATGAAATATCAGTTATTTTAGTAGGTGAAGAAATTTGGTGTAGCTGGTCAACTGTGAATTTTGCACACTCCCTCGTGAATATCTCAGTTAAAAGATGGAAACGAAATTCATTATCTTATCTAGAGCTAACCGGAGTGCCTATTTTGAAGACTGAGTTTAGTGATACAAGTTACTTGAGATTTTGTGTTAAGGATTGAGTTTTAAGTTACCATTCAGGTTTTTTTTTTGGTATTTGAGTGAGATGTAAAATCAGATTGCGGCGTGTAGTCAGAAACGTATCATGCGTCCTTGTTGAGGCGTCGACGCACTAAAAAGATATACTTTTATTTTGGCTGTAATTTCTAGATTCTCTCTGTTTCCTGCTGTAATGGTTTCTGCAAAGTTGCAGGTGTTATCATTCCCTATTGTAATTGATTCCAGAAATTCCTTTTAATGTTAAGTTCCTCGTCGGATTGGCAGTTTTGAATTCCTGAGTGTGGTGTCATAACTTCCATTGACTCACCATTAAAATAAGGGTGTGGTTAATGCTACGAAACCAATAATGCGACAACCCAGTTGTGACATGTCATCTTTATTCTACAAATTAAGCCTATGGTTTCTATATAGATTACGTACAGAAGATTGAGTGACAGGTACTACAGTGTTGCGATCACCATTGGTGATGAAATGAAAACATTGGGTCCAGAATCCAGACAACGGATTCGTCGTGAAATAGATGGAAGATAACGACATGCATCCTCTTTCCAATGGCCTCCAGGAGGGAGACAGATAGAGAGGGAGGGAGGTGGGTGGCTCAACGGTTGGCGAGAACAGAGGAACAAAGCGGTGAGAAAGAGGGGAAATAATGGTTATGATAAACGTTAGTATCGCTCATCAGTAATTTTGTCACACAACATGAACAGTCGTGCCATTAAAAAAACACTTCGTGGCATCTTCAGTCCTCTAAAATAAATGTCTCGCATTTGCAACTATATCCCTTGGCCTATAATTCGGAATATAGGAGCTCCATCCTGTCCCAATTCCCTCACTTCCGTTGACTACTAGGATCGGTATCATCGGCATGTAATTTTAGAAAATGGCAAATGAATATACAACATGCCAAACAACTTCATCGTAATATTAATTGTTTACTACTACTCAAAAAACATACCAACTACATTCAGTAGATTGCCCATCTTCATTCAAGTAGTCAAGAAGGATGTCATCATCCTTGAGGAACAGGAATCTCGTACAAGTCGTAAAAAAATATGTCGACTGTATACGTACGTACCACTTGTACTCGAAGGTATTGACCGCTGAAAATTTGCCATTGAAAACAGAATAAGCTCCTTCTTGACAAGTCACTGTACTTGATGACCTTCTCCTTCTGATCAAGGTAAGTACCAGGCTGCAATGACCAAAACAAAGAAAGTGTTGTCCCCATTACAAAACTAAACTTTTGCAAAACAAAAGAGAACTTACAAAGTTGACGAATACATTATATAACGTCCAACCTCAAAGTGTCGGAGCCAATTGCTTCCCCATCTTGTTCATCTTCCCAGATGATGTCTTTCATGTGGCATGCGTGAACAATTTATGAAGTATTCCTGTGGCTTTCAACATCATTCAAGATCATTGGTAGTTATGGCTTACGTGGCCAAGAAACCGTTACCTAACCTACCTTAACCGGTCCCCCCTTGGCGTGTATATGGTGTAACTTATTTTCATAGAGAGAGCAATTTAATTTCCACAAAGGGCAACTTTATTTCATATAAGGAGCAACACATGTGGATTCACAGAGCAACTGTCTCCGGTAAGAAAACATAAAGTTCTTGCATAGATCAAACAACAATACTACCACAAAATTATAATAATTACTAGAATGAAATAAAATACAATTACTCCGTTTCGTCATCGGAATAATCGGATACTTCGGGTCGGATGCATACTGTGGATTCACTCTTAATTCCTCTAATAGACTCTCTTGGGTCGAAGCCATCCCTTTCAGCTTTTAAAAGGAGCCACATATCTGGACTGACAGAGCAAGTGTCATGGGTAAGAAAACATAATGTTGATATGACCATGCACTGGCCCCAATAAGAGACTTGTAGTAAGATTCTCTGATACCTATTGAATAGCTACCACCGACCTCATTTCTCAGAAATTGTGGAAGTTACTCTTCTCATACCACATTTCATCTGCATTCAAAGAATTAGTTCGTAAATTTGTTTGTCAACGTCTTTGGTGGCACGCCGAGCTTGGACCGAGGCAGAGGAACAGACGTTACTAACACACGTTACAAACCTTGGAGATTAAGGGATTTCGCAAGCCGAGGGCAACTGTCACGGGCATTTGCCATTTCATGGCTTCCATTTTTATTTTTCCGTATGTGTATTATAATAAATTCGTATGTGTGATTTGCGTAGATGTTGAACCCATTACCGGCCTGTGTTGTAGCACATTTTAAATTCAATTTTCGGTGATTTGGACTGATAGACCAAGTGTCACGGGTAAGAAAACAAAAAGGTGACATGACATTTCAATGGGCCCCCTTGTCGTGTATATAGTGTAACTTATTTTCATACACGGGGCAACATTTTTCAAATAGGGCAACTTAATATCATAAAAGGAGCCACATATGTGGACTGACAGAGCAAGTGTCATGGCTGAAAAAACATATTAGTGATATGACCATTCACTGGCCCCAGTAAGACACGTGTAGTAAGGGGGAAAGGACCATTCACTGGCCCCCCTTTTTGAATTAAATGTTACAACGAAAATGTTTGACTTTGTAGACCTTCATCCATGGAGAACACTCCAAATCGCAGAGCAACTATCACAGGCCCTAAAGCAGAAAAGGGGGAAAGGACCATTCATGTCATCCAACTAGAAATACCAACAACATCTTTGTCACGCCCCGTTCCGGAATAGCACCTCATCAGCTCCCGATACGACACGCAACAACCACCCAACGACAACCAACTGGCAATTCCAAGAATAACTAAAACTGAAGATCAACAGCCACATTTTATTTACATCTCAAAATAACTGTCATTTATAAACTACAGCGGAAGTCTGACAAGAAATAAACTTTATATAACAAACTATTATCCAAAAAAAAAAACTATACTAGGCAAATATCATCTATGGGCCAGGAGACAAAGACTCCCACAGGCCTCAACCACGCACTCCTCGAGCAAGTCACAAAACGCAAAACGCGACCTGTAGTGGACACCGACCTATACCTGCAAAACTGGAACCCAAACGAGTTTCAGGAGTGTATATGAGACATAGATGCTATTCAATGAAAACAATAAATCTAGCATCTCAAATGAACATGCGTTAAGCATATTATCGACACGAAGTCATTAGCTCGACACAAAGTCATTAAATCCGACACGAAGTCATTAACTTGGCATAAAGCCAAAGAATTCGACACGAAGTCAGGAGCACAACACTAAGTCCGGCCATTGGCCGTTGTTGCCCATCAACACGAAGTCACAGTTCAATATCACAAATTCAATCCAATTGAAGAACATCTATGAATCGAACACTCACCTCGGTCTCCAACAAAAAGGAAAACCAACATAAGCTCACTCCCTACGTGGAGTCGCGGTACTTGTCGTTGCTTCCAAACCTACCATTCATCATACGTAAGCAAACATGTGAGTATTAATATGGGAAATTCTCATAAGAACGAATTCTAGCAACTACTTGCTTATACTCCTTAACAAAATATAGGAATAGAAGCACTAACTTCAACCAAGTCTAGCAACTGTTTTTCAGTTCTCAACATTATGAACTCGAGTTCCAATTCTCTTAGCCATATTCCAGGCAAACATGACCAGTTTCAGCCATTTGAGTTCAATTACAACACCCTAAGGGGTGTTCTATGCCTCTAAATCATATTTTCAGCATTCACTATCAATTTCCTGCACTTAAACACATATTTCCTGCGCTTTCTAGTGATTTCCAGCAGTGATTTAAGTGATTTCAGCATCCTAACAGCAGTTTTTATTTACCCAAAAAAAAAACAGCAGTTTTTCAGCAACCTATTAACAGTTTCAGCACCTCTAATTCATGTGTCCTGCACCTAACTTCAGTTTCAGCAACTTTTTAGTTATTGTTTCAGCACATAGTAGCAATTTCCAGCATTTATCCATCAACATACCTCACCTAAGTGCAATTTCAGCACTTATAGATCACAATTTCAGCAACCAGTTACAGTTTAGCACTAAAAAAATAGATTCAACAACTAAGAAATCATGTTCCAGCAATCAAAACCCTATTTCTTGCTTCTAAAACGCAGTTTCAGCTCAAAGAAAAGAAATTTCTTTTCCTGTGACTAGGCTTCAATTCCCAGCAAGCATACCTCATGAATACCGAAACCTACTCCCATCTTATCAAGATTTGAGGAACACATAAAACCCCATCTTAGAATTGAGAAACCTAGATTACTCAATTGAAATTGGAGATTTTAAACACAATCATACCTAAAAGGAATACTTGAGAACACAACATCAAACATGAATTTTACCTAGATTAAGGCTTGAATTCAAGACCCAATTCTTCCTCTTTCTTCCCTTCCTCTCAACAGCTCTCTCTCTCTCTCTCTCTCTAACGTAAAACAAGAGTCCTCTTGCTTGGGGTTTTTCTTTTTCTTTTTTTCTTTAAACTTCAAAGTTTACAGGTGTTGCAAAGAGAACACACACACATGCAATTAAAGTTATTGCACTACACCCCTTTAAGTTATAAGATGAACTCTTAAGCACCTTAAGTTAATAGGATGTTACAATCTTACCCAATCAAGGGATGGACTAAACTAGGATATGAACAAACAAACCCTATGAAGCAAAGAAACATGACAATTCAAAGGCTATAATAGTTTAAATAGTTATAATGGAAAGTAATGAACAAAACACACTACTAAAACCAATCTCCAAGATGAATCTTACCTTGTTTTCTGCAGCCATCTTTACTTTCCCCCAAAATGCACCTATACGGACACATCCGTATAAGCATGTTAATTTAATTTGAACATCATAACACAAAAGCATAAATAAGTGTGTGCAAGCAACCTAAAATATCGATATGGTGCCAGGTGAATTAATGTTTAATAATGGCTACACACATGGGGAAAAAGCAAGGATGCAGACCAGATTTCAATTACGTGCACATTAATTCACTCGAACAAATGGGAGTTGAGGTAGGATTCTATCGGGACCAGAGATATTTCTCAAAAATGTCCAATGGAACATATCAGTTCACAGGCTACATGTATTAGTCTCTGCATCTGCTGATCCAAATGAACTCCAAACAACACATAAGCTCCATCAACGGATAAAAAATATTTCCAAGTTCGTAAATTACATCCAAGAAACATACAAAAAAGTCGTATGTCTGAACAATATAGCATTTCAACCCATGTAAGTCAAACGAGGCAGCGAGTTAAAAAAAACAAAGAGTAACATTATGTGACTTCAAGAGCAACTATTATATTTTCAGGAGAAAACATGTTACACGACTTGAAGAAGAACTACATTTCATACAGAGCAACACACAAGGGTAAAGGGACAGCCATTCAGTGAGTTAAAACATGGGTGACTGCCCTTAACAGTCTAGGGCATACTTTCTTACATGGAGAGCAACAAAAGTTCATATAAGGAGTAACAATAGGTGACTTAAAGAGCAACTTATATATGATCAGAAAAAGACAAGATACATAACTTGAAGGAGATCCACATTTCATACAAACCAACACACAAGGGTAAAGAGACAGAAATTCAGTGCGTTAAAACATGGATGACTGCCCTAACAATCTAGGGCATACTTTCTTACATAGAGAGCAACAAAAGTTCATACAAGGAGTAACACTAGGTGACTAAAAGAGCAACTTTTATATTTTTAGAAAAAGACAAGTTACATAAATTGAAGGAGATCTACATTTCATACACACCAACACAAAAGGGTAAAGGGAAGGTCATTCAGTGAGTTAAAACATGGGTGACTGCCATTAACAGTCTAGGGCATACTTTCTTATATAGAGAGCAACAAAAGTTCATACAAGGAGTAACACTAGGTGACTTAAAGAGCACCTTATATATTATCAGAAAAAGACAAGTTACATTACTTGAAGGAGAACCACATTTCATACAGAGCAGCACAAAAGGGTAAAGGGATAGCCATTCAGTGAGTTAAAACATGGGTGACTGCCCTTAACAGTCTAGGGCATGCTTTCTTACATAGAGAGCAACAAAAGTTCATACAAGGAGTAACACTAGGTGACTTAAAGAGCAACTTATATATTATCAGAAAAAGACAAGTTACATTACTTGAAGGAGATCTACATTTCATACAAACCAACACACAAGGGTAAAGGGACAGTCATTCAGTGAGTTAAAACATGGGTGACTGCCCTTAACAGTCTAGAGCATACTTTGTTACATAGAGAGCAACAAAAGTTCATACAAGGAGTAACATTAGGTGACTAAAAGAGCAACTTTTATATTTTCAGAAAAAGACAAGTTACATAACTTAAAGGAGATCCACATTTCATACACACCAACACAAAAGGGTAAAGGGAAGGCCATTCAGTGAGTTAAAACATAGGTGACTGCCATTAACAGTATAGGGCATACTTTCTTACATAGAGAGCAACAAAAGTACATACAAGGAGTAACAATAAGAGACATAAAGAGCAACTTTTATATCTTCAGAAAAAGACAAGTTACATAACTTGAAGTGCAAATTCAATGTCAAATACAGATTCAGCTGCTGTTCAAACTAAAGTAGGTTGAACAACTTCAGATTCAAATGTCATTCACTTCAAAAAAAAATAGACCACAAACTAAAGTAGTTACAAAATTCTGGATTTGTGTGTGTTAGAATGGTGTGTATTCAATTGTCATTAGCAACAAAAATCGTCCATTGCAGCCAACTCCTCTCCTTAAGCTTTCATCGATCAAAATTCTGGATTTGAGTTTGTAAGAATGGTGTGGACTGTGGAGTGATGAGTTGGCTATGTATACAGAGTATGAGAGAGAGAGAGAGGGGGGAGGGTTTTGCACGTGGAATTGTGGATTGATGTGGAATGACATTTTTACCCTTTTCGTTGTGGAGAATTGTGGATTGATGTGGAATGGCATTTTTACCCTTCAGATTCACATGCGTGTTTTTCGTTTAAAAGTTAACAGAAGTTAGAGAGGAGGACAACATAGACTTCGAGGACCAAGTAAATGTTTTTGATAGTTTGAGGACGAAGTAATCAGATGGTGTATAGTTTTGAGGGATGTTTCCAAAAAAAACTCTTTCAAGAAAAAAACATGTTACATAACTTGAAGAAGAACCACATTTCATACAGACCAACACACAAAGGTAAAGGGACAGCCATTCAATGAGTTAAAACATAGGTGACTGCCCTTAACAGTCTAGGGCATACTTTCTTACATAAAGAGCAACAAAAGTTTTTACAAGGAGTAATATTAGGTAACTTAAAGAGCAACTATTTTTTTCGCAGGAGAAAACATGTTACATGACTTTAAGAAAGAAGAACCACATTTCATATAGACCAACACACCCTTGTAAAGGGACAGTCAACCAGTGAGTTAAAATTGAATTAACTCCCCTTAACAATTTAGGGCATACATTCTTACATAGAGAGCAACAAAAATTCTTACAAGGCGTAACATTAGGTGACTTAAAGAGCAACTATTTTATTTTCAGGAAAAAATATGTTACATGACTTGAAGAAGAATGAGAAATACAAAGTACAACACCAAGAGTACACCACCAGCCTCCATCCGTTGACCTCTCTCCCTTCCTGTGACCTCCCTCCATCTCCAGCCATGCATTCCTCATCCTCTTCCTCTTGAAACACTCTAAATGAGTACCCTATTGATCATTTTTTGGTTAACAAAAGTGTAACTGCTAGAAATCTAAAGTATCTACCATGAAGTTGTGTCCATGTTTGAAGTGCTAAAACTGAAGTAATGATTGCGTCCTGAATTGTGTCTGTGTCCAAAATTTGTGTCTTAAAATGCAATGAAATGATTTCAACACTCTAAAATTGGTAAAAAAGCTACATCTAAACTGGTGCAGGAAAGTGCATCAATCAAAGTGCAGCAAACTATAGCAATCATTGCAAATCAAAGCTGAAACTGAAAGTGCATAACACAAAACTTAAACTGAAAGTACAGATTCAATGCCAAATACAAATTCAGCAGCTATCAAACTAAAGTAGGTTCAACTAGTTCAGATACAACTGTCAATAGCTACAAAAAAACAAACCACATTCTGGTTCTGCTATTAGTTACAATATTCTGGATTTGTGTGTGTAAGAATGGTGTGGATTCAACTGTCATTAGCTACAAAAATTGTCCATTGTAGCCAACTCCTCTCCTTAAGCCTTCATCGATCAAAATTCTAGATTTGTGTCTGTAAGAATGGTGTGAATTTAACTGTCATTAGCTACAAAAATCGTCCATTGCAGCCAACTCCTCTCCTTACGCCTTCATCGATCAAAATTCTGGATTTGTATTTGTAAGAATGGTGTGGACTGTGGAGTTATGAGTAGGCTATGTATACAGAGTATGAGAGAGAGAAAGAGAGAGGGGGGAGGGTTTTGTGCGTGGAATTGTGGATTGATGTCGAATGGCATTTTTGCCCTTTTACTTGTGGGGAATTAGGGCATGTGCTGCTCATGTACGTGTTTTCCGTTTAAAAGTTAACAGAAGTTAGAGAGGAGGACAACATACCCTTGAAGGACTAACTAAACGTTTTTGATAGATTGAGGATGAAGTAAACAAATGGTGTATAGTTTGACGAATGTTTCCAAAAATATTTTATTTTCAGGAAATTTAGGGTTACATAACTTGAAGAAGAATCACATTTCATACAGACCAACACATCCTTGTAAAAGGACAGCCATTCAGTGAGTTTTAATATAGGTCACTGCCCTTAACAGTGTGGAGCATCCATTCTTACATAGAGAGCAACAAAATTTCTTACAAGGAGTAACATTAGGTAACTTAAAGAGCAATTATTATATTTTCAAGAAAAAAACATGTTACATAACTTGAAGAAGAACCACATTTCATACAGACCAACACATAAAGGGACAGCCATTCAGTGAGTTTTAATATAGGTCACTGCCCTAATATAGGTGGAGCATCCATTCTTACATAGAGAGCAACAAAATTTCTTACAAGGAGTAACATTAGGTAACGTAAAGAGCAACTATTTTATTTTTAGCAAAAAAAAAAAATGTTACATGACTTGAATAAGAACCACATGTCAGACAGATCAACACATTGTTTCTTTCTGCTGTACAAATTAAAAATTCCACAAAGGGGGAGGGAGGCAGGAAGGGAAAGTAACCTTATGCCAGATTAAGGTGAGAGCCCATAATCACCTCATGGCTACACTTAACAAAAATTCCATCCCACCCTGAGAACTAGATAAGCATATATTAAAAGAGTTACTCACAGTAATCTATATTTTCTTCTTTCTGTCATCCATGGGTGTTTATATTATTAACTTCTCTTTTTGGACAGAGGCGTTGGTTATATTTTAATAGAGATACAATTTCACAAGAAAAAGGCAAAAACTAGGGTTCCTTAGAAGGGGTAGGACACAAAAACCATTTTGGGAGCAAAAAAATTTCATACAAATTTATTTGGTAAATTAAACTAATAGATTTCAAAGAGATGAAAGATAGAAGAACTAACAGTTGCCTCTCCCTCCAGCACAAGAATACAATGGGGAGTAATACATACAAAATATTAGACATCCACCTACTCAATACCCAATTCTAGGGTTTCCTTGACCTCTTCCCCAAAAAGTATAGGCTTTTCTTAACTTTGCATCAATCAACCGAAAAATAAAATCCATATTTGGCCAAGTTGGACGGCATGTCTGCCTCTGAACACAACTTCCAGATTATAGATACTCATAATTTCGGTGGTCAAAAACAATGCCAATGTCCATTGTTTTCCCAAAACCACACCTAGTAGTACTTATCCTTGTCCACATATTTCCTATATTCTTATCAACTGAACAACTATTGTCCTTTAGAATTAATTTGTTTTCAACTTACAAATGTTACAAACTTGGATACATAGGTTTGCAGATAACATAAACAAGCATTGAAACAGTAGCAATGTCATCACAACAACTTGATAGTATCAATCAAAAGTTACACTAGGGAAGAAAAGGAAATAAATCGCATTCAACGAATGCCCATCAATGAATGGCATCAGTTCTACTTGTACCAAAGCTAGTAAAGAGTTTCCATCACACTAATCCTGCGCAAAGGGCAAAGGCCAAAGGCCAAAGGAATGTATGAGAATTGGAACAAAGAGTTAAACTTAACAGCCTCAATAGTTACACATACAATTTATAGATCAGAGTTTTCAGAAAAGAAAAAATCTAGTGCTACAGCACACAAACAAAGGAACTGAACACAATAACAAAGAGGCCACTCTCTCATACAATGAAAAAAAATCAATTCGCTTACAAACACAGACACATGGACGAAATGAGAGAGGAGAAAAGAGAGAAAACTGCAAAAAAATTGAAACACCCAAAACATATACGTACCAGATGCGGACGTCCCTTGGTCAAGGAGAAGAGACTGCTTCTTCTTCGATGGAATGGAGAGAGGATTGCAGCTTATAGAGAGATGAAGTGAGAGAGGAAGAAGAGGTGAGAGAGAACGGTTGTTGCAGCAAGAGACCAAAGGCGGAACCCTCCCCTGTTCTTCTCTCCTCTTCAGCAGCGTAATGAGAGAACAGTGGGGCTTAATGAGAGAACAGTGGGGCTTAATGAGAGAACAGTGGGGCTGGGATTTCAAATTAGGGAAATTTAGGGTTTCTTTCATCTGGGGCATATTGGTCATTCTAGGTTGCCCTCTCCATGTATGAGGAATTATTTTTCTCCTTCTCATGTCTACATGAATTAAGGAAAAACTGGTCCATGAGGTGGGCAATATTTACCCCTCCTTCCACTGATTGGCAATTCTCCCTTTTTTTCTAACAGCATTGCTATTCGCAGGGAAAGTTTACAGGAATCCAGGTAAGGAAAATTGCGTTTTGGGTCATTTCGGGTCCCAAAAAAATCTAGAAAAATATTCATAAATATTTGAATATTATTTTATGGAGTCCTGTAAAAAATCAGCTCCAGTGGATATCGGTAAGTATTACTTTTGGATTCGTAGGGCGAAACTGCTCAGTTCGCCTCTACGAATCCAAAAGTAATACTTACCGATATCCAGTGGAGCTGATTTTTTACAGGACTCCATAAAATAATATTCAAAAATTTATGGATATTTTTCTAGATTTTTTTGGGACCCGGAATGGGCCCAAACGCAATTTTCCTTGCGTGGATCCCTGCGAATCCGTCCTTGCGATTAGAATTTCCGATTTTCTAATTAACTTAGGAAATAAATTAAAGGGAAAATTTCAAAATACCCCCAACCTTTACACCAAAATTTAATTAGACTCCCAACCTTTTAAAAACTTCAATTTTACTCCCAACGTTATCTTCCGTTAATCAAAATGCCCCCTTCCGTCCGAATGACTAACAAATTTCGTTAAAAGCTCCGTTAAATAGCGTCCCAATCGAATTTCGATGATCCGAGCCGTTCAATATGTTCAAAACGTGATTTTAAGGGTACTCGTGAGAAGTCAGCAAAAAAAAAAGACCGAGAAGGGCTTCATCTGAACAGTTTTTTATTAAACTATTCAATAAAAAATTGTTAAGATGAAGCCATTTCCGATCATTTTTTTTGTTGATTTCTCGCGGGTACCCTTAAAATCAAGTTTTGAACACATTGAACCGCTCGGATCATCGAAATTCGATTGGAAAAGAGGAGGTGCAGATCGATCCGGATTTTGTTCAAGTCCGGACATCCGGATTTTGCTTCGGTCTGCACCTCCCCTTTTCGATCGAATTTCCATGATCCGAGCCGCTCAATGTGTTCAAAACGTGATTTTAAGGATACTCGCGAGAAATTAACAAAAAAAATGATCTTTAAGGGATTCATCTGAACAGTTTTTTATTGAATAGTTTAATAAAAAACTGTTCAGATGAAGCCCTTCCTGGTCATTTTTTTTGCTGATTTCTTGGGCTTACCCTTAAAATCACGTTTTGAACACATTGAGCGGCTCGGATCATCAAAATTCTATCGGGATGATATTTAACGGAGTCTTTAACGAAATCTGTTAGTCATTCGGACGGAAGCGGCATTTTGATTAACGGAAGATAACGTTGGGAGTAAAATTGAAATTTTTAAAAGGTTGGGAGTCTAATTAATTTTGGTGTAAAAGATTGGGGGGTATTTTGAATTTTTCATGTTAGATAAACATAGGGTGGATTAACTTAAAAAAGAAAGAAATCTGGAAACCATTATTATTTCTCTTTTTTATTTTGATTTACATAAATGAGGAAAATGAATAATGATAAAAACTTTTTTCATGGGAGACATTTTAATTTTCTGATTAACTTAGGAAATAAATTAAAATATGCTAGATAAACATAGGGTGGATTAACTAGAAAAAGAAAGAAATCTGGAAACCATTATTATTTCCCTTTTTATTTTGATTTACATAAATGAGGAAAATGAATAATGATAAAAACTTTTTTCATGGGGACATTTTAATTTTCTGATTAACTTAGGAAATAAATTAAAATATGCTAGATAAACATAGGGTGGATTAACTAGAAAAAGAAAGAAATCTGGAAACCATTATTATTTCTCTTTTTTATTTTGATTTTACATAAATGAGGAAAATGAATAATGATAAAAACTTTTTTCACGGGAGACGTTTTAATTTTCTGATTAACTTAGGAAATAAATTAAAATATGCTAGATAAACATAGTGTAGATTGACTAGAAAAAGAAAGAAATCTGGAAAGCATTATTATTTCTCTTTTTTATTTTGATTTTACATAAATGAGAAAATTGAATAATGATAAAGACTTTTTTTACGGGAGACGTTTTAATTTTCTGATTAACTTAGGAAATAAATTAAAATATGGTAGATAAACATAAGGTGGATTGACTAGAAAAAGAAAGAAATCTGGAAACCATTATTATTTCTCTTTTTTATTTTGATTTTACATAAATTAAGAAAATGAATAATGATAAAAACTTTTTTCACGGGAGACCTTTTAATTTTCTGATTAACTTAGGAAATAAATTAAAATATGCTAGATAAACATAGGGTGGATTGACTAGAAAAAGAAAGAAATCTGGAAACCTATTATTTCTCTTTTTTATTTTGATTTTACATAAATGAGGAAAATGAATAATGATAAAAAAAATTTTCTTTTAATTTTCTGATTAACTTGGGAAATAAATTAAAATATGCTAGATAAACATAGGGTGGATTAACTAGAAAAAGAAAGAAATCTGGAAAACATTATTATTTTCCTTTTTTATTTTGATTTTACATAAATGAGGAAAATGAATAATGATAAAAACTTTTTTCACGGGAGACGTTTTAATTTTCTGATTAACTTGGGAAATAAATTAAAATATGCTAGATAAACATAGGGTGGATTAACTAGAAAAAGAAAGAAATCTGGAAAGCATTATTATTTCCTTTTTTATTTTGATTTTACATAAATGAGGAAAAATGAATAATGATAAAAACTTTTTTCACGGGAGACGTTTTAATTTTCTGATTAACTTAGGAAATAAATTAAAATATGTTAGATAAACATAGGGTGGATTAACTAGAAAAAGAAAAAAAATCTGGAAAGCATTATTATTTTCCTTTTTTATTTTGATTTTACATAAATGAGGAAAATGAATAATGATAAAAACATTTTTCACGGGAGACGTTTTAGTTTTCTGATTAACTTAGGAAATAAATTAAAATATGCTAGATAAACATAGGATGGATTAACTAGAAAAAGAAAAAAATCTAGAAAGCATTATTATTTTCCTTTTTTATTTTGATTTTACATAAATGAGGAAAATGAATAATGATAAAAACTTTTTTCACGGGAGACGTTTTAATTTTCTGATTAACTTGGGAAATAAATTAAAATATGCTAGATAAACATAGGGTGGATTAACTAGAGAAAGAAAAAAAAATCTGGAAAGCATTATTATTTTCCTTTTTTATTTTGATTTTACATAAATGAGGAAAATGAATAATGATAAAAACTTTTTTCACGGGAGACGTTTTAATTTTCTGATTAATTGGCGTTCAAAAAAAATTCTAATTAATTTATAAAGAATTTAGAAACATATGAAGATGTGCGCAAAGATGTATGGAATGCGTGAGGTATAAGGAAAAATTATCACTTTTTTTATTTTATAATTTTCTACTTCTCAAGTTTTAAATACGTACATGAAAACTTGCACATTTATGTATTCCTTTTTACTAGTGTAGATGAATAATTATAATTTTTCATTTTGCCATAAGAACCTCTTGGATGAAAACCGCTTCCGAACCTAATTCACTACATTAACTTGCATTGGATTTAAAAACACAAGAGTGTTAAGTTTATTAAAGCAGAACAGGAAATAAAAGTATAGAAGCAACCTAAATTAGGTGAGGAGGAGGATAATAACCTTTTTTCCAATTTTTCTTAGATTTTTTTTTAAATTATCAAAATCTAGGATGTTAAGCTAACATTAACTTGTGTTGGATTTTTTTTTTTAAAATGTGAAGTTTATTAAAGTATAATAGGAAATAAAGCATAGAAGCAACCGAAATTAGGTGAGGAGGAGGATAATAATCTTTTTTCCAATTTTTCTTAGATTTTTTTTAATAATCGAAATCTTGGAACAACGAGGAACGGAAGAATTACTACATTTCACAAATTAAGGCTTCCGAACACGGAAATGGTAAGGTAGGAAATTGAATGAATTAAGCACTTTAATTTTCTACTTATTTTGCTTAGATTTATTAATTAGTTTCATTAATTCTCTCAAGCATTTAATTTTCTACTTATTTTACCTAGATTTATTAGTTTCATTGATTCTCTCAAGCTAGAGATCCAACAATGAGCCAAAAATAAGATAATTATTCTCGTGTTTTGATACCTTTTTTTCCGTAGGAGACACAGCCTAAAATCGAAATTCATTCCTTCATCTACATTCGAGATGAAAAAAGAATTACTCGTAGCATTTCATTTCATTAGTACCTCTAATCTTAATGTTTTCCCTTTAAGCAATATAGGTGTATATAACAACTTTTTTTACCGGTTTTTCTAAGAATTTTTTAATGACCGCAATCTCGAAAACTGTACTTTTTAATTAGGTTTTGTTTCCGAAAAAAAAAAAAAACCTGCCAAATCTTGTTCGAAGTTCAAGCTAGGCTATTCCATAAAATGTCTCGAAATCCTTCAGGTGTGAAACATGATGTAATTATGCAAATTGTGTGAAGGACTCCATCTTCCGGGTGCCCATTCTTCTCTTAACAAATGCCCTGGTGGCTGCCACTTCCTCGCACTTAAATGCCGCCAGCTCTGCCTTCCTACTTAAGGCATCCGCGACCTGGTTGGTCCGTCCAAGCTTATACTCTAGCACCATATCAATCAAACTTGGCAAGTTTGTCTTGCTTGCCATCGTCCCTGTTTTGGCGTGAGTTTATTCTGGGTCAGTAAGTCACTCGAGGAAATCAATGAGAAAGCTGCCGGACTTATTGAGCTAGAAGTACTCCGCAAACACCCACCGAGGATCCCCTGTCCGAGCCCAATCCGGACAGGGGCCTGTCCCACCCCTCGAAGCCGTTGATCTCCCAAATCAACGGTTGAGATGTGCCGAGCCAAAACGACGTCGTTTTGAAGCAAAAAGTGTTCGACACATCTCAGCCGTTGATTTGCGAGATCAACGGCTCCGAGGGGTGGGACAGCCCCTGTCCGGATTGGGCTCGGACAGGTGATCTCTCTCCTGGGGAACCCTCGGGAACTATAACAAGGGGGATTCCTGGGGTATTGATGAGGACTGCTAGGATACCATTCCTGCGAAATGCATGAGAGGCTTTCTTCCATAATTACAGCACGACTCGAGCTCTAACTCAGCTAATTACTAGAAGAGACATCAGTTCCACATCCCAAGTTTAACACCAGGACATAAAGAGGGAAATTTCAGAGAACAATACCAGCAATTGAGGGCCCAAGAGCAACTATACATGCCCCTGTTACTCTGTCAGTGTCGATCGCTAGATCAACTATCTGCAAAACGATTTAACATGGCGTCAACGAAGCTCTGGAATCAAAAGTAGACTTCCAGAGATGGAACAGTGATGAAAATGGACCAGTGGCCTATGCCAATACAAAGTTTAAAACGGCTTGGTTTGTGAGTGACATATGTGATGATGCCTCATGGTTCTGTACTACAGTGCGTTCTCACTCCGGAGAAACGCAACGCACCCGGGACACGTATGGAACACGCCATGTGACATGTCCAATAAATTTAATTATTTTTAAGCAGGGGGCACTTTGGAAACTTGTTTCTCAAATTTGAACACGGATGGAAACGCGTTAAGGACAGATTCATAGCTTCTTTGGGGGTTATGACATTCCAAAAATAGAAGGAAAAAGTAGGAGTATGAACAAACTAGTTTTTTTTTTTTTTTGAACAGTAGAAAAAGATTTTATTAACCTTTGAAACATAAGGAACGTTACAAAAATTAAACGTATTATGGAGAAAGATGGCATCACACAAGGAGGAGGAAGCATCCCAACAACGTTGGCACCCAACCACTCGACAATCATATGCCTCTCCAAACCCAAGGCGCAAAAGGATGGAAAGGTTCCAACCAGAATGCAAGAACAAAGCTCACTAGGACAGGCTCTAGTGAGAATAACAGTTACCTAATCTAACAGATACAACCAGCCAAACACATCATATATAGCATATGAAATAAGACTGATAAAGCCCTCAATTTGCAGCATAATAAGCCCAGAAAATCCCTCAATTGCAGCAGACTTAACCTGCAGATTACAGCATAAATCCTTGCCCTCAGTTTGCAGCAAACTTCATCCTCAATTGCATCAGAAATCCGTAAAAGTCAGCCAGCTTGCATCCCCCAAATCCAGCTGAAGAAGAATGCCAAACTTGAACATCAGAAATGGGTACAGCCCCATTCCTTCAGAATGTAGAATCAATTCCTTCAGGATTAGACTCAACCTTTCAACTGGTAGGATCAACATGTGGTGGTAATGACTGTCAGACTGTCAGTGAACCAATCCCTCTAGTTTTTCTTCAAAATCATCAACAGCTTCCCCAACATTAGTCAAAGATCGTGAGTACCCTTCTTCGTGAATATGATCATGATAAGGCAAAGAAAGAGTATGGTTCACCAGAATTTCAGGTAACCAAAGGAGCTCCAAAGACATCACAAGAAACAGACACAAGACCAGTTCAATACAAGACCAGACCAAGGACCAAGAGTCCAAGACTCCAAACAACTCCCAGAACCACCCTTAAAACCCCCAACAGAATAGAACTAACAAAACCAAACCCACCACCTCCCCCCCCAGGCAGAGCAAGGACACACAAAAACAGACCCCCAAACTCACAAACACCCCGACAGACTAAAAAAAACAGAAATACCCACCCAACCAGACTCCCAACCCCAACCAGATCACTCTTTGTTTTGGTTTTAAGTTGTAGTTAATTCTTCCATTGATGCAGGCATTGCGATCTGAGTACCCCACCATTGCAGTATGTTAGTCAAAATCTCCCAAGTGAATCCACAGTGCAGTAATAAGTGATCTGTTGATTCTTTCTCAATGCCACAGAATTTACATAGTGCCTCCTCAGGGTTGTGTAAAATTCCAAGCCTTAGCAGATAATTCAGCAGTTTTTACTCTACCAATACCTACCATCCAACCAAAACATTGAATTCTGTAGGGAGTAGCATTGTTCCAAATCAAGTCAAACACAGCTGCAGAGTTTGAGTTTGGAGTTGTGACCCTTGACAGCCCATACATGGATTTAACAGAGAAAACATTTGAGCTGTCCCTCTTCCAGATTAGAGTATCAGCACATTCTTCTCTCCATAACACACCACTGCCATTCAGTAGTTCCTTTAGCTCATTCAAATTTGTAATCTCCCAATCATATAGCCTCCTGAGAAGAGAAAACTTGTGAAGAGGTCATGACATATCAAAGATCAGACCACATGATTTGGGATTAAAGGTTAAAAATGCCGCCGCCTTCTTCTTTTTTTTTTTTTTTTAGTATCTTACGATACAGGACTAACAAAATTGGGTTGAAAACTACGATCAAACAACACATAGACTTAGAGTGGGCATATAAACGGACAGATACACACACGTACTCAATCCAAACCAATCATACCAAATGATTTTAAGCACGTATCGATTACAGTCACTGGAGTAGGAGATAAAGAAGTTAAATCTAAGGTGCAAGAAGATACAGTTATAAATGGTGGAACTTCATTTACCTCATAGGCTTTGTTTGGATTTCAAAGGAATGAGTTTGCCATTATGATACAGTTAATGGATAGGTTAGGAGGTTAGAAGGATTGCAATAACTGTTTCATAGGAGTGATTGAAATCCTTCATCTTGACAATTGTAACAATACAAGGAGCATATGTTATACCTTTGGTCCGTCTAATACTCTAGTTTCATACATTTCTTGAAATTGAACATAAAATATCTTCATATCACTTATTAAAAAAAAATCTTCATATGGATTCCATGTCTATCCAATCCGTGCCTTAATTATTCCTTTCCTCTAATAGTTGCAGATGTGATGCTGTGGAGGAGGAAAAAACTTATAGTGGAGATTCCATTAGCAACTCTTGTTGTTTGGTTGGTGTTTGAGAAATCTGGCTATGCACTTTTATAGTATCTAGTGTTCTATTGCTCCAACTTGTCAATTTTCCCCCCTGGGCCAAATCTTCAGAAATTCTAAACAGGTAAGCTTCAATGATTTTTTGATGTTTTATGCTTCTTCACTATAGACGGATACTGGTGCTTGTTGATACTAAAGCATGAGACCTATGAAACGCTGACTAGAGCCAGCTGAAGTACAAACTAAGAGCTCCTGTAGAAGGAGAATCTTTTATGTATCAACGAGAGCAATAAGAACCCCAAGTGAACAAACATCCCCCTATCGATGTAAACGGCTCACTTCCATTCTCCAACTTAAATGGCACCAAACCACGAAAGACCTATACGTTGTTTCAATCAAGTGATAACTCAAATTCTTCGTTTTTGGAGAAAATAAATATTTACACCTGTCAAAGGTCAACCCTTTTCCCACCAAAACCAACTTTGTTCTAACAGGTCCACTGGGTGGTTTGTAACATAATGGATAAAAGGAGGATTTCCGATGCAGCAGCAACACCTTGGTAAGAACCCATTTTCAGTTCTTTGCATTGCTCTACATTCAAAATTGTTGCAGAAATAACATTGCTGTACAAGGAGGCAATCTTTGAAGCCTCTTCTGCTAAAACCCCTGAGGATGTAAGAATCATCATAAACAAGGGTTATCTTACTAAAGGCAGAAACCATCCACAAATGTGAAGAAAGGAAGACTAAGGCACTTTAAGACACCAACGTAAGGAGTAGTATAAAACGTGCCATAGCCCATAGGTATGCATCAGATGCATATTATACAAAGTAGACAAAAGAACGAGGGGAATTACAAGGATGATTACAAACCAGGGGTCAGGACATTGGCAGGCGCATTTACCAGCTCTTTCCCGAGGATAATCCCGGAGCAAACGTCTTCAGTGTATCCAGTTCCAAGACCAAGAATATCCACTGATTTAAGTGATGGTTTCTTTGACTCTGACATAAACCTATTATCTTCAAATGTACCCAGCACAGTTCCTACAACATTCAAGCCATTCCACCAAAGTCAAACCCCATAACATCCCAAACATGTGTCCAGTGCAATTCAGAGAGTATCTGACCATTTGCATTTCTCTGAAATGCAAACCCTGATTTGAGTTTCCAAATTTGGAGACTCAACCCAGAAACACATGGGTCTCCATTTGCATAAATGCATACAACTAATTTTGAACGGATCCAATGGTCATAAAATTGGAACGGGAAACGTTATTGACAATGCATTCAAAATTAGGCCAATGTTGGACATGTTTTGATAGCTACATGAAAATACTGAAATAAACAATTTGGAGCAAAATTTGAGTTGTGCAGATAATTCAGTGAGTTTTTAAGAAATAGATATAGGAAGAATTATGGCTGGAGTGTTTACAAATAGTTTTTTTTTCTCTTAATACACTAAGACTAAGGTGATATAAAAACGTCATTTTGAATCTCCAAAATGGAGAATAGGGCTAGAGTTGCTCCAGGAGTTGAAAAGAAGCAACAGATGAAGTAAAATAGTACCAGATACTATTGCTGAAGCAGCATGAAGAAGTTTTGATTCAGAGAGGCAAGCACAATGGCCACATTACTTGCCTGAGAAGCCTTTGCCGCAGCACAACAGACTCACCAAGACTACGGTAGGCAGTGGTGGTTGATGTGGAGTCCAAGCCCAATTAACCCAACCCTTTTTGACCCAATGCCTGAAAGCCTTAGAAGTTAGAACAGTTGACTGTCCCGCTTTTCCATTGAAATCCTCCTACAAAGAAGCTTCAGCCAACAAACCACCCAAATGAGAGTCCAGTATCTTCACGATTGCGTTCTGGAACTTCAAGTTTTCGTCTTTGGCCATGTCTTCCTCAGTAACACCCACTGCCAGTATATTGCCTTTCCATTCCACTAAATCGATCTCTTTCACAGAAAAATAGATCTAACGGCATTTTTCCCAAACACAATGACAAATATTTAGTATTTCAGTTACCCACATAATCTAGTTTAGAAACAACATCAATAGACAGAATATGCGAAGACCATCACCGGCACCTTGCTCAAACTTAACTTGGATGGAAAATTGAAAGCTTCATGTGATTTGAAGCGCTCCACTGAGAAGATTCAAAATTAGCAAGATTTGACTAAAAAGTGGTAAGTTTAGAAAGCCACAAAGTAGACAATAAATTTAAGTAAAACTCATTATATAGACAAAAATGAATGAGAATAATTTTGTTAACCCTCGCTTTCTTCAACCTTAGCAGGGTATGTTAATTTCATGGCTCACTTCAATGATCAGTACAAGCTCATTTTGTCAAGATTCATTTTTTAGGAGACTCCGAAAATTCGGCTCAATCGGATCCCCCTAAGTGCTTCATCTAAAAGTGTGTGTTCCTCAGAGGTATCCATATCGCCGTGCGTGTGTGTTTAAGAGAGAGAGAGAAGGGTCTGATCAACAGAAAAGGAGGATTACAGTAATTGGATTATTTGCGCGCTCTGATGTCCTTCCAAACGAGATGTAAAAGTTGGCAAGGGAAGCGCACAAGTGAGACATCCGTACAGGATGGGTAGTGTGACACGCAAAGTTCGCAAACTATTGTCTCTCCTGCAGAATTGTTTTTCAAAGTCCGTAATACTCCTCCAAGGTGGCACTTGGGCATTGCCTGAAAAGAAAAGGATGAGCAACATGGCACTTGGGGCAAGAGAAAAGGACGAGCAACATGATGGCACATGGGCAAGAGAAAAGGACGAGCAACAGCTATTATTCCCATAATTGGGGAAAATTCTGCATATATCAAAATTTTGTGTTGTGTTTTGTGCATTCTGTATGTTGAGTTTTAACTAGTTTGATCGGACTAGATCTTGTCTAAGAGCAAAGGGAAAAGAAAAAAGCACACCAGGTCACCCACGAGTAGTAGTCACCCAATAGGAAAAATTGTCCTAGGAATTTGGTGTAAAGGACTTCGTCCTAAGGAAAGTCCTCTGTAACACAAAGAGAAGGAGATGAATAGCAAGCTCGGTCCGAATTGGGAAAGGGTCAGACAAAGTGGTTGGCATAATATGAATAGGTGCATTGGCTGATCCCTTGGACCTTGGAATGTGTCTCCAACCTTAGGAAGTTTTTTCAAGTAAAATTGTCCGTCTTCAACCCTATTTTCATGCTACAAAAAGGAACCGTCCTACTTGGAATTTTGAAATTTATGTCACGAGTTACGAGAACTTAACTAAAAATCCTCCTGAATTCGTGTGCGTGTGAGAGAGAGAAGGGTCCGATCAACAGAAAAGAAGGATTACAGTAATTGGATTATTTACTAGAGTTCAGCTGACATGAGCTCCTGTAGTTTTATTTTAAGGCTCCTTACTAGAGTTCAACTGACATGAGTGTTGACGAGGAAACAAAAGTAACAGAACCCAAATATGGTTTGATTGGCAGCGAAACTGCCCCTAGACATTTCATTACAATAATTCTACGCTCCAATAGTAATGAACCTAACCATGGAGCATCATAGCTTTACCGTAGCTACAGTTGTTATCAAGTCATTTAATAAAATAAACTCTCATTTAACCTCCATAATTTCCTCAAGTGTAATCCATCCATAATGACCTCATCCATTCACATACACAAGCCATTAGTCATTCATTCGTTCGTTCAGATGAACAAATTAACACCCACTAATCCATACATTCATTCAACTCCCAAAAAACAAAGCAAAAAGAGAGGGAAGAAAAAATAAACATTTGAAGATTTGGCCAAAAAAATTGCCACTGATATGGAATCTAACATGGACAAGCGCATGGAATATCTTCTGCTGTCCAAAGGTACCATTGCTGATTTGGCATCTCAACAAATCACAAAAAGGATTGAATGACTGAAGAGGAGGAATTATTATTCAAGGAGGCAGTCTATGGTGTGTCTGGTAGAGACCCAGGCCGAGGCCGAGAATAGCTTGTGGAACAACCTGATTGGGTTCTAGCAGATATGTCATATATCTAGAGCGAAGAAGCTAATCAACTTGTTCGAAAATTGCAAGAGTCGACTCATTGGAACCCAGATGGGTTATCGCTTCGATATATGAAAAAGTTGGAGGGTAAGCACGTGATGATTGTTGTTCCTCTGAATGACAGAAATTTGGATGGAAGACATTCAACCCTTTTTTCGAGCTACAAAAAATAACTGTCCTACTCAGAATTTCAAAATTATTTATGTCACGAGAACTAAATAAAAATCCTCCCGAATTCGTCTGGGAATATCTGATATTTGACCGATTGGATGGAAGAATGAGCAAGTCAAATCCGGTAATGGAAAAGTTCAAGGCCCACTACAAGAGCTCAGCTCTATGATCTACTTTCTTCTACCCAAATATTTTAATAGCTCATATGACCTGTTGGTCAAACTGGGAGAGAGAGCCCGTGAAAATCACAAAGATATTGTTGAATAGCTTCATTTCGTTATGGGTATATTCTACTGTGAACACAAGGATGATGAAGACAACAATGATTGCAATGAAGGTCTATTAGATGAGGGCATATCGTCAATGCAGAACAAAAAGTTTAGGGAAATATATAAGATGCCCCACGTTGCAACACGAGAACTCTTTGATGTCAACACGAGAACTCAAACTGAATCTCTCTCTCTTATTTCCTTTTCTTGAGTACAAAAGAATGTCTATTCCCTAACTAACTGAAACATCCTCACTAACTAATGACTTTGTTTAAAACTTATGTTCTGTATGTTAGTTTTCATACGGATTGTTGTGTTTCATGTTGGTTATATTACTTTGAAAAAACTGGTTTTCATCCACTTTTGTGTTGTGTCTCTATGTTGAGTTTTCACTAGTTTCATCGGACTAGATCTTGTCTAAGAGCAAAGGGAAAAGACACACCGAGTAGTCACCCACGAGTAGGAGTAGTCACCCAATAGGAAAAATCGTCCTGGGGATAAGGAAAGTCCTCTTACATCTTAGGGACTTTGTTTAGGAACTATGGTTTTCCTCTTTTATCTTAGGGACGTTTAGGAACTATAGTTTTTCTAGAGGGTGTGTTTGTTTGAATCAAGAAATCAATATGTAAAAGGGCATGGGTTACAACACACTCTATGTAAGTTGGTCCTGGCTGCCTCTTTGTACCATGTGTGGCTGGAAAAGAATGCAAGGATTTTCAGAAACATTCAAGGGATGCTCGATGATAAATGGAGGAGTGTTCAACCTACTGCTCGGAAAAAGTCTGGTGTGGTGTATTTCTCCTGCTATTTTCCCTTTCCTGCTAGCAATAGTTCTTAATTGAGTTGCATAGCCTGCTTTAGGTGTTTTGTTTTCTCCTTGTAATGGTTTGGTTGTTCCCATGAGGACTTGATGTAGGGGTTGTTTTGTTTGGTGAAATAAATTTAACTTACCCAAAAACCAAAAAAAGTCCTCTGTAACACAAAGGAAGAGAAAGAGATGAATAACAAGCTGTATTGGGAAGTGCTGGACAAAGTGGTTGGCAGGAATAGGTGCATTGGTTGATCCGTTAAGTAATGGCTCTAGTAATGCCAAAACCCCAATTAATTCTTAAATTTGCGACCATTGACTTTAATTAATTTAGGATAATGTTGGGACATTTAGAGTGTAGAAGGAGCTAAAATTTTAGTTTAATTCCCGATTGACAGTAGATGTCTATCCAAGTTATAATCTCATTGTTTCATTTTCCTTTCTATAGCTTTTTGTACTATCTACCGCATGGCGGATGCTTGCTTGGGGAACCTAGCAATACACAAACCCGACACGAATCTACCAAAAGTTTCAGTGGACAAACTGGCCAAAGAAGTTGTTGCTCACATGCAAAAGGTCCACTTCTGTGATAAGCCCGGAGGTGGCGGCAAAAGGTCCACTTACTGTTGGACAGTATTGGATCATATTAAGGAGAACGGAGTCTCCTTAGATAATGACAATGTATGTGTTTAAAATAAGTTGTTCTATGTAAAGATTTTCTGTTGTTCCAGTGTATTCTTATTTTCCTTCCAAAATTTATAATTTGTCCTCACTTCTAAATTTTGCATGCTTACACCTACATTTTAGGAGCATTCATTCTTTGTCTTTATTTTTGGTACACATGGTTCATGTAATGTAATCATTTGTCAAAGATAGTAGGGGTCATGTAATGTGTGTATGCTTGCATGATTATTTTCCTATCTGATTGGTATATCATGATTAAAAAAAACCATTTGCACATATAGAAAATTTTGGTGTCCTTTTCTCTTATGTGGAGTCATTTTTCTTATAAAGAAAACTTCGGGTTCACTTTTTGTGATTTGTCTCCCTGGTACAAAAATTGAGAATCAAGGATTAAAAAGTTATTGAGTTTAGTGGTGAAACAGTAGAGGATAGAAAAAAAAGATGGATGCTGAAATTCGGCCCACTATTCTTGCCGGCCTCATTTATGGGGTTTGTGACCTATAAGAATATCTCTGAGTACAAGGATGTAAGATTTATTGTTTTCATTCATAACCTAAGAAATTAGGATTTAGAGTCGTGATTTATAGAAAGTATTTCATTTATTTTTTTTTGCAAAAGGGATTTATAATGGCAAGGATATGCATCCAAATGATAAAGGAGAGCTCCATGACATGGTCATAACAAGCTATGGGAATGAGGATGGAGAAGACTTTTTTGAGATGCAAAATAGTTGGGATACATATTGGGGCCAATGTGGTTATGGGAAAATTGATCCAACACTTTTCGACAGGATCACAATTCCAATTGGGGTTTTTTAAAGGTAATAATTGCCCTTTGGAAACCTAACTATTATTACCTCTAAAAAACCCCAATTGGAATTGAGATCCTGTCGAAAATTGTTGGATCAATTTTCCCATAACCACCTTGGCCCCAATCTGTATCCCAACTATTTTTCATCTCAAAAAAGTTAGCCTGTTATGACCATGGCATGGAGCTCTCCTTTATCATTTGGATGCATATCCTTGCCATTATAAACCCCCTATGCAAAAAAAATTAAAAAAATGAAATGAAATAATTTCTATAAATCACGACCCTAAATCCTAATTTCTTAGGTTATGAATGGAAACAATAAATCTTATATCTTTGTACTCAGAAATATTCTTATAGGTCACAAACTCCCCACAAATGAGGTCGGCAAAAATAGTGGGGCAAATTTCAGCATCCATTTTTTCTCTATCCTATGCTGTTTAACCACTAAACTCAATAATTTTATAATCCTTAATTCTCAATTTTTGTACCTGAAAGATAAATCACAAAAAATGAACCCAAAGTTTTCTTTATAAGAAAAATGACTCCACATTAAAGAAAAGGACACCAAAATTTTTTATATGTGCAAATGGCATTTTTTTAATCATGATATATCAATCAGATAGGAATTTAATCATGCAAGTATACACACATTACATGACCCCTACTATCTTTGACGGAGGATTACATTAGATGAACCATGGGTACCAAAAAATAAAGACAAAGAAAGAATGAATGCTCCTAAAATGTAGGTGTAAACATGCAAAATTTAGAGGAGGGAACAAATTATAAATTTTGGAAGGAAAATAAGAACACACAGGAACAATAGAAAATCCTTACATAGAACAACTTATTTTAACCACATACATCGTCATTGTCATTATCTAAGGAGGCTCTGTTGTCCTTCATATGATCCAATACTGTCCAACAGTAAGTGGACCTTTTGCCGCTACCTTCAAGCTTCTCACAGAAGTGGACTTTTGCATGTGAGCAGCAACTTCTTCGGTCAGTTTGTCCACTGAAACTTTGGTAGATTCGCATCGGATTTGTGTATTACTAGGTTCCCCAAACAAGCATCCGCCACTCTGTAGATAGTACAAAAAGTTAAAGAAAGGAAAATGAAACAATTGAGATTATAACTTGGATAGACATCTACTGTCAATCGGGGTTTAAACTAAAATTTTAGCTCCTTCTAAACTCTAAATGTCCTAACATTATCCAAAATAAATTAATTGAAGTCAATGGTTGCAAATTTAAGAAATAATTGGGGTTTTGGCATTACTAAAGCCATTACTTATGGGTTTTTCCTTGGTCTTTAACATCCCCCAAACATCCTGGATTCTCAGTACGCCAACTGAAGCTTGGCGGACATGCACCTGCAAAATTAAAAACTAACCTCAAACAAAGTTTACAGGTTAACTTGGTCAAAATTGGCTAGAAAGAAAACAACATAATAGAACCTCCAATGAGTGCATTAACAGTACATTTGCTATGCGGGGCCACCTCTATTGTCCAATAGATACCAAATTTACCTTATTTTACGTCTCCAAGGGGTGTGTTAGTTCGTTGCTAAGTGAGTGACGTGTTATGTCTATCATCTCATTTAAGAAATTTGTGCCTCTTTAAAAACAATTGGCCAACATTTGTAAAAAGCTTACGGGTGTAATAAAAAATGGGCTCATGTTTGTAACTTTTTTGAACAAGATAGCACACTCTAAAGCTAGCCATTAGAGTAACTGTCATGAGCATCCTTAATTGTTAGATCATTTTTATGGCACCAACCTTGGTGTGTGTCTGGGACATCCAGCATACAAACAATACAATCCAAACAAAAAAACGAACTTATTACCTAAACAAAGATAAAAAAACAAGCACACTTGGTTTGTGACTCACTTTTTGGACTCAAGCCAAAGGACACGCAATGATATCCTCAAAGTCACTTCAAAGAAAAATAAATTCATTTTATATTCAAAATTCTGTAGGCAGGCATGAAACGCAAACATTTGAAATACAAGGACAATTTTACTTCAAAAACTTCCTAAGGTTGACACATTCTAAGGTCAAGGGATCAGCCAATGCACGTATTCCTGCCAAGTGCCAACCACTTTGTCCAGCATTTCCCAATACAGCTTGCTATTCATCTCTCTTTCTTTTGTGTTACAGAGGACTTTTTTTGGGTAAGTAAAATTTATTTCACCAAACAAAACAACCCCTACAAAGAGAAAACAAAACACCGAAAGTAGGCTATGCAACTCAATTAAGAACAACTGCTAGCAGGAAAGAAGCCCTACAAAGAAAGAAGCCCTACAAAGAAGGAGGGAAAATAACAGGAGAAATACGCCACACCAGACTTGTTTCGAGCAGTAGGCTGAACACTACTCCATTGGCTCAGACCATAGAGATGACATATTGAAAGTTCCTGAAAATCTTTGCATTCTTTTCCAGCCACACATGGTACAAAGAGGCAGCCAGGACAAACTTACACAGAGTGTGTTGTAACCCATGCCCCTTTACATATTGATTTCTTGATTCAAACAAACACACCCTCTAGAAAAACCATAGTTCCTAACGTCCCTAAGATAAAAGAGGAAAACCATAGTTCCTAAACAAAGTCCCTAAGATGAAAGAGGACTTTCCTTATCCCCAGGACGATTTTTCCTATTGGGTGACTACTCCTACTCGTGGGTGACTACTCGGTGTGTCTTTTCCCTTTGCTCTTAGACAAGATCTAGTCCGATGAAACTAGTGAAAACTCAACATAAAGACACAACACAAAAGTGGATGAAAACTAGTTTTCAAAGTAATATAACCAACATTAAACACAACAATCCATATGAAAACTCAACATATAGAACATAAGTGTTAGACAAGGTCATTAGTTAGTGAGGAGGTTTCAGTTAGTTAGGGAATAGGCATTCTTTTGTACTCAAGAAAAGGAAATGAGAGAGAGAGATTCAATTTGAGTTTATCTTGTTAGATTTCTAATTAGATTTGTGATTTTCCACAATAAGCACAATGGTGAAAACTATTTCACCAGTTTGCACTAGATTTCAAACTAGTGAAACCTCACTAATTTTTCAAAGTAAAAAACATAACTCGAGTAAGTCCGAATAGAACAAAACTCCATACAAGAATATGAATAGAACACAACAATCCACTAATCATCCTAAAGTAAAGGGAAAAATTCAAAAAAACGCCTGAACTTTGAACTCAATGTCAAATAGGCACCTGAACTTAAACAAACTTCAATTGAACACCTGAACTTTCACTCCGTTATCAATTTACCCCTGCCGTGACTTGCCGTTAACAGGACAGTTAAATAAAAAATACCTACCACCAGTTTGCAATCCTATGAAGCAGAAACGTGATTATGAGAGCCTTAGAGACAAAATTTGATTATGTCTCTTTAGAATAATATGATCAGAATAATAAGATCTTCACACCCGTTCAAACGGATTAAAAATTGAAGCACTTAATTTTTTAATCATATTTTTTAATATATAAACGGTCATAAAAAAATTAAGTGCTCAAATTTTCACTCCGTTTTGAATCAGTACAAAGATATTTAAGTGCTCATAAAAAATTAAGTGCTCAGAAAATTAAGTACTCATAATCACATTTCTGCTCCATAGGGTCCTAAATAAAGAACACATACTTAATATGAGAGCCTTAGAGATAAAAATGAATTACGACCCTTTAGAATAATATGATAAGAATAAAAAGATCTTTGCACCGATTCGAACGGAGTGAAAATTTCAGCACTTAATTTTTTTATGACCGTTTATATATTAATAAATATGATTAAAAAATTATGTGCTTCAATTTTTAATCCGTTTGAATGGGTGTGAAGATCTTATTATTCGATCATATTATTCTAAAGAGACATAATCAATTTTATCTTTAAGGCTCTCATAATCACGTCTCCATAGGATTGCAAGCTGGTGGTATGAATTTTTTATTTAACCAAAACGTTGCCATTTTGGTGTGTGGGTAGGGCTGATGTGCCTTTGGGGCAGCAGAGCCCCGGGGTCCGGGTAATAAGTGGAGAGAGATAGAGAGAGAAATGTTGGAAGTAGGGGAATTTTTTTTAAAATTCTTTTTGAAAATTTGAGCACTTAATTTTTTTTAAACCATTTATATATTAAAAAATATGGTTAAAAAATTAAGTGCTCCAATTTTTAATCCGTTTGAACGGGTGTGAAGATCTTATTATTTTGATCATATTATTTTAAAGAGACATAATCAAATTTTGTCTCTAAGGCTCTCATAATCACGTTTCTGCTTCATAGGATTGCAAACGGGTGGTAATTTTATTTAAGTTCAGGTGCCTATTTGACATTGAGTTCAAAGTTCAGGGGTTTTTTTGAATTTTTCCCTAAAGTAAATACTAACCCAAAAACAAATCATCCTAAAATAAAACAAAAACAGAAGAAAACAACCCTCATTCTTATTCTTTTTTTGATAGGCAAAAGTAACATTTTATTAAGGGGAAAGGAGGGAGGGAATCCAACAAAAAGTACCTGAAGGCCTAGAAGCCCAAACCCAAAAGTGAACAAAGCCCTAGCAAAAGGCCAAAAAGCCCAGATATTACAATATAGCCCAGCCCAAAGAAACCCAAAACCCTTACCCTAACTACTGAACATTTCAAACACTGCCATTCACCCGCCGCCACCAAATCAGCCTGACCACCGCCCCACCACCGAGCCAAAACAGTCCAGACATCCACCGAGCACCAAAATGCCACCACCACTGGACCACAAACCGACAGAGGGAAACCCAAGCTCAGACCCGTTAGGCGAAAACCGGATCCCCCAACAGTAGATACCGGCGGGAGGCCGCCAGCCATGCTGCAAACCATCCGACAAGGAGAGCACAATGCGAAGACGGCAAGAAAGAAATGTGCAGCAAACCAGGGCAGAGGGGGTCGAAAAAAAAACAGGAGGGGGAGGGGGAAAACAGCAGAACCAAATAACCTTACCGCCGTCGATTCGACCCCCAAAAACGATCAGAGGAAACCCGGATGTCGAAACCCGTAACTTCGATTGCAGCCACCAGCACCACCGTCACCTACCTCTCGTTACTTTGCCCATCGTTTTTGAATGGAGGAGGAACGCCTGGGGGGAGGAGGTAAGAGGCAGCGCCTCCCCCCAAGCGGTAGAAACCCTAGGTTTTTCTTTCTTTCCGCCGCTGGTTCTATTCCTAGATATATATATATATATAGAGAGAGAGAGAGACGTACCTGGGTTCCGTACATATCGGAGAAAGAGACCATCGGAGAGACGGAGAGAGACGATCGGAGAGCGAGGACCAGTGGCCGCCGCCGCCGCCGCTTTTTTTTTCTTCTTCTTCGGTTCCGTCTGTCTCTCTCTCTCTTATAAACGATAATAAGAACGAGAGAAAAAAAGAAAAATGATTTCGAATACAGGACAATGGAAATGAACGGCTGGATTAAAAATGGAAACAAATAGATGGCTGGGATAAATTGAAAAAGTTTTTAAAACTAAATAACATTCTAAGTTTTTTTTATAATGAGTAAATAAAATTTATATTTTAAAAATTTGTTATATTATTTAGCTTGGATAAATAAGTCAAATAGCTTATTTTTTTTCCGTTATTCAAGTTTTTTCGCATTTGTTAGTTTCACGTCAAATGTTTGTTGATTATTGGATCGTCACGATGAGAAATGGAAAATGTAAAGAGTCACGAGGGAAACCCAATTTACTTTTTGAATAAGACAAAAAAAACTCCAAAAAATTGTCTTTTGATTTATAATTGTCCTCGTTCCAAAAACAATTGTGTTTCGAACATAATTTTTTACTTGTGCGATTATTCTCGTCGAGATGAAAAAAAAATTTTAACTCAAATATTATAAAACTAAACCATAAAAAGCATAATGACAAAAAAACCAGCCAAAAAAATTTGCATAGCATAACACTTCAGAATGAAAGACCAAACACAAAAACTAGCTAGGCCTAAGTAATTTTCTTAATATAAGTAATTTAAGTAAATTAATTGACCAAAAATTAAGTACAGTATAATTTTTTCCATTGTACTAGATAAGTCGTTCTGTGTATGTATGTAACCAAAAATTAAGTAATTTTTTTCTATCCATAACAGAGAAGAAAGGTAACAGGGAAGAAGAAGAAAAAACGGCGAAAAGAAGAAGCGGCTAGATTACTCTGTTACATTTTTATGCTTTAAAACAGTGCCGTTTTGCTTTAGAAATAAAAAAGTTTGATGTGGGTCATTAGATCACCTCATTGGTTTGTCAAGTCTACAGTTAGGGTGTAAACGAGTCGAGTTGAACCGAATATTGACATGTTCGAGCTCGGCTTGTTAGTATTCGGTCCGGAATAAATGAGCCGGCTAGGCTCGAACTCGAGCTCGAATTCGTCAACAACCAACTAAACATCTCAGGAATTACAGATTCGAAGCAAAATTCTCAGATTTACTTAATAAACAATGTGAAGAGAAATCAGAGGAAA
Organism: Rhododendron griersonianum; assembly: GCA_018127125.1. Lineage (NCBI taxonomy): Eukaryota > Viridiplantae > Streptophyta > Magnoliopsida > Ericales > Ericaceae > Rhododendron > Rhododendron griersonianum. The sequence goes on along the minus strand of CM030788.1, from coordinate 5,853,858 downwards.
AGAAAACATGAAAGAGCTCGGAGTTTGCTGTACCGGAGGAATGAATGTGAACAGATCTCAAGCGCCGGTGAGTGAGCTAGAGATTTTCAAGACGGCGTATCCATAAAGTGACGGTGGATGAAAGCTGTGGTGCTGGGCGGAGGTGGAGCTCACAGCGGCGTCGCCTCTCTCTCTACACTCTGGTAGATACCACAGAAAACCCAAATGGTCTCCTCTCTTTTCTTTTTTTTCTCGGAGAATGATCTTTTTTTGAATATCTCGGAGAATGATCTCAATCAATCCCCGTTAGAGCATCTCCAATCTAATATTCTATTTGAGAGTATCAAAATACTCTATTTTATTCATAAAGTGATTTTTAGAGAAAATCACTATTTCTATTTACTCCAACTATAAACCCTCTATTTTTTCCTCTAAAATAAAGGAGGATTGAGAGGATGGGTTGGAGAAGCTCCATACTCTCAAATGGAGGAATAGAGCATGGGTTGGAGATGCTCTAAGGATACAAATGCCATTTTAAAAGATGAATAATGTTATAGAGGAGATCCTCCATATTTTCTCTCATCCTCTAAATATGGAGGATCAAAATCCCATCCTCTCAAATAGAGGAGGCTTGAGATGATGGATTGGAGGAGTTTTATAATCTCAAATGGAAGAATACAGCATGGGTTGAAGATGCGCTTACAAGTCTTCTAGACCATTCCCCCATGATCCAACGGTGGGGGCTTCATGGTGTTATCCAACGGTGGGGGATTTATGCATAATGTAAACTTTTGTGTATTTTTATATTTTCGAGCCGAGCCCCGCTAGGTTCGAGCTCGGCTCGTTTATCAAACGAACCACAAAATCGAGCTCGAACTCGCTCATTTATCCTTAGAATTGAGCCGAACTCACGAGCTGCTCAGCTCATATACTGCCCTGCCTACGGCAAAAATCTCACAAGATCCTCACAGACTATTCGGATCCGTTTGGAAGGACATCGGAGCGCGCAAAATGGGAATGGTTGAGGTGGGGTAATAGGGTGGTTTTGGCTCCGTAAATGAGAGGGGGAAAGGGACGGTAGGGAGAGTGGTGGTGAGGGTTTGTTCTTGGAGGTAGCGGTGGCGGTAGGCTTCCCCCCGGTTTTTTCATCTTCCGTCTCTCCTCCCCTCAAGAAATTTTGTCCCAGCACTCTGTCTCCTCCCCTCAAGAAATTTTTCAGTGCCCCGTGGGTACCAAGTGGTGCCCGCTCGGTGCATCCGAACCGTTTATTTTGATTTTAGACGGCTCAAATTTGGAAAGAGAAAAAGGAGAGAGAGTGGTGGGATGAGAGGAGAGAGAAGTTTTCAATCTGCGCCAGGTGGTGCCTGCTCGGCGCATCCGGACTGTCCATTTCAATTTTGAACAGCTCGAATTTGGAGGGAGAAAAAAGAGAGAGCAAGAGGATAGAGAGTGGTGGGGTGAGAGGAGAGAGAAAATTCCAATCTAGGCCGTCCAATAGACTTTTGGATGGCCCGAATAGGCTGAGTGGGCACCACATCGACTCGGCCACGTGATATACACCCGGTACCCCAAAATTTCTCCCTCTCCCTCCCACTCTTTTAGGAAAAGATTGGTAACTTCTACATCCAACCACCAGTTTGCTAAATACAGCCCACAAATCTCATCAATAAATTTCCCATTTTAGACCTCTAAACATTAAAATTAGCGACCATGTAAATTAAGTGGGCATTTTATCTTTTCTAGCAGAAAAAAACCTGCTGAGGTTAAAATTTTAAGTGGCCATTTTTTAGACAAGATATATTTTTATAGTATCTATTTTGACTATTAATTTCAAGAGAAGTATAAAACAATATTACAATTTGGCCAAGAGGCATTTGGGGTAAATAATCCATTTAGATTTTTTTTTTCATCCTAGCTTATTCAAAAAAAAATTCGTATTTGTTAGTTTTTTTTTAGGCACACCAGACTTATTGGCTTAGAAATAAGTGCACAGACGAAAGCTTGATTTGTTCTGTTTACCAAAACGAAAATGATATTGGTACCGACGGGGTCGGTACCGAAATCGTAGGGATGGCCGCGCCGGGCCGTCTCTGGCCACCGGACGACCCAGCGCGACCGTCCCTACGATTTCGGTACCGACCCCGTCGGTACCAATAGTACTACTCTTACCAAAAAAACCGAAAGCTTGATTCGTTCTTTTCTGTTCTTTTAATTTCCTAATTTGTGAAACAAAAACGTAAACGACGCCAGTAAACCACGTGATAGAGAGATGAAGAACAGTGACGTACGTTTTGCTAAAATGCGCAGGGTTGCTACTTTTTCTTTTTTCACCATTTGGGACTGTTTTTGTCTCTTGAATTTTTGGGCGCATCTCTCTCTTCATAAACGGAACTCATGTGCACCCAACGTAGCAAAAAAACAAAGAAACTCTGTGCACCCTTCTGATCTTCCTTGTTTGGATAAAAAAAAGCCACTATGGATTATTTTTTGTTCTTATTTAATTTTTTTTTTCATTTCTTAATTTTTTTTCTATGGATTATTGTTTCGTCAAGACGAGAGAAATCTAAAAAGCAAAAAATTATGACCGAAACTCAATTTTTTTGAATAAAGACAAAAATAAGCCAATTTTTTCGTCTTTATTCAAAAAAATTAGGCTTTGATCATGATTTTTACTTTTTAGATTTCTTTCATCATGACGAAGCAATAATCCTCGAAAAATTGACGAAAATCTAACAAATGCAAATTTTTTAATAAGGACAAAATAATCCAGAATGAATTATTTAGCCGAACAAGTCGGGGGGCCAGATGAGTACTGATGTATACAGCTTCCTGGGCCAACCAAATGCCACGTATGACTACCCATACACAAGCTAACTTCTCACAACCACATTCCAATCTATAGTTTTTTGTTGGGGATTTATCACACAATAATCACAAACCAATAATTATAAGAAATGTCATGAAACATGCATAATCATGAACGCAATTAAGAAAAAAAAGTCTAAGATTGTTTGGTTCTCCACTCAGAAATAATCTCTCCAAAACTTTTGACTGTTTCATCATCCATGTTTTTTCGTCTTTAGTGATTTTTTGTCAATTTTTTTACTTATTTTATACTTTTTGGATGTACATAGCGTACCTCTATTCAAAAAGTAAAAGAGTTTGTCAAAATGTTAAAAAAATTTACTAAAGACGAAAAAATACGCAAATCTATAGAACTTTTTTATCTCAAAATTGCAAACCAAACACGGTGATTCATGAGAGTTGAGAATTGGAATAGCCTATGAAATCAATGGGAGGCATGCCATGTATTTACGTGCCCTATAGCCATTTTTTTCCTTCCTTCGTGTAGATTCTAGTAACATTTAAATATGATTCAAAAAACGACCCATTGATCACGCATATGTCTCTACATTGCACGTTTAGTGCAAGACGGGTGATTTTGTATTTATAATATTCAAAATAGCTTGTTGTTAGAGTATCCATAATGGCATAACCAAAACTAAAAGATTTTAAACGTGAACTTACACTCAAAAACAAATAACTGAAAATGGATGTTCAAATTTAGCTGATAGGGAGAATATAAGAGCAAAACCACTGCTGATAAATTTAGAAATTAGTAATTTTCCGTGCTATAGTAATTCGTTTTACAGTTTCTTAGGTTCGATATCCTTATTTATCCTTCTACTCCTGAACTCACACATTGCCTGAAGCACGATTTTAGAAAGACCAACCACCCATTGATTCAAGTGATCTTGCCAAACATGCACCATTTCTTCCCATTTTCCTGTTAGCCAAATCGATTCACTTGATGATACGATTGACAAAATGCCATGGTGGTGTTAACCCTAATCAGCTAATTGAAGAACACCAACATAGCAAGGAACAACAAATTTAGCTAAGAAAAAGAAGATGATAATAATGAGATCCAAGCAGAACTGTCTAAGTAGTAGTAGAAGAGCACTAATATGAACTTTTATATTCACAACAATTGTTACATTTTCTATTCCCACATATCAACATGATTCCACCCACTTTATTCCTAAACAGTGTAGTGCTGTTGGATGGTTTCAATGTCCAATCCCTTCAGCTTCACCACAGACTCAACATGTCCCTTGAGTGTGTGCAACTCCCTTAACCTGAAAAACAAACAAACATGGAAATACAGAAAAGTATGTGTCATTCATACGGAGTAGTTATTAAGAGCGAGAGGTGCACAGAGGCGCAAAGGTCTGTTGGGGTCTAGGCGTGAGAAGAAGGCAAGTTCCGGTCTTATTGAAGCGAGACGCGCTTAGGCAATAAAATGGCAAAAATAAAGGTTTAGAAGGTGTACCCTGTAAAAAATCTAAAAAACGTCTACTAAATGCCAAATAGTCAAAGATTGTTGCATAGAGAAGAACTAAAACGCCAAATTCAATAAAAGACACTCACCCAATGTTTGAAACAAAGGCTTAGAGAGATCGTTTGATTCAAGTGAGAGATGAGAGATCGGCGTGATGTACTACTGTGTGAGGATCATTTAGCCCTTCGGTTAAGGACCTTAGTTACATTTTTGCCCTTTAAAATTAGATTTGGTGCGAATTGAAAGAGGCTCATCAAGTGCACGCCTTGCAACTTTTCCAAGGGACGTGCCTTGGTCACCTAGGCCTCACCTTTGTCAAGTTGAGCCTTGTCGCGCCTTTAACAATTGTGGTGTCATTGGTAAGTTTCTTTTCATTTCTTTTCTTTTGTAGTCGAAATATGAATTTACCTGGCAATTTCAGCGCGTTTCTTGGCCTGCTCGGCGATCTCAGACAACTCACGGTAGTTGTCGTTCTTCTCATTAAAAAGGCCTGAAGCTTCTGCGGGGAGGCCATGAAGTGTTCTTTGAGCCAATGCCCATTGTGCTTCCCTCTCACCTTTACCGTAATCTTTCTTGGTTGTGAATGCAGTCTAGACATTTAAGACAAATGAGCAAGTAAAAACCAGAGGGAAAAAAAAAGTGAAAGAGAAAAGTTCCGTAACCATCGACCATAGTTATGGTGTTCTAGGAATTTGGTAAGCTTGTTTATTAACCTTGTTCTGTATCATGTTATCCCAGGCTTTACCACTCAATGCGTAGCGGATAATGAATTTGAGGACATCGAGAGGGAAGTAGGTAACAATGCTAAAGATCCAGATGACTCCAGCCCACCCCCATCCGATGCCTTGGATCCGGGCAAATTCCCAGTTTGCATATACAGCAATGGCTGTGGCCACCTATATGGAGCAATGACATACATTCGGAAATCATTTTGGGATCAAAGTGCTCCAAAAGAGTACAACAGAGATAAAACAATAAACAGAGTAGAAACTTAGACAAGGAAGCTTACCAGCTGAGCTGCAACAAAGGCAACAACAAGCAATAGACCAGGGCGTTCAATGAAAGACCAGCTTCGTGACCTTGTCACGAAGATGAGTGCTTGACTCACAATACTCACTTGAAGGTACAGAGCAGCGGTGAGCTCATTTGGTTTGCCACTGATTGATCCAACACCGAAAACTTTCTGCAAATAATGTATGAATTAGCGCAGGGCAACTACTAGCTTAACGGTAAACACATAACCTACAAACTAGGTTTTGGGTGAGTCTTATACGTCCAGTTTGTGCATATAATGCCAAAGGTTAGGGCTGTACCCAATCTAATGTATCTACCCCTCTCAGACACCTACTACTAATCAACCTACTAATCAATCTAATGTATCTAGGTACAAATTGGATATAAATGAATGAGTGTTGTTTTCTGCTTTGACTTAATCAACTTACTGAAAAGAAGTTGGTGTCGGAGGCGAGCCAGAAAAAGACTACAGTCATGAGAGCAAGGTAGGTTCCAAGGACAACACCAGTGGCAAAGATTTCCTTGAGCTTCCATGAGTCTGGCACCGGAGATGGCTTCACTCGATCCTTGGAGATGGTCATGATTGTTCCGTCATTTAAGATGGCAATGATCAAAACCATGAAAGGCGGGAAGTCGAATTTCCAGAAAAGAGCTATGAGCATGAATCCCATCACAATACGGATCGTGATAGAAACAGCATAAATTGTATAGTTCTTCATCCTTTGGAAGATGGCACGACTTGTCAACACAGCGCTCACAATAACACTAAGCCCTGGCTCGGTCAAAACAATGTCAGCTGCGCTCCTGGCTGCATCAGTTGCATCTGCAACAGCTATACCAATGTCTGCCTTCTTAAGTGCTGGGGCATCGTTCACACCATCTCCAGTCATCCCACAAATATGCTTTCTCTCCTGAAGTTTCTTCACAATCTCATACTTGTGCTCTGCATATATTGCCCCATGTTAACACTAGATGCCTTGTGTCATTCAACCTAGCACTTTAGGGCATAGGATCATTCATATCGTTTGTTTGCCCTTCTCTGTCCTGCCGTCTGATGCTGACACATCATCACAATTTGAAGTTAATTTGAACTCGGTCACAAAAGATTATCATATACCATAAATTTCATGTTATTGGGATGTGTCAGCACCACCAAAACAGTAGAGCAGAAAAGGAGAACATTTAACGGGCATACGATCTGATGCCCACATAAGAACGTATTTAAGTCAATTTTAAACAAATTTACCAGGGAAGACTCCGGCAAAGCCATCAGCCTTCTCAATGAGCTCATCAACAGGAATGGAAGAGATAGACTCATCCTTGCTCTGGCCAAGAAGGGAGGATGATGGGTACATGTTGGTGCCCATGCCAAGCCTACGGCCGGTTTCTTTTCCAATGGCAAGCTGGTCACCGGTGATCATCTTGACATTGACACCAAGGTCAAGGGCCCTTCGGATGGTCTCTGCACTATCATGCCTAGGGGGATCGAAGAGGGGCAAGAGACCTACAAATTCCCACGGCCCACCAGCGCTCTCCTTGGTCTTCTCTGGGACTGTCTATAAACAAGAGCACAATCTAAGTTTGGTATCATGAACATGGAAATGAAAATAAAGACCAAAAACTCCTTTCTTTGTGTAACTAGTGTATTTTTTGTCCACTACATTTGTAGCCATCTTGACTTCCATAATCCTACTTTCGTTTGAACCTTCTATTTATTTGTCTGAGCTTTGTTAGTACATTTCTAAATCAATCTTCAAAAGTTTTATCTTAAGTGAACCAGAAGTGTTTGAACACAAGTTTTACACAAGCACCTTTGAAAATTGCTCCAATAGTCCAATGTAAGTTAAATCTTTTTACACTTGCAGTTCAGCATTTATTAATGTCAAGTTCCTTTTTCAGCATTTCCACATACATAAATGCTGATTTAGGACCGACTGCTATTGACCAAAAAAGGCTAACTCAGTCTTGAGGAAAAATTCATCACCTGTGACATACTTGAACATGTAATAGATGTTCAAGTCATAGGCTGTAAGAAATCTCACCTGTCTTGCAACACCTAAAGAACGAAGGCCACGATCAGCAAAGTTATCGATGATCTCATGGGCCTTTTTGCAAGCATCACCTTTGAGTTCACAGAGATCAATAATCTGGCATACGCGACGGTTATAGACCAGTCAAAAATTCCGAAACAAAATGCAGTTCATGGGAAAAATTGCTCATATGGAGGAGTATTAATTGCTATATAACTTACTTGCTCAGGTGCACCCTTGCTGCTTCTGTGCCAATTGCCATTAGAGTCAATGTAGGTTATTGCAGTTCGCTTATCCACCGGATTGAATGGCAGGAAATGAATCTCATTGATTCCTGCTCTTGCCTAAAAGCATCACGTGAAAGCGAAAATAACATCTAATTCAACAAGCAGGCATATAAAAAAGTATAAATTGAAATATTCTCCAGTTAAATACCTCCTTAGGATCGCCCAACATCCCAACGATTGAAGCATCGATGGCATCCTGATTTTCGACCCTGGAGGCCCTAGCAGCGAGCAAGACAACAGTGTCCTTGTCACCATCTTTCACAAACACCTGTGATCATGAGAGCACATTCATCATTTCAAAGTTTTTTTTAGATTATGACGTCTCTCCTGTTAACACCTCGTTTCCACAGCTTTTTTAGTTCATAAAGTTGCTATTTATTCATGTTTCTGAATCAGTTATTCAGAACACCTTCGTATGGTACTTACACATGAGGGAAACACACATTCGTTTTTCCCTATCAGTTCTTGAATGCACAGATGTTTTCGGTGTTCTCTTAACACTAGGGTAATTCCAAAAGTTAGCCATAGAAGTTTCGAAATCCGGGTTCTCTGAAGACTTCAGCAGAGCTCATTCTGAAAACAGAACCACACAGACTGTTTTGACATGGAAAAGGAAGCTCTTTGCTCCTTTTTTGGCATTTGGGAAGTCATGAAGAATGTTATCGAAAACTTATTCCGAAAACAGAACCCAATAGGACAAGCATTGACAAGAAAAAAGAGGTTCTATGATCCTTTTTTGGCCTTCGGGTCTTTATGGTACTACGGAAAGACTACAAACCTCAATCAAGTTCTTGTCCACTGTGAGCTTGTTGAGGGTGAGGGTACCAGTCTTGTCACTGCAAAGAACATCCATCCCGGCCATTTCTTCAATAGCAGTCATCCTCTTGGTAATGGCACCTTGTTGAGAGAGCCGGTGAGATCCAATGGCCATTGTCACAGACAACACCGTTGGCATAGCGATTGGAATCCCTCCGATGAGAAGAACCAACAGATTATCAATGCCATCTCTGTATTCCCTGCCCTGGATTGGGTACATCACAACGAGCTCAATCAGCATACCCACAGCAATGGAGCAGATGCAGAAGTTTCCAATGGCAGTCAACACCTGATGAAGTATTCAATAATGAGGGATTAGCATCATTTTAAAGCTTAACTAGCTCGAACTTTTTTTTTACAAAGTGAGTATATTGGAAATTTTGTCATTGTTTGCCTGCTATAACCAGTAATTTGTTGGGGTTTGCTTTGAAGAGCAGTAGCAGTACCTTTTGGAAATGACCCACTTGGTTGGTGCTGTCAACAAGGTGGGCAGCCTTTCCAAAGAAGGTGTGGACACCAGTGGCGATAACCACAGCCTCAATTTCTCCTTGCTTACAGGTGGAGCCGGAAAAGACCTCATTTCCGGGGTGCTTTGTCACAGGCAAGGACTCACCGGTAAGGGCAGATTGGTCAATCTTAAGAGGATCTCCTTCCAAAAGACGAGCGTCTGCTGGGACAATATCGCCCAACTTAATGCTGATTATATCTCCTGGAACCAAGATTTCTGCCTCCTGCTCGCTCCATTTGCCATCTCTCAACACCTTCATCATACTCAAAAAAATTAGCCACAATTTGATTTCAATGGACTCGCAAAAATGCCATGTTTGGCTGCATTTCTCAAGATTTGGTATTGGAATTTATTATCTCAGAACACTCGGTCAGTCAATGATTTTCCAAACCTATTTTAGATACAGAACACTATCTAACAAAACAACACAAGTAAGTTTTTCGTATTGCCGAAAACCATTACCCTAAAAAGCAATATGATTTGAAAACAATAAGGGTATTGTCAGAAAATAATTTCTTGAGCAACCGGAGCTGAGCACTTAAAGTGCTATACCACTCATGTGCCAGGTTCGAATCCGGAAGTCCCCCTCCCACACCGCAACTATCGCAAAAACAAAAAAAAAAAAATCAAAAACCTGAAAAGTGTTTTCGAAAACTGATTTTGGTTAGTGCAGTTTGGTACGACTAAGGGTGAAGAAATATAGTACCTTGGTTTTGGGAGCCAGACCTGCCATAAGAGCAGCAGCTGCATTTCCTGCATTATTTTCTTCGATGAAACTGATGGTTGAGTTGATAATAAGCAGCACAACAATTCCCACAAAGTCTTGCCAGTCTGGAGGCTTGCCCTGCACAATTCTACTCTTCATTGAGAGAGAGAGAGAGAGAGAGAGAGAGAGAGAGAGAGAGAGAGAGAGAGAGAGAGAGAGAGAGAAGTGTAAAAAACCCCTCCATTTGCCAAAGCAATGGCCATAATGGCAGCAGACTCCATGACCCATGACAGAGGATTCCACATAAAACCCAAGAACTTGAGAAGCTTGCTCTCCTATTAGGAATTTCATCAAACAGTTCAGCATCAAGAAGTAGTACAATGCTAAAAACTGCAAGTAGAAGTAAAAAGAAAACAAAGGAATGAATCCAAAGTTGTGCCTTTTTCTCTTCGAGCTTGTTGAAGCCGAAGATTTGGAGTCGCTTCTCTCCTTCCTCCGTTGACAAACCTTCCCTCGTACATTTTAGCTGCTCGAAGACTTCCTCGATGGGAATGTTCTCCTGAACACCACCCATACATAACAAATTCATCCCTTATCATTCTCTCGTTTTTGTGAGAATTTCAAGATGGATTTGCAACAAAAATAAAAAAGAAAAGAAAAGAAAAGTAGAGAAGAAGATGGAATGTAGTAAGTGTAAGTAGGTATTTGAGCTTGATTGGGAGATCAAAACATGCCATATCATTTATTTATGAAAATTGGATATCACGAAAGGACTTGTGCACCATTCGAACCGTCGCAATTCAAATTAGATTTTATCTCAGCAATGAACGGCTCGAATGCTACACGGCATTGGATTGCGGAACAGACGGCTCGAATAGTGCACAACACGGCACGGTGTTGTGCACCACCCGCACAGCACCATCCCTGGTATGGAGAAAATAATCAAGAATGGTGTGACAATGTTACTTTTGAAATTACTAGCTCAATGATCTGGCGATTGATTCGAATTACAACAAAGAAAAACCGTAAATGCAGAATATTCCCTCCGTTCTAATTTTGTATCAGCATTTCCATACGAAAATTCTGTTTGCATAATATTCCCTCCGTTCTAATTTTTTAGTCCATTACAAAAAAAAAAACGTGCAATTTCCAGATGAAAAATAACGTACTTTCCATGCATAATTCTTGAAATTTTTTGTTGCAATGAATAAAATATAACAATTATCGCTTTGAATTGGTGTAGAGATAAATAAATAAAAAGTATGTGAAAAAGTACTTTTTTTTTAATGGAGGATAGTACGACTTCTTAATTCCGGACTAAAATTTTTGGGACAGAAAGAGTAAATTGTAACGAAAACACAAGAAAGTCCGCATTGGTAGTTCACAAAATGCTTACGAGATCGATTTGCTCATTTTTGATCTCTTCCAAGGAGAGGTTAGCGGCCATGGAAATAAGAACTAAGGAAGAAAGAAGAGATCGCCGCTTCCCTCAATCTCTCTCTCTCTCCTTAATTCACCTCTCTCTCTTCCCACTTCTCTCTCTCTCTTATCTCAGACCTTCCCCATAAGCAATCAAAGAACAGGAGAGAGAGAGAGAATGAGAAGTTGGGTCGGTATTTAGAAGCACCTCCCAATCCCAACCCTATAACTAACTTTTCTCACCCCATTGCGCGGGAAAAGGTAACGAACTTGGTCAACGGACAACCTGTGATCACCCGTTTTGGTCTTCCGTTGGCAACCGGTAACGTGTCAGTTATTGGTTGTTTGTTTCGGCTTTGCGGATGTCCAAAATCCCCGTTCTGCCCACTATTATTAGAAAGCATTTTGCTCTCGTTATTGTCACTAGAAGTCGAGGCACACGCATGCAGTATAAACTTTGGTGCCAAGGGGTGAAAATTTTATGTTGTTTTGCTGTACTAATTTTGTTACGGTCTATATTTTTGTGCTACTACTTTTCAGCTCTGTTCGTTTGACGGTAAAATATTTTACTTATTTTTTTGTGCTTGGTTGTATAAATTAGGAAAAGGGTGCATTCTTTTGGCCTCAACTTAAAATGGGAATTTTGTCCTTATTTGAATTTTTTTCGCATTTGTTAGTTTTGCGCTAAATTTTTGTGGGTTATTGATTCGTCTTGACAAGACGAATGAGAAAAGTAAAAAAATTTCACTTGTACCCAAGTATTTTGAGAAATAACCACTTTTTAGAGCAAAAAGTGATATATAATTTTTGCAGTTATTATTATATTTTTTTGGTTTGGTCAGTTATTCATATAATCTGATGCGAAATTATGTGACATTAGTATGTTTTCAATCTACTTTGCAGGTAGGAAGTCATGGTTCCATTTTGACCGAAGAAGAGATGAGACGCACGCTTTCTCCCCTTGGAAAGAAATTAAATTGTATCTGAGCAGACAAATTGATGGGAATGAGATATCGTTTTCTTAACATGCAGCTTGTCCATGTGAGCTCTTACTAGCAAGTAGCATGTTTGTCTTGGCATTTAAATGGGTTGGCAGGATGCATGGCTACTTCAAGTTATTAGTAGTTATTGAGGTGAATGAGTAAAGACCGAGAAAGTGTGGCAATGTGAAGGAAGCGGATGAGTGCTATAAGAAAATCATGCATGAGACCTATGACTCCTAGTATTTATGGACATAGCAATAGTAGATACGTCCATTTTCGTGTTGTTCCTTTTCTACTACTCATCACTACATGAACAAACAATGTACGTATATTAACTTCCCGACTAACAATTACACAATGAGCACGCAAAAACGTGCGAAGCACGAGGATTACACTAGTAAGTTAAAAGAATGAGTAACAATTCTTTCTTCTTCTTTTTGATAACTCAAATGTCCGAGTTTAGCTTAAGCGCACCGACGAATTAATCTAGCAATTATCCAAATTTAATTTCTTTTGACATCCGGAATTAGTTTCCTGCTTATGTGTAGAAATTTTGGAACGGGGGGAGTAAATGAACCCCAAGTTTCGGCTTGGTTGTCTTTTTTTTTGTTGACAAAATTGACCCACCATGAAGTATATGGACTCCATGTAAATATGTGATTCTGGAGTGATCCAGAGCACCATGCCCGAACTATTGAATAAGTACATGTACCATATATGCTAGTACAAGCCAAAGTGCAATAAAAATTTGGGACGAAGTCCAAAAGAGAAAATAGCTATAGAAGTCCAAAAGAGAAAATAGCTATAGAACCAAGCTATAAGCTGTAACAAGCAGGGCTATGATAATTTCATTTATTTTATCCCATATTTTTCAGCTTTATACATAATTGAAAGGCAATAAAGCAAAATAGAAAAACTAGATCAAATGGCATCCGAGTGTTTTTCCCCTACTAGCTAGAAGCCTAGTTTTTTTGGAGAGCTAGTTAGCGTACGAGAGAGTGAGAGACCTTGATATCTTTGCGAAGATGTGGTTGACTGATATGATGCTCAAGAACTTTGGGCAAGTTTGCCCGAATCTACAATTCCTTCATGTAAGTCATTGTCTACGACTCACCAATTTTAGCATTGGAGAAGCTTTGAAGAGATGCTCTTCCCTAACGCTCCTTAACATTAGTGGTCTTAAGGTTTCAGATGTTTTTGGGAGATATATTCTAACCACTCTATAGTGAATTTGAAAACTTTGAAAGCTTAGGCCTTGTTTTTTTTGCACTTAACTTAAATCTGAGAATTTTGTCCTTATTTGAATTTTTTTTGCATTTGTTAGTTTTGCGCCAAACTTTTGTGGGCTATTGATTTGTCTCGACAAGACGAATCAGAAAAGTAAAATTTCTTTACTTTTACCCAAGTATTTTGAGAAATAACCACTTTTTAGCGCAAAGAGTCATTTTTTGCGCTAAAAAGTGGTTATTTTTCAAAATACTTGGGTAAAAGTGAATTTTTTTTAAATTTTTCCGAGACGAGACGAATCAATAACCTACAAAAGTTTGGCGCAAAACTAACAAATGCGAAAAAAATTCAAACAAAGGAATGACAATGATTGAAAATAGGTGTGAAATCCCCAATATTTGGACATTGGATTCTGCAAAGAATTGACTGATAAAGGGGTAACGGAGGTGGTGATGAACAGACTGAGGGATATAAATCTAATTGGGTGTAAAGAAGTGAGCACCTATATTTTACCTCAAATGGTGTTGTCAATGCCCTCTCCTAGGAACATTGAGGCTGGTTTTTGATTAAAAAAAGAGAGTAAGGTTGACTCTTTTTTTTTCAATTTTTTCAAATTTGTTGGTTTTGCGTTCAATTTTTATAAATTATTAATTCGTGTCAACAAGAGAAATAGGAAAAGTAAAACAAAAATAAGTAAAAAAAAATCTATCTTTATTTATTTATTTTTGTCTTTAAAAATATGAGTTTTTCTCATAATTTTCAACATTTTCAATTCCTCTTATCAAGCTGAATCAATAATTTACAAAAATTTGGCGCACAATTAAAAAAATAAATGTGAAAAAAGTTTGAATAAAGACAAACAAAAAGGTCAAGTTTACTTATTTATATAAGGAAAATTTATAGAAATGGTCCTCCTAGTTTCATCCGAGTCTCATTTTCATCCTCTAAGTATGAATTGCAACTCTTTTGATCTTTAAGTTTGATTTTCGTATCAAGTTGGTTCAATTGATAACATCTGTCAGCCAAAATGGATAGAAAAAATCAAATTGAAAGTAGACGTTATCAATTGGACCAACTTGGTACGAACTACAACGTCCAAATTACTACCGTCAATCTGACTTTTTCCATCCATTTAGGCTGACAGAAGTCATCAATTGGACCAATTTGGTACGAAAATCAAATTTGAAGGTCAAAAAAATTGTAATTGATACTTGGAGGATGGGAATAAGACTCGGATAAAATAAAGAAGATCATTTATACTCATTTGGCTTCAAATTTGACCATCGAGGTTGGAGAAGTACTTGATAACATAACTTTTTGTTAGAACCTTCACGCAATAAAGATGCCTTTAGACCCCTTATTTTTGTTCTTCATTTTTCTTTTGTAATTTTGGAGGTTTTTTTTTTCTTCTTTTTCCTTTTTGAGCCTCCCAATTTATACACAAAGCCAAGTTGTTCAAGCCTATGGAACTCTTGAAGAAGTGCTGCTTAAATGGATGTATCGGAAATCCGAACTGATTGGTATAGATAATGAGGATGATTATGAGGACCCAAGTCTTGTTGACGACAAGTGCTTGGTATCCAAGATGAGATGGGATAGTACAATGATTTGAGAGTCTAAGAAGAGCATCATTGCTGATGTAGATGGGATAGTATCGACAAAATGCTCTCCCATGAAATTACGGGTAAAATTATTTGGTAGCGTCTTTAGAGATAGCAAGGCACTTGCGTAAAATGTGCTTTATCCAAGCTAACAACATGAGTACCAAAACAGAATTATTTGTGTGTGACATGTAGTGGGCCTCACACAATAATATGTGCACAGAAAGATTTTGTCTAAATAATGAAGTAAGGCCCGAAATAGGCCCAAAAGATTCGAAACTGGACCAGTCCACAGACTAAACAACCGACCCGTTGCGAACAAGTCTAAGGCACAGCTCCCACCCTAATCTCTCTCTCTCTCTCTCATCGATCTCTTGTTTTCGAGTTGAGTTTTGTTCACCATTCACTTAGGATAGTGAATATTACCCTATTTTCTATTGATTGAAAATGTGTGATCTCACCACAAGGTAATATCATGCTTACCAAATTCATACCATTTCAACCCATTGCAAGCAGGGTAATATTCATTTAATTTTAACAAAATTGCACTCCTTGTTTTCTCTCTCCCAAAAATATTCGCGGCGACAGTTGCATCACGGTATACAATGGTAGCTTCAAATCGGAAAAACAACACCCCTAAGGTAGGTAGCTTCTCTCTCTCGGTTTTGTGTGTGTGTGTGTTAGATCTCCCTTTATCTGATTGCTGCGGTTTTGAAATTGTGCGGTGTTCATCTCTCTCTCTCTAGGGTTTCGCGGAAGAAGAACTGAAGGAATCTCTGATACTCGGATTTGTTGGTTTCCCTGTGACACGCTCACGATCGAAAGATTTGAAACTACCACCGTTTGTGGAGGGATGCAAGAACCCTACCACCGGCGGCCAGACATCAGACCAGCGGCAGGAATACTCTCCCGATGATACGAAGGTAGCTTCAGATAAAAAAAAGAAGAACTCAAAGGTAGCTTCATCTCACAAAAAGAAGAACGCAAAGGTAGCTTCATCTCACAAAAACGAGAACGCAAAGGTAGCTTCATATCAGAAAAAAAAAGAACGCAAAGGTCTCTCTCTCTCTCTCTCTCTCTCGTTTTTTTAGTCCTTTCTCAGATCTGATTGCTGCGGTTTTGAAATTGTGCGGTGTTCCTCCCTCTCTAGGGTGTCCCGAAAAAATCTAACAAGGCGGTGGCCAAGAACCCTACCCCCGTCGGCTTGACATCAGAAGAGCTGCAGAAATACTCTCGCGAGGATTTCGATTACGAAGTATGTATTGTATATAAATACTTTTTTTTCCTTCTTCATACATACTTCTTGGCTCTCGTTGTATTATTCATCATCATCATCACGCTGCAGTGTTTATGTATGTTTGGTTTTTTAGTTCTGATGCTGATGATGTGATGGATACAGGAGTTTCATGGTCCGTTCTTTGGCATCCCACCATTGCTTAAGATTGTAGGAACACAAATCCGACCAAAAATACCAAAGTTTATCTCGCGTGGGTATCTCGATGTGAAAGCTGCTATGTTTTATCACAACCGTCGATGCGTATGTGGTTGATTGTTTCTTCTTCTGTTTTTTTTTTTCCGAGTATGTGTGTTTGTGTGTGTGTGTGTGTGTCTTGTTCTTGGTTTTTGGTAACTACCTTGTGGATGTTGTACTGTTGTAGAACGGAAACTACCGCAGTTATAAGTTTCCCCTCCAGATGAAATCACGGGTGGTTGGTGGTGGTTATTTGGATTTCATTACCTTTGAGTTACGTAAACCTGGTGGGGATGATTATGAGAAGTTCCAAGCTATCCTGCATACTGCTCCTCCTCCTGGAGAGGCGGTGGAACCCAAGGTCCTGATGTGCAGACCTGAACTCGGCTTCGCTGCTAAGCGTACCCTTCGTTTCATGGTACGCGCGCTTCGTTTCACTCGATTGTGTATTGCCTGTATGGTCCTTATGAGCTGTCCTAACCTTCTACACTTGCTGCATTGTGCTTGTTGTGAATACATAATATTGCTTTCTAAGATAGGTGGGTGGTCCTTCCACATTGTTAGGTGTTAAATCTTATGTAGTATGGATTTATTGCTTCATGGTGGAGTTGGGAATGTTGAGCTTCAGAAGTTCTGAACTGGTAGAGTAGGGAAAAAGTTCCAGCAAAGAGAGACCAGGGGAAAAAACAATCGGAAAATTAAGCTAATTCTAGAAACTTTAAAAAATAATCCTTTTTCTATTCATAACTATGTCAGTGTGTTGTGTATAGGATAATAGGACTATATGTAGTTTACATGTACTTATATACATACGGGGAGAGAGAGAGAGAGACCACTAAGAGGAGAGAATCTAGACGATGAGAGATCGACTTAGGTGAGCAGCAGGAGACGTTTGAGTCACAGTCGTGAGTTCTCTCAAGTCGGCTGAGACTGAGAGAGATCGAATACCACGGGAGGAGATGTAGACCCTTTTGTTTTGTTTGAGATCTGACGGTGAGGGTAATAGTTGTGATCAATTTTGGAAGAAGCGCGCCTTTTCGCCTTTCTGCGCCTAGTCTGCGCCTTGTTCATGTTGCCTCACCTGGGGTTGTGCAAGTGCGCCTCGCCTCGCCTGAGCTTAGAGCCTTTGACAACTATATTACAGGCTAGTCAAAAGAGTTGGGGAGTACGATAAGTAGTGAAATACAAAACGGATGTAATAACAAGCATCAATAGGTTGAGATGCGAAGATGAGCAGCAACAGTAGTAGAGGGGCAAGGCAATACACGAAACGAAGGGAAGGGAATAATCAAGAGCAGGATCTGGGGATCACCATGATCAGTGTTCTAAATGGCGTTCGGCGCTAGTCGAGCAACGACATGCCGCCAAGCGCTTAGGCGCTGCTGAGCGATTCGGCGTTTTTTTCCAAAATATATATTTTAAAATATTTTGAAGGCAATCAAGCCCCGCCAAATCTCCCTTAGCCGCCTAGTGCTGCCAAGTCGGCCGCCAAGCTCCGCCAAATCTCCATAACCGCTGAATGAGCCGTCAATGGTGAAATCATGGCGACAAGTGCCTAGGCTAGGTGGGGCGGCCGCCATTTAGAACACTGACCATGATGCAAACCAGAATAGTAAAGGGAATCAAAGATTCAAAGAAATGAGTAAAATCTCATTCAAGGGGATAAACCCCAGAAGATAGAGAGAGAAACTATGTCTCAATCACAATATATTTAATATTCTTAATAATCAAAAAGCTCCCAAATGAGAGACTCACTCACCTATTTATAGTAGACTCAAGACTCTACTAACACTAAGGACACTAAAATGACACAAGTACCTTCAAAGCTAGTGCATCACACCACTCCATAGTTAGGCTTATACAAAGACTTAAGCTTTGTTTAAATGGACACCAGTTACATACACGATTAATTAAGTCACGCATTATTGAGTCATTGACAATAAGAGTAAACTGTTTGATCTGCTTCGTGGATGTTCTATGTGAGTGCCAAAATGTATATGTAATGTTTTTAGGCATTTTGCATATGGTGGGCCCCAGAGAGACCCATGGGACGATCCATCCCATCAAGTGTACCTGAAGGAATCCAAACACTTTCCGTTTGTGAAGTGGAATGCTTCCCTTTATCAATTGCACTGTGTGATAGGAATTGATTCGTAGACTGAACTGAATGCAATTATATGCAGAGGAATTGGAGGGTATATGTTACGTTAAACCGAAGTTTTTAAGGGCTTTATTAACCTTCCAGCTATTGTGCTATTTGCAGAGTGTCAATGACGTGAAGAGTATCGATGACCTGTGGAGTTGATTGTAGCTATGTCTGCTTCTGGATGTTAACAACAATACCAGTATGCTGTGGAAGGTCCCTTTGAATGGTATTTGTGTGGAGTGGATCACAGTTTCTTTACGTATGGATTGCGAACGCTTATTAGGGTAGTATGTTTACTATGTAGTGCAGGTCGTTGTAAATGGTATCTTTGTAGAGTTGATTATAGCTATGTCTGCTTCTGGATGTTAACAAACTATAAAAGACCAACTTAGCTTACAATGTGGTTCATTTGAATGGTATTTGTGTGGAATGGATCACAACTTCTTTACTTATGGATTTTGAACACTTATTAGCAGTAGTATGCTTACTATTATGCCTAATGTGCAGTGCATGATTCATTGGAAATGGTATCTTTGTGGAGTGGATTGAACCAATCTCTGCTTTTGGATCTTAACAAACTATAAGAAGAAAAAAAAGGACCAACTTAGCATCATCCATACATGAATTCTGAAGCATCGTCTACTTATATAGTGTCATCCTATTATTTTCTCGATCTAAAGCCGCAAGTCGCTTTATCAATTCGTTCGGCTTCCTCTTCCTCTTCTTTTTTTTTTTATTTTTTTCCTTCTAATTCTCCGAATCTCTTTAGTTCCTACGTAGATTAAATTACGTATTGTATCAGTTCATGCAATTGTGTCAATTTAACCCAAAGAGTCAAAGAACTTGAAAGTTGAAATATACTAGTGTTGTGCCTCATTTTTTTTGATCCGCGTGTTGTGCCTCTTCATGCGAGGCAAATTATACACCAGTTAGAAATTTCATTTTTTTTCTTGTAGGACCCAATGGAGCTCATGTAAATTTGTGGTTATGGACCATCACGTATGCAGTTGTGCTCCCGGACTACTTAATAATTACCCGTAGGATACTAGTACAAGCCAAACTGCACTAAATATTTGGACATTGGATTCTGCAAAGATGTGACAGATAAAGGGGTAATGGAGGTGGTGATGAACAGACTGAGGGATATAAATCTAATTGGGCGTAAAGAAGTGAGCACCTATATTTTACCTCAAATGGTGTTGTCAATGCCCTCCCCTGGGAACATTGAGGCTGGTTTTTGATTTAAAAAAAAGAAAAGAAAGATTGACTCTTTTTTTCCAAATTTTTTCACATTTGTTGGTTTTGCATTCAATTTTTATGAATTATTAATTCGTGTCAACAAGAGGAATAGGAAAAGTAAAACGAAAATAAGTAAAAAAAAGAAACTATCTTTTTATTTATTTTTGTCTTTATTTAAAAAATATGAGTTTCGCTCATAATTTTCAACATTTTCAATTCCTCTTATCAAAACGAATTAATAATTCACAAAAATTTGGCACACAATTTAAAAAAAAATGCAAAAAAAGTTTGAATAAAGGCAAACAAAAAGGTCAAGTTTACTTATTTATATATGGGAAATTTACAGAAATGGTCCTCCTAATTTCACCCGAGTCTCATTTTCATCCTCTAAGTATGAATTGCAATTCTTTTAACCTTTAAGTTTGATTTTCGTATCAAGGTAGTTCAATTGATAATGTCTATCAGCTAAACTGGATAGAAAATATCAAATCGAAGGCAGATGTTATCAATTGGACCAACTTGGTACGAACTACAACGTCCAAACTACCATCAATCTGACTTTTTCCATCCATTTAGGCTGACGGAAGTCATCAATTGGACCAATTTGATGCGAAAACCAAATTTGAAAGTCAAAAGAGTTGTAATTGATACTTGGAGGACGAGAATAAGACTCGGATGAAATAAGAAAGATCATTTATACTCATTTGGCTTCAAATTTGACCATCGAGGTTGGACAAGTACTTGATAACATAACTTTTTGTTAGAACCTTCACGCATTAGAGATGCTTTTAGACCCCTTATTTTTGTTCTTATTTTTCTTTTGTAATTTTGGAGGTTTTTTTTCCTTCTTTTTCCTTTTCGAGCCTCCCAATTTATGCACAAAGCAAGTTGTTCAAGTCTAGGGAACTCTTGAAGAAGTTATGCTTAAATGGATGTATCAGAAATCCGGACTGATTGGTATAGATAATGAGGATGATTTTGAGGACCCAAATCTTGTTGACGACAAATGCCTGGTCTCCAAGACGAGATGGGATAGTACAATGATTTGTGAGTCTAAGAGCATCCACAGTGGAATAATCAAAAGTGAATAATCAAAAGTTGTCACATCATCTTTTGATTATCCACTTAAGGGATTGCTAAAGTTAACAATGTAGATGTCCACAATGGTACAATCAAAATTGAATAACCAAAACTTGCCACATCGCCTTTTGAACTTATAAAAATCTAGAAATTGTGACATAGAAAATAATTTTTTTAAAATAGTTTTCAAACTAATAAAAATAGGTTATTAGAAAAAGGCAAAATTATTTTTTGAAAATTTTTGATTTAAAGAAAACAATTTTTGGGAAAAAGTTAAAATAAACTATTTTTAAAAGTATTTTTCTGAGAAATATGTTGAAAATGGAAGAGAGATAAGGTTTTTGTATAATGATGGTGTACTTGATTGAGGAAATGTAAGAGCATCCACAGTGGTATAATCAAAACAAAAAGATTTATAAAGTTAGCAACATTTGCTCAAAAAGAGCTCACATTGGAATAACCAAATTTAGAAACATCTTAGCAACTCATCAAATTTTGGCCCTAGGATAATCAAAACTACCAATCTTTTGCCAATAATCAAATTTAATTGTCTTCACATTTTCTCAATCAAGTACACCATCATTATACAAAAACCTTCTTTCTTCCATTTTCAACATGTTTATAACAAAAATACTTTTAAAAACAGTTTTTATTTTTTTGCAAAAACAATTTTTTTATATATATATTTTTATTAAAACTGTTTTTCCCAAAAAAATTTTAAACAGTTTTATTTCAAAACAGTTTTTTTTATTTAGACTTTTTTTTTCAAAAATTGTTCTTTTGAAAAAAAAAATTATATTCAAAAACTGTTTTTTTAACTTTTCCCAAAAACTGTTTATTTTTTAATCAAAGTTTTCAAAAAACTATTTTCTCTTTTTCTAATAACCTATTTTTATTAGTTTGAAAACTATTTAAAAAAAATTATTTTCTATGTCACAATTTCTAGATTTTTATAAGTTAAAAAGGTGATATGGCAAGTTTTGGTTATTCAATTTTGATTGTACCATTGTGGACCTCTACATTGCTAACCTCAGCAACCCCTTATATAGATAACCAAAAGATGATGTGGCAACTTTTGATTATTCCACTGTGGATGCTCTAAGACCATCCACAGTGGTATAATCAAAAGCCAATTGTTTTTAAAGTTAACAATGTTGATGCAAAAAATAGCTCACAATGGTATAATCAAACTTAGCAACATCCTTAGAAATAATCAAATTTTGGGCTTTGGATAATCAAAACTAGCAACCTTTTTTCAATAATCAAAATTTGTGAACCCCACACCACATAAGTTAACTAGTTCTAAAATTTGTATACACACGTGTTTCAACTAGTATTCTCTTCTTCGCCTACTCTATATCCTCTTCACTTCACCCACAAACTATTTCTCTTTCTTTTCCTCCAAAAGTGAAACTCATATCTCTCGATCATCTACAATTCAACTCATCGTCGTCGGATTAAGGTATTTCACTCTTCTTTTCTGTTTCTATTTTCCCCCCAAAAAAAAATTCATAATAGAAGGGAAGAAAGTCACCAATTTTTCCCCAAAATTAAAAAAGGGAATCGATATATTTTTGCCCAAAAAAAAAACGTAAATAGAGGGAAGTCATGAATGGCGGGAAAACAGAGAGGGAGAGAGAGTGAAATTGTAGTGGACCCCTTATTTTGGTTATGGACTAGAAGTGACCATTGTGAAACTCAACATTGTTAAGCTTAGCAACCTCTTAAGTGAATAATCAAAAGCTGATGTGTCAACTTTTGATTATCCTTTTTTGATTATACCACTGTGGATGGCCTAAGGACAACTAAATTTGATTATTGGTAAAAAGTTGCTAGTTTTGATTATCCAAGGGTCAAAATTTGATGAGTTGCTAAGAGGTTATTAAGTTTGGTTATTCCAATGTGAGCTCATTTTTGAGTAAATGTTGCTAACCTTAGTAACTTTTTGGTTTTGATTATACCACTGTGGATGCTCTAAGAAGAGCATCATTGCTGACGCAGATAATATCGGAGACAAAGAACTAAAAGACAAAAATCGAAAAATGCTCTCCCATGAAATTACGGGAAAAATTATTTGGTAACGTCTTTAGAGATAGCAAGGCACTTGCGTAAAATGTGCTTTATCCAAGCTAACAACATGAGTACCAAAACAGAATTATTTGTGTGTAACCCATAGTGGGCCCCACACAATAATACATGCACAGAAAGGTTTGGTCTAAAAAATAAAGTAAGGCCCGAAATAGTCCCGAAAGATTCGAAACTAGACCGGTCCACAGACAAAACAACCGACCCGTTGCGAACAAGTCTAGGGCACAGCTTCCACCCTAATCTCTCTCTCTCTCTCATCAATCTCTTGTTTTCTCTCTCCCAAAAATATCTGCGGCGACAATTGCCTCACGGAATACAATGGTAGCTTCAAATCGGAAAAACAACACCCCTAAGGTAGCTTGGTCTCCAAGATGAGATGGGATGGTACAATGATTTGGGAGTCTGAGAAGAGCATCATTGCTGACATAGATAATATTGAAGACAATGAACTAGTAAAAGACAAGAATCGAAAAATGCTCTCCCATGAAATTACGGGAAAAATTATTTGGTAGCGTCTTTAGAGATAGTAAGGCACTTGCGTAAAATGTGTTTTATCCAAGCTAACAACATGAGTACCATAACAGAATTATTTGTGTGTGACCCACACAATAATATGTGCACAGAAAGATTTGATCTAAAAAATGAAGTAATGCCCGATATAGGCCCAAAAGATTCGGAACTGGACCGGTCCACAGACAAAACAACCGACCCGTCGCGGACAAGTCTAGGGCACAGCTTCAACCCTAATCTCTCTCTCTCTCTCTCTCATCAATCTCTTGTTTTCTCTCTCCCAAAAATTATCCCTGCTAAGATTTCCAGGAAATCACGCAAGAAAAAACGTGTTTGGGCCTATTTCGAATTCCACAAAAATCTAGAAAAATATTCATAAATTTTTAAATATTATTTTATGGGATCCTATAAAAAATCAGCTCCAACGAATATCAATAAGTATTACTTTTGAATTTATTGGGGTGAACTGAACAGTTTCGTCTTATGAATTCAAAAATAATACTTACCGATATCCATTTGATTTGATTTTTTACAGGACCACATAAAATAATATTCCTATTAAAAAATTTTATAAATATTTTTCTAGATTTTGTGGGACCCAAAATGGATCCAAACACTTTTTTCCTTGCGTGGTTGCTGCAAAATCTTCCATGCGATTAAAATTTCCGACCAAGAATATCTGCGGCGACAGTTGCCTCACGGGATACAATGGTAGCTTCAAATCGGAAAAACAACACCCCTAAGGTAGGTAGCTTCTCTCTCTCGGTTTTTGTGTGTGTGTGTGTTAGATCTCCCTTTATCTGATTGCTGCGGTTTTAAAATTGTGCGGAGTTCATCTCTCTCTCTCTCTCTAGGGTTTTGCGGAAGGAGAACTGAAGGAATCTCTGATACTCGGATTTGTTGGTTTCCCTGTGACACGCTCACGATCGAAAGATTTGAAACTACCACCGTTGGCGGAGGGATGCAAGAACCCTACCACCGGCGGCCAGACATCAGACCAGCGGCAGGAATACTCTCCCGAGGATACGAAGGTAGCTTCAGATAAAAAAAAGAAGAACTCAAAGGTAGCTTCATCTCACAAAAAGAAGAACGCAAAGGTAGCTTCATCTCGGAAAAAGAAGAACGCAAAGGTCTCTCTCTCTCTCTCTCTCTCTCTCGTTTTTTTTAGTCCTTTCTCAGATCTGATTGCTGGGGTTTTGAAATTGTGCGGTGTTCCTCCCTCTCTAGGGTGTCCCGAAAAAATCTAACAAGGCGGTGGCCAAGAACCCTACCCCCGTCGCCTTGACATCAGAAGAGCTGCAGAAATACTCTCGCGAGGATTTCGATTACAAAGTATGTATTGTATATAAATACTTTTTCTTCCTTCTTCATACGTACTTCTTGGCTCTCGTTGTATCATTCATCATCATCATCACGCTGCAGTGTTTATCTATGTTTGGTTTTTTAGTTCTGATGCTGATGATGTGATGGATACAGGAGTTTCATGGTCCGGTCTTTGGCATCCCACCATTACTTAAGATTTTAACATCGCGAGCCCTACCAGTAATACCAAAGTATATCTTGCGTGCGAATCTCGATGTGGTCGCTGCTATGGAATATCACAACCATCGATGCGTATGTGGTTGATTGTTCTTCTGTTTTTTTTTTTTTTCCCGAGTATGTGTGTTTGTGTGTGTGTCTTGTTCTTGGTTTTTGGTAACTACCTTGTGGATGTTGTACTGTTGTAGGACGGAAACTACTGCGGTTATAAGTTTCCCCTCCAGATGAAATCACAGGTGGTTGGTGGTGGTCATTTGGATTTCATTACCTTTGAGTTACTTAAACCTGGTGGGGATGATTATGTGAAGTTCCAAGCTATCCTGTATACTACTACTGCTGCTGGAGAGGCGGCGGTACCCAAGGTCCTGATGTGCAGACCTGAACTCGGCTTCGCTGCTAAGCGTACCCTTCGTTTCATGGTACGCGCGCTTTGTTTCACTCGATTGTGTATTGCCTGGATTGTGTATGGTCCTTATGAGCTGTCCTAACCTTCTACACTTGCTGCATTGTGCTTGTTGTGAATACATAATATTGCTTTCTAAGATAGGTGGGTGGTCCTTCCACATTGTTAGGTGTTAAATCTTATGTAGTATGGATTTATTGCTTCATGGTAGAGTTGGGAATGTTGAGCTTCAGAAGTTCTGAACTGGTAGAGTAGGGAAAAAGTTCCAGCAAAGAGAGACCAGGGGAGAAAACAATCGGAAAATAAAGCTAATTCTAGAAACTTTAAAAAATAATCTTTTTTCTATTCATAACTATGTCAGTGTGTTGTGTATAGGATAATAGGACTATATGTAGTTTACATGTACTTATATACATACGGGGAGAGAGAGAGAGAGACCACTAAGAGGAGAGAATCTAGACGATGAGAGATCGACTTAGGTGAGCAGCAGGAGACGTTTGAGTCACAGTCGTGAGTTCTCTCAAGTCGGCTGAGACTGAGAGAGATCGAATACCATGGGAGGAGACGTAGACCCTTTTGTTTTGTTTGAGATCTGACGGTGAGGGTAATAGTTGTGATCAATTTTGGAAGAGGCGCGCCTTTTCGCCTTTCTGCGCCTAGTCTGCGCCTTGTTCATGTTGCCTCACCTGGGGTCGTGCAAGTGCGCCTCGCCTCGCCTGAGCTTAGAGCCTTTGACAACTATATTACAGGCTAGTCAAAAGAGTTGGGGAGTACGATAAGTAGTGAAATACAAAACGGATGTAATAACAAGCATCAATAGGTTACAAGCATCAATAGGTTGAGATGCGAAGATGAGCAGCAACAGTAGTAGAGGGGCAAGGCAATACACGAAACGAAGGGAAGGGAATAATCAAGAGCAGGATCTGGGGATCACCATGATCAGTGTTCTAAATGGCGTTCGGCGCTAGTAGAGCAACGACATGCCGCCAAGCGCTTAGGCGCTGCTTAGCAATTCGGCGTTTTTTTCCAAAATATATATTTTAAAATATTTTGAAGGCAATCAAGCCCCGCCAAGACGGTCGCCTAGCTCCGCCAAATCTCCCTTAGCCGCCTAGTGCTGCCAAGTCGGCCGCCAAGCTCCGCCAAATCTCCATAACCGCTGAATGAGTCGTCGATGGTGAAATCATGGCGACAAGTGCCTAGGCTAGGTGGGGCGGCCGCCATTTAGAACACTGACCATGATGCAAACCAGAATAGCAAAGGGAATCAAAGATTCAAAGAAATGAGTAAAATCTCATTCAAGGGGATAAACCCCAGAGGGTAGAGAGAGAAACTATGTCTCAATCACAATATATTTAATATTCTTAATAATCAAAAAGCTCCCAAATGAGAGACTCACTCACCTATTTATAGTAGACTCAAGACTCTACTAACACTAAGGACACTAAAATGACACAAGTACCTTCAAAGCTAGTGCATCACACCACTCCATAGTTAGGCTTATACAAAGACTTAAGCTTTGTTTAAATGGACACCAGTTACATACATGATTAATTAAGTCACGCATTATTGAGACATTGACAATAAGAGTAAATTATTCTGCTTCGTGGATGTTCTATGTGAGTGCCAAAATGTATATGTAATGTTTTTAGGCATTTTGCATATGGTGGGCCCCAGAGAGACCCATGGGACGATCCATCCCATCAAGTGTACCTGAAGGAATCCAAACACTTCCCGTTTGTGAAGTGGAATGCTTCCCTTTATCAATTGCACTGTGTGATAGGAATTGATTCGTAGACTGAACTGAATGCAATTATATGCAGAGGAATTGGAGGGTATATGTTACCTTAAACCGAAGTTTTTAAGGGCTTTATTAACCTTCCAGCTATTGTGCTATTTGCAGAGTGTCAATGACGTGAAGAGTATCGATGACCTGTGGAGTTGATTGTAGCTATGTCTGCTTCTGGATACCAGTATGCTGTGGAAGGTCCCTTTGAATGGTATTTGTGTGGAGTGGATCACAGTTTCTTTACGTATGGATTTCGAACGCTTATTAGGGTAGTATGTTTACTATGTAGTGCAGGTCGTTGTAAATGGTATCTTTGTGGAGTTGATTGTAGCTATGTCTGCTTCTGGATGTTAACAAACTATAAAAGGCCAACTTAGCTTACAATGTGGTTCATTTGAATGGTATTTGTGTGGAATGGATCACAACTTCTTTACTTATGGATTTTGAACACTTATTAGCAGTAGTATGCTTACTATTATGCTTAATGTGCAGCGCATGGTTCATTGTAAATAAGAACCTTAGCATAACTGGACCTAAAGTCTCAACTAGACTATTGCTGGCTGAACCCTTGCCGCATGTTTAGCCAAATGATTATGAGAAAACAATTAGTGTACGTTTCTTCATGAGGTCATTTGTTTTATTCCTACATAGGATAAATATTTCAAATCTTGGGATCACTAAAGGTTTGTCTTGTCGTTAACTTTAGGGTAATCGAGGTGCGCACAAATTGGTATGGATATCCGGTTATGTAAAGAAAACACTAGAGGAGAACTACGAGTGTAATAAGATCCAATGATTATGAGAAAACAATTAGTGTACGTTTCTTCATGAGATCATTTGTTTTATTCCTACATAGGATAAATATTTCAAATCTTGGAATCACTAAAGGTTTGTCCTGTCGTTAACTTTAGGGTAATCGAGGTGCGCGCAAATTGGCACGAATATCCGGTTATGTAAAGAAAACACTAGAGGAGAACTACGAGTGTAATAAGATCCACCGTCTGACCGGTTACTCTGTTGCAAAGAAATATGATGACTTCATCCGTTGGTCATCCCCTTACATCACATTGGTGACGTCTTAATGAATAATGAATGACGATTTCTGGATATCGTGTTATTTATTGGATTTATTTTATACTGTATTAACGAAGACCTGATTTAACTAACAGTTTAACCAAATTTATTAAATGTTTTTGAGGTTTGCACTGACGAGCATTTTTAATTGTCTATATATTACTGTAGGTCCCACAGGTTTCACTTCGTCAATGATATTAAACATTTTTACTAGTATTATCTCTGTTCCGCAATGACAGTCCCACTTTCTTTTTCTTACCTCTTTTCAAATCAAAAAATTAACTACTTCTGTGTAAATTTTTTTAAATTTTTTCGCGCCGTATTAAAAATCTCGATTAGTGCTTTAATTTGGTGCGAAAAAATTTAAAAAATTATACACGGATGTGGTTGATTTGAAAAATGACACGATTTTTCATGGTGGACTCTCAATATGGAACGGAGAGAGTATTAGTCTATTACTTTACATTTTACTATGAGGCAGGAATTAAACTGATAATAACAAAATTTAACTATTTTTGAAGTCTGCAATGGCCGAGTCCCACGGGGATGCACTTTGACAATAGTATATATTAAGCTTCTTTTACTGTTGCTTTGCGATTACACAGCCGAAATTAAACTAACAATTATCCAAATTTAATTTCTTTTGATGTCCGGAAATAACATTAATGGACTCACTTTCCCTCTTTTATTATTATATGTGTACAAATTTTGGAACGGAGGGAGTAAATAAACCCCAAGTTTTAGCTTGGGCCTCTTGGTCATCAAGACAGAAGACTTATGGTTTGCTTCATCTTAGATTTTAGATTTGAAATTGTTTAGGTGCAAATGAATTTTTTTTAAACCCAATCCATACGAGATTCGTCTCAATTTTAATCGGACCGTCGCTAACAGTTCACGAGAAAGTAAGGGTTAGTAGTTTTGTAAAGACGAAGTTACTAACGCAAAAATACTTTTTACGCTTGCCTTGTTTGTTAAGAATCGAGCCAAGTCAAGCACTAAACAAGTTGAGCTGAGCTGAGTCTCGAATTGCTAGCAAACACCTCAGTTTCAACCCAAATTAATTGCTTCAATTATCGGAAGAAAAGAAACGTGAACTAAGATATGCTCTGTGAGTTCTGCGATTTGTAAAATTTGACATTTCACTCAACTTCAACATTTTGGCCCTATTATCTTCTTCTTCTTTTTTCCCCAACTATGGGTCAAAGCGTATGGACTCCACGAAAATGTGTGGTATCCGGAGTATTACGTGGCGATGCTCCTGGACTTTTGAATAATTTCCCGGACGATACGAGTACAAGCCAAACTGCGATAAAAATTTGGGACGGAGTCCAAAAGAGAAAATGGCTATAAAACCAAGCTATAACTCTAACTTTTCCTTCTTTCAGCCCTTCCCTAGGACTTTGGGTTGGTGTTGTGCAGTAAGGTGCACAGTACCGTGCTGCACACCTCCGAGCCGTCGGATGCAAGCTATAACTTTTCCTTCTTCCAACCCTTCCCCAGGACTTTGGGTTGGTGCTGTGCAGTAAGGTGCACAGTACCCTGCTGCGCGCGCACCTCCGAGCCGTCGGATCTCATCTTGGCAACCAATGATCGAGAGCCGTTCATTGCCGAGATGAGATCTGAGCCTTT
Source organism: Rhododendron griersonianum (assembly GCA_018127125.1). Lineage (NCBI taxonomy): Eukaryota > Viridiplantae > Streptophyta > Magnoliopsida > Ericales > Ericaceae > Rhododendron > Rhododendron griersonianum. The sequence continues at coordinate 5,823,978 of CM030788.1, read as the reverse complement.
GGATGCACGATCCGATGGCTCGGAGGTATGCAACACAGTGATGCGCACACCACTGCACTGCACCATCCCCAATTCCCCCCATAAGGATTCAAAGAACAAGAGAGAGAATGAGAAGTGAGTCGGTATTTGCAGGCACCCCCTTCCCAGCCTTATAACTATGATTTCGTTTCGTTTAACTTTAGCACTTTTCATTCTTATTAAAAAAAAATCGCATTTGTTAGTTTTGCGCTAAATTTTTTTGAATTATTGATTCGTCTCGACTAGACAAATCGTAAAAAAAAAAGGGACTTTTTTGACACGTGAATCTGAATATTTATTTTCTTTCATGGACCAAGTGTCATGTATGCTAATATTTTTGTAAGTTAAATAAAATCATAAACTCACCCTTAAACCTTAATTTATTAGATCACTCTTCTAACATGAATAGTCAACGACCAGTGCCGACCCTGACATTTGGGTTGTCCAAGTCCAGCCTCATGCTTTCTTGCCCACTCACTCATACAAAATAGAAAAAAAAAAAAACATAAAAGTACCCCCAAAAATACAAATTTACATTGTTTTTTAGCTTGAACAACTTCAAAAAAATCAACATTAAAATGACCCTGGTTATAGTGCTTTGGGATTAGGACAATCCAATTCAAAGAAAACAACCTTTCCTTTGCATTTTTTTTGAAGCAAAACTTTCAATTGAGTCATCGACTCATCGTACTTTACTGTTTTTGGGCTTTTTAGTTGACATTTGTGGGAGAATGACCTGTCTTAAAAAATATAAAATTTAAAAAGTCTCGAATGCCCAAAAATGCTCTTAGTGGGACGGCGCCTCATTTTCATTGAGATCATAGCCAATCTCGTTAATCTCTCTTGCGAAATGGTAGTTTGTCGATAAAAACAAAAACCGTGTTTGCTCACTCGAAATATTTTAACTATGGCTTTTTTTTTTAATGAAATATAAGAACATATCACTTTTATACATAACTGTTGTGTTTGTTAAACCAAAAAGTTCCAACAAAGTAATTTTTTCCATCGTATTATGGATGAGAGGAAAACAAAAAGAGGTAGAACTAAAATTGTGAATTCTGTTAAAAAGAAATGTGAATTGGAAGGAAAACAAAAGGAGATAGAATCCAAAAATAAAGAAATAAAGAAAAGAGAATGGGCTAGGAATCGAACTCAACATGCCTACAACTTTCAAAAGCTTTGGCAGTTGCCGTGACCACAAAACCAAGGAAAATGATTTTGCTATATATTCTGGGAACCTTTTTAATATTTATATCTTAATGTTTTTTTTTTTTTGGTTGCCTCGGCCCGAGAGTTGCCCAAGACCGAGGACTTGCGGGGCTTACCCCGGGGCGGCCCTTTCAACGACGTCAGCGATTTATTTATGCGTATTCGGGCATGACAAGAGGGGACCCTACTTCTAGCTAGGCAACATGCATAAATAATTAGGCCTTGTTCCAAGACTCCTAGGCAACTTGCATAAATAATTAGGCCTTGTTCCAAGACTCCTAGGCAACTTGCATAAATTATTAGGCCTTGTTCCAAGAAGACTTTTAGGATTTTTTTTATTTTGCATTTATTTAAAAAAAATTCGAATTTGTTAGTTTCGGAAAAGTATAAAAGTGAGGCGCAAAACTAGCAAGCGCGAAAAAAATTTGAATAAGGACAATGTGGAAAAGTTATTAATGGATCTCTTTCTTTTATCCGCAATTAATAGGATCTCGATCACGTATCTTTCCTTGTCCTCGTTCTCTCTTCCGCCCTCTTTTTTTTCAACAAGTGTTACTAATGCCAAAAATTATTTTTATTTTTGTCAAAACGTTTGTGCATAAAATTTTTGTACCATATTCGAGGTATAAGGCTTTTATGCACTAGAGTTTTGATACAAACAAAAACAGTTTATTCATTATCATTTCCCTTTTCAACGGGTCAAGGAATACGCGCAGCTCGACTATTATCCTCCTTGGTCCGGTCAAAAAGTAGATCGTCAACATCTGGACTAGAGATTCAACAAAAAACAGGGTTACAGACATAATTTTATTTACTACTCCACTTCACAACATATATATAGATGAAGCATGTTATCGACTGATCTCATGGATTCATCTTTACACATATGCCAAAGGAAATGAAACAAGCAAAGAGGAAAAACAAGATAAAAATGACAACATTTGAAGCAGAAACGATACATTTCAGACATCCGTCGATCTTTACATGAGCAAGGAAATGAACAAGCAAAGAGGAAAAACAAGATAAAATGACAACATCAAAACAAAAAACGATACAGTTCGGACATCCGTCGACGATCCTTACATGAGCAAGGAAATGAAACAAGCAAAGAGGAAAAACAAGATAAAATGACAACATCGAAACAAAAAACGATACAGTTCGGACATCCGTCGATCCTTACACGAGCAAGGAAATGAAACTTAACTCCACGAGTTTGAAGCTGCACACAACATCAAGCATGGAAAATTGTGTTAGGATTGATAATCAACACTACCAAAATTCGCAGAGCACTCCAACTTTGGTTCTTTTTTTTTAGGGAAAAATTCAAAAAAACCCCTGAACTTTGAACTCAATGTCAAATAGGCACCTGAACTTAAATAAACTTCAATTGAACACCTGAACTTTCACTCCATTATCAATTTACCCCCTGCCGTCTCAATCCGTGACTTGTCGTTAACGGCACAGTTAAAAAAAAAAAACTTACCACCAGTTTGCAATCCTATGAAGCAGAAACGTGATTATGAGAGCCTTAGAGACAAAATTTGATTATGTCTCTTTAGAATAATATGATCAGAATAATAAGATCTTCACACCCGTTCAAACGGATTAAAAATTGGAGCACTTAATTTTTTAACCATATTTTTTAATATATAAACGGTCTCAAAAAATTAAGTGCTCAAATTTTTAATCCGTTTGAACGGGTGTGAAGATCTTATTATTCTGATCATATTATTCTAAAGAGACATAATCAAATTTTGTCTCTAAGGCTCTCATAATCACGTTGCTCTCAAGACTAAATTTATGAATTTTTTATTTAACCAAAACGTTGCCAGCGTGGGTAGGGGCTGATGTGCCTTTGGGGCAGTATAGCCCCGGGTCCGGGTAATAAGTGGAGAGAGATAGAGAGAGAAATGTTGGAAGTAGGGAAATTTTTTTTAAAATTCTTTTTGAAAATTTGAGCACTTAATTTTTTTTAGACCGTTTATATAATAAAAAATATGGTTAAAAAATTAAGTGCTCCAATTTTTAATCCGTTTGAACGGGTGTGAAGATCTTATTATTCTGATCATATTGTTCTAAAGAGACATAATCAAATTTTGTCTCTAAGGCTCTCATAATCACGTTTCTGCTTCATAGGATTGCAAACTGGTGGTAAGTTTTTTTTTTTTTTAACTGTGCCGTTAACGGATTGAGACGGCAGGGGGTAAATTGATAACGGAGTGAAAGTTCAGGTGTTCAATTGAAATTTATTTAAGTTCAGGTGCCTATTTGACATTGAGTTCAAAGTTCAGGGGTTTTTTTGAATTTTTCCCTTTTTTTTATCGGCAAAAGATAAAATTTTATTAAAAATGGGGAAAAGGAGAAGGGAATCCAATAAAAAGTTAGATGAACACCACAAGAGCAAAAAGCTCGAAACACCCAAGAGTCTACAGAGTCCACAAAGATTAGAACAATAAAGCCCGACCCAACCCAAAATGAACAAATTAAGAAAAACCCGCACAACCAAACCTGGGCCGGCCCACCCAAACCAGTCCTCAAACCCTAACCACTACAGCCACCATCACCATACAAAACACAGGAAAATAGCCTCGCCGTTAAGCCGAGCCGACCTCTCCCAGATGTAGAGGCCGGCGGCTGGATCCGGCCTACGAAAATGAGAAGCAAAGCAATCAGGGTCAAAGGACAACAGACTACCACCACAACAGACAACCCAACTAAACCCCATCCTCACGATCTTCAACAGCAGTAGCAGCAAAAGAGGGTATCTTGTAAATTTCATTTAGCAAGGACTAAAATAAATGAATATGTATATCTATATATAGAAATATTTCATTTGTACCAAACGGAGTGTGAAAATCACTTTTCTATAGAAAATTTTCTTTCTTTTTATTGAATTTTTTGGTTATTCCAGTACTTATTGCTATAGATGCATGAATATTCATAGAAAATGGTGAAACAATAACCAGTCGAATATTGGTTATATCATTCATGCGAGGTTAATAGGTTATGAAAAATGCTAACTTCAGTGGGCAATAATTAATGTCCAAAATTTGTATTGATATTTTTGAAAGGTATACAGATATTTGGAAAAATGCATTTTATATCTGTGAAAAACACATTGAAACTGTAACATTTGTTATTATGAAAGTGTGGATTATAGAGTACGTAGTAGACTAATGCACGCAAAACCGATAAGTTAGGCCTAGTTTCTCAAAAAATAGAAGCCAACTTGATTTTTTGTTTTGTTCTTATTAAAAAAAACGTAGTTGTTAGATTGGCATTAAACTTTTGTGAATTATTCGTTCGTCTCAACGAGAAGAATCGAAAAATTATTTAAAAATTATAATTTTACCCAAATGTTTTTAGAGATCCAAAAAAGCCAAAAAAAAAAAAAAAATCAAAAAGTTGGACCTTAAGCTGGACTTCTTGGCTTTTTCTTGAATATTTTTAAAATCAAATTGGGTCAATTTCACAATTATTTACATTTTCGATTCCTCTTATCAAAACGAACAAATAATCTACAAAAATTTAACTCAAAATTAACAAACGCAGAAAAAAAAAAATGAAATAAACACAACAGAAAAAAGCACAAAAAGCCAAGTGGCTTGTTTTGGGGAGGGAAACTAGTAATTTAGGCCTAGTTTTCTAAACGTGCTAAAAGTGTTAAACGGCTTTGAAGGGTTTATTTTCCTTCACAAAATAACACTTGTATCACTTTGAGAAAACAGTAAACTCTTTTCACCTGCCCTTGAGATTGTCCCCTCGTGGTCGCCAGCAATTTGCCAAAAGAAGTACCCACGAAGCCCAAGGAGCTGAGCATACTGTATCTTCGTTGTTGTTGACCTGACATTATCGTACCCAATCCACGCAGTCCCCGCACAAGAATATGCGGACACGGTGTCCTGATCGTAAATCTCCGTGACATTATGCTGCCTATTGAAACTCACAATCTCAGCATAAGTCATAGTTCCGTCAACCCCTGGGCCGATCCCCGTGGCGGCTGCTCCAATACCCTTTAACGTAGGGTCCTTGAGCGTCCAAGTCCGCCCGTACAATGGCAAGCCCATGACCAACTTGCTTGGAGGTATCCCGGCACGGATCCATGACTTAAACCCCTTATCCGTCGTGTATTTGGATATTTTTTTTGGATCATACAACGCGGCATGGGCACCCGTTATGCTGACGTCCCAAGAGCCACAGTAATCGTAGCACATCGAGTTGATCCAATCCAAGTTTTGCTTCATGGAGTCTACCGGGAAAGACCCTTTGCTATTGGCCGAGAAGGGCACGGCAGCGGTTAGCAAGAGCGGGGTCCGACCAGTTACCATTGCGTCCCTTCGAACCGTGGCCCGCCACTCATGGAGTAAGGATCCCAAATTTTCCACGTCATGGTCTTGAGGGTACTCCCAATCAAGGTCAACGCCATCAAATCCATTTGCCCTCGCCACTTCAATGGATGAATCGATGAAAATCTTGCGCGAGGATTCATTCGACACCATGTCCGAAAAGCGTTCCGAATTTGCGTGTCCCCCGCCGACCGACAAAATCGCCTTGGCCGGCCGAACCGCACTTGTAAAACCCTCGAGCCGTGAGCCTGAGAGAAGCTTAAAAGTGTGATCAGGCATAACAAAAGCATAATAGATGTGGGTGAAAAGTCCCGAGTCGATGCGCGGGAAATCGGAGACCCATGAAGGCCAATAAGCCCCTTTCACCGGCATGGTTTAATTTGTGGTGGATAGTCAAGATGGAAAAAGCAGAGAGATGGTATTGATCTTTTTAGGCCTGCTATTGGGCTTCTTATAGGGAGCCAAATTCACTCCTCCAAATGGTATTCGAATATATAAATCAATGGGAAGAGCCTTACCCGCATACTAGCACGATTATAATTATGATCGGACTAACGAGCCTGAGACCTGATCTAGCTCCCGCACGAGGGCGGGCCAAGACCATTTGTCTTTTTTTTTAACACTTAAGGGTAAGAGAGTAATTTCACTTACCACCTCTATTAGGCAATTGCTAACTAAGGAGGAATATGAGGACCCTCTTAAACACACATACACTTAACCTAAATTCCCAATGTCATGTTTAAGATTTATCCCTTTTGGGAAATTCTACAATACACACCCCTTATTTGGGTGTGTATCATATGCACCCCCAAAAATGTTACGAATTGATAGAAAAAAGTTATGATTTTTTGTATAAAAGTTACGAATCGACAAAAAAGTTACGAATCATAGAGAAAATGTTACGAATCGCACAAAAATGTTACGAATCATAAAGAAAATGTTACGAATCATATTCCTGAAAAGTTACGAAACTCTAAAAAATGTTACGATTTACTATGAGGTGGCACAATATAGACCACACAACGGGTGCATATGGTACACCCCAAACAAGGGTGTGTATTGTAGCCCTTCCCTTATCTTTTTGGTAATTTGCAAGTGATGTTTAAGATTGGAAACTGATATTCGCGCTCCCTTTTTTTATAAATGGCGCTCCACTTCTAACGTGAAATTATTAGTAACTTCATGAACAAAATGGAGTGCCATCATTAGTAACTTCATGAACAAAATAGAGAGTCATCTGTAAAAAAAAAAAAAGAGCGCGAATATCAATTCCCATAAGATTTCGTACCTTTTATTAGCGTGGGTCTCACGAATTCCATTTTATTAGTGGTATTAATCTTTTTTTACAATTACTTTTCATTTTTCAATTAACCGGCTGGAATTCAGCTAAAAACAAAATTCAATTTAACTAACAGTCAACCAAATTTAATTTTTTTTGAAGTCCGCAAATTTTTTTTTGTTCAAACGGAAACTTTCATAAATTAAACAGAAAGTCTCTCCACACAGACATTACATGCACTGATTATGCACAGATTTTTTTGTGGGGCCCATCATGAGTTCCACACAAACGATCCAAGCCGTTCATTGAATGTAAAACACTTTTTCAAGGGTCTCCGTAAAAAATCATCTTAATATGATACTTATAGGTGCTCGATCCAACTATTTAACTTTTCATTTTCTTGAAATCTCAATGAAAAGTTAGATGATTGGGTCGAGAACTTATAGGTATCGGATTGAGCAGATTTTTCATAGGGACCCTTCAAAAAGTGTTTTATATTTAATGAACGGCTCAGATTATTTGTGTGGGACCCGTGATGGGCCCCACAAAAAAATCTGTGCACTTTTGTCTGTGTGGGTAGACTGGTTCTAAATTAAACTGTTGCATAATTTAATATTGTGGATTCCACTGGACGCACTTTTTTTTTTTTCAAACGGAAATATTATAAAACACTAGCGAAATCGAGTCATACTACAAGTAACATATTACAAACTATCCTAAATAGGATAAACAAGAACCAACTAAGTTCTAAGATGGTCAACCCCCATTGCATCCGCAAGGACAAATTCTCTCACCGCAAACAGAATAGTCCTAGTGACAAACAAATCTTCATCTTCTTGTTGAGACCCCAGACGAGCAAGGTAATCCACAACCTGGTTAGCTCGTCGGAAGATATGAGAAATGGTAGCATTAGTCTTGCCCGCAATTTTCCTTACTTCCTCAACTATATAGCGATGCGCATGGTCCAAAGGGGCGCCTTTGTTGCATAGTTTCACAGGAACACTTGAGTCCGATTCAATAATGACATTCTGCAACCCTTTCTCTAGCATGATGGATAGGCCTCTGTAGATTGCCCATATTTCCATCTCCAAACTAGAAGAACAGTTGGCTTTCCCAAAGTAAACAAAAGATCCAGCTGCCGTTGTGGTCTCTAAAAGTTTTTCCAATCCCTGCCTTGTTGTTGGACTCGTAGAAGCAACCATCTGAGTTTAGCTTGACACCACCTGTAGAGGGAAAGCTCCAAAAAATTAAACGCTTTGAATGAGTCCCATTGCTAGTTTGAGACTGGAAAGCAAACGTGATATCCTTAACATAATTCAGAACAGTCTTGGTGCTCACAGATATAGAGGAAACCGACTTTTAGAAACATTTTAGGTTACGATTTTTTCAAATTTGCCAAAGAGATACCCAAAAACTGTGCCCAAGACTGGTTCTAAGCTTCTTTTTCAACGGTTTTAAGCTTCTTCTTTTTTCAGAGCGTGGGTCACGAGGTTTAGATTCTATAACCAAGTTTAACTCTTTGGGAGTACCTAAATAAATGAAAGTCAACATTATTTTAACTGATCTTATTGGTTCCTTTTAATTTATAGGTCCCACTAAATTTAATCATAGTTAGCCCCTTTTTTTAAACTCGGAAAAACATAGTTAGCATTAAAACCTGAAAATATGGACATGGTACAAGAAAAAAATTATTTGAAATTATTTCTTACAAGCATATGAACTGTGCGTTTTGTGGCCATGTAAGGCAAATGAAACATTAGTTTAGGGGGCATTTGGTAACCTTTTTATTTTCAGTTTTTGGTTTTTGTTTTTACTTTTTTGAAAACTATGAAGAAAATTTGTTTGGTAACAAGTTTCTACTTTAAAGTTTTTCATAAACTTTTTGAAAATTGTAGAAACTACAAAAGGGTGTTTTCCCCCGTTTTTTTTTTTTTTTTTGAGAAACACAAATATTACCAAACATGTTTCTGGTTTTTGTTTTTATGAAAACATAAACCTGTTTCTACTTGTAATTTCTTAAAAACAAAAAACTGGAAACTGAAAAGGTTACCAAACGCATTACTTTTTTTTTCTTTCTTTCCCGGTTTTTTTCTGTTCTAACGGGCCTTCCTATTCGGCGAAAGGTCAACGGGTGAATGGTTCTCATAAATCAGTCCTCCTTGATTTATGATTTTGAAGTACAGTTGTGCCTTCTTTATACTCCTATGCACATGGGCAGAGTTTAATTCTAGAAAACACCCCTCTCCTTTCCCAAGTCCCATAGGATAAAGTACATTAGGATTAACGAATGATTAAAAAAAATCCCAATTTTATTATTTTCACCTGAGCAGAAGCGGCAAGGAAAATCTCTGTTTGGGTTTTCCGCGAGTGAGCCCATACATTTTTGACTCCTTGCATTGCAGGAATCAGGGATATGTAATTACAGAATAATTATGATCATTCCCATATTTTATGACTTTTAATGCTTTCATTTCCATATTTTGTTTTCAACTGTGAGGCGAAAGCCTACACAATAGAGAGGAACTGCATGGGAGCAAATGAGCGTTCACAGACTGGACAAATTAATCATTAGAGAGGGCAATCAAAGCACAGTATATGCAACCATATTACAAACTCGCCTAGCAAGATTAGGTACGCAGTGTTGAGATGTGAAGAAGATTCCAAGGCAGTAGAATAAATCGCTCGGGCAGAATTGAGTTGCAGCGATTTTTGCCCTGGTAGAATGAAGCAGAATTCAGTTGCAGTCAAAATTGCCTGGGCAGAATTGAGTACCCCAGCACCCCGTGGAGTACGATTAAGCAATTAGCTTAAGTCAAAACCACGTAAATTTATGTGTCTTGTTCTTTTCATGCTTTAGATTATTTTTTTTTGTTCTTGGTTTGTTCTTCGATTGTGAGTGTTTGCTTGTACGTGGGTTAGGACGTTCGAATCTCCAACATGTAGAAAATAAAACTAATACCAAGCACATGACCAACAAACCACCGGACTAAATTCGGACAAAAATAAAATAAAGCAAAAATACATTCCTCCTCCTTCATTGAGCAGCCCTTCTCTTGCCAAGCCCCCTACCGATCAAGCTCCCAAGTCGACAACCCAAGAAGCCATCAGCGATTGCAAACCCAAAAGCAGTGCGGTGGCGACGAACAGCAAACGATTTCGGTGGAGAAGGAGAAAGGTATCTGAAGGCAGGGATCGGTCCCACTTAGCTTTTAGGAATTTTGGGGAGTTTTGTCCTTACTAAAAAAATCTCGTGTTCGTTAGCTTTGCGCCAAATTTTTATGAATTATTGATTCGTAAAGTTGCATCTTTTTAGCTTAATCTTCGATATTTCCGAAATTATTTGGGTAAAAGTAAAAAAAATTACTTTTCTGATTCCTTTCGTTGAGACAAATCAATAATCCACAAAAATTTGGCACAAAACTAACAAACGCGAATTTTTTTTGAATAAGCACAAAACTCATTTTTTGCTTAGCAGGGCTAAAGTATAAGTTCTGACTTATTTTTTGGATTATAGTTGATGTATTGTGAGAGAATGACCTGTCTCATAAAGCAAAAAATAAGTACTTAAAAAATTGAGAACCTTAGCGGAACAGGGCCTAACTATGGTTAAATTTGGTGAGAAGTTACCGATGAAAGTGAAGGTAATGTTCACCCTTATTTGGTGAGATGAACAAAATCAGACTTTGTGTTACTGATTGATGTGGCGTTTAGTGCTATCATTACATGTTTGTCAGGAACTTAATATTAGGGGAAACATGAAAAGAGTCATATCATGCCATCGCCAACATTCTTAGTGTTCTCAAAGGTAACCAGATTGTTGTGCATGTTGAGAATTGGTATGTAGAAGTTGTGTTTGAGCATCCTCCTGTGTCTTGACTATTTCATTCTCGTTATTCATCCTATAAACGGGACACCAAAAAAATGAAGATACTTATCCAAAGAGAAAATAAGTAACATACAGGACCAGCATGTGGGGCAATATATTTTGTATGATAGCCTAATAAAAAAGAGATTCGTATAAATGGTAGTAACATACAAATAACAGGAAAATAAAAAATACGCTAGGGACAAAAACAAAGACTATATTGACAGAGAATCAATTACACTACTTGGTTGGTCAATTTTCATATTCAACTCCTCAACTGTTACTTGAGCATCTTCATGCGTCTTGATTATTTCGGTCACTGGAAGCATATTAATTTCATTCTCGATATTCATCCTGTAATCAGGACTCAAAAAATAAGCGTTTATGATAGTAAATGTTTATGAAAAATATTCAAGACTATAGATACCTTATTAGTCCGCTGTCTTATTGTAGACAGACTGAAGTAGATACCTTTTTTCTTTCTTTCTTTTTCGATCATGGCCGTGTCCCTTTTTCGGATTGGGAGTTGCTGTAGTGCGGCGGATCCAACCATCCATCTCTATATGAAGGGCTCGGATTTAATCCGAGCTCCTACAAATTCGAGCCGTCCATTGCCGAGATGGACAACCAAATCGGCCGCACTACACGTGTAGTGCAGGGGGTGCACTACAGCACCCCCAGATCCCCCCTTTTCTTTTCTCTTTTTTGCTTTGGAGTGTAATGTGAATTCAGAATTCTCAACGCAATCCGTGTATGAGTTTTTTTCTACTTAAAAAAGAATTATGTTTGAAGATGGAGGAGATATGATTTTATCGGCACAACAATATTATGAGTTAGAATAAAAATTTAGATCTCAATTCGAATTAATAATTAAAAATTTAGATCTCAGTTCGAATTAAAAATTTCGGAAAGTCACTTTTTTACTTTTATATTTTGCATTTAGATCTCAGTTCAAGAACATTGATGGAGTATATAACGGCCGGTGAGGTATTGTTCATATGACGTATACAAATAAACCTCCTCGATCATTTTCCTATTGTTTACCAAGATAATTGAACCAACAAAATTGTAGTCACGTGTCTAAGAGATAATGAGTTAGAGACTTCGTGAGGGATTGAGTTAGTGAGATAGAGAATCCGGACACAAATCTCATGGATAACACGACTGCTAGAGCCGTGCACTCCACTGAAGGTAAATCAACATAGAGAGAGATTGTAAAATTTGTCTGCTTCTAACCAAAAGATAGTTTGGAAAAAAAATGGTAATGAATTTGGAAATAAAAAACTTACAGTGAAAAAGCTTTCGGACTTACAATGAAAAGCTTTTCGATGATTGAATTTGCGGTAGGATTTCGGTGATAGAGAGGTAGTGAGGAATCTTGGCTAATAATAAAAGGAAAAAGTTGGTAAAAGGAACGTATGAAGCTCGGTCAATCTTGGCCAATAATAAAAGGAAAAAGTTGGTAAAACTTTGTTGTCGAATGAATAGAAGGTGGAAAAGATTTTGGTGATTGAAAGGAATTTGGAAATATTACCTTTAGAGCCTATAATTAAAGGATTGAATAAAATGTGGGAATTAAAATACAATCAGCCGTAAAAATGCAATAAGAAATTAATAGTAGGTTACCAAATATAATGGAATTAATAGTAGGTTACCAAATATAATTTTAGCCCTAGTTACTACCCGTTAATCTCAACCATAGAAAAAATGTGTACCGATCTTAGGGTCCAAAATATATGAGAAAATTTAGGGGATTTGAAAACTTCCCTGTCATATTGTATAGATATAGATGTTCCTGTATATTTCTAGATTTCTAGAAAGCCGTCCTCAGTTTCAACCCAAATAAATTGCTTCCATTCTCGGAAGAAAAGAAATATGAAATTAGTTATGCTCTGCAGGTTCTGCAATTTGTAAAATTTGATATTTTGCCCAACTTCAGCATTTTGGCCCTTTTCTCTTTTCTTTTCTTTTTTTTTTTTTTTCCTACTATAGGTCAAACTTCATCATCCATTCATCTCAGAGAGAGAAATTGACCACAGAAGTAGGTCTAATTACTCAACAGTACGGTAGCACCGTCACGTGGTAGTCCGGATCACTCGAACAACACACATTCTTGTATGGAACCATCTGTGGTTCTAGTGTGATCCGGAGCACCATGCCCGAACTATTAAATAAGTACCCGTACGCATACTAGTACAAGCCAAACTGCAATTAAAAAAATAAAGGCTATAAAACCAAGGTATAAGCTGTAACAAGGGGGCTATGATAATTTCGTTTATTTGATAATTTGTGTGAAGCCTCCTTGTCCTGTTATCCCATGTTTTTCAGCTTTACACATAATTGAAAGGCAATAAAGCAAAGTACAAAAACTAGATCAAATGGCATCCAAATACAAAACAATAGATTTAGGAGGCCAATGATCCTTAATTATGTATCACTTGAACAAGATAGATCTAGAAGATTAATCTTTGACTATAAACTGAAAGTGATTAACAAAACTATAAACTGAAAAGAACATGAGAAGATGTGAACTTCCGACAACAGCAGCTCAGCTGGGCTAGCTTATAGAATCCACGACCTTGAAGCTGCAAAACATCAACCATAATGAAGACGAGCTTAACGTTAAACTAACTCACTAACGCAAAACATCAACCACTGCATAATTACTTAACGGTGCCCTAAAGAAGTGAAGACGAGCTTCAATATGCACTCATATTCCATAGTGTTTTGTGCGTGTGTGTGTTAATTCATGGTTTCTGAATCAGCTCATAAACGGTTGACTAACTTCTTGGGGACCAAGCTTGCCTTACATTAGCGGGGGCTCATTTAAAGTCGGGATTCTTGTTGCAATATTCTTCCATATGAATTTTTTATTTTTTATTTTTATGACGAAGGAACCACCCCACATGAGGATCATTAATTGAACCCAATATCAATAGAGCGTAAATTTCCAGACTACCCAAAGCAAACCACCTCCCCGATCTGCTAGGTAGTTCGCAGAACCAACTGTGGGGAGGAGTCGAACTCTACCCAAAGCTAGGCAAGGGCCCTCCAATAGGGCAAGCCCACGAGCGGTTCCCCAATGATTGTTTGATTTTGATCTATATAAGGTTCGTTTGTTTGATGAGACTATAGGAGAATAATTAATATAATTACGTACTCTCATAATTAAGATGTGTAAAATCTTGGGATAATTATTCAATAATCCAGGAGTAAAATCTTGGAGTAATTATTCAATAATCCAGGAGTACCGCCACGAGGTACTCCAGACAATTTTACAATCACACAGTAATGTGGAGTCCATGTACTTAGTCGTAGATCCCACAGAAATGTGTGGATATAAAGTGGCATGGAATACCACGTGGCGGTACTTTCGGATATGAACTCAACGGTGCCATAAAGAAGTGAAGATGAGCTTCAATATGAACTCACGGGAAAGACTATAATACACAATACCCTTATTTGGGTGTGTATTTAATGCACCTCCCAAAATGTTATGAATTGTAAAGAAAATATTACGAATCGTATTGCTAAAAAGTTACAAATCGTATAAAGGTTACGAGATACATCAAAATGTTATGAATTATAATGAAAATGTTACGAATCGTACTGCTGGTTATGAATTTTAGAATAAAAGTTACGAAACACACTAAAATGTTATGAACGAACCATAAAATAGGTGCATATATATGGTACACCATTTTAAGGGGTGTGTATTGTAGACTTTTCCTGCACTCATATTCCATAGTGTTAATTTTTTTTTTTTGTGTGTGATAATTCATCGTTTCTAAATCAGCTCATAAACGGTCGACTAACTTCTTGAGAACCAAGCTCGCCTTACATTAGTGGGGCTCATTTAAAAGTTGGGATCCTTGTTGCAGTATACTTCCCAATGAATTTTTTTTTATTTTATATGACGAAGGAACCACCCCACATGAGGATCACTAATTGATCCCAATATTGATAGAGCGTAAATTTTCAGACTACCCAAAACAAACCACTGCCCCGACCCGCTAGGTAGTTCGCAGTACCAACCATGGAGAGGAGTTGAACCCTACCCAAAGTTAGGCAAGGGCCCTCCAATAGGGCAAGCCCACGAGCAGTTCCCCAATGATTGTTTGATTTTGATCTATATAAGGCCCGTTTGTTTGATGAGACTATAGTAAGAGAATAATATAATTACTCTCATAATTAAGATATGTAAAATCTTGGGGTAATTATTCAATAATTTAGGAGTAAAATCTTGGAGTAATTATCCAATAATCTGGGAGTACGGCCACAAAGTACTCCGGACAATTTTACAATAAGACATTTATGTGAGATCATATACTTAGTGGTAGATACCACAAAAATGTGTGGTTATAAACTGGCCTGGAGTACCACGTGACGGTACTCCCGGATTATTGTATAATTTCACCTCTTTTTATGTCATCTGATCAATTCAGTTAATTGAGTTGATCGAGCTGTAAATTAATTTTACCTTGTCTTGAGATTTTCCACTCTTGATCACCATTGACGGCCCAAAAGAAGTACCCCCGAAGCTTAAGGGCCTGGGCATATCCTATCTTCACCGTCGTCGACCTGACATCATCGTACCCAATCCACGAAGTTCCCGCATAGGAATACGTGGACACCGTCTCCATGTCAAACACCGCCGTGGCGTTATTCTCCCGATTGAACGTCTCCACCTGCGAATAAGTCATAGTCCCGTCGTTTCCTGGGCTTGGGCCCAAGCTGACCGCAGGCGCTCCTATGCCGTTCACTTTAGGGTCCTTGAGCTTCCAAGTCCGCCCGTATAACGGCAGGCCCATGACCAGCTTGCTTCGAGGGAGGCCGGCATTGATCCATGACTGGAGCCCATAACTCGTCGATATGATGCTTTTTGGGTCGAACAACGCGGCATGGGCCCCCGTCGCAGTAGTGTCCCACGACCCATGGTAGTCGTAGCACATCGCATTGACAAAGTCCAAGTTTTTGCTAATCGAGGCCACCGGGAACATGACCAGCCCGAGGAAGAATTCCACAGAGAAGTACATTGCCGCAGTTAGCAAGAGTGGGCTTCGGCCCGTCACCTTGGCATCCTTTTGGACCGTAGCCCGCCATTCCTCGAGCAAGTAGCCCAAATTCTCCATGTCTTTCGCGTCTTGAGGGAACTCCCAATCAAGATCGACACCGTCAAATCCGTACTTCCTCGCCACTTCGATGGACGAGTCGATGAAACTCTTGCGCGAGGAAGCACTCGATGCCATCCGCGAAAAGATAGTCGGGTCTATGCCTCCCCCGCCGACCGAGAAAAGCGTCTTGGCCGGCGGATTCTTCTTGCTAATCGTGGACGTAAAGTTCAACAGCACTGGAGCCTTAGAACTCGAGACCTCAAACCTAAAAGTGACGTTACTGGGAACAAGAAAAGCGTAGTAAAGGTGGGTGAACAGCCTCGTGTCGATGGCCGAGGGCGGGAAAACGGAGGCGGCCGGTGAAGGCCAGTAAGCCCCTTTGACCGCCTGAGAAGAAGATGGCCTCCATGCCATACCACAGTTTGCGGTAATGGACAAGAGGAAAATAACATAGAGGTGATAGTAATCTTTTAGACCTGCCATTGCTTTCTCTGTGTGGATAGCCAATATTTCACTCCCCCAAATGGTCCTGGGATAATTTATAAGCCCGTCTATAAAATATCAAACCTTATTAATTCGGCAAGGAAAGATGGGAATGCTTGCTTTTTTATCTTGACTTTTGGAGGCTGTATTTTTATCTGTGGTCGGGTTCAGATTCTATAATTGGAGGAATTGGGTCCACCAAATTTTGGACGGGAGAATACCGTTCAAATTTAGATCGTTCATTGCTTCAATTAATGGTTCGGATTTACTCAGATACTCTTACCGGTAGGAGTCTCTGAGCAAATTCAGACAATTGAATGTACGGTCTAGATTTGGACAGTCTAGTCTAGTTTAACATTTGGAGTGGAGAGGATCCGATCCCATAATTGGGAGAAATTTTTCGGTACCGGGTGGGTACCACGTGGTGCCCGAATAGCCCATCCGGGCCATCCAAAAGTGTGTTGGATGGCTTAGATTGAAACATTCTCTCTCCTCTTTCTCTCTCCTTATTTGAGCCGTCCAAAACCGAAATGAACGGCCCGAATGTACCGAATGGACACCACGTGGTACCCACCCGACACTCAAAAATATCTCCATAATTGGTGGAGGAGACAATGGTAGGAAGTGTTGAGTGTGAAGACGATTTGGAGGCTTTTGGAAATCTGGTTCGGACCAAAGTGATGTTGGTTCGGACCACTGCGAGCAGAGTGAAGTTTTGGAACTTCTGGTTTTTTGGTCCGGATAAGAGGACATGGCGGTCCGGACCAGCGGGCACACAGAAAACGTGACATGCGCGTTTTTTAGGGTTTTTCGAATGTACTAATTTGCTTGGACTATAAAAGCAAATTTAGGGTTGCCTCCTATTGTAACTTATTCATCCTTTCATCATAGTGAAACCCCCCAACACCCCATGGAGTACGATTGAGTGATTTGCTCAAGTCGGAACCACGTATATCGTTCTCTTGTCATTGTTCTTCGATTGCTTGTTTATTTTTCTGCATGTGGTTGTTCTTTTGTCCTAACAGGAAGAAAATTCTGACTTGACCAGGGTGATGGGTTAGGTAGATAGTTTAACTAGCGCATGCACGTGTCTAGCTGAAGGCACGATTCGAGCAATTAGCACGCCCAAATAAATGTTGAATTCGCGTGCTATATACGGCTTGAACAATCAAGACATGTAAATACTAAAATTGCGTGCAATATGTCAACCCCTGTCCAACAAATTCAATCATGGGGAAAACAATAAAGAACAAACAAATTTTCAATCCTTGATCCAATAAAAAAATACCATCCAAAACAGCAATGAAAATAAAAGGCAATACACAACTAACGTTGAACATGTTATATTCAAACATGAAAACATGTCATATTCACAAAAAAAGAGTCAAATGATAAAAAGAGGGCGCAAAACGTATCCATAGAAAAGTCTGTCCACAAACACAACTTCTACATACTAATTCTCAACATGCACAACAATCTGGTTATCTTTGAGAACACTAAAAATGTTCAAGACCAAAGCTAGCTTATTAGTCCGCCACTGTCTTAATCTAGTTGTATTGATCGTTATGAGCTTCAAGGCTTATCGATTCCGATCCTAAAAATGAATGATATGTCAACAGAAGTCCAATTAGTGTGCCAAGTTATTTGTTTAAAGGATTATATATATATGGTAACAGAGGGAAACTAAAGGGAAATGATTTTGCCACTCCCTTTTTTGTTAACGCCACTCCCCTGCAAGTTAACGGATATGATTTTATCGGCGCAACAATATTATGAGTGAGAATAAAAATTTAGATCTCAATTCGAATTAATAATTAAAAATTTAGATCTCAGTTCGAATTTAAATTTTCGGAAAATCACTTTTTTACTTTTATATTTTGCATTTAGATCTCAGTTCAAGAACATTGATGGAGTATATAACGGTGAGGTATTGTACATACGACGTATACAAATAAACCTCCTTGATCATTTTCCTATTGTTTACCAAGATAATTAAACCAATAAATTTGTAGTCACGTGTCTAAGAGATAATGAGTTAGGCCATCCACAGTGGTATAATCAAAAAAAGATAACCAATAGTTGACACATCAACTTTTGATTATTCACTTAAGAGGTTACTAAGCTTAACAATGTTAAGCTTTACAATGGTCACTTCTAGTCCATAACCAAAATAAGGGGTCCACTACAATCTCTCTCTCTCTCTCTCTCTCTCTCTCTCTCTCTCTCGTGCGCGCGCCATTCACTTCCCTCCATTTACGTTTTTTTGGGCAAAATATATCGATTTCCTCTTTTAATTTTGGGGAAAAATCGATGACTTTCTTCCCTTGTATTATGATTTTTTTTTTGGGGGGGGGGGGGGGGGGGAAAGAAGAGTGAAATACCTTAATCCAGCGACGATGGGTTAGATTGTAGATGATCGAGAGATATGAGTTTCACTTTTGGAGGGAAAGAAAGAGAAATAATTTGTCGGTGAAGTGAAGAAGATATAGAGTAGGTGAAGAAGAGAAAAGAAAATACCAGTTGAAACACGCGTGTATACAAATTTTGGAACTAGTTAACTTATGTAGTGTGAAGTCCAAAAATTTTGATTATTGAAAAATGTTGCTAGTTTTGGTTATCCAAAGCTCAAAATTTGATTATTTCTAAGGATGTTGCTAAGTTTGATTATACCATTGTGAGCCATTTTTTGCACCAACATTGTTAACTTTAAAAACAATTGGCTTTTGATTATACCACTGTGGATGGCCTTAGAGACTTCGTGAGGGATTGAGTTAGTGAGATAGA
The DNA here is from genome assembly GCA_018127125.1 of Rhododendron griersonianum. NCBI lineage: Eukaryota > Viridiplantae > Streptophyta > Magnoliopsida > Ericales > Ericaceae > Rhododendron > Rhododendron griersonianum. The sequence goes on along the minus strand of CM030788.1, from coordinate 5,804,880 downwards.
GAATTCGGACACAAACCTCACGGATAACACCATTGCTAAAGCCATGCACTCCACTGAAGGTAAATCAACATAGAGAGAGATCGTGAAACTTGTCTGCTTCTAACCAAAAGATAGTTTGGAAAAAAAAATGGTAATGAATTTGGAAATAAAAAACTTACAGTGAAAAAGCTTTCGGACTTACAGTGAAAAGCTTTTCGATGATTGAATTTGCGGTAGGATTTTGGTGATAGAGAGGTAGTGAGGAATCTTGGCTAATAATAAAAGGAAAAAGTTGGTAAGATTTCGGTGATAGAGAGGTAGTGAGGAATCATGGCTAATAATAAAAGGAAAAAGTTGGTAAAAGGAACGTATGAAGCTCGGTCAATCTTGGCCAATAATAAAAGGAAAAAGTTGGTAAGACTTTGTTGCCGAATGAATAGAAGGTGGAAAAGATTTCGGTGATTGAAAGGAATTTGGAAATATTACCTTTAGAGCCTATAATTAAAGGAATGAATAGAATGTGGGAATTAAGATACAATCAGCCGTAAAAATGCAATAAGAAATTATAGTAGGTTACCAAATATAATTTTAGCCCTACTACCCGTTAATCTCAACCATAGAAAAAATGTGTACCGATTTTAAGGTCCAAAATATAAGAGAAAATTTAGGAGATTTGAAAACTTCTCTGTCATATTATATAGATGTTCCTGTATATTTCTAGAAAGCCGTCCAATGGGACTTTTATTCAACGTGGTAATCTTTGTCAATTTCAACTTCATGAAATGGCATATCCGCATGTGGATAATGGAGGGGTAGACCACAAGGCACTAGTGAGAATGGCCACTACCCCCACAGGGGACACATGTGGGACCCACATGTTATATGAGAAGAGAGAGTTTAATGTTCATATACTCCGGAAGTATTGAATAATTACTCTCGTGTTAGGAACTCTCCGATCATCCGATGATCTAGTCAGAAATCGGTAAGAGAACTATGGTTCATGGAAAGGAAAAGCAAGGTAGAAGATGAAGTTACCCACCAAAAATACTTTTAAAGCTCGCCTTGTTTATCAGGAAGCGAGCCAAGTCAAGTACTCCCTTCGTTTCTAATTGATAGTCCCTTATTCTATTATGAGATGTTCCAAAATAATTGTCCCTTTCCAAAAATAGAAGTAGAAATTTGATAAAATTCCAAAAGTGCCCCTCATGTGAATACAAATGGTGCAAAATAGATAGAATATAGGGGTAATGGTGGAAAGTATGTGTAATGATTACATGTCCCCTAAAAATGTTAGAATTCCTTAGAGGAACTTTCATTTAGGAATGGATCAGGGAGTACTTTGTTAGCTGAGCCGAACCTCGAACTACTAGTAAACACCTCAGTTTCAACCCAAATAAATTGCTTCCATTCTCGGACGAAAACAAATATGAAATTAGTTATGCTCTACAGGTTCTGCAATTTGTAAAATTTGATATTTTGGCCAACTTCAGCATTTTGGCCCTTTTCTCTTTCCTTTTCTTTTTTTTTTTTTGTCCCTACTATAGGTCAAACTTCATCATCCATTCATATCAGAGAGAGAAATTGACCATAGAAGTAGGTCTAATTACTCAAGAGTTCGGTAGCACTGTTACGTGGTAGTCCGGATCACTCGAATAGCACACATTTTTGTATGGAACCATTTGTGGTTCTGATGTGATCCGGAGCATCATGCCCAAACTATTGAATAAGTACCCGTACTCATATATACTAGTACAAGCCAAACTGCAATAAAATTTGGGACGAAGTCCAAAAGAGAAAAAGGCTATAAATAAAACCAAGCTATAAGCTGTAACAAGGGGCTATGATAATTTGATTAATTGAAGGGAGTAAATGAACCCCAAGTTTTGGCTCGGTTTTCTTTTTTTGACAAAATTGACCCACGATGAAGTGTATGGACTCCATGTAAATCTGTGGCTCTAGAGTGATCCGAAGCACCATGCCCGAATATATGCTAGTACAAAGCCAAAGTGCAATAAAAATTTGGGACGAAGTCCAAAAGAGAAAATGGCTATATATAAAACCAAAGCAATAAGCTGTAACAAGCAGGGCTATGATAATTTGTGCGAATTAAGCATTCTTGTTCTTCATGTTATCCAATGATTTCAGCTTTAACACATACTAATTGAATGGCAAAAGCAAACTATATAGAAAAACAAGATCAAATGGCATCCAAAATACAAAACAATAGATTTAGGAGGCCAATGATCCTTAATTATTTATCACTTGAACAAGATCTAGAAGATGTGAACTTCCGAGAACAGCAGCTGGGCCTTATAGAATCCACGACCTTGAAGCTGCAAAACATCAACCATAATGAAGAATGTGTTAGACCACTGAATACTGCATAAAAGTGAAGATGAGCTTCAATATGCACTCACATTCCATAGTGTTATATTTTTTTGTGTGATAATTCATGGTTTCTGAATCAGCTCATAAACTGTCGACTAACTTATTGAGGACCAAGCTCCCCTAACATTACTTCCAAATGAATTTTTTATTTTTATTTTTATGACGAAGGAACCACCTTACCACCCCACATGAGGATCATTAATTGAACCCAATATTAATAGAGCGTAAATTTCCAGACTACCCAAAGCAAACCACCGCCCCGATCCGCTAGGTAGTTCGCAGAACCAACCGTGGGGAGGAGTCGAACTCTACCCAAAGCTAGGCAAGGGCCCTCCAATAGGGCAAGCCCACGAGCGGTTCCCCAATGATTGTTTGATTTTGATCTATATAAGGTTCGTTTGTTTGATGAGACTATAGGAGAATAATATAATTACGTACTCTCATAATTAAGATGTGTAAAATCTTGGGGTAATTATTCAATAATCCAGGAGTAAAATCTTGGAGTAATTATTCAATAACCCGGGAGTACCGCCACGAGGTACTCCAGACAATTTTACAATCACACATTCATGTGGAGTCCATGAACTTAGTGGTAGATCCCACAGGAATGTGTGGATATAAAGTGGCCTGGAATACCACGTGGCGGTACTTTCGGACGATTGTATAATTTCACCTTTTTTTTGTCTTCTAATCAATTCAGTTAATTGTGTTGAGCTATAAATTAATTTTACCTTGTCTTGAGATTTTCCACTCTTGATCACCATTGACGGCCCAAAAGAAGTACCCCCGAAGCTTAAGGGCTTGGGCATACCCTATCTTCACCGTCGTCGACCTGACATCATCGTACCCAATCCACGAAGTTCCCGCATAGGAATACGTGGACACCGTCTTCATGTCAAACACCACCGTGGCATTATTCTCCCTATTAAACGTCTCCACCTGGGAATACGTCATCGTCCCGTCGTTTCCCGGGCTTGGGCCCAAGCCCACACCCGGTGCTCCGATACCGTTCGATTTGGGGTCCTTGAGCTTCCAAGTCCGCCCGTATAACGGTAAGCCCATGACCAACTTGCTTCTAGGTAGCCCAGCATTGATCCATGACTGAAGCCCATAACTCGTCGATACGTTGCTTTTTGGGTCGAACAACGCGGCATGGGCCCCCGTCTTAGTAGTGTCCCACGACCCATGGTAGTCGTAGCACATCGCATTGACAAAGTCCAAGTTTTTGCTAATCGAGGCCACCGGGAACGACCGGACTACCGGCCCGAGGAAGAATTCCACAGAGAAGTACATTGCCGCAGTTAGCAGGAGTGGGCTTCGGCCCGTCGCCTTGGCATCCTTTTGGACCGCAGCCCGCCATTCCTCGAGCAAGTAGCCCAAATTCTCCATGTCTTTCGCGTCTTGAGGGAACTCCCAATCAAGATCGACGCCATCGAATCCGTACTTCCTCGCCACTTCGATGGACGAGTCGATGAAACTCTTGCGCGAGGAAGCACTCGACGCCATCCGCGAAAAGATAGCCGGGCCTTCGCCTCCCCCACCGACCGAGAAAAGCGTCTTGGCCGGCGGATTCTTCTTGCTAATCGTGGACGTAAAGTTCAATAGCACTGGAGCCTTAGAACTCGAGACCTCAAACCTAAAAGTGACATTACTTGGTACAAGAAAAGCGTAGTAGAGGTGGGTGAACAGGCTCGTGTCGATGGCCGAGGGCGGGAAAGTGGAGGCGGCCCATGAAGGCCAATAAGCCCCTTTGACCGCCTGAGAAGAAGATGGCCTCCCTGCCATACCACAGTTTGCGGTGATGGACAAGAAGAAAATAGCATAGAGGTGGTAGTAATCTTTTAGACCTGCCATTGCTTTCTCTGTGTGGATAGCTTCACTCCCCCAGATGGTCCTAGGATATTTATAAGCACGTCTATAAAATATCAAAAAGCTTACTAATTCGACAAGGAAAGATGGGAATGCTTGCTTTTTTATCTTGACTTTTGGAGGCTGTATAGGCTGTTTTTTTATTTATGGTCCACGGGGTTTACATTCTATAATTGGAGGAAGTGGTCCTCCAAATTTTGGACCGGAGACGATTGTCCAAATCTATACCGTCCATTATTGCAACCAATAGTTCGGATTTGCTTAGACCGGATACAGCTATGCAAATCTAGACCGTCCATTATTGTAATCAATAGTTCGGATTTGCTTAGATACTCTTACCAGTAAGAGTTTCTGAGCACATTTAGACAATTGATTATCTCAGTATATGATCGAGATTCGGACGGTCTACTCCAGTCTAAAATTTGGGACGGAGGCGATCCGATCTCATGATTGGGGGAGACAATGGCGCCAAGAAAATTCTGACTTGGCTAGGATGATGGGTTAGGTAGTGTAGTTTAATAAATGTTCCTGCATTCTAGAAAGCCGTCCAATTGGACTTATTCAACGTGGTGATCTTGTCACTTTGAACTTCATGAAATGGCATATCCGCATTTGGAAAATGGAGGGGTAGACCACAAAGGCACTAGTGAGAATGGCCACCACTCACAGCATCTCGAACCCCATTAGTCAAAAAAGCCATTTTTGCGAAAAATCACATACGGCTAGGCAGGCATTTTGTTTCCAGAAAATGCTACCGGTACAGCAGTTAGGACACAGACAGTGCGTACAACGCGCGTTTGGATCCATCTCGGGCCCAACAAAAATAATTGGAGCCGCTCATTTTATTCAATATATTTTGCTTATGGTTTCTTGCAAAAAATTAGCTTCATCCAACAACGATAAGAGCGTTTACGAAGCGTCCAAAATTGCTTAAGAAAATTTCTAAAGCGATTTTGGACGCTTCGTAAATGCCCTTATCGATGTCGGATGGAGCTGATTTTTTACAAGGACCTTAAGAAAAATATATAGAACAAAATGATCGGCTCCGATTATCTTTGTTGGACCCAAGACGGGTCCAAACGCGTGCTGTATGCGCTGTCTATGTCCAAGCTACTGTACCAGTGGCTGCATCCTTTTGTTCAACACAACTTCGATAGCAACATTTATCCAGCCTAGGGAGGCGAGAAAAAATTGCGCGGAGGTTCTAGATTACCCGTTCTCGGCTCTACGAAAGACAAACGCCAATACCATCAATCAAAATTGAATTTTAACCAACTGAAGCTTCCATAAATCAGCACTTGGTCAAGTACTTGTTTTGAATGATTACCCACAAACCCAAAATGCAAGAAAAAAAAAACTTAAGTAAACAACTCATAAAGTACAACACAATGGGCAGAGTAATGAGAAGATTCTTTTTTCCACTTTGGCGGGTTGAGGACGAGTTGTGTCAATGTGAGGCCATAATCCGTTTGCAGAGGATTGACGCATTTGTGAATGAAGATACAGTACTATGTATATACATACACGGGAGAGAGAGAGAGAGAGAGAGAGAGAGAGAGAGAGAGAGAGAGAGAGAGAGAGAGAGAGAGATGGTGGTTGAAATGAGGACGACGGTTGGCACTCATCAGAAACTTTTACCATACGACAGACGTGAGCCTTTGTCGAAACGGCGTCGACCCGGATTCAAACAAAGCTCGCATCTTGAACACTGGATGTTTCACCAAGACGACGTCGTCCCTAATCAAATTACTTCGCATCTTTAACCTGAGAAGTCCATTGAAAACGAAAATCTATAAATTATTTCTACGATCTAAGTCGTTCATGTTTCAGATATTTTCAAGATCATTAACGCATGTGGTTATTCAAGATTATTTTAGTACTTCACTGTTAGCCGCATGCCGAAAATGAAAAATTATCAAGGGGTTCTCGGGGGTTACCACGTTGCGCTTCTGTGTTTCGAGAACTCATGATATGACCACATCGGAGAAAATAGGTGTCCAAAGTTCCACAATCTCACTTCTCCTTAATAGCTAAATCCGGATTTTCGAAGCTAACTTGATGGTTTTACAATTATTCGGGTCCGGTGTTTGGCCACATACTTGGAAATAAATTTGTTAAGAACAGCTCCTACTCGACTCTCTACTTATCCTAATCAAAGCACAAAACTATACCATTTTTGTTTTGTGTGTTCATTTTTTCATCCACCTACTCCAATCGCACTTGCCATCCACCCTTACATATGAGGCTTTGTTTTTTTTTTGGGTCACAATAATAGATGAAAACTTGTACTGAAGTAATTGATAGGAGAAGAAAGTAGACATAAGAGTTAAAACAAGGGTAGTGATTTTGCCACACCCTTTTTTGATAATGTCACACCTGCAATTGTATTTTTGCACCAAAAAATATACTTGCAGGGTGTGGTATTATCAAAAAAGGGTGTGGCAAAATCATTTCCCTAAAACAAACAGTCAAAAGTTGTGCAGATGTTTTTGGAGTTTTGTAGCTGCGTTGATGGTTTTGCTGTTGATGGTTTTGGTGTTGAGTTTGAACGCTGCTACACACATACGTTTCGTGCACAGATTGTGCACAAATTTTGTTGTGGGGGCCACCACGGATCCTACAAAAACGAACCGAGACATTCATTGAATTTAAAATACTTTTTCGATGGTATCTGCTAAAAACTATCTCAATCCGATGCCTATAGATATTCGATCCAATCAACTAAATTTTTATTTAGATTTCACGGAGGGTAACGCTTCCAAGTTCTAGACCAGAAATGCTGAAGGTACCGACCACATGGGTACAAAATGGTGTGTGTGGGGCCGGGGAGTGGGCCCCACAAAGTTGATCGTATCCGTTGATAAATTTTAAAATAACTTTTTGAGTAGTCTCGCAAAAAATTAACCAAATTTTGGCTAAAAAAAAAACAATAGAAGTTGTTTGCAAGACTACTCAAAAATCAACCAAAATCAGCTCAATTGGTAAATTTTTTATTTGAGAGTTTGTTTTTTAAAATTTGAGGTAGTTTTTTTAAATTAAAAGTAGATAGTTTGTTCATAAGCCATCGCTTCCCTAGAGCAAAATGATTTTATATTTCTCATACTTTGATTTCTTTCGGTTATTGAATAGCAAATGCAAACCATTATCCTATTCTTGATTTTTTTAGCCCACTAACCCAAACAAGGTTAGGTCAAATCACATATCATTTGATTCATTCGACAATATATATGAATCCTTGTAATCCATTATCTCATGGTTTTTTTTTACACACACGTGTAAAGAAAAATGAAGCAAAGAGGAAAAACTAGATCAAGTGGCATCCACACAAAAACAAATAAAGTTAATTGGGAGGCCTATCCTTGCACAAGCAACAAAATGAATACTATTTAAATTTTCAAGATCAACATATATATGAGGAGGTTAATGCTGTGTTTGGTTTTGTTTTTGAAATTTTTTTTGAAAAATAGTAGGGGTAATAAGTGGAGAGAAATAGAGCGAAATGTTAGAAGTAAGAAGAATCTAGGGAAATTTTTTTGAAAAATACTTTTTGAAAAGCAAAGAAAACACAAAACTTTCCAGAACAACAGCTCCCTCATAGAGTCCACGTCCTTGAAGCTGTACAACATCAAGCAAATTTTTTTGTTTTGTTAGAGTTTGCGATAATTACCACCAAAAAAAAAAAAAATCCTAATTATCAATATTTTTTATAAAATGCATATAAATTTGGGAAAATGATGGCTAAGGACGTATTTTGATAATTAATACCCGTCAAAGATATTTTCAGCATTAACAAATGTTCTTAACTTATTCTTGACGGGTATTAATTATCAAAACGCGCCCTGACCATCATTTTTCCTATAAATTTCTCACCAAGTCTTGGTATTTTCCAATCAAGATCGACGTTAGACGGCCCAAAAGAAGTATCCGCAAAGCCCAAGGGCCTCAACGTACGCTATCTTCACCGTCTTGACCTGCTATATACAATCATCGTACGTTATCCAACGGAGTCCCCAATACGAATACGTGGATACGGTATCCACGTCATACATCACCGTGGCATTATTCTGCCTATTGAATGCTTCCACCTGGGAAAAAGTCAGAACCCCCAAGGCGCGCTCTCTCTCTCTCCAAAAGATTTCAAATTAGGCCCGTCCTGCTTCCACCCCCACGGCGCGCGCGCTCTCTCTCTCTCTCTCTCTAAAAAGATTTCAAATTAGGTCCGTCCTGCTTCCATCATTCTCGTCATCAAATACTCCTAATCTTTAATGCGTGCAAATACTGTCAATCTCTAACCCTAACTACAAAACAATCGAAAAATTTCCCCATTTTTCAGTGACTGAAAAACCCTAGTCTGGATCGATTTCTCGTGGTATTTGACTTTGATAATGTATCTCTTTGTTGTTGTTGTTGTTGTCGTTTGAAGATAGGGAGCCTGGAGAAATGGCGCTTGAGAACGAGATGAAGAACGAAGCCCCTGTGGCTGTGGAGTCTCCAACCTCTGTGCTTGAGGACGAGGTTTTATTTGCTGTTTCTCTTTTTTCCTCGTTATTTACGCTTCCTGTTGGTCATATTCTATCGTCTGTATGTGTTACGTAACCGGATCTGTACAGCCGGCCCCACTCTGTCCTGTTCTGTTCTTCACTCGTTTGATTTTTTTGGGGGACTAGTAAAAGGGTTACTTATCCAATGTGGATGCTGGTTATTCAGCTGCTTCTGTTGTTGCTTTTATCGTGCACTGATGTATCATTTGTTGAGCTATTAGTATTGTAAAGTAGTAACTGTTACTTTTTATTCGTAGTTTGTAGTTCTCCATTTTTTGCTGTCGAAGAAGTAATTTTGTCCTGGTTTTGGACAACTGTTGATCCACTTGAATCTTTTAACATGCTTTGTCTTATGCATCAAATAATTAGGATACTGTTAGTTCCTAATTTCTGCTTTTTGTGCTTTATCAGTGTTCAATTCTCTCATTGTGTAGTATCTCATATATATTGCTCTACACTTACCCTGAAGGATGTATCCAAGGAGGAAATTGGAGTCAAATTGGAGGTGGAAATACTTCTTGACGCCAAAAATGGAGATCTTCTCTTGTATCAAGAGCTATGGCCGAGGAGGAGGAGAAGTTGCTGGAATCCCGGGTGAAAGAAGAAGGAGAAAATCATCCCACAGAGGCACCACGCTTGAATGATATGCAGTTCACAAAACTGGATGAACTTCTAACACAAACCCAGCTTTACTCGGAATTTCTGCTAGAGAAAATGGATGTCATTACAGTTGTATCCACTCATGCCTTTTCTAGATGAAACTTTTATGTTGTCATTGTTTTCTCTTTTAACTGATATATTCTCATGAATGATATTCTTAGAATGGCGTGGAGGAAGATGATGACACTGTTAAAGGAAAAAAGGGAGGTCGTGGTTCAAAAAGAAAAGCGGCAACAAATTACAACAATGTATGCCTTTCTTTGTGTCGTCTAATTTAATCTGATTTTGATATGGGAGTTTTAGTGATGAATCCTCTGGACAAATACCCATTTATCTGTAGTATGTGATCTAATAATATTATGATGATAATTTGGTTTGTTCTGGGCCCTGTTTGAGTTTTACGTTTGGTATCATAACTTTTTGGTCTCTTAGGTGTAATTTTTCTTTGTTCCTTGTCAATATATTTCCTGGCCTGCAAACTACATGAAAAATGGGAACTTTTTATCCATCTCAGAGAAAGGCCAAGAGAGCTGTTGCAGCCATGCTTACAAGATCTAAAGAAGGCACTGATCCTGAAGATAGTAACCTTACTGAGGAGGAGAAAACTGAGAAGGAGCAAGCCGAACTGGTACCCTTATTGACAGGTGGTAAGTTAAAGTCCTATCAGCTTAAAGGTGTGAAGTGGCTGATCTCCCTTTGGCAAAATGGACTGAATGGCATCCTTGCTGATCAAATGGGGCTTGGGAAGACAATTCAAACAATTGGCTTCCTTGCACACTTGAAAGGAAAGGGATTGGATGGGCCGTATCTGGTCATTGCTCCACTATCTACGCTCTCAAATTGGGTTAACGAGATATCAAGGTAACTTTCCTTGGGATTCCTTATCGTAGTGATGGGGCCCTAGTGATTGGATATATGGTTTACCTTTCTGAATCTTTTTCTTTGGTGAATTATCTTAAATCATGGGTTTATTTTGTTCTTAGTGGTTTATGAAATACTGAAACTCTGTTGGACTTCTCTTTTTCCTATTTGTTGAAAGGTTTACACCGTCAGTGAATTCAATTATCTACCATGGCAATAAGAAAGAAAGGGATGAAATAAGGCGGAAGTTCATGCCGAGAACAACAACTCCCAAATTCCCCATCGTAGTTACTTCATACGAGATTGCACTCTCTGATGCCCGGAAACACTTGAGGCACTATAACTGGAAATATATTGTGGTAGATGAGGTAACCAGTGAAAGACTCTCTCTCTCTCTGTTGTAAGCATATGCTCAGACTTGCATTTTTTAATAGACACTTCTGCTCTGATATCTGAATCATCTATCTCTTTCATCCTAAAGGGGCACAGGCTGAAAAACTCAAAATGCAAATTATTCAAGGAATTGAAGCTTTTACCCGTTGAAAATAAGCTTCTATTGACTGGAACTCCTCTGCACAACAATTTGGCAGAACTTTGGTCATTGTTGAACTTCATTTTGCCCGATATATTCTCATCCCTTGAAGAATTTGAATCATGGTTAGTATGGTATTGGCTATTTTTGGTATTGGCTATTTTTGCTTTTCTCGTCTTCGTAGTTGAAGTATGTGATTTATGATACTCTTTGAGCTCTCTCAGTTAATTAACTGAATTTGTATGTTTCTTCATAAGAAAATGCTCTGACCAATACTTATAGCCTCCACACTCTGCAGAGATTGCTACATGTTTTTATGCACTAATAAGCATTTAAATCTTGAGGAATGGTTATTCATGTTATTTCAAAACAGGTCATCTGAGGCAGTCTTCCTAGACAGGAGTCAAGTTCTGCAAGTAATTGCAGATAACCAAGACTGCCAATTAAAGGATTAGCTATTGTCTGCATATTGTAAATCATAGAGGACATGTCAAAATAGTTAGTTACCCCACTTCTGTGGGTCCTTTGCTCTAGTTAGTTATCCATATTGGCTTAGCTGGACTCTTATGTTATCAGGATTGAGAGCTGTGTTTTTGAAGCACTAGAAGATTTCATTAAGCGCTTATTGGGAACTTTTATATCCTCTTACTTGGAAGAAATGGTAGTATGTACAACTTTGTTATGGAAACTGAAATAGTACAGGTAGACATTGTTTATTCTGAGTATGTGGTGTGCGAGGCAGCCAAGGCTGATCCATTCCTCAGTGACATCCATTCTTGAATGTTTTGACCGATGGTGCAGCAATGTTTTCCCACATGGAATGTTGTTGAAGTTGGTTGATTTTTAATAGATTGACCTGCATATTTGTTATGGGAAATTCTTCTTTGCACTGATGTCAGTCTTCTTTTGCTTTTCCCGCGCAAATCATGTTTTTGCACCATAGTTGGCCTTGTTTAGGAGTTTTTATCCATGAGAATTTTTATGGAGTTATGTATGAGGAAAACTGAGGTCCAGTGACCATTTGGTTTACTTCCCTTGCCCTTGCCCTTGCCCTTGCTACACATTAACATTTCGGTCATATATTTAGGTTTGATCTTTCGGGGAAGTGCAGCAATGAAGCCACGAAGGAGGAGATTGAAGAGAACAGAAAGGCTCAAGTTTGTACTCATTTCTGGCTTTGGATGTTTTACCTTGCTTCCAACATTTTAAGGGTTCTATGGATATTCTTGATGTTTTTTATACTGGCAGGTTGTAGCAAAACTCCATTCGATCTTGCGTCCCTTTCTCCTTCGAAGAATGAAATCAGATGTTGAGCAGACGCTTCCTCGGAAAAAAGAGATTATCTTATATGCTACCATGACTGAGCATCAAAAGAACTTCAAGGACCATCTAATAAATAAGACACTCGGAACTTATTTGTGGGAGAAGGTGGATACTGGTAAGAGATTTGCTTCGCGTAAGGGCTGCTTGGGCTAAGATACTAAGGAGGGGTTCTGAGATTATATCAAATTTAGTCTGGAGGAAATGGTGGCTGTCAATTTGGTAGTTCTATTGTTCTTTTTTTAACTCAGAGTTATGTGATTTTGTGATTGTTCATCCTTAACTAAGAAGCATGTGTTCGGGTACAGTAGAACAACAGAACACTTACAAAATGTAGGTTATGGGTACTGCTATAACAAATGCGCATTTATAATATTACACTTCAAATAAATGAAATAGATAAAAGACTTTAGCGTTTAAGAATCCAACAACAAATAACTGTTTAACGCCAACCTTAAGGTGCAAATCAAAATTTTATGCCATTGTACTAGAGAACCTATCCTATGGACAGAAATCTTTGTTCTACAATAATTGCAAGAATAGAAACATTAAGTCTTATAAACTTAGCTCCATATCTGTATTTGGTACAGCTTGATATATATTGGGGTACTTCTGAGGTACAGCAAAAATCATAGGAAAAAATATCGGTATGTGTTCTGTGTACCCGGAATGTATTTAAATGTACCAGGCCACAGTACCTGGTACCAGTACGTTACAGGTACGAGTACAGCGGGGTTTTAGAAGTACCCGTGCTTCACAGCTTCACAGATCCTAGTATAATACCACATGTTGTAAATCTAGCAGGCTTTGTCCATCGTATACATGGCGTATGATTTGGTTCAGATTTCACTTTGAATGCTTCTAGTGCTGGAGCGAAATTCGTGTTTTAAGTTTGTTACCAGATTTAACTGAGAGAAGTTTAACTCGGTGACTTAGTTTGAGATGGTATCATGTTGCCATCAATTCAAATTTCACAGTTCACATTATAAATAATCTTTGTGGTTCCAGCCTTGATTTGGTATTCGGTTCAAATACTCATTCATTCAGGATATTTTCCGTCAGGATATTTTCCGCATTGGTAACTAGATGGTTCTATCTAATCATTGTCTGATGACTCTGATCTCATTCCTGAAGTATGTCTTACAAGTTCCCCTGCTAAGTTTGAGTTTCAAATGGCAGGACATCGTATGAAAGGGAAGCTTACCAACGTGATGCTTCAGCTTAGGAAGAACTGCTACCATCCTGATCTTTTGGAGTCAGCGTTTGATGGCTCATGTATGTCTCTTGTAACTTCTTTTACATCTTAAGCAAGCTGGAGTTCCACAATTTTGAGAAATTTGTGCGTGGCTTTCATGACAGACTTATATCCACCTGTAGAGCAGATAGTTAATCAGTGTGGAAAATTTCAGTTGCTGGACAGATTACTAGCAAAGCTATTAGCTCGCAAGCACAAAGTATGTTGTCAAGTAAAGTAGTCAGTCCTTTTCTCACAGGTTGGATGTTTCTCATATGTTTGTTTGGCAAACAGGTGTTGATCTTTTCTCAGTGGACCAAGATTTTAGATATAATGGACTACTATTTTAGTGAAAAGGGATTTGAAGTTTGTAGGATTGATGGCAATGTGAAACAGGATGAAAGGGGAAGACAGGTAAGTGCTTCACTGTAAAATTGAATGACTTCTTGTAGTCAGCTTTGTGCAGTTGCAGACATGGTATTGAGTTTGTCTGTGCAAAATTGTGGCTCTTTCAAGATAGTTATATGTTTTTGACTGGCATGTGTAGACTGGTCTATACACTTGAGGTTGATAATTGTTGATTGTAGCACTAAGCTAATCGTGTGGGGAAGCTGCGAACCATCTGTGACTTCTAAGTTCTAATGATACCTGTTCTCTAGACTTGGAATCATGACATATTAGCGAATTTTAAGTGTGTATTTATCTTTAACTTACATTGTTCTTGCTTTTGCATGATGTAAATTCACGTCATTTTTTACTTTACCCTTTCAAGTTGATGGGCTTGGACTTGGTAATATTTTCTTCTGATGTTCCCCCATCTTTTGTAGTTTATCTAAGCAGAAGTCTTGTTTTTTCTTTCCCAATTTGTCCCTGAATTTTATCTCCCGCAAATGTCCTCTTTCTTATATCCTCTTATTTGTTCAGAGTTCAGACTTAGATCCCTTCATCTCCAGTTTTCCTATTACTATTTGGAAAGAGAAGATGTTCTTGCTCATGAGTTTAGATGGTGTCTGGCTAAATCAAATTGGTGTTGCTCTATACCAGTGGTACATTGTAGGTATTACGTGGTTCTACAACCCACCTAGCTTGGTGCAATTTTAGTTTTGGATATTGAAGCTGAAGGTACTTTCAAAAATGTACCGTGTGAACATCTGAAATAACAGACACATGAATGATAGTAGTATGCTCAGTGCTAGACTCATCCAGAGAAAAAATATTGCACTTTTGCTCTCCATATTTTGATGGAGGATGGCTTGTCGTCTTTCTATCTGATTTGGTGCCCATTATTTGTTCTTAAAAGCTATGCCCAGTTATAGTTAACCATACAATCTAAGATGCATGAATAGTAGGTGTGACACGGCACAACAGGGATTTGTTGGGGATATGTTGAAGGAGATTAGGAGATAAATCTTAATATGTATAAGTATAAAGTAGATACTAGATGCTTGGCATATTTAAAAATTCTATAGGACAACCAGTACTGTATTCAAGAACTAAGCATCTATGGTAATTTTAGCCCTCCACCAATTACTAAAAATTGCATTTTGAACTTCCTAAAATATCATTTTGGCATTTTAATATTCCCTTCCCCTGTGATTACGTCTCACCACTCCGGAGTACTCCAACTCAAAAGGTATGACCAAAAAAAGGGACACATGATTTCTCGTCTAAGAAGCACGGACAAGATAAGGGATGCGGACATGACACCGACACGCGGTCACGTCATTTCTCCAAAAATTGGGACACGCACACATCGGCGACCATCAAATGTGAATTGTATTTGTATTGTAGAGGTACGTTATGATTTCAAAAGAACGACGTATTAATGAGCCCTTAGCATGTTTCAAGAGTGTTGCCAACATGTCCAAGAGTATCCACAATGTGTCTAAGTAAAAGAAATATAATCAAAACATTAGACAAGTATTTAGGCACGTTCAATACGTGTCCAGAGAGTGTCATAGAATAGGTCAGACAAAGCCTGTTCACGTTTACAGGCTCGCAACAGCTCTGTCAGTTGAGGTATTTTATAGATGCATACGGTCATTGTTTCTATATATTTTGCTTCAAGAGTATATTATTGTGATGAAACTGAAGAATTTTATGCTACCAGGGTAGGATTTTGAAAAGAGCTTTCAGTAAATTGAAGCTTGAGCATGTGGTGATTGGGAAAGGGCAATTTCAGCAAGAAGGAACCAAGGCTGGCGGTATAGATGGCATGGAGGTTTGTGATACTTGATGTAATAGATTTTTTTTTATACCAGCTACGTAGCAGGGATACTTCGTAGGGGGACATGTTTGGTGTCACACGCTTGTTGGAGACCGACACGGGTCTAATGGGCAATTCCAAAGATATTGGGTCATGTCCTCCAATTTTTTAAAATTTAGGTGTGGGAGTGTTGGTGTCATGTCCGTGCCGTGTCGCGTGCCCCTGTTGGTGCTACATAGTATACCAGGTACATCCACTATATTTGGGGTCTCTTCCAGATTTAGATAGCCAGTCCAAGTCCCAGTGATGCTTTCTTATGTACTAGTGACTTTTGATTGTGGACGATTCCAAGAGCCCTCATATTTTCATAGTATTGAAATTCCATGATCAGTACAGCGTTACATCCTCATGGTAGTCGAATTGGGCAAAGGGTATGAGATACATGCTTGATGCCTAGTTGGCCGTGGACCCAAAGAACATTAGTAGTCAAGCTAACTAACCAAGGCCGGTGGCCTAGCGGTTGTGCAGCTGCACTTAGGTGCAGTGAGGGATGTTGATGAGCTTATGGTTTAATGATGGGTTGGGGTTTGGATATTGTCTCAATTTCTATAACATTAGACCCCCCAAAAAAAAAACTTTTAACTATGCATGAACTTTTCATTCTATAAGAAAAACCTCTACTTTAGTTCTGTGAAAAAATAAACGATTATTTGAGGGAGTAAAATTTGGTTGTCCTACTATCCTTTGGCATAAAGCGGGACACACATAACTGCCTAACTGGAGCTGGCACTCATACTGCCGAGTCCGTATAACGTAGCTTATGGCATACAAGAGTACATGTTGGTGTTTTTGCGACTTGTTTTAGTTGTTTCAGGTTTTCATGCAAAGTTCAACGGTTAACTTCTCAATCTCATTACTGATTTTTAATTTCAGTTCATCCAAGTTGAAGATTCAATGTTTTCATGCTCCTTGTGATTGCCTTGTGAATGTGCCTCTAATACGGCGTGAATGTTCTTCTGTTTTCCAGACTGATCCTTTGTTTTTATTGGAGATGTTTAACTATTTACTTCACACCATAAGTGGTAAGGCCCTTATCTATTGCTGTGTTACATCAGGAAGAGGAGCTGCTTGCGTTACTCCGTGATGAAGAGGATGATGAAGACAAGATGATACAGACAGATGTGAGCAATGAAGATTTGGAGAGGATCTTAGACCGCAATGATCTCATTGCTGGTGCATCAAATGAAGACGGGAAGCCCGAGTTTGCTGCAAGTTCGCTTCCGCCGAAAGGGCCTGGCTGGGAGGTTGTGATTCCAGCCGCAAGTGGTGGCGTGCTCTCCACTCTTAACAGTTGATAATATCATCGGCAATATGTATGTATGTATGTAATGGGATTTTTTATTTGTGAGGCGGGGTCTTTTAGGAATGCCGGTAGTTCATGATCTGGAAACTCTGATCCAAGGCTTTCTTCCGGTGTTGAGAACCAGTTCCTGGAATGGGGTATGATTTCTAGAGAGGGAGCTCTTTTTGTTTTGTAAATGGAAAAATCCGGTGTCTCGGTGATTAGGAAAAGTTGAATTACTTTCTATTCTAAAGGGTTCGATTATTATGGGAAAATGATGGTCCACGACGTATTTTGATAATTAATATTCGTCAAGGACATTTTTAGCATTAAAAAATGTTCTCAGCATGTCCTTGACAGATATTAATTATCAAAACTCGCTCTTGACCGTCATTTTCCTGATTATTATCTTGTGGGCTTGTTTGCACTAATTCTAGTTTTTGCACTAGTTTCCGCTTTTTATTACTCCTATTTGGCAGCATTTAGGAGGTCATTGCATGGGTTTAATCTTTTTTTTAGGAAGGATAGAAAAGTAATTACACACATTAACTTATCTAGGCAATTGTTGTTTTATCTATTTTAGATCATTCAAAGAATTGCTTATTTCAGAAATTCGACAAGAGTCACAAGACATGATATGATGCCCACCTTTAATTGATAGTGTAGTATAGTAAAAAATTGAAGAGATTGTAGCATGAGTTATTTTTGTTTATATTATGTGTAGGTGGGGCGAATACACAATTGAAAAATAAAAATAAAGAGAGACAACAATGTTTTTTTTTTTATTGGCAAGAAAGACAACAATGTTAGTACAAAGTTAGTATTTGATTAAATGACAATACTAGTCCAAAACTTAATTTTTTATTTTATTTTGGCCCATAGCTTGAAGTAAATGTTGTTGGTATCGTTATTTTGTTTAAAAGGATTGTAACTAAACCTCATTAGGACCAATTTTAGTACAAAGTTGTTTCATAGCTCGAAAAGTATTAAAGATATTACTATTATTTTTTCTAACAAAGAAAAATGGAGGGAGGGCGTGCTATAATTTTTTTTTTAATTTTCAATGTAATAGTAGGGTTTTTAAAAACTAACTCCCTTTGCCTCCATTGTTGCTTATAGAGACTTTAGTAACAATACTTTTGAGTATTGGCTAGCTACAAAAATCATCTGAGAATCTTAAGGGTTGGACTATTGGTCAGGGGTTGGGATTTAGGAGTCTGTTCAATCTTAAGGTCTCAGGTTCGAAACATCTGAAGTGTTATTAGGTTTTTTAAGGTCAGTTCATATAAAGTTTTGCTCTGACTGTTATTGGGCCACTCACGAGTGAACAATGAGATTGTTTCCTTAGATTAATCGAGTTGCGTGTAACATAATCCGAACACATGAGTTATCTTAAAAAAAACAACTCATAGTTGATGATTGATTTGGGCGGGAGGGTGCCGCGGAAATTCTGTGAGGGTCTATTGCCGAAACGTTTCTGCCAATCAAGCCACGCGTGCGCAATGATTGAGCTGCCTCCTTTGGTTGCTCTTTTTTTTTTTTGAACAGTTGCTCATTAAGTCTATGAACACTTTTACCGATCACATATATATATGTGGGACTCATCTTACAATTAATTGTGTAGAACCGACACATATGTGAGAGAGGTGTGATCGGGAAGTGGTCGATAGAAGTGTACATAACAGCAACGGAAATTTAGTGCTTTTCAAAATTTTACCTAGAATCATGGCCTAGCTTGGGCATAATTAAGCCCATCAAGTTGGGCTTGCTCAAAATATCCGGTACGAACTGAACCGATTTAAATTTTGTCTATAAACTAGTGGATGCCCGTGCCTTTTAGGCACGGCGCAACGCATTCTATAAACAGTCTAAAGGCACGATGCAACACATTTTTGGAACTGAAAGTATAAACCAAGAGGCCATGACATGAAGGACTGAAAGTTTTTTGTCAGGATTTAGACATTAAGAGCCCATATACTACCAAGCTAAAGAAATTGGCTACACACAGACCATGACATGAAGAACTTATATACTCCAAGCCTGATAAACGTTTTATTGAACCTCTAGAACTAACACATCAATACACCAATTAAAGGCTAAAACTTCAATACACTAACTAACACTTCAATACAACAATCAAAGGTTGAAACTTCAATACTCTTAAAAATTTCGTGGATTAAACATCAATTTAAACACCAAACCTGGTAATCGTATTTTTTTTTCTTTAAGTTTTTTCTTTGTTTTGAAGATTAAATGGCAATTTAGAAAACCCTATTCGAAATTGAGGATAGGGGGATTCTTACCATAGAGAGAGAACCAAATGGATTTTTTCGTGGATATGGAGAAGATGTGTACAGAGATTGAGGCGATCAAACGGCGACGAATTGAGGGGGGGCTCCAACCTGAAACGTCGGATGAGTTGGTGGGCGTTGAGTGTTTCGTTGTGCGTCGAGGAATGGGTTCTGAGAGAGAGAGAGAGAGAGAGAGAGAGAGAGAGAGAGAGAGAGAGAGAGAGAGAGACCGTAACTATGGAGGGAGAGATGAGAGAAGAGAGAGGAAGATAGAATTAAACAACTACTATAACCTATTGAAAACAGGTTGGATTACAGAAACGGGTAGACAGACGTGCATGAGACTTTTTTCAGGTGAGTTGGTGGGCGTTGAGTGTTTCGTTGTGCGTCGAGGAATGGGTTCTGAGAGAGAGAGAGAGAGAGAGAGAGAGAGAGAGAGAGAGAGAGAGAGAGAGAGAGAGAGAGAGAGAGAGAGAGAGAGAGAGAGAGAGAGAGAGAGACCGTAACTATGGAGGGAGAGATGAGAGAAGAGAGAGGAAGATAGAATTAAACAACTACTATAACCTATTGAAAACAGGTTGGATTACAGAAACGGGTAGACAGACGTGCATGAGACTTGTTAGGAGGTTGGAATCAATGATTCAATCCAACAGTTGTAACCTATTGGAATTTCGATCCGACGGCTGGAGACATGCTTTTGTTTATATGGGTAGACAAAAACCGCTCTGTTTTATAATATAGATTAATGGTCTGAACTAGGATTAAAAAATTAGAAATTTTAACCGATCTTGACCCACAAAATAAAGAATTGTTTTTTTTTTTTGAAGATGTCAAGGTATTCCAAACTCAACAAACGTCTTTACATAAGATAGAATTTAGCCCGGGCGGAATACAACCCGAATGAAATAAAACTTTTCTATCAAGACATTTAGAAGCTATCCAATCTGCAGCTTTGTTCTGAACCCTCTTGCACCACACAAAAGACCAGTTCCTTGTCCTAGCCCATTCTTTAATGTCTTTTATCAATGCTTCGATTTCCCAGGGGCATTGTGATTTAGAATCAGTGATGTAATTGATTAAGGATTTGCAGTCAGATTCGAAGATAACACACTGGAACCCTTCTTGAATAGCCACCACACAAGCAATTCTTAAAGCCCATGCTTCAATGGAAAGTGCTGAAGAAATCATAGTACGTCCACACCGCCACACTTGAGCCGATCCACCACTATCTCTAGCAAGAATGCCAAAGGCAGCTAAGCTGCGGGAGGATTTAAATGCTCCATCACAGTTCATTTTTATAACAGACAGAGGAGGTGGTAACCACCTCTCCACCTGGTTGGTCCTAGGAAGGCCCCCCTCCAGATTTCTACAAACTGCATTCAAGTAGTCCACATTTGCTTTTCCAGCTTGTTCAATTACCTCACTCGGGATAAGTTTCTTCCCATTGAAAACGAAGTTGTTTCTTGCCTTCCAAATAGCCCAACAAATCTGGAAAATAGAGGCCCCCATCTCTTTACTGGTTTCCTTAGCCAAACACCCACATAAGATATCCTCCATCCACTTATCTACAGCTGTAATGTCATTTTGAAGAACCCAGAAGGCCTTTCCACTTCCAAACCAGACAGCCCTACTCCATGGGCAATGGAAAAGAAGATGTTCGATCGTTTCGTCCGCACTATCGCATATTGGGCAAGTTGGATTGGTGATACATTTTCTCCGAAAGAGATTATCCCGACAAGCCACCCAATTCTTAACAGCTTTCCACATGAACATCCGGACTTTTGGAGCAGTAGGGGTGGACCACAACTTAGTCCACATTTTTGAGGAAGGAGTGAACGAGCAAGATGGTATTGCGGTAGTCATGTTTTATCATTTATGGGATGTGTTTTTTTACTATTTACTTATTTCCAAAATGAAAATGGTAAGCCCCTTGTGTTCTGCAAAAAGAAAGCGATATTTTTTAATCTTGAGCATCACTCCATTGCCAAGTGAAAACTGGAAGTTTGTTTAAGGAAATTTGAGGTTGTTTTTGTGAAATTAAAAGTATATAGGTGTTCATAAGCCATTGCTTCCGTCGGGCAAAACGAATTTATACTTCTCATTCTTTGATTTCTATCATATTCTTGAACCCACTAACCCAAAATTCTAACTCTGGTTCCTTTAACAACACCCCATAAAATGCGAAAACAAACAAGGTTAGATCAGATCGCATGTCATTTGATTCAATCGATCGACATTATAAATGAATCCTTGTAATCCATTAATCTCACGGTTTCTTCTTTACACACAAGTGAAAGATGAATGAAGCAAAGAGGAAAAACTAGATCAAGTGGCGTCCACACAAAAACA
This sequence comes from Rhododendron griersonianum, assembly GCA_018127125.1. Lineage (NCBI taxonomy): Eukaryota > Viridiplantae > Streptophyta > Magnoliopsida > Ericales > Ericaceae > Rhododendron > Rhododendron griersonianum. Next base: position 5,783,308 of record CM030788.1, on the reverse strand, counting down.
AATAAAGTTAATTTGGAGGCCAATCCTTACATAAGCAACAAAATGAATACTATTTAAAATTTTCAAGCTCTACAGAACAACAGCTCCCTCATAGAATCCACGTCCTTGAAGCTGTATCAAGCAAAAAAAAAATTTTTGGTTAGACTTTGCAATAATTAACAAAAACAAAATTCTAATGATCAATTAATGTTTTTTATAAAATGCACATAAATTTCTCACCTAATCTTGGTATTTCCCAATCAAGATCGTCGTTGACGGCCCAGAAGAAGTACCCGCGAAGCCCAAGGGCCTCAACGTACGCTATCTTCACCATCGTTGAATTGACATCATCGTACGTTATCCACGAAGTCCCTGAGTACGAATATGTGGACACCGTATCTACGTCATACACTATTGTGGCATTATTCGCCTTGTTGAACGCTTCCACCTGGGAGAAAGTCAGAATCCCTTCGGTCCCGGGGCCCACTCCCACGGCGGGCGCTCCGATACCGTTTACACTCGGGTCCTTGAGCTGCCAAGTCCGCCCGTACAATGGCAGGCCCATGATCAACTTTCTTGGATGGAGCCCCGCATCGATCCATGACCGAAGCCCATAACTCGTACTTATGTTGCTTAACGGGTCGAACAACCCGGCTAGGGTCCCGGTTGCATTGGTGTCCCACGACCCGTGGTAGTCGTAGGTCAACGCGTTGACCCAATCCAAGTTCTGGTTAATCGAGTCGACCGGGAAGGACCGGACGACCGCGCTGAGGAAGAATTCCACAGAGAAGTACACGGCCGCGGTCAGCAAGAGTGGGCTGCGGCACGTTGTCTTAGCCTCCTCCTGAACCGCGGCCCGCCACTCGTAGAGTAGGTAGCCCAAGTTTTCCATGTCTGTTGAGTTTTGAGGAAACTCCCAGTCAAGGTCAATACCATCAAATCCATATTTCCTTGCCACCTCGATGGATGAGTCAATGAAACTCTCGCGCCATGATTTCTTCGACGCCATTTGCGAAAAGGTGTCCGGGTCTGCACCTGCTCCGCCGATCGAAACAAGCGTCTTGGCCAGCGGATTCTTACCGGAAACCGTGGATGTAAAATTCCAGAGCGTTAAAGCCGTTGAATTCGAGATGTCAAACCACAAACTGACATTATTAGGTACGAGAAAGGCGTAGTAGAGGTGGGTGAACAGACTCGTGTTGATAGCTGAGGCCGGGAAACCGGTATACGAAGGCCAATAAGCCCCTTTGACTGCCCGAGAAGATGGTTCTCTAGCCATGGCCGTGTGATTCATGGCGATAGCCAAGATGAAAACAACATAGAGGTAGTAGTAACCTTTTCGGTTTGCCATTTGGATTTTTCTGTGGGATACCCAATTCACTATTTCAAATGTTCTTCCAATATATATATACTCTATGTGGGCTATCGTGCCTTATATAATTAATTCAACAAGACAAGATGGAAAAAATCGGCAATGCGTTTAATATTAGGGTTTATACATCTATAGTTAATAACTACGGGATTTAGATTTTGTAAATCAGAGAGTTTAACCGGAGAAGTTTTGGGTGGATACGAAAGAAGACAAATGAATTGATACGAAGAAAATGCTGACCCTTTCTTTCTAGATTAATGAAGATGAATGGGGTAGGCATAAAATTAATGTTCCTAGATTGCCGTCCCAATTGATGAGACTCATTCAACATGGTGATCATGCTCATGATGTCAAATTCAAAAGAGGGAATTAATATAGACATCGGCATGGTGTGAATCTGTGATGGACCACCACTAGGCACCATTTAGGATATGGCCATCAGGGTGGGTGCTGTACAGGCACTATCTGAGCCGTCAGTTCGGCAATGGACGACTCGAATGCTACATGACGGAGATGTGATCTGGCCGTTAAATTACCGAACGAACAACTTGATGATTTGGGGTTGACAAATAAACGATTCGTACGAGCCGAACAATACTTAAGCTTGGTTTTAAAATGTGACAAATTTTGAAAGTACGTTCAATCTCAGCTTATTTAATTACGAGAGGCGAGCCGATTTCAAACAAGGTTTAACTGAAACGAGAACGAACCCCATCTCGATTAGCTTTGAATTTTGTAAACATATAAGTTGAACGAGTCGATTAGTGGTTCGTTCAATCTTAGTTTAAAAATTTAACGAGTTCAAAAATTTAACAGAGTTTGGAAAACAATCAAGCTTGGTTTGTGGAAATGGTGGTAAAGGAAAAATCGATCTCAACTTACCAAAGAGGCATGGGGTGAAGTGAAAGCCAAGTCAAAAAATTTAGGCAGTAAAAAGTCAAAATTAAAGCTACGACCGACAGATATATCACTAAACAATTTGATGCTTTGAGGTTGGGAAATTTTGGAGTTGACTTAGTAAAATTTGAGTGACATAATATTTAGGGAAAAATTCAAAATACCCCCCAACCTTTACACCAAAATTCAATTAGACTCCCAACCTTTTAAAAACTTCAATTTTACTCCCAACGTTATCTTCCGTTAATCAAAATGCCCCCTTCCGTTCGAATGACTAACGGATTTCGTTAAAAGCTCTGTTAAAAAGCGTCCCGATCGAATTTTCGATAATCCGAGCTGTTCAATGTGTTCAAAATGTGATTTTAAGGGTACTCGTGAGAAATTGGCAAAAAAAAAGACCGGGAAGGGCTTCATCTAAACAGTTTTTAATGAATAGTTCAATAAAAAACTGTTCAGATGAAGCCCTTCCTAATCATTTTTTTTGTTGATTTCTAGCAATTAACTTTAAAATTACATTTTGAACACATTGAGCGGCTCGGATCATCGAAATTTCTATTGGGAAAGGGGAGGTGCGGATCGATCCGGATTTTGTTCAAGTCCAGACGTCCGGATTTTGCTTCGGTCTGCACCTCCCCTTTTCCGATAGAATTTCGATGATCCGAACTGTTCAATGTGAAGAGAACGTGATTTTAAGGGTACCCGTGAGAAATCAACAAAAAAAATGACCGGGAAGGGCTTCATCTGAACAATTTTTTATTGAATAGTTCAATAAAAAATTGTTCAGATGAAGCCCTTCCCGGTCATTTTTTCCCCTGATTTCATGAGAGTACCCTTAAAATCACGTTTTGAACACATCGAGCGGCTCGGATCATCAAAATTCGATCTGGACTATATTTAATGGAGCCTTTAACGAATTCCGTTAGTCATTCATTCGGACAGAAGGGGGCGTTTTGATTAACGGAAGATAACGTTGGGAGTAAAATTGAAGTTTTTAAAAGCTTGGGAGTCTAATTGAATTTTGGTGTAAAGGTTGGGGGGTATTTTGAATTTTTCCCTAATATTTAAGTATAAACTTTTATTGAATTCAATGTGGCCGGATGTGCCCTACTGACACAGTGACATGGTAGTGGGTAGATGTTTTCAAATTATTCGAAATATAATAAGTATAATACAAATAGTTGAAATGGTCTAATTGAAATTGACACCTACTTAAAAATTAAAAAAATTGCATTTTTTTTTCTCAACTATCGAAACCGAACATGTGTAAACGAATCTTGTGACTTACACATGTTCGTCATTGATCGCCGTTGTGACTGTTCACGCCTTTTGTAAAGGATGAATGTGCTGATCTTTGGGTTTTTATCTTGTTTTTCAGGTTTTGGGTTCTTTTGAACCTTGGATGTTTCAAACCTTTGGTTGGTTTTCCCCTCCCCTTTTTTTTTTGATAGGCATCAAAAGTTTTATTAAGAACATTTGACGAAAGGTACATCAAGTGGGGGGAGAGGGGGAGGGGAATCAAACCAAGGATTGGATGGAAAATAAAATAAAATGATGGGACAAAGCCCACCAACACCTAAAAGGCCAGGCCCCAAAAGATAAACCTAGAAACCAAATGGGCTTGACCCAAAAAGAGGCAAAACAAACCCTAACCCCAAATCTCTTCCAAACACCAGCAAGAATTATGCATAGTCGCCGCCGCATTACACACCACCACCAACCCAAGCCACCACCAACAACCTCCTGAAACCCCAGCCCCTCAAAACACACATCCGCCTCCATCCACTCCAGCCGCCTCCAACCACACCACCACCTGCCGAAACCATCACCAGCCACCTCCACCCTTACCCGCAACCTACGGCCACCACCACCCCCCAAATAGACGACAAGCAAGCAATCCGACGACGACGCGAACCCCGTGAGCAATTGGAACTCGAGAATAACCGCCGAGGAGCAAGCGATTCGGTCGGTTCCCCTCCCCTTTCTTCCGGGTCCTTAGAGGCTTATGAATATCGAGGACCGAGACGTAACTGTGGTTAGAGGCTTATGAATATCGAGGACCGGGGCGTAACTGTGGTTGCTGGTTTTTCCTAGTTGTGAAGCCACCACTCTTTGGTTCCGTTTAATTGTTGTAATTTTAATGATTAATAAAATCTTTTTTTTGCAGATAGAAAAAAATGCGCTCTTTGTTTGTTTTTCCGGTGATTATCAATGGTACTAGTTATGCGTTTTGGAAAAAAAGAAAAAACCCGAATCTTGTGGTGATTTTGTGAAATGCGTGCATGAATTGTTTACTATTTTCAGAGCGTTTTGGATGGTGTATAATCATTGTTAAAAACAAGTTGACTAGTAGTGGTTTATGGAAGCTTCAGTTGGTTAAAATACAATTTGGTTGATAATTTGACTATTAATTTGTCACTTTTTTCAAAGTTAGTTTCACCTAGAAATTAGGAAATTAAATTCATGTTCAAAGAATCAAAAGTAATGACGGAGTCACGATTTAATCTTGATAGGGGCAAAATAAGAAAGACATTTTTTTTCTCTCAAGTTTTTTTTTTTTTTTTGTGGATACGGCATGAATTAAATCTCAAGAGATTGTTGATACCATGTATTAAGTACCGCCGTATCATAATATAATTGCCAATTATAAGATATGCATACTGAAACCCACAAAAATTAAGGTACTGAAAATAGATTGGTTAGTATATTTTGATTTTGGTTGAACTTATTTATTTTACTTTTTTGGTCCCTTAATACTTTTGCCTCGTTTTAAAGGTACCGGGGTGTAGATATGTTGAGATTTCTATAGCTAAAAGTATTAATGAGCCGATAGTGATATGGATTCGTGAATTCAAAATGAATGGATTAGTCACCTATTACGCCGCGGTTAGATCTACCTTTTCTATTTTCTAAGCAAGGGCGGCACGAGAATTTGAATTCAAAGGACAAGTTACAATATATAGACTTTTTTTTTGTTAAACTATTAAAAATGATGGTTTCTGTTTTTTGGATGTTTTAATTGAACGGTTTCCAAAATAATAGAATGATCCTCTAGAGATTTAACCAGTAAATCTGTTCACACAGATTTTTTACACACAGATCGTGCACAGATTGGGATGTGGGGCCCACTACGGGTCCCACACAAATGATCCGAGCCGTTCATTAAATTTAAAACATATTTTCAAGGGCCTCTCCGAGAAATTAGCTCAATCCGCTATCTATAAGTGCTCGATCCAATCATCTAGCTTTTCATTCAAGTTTTAAGATCCTAAAAACTGAACGAAAAGTTGGATGATTGGTTCGAGCACTTATAGGTAGCGGATTGAGCTGATTTCTCACGAGAGGCCTTCAAATCATGTTTTAAATTTAATGAACGGCTTGGATTGCTTGTGTGGGACCCGTAGTGGGCCCCACATCAATCTGTGCAAGATCTGTGCGTAAAAAATCTGTGTCATTAGCATTACTGAGATTTAACATCATGTCATCCATGATTCGGTGACCCCTCTGTGACTAATGAATATTTGCTACAAAAAATGGGAGATTTAGCCAAAAATCTCTAATATTTATATTTTTTGAGCTAAAGGACAAACACCTTTTGCGATTAAACATAAGAATAAAAGTGCCTATAAAAGTGCCATAAAACCTATATTATCTTATGAAAGTGCCTAAAACCATAGGGTACCCTATGAAAATGCCTAAAACCTTATGGTACCCTATATATGAAAGTGCCTAAAATCCTAGGGTTCCTTATGAAAGTGTTTAAACCACTAAAACCCTATAATAGGAAAGTGCGCCCTAAAACTCTACGAAAGTGCGTAAACATATTTTGGCCTTATGGCTAAAAAACTCAAAAAGTTGAAGGACCTCCACTGAAAACTATTTTGCTTGCGTCCTTTCCCTAAATGAAAACTATATTACCGTCCTTATGATTAATTTTCCCTTGCTACATTTCATATTTATTAACTTACTTAAAATTAATGAAAATTTCAATTGCGGTAGAATGTTTTATATGTTCATTTAGAGGTATCACAAATATTTTGATAAAAAAAGGGGTGAGGCGAGTGCCTGAGCCGGAGTACCCATTGTAGGTCCGCCCTTGTTCATACGTTTTATACTTTTATAATTCCCATATGACCAGAGTGATGAAATATCAATGCAAGAGCCGTTTTTTACACTTCCCTTTTATCCTCATGCACTTTCTTTTTTGTCATTATGCATGTGAAATCACTAAGTTGTCCTTTCTTCTGCATCCACTTTTTTAATTTCTCGTTGATAAAGGCAAAAAAAAGAAGAGGTGCAAATGAATAAAAGGAGGAATGTGAAAATCATTTCTCCTATCTAAGTTCTCGTTGACCACCTTTGTTTGTTTTTACTTGATTTGCATACCCCAAGCCCAAGACTAGATTTCTGTTTTTACTTTATTAAAAAAAGATGGTTTCTGTTTTTTGATGTTTTATTGATGTTACATTTCACAATTATTAACTTACTTAAAACAATGAAAATTTCAATTGCGGCTTTTAAGGATGAGTTCCACTTCGCCTAAGCATGGGCTTGCTCTAGTGTATAAAAGTTCTTGGCCGGGCACCATCTCCTCGTAAGCTGTGCTGTTTTTAAGGATGAGTTTTACCCACGAGTTTGTATCATCTTTGAGGACTAAGGGTACGATTAAGACTTCTTATTAATCTTAAAAACGACATCTACGCATACAATGCTCAACATTAATATGAGGGAATGTTTTACACAAAGGCCCAATATAAGCTCGACCCAAGAACGACTTGGTCCCGAGGCCTGACCCTAGCTTGATGGGCTGGACCTGACCAGAGTTGTCCTATAGGAAATCGATCTAGTCTGGCAGAGACTGGACCATGGACTAGGCTCGAGCCCGGTTGGTTCGGCCCAAATCACATAACCCAGTCACCCAAAATGCTTGTTATGGGATTTAGGAGTATGATTAGGGTTGATAATCAATAAAATTTGGAATCTAAAATCTATAGTAGAATCTAAAATCTATAGTAGAATCTGAAGCTAAAATTTAAAATCTGTATCCATAACTATCGCAAACATTCCCTTATGACAATTTCTTGTGAATGGTACTTAGTACCTATTGAGATTGTTGGACGTCACATTTTGTGCAAGTGATTATGCAAAACCAAAAAGTCTACAATCACAATTTTAAAATTTAAGTCCGGACACAAATGTATCTGGAGTTGTTAGATGCATGTAGATTAATACGCATCGAACGGCTATAAACAACCACGTTCTAAAATTGTATTTTAAAATTGTGTCGATAGCATTGCTCTCGAACTTGCTTTCACTGATGACAAAATTTTACGATAATTGGTAAAATATTGCTTCCGTTTTATTTTATTTTATTTTATTTTTATCAAAAAGCAATATAATACATTCAGCGAAGCCTTGCCGTACTTACAGAATTTTCATCTTCATCTGACAAATAGTGATAAGAAAATATACACAATCCTTGCAACAACTATAAACAACCACGTTCGTTTTTCGTTTCGGGATTTTCCGTAATGAGTGGAGAAAGATAGGTAGAGAAATAAAAGTAATATTCCTTCCGTACCAAAATATTTTTTGGTCCGCAAAACGAGAACCTAAAAATTACAATTTTTTAAGAAAAAATTCAAAATTTTTTCAACAATTTACTAGATATCGACGAGTTCTTTTAATTTATGAAATAAATTTGTATTTTTTCTTTAAAAAAAGCATTGTTTTTTAGTTTTCGTTTTGCAGGCCAGATAAATATTTTGGGAGGGAGGTAGTAATTGTTTAAAAATTTATTAGGGACGGTTTGCATAGAGATAATTCCAAATCCAAAATTCTCAAAATATTTTGCGGCCACATGCAATTTCATGCGTCCAAGTGTAATTTCACGCTGCCAAGAGTCATATAAAACACGGAAGAATCGTTTACATTGATCATGCTTTAAAACACGGAAGAATCGTTTACATTGATCATGCTTTCAATATTTTGCGGCTAGATGCAATATCAAGCTGCCAAGTGTAATTTCGCGCGGCCAAGAGTCATGAAAACACGAAAGAATCGTCTACAGTGATCACGTGTTCAATATCACGCAGCCAAATGCAATTTAAAGCGTGTAGAATTATTAAAAGAGGCTAAGTGTAATTCCGCGCGGCCAAGACATGTAAAATGGTTTGCAGATAACCCAACAGATTGTAGACATTGACTCGACGACAATGGGCGAAGTCAATCTGATCAACATTTGGCTCCCAATCCCATCTTCAGTTTCTAAGGTTAATACGGAAAATTCTCTCTCGATTTTCTTGTATTAACTGTTTGGTTGTACTTGCACATAATATGTTCGAATAAATGTCTATTAGAAACTCCCTTCAGTTATCCCTGGACCAACACCCTTCATTTCAACCAACAGTCTCTTATCTTGATTTTGCTATGTATGCTTGCCTAATTTGCTACAATGTAATTCTGGGTTCTATGAAGAATTTGTTTTTCTCCTTATGTTAGCTTTGTCAAGTCGATTAACTTTGTCTTGTTCTGAATTTGTGGTAGTTATACTTTACTTTCGTTGAGAATTGACGGTATAAGTGTTTTTATTTATGTTACTCTGTGGCAGTGTCACTGTGGTTGCGATGTCTGCCATACCTAATATCAAAAATATCTTTTTAATAACCAGATGTCTGGGTCAGCTTGCGCTCATCTTGGCTAATTTTGAGGTCATGAAGTTAATGACCAGACAAATATCAAACAACTTGCTGGCTAGAAGTCTAGGTACCAAAAACTGGCGTGAAAAAATGATGGGAAAAATTCAAAATACCCCCCAACCTTTACACCAAAATTCAATTAGACTCCCAACCTTCTAAAAACTTCAATTTTACTCCCAACGTTATCTTCCGTTAATCAAAATGCCCCCTTCCGTCCGAATGACTAACGAATTTCGTTAAAAGCTCCGTTAAATAGCGTCCCGATCGAATTTCGATAATCCGAGCCGTTCAATGTGTTCAAAACGTGATTTTAAGGGTACTTGTAAGAAATCGGCAAAAATATGACTGGGAAGGGCTTCATCTAAACAGTTTTTTTATCAATAGTTCAATAAAAAAATGTTCAAATGAAGCCCTTCCTGATCATTTTTTTTGTTGATTTCTCGTGAGTAACTTTAAAATCACATTTTGAACACATTGACTGGTTCGGATCATCGAAATTCGATTGGAAAAGGGGAGGTGCGGATTGATCCGGATTTTGTTCAAGTTCGGACATCCGGATTTTGCTTCGGTCTGCACCTCCCCTTTTCCGATAGAATTTCGATGATCAGAACCGTTCAATATGAAGAGAACATGATTTTAAGGGTACCCGTGAGAAATCAACAAAAAAAATGACCGGGAAGGGCTTCATCTGAACAGTTTTTTATTGAATAGTTCAATAAAAAACTGTTCAGATGAAGCTCTTCCCGGTCTTTTTTTCCCCTGATTTCTTGAGGGTACCCTTAAAATCACGTTTTGAACATATCGAGCGGCTCGGATCATCAAAATTCGATCTGGACGATATTTAACGGAGCCTTTAACGAATTCCGTTAGTCATTCGGACGGAAGGGGGCGTTTTGATTAACGGAAGATAACGTTGGGAGTAAAATTGAAGTTTTTAAAAGGTTGGGAGTCTAATTGAATTTTGGTGTAAAGGTTGGGGGATATTTTGAATTTTTCCCAAAAATGATCCATGAAGTAAATGGATCAAAATCCTAGACGTTCTGTAGCCTGTAGGGCTCTTTGTGGGTTCTTGCCAGGTCTACTTCTATGATTGAAATTGTTTACGTTTTAGAGCTTGTTGATCGGATGTCATTTGATATGTATTCGAAACACACCTATGTTAAAGAAGTAGTCCTACTATCTTTTTTTCTCAGTATGAATGTGTTCTAATTCTTCTGAAAACATTTCAAATGAAATCGATCAAAGCAGGCCTGGAAAGGGTGCACAAAGGGCCCAATAGGACCGTCGAATCCTTTTGGGGACTAGAGAGAATCGTAATCTTAAGTAAATTGTGTGGTCCAGATTCACTTGGGTCGTTTAGCAGGTATACTTTATGAACGGTTATTTAGTTAATTTTTTTTTTGTTGTTCCCAATTCTTGAACCATAAAATTGCTCTTTTGCTGGATAACACTAAATGGAAACAAGAAATGCAAAACATATGTGTAATCACTAGAATGAAGAATAATGATAGAGCTAAAGATAGATGTCATCTAGGCATGACTTGGGACATAGTTGCAAAATTAGCTGAACAAATTTCTTCCCGTGGCTTGTGATGATTTTCTTCATCCATATCAGTTTTAGTTGAAAAGGCAGGCCTTTTAGGTGCTGACACATCTTCAATTTCATTTTTCAGCATCGAGTACACTTCCAACATGGTTGGTCTATCTTCCCATTTTTCTTGGACGCACAAAAGCGCGACTTGCATGCATCGCAGGAGTTTACACCCCGAATTTGTATCATCCATTAGTGGATCCATGAACTCCATGCTTTTGCCGTCTTTCCACAATTCATACGCCTGCCCAAAAATATTTATCATATAACCTTTGGTGTTGACATGCGAAAGTTTGAACCACAGCCGTGATAGGAGTCATTGTTTAAGTGATGACTTACGTATTCTAGGAGGTGAAGGTTGTCCTGACCATATAGAAATGTATTCTTCTTTCCACTTATGATTTGCAAGAGTAGAACTCCAAAGCTATAAACATCATATTTGGTGGAGTATATGCCTCGTTTTACGTACTCTGGAGGAACGTAACCGCTGCAATTCAGGAGTCAACATCGCCATTTTTGTTTACTATAATACACATCTAAGAGATTTGAGAATAGATTCACTTACTATGTTCCAACAATCCGGCCGGTGTTTGCTTCATGTTCATCTTTCTGAAAAATTCTAGCTATACCGAAATCTGCAATTTTAGGTCTCATGTCATTGTCGAGTAAGATGTTGCTAGCCTTCAAATCTCTGTGGATTATTGTGAATCTTGAATATTCTTGAAGATATAGAAGCCCTTGAGTCACACCTTCAATGATATGAACCCATTTCTCCCAATCCAACAGTGCCCGTCTAACCGAATCTACATCATAGAAATTAAGAAGTCACCACTCAATAAGTCAGGTAGGAGCTGGAGGAGCAGGTTAGACTTCAACTGATCATGATTTCATTCAAGCTTGAAGGTATGTAGCACAACATAGCAACCTCTTAGTGAAACTCTTTTAGCCTTTTAGGCACAAACACATCGAATTTAGATACATGCCCTTCTGGATTGCTGTGGATAAGTAATATTGCGGGATAACATACGGCAAAATATTAGTTGTACCATGTTTGTTTGGGGTTTGGATAAGGAGAGAATTGTTTAGACTGTTGGAAAAAGGAGGGATATAATATGGATGGACTTAATCTCAAGAGTCCATGGAGCGTGTTCTGTAGCGATTGTAGTTGTTAATGTCTGTTCTTTGTTCAGGAATCAGGTATTGTGGTTTCGAGTGTTTGTTCTTTCATTTCTTATAAAAAATCTTAGTACTGAAGCGATGCCTAGAGAGGGTATGGGCCAGGAAGGGTTTTGTTAGGGCAAATAATTACTGGTATAGAAGGGGAGTGTAAGAGATTGCGCACCATACAGGTAGAAATCCAAACTTTTGTTAGGCATGTACTCATAGATCAGCAGCTTTTCTTCCCCTTCAGTACAAAACCCCAAAAGTCTTACTAGATTGACGTGTTGAAGTTTTGCAGTGAGTGTTAGCTCATTTATGAACTCCTCTTGCCCTTGTTTAGAAGATTCCGAAAGTCTCTTCACTGCAACTTCCTGTCCATCTTGCAATCTACCCTGCAAAATCTCACTTGGTTAGTGTTAGCAATTGAATAGATGGCAAATTTGTGATGCCTTCAGCAAATGATTACTGCAAGTACCTCTAACCTGAACTTTTTTCATCTATATATTCTACTTTATGCTCTCATATTGAAAAGCACTGCAAGCAAATGCATAATCAACCAACTCTGGTGTTAAGGCAAGTCGATATGACACCTGTCCAATTCTTTCTGTGATTTCTAATGGCCTAATATAACGTGGATTTATCTTAATTTTCGAAAAGAAGAGTTCCTTAGGTGATACCTTTAAGAAAATTGAGTCTATAAGTTGTACACCACATATCTCCTCTGTTGTACAATACAACTTTTTGCCCTCAGATGCACGGATAGTTAGAAACAACGATACCTAACCCCGTAAGATGTGTTACGCAAGGGATTTAGAGATTTTACTTAGAGGTAAGAAGAATGGTGCGACCTATATACTGGACATGAGGCCAATGGTTGATATGTTGCTTAGAAAACTATCCTTGAGATGCATGGCTATTGGCTTGTCTATTGAAGAGAGATGCCAAATATATAGCTCAAGTTCTTATAGAGGATATACTTTATTCCCACATATCTCCCCAAACGTAGATTCTTGATCATCTCCATCATTTATGATTCTCTAACAATAAGGCCATCATTGTATGGGCCTATTAGGTAAAATGAAAGCACTTTTGGTGGAGTCAGTGGAGAACCACACTTGGTGTACTATATATAAATCTGTAGATATCTAAATAACTGCAGGCTTTTCAACCAAGCCAAGTATGACATATTAGGTAAAATGAAAGTGTCACCCTGGGCATTAGGTAGAGCTCATACCACACAAATTGTTGAAACATGTGCTGCAAACATATTCAGCTAAAGAACACCTTCTCTGATAGGAAATCTGTGGCGGAGTGAGAAAAAATGGAATTTCTAACTGAAGTCTAGCATATATTCCAAATGGAGGGATACTTGAAAGGAAGTAAGGGTAGATACTGCAAAAGTAGGAGCAGTCACAACCAAGGGAACTCGGCCGAAAGGGTTAACGAAAGGAATGTTGCTTGTAGATTCCCCATACAACTTTCTGATGTGGAACATAACTTATTGTTCCTACTTTAGCTTCAAAATGGGAATCCCATACAACCTTCAGATGTGGGACATAACTTTCCTTTAAAAAAAAAGAAAAAATCTTCATCATAAGATTCTGAACAATTCAGATTCATTTGAACTACAGAAAGTGTTTTGCACTTGCAGTACTAAACCTGTGGTGTATGTGTACGTGTTGATTATTTTCCCTAGTCAAAGATTGAATGCAAGGATAGGACACAACATTGTAATCCATGTAGTACCTTATAAACAGGTCCAAATCCTCCCTCTCCAAGCTTATTCTCATGAGAAAAGTTACTTGTGGCCACTTTGATGACAGTAAAACCGAATGCTTGCATGTTCGGATAGCGCGATTTTGTCCTCGTAGCCATTACCCTCATAGCCAGAACTGTAAAAGATGAACAATGTGAATTTGCTGATAGTTGTATTGACAAATCATTTGATGACAACAAATGGTGAACTCTGAAAATTGTAGCAAGTTACCTTTCCATTTGCACAATCTCCTTCGCAAATGCCATGTTAGAGTCCCAAGTAGGAGAGTGACTGCAGCAATTGTAGGTAGCAGAATAGCCAATAACAATTGGTTGTTTCCTTGATCCTTTCCTTCCTCTTGAGCTGCAGTGGTAGGTTTATTGCCTTTGTGATAAGTATGTTTTAGAGACTCTTGACAAGCACAGTGCAGCAAAGTATGGAAAAATTTCACTTTTGCCTAAAAGTGACTATTTGATTCAATATCCCTAACTTGGGGTTTTTTGTTCTCCAAAATATAGATTCAAACATTCATATGGCAAGTGCACAGAGATGGTTTGCCTCCATATCTGAAAGTAAATTCTTCCTTTATAACAATACTATGATATATAAACCAAACAAAATCAAACCTGGGGTCGGTTACATGATGTTACTTGTAAAATTTTACCTGCCTTGGAAAGCACCCAATTGTCATCATTGGGGACGTGATATACTATGTAACCCAGAAGCCCTTTCTCCCTCGCGTAGGAAACCTTAGTTCTGACAGCCTCCACGTCGTCATAACAGATCCAGATCGAGCTACTAGTAACGCAGTAGTTCGTGACATAAGTGGAGTTATACAATACTTTCTCTCCATAGCATTTCCAAAATAACCTGATATACTTGTAGTTCATCTTCCCATCTTCCCGAATGGTTCCTCTTGCAGGCGATCCAATCCTGTTGTCTGTGGGGTCAACAAGCGTCCACGAGTACCCATAGTATGCTAACCCCAAAACCATCTGTTTGGCAGGTAATCCTCTTCTTATCCATTCTTTAATACCATAATCAGTGTTTAAATTGCTTGAGGGGTCATACAAAGCAGAATGAGCACCTGTGAAACTTTCGTTGGTAGGCGAGTGATAGTCGTACGCTCTGATATTTACCCAATCGAGGTTCCTTCGAATCGAGTCCAGTGGATAACTTGTGGTGTTTTGTGAAGGCATATAATGACCTTCCATTATTAAAATGAGTGGTGATCGGGTGGAATTCTTCGATTCCCTATTTATCGCAGATCTCCATTCATCAAAGAGATTTCCCACATCTGTCATGTTGTTCATGCTTGTGCCCGGTTTGACACCATTAAGCTCCAGACCATCAAAACCATAAAGCCTAGCTCTCTGTATTGATGATTCAATGAAACTACTTCGGTGAGAGGGTTGGCTAGTCATCGAAAAGAAGGTTTCAAAGTTTGAATCTTGAGTCCAGATGGACAGAAGTGTAATGATTGTTGGGTTTTTTAGGCGAACAATATCGGTGAAGGTGGAAAAGCGTGTTTCATCAGGGGGTAAGATTGAGAGCTCAAAAGTGGAAGAGTTGATACGTGCATAAGCACATATGAGGTGAGTGAACAGAGATGAATCTATTTTGGGAACCGGGAATTCGCTGTCGGATAACCAGTAACCTGCTTTGATCCAGGTCTGAGACTCTGAAGAATTCGCTAATGAAGGAAGAAAGAGGAGAAGGGAAATGATGTTGAACAACATTTGAAATGCCTTGAGCTCATGTGGACTTCAACCTTTGAACTATATGTACCATCTTCAGGACTTGAGCCCTTTACGGCTTTACGGTTACTCCCTCAAACCCAATAAAAATTACGGGAAAGTCTATTAACACAACACTATGCACAACAATATGCACAATATGCTGAAGTAACACTGTATCATTCGGCATTGTAAAATGACGTCGCATTCATTGGCCGATGATATGAGATCACCTAAACATGTGCGTAATTCTGCTGGGCATGTGTGTGGTGCAGTCTGTTGGAGGGCAAACTGCTAATACCGTTCCAAAAAGGGGAGCTTCCCCTTCTTTTTCCCAATTAATCAATTGGATATTGGAACGGTATTACTCCAGCAGTTAACAATTGCTAATTGGATTGAGTTGTTCTAATATTCAAAGGCAAATGGGTTGGACTTCCACTAAAAGGAGGAATAAGAAATTGGACGTGCTCGTCTACTACGTGGGCCCAACGTTTGTTAGCTATTTTGACCAACAACAATGCTACATTCACCGCACATGTCCACCGCACGTCACATGGAGCTTACTCCGTCCCCACAGAAATACAGAAAAATATGTATAAATTTTAAAATATTTTTTTATAAAATTTTGTAAAAAATCAATTCCAACGGATATCGCCTATCAGTAGATATGTTTTCTGAATTCATAACCCTACGAATCCAGAAAAAACGCTCAGTTTCGGCCATATGAATTCAGAAAACAGACCTACTAATATCCGTAGGAGCTGATTTTTTACAGGATATCATAAAAAATATTTTAAAATCTTTGCATATTTTTATGTATTTCTGCAGGGCCTGGGATAGGCCCACGTGGCGTGGGATGGACTTAGAGACTAGTGTTGACCAAGGATGGGGCCAATCGTTTGGTAATCATATCTTATTAGGGCTTTTGCAAGTGAATTGAACTGAAGGAAGAAAGGGGCTGCTCCTACCTTCTAGAGATATTCACGGCCTCACATGCAGTTGCTTATAATTGACTGTGATAGGTTATGCTACCTAACACGTGTTGTGCTATTACACGGTTAGTTGGTTAAAATACAATTTGGTTGATAATTTGACTATTAATTTGTCACTTTTCAAAGTTAGTTTCACCTAGAAATTAGGAAATTAAGATCATGTTCGAAGAATCAAAATTAATGACGGAGTCACGATCTAATCTTGATAGGGGCAAAATAAGAAAGACATTTTTTTTTTTCCATTTTTTCCTCTCAAGTTTTTTTTTTTTTTTTGATATGGCATATTGGAGAATTAAATCTCAAGAGGTTGTTGATACCATGTATTAAGTACCGCCGCATCATAATATAATTGCCAATTATAAGATATGCATACTGAAACCCACAAAAATTAAGGTACTGAAAATAGATTGGTTAGTATATTTTGATTTTGGTTGAACTTATTTATTTTACTTTTTTGGTCCCTTAATACTTCTGCCTCTCTTTAAAGGTACCGAAGTGTAGATATGTTGAGATTTGTAGCTAAAATTATTAACAAGCTGATAGTGATATGGATTCGTGAAGTCAAAATGAATGGCCGGATTGGTCGCCTATTACGGTGCAATAGGATCTACCTTTTTTGTTTTCTAAGCAGGGCGGCACGAGAATTTGAATTCAACGGGCAAGTTACAATATATAGACTCTTTATTTTTTGTTGAACAATTAACAAAGATGGTTTTTGTTTTTTTGGATGTTTTATTGAACGGTTTCCACAATAATAGAATGATCCTCTAGAGATTTTATGAATATGTGCTACATTTCATAATTAGTATTAACTTAGAACGGAAATTTCAATTGCGGTTGAATGTTTTATATGTTCTTTTAGAGGTATCACAAATATTTTGAACAAAAAGGGAGTGTGGCCAGTGCCCGAGCTAGACCCATCGTAGGTCCGCCCTTGTTAATTTGTACGTTTTGTTATTCCCATATGACCAGATTGATAAAATATCAAGTAAGAGTTGTTTTCTATTTTTAAGTTGAAAAATGATTTTCACACTTCTTTTTTATCCTCATGCACTTTTTTTTTTTCATTATGCATGTAAAATTACTAAGTTGTCCTTTCTTCTGCATCCACTTTTTAATTTCCCATTGATAAAGGCAAAAGAGAGAGAGGTGCAAATGAATAAAAGGAGAATGTGAAAATTATTTCTAGGCTTCTAGCTAGTGCATGGTACAACAGTTAATTACGAAATACTATAGCAACTCCACTTTTCTTCCTTCACTCTTCTAGTCTTCACTATAGTACTTATTTTTCTAGAATTTTTTGCAAAATTTATGGGTTTTAAACGCCAAGTTTTATCCTCGGGTAATTTTAAAAAAATTCACACTCCTTTATTAATGAATAATTTTTTTTTACCTTTATTTCGATTTCTTTTCTTTTGGTGGTAGGGGTGGGTTAATCAAGTCCGTTATTTATTTCCCTGAATGGGAGTTGTTTGTTCTGTTATTTGTTTCGTTAACGGATTTCAATTGGGTTAGTGTGATTACGAGTTTCTATCCCACTTAATGAAATTCAGATACTTGTATTATTCTACCGAGCATCTCCAGTGGGATAGAACACTGGAGATGAATGGTTAAAATTTTAGCTAGTAAATGAACAAAAAGTGACTCTAATGGACTAGATAAATTGGTCCATAATTAAGCTTATGGCTCAATAGCTCACCCTCTAAATTTAGCCACCAATATATAGACTCATTATATTTTTTTGTGGGCCAACTTGTAAATAAAACAAACAGATTTTTATTTTTCTAGGAATAAAACGGACCTGTTCAAAATGTTGCCGTGCAACAATAGCTACAAAAAACATTGGAGGGCTTCAAAATGGAAGATTGCTCTTTTCTGCTCTTGCTTTGCTTTTTCATGTCAACTTTGTGTCTAAGAAATATTTCAATTCATCTCCTTCACAATGGAACATAACCTCCTTTTTTTTTTTTTTTTTCATTCTAGGTTTCGATTGATTTTTTTGCTTAAGATAATAAAATTTAGCTAGTTCATAAGGCCCCGTTCCCGAAAGGGAAATAAGTACTTATTTTTTAAGAAGGCAATTTCAGGCTCAAAAATCATGTGCTTACGCAAATAATTTCCCTATTAATATGGATTTTGTTTGATAGATCTCATTGATATCTTTAATACGGTGCAAAAAAATTGAAAAATTATTTTTCATTTACATTATTTTTGAGTTTGAAAATGTGAAATGAGTACTTATTTTTTAAGAAGGAGTTCTGGAACAGAGTCTTAAGTGGGTTCTATTTATATCAAAAAACTACCAATTGGAGACGCTCTTACAATGATAAAAAAGATAGAGAAATAGTTATTGTTGTATACAAATGCTGCCGTGAGAGACAAGTCGACACTAATGGCTATGAAAGCGTTGTAAATGGGCCTCTTTTATTTGACCTCTCAATGCTAATATCGTTTTCATTTTCCCTATTGAACTGGACTTGGCATAAACCACCTTTATAAACAAAACGCTTCCATAATTATGTAAGAAATTGTGCATTCCTACATTTTTTTTTCTTTTTTGTCAATCGATAGGAGAGATCATTTTACATCATGTATGAATTATGAAGTCCGAACCCGGAATACTAAATCAATTGTGCAAGTCCATGAAACAACTAAACCCAACAACTCGGCCAATACAAAAAATAAGCCCATTGTGGGGGAAGAAACAAAGAAAGAAATGAAAAGCCCCTTCAAGGGAAGAACGCTCGCACGCAGGTGAGAGATTCAAACTCCTGACTTCCTAGTGAGATGCATTCTTACTTTATTAAGTAGAATCTGTGGCAATTTTTCTTCTATTTTTCCATATGATAAGAATTATTGTAGGTGCCTAGCTTATTCGTAATCGATCCGAAAATGAAACTAGTAGATAATGTGGAGCCTTTCGCAAATATGGAAAAACAATGGGGCCTAAAGCAAGTTCTTCACTTGACTTTCATCACAACAATACAAAAGGAGCAAACAAAAATTACAAGAACTATTCCGATCGATCAAAAAAAAAAAAAAAATTACAAGAAAGTGTAATAAAAATCATAATGGGCGTGACAATGAGTAACAACAATTGAAATAACATAAACCATAAAGTTTATTAAAATTAGGTTCTTAAACATTTTACGTTTTTTAAATTCTACTTAATAATCTAATTGTTTTTGATATATTTGCAATTGTGAATTTATTAGGACTATTTCAAATATATATAACTTCTTCAAGTAGTTTGTGAAAAATTAAAATATGTACCTCGTCTTCTTCTATGATAGTAATGTATTTGTTTTTGTAAATTTAAATTCTACTCATTGTTTTTGTTTTTGTAACCTCTTTCTTTTGTTAATATTGAGCAACTACGAGAGAGCAAATAGAGATTGTTATAGAACTGATAATTTTTACTAATTATTAAATTATTACGATCATAATGATTAAATTGATCTGATTGAAACTTTAAAGACTAAAATAAAACTTGAGTAATTCTTTGAAGATTGCCGAAAGATATTCTTCTCTCACGATCCTAAAGTCTCACATCGCCTAAGCATGAGCTTAATCTAGTGGATATAATTATAAGCTTTTGAGCACCCTCTCCTTGTAAGCCAATTTTCAATGGTGAGTTCTACTCACGAATTTGTATCATTGATATCAGAGCCAGGTTCCATGTTGCAATTCGACCCAAGAACGACTTGGTCCTGAGGCCTGACCCTAGCTTGATCCCTAGAATGGGCTGGATCTGACCAGAGTTGTCCTATAGGAAATCGATCTAGTCTGGCAGAGACTGGACCATGGACTAGGCTCGAGCCCGGTTGGTTCGGCCCAAATCCCATAACCCAGTCACCCAAATGCCCGTTATGGGATTTAGGAGTATGATTAGGGTTGATAAGCAATACAATTTAGAATCTAAAAATTGCAACAGAATCTGAAACTAAAATTTAAAATCTGTATTCATAATTATCACAATTGCAAGAGAATAAATTCTTTGCAGCGTCGGTGTAAACATTTGTTTCCTTCAAATTAATTACATTGCGCTACGATGCAAAACAGTGGTCCCAATCAATAAAACATGGCGACGTGGCGCAATATAATTGATTTGGAGGAAACAAATGTTTACACCGGCGGTGTAAAAGAATTTAATCTTTTATCGCAAACACCCTCTCTTATGGAAGAGAAAGTAATCAAACGGAAATGTCTTGTGAATGGCATTGGCACCTAGTGGGCCCCGTTCATGCTAGTGATTAATTTAAACACCACAACTTTTTGGTTTTGTCCTTATTTAAATTTTTTTCGCATTTGTTAGTTTTACTCTAAACTTTTAAGTGATATGGGTTCGTCTTGACGAGAGAAACCGGAAAATTAAAAAATTATGACTTTTATACAAGTATTATGAGTGGAGAAACATAGATAGAGAAATGAAAGTAATCCTCCCTCTGTTCCAAAATATTTTTTGGTCCGCAAAACGAGAACGTAAAAATAATACAATTTTTGTAGAAAAAAATTCAAAATTTTTTCAAACAATTTACTAGATATCAACGAGTTCTTTTAATGTATGAAATAAACTTAAATTTTTTCTTAAAAGAAATTCATTATTTTTTAGTTTTCGTTTTGCGGATCACACTGGAGGTAGTAATTGTTTAAAAATTTATTAGGGACGGTTTGCATAGAGATAATTCCAAATCCAAAATTCCCAAAATATTTCGCGGCCATATGTAATTTCACGCGGCCAATGATAATTAAAAGCGACGAAGTGTAATTTCGCGCGGCCAAAAGGCATGTAAAACACGAAAGAATCGTTTACAGTGATCCCGCTTTCAATATTTCGTGGCCAGATGCAATTTCATGCGGCCAAGAGTAATTACAAGCGGCCAAGTGTAATTCCGCGCATCCAAGAGGCATATAAAACACGAAAGAATCGTTTATAGTGATTCCGCTTTCAATATTTCATGGCCATATGTAATTTCAAGCGTTTAACTGTAATTAAAAGCGGCCAAGTGTAATGAAGAGCCGCCATTCAGTGTGGCCAAGAGACATGTAAAATGGTTTCAGATATGCAGATAACCCAACAGATTGAAGACATTGGATCGACGACAATGGACGAAGTAAATCTGATCAACATTTGGCTCCCAATCCCACCTTCACTTTCTAAGGTTAATACGGAAAATTCTCTCTCCATTTTCTTGCATTAACTGTTTGGTTGTACTTGCACATAATATGTTCGAATAAATGTCTATTAGAAACTCCCTTCAGTTATCCCTGGACCAACACCCTTCATTTCAACCAACAGTCTCTTATCTTGATTTTGCTTTCTATGCTTGCCTAATTTGCTACAATGTTATTCTGGGTTCTATGAAGAATTTGTTTTTCTCCTTATGTTAGCTTTGTCAAGTCGATTAACTTTGTCTTGTTCTGAATTTGTGGTAGTTATACTTACTTTCGTTGAGAATTGACGGTATAAGTGTTTTTATGTTACTCTGTGGCAGTGGCACTGTGGCTGTGATATCTGCCATACCTAATATCAAGCATTTTTTTCAACCAATAACAGGATGTTCGGGTCAGCATGGGCACGCACACCTTGGCTAATTTTGAGGTCATGAAGTTAACAACCAAACAAATATCAAACAACTTGCTGACTGGAAAGTCTAGGTACCAAAAACTAGCGTGAAAAAATGATCCATGAAGTAAATGGATCAAAATCCTAGACGTTCTGTAGCCTGTTGGGCTCTTTGTGAGTTCTTGCCAGGCCTACGCCTATGATCGAAATTGTTCACATTTTAGAGCTTGTTGATTGGATGCCATTTGATATGTATTGGAAACACACCTATGTTAAGAAAAATGGATTCCGATTCAGTCCTGCTATCATTTTTTCTCAATGTGTTCTGATTCTTCTGAAAACATTTCAAGCGAAATCGATCATAGCGGGTCTGGAAAGGGCGCACAAAGGGCCCAATAGGACCGTCGAGTCCCTTTGGGGACCAAAGAGAATCGTAATCTTAAGTAAATTGTGTGGTCCAGATTCACTTGGATCGATTAGGAGGTATACTTTATGAACATTTATTTAGTATTTTTTTGTTCCCAATTCTTGAACCATAAAATTGCTCTTTAGCTGGATAACACTAAATGGAAACAAGAAAAACAAAACATATGTGTACTCACTGGAACATATGTGTAATCACAAGAACGAAGAATATTCTGCATAATGATTGAGCTAAAGATAGATGTCATCTGGGCATGACTTGGGACATAGTTGCAAAATTAGCTGAACAAATTTCTTCCTGTGACTTGTGATGATTTTCTTCATCTATATAAGTTTTAGTAGAAAAGGCAGGCCTTTTAGGTGCTGACACATCTTCAATTTCATTTTTGAGCATCGAGTACACTTCCAACATGGTTGGTCTATCTTCCCATTTTTCTTGGACGCACAAAAGCGCGACTTGCATGCATCGCAGGAGTTTACACCCCGAATTCGTATCATCCATTAGTGGATCCATGAACTCCATGCTTTTGCCGTCCTTCCACAATTCATACGCCTGTCCAAAAATATTTATCGTATTAACCTTTGGTGTTGACATGCGAAAGTTTGAACCACAGCCGTGATAGGAGTCATTGTGTAAGTGATTACTTACGTATTCTAGGAGGTGAAGGTTGTCCGGACCATATAGAAATGTATTCTTCTTTCCACTTATGATTTGCAAGAGTAGAACTCCAAAGCTATAAACATCATATTTGGTGGAGTATATGCCTCGTTTTACGTACTCTGGAGGAACGCAACCGCTGCAATTCAGGACTCAACATTGTCATATTTTTTTTACTATAATACATGTCTAAGAGGTTTGAGAATAGATTGACTTACTATGTTCCAACAATCCGGCCGGTGTTTGCTTCATGTTCATCTTTCTGAAAAATTCTAGCTATGCCGAAATCTGCAATTTTAGGCCTCATGTCATTGTCGAGTAAGATGTTGCTAGCCTTCAAATCTCTGTGGATTATTGTGAATCTTGAATATTCTTGAAGATATAGAAGTCCTTGAGTCACGCCTTCGATGATATGAACCCGTTTCTCCCAATCCAACAGTGCCCATCTAACCGAATCTACATCATACAAATTAAGAAGTCACCACTCAATAAGGCAGGTAGGAGCTGGAGGAGCAGGTTAGACTTCAACTGATCATTATTTCATTCAAGCTTGAAGGTATGTGGCACAACATAGCAACCTCTTAGTGAAACTCTTTTAGCCTTTTAGGCACAAACACATTGAATTTAGATACATGCCCTTCTGGATTACTGTGGATAAGTAATATTGCGGTATAACATACGGCAAAATATTAGTTGTACCATGTTTGTTTAGACTGTTGGAAAAAGGAGGGATATAATCTAGATGGACTTAATCTCGAGAGTCCATGGAGTGTGGTCTGTAGCGATTGTAGTTGTTAATGTCTGTTCTTTGTTCAGGAATCAGGTATTGTGGTTTCGAGTGTTTGTTCTTTCATTTCGTAAAAAAATCTTAGTACTGCAGCGATGCCGAGAGAGGGTATGGGCCTGGAAGGGTTTTGTTAGGCCAAAAAATTACTGGTATAGAAGGGGAGTGTAAGAGATTGCGTACCATACAGGTAGAAATCCAAACTTTTGTTCGGCATGTACTCATAGATCAGCAGCTTTTCTTCCCTTTCCGTACAAAACCCCAAAAGTCTTACTAGATTGACGTGTTGAAGTTTTGCAGTGAGTGTTAGCTCATTAATGAACTCCTCTTGCCCTTGCTTAGAAGATTCCGAAAGTCTCTTCACTGCAACTTCCTGTCCATCTGCAATCTACCCTGCAAAATCTCACTTGGTTAGTGTTAGCAATTGAATAGGCGGCAAATTTTGTGATGCCTTGAGCAAATGATTACTGCAAGTACCTCTAACCTGAACTTTTTTCATCTATATATTCTACTTTATGCTCTCATATTAGAAAGCACTGCAAGCAAATGCATAATCAACCAACTCTAGTGTTAAGGCAAGTCTATGACACCGGTCCAATTCTTTCTGTGGTTTCGAATGGCCCAATATAACGTGGATTTATCTTAATTTTCGAAAAGCAGAGTTCCTTAGGTGATACCTTTAAGAAAATTGAGTCTATAAGTTGTACATCTCATATCTCCTCTGTTGTACAATAAAACTTTTTGCCCTCAGATGGACGGAATGGATAGTCAGAAACAACGATACATAACCCTGTAAGATATGTTACGCAAGGGATTTAGAGATTTTACTTAGAGGTATATGAGTAGCGCAGATAGAAGAATGGTGCGACCTATATACTGGACATGAGGCCAATGGTTGATATGTTGCTTGGAAAACTATCCTTGAGATGCATGGCTATTGGCTTGTCTATTGAAGAGAGATGCCAAATATATAGCTCAAGTTCTTATAGAGGATATACTTTATTCCCACATATCTCCCCAAACGTAGATTCTTGATCATCTCCATCATTTATGATTCTCTAACAATAACGCCATCATTGTATGGGCCTATTAGGTAAAATGAAAGCACTTTTGGTGGAACCACACTTGGTGTACTACATATAAATTTTTAGATATCTAAATAACTGCAGGCTTTTCAACCAAGCCAAGTATGACATACTGTATTAGGTAAAATGAAAGTGTCACCCTTGGCATTAGGTAGAGCTCATACCACACAAATTGTTGAAACAATGCTGCAAACAAATTCAGCTAAAGAACACCTTCTCTGATAGGAAATCTGTGGCGGAGTGAGAAAAAATGGAATTTCTAACTGAAGTCTTACATATATTCCAAATGGAGGGATACTTGAAAGGAAGTCAGGGTAGATACTGCAAAAGTAGGAGCAGTCACAACCAAGGGAAATCGGCCGAAAGGAATGTTGCTTGTGTTTATTATTCCTACTTTTAGCTTCAAGATTCCCCATACAACCTTCAGATGTGGAACATAACTTTTTGTTCCTACTTTAGCTTCAAGATGGGAATCCCATACAACCTTCAGATGTGGGACATAACTTTCCTTTGGCAACTATATGACTCAAAAAGATATAGCTTTAAAGAAAGGCACAATTTCTTGTTCTTATTCTTCATCTTAACCAATTTAAAAAAAAATATAATCTTCATCTTAAGATTCTGAACCATTCAGATTCATTTGAACTACGGAAAGTGTTCTGCACTTGCAGTACTAAATCTATGGAGTATGTGTACATCTTGTTTATTTTCCCTAGTCAAAGATTGAATGCAAAGATAGGACACAACATTGTAATGCATATAGTACCTTATAAACAGGTCCAAATCCTCCCTCTCCAAGCTTATTCTCATGAGAAAAGTTACTTGTGGCCACTCTGATGTCAGTAAAACCGAATGCTTGCAGGTTCGGATAGCGCGATTTTGTCCTCGTAGCCATTACCCTCATAGCCAGAACTGTAAAATATGAACAATGTGAATTTGCTGATAGTTGCATTGACAAATCATTTGATGACAACAAAAGGTGAACTCTGAAAATTGTAGCAAGTTACCTTTCCATTTGCACAATCTCCTTCGCAAATACCATGTTAGAGTCCCAAGTAGGAGAGTGACTACAACACTTGTAGGTAGCAGAATTTCCAACAGCAATTGCTTGTTTTCTTTATCTTTGCCTTCCTCTTGAGCTGCAGTGGTGGGGTTATTCATTTGCGATAAGTATGTTTTCAGAGCTATTGCGTTCAGTTTTTCAACATTTCTGATTTTTGCTGGACAAGTAGAGTGCTGCAGAGTATGCAAAAATCTCACTTTTGCTTAAAATTGACTTGAGCGATCAAATTACTAATTTGGTGGTTTTTTCTTGTCCAATAAACAGGTTCAAACATTCATATGGAAAGTTGACAGAGATGGTTGCTTGATTTGCTTCCATATCTGTAAGCAAATTCATCCTTTTACAATATGATAAACCAATCAAACCAAGCTTTTAAGTCCAAGTAAATTGGGTCGACTACATGATGTTGCTATAAAATTTTACCTGCCTTGGAAAGCACCCAATTGTCATCATTGGGGACTTGCCATACTTTGTAACCCAGAAGCCCTTTTTCCCTCGCATACGAAACCTTAGTTTTGATAGCCTCCACATCATCAAAACCAATCCAAAACGAACCAATTACGCAGTAGTTTGCTACATAACTCGCGTTATACTCCACTTTCACTCCATAACTTCTCAAATATGACTTGATGTACTTGTAGCTCATCGAACCATCTGCCGTAATGGCGCGACCTCTGGCAGGTGATCCAATTGCATTGTCCTTGGGGTCGACAAGTGTCCACGCGTACCCATGGTATGCTAACCCCAAAACCATCTTTTTAGCAGGTAATCCTCTCCTTATCCATTCCTTAATTCCGTAATCTGTATTTATATTGCTCGAGGGATCATACAAAGCAGAATGAGCACCTGTGAAATTTTCTTTGGTAGACAAGTGATAGTCATATGATCCGATATGTACCCAATCAAGGTTCCGTTGAATCGAGGCCATCGGATAACTTGTAGTGCTTTGTGATGGCAAATAATGACCTGCCATTGTTAAAATGAGCGGTGATCGGGTGGAATTTTTCGATTCCTTATTTATTGCAGATCTCCAATCATCAAACAGAATTCCCATATCTTTCATGTTTTTGGTGCTTGTGTCCGGTTCGATACCATAAGGGCCCATACCATAAAGCTCCAGCCCATGAAACCCATAAAGCCTAGCTGTCTGTATTGATGATTCAATGAAAGAAGTTCTGTGAGAGGGTTGGGTAGCCATTGAAAAGAAGGTTGAGAAATTTGAATCTTGAGTCCAGATGGACAGAAGTGTTTTAATTGTTGGATTTTTTTGACGAACAATATCGGTGAAGGTGGAGATGTATGTTTCATCAGATGGTAAGATTGAGAGCTCATACGTGGAAGAGTTGATATGTGCAAAAGCACATGTGAGGTGGGTGAACAGAGATGAATCTATGTCAGGAACCGGGAATTCGCTGCCGGAATACCAATAACCTGCTTTGATCCAGGTTGGAGCCTCTGAAGAATTTGCCAATGGAGGAATTAAGAGGAGAAGGGAAAGGATGTTGAACAACATTTGAAGATGGCTTGAGCTCATGTGGTCTACAGCCTTTGAACTATATGTAGCATCTTGAGGAAAGGCTCTTAGAGCATCTCCAATCCAATACTCTATTTGAGAGTATCAAAATACTCTCTTTTATTCATAAAGTGATTTTAGAGGAAATCACTATTCCTATTTACTCCAACCACAAATCCTCTATTTTTCCCTCTAAAATAGAGGAGGCTTGAGAGGATGGGTTGGAGGAGTTTCATACTCTCAAATGAAGGAATAGAGCATGGGTTGGAGATGTTCTAAGGATACAAATGTCATTTTAAAAGGTGAATAGTATTATAGAGGAGATCCTCCATATTTTCTCTCATCCTCTAAATATGGAGGATCAAAATCCCATCCTCTCAAATAGAGGAAGCTTGAGAGGATGGGTTGGAGGAGTTTTATACTCTCAAATAGAGGAATAGAGCATGGGTTGGAGATGCTCTTATATTGTTATCTGTCTTTTCAATGTGTCGGTGTATGAATACCAAGAATATTATTGAAATTTACAGTTCTCTCACTCTTTCTCTTGAAAAGGTTATCTCAAATTACATTAGTAATAGGCCTTGCGTGTAAAGGGTCTTGTACCCATGACTCAAAATATCCTTGCCGAATTACATGAAAAAAATTGCCCAAAGTGAGAAGAAAAATATTCTGATAAAGACTTTCCTCACTAATATCATCTTGTCATCTTTCTTTTTCACCCGACTTAAACGTGAACTCTTTTCCACATGTTTCGTGTACGTGATCACTCGTGACTCATCAATAGCTATTTCTACAATTGTGGACCAATGACAAGCAATGCATTTGTGGGTGCGCCAATGTGAAAGTGAAAACGCCATTTATAAAAACATCTTAACCTAATTAAAAATTTACGAGGGCAAAAATTAATAGTAGGAGAAAGATCTTTGGGCATCTCCAGCCCTTACTCTATTATTGAGTTAACCACATGATTTGAGTAAAAATCAATTTTTATTTATTCAAATCCTACACGACACTTATCGTCTTCTATCTAAATTTGTTCTCTCTTCTACTTACTTTCCACTCCAAAGTTAACGCATGGCAATTTTAGGAAAATTGAGTTTGTCCATTAGAATGAGTCAAATGGACATTTGAGTAAAATTTTTGGCTGGAGATGCTCTTACTAGATGATTATGTGACCTCCGTGTGGACTCACGGCTTGAACGGAACCCTACATCTTCATACACAACTCCGAACACACAACTGTGTTCGGAGCCGTTCGATACATTTGAACCCATATGCATTAAATGACTCGAGATGCAGTTGTGTCCGGAGTTAGTGTTGGTAATATTCCTCAGAAGTTTCAAAGATTGGGAACTCTTTGTGGTTTTGATTTAAAGCCAATTTGGTCACGACAATAAATTGTCCCAACATGTGGCCGTGTTAATCATTTCCTGCCTTTGTAGTCAATATAAAGACTTCCTGTCTTTGTAGTCAATTAATAACGATAACTACTCAAACCAAAAATCGGTTCCATTTTGCTTCTTGGAGTCACATTCGGGTGATTTCTTTTTTATTTTTTGAGAAACACTAACGACATAATAGAATATCATAAAATGGGGCGATTCCGGGGAAACTAATTAGACACCTAAAAGAACACCTCATAGTTCCTGATCAAATTTTGATGATCTGTACATCTCAATGTGATCAGAACGTGATTTTAAGGGTAAAGAAATTAGCAAAAAATTAAAATGACCGGGAAAGGCTTGATCTGAGCAGTTTTTAGCTTAGATTTAATGAACGGTTCAATTAAAAACTGTTCAAAATAAGTACTTCCCGGTCATATGTTTTGCTTAAAATCACATTCTTCACACATTGAATAGTTCAGATAATAAAAATTTGATCAAAAACTATGAGATTGAGATTTGAGGTGTTTTTTTTAAGTGTTTTAATTTTTTGAGTGTCCCTTAAACCGTCCCGATCGTAAAATATGAGAAAAACAGTACCACAACCATGAATACAAGACAACCCAAGAAAAGAAAGCCAAATGACAACCAGCACACAACCTAGCAACAACACACAGACCCAACAAGACCATTAACCTGCAAAACAAAAATTAGGACCAAAACATTCGGGTGATTTCATGCACTTAGTTGTGGAAAGTGGGGATTGGAAAATTTATGTAGAAAATACCGTAGTAGGCTGGAAAGCGGGTTGATCATTTGGGTTGGGTAATCAAAGCCCAACTCGGTGCCGACCCAATCGTCCAGATGACCAAAGCCCATCGACGACCGGCGAACAGGTCGCCCGTCTGGTCTCGCCAAGTGTCGCGGCCTTTGTTGCGTACGAAAACATAGATGAGAGTACGGGCCGGCCATGTGTCACCACTCTGGCCTTGCCACGTGGCGCGGTCGTGCAACGTATTGCAGCATGGGACTCCACAATCGTACAGCTTGGCCATGCCGCACCAATCTAGTCTTGCCAAATGGCGCGGTCGGTCACAATCTTCGTGACAAACATAGTGCCTTGGCGATTATTGTGCACGGCGTCTAGCCATGAAGTGGCTGTCCGAAAATGGTAGTCGGTGACGTTATTGCGGCACGAGCCTGGCACGAGCTATTCTGGCCTCCAAGTCAAGGCACTCTTATAAATACAACAGTGAGTCACAAACCCTAGCGAGTTATTCCTTCTTCTCCTGAACTCACCTCTGTGCTTTCCTTCTCTCCAGCTTTACACTAACTTAGTCATCAGAGTGTCTTCCAGCCACCTTTGCTTGGCTAGACACTAACCAGTTGTTCCTTTTGTAGAGCCAGATTGAAGGGGGTTAGCTCAATCCATCCGAATTCTAAGAGATCTTTTTTTTTTTTGTCCTTCGTTACACCTAATCTATTCTCTATCCTAGGAGATTACCCCTAGGATAGAAGAATTCAAGAGAGCGAATTCAACCCGGATTGAACACCACCCCACCCCACAATATGCAACAATATATTACAAGTATCTTACACATTTGACCTCATAAATTACTGTAACAATAATTCTACAACCACACCTACACACACAAATGTGTGGGCCCACACATTTGTGTGTATGGGTGTGTATTTGAGTGTGTGTTTGAGTGTTGTTGTAGAATAATTACTCCGTATTACTGTAAATAGTCCCACACACCTCATAAAATGATAAAAATATATTGCGATATGTTTGACTTCACGGATTTGCAGATATCGCATCCACCCTTAGCCTATGTGCAAATTCCATTTACGTCGAAATTGTCCTAATTATATGTTAAAAGAGCTTGTCTCATGTTGACGAAGTAATTTTTTCAGAACTAAGATCCAATCAGGCGGCTTCTTCCTGTAAAGAGCTTGTATAGTACAAATAAGATTTTGAAATTTCAAGATTCGGGAATTTAATAATTTCTTCGGTTTAGGTTTTGATGGAAGTTTTTTGGATAATGAGTGGAGAGATAGATAAATAAATGAGATTGAATTGAAGGAAAAACTTATGTGAGACCGTGCATAGAGAGAGATTGGGTTTGTGACCCAAAACAAATACATTCTTAAAACATCTATATGTCTAAATAACATATCCAATATCTAGGTGTTCTTAACAAACAAAAAACAACTAATATTAATATCAAAACAACGCGGGATCCTTGGCCCCCATAAGCCCCAACTTGGTTCCATCTCTAGTTGTCGAGAATGTTGTGTGGGAGATTGGTTCATAAGAAAAGTGAAGTGAGGTGAAATAAAAGAAAAGAAAATTTATTTTTGTGTATGTGTTCTCTTGACAAAAAATCTTGCAGGAAAACAATAATTCCTTTCTTTTGGCAAGACTTGTTTCGCAAGAAAGTGTTTTCTAGTGGAAAAGTTGAAACTGTGAATTCTACAACTTTCCTGATGATTAACTGAACACGCAAAAAGTTACAGGGAAGTTGATTTTTTCATCATTTTCTCCATCATGTCCGTGCAACTGAACGGGGCCTGAACTTGCATGGAAGCTAACGCTTCTATCAGCAAAGGAGAAACAGCCTATGTACCACCATTCTCCAGCCCCCGAACATTTCCCAATGGCCCCGTTCAGTTGTCAGGAAAGGACAGGAAAAGATGGTAAAACCAACTTTTCCATAACTTTTCTAGTGTTCAGTTATCAGGAAAATAGTGAAATCCATATTTTTAAGTTTTCTTGCAAGATTTACTTTCTTGCAAAAGTAATCATGCAAAAAGCACAAGATTTTGCGTCACGGGAAAGTGTGGCATCAAAATAATTAACGTACAAGGAAAAAAGAGAATGGCGTCAATTGATTTGCTCACCAAATTGGTACAGTAGTATATTTTTTTAGAAATATTTATTTATCTTGTCATTAGTGTTTAGTTTTGATTTGGTTTGTACTAACTAATTATCATTGGATTTTTTTTTATCAACAACTAATCAAGCACAATTGTTTAACATTTGTTTATTTAGTTATCATCTCCTTATTTTTAAGGTTTTTTTTTTATGGTTGATTATGTCAATTTGAACAGGGAATTTGCATGACCATTCAGATGATAGAAAATTGAATAGAGAATTGCAAACTGATTTTTCCATTTCATGTTAAGACTTTGCATTAGATAAAATACACGTTCCGCATTTGCCAATTTTTGAAATATGGTAGCCCATTATTTAACTCTTAGAGTTACTTTTATTTAGAATTAGCCATGAGAATAAAAATAAAGAAGTTTCTAATAAGGCCCCGTTCAGTTGCCAGGAAAGTACAGGAAATGATGGGAAAATCAACTTTCCCATAACTTTCCTAGTGTTCAGTTGGCAGAAAAATTCTAGGACTTACCAATTTAAGTTTTCCTGCAGGAATTACTTTCCTGCAAAAGTGATCCTGCAAAAAACACAGGATTTTGCGTCGCGGGAAAATGAAAATGAGTGAACACTCACAAATTTTCCCGAAAGTTTCTTTTTTCAAACAAATGAACAATTAAACCTTAATTTTTCTTGCAAAATTCTTTTGTCAAATGAACACTCACAGGAAAATAATTTTCTTTTTCTTTTACTTCACCTCACTTCACTTTTTCTGGGATCCAATTTCCCACACAACTTTCTCGACAACTGAACGGAGCCTAAGTGTATTTTTTACGGCAAATGAACAACCAAACTTAAGTTTTCCTGCAAAATTCTTTTCTCAAATGAACACTCATAGGAAAATAGATTTCTTTTTCTTTTATTTCACTTTACTTTACTTTTCCTGAAAATAACTTTCCTGCACAATATTCCTGGCAAGTGAACGGAGCCAATGGGTTCTTCTGAAAAGACGACATAAAATTCAAAAAAAAGAAAAAAAACTGGCTTTTATATAGACAAAATCATTTTATTTATTGGACAACATATATAAATAGGCAAACCATTGTTATGGAATCAAACATACAAAATTACAAACACTCACTCACAATCTCAAATACACTTACAGCGTACCGTTGGTGGAGGGAGTCCCCTACATGATCTCCTGGGTTTCATCTCCACACACAGTGGAAGGAAATGAAACAAGCAAAGAGGAAAAACTAGATCGATCAAACGACATCTATCTAAACAGAAAACGAAGACAGTCCACCGGACATCGACCGATGCTCTCACGTGAGCAAGAAATTCAAACTTTAAGTCCACAACCATGAAGCTGCACAACACCAAGCATAAAAAATAGTGTTAGGATCGATAATTAATACTGCCTAGAACAAAATCTGAATGGTGCCTAAGAAAGTGGAAAATGAGCTTTGACATGCATCCCTATCATGTTTATTCGAGTGCGTGTTAATGTAATGTTTGGCATGAACGAATTTTTTTTTTTGCCAATATTGTATACATATATTAGCGGGGGTTAGTGGGGTTCGAACCGAGGCCTCCACGGAAGGAGGAAATTAGGAGACAACCAACTACACTAAAAGTGGTTTCTCGGCGTGAACGATTTGTGAAGGCAGAGAAAAGGAAAGTTAAACGGTACGAAAGTAGCAGGAAATAACTTTCAGCTTCAGATCCTCCGTCCGACGTCTCTGTCCTACTTCTCTGTCCTAGTGCTTTTAGGGTTATGTTTTCAATTTTTGGGTTGTTTTGCAATTTCTTGATTAGGGTTCGTTTCTCCAGTGGTGAGTCTAGGGTGATGAAAGAAAGGACGTCAAGCTTTAGTTAAGGTAGAGAATTTGGGGTACAGGAAACATGAATTTCGTAGCCAAAGTTTCACAGGAGAAACAGCAGTGTTGTGATGCAGTCCGGGTTGATTGGTAAGGGTTTTGAGTGAAGCTTTTAGGATATAGTGAAATCGTTTCTTGTGGGTTTACGGTCATAAACCGAACTACGTATATCTTGGTCTCTTTTATTTGTTTTTTTTTCCTGGTTTGATTTTTCGCATATGTTTGGTTTGTTAGTTTTCGCAATATCGTGGCCATCAATGATCGTCGGGTTGCGGTTGAATCGTACGGGGTCCGCCACAGCACAGATAGATAGACAGATAAAAATATGGGAATAATAAATATAGAGAAATTTATTGAAAAATCGTGCACAAAGGTATTTGATTCGCCAAATACATCATTATTGTATAGAAAAGTTTTGAGATCGCAAAATAACAAAAGTGATAAAGGCAAATTAATTTCTTTCTACCAAACTATATATACCATCATGTCCACATAGTTTAGAGGAAACAATTTTGATAAAGGCAAAAGTTGTACACAAAATCATTTTAGGGTCTGTTTGATTAGCGAGAAAAATATAATAGAAAGTGAAAATGATAGAAAGTGAAGTGAAAGAAAAGAAAAAGAAAATATAATTTTTTTTCGCACATCCGTTTGATTAGGATGAATGTTTTGCAAGAAAATAATAGAGAAAATAAAATATCATTGTTTGAAAAGAAAGAAAGTTGCCCAAATTAGAAAAGAAAATGTGGAGAGAAGAGGGTAAAGAAGGGAGTTAGAGTAATTGTTAGAGATTTTCTCAAGAAAATAAAATTTGTTTGTACATTTTATGAGAAAAAGTATGGCAAGCTCTCATGCTTTAAAGGGTTGTACGGAGAAATTCATTTTCTAGGACATTCTTATTAAGTGAACACAAAAAAAGTATATATTTTTCTCTTTCTTGTGTTTTCTACCATTATCTCGCTAATCAAACGGACCCTTAGTGTTTTTTGTAAGAAGAAACGGGATTTATCCGTAAGAAAAGGAGTGTTAAAATCATTTTCCTAAAGAAAATTTTCTCCCGTGTAATTTTGCGAGGAACATTTTCGTATTTCAATACATATTACTCTATGGCTGTGTTCTTGTAAACTAATAAGTCTGAAACTTATTTCAATATCTTTATTTTTTGTAATTTTTTGTTTAACTTTTTGGGGTTAATTATTCATCTCGACAAGACGAATCAAAAAAATATAAAAATATGGACCTATGTTGTAAAAATTCAGATAAGATGATCATTTAGACAAATAAAACAGATACGTTTTTCATTTGCAGTGAACTTTTTTTTTTGCTTTCTTCTATAATTTTTTACTTTTAAGACTCCTTCTGTCGAATCGGATGATTAATCTAAAGAATATGATGCGAATTTAACAAAAATTCAGAAAAAACGAACAAAAGAGTCTCGGCTAATAATCCAAAAAAATGATACGAATCTAACAAAAATTCAGAAAAAACGAACAGAGAAAATAAAAAGTTTACAAGAATGAAACCTACATGCATGAATACTCATCGGGAATGGTGGAACAATAAGCGGTCGAAATTGTAAACTATTTTCACCTTGTTTCGAGATTTTCAAGTCAATGTCACCGGTAACGTTCCAAATGAAGTACCCGCGAATCCCATGGTCCTGAGCATGCCGTATCTTCACCGTGGTCGACCTGGTGTCGTCGTACCCAATCCAGGCAGTTCCGGCGTAGGAGTACGTCGACACCGTCTCCGGGTCATACACCACCGTCGCGTTCTTCTCCCTGTTGAACTTCTCCACCTCCGAGTAACTCATCTTCCCGTCGTCCCCCGGGCCGCCCAGGCCGACGGCCACCGCGGCCGCGCCGATGCCATTCAATCTCGGGTTCTGGAGCGTCCAGGTCCGGCCGAACAACGGCAGGCCCATGACGAACTTGCTCCGGCGGAGCCCGGCGGAGATCCAGGCATCCACCGCGAAGCTCGTCGATTTCCTCTTCCGCGGGTTGTACAGCGCGGCGGGGGCGCCCGTTTCCTTCGGGGTGAACTCCCCGTAGTAGTCGTAGCACATCACGTTCACCCAGTCGAGGTTCTCGTTGATCGACCGCACCGGGTACGACTGGGTCGCCTCCTCCGGGCTGTAGCTTATTTCCACGGTGCTGGCCACGGCTGCGGTCAGCAGGAGCGTTTGATCGTGCTTATCCTTGTTGACCTTGGCCCGCCATTCCTCCAGTAACTTGCCCAAGTTCCTCATGTCTTTTGGGCTTCTGGGGAACTCCCAGTCGAGATCGATGCCGTCGAAACTGTATTTCCACGCCACTTCGATGCACGACTCGATGAAACCCCTGCGCGACTCCCTCGACGCCGCCATCCGGGCGAAGACCTTCGCATTTTTCCCGTCCGCGCTCCACCCGCCGACTGTGAGGAGCGTCTTAGCATGGGGGTTCTTGCGGTGGATCGTCTCCGTGAAGCTCCTGAGCTTTGCTGCCGTCGGACTCGGGTCCGGGACGACGAGCTTAAAAGTATTGCTGTCGGGCAGGAGAAAAGCGTAGTAGAGGTGGGTGAAAAATCTGGTGTCGATGGCCGAGGGAGGGAAATTATCCGCGTCCCATTCAGGCCAGAAACCCCCTTTGACCACCGGTGGAGATGTTGCTCCGACCATGGTATAATTTTTGTGGTGATTGTCACGATGGAAATAGCACAAAGTTCTTGTAGGCCTCCCGATGGTCTTCGGGATAGCCAAATTCACTCCCCAAACTGGTATTTTTATTAGTATAGGACGGTGATAATGCTAAAACTGTTTTTGTTGATATCAAAATTTTAGCGCATAAAAGTCCCTTACACTGCATATAATACAAGTTTTTTGTGTACTAAAATTTTGACACAAAGAAAAACAGTTTTGACATTATTACTTCCTTTAGCGTGTGTTTATATATATATACTAGTGCTTGTCCGTGCCTACGGCACTACGCACCCCGGTTGGAATTGTCCGTGCCTACGGCACTTGCTAGCTAATGGCTCGAACATTAGTGTGTAGTATGTGATCCTCTTTTTGGCACGAAAAAGAATTACCTGTGCTTATGGCACTCCTCCAACTATACATTTAAACTAGCTACAAAGAACTATTAATTTGCTTATGGAATTCCAGTAAATACCAGGTAAAAAAATTTCTAATACAGTTTAACAATTTAACCCGCTTCGAACCTCACCGCCTATCTTATGAAGGAGAGTGTGTCTACACGTGTGTTGAAGGTATATAAATAATAAAGTTTAAAAAAAAGGTCATAAAGGGACAACAATTCAGAATGATCATGACAAAAGAACACAATAAGCTGAATATATGGGATCGAATATCAAAAAAAGTTTTGGCCAGTGGAACACAATAATCATTATTTCTTGGTTGGCCAGTGGGAAAAAAATTCCTCGCCTCGTGGGATTGTATACTGCAACTCTGCAAGTAGTGAATGAGGCTTGCCCCGATCAACCAACCAACTCCCTCCTTGCAATTACGAACCAACCAAATGAAACCAAATACAGTTCAAAAAAAAAAAAAAAAAAAAACGAAACCAAATCAACAAAACCCTAAAATACAGTTTAAAAAAAAAACCCAAATCAACCACAAAGCCGAGAGATCAATGAATTAAGTTATCGAGATGAAGAACCAGAGTGAATCGTAGTTGCCGTAGAACGCCGCAAACAGGGGTGTCAATTTGCTGTTTGGAGTGGAAAAAAAATTTGCCGTTTTTTTTTTTGATCCGGAAATCTGTCGCTTGATATGGCTTCATTAATGCGATGTCAGCTTATTATGGAAAGTTGTAATTGGTATCTGGACCGTTGGATTTGTTTGTATGAGTAGATAAAACTTGTGTGAGGGAGAAATCTGGGCCATTGAAAAGGAATATTCCTAAACACCCTTCTGTTTTATTATATAGATATATATATTCATACAAACATATATACATGGGCCTTCTAATGAGGGTGCCCTTATTTTCGTTATTTTGTGGACTTCTGTTGTCAGTCGTTGGATCGTGTTTTGAATGGTCCGGATCTGCGGAAGATTTATGACCGGTCACAATTAACTTTTCCCTGAAAAAATTTCATTAAAATCCGGACCATTCAAAACCCGATCCAACGGCCAACAGCCAGGTCCGCATTTAACGAAAATAAGGGCGCCCTTATTAGAAGTGCCCTGAACATATGTAAATATATATGTCCTTCAAAAATGCTATGAGTACGTCATTTGAGAACAAATCTTGCATTCCACGGCAACTTGCCACATCAGCATTCGCGCGTGCAAGACTTGTTCCCAAAGTACGTAATCATAGCATTTTTGTAAGTCCTTCAAAGTAATCTTTTAGCCCTCCCATTGGTTTTCGGTTTGTAGCCAATCCACTGTCCCAAATGGTCTTTGAATACTCCATACTTCCAATTTGTTGCGCTTATTTTGATTTTCACAAAATTTAAGAAAAGATCATAATTACATTGATTTTGTATCAATTTAACATTTTACCCTTTTGTAACTAATGATTTTTTGTCAACTTTTCTTGTCATGTCATTGAGATAATGGAGACAAATCAATTTACTCAAAAAAAGAAATAAGGGCATAACTAAGTGGGACGAAGGGAGTATATCTTTAGCCTATACTTCATCTCTATCCCGAAGTTTTAGTCCGTCACGAAGATACATGTAATTTTTCAATCAAAAAAAGGAATTATGTACATAACTTCATAATTTATTCACACCAATTTAAAAAATTAACTTAAATATTTTAGTTTGTTTCATATGTATATAAAAAAATATTCACGAAAGTACTCTATTGTATGATCTAAAAATCACATCTTCATAGCAGACAAAAATTTTAGAATGGAGTCATCTCACTAAATAAACCACAAGATTCTATAAAAAAAAAATTTAAATTCATAAGATTTGATTTATTTCAAATGATTAAAAACATCGAAAGAATTTTTCAATTTTATAGTGATTCCAAAGTGTTTCATTTCAGAATAAAGTTATTCATAGTTGACGATTTATATGATATTGGCTGATTTATTCTTATAGGTCCTACGAGCCATCTTCAATAGTACTATTAAGTTTTTTTTTATTACTATTGTATAACGAAAAATCTTGGTACACTACATTTATTGTATAAATATGCAGCGGAATTTTACTAACAATTAATCAAATTTAATTTTTTTAAAGTCCGCAACGGTGATGTATGACATGTTGCATTATTTATTACACGGGTTCACGTCATTGATTGTATTAAACTTTTAACATATAACCGGCCGGAAACTAACAATTAATCAAATTTAGCTTTTTTGAAGTTCGCAAATAACCACTACAAGAATTTTGGTTTTTGAAGACGAATGAAAATCGTCACAGATTTGCATATTTTTTTGGGTCATATATTTTGCATGTTTAGATTCTATATAACCAAATTTAACTCTTTGGAAACTGGTGAGCATGGTCCGGATTGGTTTGGTTTCATACTAAACCAAGAATCAAATCAATACTTACGGATTATGAATTTAGAAAACCAAACCAACCCACAAAAAACATAAACCAAACCAATCCAAACCATTAAAATACGGTTCGGTTTCGGTTTGAAACCACGGTTTGCTTTGAACTAAGCTATTGTCTTCAAAAAATATTTAAAGTACTTAACATTATGAAGATAAATTAAAAAAATACATTTTAAAACCAATTCCATTCAAATTATTAAAACACACTAATATCAACCAACTAATTAAGAGTAGGATACCAAAAATTGCCTCAAATCTTAAACTAAGAAAATAAAATGCTGGTTAGTCACTAAAATAAACCAACTAAGAATATCAACTAAACATCTTAAGATAGTTTAAACAAATAAAAGGCCAAAAATAATTTCTAAAACTATTGAATTGAAATGAGGCAGCAAAAGTGCAGTAGTAGTAGCATGGTAGAAACCAACTTGTGATATCACTCCAAGTCAGGTTCAAATCATTATCTTGGCATTGAAGTAAATTAAATATTGCGGTGGATTTAATAGAATCAATAAATTAAGAAAGTAGTTGACTAAAGCTCCCATATTTATTGGGTGAATCATAATTAATATATATATATATATATATATATATATATGTAGGTATTATAAGGTTCGGATCGGTTTGGAACCATAACCGTAAATGTGAATCTACAAACCAAACCATATAACGCGGTTTCTAATTTTTTTAAACCATGACCAAATCATACTACTAAAAATCCGAACCAAATCTTTCGGTTTGGATTGGTTTGGACTGGATTCACAGTTTGACGGATTTTTTTGCTCACCCCTACTTTCCATTGGAAAGTACCTAAATGACTGTTTATAACCTATTGTGCTCACTGAATGAAAGTCAACATTACCTTCATTTTTATTGGTTCCTTTTAATTTGTAGGTCCCACTATGTTTAATCATAATTAGCCTTTTTTTTAAACTCGGAAACACATATAGTTAGCATTAAAACCATGGACATGATACAAGATAAAATTATTTGGAATTATTCCTTGCAGGTTGCAACTCAAGGAGTCATGAAATATCCAAACAGATTTTCTTTGCCGGTTTTGCTCTGATGAAGAAGTATTAAATTGTAGATTTCTGCTGTTTAAGCATTTTTTTTTGTCATTCGTTAACTCTAATCTATGTTATTCTATAGGACCTGGGGGAGGGAAATGGGGCTTACGGGAAACATTAGTTTAATCTATGCCGTTCAAGCATTGAATCGTGTCTGTTTTGTGGCCATGTTAGACAATTAAACATAAGTTTAGTGTGTCGACGGGTGACTGGTTCTCATCTGATTGCAAATTCACCGTAATGAATTCATTTGGTTCTCATTGATTGAAAATTCCACGGAATATGCCAGTCATTCGACTTTTGACATGTTCCGTGGATGAATGTTCTAAATTCCACGTAATGATTTCTTCTATTAATTGTAGCGATAACTAACTCAGTCCACTTTGATTTATGGTTTTGAAAGAACTCCAAATCCCAATCCCAATCCCAATTTTACTACTTTCACACGAGCATGAACGGCGAGGAAAATCTCTGTTTGGGTTTTTTCGCGAGTGAGCCCACAGTACATTTTTGACTCCTTCCATATTTTGTGGCTTTTAATGCTTTCATTTCCATAATTTGTATCTCTTAATGCTAACTATGGCCAAACTTGATAGGAGCTAAGTGAGAATTAAGTAACCAATGAAAGTGAAAATAACGTTCGCCATTATTTGCTGAGGATAATCAAAATCAGACGCATTGTGTTACTGATTGATGTGGCTTTTAATTAATGCTTTCATTACATGTTTGTTAGAAACTTAGGGGAAATAATATAGAGCAAAGTCCACTTTGACCCCATGTGGTCATCGCCATGTGCGGATACCCCCCTCATGGTTCAAAACTGACCACATAACCTACCTTTAGTTTTAAAAACGTGCGGATAGACCCCATGCTGTCATGTTTTCCATCCATATTAACGGAAACAACATTAAAAGACTAATATACCATCATCATATCTCTTGATTCTTCTTCTTTTTTAAATCTAACTACACCATCTCCTATGCCAAAAATTGAATCCAAGCCGTTGATATTGTAAATTTTGACGAGTACTACATCTATGCCAAAATTCAAGTCAATCAAAAAATGAAAAGCTCATGGTTGAATCGATTTTGTTATGAAATTAAAAATTAGATCACTAGGTTATTGATGCTTGATCGAGATGATTTTTTACAGAGATACTCTATTCTTCATTTAATACATTATGAATGACTTAGATTATATTCTAGAGGCGTGTGAGATACACCTCCGTTAATATGGATGTAAAATATGACGGCAGGGGGTCTATCCGTATATTTTCAAAACCATAGGTAGGTTATGTGGTCAATTAAACCATGAGGGGGATATCTGCACATGGCGATAACCACAGGGGGTCAAAGTGGACTTTGCTCAATAATATATGTTCAAACATGAAAAGAAGCATACCATGCCATCGCCAACCTTCTTTTTTGGAGAGGAAGAGCAAGAAATGCATTGATAATGAAAGAAAAGTACAACTGTACTGTCACCGTTACAATAATGGAAGACACGCCGGTGACGAGTGAAGACCAAACTAGGGCCTAAGGAATAGAACACAGTGTACAGAGCCGCAAAATACAAAAGACACAACGACTATGCTATCGCCAACCTTCTAAAAGCTACAATTAAGTGTTGAAAAAGTGAAGATAAATCAGGAATGATTAATAGAGAACAACTACCCAAAAGGTTAGGCAGAATTACATGTTAACTTGGCATATGAAACAACCTTCTCAGACAGGCCGGTAACCCCAAAAGTAAGATCCTGGGGTCTCAGGAGATGTTTTGCAACACACTGTTGGGAAGTTAGTTTTTTTTGGTCTGATTAGAAATGATTACATCTTCAACAATGCAACTATTGAGGTTAACAAAGTAGGGGATTTGATCAAGACAAGAGTGCCTATGTGGATAAAGGCTATGTAAGTTGGGGTTCCACGGGGGTATGCTTACGTATGAGCTGAAGAGGTGCAA
Source organism: Rhododendron griersonianum (assembly GCA_018127125.1). NCBI lineage: Eukaryota > Viridiplantae > Streptophyta > Magnoliopsida > Ericales > Ericaceae > Rhododendron > Rhododendron griersonianum. The sequence continues at coordinate 5,741,343 of CM030788.1, read as the reverse complement.
TTGGTCGATGATTAGTGAGGGGAAAGGAGGAGTAATCTTGTGGGGTGAGGGAAGGAGCGAGAGGTACAGAAGAGACAAAGGCAGTGTGTCCCTTGTTTTCTTCCGCGGGGGGTATTTGACTATTTTCAAATTCGAATGGGTGAGGTCACATTTTCTTTAGGGAAGAATGTTCTCCTTCCTCAAATTCAGTGCTCACACACTCTCTCTCCAGAAAAAGTCAGTTCTATCAAATCAGAGGGAATGTCAGGAGTATTTATAGGGCACTTGAGCCTAGGTTAGGCTCAGAAAGGCGCTCCTATAAAACCCCGACATGTGTCCTTCCTGTACCTCTAGGCCTTGGGGAAACTTGCTCTTTCGCGGGAGATCTAGCTCGAATCCCTGCGACGCAACCTCCATCCCAAGCCACCAAGCCACAAGAAACTCCCTTATTCCTGTTGGAGCAAGATCGCGACCCGCGCCGATCGTATTCTCGTCGTGGGGCTCCTCCCGGACCCTGCCTTATGGCCTGGATGGAACCCCAAAGACTCTTTAATCAAATCTTCTCTTGTGAAATCTCAGCGATTCGTGGGACTTCGCCCACGGCCTTCCGCTGCTGAGGCTGTTGGAGCCCATTTTTCCTTCCGCGGAGTGAGTGGACTTCCGCGGGGACTACTCCTCCCGCGGACACCTTCCGTGGGTGCTTCTTTCGAACTTCGTACATGTGTTTCCCTTCAATTGGATGGTCAACCATTCTTCTTTAGGTCAAGGTTTGACCAAAGCTCTTTTGCCGCGCGGGCCCTGCTGCCACGTGCCCATTGCTAATAGGCGGGTCAAACGGTCCTCTGTGGTCAAAGGTTGATAATCTTGACCGCACCTACAGGCTAAGTTTGATATCTATTCGGTAGAGGAGTTTAAGCTGTTTCTTGATGGGATTCAAAAGGTTAAATGATATATTATGAGATTGTGAGATTGTACTGTTTGTGTATTTCTTAAGGAATCCAGACTATAGAAAAGGGGTGTATAGTTCAATTTGGACCATTCATTTTGACAATTAATAGTTCAGATCTGTTGAATATCTTTTACCGGTTAAAGTATACTATTATCGGTAAAAGATTCAAAACAAATCTGGACTATTGAAAACGTTAACCAACGGTTGCAATCACTTGGACTGCACCTCTGCTGTCCAGGTTTGGATTTGCAGACAAACCATATCATTTCTTAAGTTGGTGGGTAGCTATCAACTCTCTGTCGGTTGTCCATTGGTAGCTTGTAAGTTTCTTTTTCCTTGGTTGAGCAGTTCTGTTGCTCTTCCTCTTCTCTTTTTTTCCCTCAACGTATCACTTTCGAGCTTTTATAAAATGTTCTTTTGCCGGGGCAAAAAAGAAGAAGTAAGCTTTTATTCATGATAGAGACTTTGACAATAGCCAGATTACCATCCATCCAAAATCTTGATAAGTCTTCTGCGCATGAAAGTCCACTAAATGTGCAGGATCGCAGAATAGATTAGCCACTTACATTTCCCTTGCATGAAAGGACATGGCGTCAAGGTTTACAACAAGATGAACACAAATCATATAAAAACAGCCAATAAATATATATAAAATACTTATATCATATGAAAACAAAAGTACCAAGATATAAAGAATGAGAAATGATTTTGGCACTCCGAGGGGGTGAATCTTATATTTTGGAGGGGGTGAATTCAGGGAAGCACGTGTGTGTTGGGAAAAAGGCCTAGAAAAGTAGCACATGTTTGCGAGTGGGCCTGGACAGGTAGGGGTCCACAAAACGGGCCAGCCTGGAAGAACCTCTCGTTTATTAATTTGTGAGTTTGATCTTGTTGTACTAAATCTTCTCTTTTAACACGCTTTCCTGCATCGACATCATCGAAAGGCCACATACATTAATTGAGGTGTGATAAAAATAGGTCAATGTATGTGGCCCCAGTTAAATTTGGGGCCCCAATTTCTGTTAGTTGACTTAACAGAAATTCACTATCCTTTTCCTTATAGAATTCTTCTTTACCATCATAAAAGTAAGTTTCTGGGTTCACCAGTATTACTTGGCTAAACTTATTTATAGAATAAGAGGCTTAGAGCATCCGCAATGGGTGTATTATATTTGTGTATCAAAATATTTGTTAAGGTATATGTTAGGATAAAAAATGGGACCCACAAGTGTGTGTTAGGATATATATGAGTACCTCAATGGGTTAGTTAGGAGTGTGTTAACTCTTTAATTCTATAACTTTTACAATGGCTATATCTGTATTGAATGAAAGGCAACGGCTATATCTGTATTGAATGAAAGGATGAAAGGCAACGGTTATGGGTCCCACAAGTTCACTTATTGTTTGTTAGCTTGGTTGTCAAACTTGATAATCATGCTAACACACTACTAGATTTAAGCACACTCTAACACACATGCATTGTGGTACAAAAAATATATTTTTGTTTGCTAAGTCTTAGCATACACGATTAACACACTAGTTAGCACACCTATTGTGGATGCTCTTATTAACCTTTTGGTCCCCAAAGTATTAACTTCGTCTCATTTTCGTTCTCAATCTAAACATTGTTGACATTTGGTCCCCAACATATTAATTTTGAACCAATCAAGTCCCCAACTCTAACGCCGTGAGCCATGTCCGTCAAAATGAGACGTATTTTCGTCATTTCGTCATCTGCCAAGTTTCTGTCAAAGGAAAAACGTAAAAAAAAAGAGAGAAGAAAAGAGCATGTTTTGCGGCGGGAGCAATGGTCGCCGGCTGCCCCACCGTCCTCCTCCCTCCTATCTTCTTTCTCTTCCCCTATCCTTTTTCCCCCTCGTCCCCTATTTGTACTGTTGTACTAAGAAACTCGCCACCACACCTCAAAACCACTCCAAAAAGAAAAAAAAAACACGGTGGTGGCCATTGCTGGAAAATAATTTTCCACTTGAATTGGCCATGGTTTTTTTTTTTTTTTTTTCAGTTGAGAAAAAGCCACGGCAGCGGCCATGGCTGGAAAAGAATAACCCCACATGCTTTTGAATCGAGCTTAAGAATATTCCACTTGAATCGAGCCAAAATCAAAACAAGTTTCAAGACTCGAGAGATCCCCAAAATTTACTCTGTTCCCGCAGCAGGACAAAAACAAAAACAAAATCATTTGTCAAAACCCAAATCAAAAGCATATAACCTACAGATGTGCACGAAAATACTCCACCGCTTCGACGACCCCATCGATCTGCTCTTCTTCCACCTCCTTTCTATTCTTTTTTTTTTTTTTTACGTTTTTCTTGTGACAGAAAATTGGCAGTGGACAAAATGACGGGAATGCCCCTCGTTTTGACGGATGGGACTCACGGCGTTAGAATTGGGGACTTGATTGGTACAAAATTAATATATTGGGGACCAAATGTCAGCAATATTTAGATTGAGGACGAAAATGAGACGAAATTAATACTTTGGGGATCAAAAATGTTAATAAACCAGAATAAGATAAGAAATGTCATGTATAGCAAGTGCTTGCGTCAACTTATTTACATAGAGGATGACGTCAGGATATAATTACGATATTATATCTCTATTATAAAACAGAAGGGTGTGGGGACAAGTTGTTGCAACGGCTCAAATTTGTTTGATCCAAAGGCTGTAGTGCATCCTCCATCCCCTTCCAACCGGGATGCGTAATGCTGTAGGCACGGGCTAGCACTAGTGATTCAATATTCTAACATAGAGGATGCCGTCCTAATACAAAATGGGCCAGCCTGGAAGAACCTCTCGTTTATTAATTTGTGAGTTTGATCTTGTTGTACTAAATCTTCTCTTTTAACACGCTTTCTTGCATCGACATCATCAGAAGGCCACATACATTAATTGAGGTGTGATAAAAATAGGTCAATGTATGTGGCCCCAGTTAAATTTGGGGCCCCAATTTCTGTTAGTTGACTTAACAGAAATTCACTATCCTTTTCCTTATAAAATTCTTCTTTACCATCATAAGTAATATGTGCACCACCACTAACGTAAGTTCCTGGGTCCAGGGTCTAGTGGCGGCGACCGCCACGACAAGAATTTTAGAAAATCAATTATTATATGTAAAAAAAAAATTATGCCCAACGTAAGTTTCTGAGTCCACCAGTATTACTTGCCTAAACTTATTTATAGAATAAGATAAGAAATGTCATGTATAACAAGTGCTTGCGTCAACTTATTTACATAGATGATGCTGTCAGAATATAATTACGATATTATATGATTCGATATTCTAACATAGAGGATGCCGTCCTAATACAATATCATCGATACATTGTGGACATGAAAAGTTGACATCCTATCCCATGATCATCCTTTGCTAAAAAGAGAAATTACATTAATCCCCCTTTAACTATCATTCGGCCACACATTGCCCCCTTTAACTACAAAATCCAACACTTAACCTCCTTTAACCACCATTTAATCGAAAGAGTCAGAAACAGATCTAGAGTATGCCGTCCTAATACAATATCATCGATCCATTGCTGACGTGAATTAAGTTGATATCATATGCCAATGTCATCCTGTGCTAGCATACATTAAGTTGACTCACATTACTTAATAGTTGGGAAAGCATCATATTTAAATCCAATTAAGAAGATGCCTTTCACTGTATCATAGTATTCTTTTATATGTAAAAAAACATTCAACAATTGATTGTATCTCTTTGTATCTATATATACATGCGTAATAAGCCCGTGTTACACTGGGCAGGCTTAATTTTTCAAAAAACAAATGCTCAATCCGAGAGAGAGAGAGAGAGAGATTGATTGGGGGATATTAAATTAATGCTCTGTACTAATGCAGCAATGAGAGGAGATGTAAAATCACTAAATGAAATACTTGCGAGAGATATTTACATTCTGGATAGAGTTTTGGTGGGAAGTTTCGAAGGAAAAAATCCTCTTCACGTGGCTATATCAACTGGGCAAGAAGGTATTGTTGAAGAACTTCTCAAAACCAAACGAGAACTGGCTAAGGTTTTAGATTGGGAACTAGGCACGGCCCTTCACGTAGCATCCGCTAAGGGGCATGTAGGGATTGTGAAACGTTTAGTGGACGTTAGCCCTGGGATGTGCATGACTCGAGATCGAGAAGGCAATAATCCTCTTCATATCGCTGCAATGAACGGTAAGGTTGAAGTATTGAACGAGTTGCTTCAAACCTGCCCCCAAGCAGCTCGAGTTAAGGTGGATCGAGGGGACACCATTTTGCACTTGTGTATAAACTACAATCAGCCCGAGTGTCTGGAAAGGCTGCTAATCCCGTTCGGAGATGAACAATTCGTCAATTCTTTTGATATCAATGGCAACAACATTTTCCATCTGGCTGTTTTTAGTAGACGATTGGAGGTATGTTTCATATTCATGTTTTCCAAGTGTTCTATTTTTGACAAATGTTTTTTATAAAGTTAAAATCATTCCATTCATTAGGATTCCACCCTTTAAAACTGTTAAAGCATCCAACTCCAAATCAATTCGCAAAGAGTAGAAAGGCCGCCCAGGCTGATATATTAGTTTTTGGAGGAGATAATTAACCGATGTGGGACAAACTCTAACAAAAACAACGATGCGAACAAATAACAGTTCCAGCAACAAAACATAGAAAATCAAGATAGGAAACTAATGTCTATGAGGTAGATACAAGTCTAAAAGCTCCCTAATACCAAATTATTCAATCAGAGTGTGGCAAAAAAGAAATGTGGAATCTCATCCAAAAAACACCTTGGTGATAAAAGGAGAAATCCAGAGAGATGAGAGGAAAACAGGGGAAAACGCAAATAGAGAGAATAACGCCCAAATTGGTTCGGTTTGGTTTGAGAGTATCCCGCCCTTGACTCATATTTGAAGCCCTAACCACCGTCCTCCGCCGCTCAACGCTGCCGAAGCTCAACAAATCAGGTTTAAGTCGGGTATTGGTTGACAATGACAACGAGTTGACGACGATGATGAGCACAACCCACTTCCGGCAACGTATCCTTGCTTGAGTTGAGACGACAACCACGACGACGGGGTACTTCCATCGACAAACACCACCACAAAGCAGCCGTGAAGGATTTGGTGAAGGACCAAAAGTGGTGAAAAGTTTGAGTAAAATCCAAATTAATTTGGTACGAGTTTGGGTAAGGAGTGGAACTGTGATTTGAGGAGTTTTTAGTCAAATTTGAGTTTAAGTTTAAAATTGGGTAAGGAATGGAGATGCTCTTAAGAGAACCCATGAAAAATCTCTATGGAAAACCCTTAGATATGAGACTATGTATGTGTTTTTCTTCTTCCTTCTCATTTTCACGACCGCTACAGGGGCAGTAGTGCAAAGTGCACTGCAGCATCCCCCAACCCGGCATGCCGCTACGTAGCGATTTTTCGGACATCCGATACTGTTACATTCTGGTATATCTGTTCTATCAAAAATTCACATCCGTATCGGCCGGTTCTCGCTACGTATCGCTTTGTATCCGATTTTTTGCCCGATACACGACCGCTACATGTGCTTTGGCGCCACAAACGATTTTAAAAAATACACGACCGCTACATCTGATTCCCGCTACGTATCATTTGATACTCCCTCCACCGCTTTTACTATTTATAAAATTTATAAAATATGGTATATCGGTAGCGGGAATATCAAATAATACGAAGCGGGAGTCGGGTGTGAATTTTTTAAAATCATTTTTTGCACCAAAACACCTGTAGCGACTGTAGCGGTCACGTAGTGACGTAGCAAATAAATCAGATACAAAGTGATACATAGTAGGAACCGGCCGGGTGTAATTTTTTATAGTACCGGTATAGTGGGGTGCAACGGTACAAGAAGTCCGAAGCGGCCGTTTCTAAAGTATGTTCTAGGGGCCGTGTAATTAATTGGTGTTGTGGTGGAGTACTAAGTCACATAAAGCATGTGCGGGTGCGAGCATAAAAGCGTTTCTCAAAAACCTCCGAAACAACTAAAATTCATGAGTACGAAGATTTAGCGCGAGCATTTACTTAGGTGGAAAGTTTTCCGCTTCCGAACGGTTTTGTTTAGAAAAGTGTTCATTCCAATCGATCTAATCGTGAAACCGGGTTATCTATATTTCAGCTTGTGCAACGAGTGCTTAACAAAACCAATACAAGAATAGACGTGAACGCGACGAATGGAAGTGGGTTAACGGCGATGGACATTCATTACTCCGTAAGGGCTGCTCATGATCGGGAGAGTGACAAAAGAATCGAAGACTTCCTACACAGTAATGGGGCTAGACTCTTGAAAGAATTACATTCGTTACGGCCGGGAGATGAGCCTTCATGGAAGAAGAACAAACATGATACATTAATGGTTGTATCGTCACTGATTGCTACGATGGCATTCCTAGTCGGGCTGACCCCTCCAGGCGGTGTTTGGGTAGACACTTTAGCAGGGGACAAAGCCGGGAAAGCTATAATCGCTTATCGCTATCCGAATGCATATCCCTGCTTGATGTATGTCAACACGGTAAGATTCGTCGTGTCTTTGACCACGATCTTACTGCTCATTATTGCTTTGCCGGCGGAAAAACAAGTCGTTAGGTGGATTCGATCTGTGGTCTCGTGGCTGACAATAATGACCACGGCGTTCACTTACACATTTTCCGTCGTGGTCGTCACACCGAGAGTAGAGCACGAGTGGTCCGCAAGCGTTGCCATTTTGGTTACTGTTATATCGTGGGCCGTTGTGACGTCGCTTATCCTCCAAGCGCGATTTGGAAGGGATTGTATTCGGGAGCGATGGAGTCCGAAGGAGATCCTTGGAGATCGTTTTCGAGAGCGATGGAGTCCGAAGGAGATCCTTGGAGATTGTTTTCGAGAGCGACGGAGTGCAAAGGAGTCCGTGAAAATGAGCATGGCCTCGCCGGTAATACAACCAAGACCACTTCCAGATGAAGAGCTAGCGGAAGCGAGTCCAATGTTGGTTGAATTTCATTCTGCAGAAGAGCTAAAGTAAATACTTCATTTTCTGGGTATGGTATCCAATCTTGTTAAATTCGTGATATTTGTTATCGTTTCATTAACACATGGACATGGTACATACAAAATCTCATTTGTTTTCTGTGATTTTTTTGTTAGGAGATTTTTGTAGTTATGCTAGGAGTTTATGTGTCTAGTGTCATGAATCGAATATTGATGGGGTGTTTGGGAGCCTACTTTTTTGCTTTTCTTTTTCAGCTTTTTAGCTTTTTGAATTACGGTCAGAATGTATTTTTGGTATGATTCGTATTTGGGAGATTTGTACAGAATATATTTTGAAATTGTAGTAGTGTTTGGTAGATGATTATTGAAAATGAATTATGGGTTGCATTTTTACCGTATTGCCCTTTGTCTTTATTATGTTCATAACAGGTGTAAAATGCCACTTGCGTTTTTTAATTTTTTAATTTATTATTCAAGGTGTATGGGTTGTTTATTATTGAAGTCTGCTCTTCTCCTCTCTCTCTCTCTCTCTTCTCTGGGTATCCACCTAGCCGTCTGGTGATAAGAGGAGGGAGGGGCAAAACTGGTAAAATGAAGGGAGGAATGTGGGTATTTTGATAATTGTGGCAAAAATGGGAAAAGCCAAAATGTGAAAAACTCCTCCGGAGACGTGTAATGGGCTGTTTAGGAGCCCGATTATATGGATTGTCATTATCCATTTTGGTAATTTTTTTTTCTTTTCTGTTTGAGAGCCTCGTTTGGAGAATGCATTGTCTTAAAACTACACTTTAGAAGCAAAATTTGAGAATCAGCTCTGGAGAAGTTTTTCCATTCTCATTTTGGATTATCTTTGCAAATTCATAATTTATTCTGAGCATTATCTTCAAAACAATAAAGCTATATGTACCGACCTCCCCATACCGTCTACAGACGGTTGTGCTGGGCGAGTTCCAGCCACTGAACGGTCAATTCAAGCCGTCCAAAAATTCTAAAAAAAAAACTACGGGGCCTAAGCGTGAATCAACGGCATCCGATGTGTGGATTAAACACCTTATTTTTTGTGTATATATGTATAGGGTGTTTGAATCAAGCACCATACACACATCGGATGCAGTTGATTCTCGCGTAGGCTCCCTCGTTTTTTTTATAGAATTTTTAGACGGCTCGGATCGACCGTCCGGTGTCCAGTATGCAAAATGGGGATGTAATGATAACGCGTTTTTGTCAAGAAAAATTTAACATTTTTGCCGCTAATTACTAGAAGTCGACAGTATTCTCACTTTATCAAACAAGAAGAAGAAAGATCTTTCATCTTATGGCAAAAAGCCTACGCATCATCGTCATGGGGGCAAGTTGGACACCAAAATACATACAGATATCCCTTTGGCAACTGATTGTCGACAATGGGCGAAGGGTCAATCTGATCTTCATTAGGCTCCGAATCCCATCTTCAGTTTCTAAGGTTAATATGGAAAATTCTCCCTGTACTGACTGTGTGGGTGCACATAATGTGTTTGAATAATTGTCTATTAGAAACTCAACTTGGTTATCCCTAAAACAACAAACTTCATTTCAACGAACATTCTTTTATCTTGATTTTGCTTAGTATGCTTGTCTAGTTTCCCACAATGTGATTCTGGGTTCTATGATGATTCTCTTTCCCCCTTATATTTGGTTTGCTTAGTGCTACAATGTTGTTCTGGGTTCCATGAAGATTCTGTTTCCCCCCGCCCCTTATATTTGCTTTGCCTAGTTTGCTACAATGTGATTCTGGGTTCTATTAAGATTCTGTTGATAATCTTGGTGGTGTTCTGGATTTTTAGTTTTGGGCCAAACTATGCCAGCTTTTTTTTGGAACAGCAAAAGAAAATTTTATTGATTTTTGAAGATGTTACAAAGAGTAAAAAGAACAAGGATAAGACGGCATCAAATCCCTAAACTATGCTAAGAACAATCATGTGCCAATTCAAGACCCAAACCGGGATTGACAAGATGTCAACCAAGAAAACACCCATTCAGACGATCCCTCAAACTTTGCCAACTTGGCCTTTTGTTTTGTCCTTATTCAGATTTTTTCGTGTTTGTTAGCTTTTCTTTTTTCTAATAAATGGGTAAAAGTCATAATTTTTTAACTTTTTCTATTCTTTTCGTCAAGACGAATCAATAATTTACAAAAATTTGTAGCAAAACTAACAAACGCAAAAAAATCTAAATAAAGACAAAACAAAAGAAACCCAAAAAGCCAAGTGATTTTTTTGGGAAACTGCGCTACTCTACTTTAATTGAGAATTCATGCTAGAACTATTTTTATGTTTACTCTGTGGCATTGCGGTTTCCATGTGTGCCATACCTAATATCAAGCATTTTGCTGGCTAGAAAGTCTACGTTCTCAAAATTGGGTAAAAACCGACCATTTTATTTATGGATCCAGCTCCTAGGCTATCCTGTTGGGCTCTTTGTGGGTTCTTCCCGAGCTAACTTTGATGATTGAAACTGTTAACTTTTTTAGAGGTCGTCGAGAACATCAACCACATCAAAAATCATGTTGATCGGATCGGTTTGGTATGTTTTGGGAACACATCTATGATGAGAAAAATGGGTTCCGAACTTCTGATCTAGTGTTGCAATCCATTTTTTTCCTGATATAGATCATAGTTGTGTTCAAAAGCATATCAAACAAAATAATCAACGTGATGTTTTTCTGGGTTCTTGAAGTGCCATAAAAGTGAACTGTTCCTATCATCAAGGCAGGCATGGAAAGGGCTCACGAAAGGCTCAACTAGACCGTTTAGTTCCTTTGCGGTCTAAAGAGGATCTTATTCCAAGTAAATTGAATAGTTCAGATTCACTTGGGTATGTGGAGCAGATTTACTTTACAAGTACCTTTCTCGTTTTTTTCCCCCAACAATTCTGGGACCGTAGCACTGCTATTTTGCTAGATAACACTACATAGATACTAGAAAAATAAGAGAACATGTGTAATCACTCGGAGTCATATTCTGCATAATGAAATAGCTAAACATAGATGTCATCGGGGCATGTCCCAAGACATAGTTGCATAATTAACCGAACAATTTTCCTCCATTGACTTCAGATAATTTTCTTCATCCATATCTTTTCTTGCTGCAAAAGCATGCCTTTTAGGAGTCGGCAGATCTTCAATTTCATTTTTGAGCATTGAGTACACTTCCAACATCGATGGCCTATCTTCCCATTTATCTTGAACGCACAAAAGCGCGACTTGCATGCATCTCACAAGTTTACAGGCCGAATTCGTATCATCCATTAGCGGATCCATGAACTCCATGCTTTTGCCGTCTTTCCAAAATTTGTACGCCTGCCAATAGAAATTTACGATATAACCTTTGAAGTGTTGACATGCGAAAGTTTGAATCCCAGTCATGATAGGAGTCATTGATTAAGTGATCACTTACGCATTCTAGGAGGTGAAGATTGTTGTCCGGACCGTACAGACATGTATTCTTCTTTCCACTTATAATTTGTAAGAGTAGAACTCCAAAGCTATACACATCATATTTGGTGGAGTATATCCCTCGTTCTGCGTACTCTGGAGGAATGTAACCGCTGCAATTCAGGAGTATAGTCATTTTCGTTTACCATGTCTAAGAGATTTGAGAATTGATATACTTACTATGTTCCAACAATCCGGCCTGTGTTTGCTTCATGTTCATTTTTCTGAAAAATCTTAGCTAGACCAAAATCTGCAATTTTCGGTGTCATGTCGTTGTCCAGTAAGATGTTGCTAGCCTTCAAATCCCTGTGAATTATTGTGAGTCTTGAATATTCTTGTAGATACAGAAGCCCTTGAGTCACGCCTTGGATGATAGAAACTCGTTTCTCCCAATCCAACAGTGCCCGTCTATCTGGATCTAAGTCATACAAATGAAGCAGTCACCTCTGAATAAGTCAGGTAGGAGCTTGGACGAGAAGGTTAGGCTATAAATGATCACACCTTCTTTCTAGCTTGATGGTATGTGGTATAACATAGCATACTTCTAACTAAGTGAAACTCTTTTAGCAACAGGCACTTCAAATTTAGCTACTTGTGGTTGGGATAACAAACCGCAAAGGATTAGTTGTACCATGTTTGGGTAGGGTGGGATAACGAGAGAATATTTTGACTGTTGGAAGAAGGCAGGAAATAAGCCAGAGGGACTTAATAAAAAAATCTTTCTTTTCCCTAATTTAAGGGATATTGTTTTTATAGGTACAAAAAAAAATCTTTCTTTTCCCTAATTTAAGGCAAGCCAAGCTACCATGTTAAAAGACAAAATTACCCTTGTAGATTTCGTCTTGGAAATTTCTTTTGGATGTCTTGAGTTGAGGTTATTTTGGGTCCTACTTTGCTTAGTCAAGAAGAAAAGGCTTTTTCGAGGGTATTTTAGGTATTTACGGTCATCTTTTGCTTAGTCAACCATTAGTTCCGGGTATGTCCTTTAGCAAACTAAAAGCGGGAAAGAAAACTATGCCGGACCCATGTATGTCCCCTCAATGAAACCGCCAAAAAAAAAGGGTACTAAATTAGCCACATGCCGTTTCACAATTCTTCAAGTTGGCTCATATTCTTTGTGATGTTTCAATCCTGCAGTTTCCGTCGTGGCTGTTGTTTTGAGTGTTTGCCCTTTATTTGGAAATCTGGTATTGTAATTTTGAGCATTTGTTCTTTCATTTTAAACGCTAATCTTAGGACTTGGGGAAGTGTTAGAGATTGCATATCGTAGAGGTAGAGATTGCATACCGTAGAGGTAGAAATCCAAGCTTTTGTTAGGCATATACTCATAGATCAGCAGCTTTTCTTCCTTTTCAGTACAAAATCCCAAAAGTCTCACTAGGTTGACATGTTGAAGTTTTGCAGTGAGTGTAACCTCATTTATGAACTCCTCTTGTCCTTGTTTAGAAGACTCTGAAAGTCTCTTCACTGCAACTTCCTGTCCATCCTGTAATATTCCCTGCAAAATCTCACCCAGTTAGTTAGTATCAGAAATTCAGAAGACAAGATACGTTTACGATGCCTTCAGCAGAGATGGTTACTGCAAATTCTACTAAACTGAACTGATGCTCTTAAATTGTTAACTATTGAATACAAATGCACAAGTTAACCCTCACCTTGTAAAAATTATCAGTGAGAAAGCAGAAGTTAATGATTGACAACAACGTAAGGAGTTTGGAGAATTAACATTCTCCTTCTAGATCAATACCATTGAAACAACTCAATTCTTAGACAAATTTACAGAGTTTTGAAATCGCAAATCAAAGAAGAGAAAGGATAAAGACAGATAGATGGATCAAGGAATCAGAAGACAATAAGACGGTAATGGCCTATTAGCGAAAATGAAAACAATAATGGTGGGGAGCACTTGGTGTAATGTATACATCCTCTGGTATCTTAATTGTATTTGCAGGCTTTTCAAGCAAGCCAGGAATGACATATTGATTTGCTGAAATGGAAGAAGTACCCTTAGCATCATACTAGACAAATTGTTGAAAATAGGGTCTGGAAACAAAATCAACTAAAAGAACACCTTCTCAGTTCTCTTATTGGAAATCTGTGGTAGTAAGTTTAACATTGGTTCGAAAAGGAGGGATAGTCGAGAGCAAGTCAACCGAGGGAACTCAGCCGAAAGGGTTAGCGAAAGGAATGTTACTTGTGCTATTATTGTTCCTACTTATGGCTTCAAGATCTCCATATAAACCTGAAATGCGGGACATAATTATCCTTTGGCAACTAAATTACCCAAACCATATTTAGCTTCAAAGAAAGTCACAAATACATAGATGAACTGAATAGTACCTTATATACGGGTCCATAACCACCCTCTCCGAGCTTATTCTCATGCGAAAAGTTTCTTGTGGCCGCTTTGATGTCAGCGAAACTAAATTCTTGCAGGTTTGGATATTGCGTTTTTTTCTGTGGCTGTATAGCCATTATCCTCGTTACCAGAACTGTAAAAGATGAATAATGTCCTCGTTATAGTCATATTGACAAATCATTTGATGACAACTAATTGTGAACTCCCAAAATCGTAGCAAGTTACCTTTCCATTTGAACAATCTCCTTCGGAAAAACCACGTTAGAGTCCCGAGTAGGAGAGAGACTACAGCAATTGTAGGTAGCAGAATAGCCCATAACAATCGGTTGTTTTCTTGATCTTTTCCTTCCTCTTGAGCAGCTGCAATGGTAGGTTTATTGCCTTTGCGATAAGTATGTTTTAGAGACTCTTGACGAGTGCAGCAAAGTATGGAAAAAATTCACTTTTGCCTAAAAGTGACTATTTGATTCAATATCCCTAACTTAGTGTTTTTTGTTCTCCAAAATACAGATTCAAACATTCATATGGCAAGTGCACAGAGATGGTTTGCCTCCATATGTGAAAGTAAATTCTTCCTTTATTACAATACTATGATATAGGGCAAATTTTCTTAGTCTTCCCTCTAGTTTTACGGTTGTCTCAATTTCGTCCCTCTAGTTTCAATTGTTTCAATTTCGTCCCTATAGTTTGTTTTACGTTCCAAATTGGTAAAATCGTTAACACCGTTAATGAAACTAACGGAAAAATATGATTAAAAAATTAAGTGTTCCAATTTTCAATTTGGTTGAACCGGTGCGAAGATCTTATTTTTTTGATCATTTTATCTTAGATGGTCGTAATGAGTTTTTGGCTCTAAGGCCTTTCAACGAGCACACGAAGACTTCTTATTTAGTTTCAAGGCTCTCTTAGGGTGCTCATTGAAAAGCCTTAGAGTCAAAAATCCATTATGGCCATTTAAGATAAAATGATCAGAAAAATAAGATATTCGCACCGGTTTAAATGGATTGAAAATTGGAACACCATTTAAGAAGTCTTCGGGTGCTCGTTGAAAGGTTTTAGAGCCAAAAATTCATTACGACCATCTAAGATAAAATAATCAAAAAATAAGATCTTCGCACTGGTTCAACCGGATTGAAAATTGGAGCACTTAATTTTTTAATCATATTTTTCCGTTAGTTTCATTAACGGTGTTAACGATTTTACCAATTTAGAACGTAAAACAAACTACATGGACGAAATTGAGACAATTGAAACTAGATGGACGAATTTGAGACAACTGTAAAACTAGAGGGATGACTACGAAAATTTGCCCTATGATATACTCTCTCCGTCTCTTTTTAAGTGTCCTGCTTCGTAACTCTAACTTATTAAAAATACATCATCATTATACCTTTCACATCAATTTTTTCCTCCACTTCCCCTACTTACCTATCATCATTACACTTTACTCACTAACTTTTTAAAATAGAATCTACTTTTAGGGACAAAATAGACAATTCACCAACTTTTACCCATTAACTTTACAAAATAGACACTTATTAAGGGACAGCCCAAAATGGAATACTGGACTGTAATAAAGGGACGGATGGAGTATAAACCAAACAAAATCAAACCTGGGGTCGGCTACATGATGTTGCTTTAAAGTTTTACCTGCCTTGGAAAGCACCCAATTGTAATCATTGGCGACTTGCCATACATTGTAACCCAGAAGCCCTTTCTCCCTCGCGTAGGAAACCTTAGTTCTGATAGCCTCCACATCATCATAACCGATCCAAACCGAACCATTAATGCAGTAATTTGTGACGTAAGTGGATTTATACCCTACTTTTTCTCCATCACATCCCATAGATGACTTGATAAACTTGTAGGAAATCAACCCTTTTGGCATAACGGCCGGACCTGTTGCAGGCGATCCAATCTCATTGGCCGAGGGGTCCAAAAGTGTCCACGCGTACCCATGGTATGCTAACCCCAAAACCATCTTGTCAGCCGGTAATCCTCTACTTGTCCATTCCTTAATTCCATAATCCGTGCTTATATTGCTTGAAGGGTCATACAAAGCAGAATGAGCGCCTGTGAAGTTTTCCATGGTGGGCAAGTGATAGTAATACGATACGATGTGTACCCAATCGAAGTTCCTTCGAATCGACTCCATAGGATAACTTGCGGTGTTTTTTGAAGGCAAATAATAACCGGCCAGTGTTAAAAGGAGAGGTGATCGGGTGGAATTCTTCGATTCCCTATCTATCGCAGTTCTCCAATCGTCAAAGAGAATTCCCATATTTTCAATCTTTGTGGTGTTTGTGTTTGGTTTGACGCAACAAAGTTCCAGGCCGTGAAACCCATAAAGCCTGGCTCTCTGTATTGATGATTCAATGAAAGAAGTTCTGTGAGAGGATTGGGAAGCCATTGAAAAGAAGGTTGAGAAGTAGGTTGAGTAGTCTGTATCTCCTACAAAGATGGACAGAAGTGTTGTGATTGATGGGTTTTTTTGCCGAACGATGTCGGTGAAGGTGGACATAGAAGGTTCATAATATGGTTCAATCCAGAGCTCATAAGTTGAATTGTTGATATATGCAAAAGCAAATGTCAAGTGAGTGAAGAGAGTTGAGTCTATATCGATAACTGAGGATTGGCCACCGGAATACCAGTAACCTCCTTTGATCCAGGTCTGGGCCTCTGAAGAACTTGTTAGTGAAGGAAGAAAGAGGAGGAAGGAAACGATGGTGAACAACATTTTTTAGGTGGCTAGAGCCTGAAGAGCTCCTGTTCTTGAACCTTGAACTATATGTAGCTGCATCCTGAGGACTTAAAAGACATTCTTTTAAATGCGACTTCGTCTGACTCAAATACTCCTCACACACTGTTTTCTCACAAGCACTGAATGTCAAAGGCCGCCATCTCCACAAAGTGAATTTACTTTCACGTTATAGAAGTCAAAGTCCTATAAAATATCTCTGTCTATTTAATTATCTAGAGTAGTCTTTTAAAAAGGGAACTGATTTTCGCGCTCCAAGATTTACTGCAGGCGCTCCACCTTTTTGTTTTTACACTGTGATTTTGTTGGCAACATCACAGTACATTTTATTTTTACACTGTGATGTTGCCAGTAATATCACAGTGTAAAAACAAAAAAAGGAGCGCCTGCAGTAAATCTTGGAGCGCGAATATCAATTTTCTTTAAAAATAGTAAGTATTTGTTTGTAATTTTCAAACTTAAAAATAATGTATTTATGAAAATAATTTTTTGATTTTCTTGCATCGTTCAAAAGATCTTATCGACATCTACCAAACAAGATTTATATTGCTCAAAAAAATTAAGTCCATTATTTTTAAACTTGAAAATTACAAATAAGTAGGAGTACTTATTTCTTAAGAAATCTTAGGGTCCGTTTGAATAGTGTGAAAGTGAAAGAAAATGCAAGAAAGAGAAAATAATTACACTTTTCTAGTGTTTGATTAGCATAAAAATACAAGAAAGTATAAGAAAGTGAATTTTCTTATACAACTCATTAATGCATGATTACATAGTTTCCACTTTCTTACTAAAAACACAAGAAAATAAAGGAAAATTTTATTTTCTTGTGAAAGTTGCCACATTTTGACACTTTCCATTATGTCCATAACTAGTTTTCTTTTCTATAGTGTCTATAATATATGTATATGGGTAAGCTAGTAAATATATCTTTTTCTTGCAATTTTCTTACAAAACTTTTCATTTTAACCAAACACACATATATGTGAGAAAATAAATTTTCTTTTCTTTTACTTTACTTTCTCTCATTTTCATTTTTCTGTACAAATTTCTTTATAATCAAACGAACCCTTACAGAACATGCAAGATGGCCATGGAGCGAGTGTTGACTGATGGATGGAGATATGGCTCCACTCCTCTTTACCTCAGCATTTCCTCTCCCACCCACTTGTGTAGACATTTATCTACTACTATTGTATTTCAACTAGGACTGTAAATTAAATTAACTGGGCCATTCGTGAACTGTTCGAAGCTCGGCTTAGTAAGAGTTCATTCGAGTTCGATTCGCCTATTAAATGAACCGAACTTGAACCTCAATGTTAGGCTCGTTTGATATATAAGCCGAGCTTGAACCTTACAATATTCTGCTTGGTTAGTCTCGCGAACCTGTAGTTAAATATAATTAATACAGTAATTCTTTAGGAGTCTATATGCAAATACAAAAAAATTCAAGGTATTTTTCTCCTAAATTCTATATGACCAATGAGAGAGTTTGGATGTGGTTGAGTTTAATGAGCCGAGCCGAGCCAAACCCAATCCTTGACGAACTCAATTCGAGCCTAGATTTGGCTCAGCTCGGTTCGTTTGAGCTTAATGAGCCCGAGCTTTGAAAAATTTTAACGAGCCAATTAAACTCTAGCCAAGTTGTTTAGGTTCGAATCAAACCCGAATCGAACTCGAGCCAGACTAGTACCTTAATAAACCTGAGCCGAACTTAACAGGGTTAGGCCCAATTCAACTCGTTTACAGCCCTAGCTTGTTTCAACCACCAAGAGTAAAGGCTTGGTCTGGCATGGAGGATGAATAAGAGTTCCATTTTAGCCCATAAGTGCAAACCTCTGGCGGTGTATTCTGTAGGGTTAATAAGCAATGTAAACAGAGAGAGGGGGTAGTGAGTCGGGAGAGAACTCCACTCGTAAAGCTTTAGTCTGTTTCTAGTGAGATTGCTCCGATTCCTCCATGGATGTATGATCTTGGAGAATCACGTAAAACTCAATGTTTGTGTGTGTATGGTTTGATCCTTGGGACACAACAACGAGCAAGGGTGCGAGTATAAGCACAAACGTTTTCGTATCTTTAAAAATAAACCACAAAAAAACTTAATGCATTTTATCGTCTCGTTTCCACTAACAAAAACCACAAAAAAACCAAACACATTTTACCAACTGGTTTTCACTAAAAAAAACACTAAAAACTTGACATATTTTACTAACTGGTTTCTACTAACAATTTTTTTTTTTACCAACTCAATAACTTTTTCACTCACATAACCATCAAAAACTTTTTCACTACCGGAAACAACTTGACATGCATAACAACTTGACATTTCTCAATAATTTATTCATTACCGGAAACACCAAACAACTTTTTAACCATAAAAAAAAATTATAAATTTTTCACTATCGGAAAATATTGAAAGCTAGTATTAAATTTGCGAGAATGAGGATTGAAATTTGACACTATTGATTGTGATGATATTTAAGAAGGATGCGAAAAAGCATACCCAAGAAAATTTCAAAAGATTGACTCTCTCTCTCTCTCTCTCTCTCTCAAGCATAGTTTTAAATCTCGGTATCGGTCGCCGTCGCGGTATCGGTCGCGGTATATCGGTATCGGGACGTATCGTGATACGTCGCGGGAATCGGGTGTCGCGGTCGTGAATTTTTAAAAATCATCAGCAACATGTATAAAACTTGAAAAATATACTTTTGCCCCCAACATTGGCTTAAATTATCACATTTTAATTAATTTAAGACATGTAATAGCCCATTCTCTTCATGTGAAATATCCGATAATTTATCAAAACCCGCAAGTCAATAAGATTTTACAAATATGAGAAAAATGCAATTTGGAAAATGGGCAAGTTACAAAACATGGTGTTTTTCTCTAATCCCATGCACATTGGCAAGTTAGAAAACTTCTATCCACTTTAAATGGCTTTGCACAATAATGGGTTTGTGAATGAGAACCCAAGGAGAGGTCTCGCGCGCTCAGGAAAATGGGCGGCAATTTGGAAAACTGATTCGGAAACCAGTTAACCGGGTGTGCGTCACGAATTATTCACGCAGGGGGGTGCAAATCCGGGATTTGAGCCTCGCGCACCTCATTAGGTGAAGCCCACGTTTTACGTTTTGCTAAAATTCTGGAACACATTTTTTCCCCCGCCTGACAGTTTTTTTTTTTTCCCCCAAAACGTACCGGTCCCCAAAATCCGTACGTACCGGGTATCGGCCGGTTCGCCTGCGATTTTCAATCGTCCCGTTATATCGGCCCATATCCGAATCGGCGTCCTCAAATCCTGGTACGAACCGTATCAGGAACCGGCCGATACGGTTCGTACCGGCCGATTTTTAAAACTATGCTCTCAAGTCACAACAGGGCAGGCAAGGTTTTTGATGTATAACCAATTCGGTCGCGACAATAAAGTCAAATTATAAAATTTTCACTATCGGACAATATTGAAAGCTAGTAGGAGTATTAAATTTGTGAGAATGAGGATTGAAATTGACACTATTGATTGTGATGATATTTAAGAAGGAAGCGATAAAGCATACCCAAGAAAATTTCAAAAGATTGACTCTCTCTCTCTCAAAAGTCACAACTGGGCAGGCAAGATTTTTGATGTATAACCAATTCGGTCGCGACAATAAAGTCAAATTATAAAATTTTCACTATCGGACAATATTGAAAGCTAGTAGGAGTATTAAATTTGCGGGAATGAGGATTGAAATTGACACTATTGATTGTGATGATATTTAAGAAGGAAGCGAAAAAGCATACCCAAGAAAATTTCAAAAGATTGATTCTCTCTCTCTCATAAGTCACAACTGGGCAGGCAAGGTTTTTGATGTATAACCAATTCGGTCGCGACAATAAAGTCTCAATACGTGGCCGTTTTGGTAACTTCCTGTCTGTAGTCAATAACGCGGCCCGTTCAAACTTCCATTTGCTTTCATTTTAGGGGAATTTTTGGCTGCTCTTGGGGCATGTCTCAATAGCTTCTTGCAGTCACGCTGTGGGCTCCCGGCCCGGCGCGTGCTTGAAGAGTCGCCACTCGGATTTTTGAGATGGATGATCCGAGAAACCGAGAGGTTGTTTGAAAGAAAAGGCCTTTGATCTAGCGAAAACGTTGAGATTTTGGATCCGGGAGCCACGTTACGAGCGAGGAAGGTTTTATTGAAAAAGCATCCCGCTCGCCCGATAAAAACCGGTCTCTACTAAGCATTTTAAATGGGGGATTTAATATCATTTGAAAAGCTTAACTTTAAAACATGTACGGGAAAGGGACATGGGATCTAATATAACACATTGGCGTGTTTGTGGTGTAAACTGTACAGTAATGATAAGAATGATGCAATAAATAAATAAATAAAAGAAAGTTACATCAACAAACTGTCTAGACCACGACTAGCTCCTACATGGCATACTGTAATGTCGCGCACGGCTTTATATTATGCCGTGCGGGGGACCTATCCTGTTATCAGATTGTCATCAGCATCCAAAACGTCACCCGACCTCAGGACAGTACCATTCCTTCAAGCCATGAACACAAAACAACTTTTGTTACGTTTGATCACCCAAGATGATCTAAAAAAAAATCTTATTTATGAAATAAAACATGGCTTGTAGATATGGTCTTGTTCCGAAAATACTGATGTCAGTGTCTCAACAACAAAAACGGACCCGATGAATGATGGCCATGATCCAGACAGCTCAGACAAGAAAACAATAGCTAACGGAACACCGCGCGCCTGAACACACTATGCCGTGCGACGCACCAAAGCGCCGCGCGGTGTAGTGTGTCCAGCACAGTGACTTTTTTTGTGTTTTTTGAATATAAAGCTCGTTTGAGACCCAAACTCGGAATAGAAAGACCGAGAAGGGCCTCGATCGGCTCCCCTCAAAGCTAAATGTGGTTTAGCCCAAGGAAACTTGATTTATACCTTTTGATTGAAGCTTGGATGTGCTTGAAGATGAAGAGTGGAGGTTGATTTGGGTTGAGTTTTGAGAGACTTGTGAGCAAATGAGTGTAGAGAGAGAGAGAGAGAGAGAGAGAGAGAAATCAATATGAGATTGATTTTGTAATAGATTAGCTTGTGGGTTGATGTAGAGAGAGAAAGAGGTGTGTATAATGGAGATCGGTGTAAGGAGTTGTAGAGAGAGAATCAAGAGGGGGTATTTTTAGAGAGAGAGAGTGAGAGCCTAGAAAATGGCAGAGTAAGTTTACTTGGGTTGAAGGGGTCCTTCTCAACTAGAGGGAGGGTGTATTTATAGGCAAAAAGATACTTGGAGAGCACCCAAAGAGGGGAGGTGGCTTCTGGGCCGAATTAAACTTATTTTATGGCCAAGACGCTCCTCCTGCAGGCGTGGCCGACAACTTTCTGCACCTGTCAGAATTTTTTCCGAAATGCCGTGCTGCATATTGAAATACCGTGCGGCGGAGTGATTTTCTTGATTTTTTTTGAAATGCCGTGCAGCGTTTTGGAAATGCCGCGCTGCGTTTTGAAATGACGCGCGGTTTTTCGAGACAGCTCAGCACACTAAACTTTGCAGGGGCGCCCCGGACACTCCCGAACTCGGATTTGGACGCGGTTCGAAGCGTTGGAAAGCTTGTCAAGTCCTCTTTCTAACCCAATTGGTTTCACTCAAAGGTATTTTATACATTGAAATATGTGCCCATTTTACCCTCAGTGTGTCATTGAAAAAGTTATTTTTGACAAAGCAAGCGCATCTTTCTCTTTTGCAATTGAACCGAGAGCCACCCTATATGTTTGGGAAGGAATTTTCTTGAGGTTAGGGAATGAGTAAGAAAGGAGCAACAATCCAAGCCTTAAAGGTATATTTTTCCTTATTTCATCATCGGGGAAACTTAAAGATTATTCAGAGGCCCAAATTGGGGTGTCTACACACGCATTTGGGGGATTTCATGCATTAATTGCATTAGGGCGTGTTTACTGTAGCTATAGATACAGATTTTACATTATAGCTTTAGATTCTGCGATAGAATCTAAATTTTAAATCTTGGTAGAATCAGATAAACATGTTTACCGTAACTGTGAAAATATAATAGTCTTGGAGTACCGTCACGTGATACTACGGACCACTTTACAACCACATGTTTCTGTGGGATTTATACATTGATTGGTAGACCCCACAAGAATGTTTCCCGGAGAAGATCACCATTTTTTTTTCTCTTTATAGTTTTCCCTAACCAAACTCCACTATCTAGGTTTTAATTTATTCAATCCGTTTACGAAAAAAAAAAAAAAAGGTCGACCAGCTCGATCCAAGAGGCTGTCAGTTTGCTGGGCGAGGAGTTGAATTGAGAAGCCTTTCAACCTTCTGGGCCTCAATAGTATTATCTTTGCTTCGAAATTAATCGAGATGCGCGCAAACTGTCCCAAACATTCGGTTATCCATATATGTGAGTACACACATATATTCATGTATCATAGTATCGATCTGTTTACAGAATTTGGCCTGTCCAAACTCCTCCAAGTCAGCCAAGTTAGTGGAGTGGATGAAATTGTCTTAAGATATTGTAAAAGAGCTTGCCTCGTGTACAATGATTGTATAATGCATTCAAACAAGACAAGTTGAAGCAAGAAAAGTTGTATTTCTGGCAATATATATACACAGAGAGATAGGAATAATCATATTTACATCAAACTTCAGAAAGATATGACAGCAAAGGCAAAATCCTAACGAAAAAATGAACTGTTGCGAGGCTTGCTCTAGTCATGAAAAAAAGGAGAATCAACCTTCATCGAGCCACCGTTTGGGTAATGGATACATCACCAACTGACCAAATTTCTGGTTGAGATGTAGACTCTTGAACTTCATCTTCATCTCTTCTTATAGAAAAGGCAGGTCTTTTGGGAGTGTTCATGGCAGCAGTTTCATTTTTCAACATCGACGACAGTTCCAACATGGAGGGTCTATCAGCTGGATTTTCTTGGACACATAGCAAAGCTATTTGCATGTATCTCACTAATTTACAGGATGAATTTGTATCGTCGAGCGATGGATCCATGAACTCCATGCCTTTCCCACACTTCCACAAATCATATGCCTGAAGTATTGGAAGGTAGTCCGTCTTTAGAGTTCACAGGAAGGAAATCAATTCGCACTATCCATGACACAATTTTCGGAATTACTTACATATTCTAGGAGGTTTAAGTTTTCATGAAGGCCATGTAAACAATTACTCCGCTTTCCACTAATGATTTGTAAAAAAAGAACACCGAAGCTATAAACATCTGATTTGGTGGAGTATATGCCATGTTTTACATATTCGGGAGGTACATAACCACTGCAATATTGCATAAGTGAACAAAAAGAGAGAACTAGATGAGTACTATTTGAGACTAGAACACAATAGGGAGTGTGTATTAATTGTAACAAATATGTCACTTACAATGTTCCAACAATCCGGTCAGAGTTACCTTCGAATTCATCTTTCTGGAAAATTCTTGCCAAGCCAAAGTCCACGATCTTGGGATTCATCTCGTTGTCTAACAAAATGTTGCTCGCTTTCAAATCCCTATGAATTTTTGTCAATCTTGAGTACTCTTGGAGGTAATAGAGCCCCTGAGTAACCCCTTCAATGATTTGAACTCGTTTTTCCCAATCTAAAAGTGATCCCCTGATTGGATCTATGCGAAAGAGATTTGGATAGTTAAAACTTAGGCGACACCTCATGTTAAAACCACACTCAATTATATATGGTTCATGATTATATTGGAAGAATTATAGATTGCTAACCATAGACATAATGATCTAGGCTTTTGTTTGGCATGTATTCGTAAATCAACATTTGTTCTTTTTTAGTGCAAAAACTCAGAACTCTTACAAGATTTACATGCGGCAGTTTAGTAGTAAGCATGATCTCGTTCTTGAACTCTTCAAATCCTTGTGTAGAAGTCCTTGAAAGTCTCTTTACTTCTATTTCTTGTCCATTACGTAATATACCCTGCAGGCAAAACAGACAACTCGTATTTAGTTTTGTTTCACCCAAAAAAAAAAGTTATAGAAGTCAAAGTCCTCTAAAATATCTATGAGATTGACTTATTCACGGATGGGCCGTGATTCCTAGGGCTGCTCAAAAAATCCGGTGAACCGTGAAACCGGTCCGGACCGAACCGATCCGTACCTTTTGGATTTTGTCCGTGGATTAATGGTCCGGACACGGATTGAAAAATTAGAAAACCGTGACTCGCGGTTCGGTCCACGGATTTTCATTACAAAACCGTGGATTAACCGAACCGAACCGTGAGATATTTATTTTATATAAATAATATATATAAATATATATGTGTATTTATATAATAAATTGTTAGTAATGTTAACACTTTTTTCTACCAATTTTAGTATTTTATCTTAATAATGGGATATAATGTAGATGTACATAAAATATAAGGAGTAAATTATAGTGTTTTCATATAAATAACGGGTAACCCTAGTTGAGTTTCACTAGTTCGTTTCTTTTTCATTTTTTTTAATGTTATGTACTATAATGATACAATTCTACTAGTGTTTAGATTCTTTTGAATTTGATTTTTAAAATAGGTTTTTGGTAGTTTATGTAACAAGTATTTTCTGGTGGTGTTAAACTTAATTTTGAATGTAACATTCTTCCCTTTTAGTGTGGGATATATGCTTAAGCTTTATTTTTGTTAAAATTCGTGAACAAAACCGTAACCGATCCGCGAGTCACGGATTGGATTTTATTTTGTAAAAACCGAACCGTAGGACTTTTGGTCCGGACACGGATTTCATTTTATAAAAACCGTGACTAGCGGTTCGGTCCTCGGATTCCTAGAAATCCGAACCGAACCGGACCGCGAGCAGCCCTAGTGATTCCCTTATCCACAGAGTCGCGCGATCTTGGCCGCCCGTTTCGGTTTTAGACGGTTTGGATTTAAATGAAACTCTTCCCCGAAAAAGTTTTATTTAAATCCGGACCGTCCAAAGCAGAAACGGACTTTTCCTTGGAAAAGTTTCATTTAATCTGGACCATCCAAAGCCGAAACAGATGCGCGCGATTCACCTCTGTAAAAACTTTTTCACGGAGATCCATGAATAAGTTTTTCTCAATATCAATGTATATTCAATTCTCTAGAGTAGTCTATCACTCATTTAAACAGATTTAGACGTGTTCATAATTTCGTGGGCCGAGAAAGATGGATGGAGATCATATGGCTCCACTCCTCTTGACTTGAGCGTTTACTCTCCCACCTACTTGTGCAGCTATTCTTTTACTAGCAATTGTGTTTCAACCACCAGGCAGGAGTAATAAAGGCTTGGGCAGATATTCCTAAATGCAATATTATATATTTCGGAGAATGTGGTGGTGGTTTGATTCTTATTTTGTCTCGTTCGTGGTGGCCTAGCAGATTCAGAATTCTTGAGCTGAAAAGGGATTATAGCGGTTGGGTTGTCAAGTGTTGGGTCAATCTTAGGCCCTTAATAGCTGAATTCCCCAACATGGAATGTAGAGACTAGAATAACCTTAGTGGATAAACTCTTCTACTAGTGTGAACAAGAGTTCCGTTTTAGCCTCTAAAAGCGGTGTATTCGTGAATCTAGCTGTAGGGTTAAGCAATGTAAACAGGGAGAGTGATGTTGAGAGGTGGTTAAAAAAGAAGAACGTGCAACAAGGACAATTATAAAATAAGTTTGAACTAGAGATACTTTCTCTACGAACAAACGATAAGTTCTCAAATTTTCATTAATCAAATAATAAACAACTTCTTAGCCCTAAGGCTTACATCCTTATTTGTAATGATATCTAGAAATACTAAAAAGGAAATAAAATAAAATAAAGCTAAAAATCTAAGTCTTGGAGAATAAAAAAAAAGAAAAGAAAATAGAATCAACCTAGATGAAAAAACCTAATATTCTAGGCAATTTACGC
The DNA here is from genome assembly GCA_018127125.1 of Rhododendron griersonianum. Lineage (NCBI taxonomy): Eukaryota > Viridiplantae > Streptophyta > Magnoliopsida > Ericales > Ericaceae > Rhododendron > Rhododendron griersonianum. The sequence goes on along the minus strand of CM030788.1, from coordinate 5,714,918 downwards.
TAAACGGAACGAATTCTGCGAAAATTACTAAAATACAAAATTAGAAATTCATATATTTCTAGAATAACTAAAATATTGGCCTGCATGAGGGTAGTGAGTTAGGAGAGAACTCCACTTGTTAATTTTTGGTTTGTTTCTAGTGAGATTGCTCCGATTTCTCCGTGGATGTATCCGATTTTGAAGAACCACATAAAACTTTGTGTGTGTGCACGTTTGGTTTTAATCCTTGGGGCACACCCCCTAAGTCTCAAAACATGCCCGTGTTGACAACTTCCGGTCTTCGTAGTCAATAACGACTCCTTCAAAGCTTCCATTTGAAGTCAAAGTCCTCTAAAAGCTACCCAAATTTAGATTTGAGATTTTCAGAATTTCATTTTTTTTAGCTTTTCAGAATTTGTAAAATCTAAAAATCTATTATCTAGAATTAATTTTGATAAACGCTCAAAGTTGATTCTAACAATTTAAAATCTCAAAATCTACAAAAATTATTTCTCGCATACATGCACTAGTCGTGGTAGGTGTGGTTTGGAAAATTTATGCAGAATACCAAGAATTTTTGTTAGTCTTTTACTCATTTGACCCGTTAATTTTTCATAAATTGCCCCCAAGAACCTAATTAAATGTTACCTCCCAGTCCCATGCCGAATGACAGTTTCATCATTTTAGACCTCTCAAAAAGTTAACTACGATTTTGTTAACTTACATGGAAACCTTTTACATTTGATATTGACCTTAATTTGATAGAACACAATTACTTCTCTAAAATGAACTTTTCAAAATTATAAAATACTGTAAATTAGTAAATATTATAAATTTTCAAGAGATATGAATGCCGAAATCATCGAGAAAGCAACTAAAGGGGTAAACTGGTCTGGACACTAAAAGCAAAGTAAAAAAGTTAATCATTCATACACATACAAACACAGGTATTATGGGTCGGCTTCTAGAGATTACGAAATTAGAATAAACTTCTTTCGGAGAAAAAACGACACCCACTCTACTATCTAGGTTTTAGTTTATTCTCAATCTAGCTGTTTACCAAAACAAAACAAAAAAAGGTCTACCAGCTCGGTCCAAAAGCTATAAGGTCAAAAAAAGCATGTTAAAATTTATTATCTTTGGCTTTTCTTTTAAAAACGAATTGGCCAATAGAAAAGAAAAAAGGACGACTTGACTCTTAAAATGCTGATGGAATGCCATAGTTGTCATGAACCCAAGGCTCAAGGTGCAAGCAGGTTTGAGAAAGCAATTAAAGGTGCTTACTTTCAAGATTTTGCACATTGAAAATCCACAAAGGCCCAACATTTTAAACTTTGGGATTATTAGATGTTTGTCTGATTCTCAAAGTAATTAATCGAGATGCGTACAAGCTGGAGAGAGGACTTTGGAGTCCAACAAGCAAATTTTTTAATTTTTTTCAATTGAACCCCCTCCCCCCCCAAACCAACTGTAAGAGAGAGAGGACTTTGGAGAGTACGTATTTGTTGTTGATATGCTATTACATTTTGTAAACATAAAAAAATATTTGAATCGAAAGAGCTCTTACCAACAATTTATTATTGTTTTGAAAAATATTTTTCATATGCCAACCAAACACCGAAAAGTAAAAGTTTATTTTTTGAAAAAACATTTTACATCGAAACAAGCGGAGCCGTGGTAAAAGAGCTTGTCTCACAATGATTGTATAATGCATTTAAAACTAGGATTTGAGTGGACAACGATTTCATTAATTCATCGTTAATTATTTCGAGTTGAAATACATATACATTTGTTATTCTATCACTTTTTTTAAATTTAGGATATCATCCAGTATGGCATCTGTTATCAAGGAATATTTCAACTGATAATATGGTTGTAATTAAAAGGACCTTAATTGGATGGTATACCATATACTTTTTTTTTTATAACTCAGGTGACTAGGTCAGCTTATACGTACCTCGCTCATCTTGGGGGTCCAAACCCACCGCCCACTTGCTTGCCCGGTTTTGCTTGCCCGGTTTTGAATGAATACAAAGATTGTGATTACTATACCTGGTCAAAGAATAATGACAAAAATTTCCAGAGTATATGTAACAGCTCGAGCACTGACGAAATGCATGGTGTTTATTATGCAACCTGCTTGTGACGAAATGCAACTTTGAAAGGAGCAATGCTTATTCCGGGGCCGATTCACCCACTAGGAAACTGAAGCAATACAAGTTGTATTTCTGACAATATATTATACGAGATAGACTTTTTCACGGAGGCTCCGGAGGGGCGCAATCAGCCGTTCATTTGCGCAATCAATAGTTGAGATTCATTTTCAATTATGACCGGTCACAATTAATTATTACCGGTCATAATTGATTTTCAATCCGGATCGTCCAAAAATACTTTGGACGATTGCGATTGGGCTCTGTAACTTCTTCTTTACGGAAACAACTGTAAAGAAGATTTTCTCTATATTATATACAGAGGGATAGGAATAATCATATTTACACAAAACTTCAGGAAGATATGACAGCAAAAGCAAAATCCTAACGAAAAAATGAACTGTTACGGGGCTTACTCTAGTCATTAAAAAAAGGAGAATTAACGTTCATCGGGCTACCATTTGGGTAATGGATACATCACCAACTGACCAAATTTCTTGTTGAGATGTAGACTCTTGAACTTGAATTTCATCTTCATCTCTTCTTGTAGAAAAAGCAGGTCTTTTGGGATGTTCATGGCGACAGTTTCATTTTTCAGCATCACCGAGAGATCCAACATGGAGGGTCTATCAGCTGGATTTTCTTGGACACATAGCAAAACTATTTGCATGCATCTCACTAGTTTACAGGATGAATTTGTATTGTCGAGCGATGGATCCATGAACTCCATGCCTTTTCCACACTTCCACAAATCATATGCCCGAAGTATTTCGATACAGTGCATCTTTAGAGTTCACAGGAAGGAAATCAATTCGCAATATTCATGTCACAATTTTAAGAATTACTTACATAGTCTAGGAGGTTTAAGTCTTCATGAAGGCCATGTAAACAATTATTCCTTTTTCCGCTAATGATTTGTAAAAGAAGAACTCCGAAGCTATAAACATCTGATTTGGTGGAGTATATGCCACGTTTTACATATTCAGGAGGTACATAACCACTGCAATGTTGCATAAGTGAACAAAAATAGATAACTAGATGGGTAATATTTGAGACTACTAGAACACATTAGATAGTGTTTATTAAGAAACAAGGCACTTAGTACGTTCCAACAATTCGGCTAGTGTTATCTTCGAATTCATCTTTCTAGAAAACTCTAGCCATGCCAAAATCCGCGATCTTGGGCTTCATCTCGTTGTCTAACAAAATGTTGCTCGCTTTCAAATCCCTGTGAATTATTGTCAATCTTGAGTACTCTTGGAGGTACAAAAGCCCCTGAGTAACCCCTTCAATGATTTGAACTCTTTTTTCCCAATCTAAAAGTAATCCCCTGGTTGTATCTACGCGAAATATATTTGGATAGTTAAAACATAGGCGACACCTCTTGTTAAAACCACACTCAATTATTTTTCACCATTATTTTAGAAGCATTAAAGATTGCTAACCATAGAGATAATGATCCAAGCTTTTGTTCGGCATGTATTCGTAGATCAACATCTGTTCTTTTTCGGTGCAAAATCCAAGAACTCTTATAAGATTTACATGCTGCAGTTTAGCAGTAAGCATCACCTTGTTCTTGAACTCTTCAAATCCTTGTGTAGAAGTCCTTGAAAGTCTCTTTACTGCTATTTCTTGTCCATTATGTAATACATCCTGCAAGCGAAATAGACACTGCGTATTTAGTCTTGTTTTCTCAATTTTATGCGAAGACGAATAGTTTTACCTTGTAAAGAGGTCCGTATCCACCCTCTCCAAGCTTATTTTCAAACGAAAAATTATTGGTAGCTTTTACAAGGTCAGTGAGTCTAAATACTAGCAAATTAGAAGCATCTGCGTTTCCAGCAGATACCATAGTAGTTTTGAATAAAGATTGCGATTCTTTTCCTTCGCCCATCCGTCATGTAACCAATGAAAAAACATGTGGAACATTAAAAGGGTGAATGGAAATGATTTATGCACAAAGTTTTCTCGGCTGGAACAACTTACCTTTGATTCTGCGTGCTTTTTTACGTAGATACCACGTCGCATAAACTAGTACAAGGGTAACTGTAGCTGCGGTTGGAAGCAATATTAACAAGAAGTATCTCTTGTTCCTGGGATTTTTCTCATCTTCTTGTGCTATGAAATTGTGCATTAGAGAGAAATGTGAGAAGACAATCTAGCAGTAGACAAGAGAAACAGAACACTCTTAACCGTTCCAATGGAAAAACACAATGATCATATATTGCCCAAAATTAGTTTCTACTATACTTAGAGGCTCTTAGGGATAGTCCTCTTGACAACAATTGTGTTCCCTAGTTCTTCTAGTTTTTCTTTGTCATGAATCTTTTGTGAAATATCTCTAACATTTGATTCGGGATTTTCGACGCAACAACATTTTCCCTCCATGGACTGCCATCAAAAGAATCAAATGTTTTTTTTATAGCAATCCGATTTTGAACCGATGACATTGCTATAAACCAATCAAACCGAGCTTTTAAGTCCAAGTAAATTGGGGCGACTACATGATGTTGTTATAAAATTTTACATACCTTGGAAAGCACCCAATTGTCATCATTGGGGACTTCCCATACTTTGTAACCCAGAAGCTCTTTTTCCCTCGCATACAAAACCTTAGTTTTGATAGCCTCCACATCATCAAAACCAATCCAAAACGAACCAATTATGCAGTAGTTTGCTACATAACTCGCGTTATACATCACTTTTACTCCATAACTTCTCAAATATGTCTTGATGTACTTGTAGCTCATCGAACCATCTGCCGTACTGGCGCGACCTCTTGCAGGTGATCCAATTGCATTGTCCTTGGGGTCGACAAGTGTCCACGCGTACCCATGGTATGCTAACCCCAAAACCATCTCTTTAGCAGGTATCCTCTCCTTATCCATTCCTTAATTCCTATGGGTCGACAAGTGAAGGTGGAAATGTATGTTTCATCAGATGGTAAGACTGAGCTCTCATAAGTGGAAGAGTTGATATGTGCAAAAGCACATGTGAGGTGGGTGAACAGAGATGAATCTATGTCAGGAACTGGGAATTTGCTGCCGGAATACCAGTAACCTGCTTTGATCCAAGTTGGAGCCTCTGAGGAATTTGCTAATGGAGGAAGAAAGAGGTGAAGGGAAAGGATGTTGAACAACATTTGAAGATGGCTTGAGCTCATGTGGTCTACAGCCTTCGAACTATATTTAGCATCTTGAGGAAAGACTCTTATTTTGTTATCTGTCTTTTCAATGTGTAGGTGTCACGCCCCAAATTGGTAAGTGACCGGCCATGAACCATGAGGCTAACCCATGGAACACGCAGCCTAAATAAATTGAAGTAACCAAAATTCAAATGATCGATTTTCATTATTAATCAAATCCAAAGCCAAATATGTCTCATCAATAAACATGGGGCACAACCATCCCATGAACCAAACAATATCCAGAGATCCAACAATAATAAAAAGAATTTGTTATCTGACAATTGTTTCAAATGCGGAAGCGATTTTTAAAATAAAACTAGAATGAGACACCCTATGGAGGTCAACAAAAGAAAATCCCCGAGATGCCACCAGAGTCCTTTCCTAACTCCTCAACTTGCCTGAAAAAGAAGTTGGAATAAATCCGTCAGCTGACGAGCTCAGTGAATGGCGAAGCATGTATATTAGAATAAGGTTCTGAAATAAGGATCAAAATAATTTACCATGTCAACATAATTTGGCATATGCGGTGAACAACAAAATAATCCATTAATCCAATTAATGATTCATCGGATAAGTCTTAATGGTACAATCCAATCTCCAACAATAATAGGGAACCACAACCAATACCAAATAGTACCAAGTGCCAGTGAACAAATATCTCAAAATTGGATCCAATATCGAATCTTAGAGTCACCACGAGTAGGCAGCCCGTGGAACTTTTCCCTAAGAACGATCCGGTTAGTAACAACCGTTGAGCATTAGGGTCACCGGCCTAATCCGGTCTCTTCCCTAATGGCCAGAGTCACCCGCACACAGAGGATTAATTTCCCTGGACTTCCAAAATATGTTCCCATCAATATCCACAAAGTTCTCACCAAAAGATTATCCGAACAATAAATAGTTTCACCAATCCGCATGCCAATTTCAAGAACCAAATAAATCAAATACATGATCCCAATTTCAATCATTAATTTTCTAAAACAATAATTTAAGGGATACGGGGAAGTTCGCAAGTACATAACATGCTTAACCACTCACCTGGGTCCAAAAGTAATGCAACTCGAGTACGCAAAATGATGCTAACCTGAATAAAAGAACTGTATACGATCACCAAAAATCCCAAATATATTACTACCTAGACTAATAGAAAATCACAGTTTACTAATTAATCCTAGTGCTAAAGTCAATTAAGACCACCAGGAACACCCAACTCTATTAACTTTCATGTAGAGTAAACTCCTTGATTCCAACGTGGACACCATGGCCGCACACCTCCTGCTCCTTAAAGAATTCGCCCAAAACATATTACACTACCTGCACCGCCACACACCACTTCGCCCCACACACAGCACACCGCATGCCGCCACGCACAAATCTCGACATCTGGTCTCGCACCCACATAACAACACAACATCTCCACTACTCCATATAATCTCCCAGTAACTCCTTTGTTCAATAACTTTACTCTAATCCATGTACAACAAATAACGGAAAAAGGGACAAGAATAAAGGAAACAAGTGCCGCTTACCCGATCACGAACCAGCCGAACTCAAACTTCTCTGCGGCTTTTGCCTTTCTACACAAAGTTCTCTCAAACTTCTTATCTCAGGCGTTCTCTCCAAATAAAAACCCTACACCGTGAAAATATCTCCTAATTTTCTAAAACTACCCACTACTCCCTATATTATAGCTAATTAGTTAATTAGAATAAGATAGAATGTAATACAATTTATAAAATTACCATCCGGTACCGCTATTTTATCCAAAATCAATCTCATACCCCAAATATTACAATCGTGTCAACAATATCCATAGCGCGCACAAATAATTAATTGGGACCCAACCATAACACGCAATTAATAAATGGCAAAGTAATTTATTTATTAATTAAATAAAAATTCTAGGCCGTAACATCGGCCCAAAAGCTTAAGCCCAAGGTATTAGTAGTAGCCCACAAGGATTGTTATATGCCCAAGATCATCCAAGTAGACTTCCGATGTGGGACGGGGTGTTACAGTAGGTGTATGAATACCCAGAATATTATTGAAATTTTCAGTTCTCTCACTCTTTCTCTTGAAAAGGTTATCCCAAATTGCATGAGCAATAGGCCTTGTATGTAAAGGGTCCTATACCCATGACTCAAAATTTCCTTGCCAAACTACATGAAACAGATTGCCGGAAGTCTACAGAAAAGTTATTGCTAATTGCCCCAAGTGAGAAGCAAAATCATTTTGATAAAGACTTTCCTCAGTAATATCATCATGTCATTTTTCTCAATAGCTGTTTCTACAATTGGGGACCAAAGACAAGTAATGTATTTGTGGGAGTGCCAATGTGAAGTGAAAACGCCATTTACAATATCTTAAACTAATAAAACATTTACGAGGGCAAAAATTAAGAGTAGGAGTACTGAAAGATCTTAGAGCATCTCCAACCGGAGCACGTCCAATCTGAGGTGGATGTTCAACGTAAACTTTTGACAGCTTCCTCCGTTCCAATCAAGCTGCCTTTCCTTAGGTCAAGTCTACGTGTAATTGAAGCTTGCTCCAAACATGCCAATTTTGGCATCAAACTAGTGGCATGCCAATTTTTGAAAAATATAACCGTTTGAAAATTTTGGTTGTTTGAATTTGAGAAATGCCGTTTGACGTAAGGGTTGGAGAGGGATAGCTTGATGTCAAATAAAAAGAATTAGGTACAAGGGTTGGAAAGGAGGCTTTAATATAAAATTGAAGATGCCAAAATGCCACATAAGCTTTCAAAAAATATTTAACATCTTCAATTTGAAGTCAAGGGATAGAGATGCAGATGCTCTTAGGGCATCTCCAGCCCTTACTCTATTATTGAGCTAACCTCATGATTTGAGTAAAAATCACTTGAACTCATCACCAATCATTTACAGAAACTCAGAAAATAATCTTTTACTCAAAATCATACCTAAATCATGGGAGATCTCCCACCTTTTGTCTTTACTCAAATCCTACACGACACTTGTCGTCTTCTATCTAAATTTGTTCTCTCTTCTACTTACTTTCCACTCCAAAGTTAAACGCATGGCAATTTTAGGAAAATTGAGTTTGTCCATTAGAATGAGTCAAATGGAGATTTGAATAAAATTCAAGACTGGAGATGTTCTTACTAGATGATTATGTGACCTCCGTGTGGACTCACGGGTTGAACGAAACTGTAAGTCTTCATACACAGGAGCCGTTCGATGCATTTGAACCCATGTACATCAAACGGCTTTAGACGCAGTTGTGTCCGGAGTTGTATTCGAGAGTTGTGTACGTACGTAATATTCGTCCGACTTTTCAAAGATTGCGGACTCTTTATGGTTTTGATTTAAAGCCCAATTTGGTCACGACTGTCCCAACATGTGGCCGTGTTAATCACTTTCCTGCCTATGTAGTCAATAACGACAACGACTCAAACCAAAACTCGGTTCCATTTTGCTTCTTGCAGTCACATTCGGCTGCTTTCATGGACTTTGACCACGTTCTTGTAAACTTATAATCTGAAACTTATTTTGGTATTTTTAAATTTTGTAACTTTTTGTTTAGCTTTTCGTTGTAATTTTTGGAATTAATTGTTTGTCTCGAAAAGAGGAGTCTAAAAAATACAAAATTATGACCGAAAGCAAATTTTTTTTGCTAAAAACGAAAAAAGTATCAAACAGCTGTCTTATTTGAATTTTTTCAACATTGGTCCATATTTTTATATCTTTCCGATTTGTCTTGTCGAAATGAATGATTAATCCCAAAAATTACGACGAAAAGCTAAACAAAAGTTACAAAAAATTAAAAAAACCGAAATAAGCTTTCGAATTATAAGTTAACAAGAATGCATCCTTAGTTGTGGAAAGTGGGGATTGGAAAATTTATGTAGAATACTGTAGTAGGCTGAAAGCGGGTTGATCATTTGGGTTGGGTAATCAAAGCCCAACTTGGTGATGGCCCGATAGTCCAGATGACCAAAGCCCATCGACGACCAGACAGGTCACCCATCTGGTCTCGCCAAGTGGTGTGGCCTTGTTGCGTACAAAAACATAGCGCTCGATGAGAGTACGGGCCGGCCATGTGTCACCACTCTGGTCTTGCCATGTGGCACGGTTGTGCAACGTATTGCAGCATGGGACTCCACAATCGTACAGTTTGGCCATGCGGCACCAATCTAGTCTTGCCAAATGGCGCGGTCACATTCTTCGTGACTAACATAGTGCCCTGGCGATTATCGTGCACGGCATCTAGCCATGAAGTGGCTGTCGGAAAATGGTAGTCGGTGACGTCATCGCGGCACGAGGCTGGCACAAGCAATTCTGGCCTCCAAGTCAAGGCACTCCTATAAATACAACAGTGACAAACCGTAGCGAGTTATGCCTTCGATCTTCTCGTGAACTAACCTCTGTGCTTTCCTTCTTTCCAGCTTAGCACTAATTTAGTCATTGGAGTGCCTTCGAACTATCTTTGGTTGGCTAGACTCTAACCATGTTGCTGCTTTTGTAGAGCCAGGTTGAAGGGGGTTAGGTCAATCTAGATTGAACACCACCCCACCCCCACAAAATGCCAAAAAGATATATTAGTATCGTACAAATTTGACCTCATAAATTCCTGTAAATTATCCCAAACACCTCGATCGTAAAAATTGCGATATTTGTCATGTTTCATCATCTAATGAGACCTGGTGTATATGTTTGACTTCACAGATTTGCAGATATCATATCCAACCTTAGCCTATGTGCAAATTCCATTTACGTCGAAATTGTGCTAATATGTTAAAAGAGCTTGTCTCACGTTGACCAAATAATTTTTTAGAACTAAGATCCGATTAGACGCTTCTTCACTCATTGTTACTTTTTAGTTGAAGTACATACGGATGTTTATATTTGTGTTTTCACTTATCCATTGTGACAATTGTTATAGAGGAATTCCTCTAACAATTGTTACTCGAGCCTAATCTCATGTATGCTCCAATCAGGGACGGAGCCATGCATTGGTGTAGGGTGGCCACGGCTCCCCCATGTTTTAAATAAGTACTATATTAGATACCCTCTCATAAATATGTATCTTCCAATGAAATTTCACGAAACTTATGCATGTGGGTCCCCCATAGTCCGTAACTTCTTAATCCAATAAATTTCTGTTTAATTTTATTGTGGTTCCTAAGGTCGTATATTCATTTTGTTTGTAATTAAGAGCTTTATAACAAGTTGAGATTTTAATGTCTAACCATTCACAATGAGTCTCAAATAAGAAGATACAGAATTACAAATTATGGAAAGACCAATATACAAATGTTAAGTTGACATGTACCCTTCTACTAAGGGCGCCCTTAACTTGCTAAGTTAAGGACCTCATGAGTTAATTGGCATTGTTCCCGATCAAATTTTGATGATTCAAACCATTCAAAAGGTTTAAAATGTGATTTTAAGGGTACAAGCAAGAAATTGGCAAAACAATATGACCGGGAAGGGCTTGATCCGAGTAGCTTTTCATAAAATAGTTGAACGGTTCTACACATATTGAACGGTTCAGATTATCAAAATTTAATCGGAAAAGAAGAAGTCCTTAACTTAACAAGTTAAGGGCGCCCTTAGTAAAAACTTGTTGTATAATGTACTTCTACCAAAAAAAATTTCATTCACATGTTAAAAGATGGAAAGTGGTAATGTAAAAATTGTTTTTATTTGTGCCAAAACTGCAATGTATTAAAAGCCTTATACTACAATTTTGACATTAGCAACACCCAAAAAGATTTCGTTAATATCTATTGATTTGCAAAATAAATAAGAAAATTTTAATAATGACATACTAACTTTGTTCCCAAAAAATTGTCCAGTATGCAAAACGAGAACCTAATATATGCATTTTTGTTAAGAAAAATTAACCTTTTTGCCGCTAATTACTAGACTAGATTTTATTTTTTTGAGGACCTAGTCCTGAGCCATTAGCTTATATGAACTTTTCAATATGAAGTATCTAACTGAATTTCTTTTGTTTTTTTTCAAAAAAGAGTGAAACCAGCCACTCTTTTTCGTGGTGCAATACTGAATATAAGGGATACATGGTTTGTTCTTTGAAACCAGAAGCAAAAGTATTTGCATTAAGACATGAAATTACATGCTAATTGGGACAAGGATATGGGGTTCAGGGACGTCATGACATTCTTTGCCAAAAGATCAATGACCAATTGGCCTCATTATACGAGAAGTTATTTGAAGACTATGAAACATGTGTACTATAGGGCGAGACATTATTGTAGCAATCAGATCCATACCCTTAACGAGAAGAACTTTCAGCGTTTAATTTTTGCATCAAAACATCCAATGATGTAGCAAGAAATAGAAAAAAGATGGTATCACAAATTAACTACTAGGAAAAGAATTACCATCAACCAACTATTGTCAAATTAATTGATGGCAAAAGAAAACTTTATTAATCAATGTAGATGGGATACAAATACAAAGATTAAAAGGGAAAAGAGACTTGGCATCACAACCTAAACCATACATCCCAACTATGTTGGCACCTATGGAAACGACAATCATATGCCACTCAAAACCCCCCAAAAAGGCGGGAGAGGATAACGAGGAGCCAACCTACAACCCAATACAACATAAGGAAAAGACCCTCTCCAAGTCCAGTATTACAATCTAAAAATTTTCACCATAGCAGAATGAAAAAATTAACACCGAGAAACTCCAAGCAGCTCCACCTATTGGAATACAACAGAAAAGGTCCATAGCAGGTTGAGCCAATATCACTTCGAGCAGCATCAACAATCAAAGCAAAAACATCCAAGCAACTTCGTTTCGATCTCCGAATCCATCAGCATCTGGACTTTGATAGCATGAAAGCAGGAATACAACGGCTGCAACGAAACAATACAAAACAACAACGGCCTCCCCTGGCTTCCAAAGGACACACCTCACTGGGCGGGAAAAAAAAACAGGCTTCCCAAAAACGCTGCATCATTCACACCAAAATCGCTCAGTGTCCAATCTCCTAATCCACTGAACTCCGCTTTCCGGCAAATTGATACTACAAAAGCATACCGGACTGAGTATTCGAACAGCAGCCCAACAAAGGTAACACATGTATTCGAAACATGACAAACGTATCTAAAAGTAATTATATATTCCGCAATTTCCATGTATAGAAGAGTCCTCCATGGATGGGTTCAACAAGGAGATGAAAACTTCTATAGACAAACATGACATGGTAAGTTGAAATTTCTCCATTGTTCACACTTCTGTAACCATTATTTGTTGTCCTCTGTAATGGAACAACATCCCAAAATAATATCCCTGAAACAAAGATTGGTATGGGAGTCACGTACACCAACTGTTTGATTCATTTACTTGGTATAAGTTTCAGTACAGGTGATGCCACATATGAGTGGCCCTTGTAGATTTTCCCTTACTGTGTTTGGTGTCTTTGCGTTGGATATTGACATTACAAGAAAACAAGAAACAAAGAGAATGGTTTCTCTTTTAAAGAAAATGAAGTTCGGCACTTTGATCTTATGATCGAAGGAGAATACATCCATCAGGCTACAGAAAGCAAATAGGCATTCTGATTTTCTTTTAATAATAAACTATTTTGTGAATTGCAACTCCACTTCTACTAATCATTCCAAAATCAAGTTTGGTATGCTTTGTTTATTGCAGGCAGTTGGCTTGAGGATGGAAACGTTGGCAATGAACAATCATGCCAAGCTAAAGCATATCCGCTCCATCCCTTCTCTGCAGATTATCTATTCCAAGCTAAATCATATCTTGGGGGCCCAAACTTCCGTAAACATACTATAAATTTGTTAATCCTTTTCTGAATAATGCAACTTTCTTGGTCACATAAAATGCATATGCATATGTCTTGTGTTTTAGTGTAGAATATGGACTTATGGGTGTTAATTCCACTGAATTTTCGTACTTGCCATTTGATAAAAGAAAGAAGAAGAATCTTGCCTTGCATTTTAACTTTACTCTAGCACTGAAATTGGGTGTTATTCCCACTGCGGAGATAATGCTATATTTAGGGATTCCATAGGGTAGGAAGCTTTAGTGGGGAAAGCGCTCCAAAACTTTTACGCTATGGGGCAGGCAACATTGTTCTCTCTAAGTTTTACGGACTGATGGGACCCAGGGTGGTTTTGGGGAGGAAGATGAGAAACTGAAGCAAATTCTTCAAGATCGGATTAATGGTATTAGTGCAATGCCGCCTATGGAGGTTCTTGGGGCTGTCAAGGACGAGAGGCAGCTTGTGGATTCTCTTTGGAATGCCTGTTTTGACGAGCCTTCTTCTCTTAGGGAGAAGTGGCTTCTTCCGTTGTATTTTTCCGTTCTATGAAAGGCTTTTTCCGTTGTATTTTTTTTTGCAAAGTACTCAACAATTGACATTTACTTTTGGTTGTATTAAGAAGAATGCAGTTTCTACCTCAACATATGAATGGAATAGGATAGTCCATAATCCAAGACTACTTGCATAGCCTGAGCATGTACCTCCAGCTAGATACTATGAGGACGAACTGATATATTGAGGTAAATCCTACTTTCTCTAATGAGATTGTCATGCATGATTCAGTTGTTAAGGCATTGTATGAAAAATTTGGGAAGATCAGAAGGAAGTCTAAACATTTGATGTGTTTTGATCATGAATTTGTGGCCTTTTATGGAGAGTAAGGAAGGTAGCGAAAAAAATTCCTTGGCTTCCTTACCATGTTTCTTTGACTAATAACTCCATTCATAGATCCATGGCATGAACATAATCTATGTGCTCAATGACATTGGAGAGGCTCAAATCATTCAGATTTTTAGAGTTGACGACATTTTCATTATAGAAACAAAGCGTTGGAAGACGAAGTTTAGAAGAGACTGAATTTCTTGGGGAAAAAAAAAGTGTATGCACGTAGAAGGAAGGATTAGTTAGTAAAGTTGACTCTCTACGATATTCTTGATGATTCACATGCCACTAGCTACCAATCAAATGACAAGATTGCTACTTATCTTCAGGTGCTCGGTGACACTTTGGTATTCAGCAATGTGAGACTTAATCAAATCAAATCGGGTTATCCGGCCATCTGCAGAAAACTGAAGCTTAAAACTAATGAAAGTCCTCAAGGAAGTCTCGGTGCTGCTGGCATGAGGGATACATGGAAGTGGATTATAGCCTATAAAGGGAATTGGAGGAAGTAACAAGCTTCGAGGCTGAACTTAGAAGCAGGGATCTCTATTTGGTCATGCTTGCTGAAAACCAAAGATCGTACCGGTAATAACTCTAATGGATTTTTAGTTTGTTATGAACCTTGTTGGCAGTTATCTTGGCGACCTTTGCTCGGAAAGGGCTTAACTCGATACATGTTGCATATCAGGCTTACAATGGCCTGTACTTCACTTTATTTCCGTTTAGATCGAAGATTCTTTTTTTCTGATACACATGATGTATGTCTTTTCTTAATTCTGATAGGTTACCATAGACGAAAGGCAAAAGTTTATATGACAATGGTGTTGTCACATGCTTGTGCACATGCCCAAGTGAAATATCATTGCTCGCAGTAACCAAAGCTTTGTATGATAAATTTTTTATCTGGAGTGGATAGCAAAGCTTTGTACGGTAGGAATTTTATCTGAAATTTTATCTGGAGGGATAAAGTTATTCATATGCCATTAGACCCCACTTCTTTCGCCCACGAGGATGGTTTGACTGTGCTTGAAGGTCTTGCAGAAAAAACATTGTTGCAGTAATATTCATTTTTAATTTTGATTAAAAATATATATATTCAGCTCATAAACAGTCGAATAATAAAGCTAAGCATCTGCTCGATGAAATACTATCAAATACTAACATCACTTGCTTGAAAATGAAGAAAATATTCACGAACAATATTTGATGTGATTTTCATGTTTGAGTACATTCCAAAAATATTATCATAACAAATTACGTATACTCACGTGCATCGCACGTGTACATTTACTAGTTACTAGAAAAGAAGGAAGAAAGATCTTTCATCTTATCTTATGGCAAAAAGCCTACGCATCATCATCATGGGGCAAGTTGGAAGTGCACCGATATACAGATGTCCCTCTGGCAACCGACAATGGGCGAAGGGTCAATCTGATCTACATTTGGCTCCCAATCCCATCTTCAGTTTCTAAGGTTATGTGGGCTACCAGCCCGAAAAATAACACAATGTATTTTCCCGCGTTTTGAAGAAAAAAATGGTGTTTGAAGAGTCGCCACCCGGATTTGCGGTATATCACCCGAGAAACCGTTTTTGTTCCGAAAATGATTGATTTGAAATTGAAAACCAGAGATCAGTTTCAAGGGTCCGGAAGCCATGTTACGAGGGGGGAAGGGTTTTACGGCACCCCCCTCGCCCGATTCGAGATCGGTCTCTACTAAACGTTTGCGGGATTTTTAAAAGGGATTTTATTTCATTAAAGCAACTAGCAGGTATCCACAGTAACATCATGTAGGAGGTGCATGCATGTGCAAATGGTCAGCGAATAAAATGCATGGTTACAGAAACTGAGGATCTGTCACTGACTCCACTCTCGAGCGCTCGGGAGTGGTCCCGAGCGCTTGGGAGTTCTGATACCCAACCTGCAAAACTTGTTAGAACAGACAGAATATGATGCTAAAATAAGAGCTAAAAAGTTGCTATATACACTACTGGCTCAGCAGAGGATTTGAAAGACTGGGATTAACCCTTAATCCTTCAGATCTTGCATCCCTGCCTTAACAAGACTAAATCTACAAATTTAAAAGAGCAACAAGCTACACTTATGCATGCAGAAACCATACAACACAGCAGACTGGGAAAATGGGATGCAATGGCATGCATGCACTCCTGAGCGCTCGGGAATGGTTCGGAGCGCTTGGGAGTAAGCTGCATGTCAGTTTGCTCTCAAACAGGAAATGGTACTATCTTGACATGCACACACTCTTGTTTCGATATTTCCCAAGAGGAAAACATCTTTTAATCTTTAAAAGCAAGAAGCCTTATTCACACATGAAGACTTTGTGAGAAAATGGTTATGTTTTAGTGGAAAACAACTTCCTTGTGCATGCATGCCAAATAAAACCATTTAACTTAAGAGTGCACCTCCTTCCCAACCTGCCATGTGACAGAGGACCATGCATGGAAGCTGGGAACAGTCCCGAGCGCTTGGGAGTGTTTCCAGTAAGGGTTTTATGAAAACATTCTTTTGTACCCCATTGCTCTTGTTTTTACAGTAGGGTCTCCCAACCATGCACCCAGTATTGAAGACTGGGTCAGGCTGAGAGACCCCCCTCAGAAGGGAAGAACATCCCTTTTAGTTGTGATCAAAGGTAAAGATTTATACCTTTTCCTTGAACCTTGCTCCTTGGTATGCCTCTGAAATGTGGGTGAAGTGAGAAGAGTGCAAGAGATCAGAAGAGTATTCTGGATTTCCTGCCCTTTTCCTTGGTGATTTCTAAAACTTTTGGAGTTTGGAAGGTGAGTTTTGGGAGTTTTTGGTTCTTAGCTAGAGAGAGAAAGAGAGAAGAGAGTAAGGGTTCTTCAAGAATGAAATTTCGTCCCCCTTCCTGTGCTGAAAACCAGTCATATTTATAGGCAAAATAACCTATGGTTTTTGAAATCAAATGGTTTTGAATAAAGCATTTTTTTAATGGGAAAATCTTTGGCCTGAATATCTGCCACCAGAGGTTGAGTGTGGACCGAGCTATCGGCGGGCTCAAGGTGGTGATAATGATGAGTTGCAAGGGTAGTGGGTGATACTGCCATCCATTGGGCAACAGATCAGTCTCGAGAGCTCGGGATCAATCTCGAGCGCTTGGGACCACACTCTCGAGCGCTCGAGAGTGAGCCAGGCCAGAGGTTTTGGAAAATAGTTTTGAGCGCTCGGGACTACTCCCAAGCGCTTGAAAATGCTTTTGACCATTTTTATTCCACTTTCAAATCTTTCAAGGAGCAAAGTTCCAATCGGTACCAGGCTTGTTTCAATCCAAAGTCATCATCGGGGAGCCTCCGGGCCACAAGTCAAGGAATTTTGAAAAGTCCAAATTGGGGTGTCTACAGTTGCCCCTCTTTGGGCGACGCTCAGCATCACATCTGGATACGAGTGCCGTCCAAAGATTGAGACAGCCCAATTCGAGCCAAATCAAATCCTCAACTCAAAATCAAATGCAAGTAAAGACACAAACATTTGATGCATGTGGTCGCGTCTTTTCAGACTGCCTACGTACCCTTTTCTGCAAGGATCAGACCAGCGTAGTTCTTTGGGGCAAATGCAAACATGCAGACATGCAGACATGCAAGCAAATGATAGAAAGGTCTCCCTCAAGACAGCGCCAAGTCTATGGCGGCGGAAGGAGGGTGCCAAATCTATGGCAGACAAGATGGGTGCCAAATCTATGGCGGCGGAAGGAGGGTGCCAAATCTATGGCAGACAAGATGGGTGCCAAATCTATGGCGGTGGAAGGAGGGTGCCAAATCTATGGCAGACAAGATGGGTGCCAAATCTATGGCGGCGGAAGGAGGGTGCCAAATCTATGGCAGACAAGATGGGCGCCAAATCTATAGCGGCGGAAGGAGGGTGCCAAATCTATGGCAGACAAGATGGGTGCCAAATCTATGGCGGCGGAAGGAGGGTGCCAAATCTATGGCAGACAAGATGGGTGCCAAATCTATGGCGGCGGAAGGAGGGTGCCAAATCTATGGCAGACAAGATGGGTGCCAAATATATGGCGGCGGAAGGAGGGTGCCAAATCTATGGCAGACAAGATGGGTGCCAAATCTATGGCGGCGGATGAAGGGTGCCAAATGAAAGTAAAGAATCCACCTGTTGCTCGGTTTGGCAGACAAAGGGATAAGAGAGTAGAATCCACCTGTTGCTCGGTTTGGCGGAGAAGACAAGGATAAGAGAGTAGAATCCACCTGTTGCTCGGTTTGGCGGAGGAGACAAGGATAAGAGAGTAGAATCCACCTGTTGCTCGGTTTGGCGGAGAAGACAAGGATAAGAGAGTAGAATCCACCTGTTGCTCGGTTTGGCGGACGAAACAAGGATAAGAGAGTAGAATCCACCTGTTGCTCGGTTTGGCGGAGAAGACAAGGATAAGAGAGTAGAATCCACCTGTTGCTCGGTTTGGCGGACGAAACAAGGATAAGAGAGTAGAATCCACCTGTTGCTCGGTTTGGCGGACAAGACAAGGATAAGAGAGTAGAATCCACCTGTTGCTCGGTTTGGCGGACGAAACAAGGATAAGAGAGTAGAATCCACCTGTTGCTCGGTTTGGCGGACCAGACAAGGATAAGAGAGTAGAATCCACCTGTTGCTCGGTTTGGCGGAGAAGACAAGGATAAGAGAGTAGAATCCACCTGTTGCTCGGTTTGGCGGACGAAACAAGGATAAGAGGGTAGAATCCACCTGTTGCTCAGTTTGGCGGACAAAACAAGGGTAAAACCTTTCTGCGAATGAAATGATAAGACCTTCTTGATCGTCTTCGACCTAAAGCGCCAATTTTCAAGTGTGAACCAATTGTGGATATCCGAAAGAAGTTTGTAATCAACTGCTCCGTACAATACGTACTGACAATAGGACTGAGATTGATTTTGTAAAAAGTTGCGACGTTGCAATAATTGTCAGAAAGTGACATGATCAGGGGATCGAATATTTCGGCAAAGCGGCCTAAAACAGAGTGGAGCGCTTGGGACCACTCCCGAGCGCTCGGGAGGGGTGTCGAGCGCTCGGGACCACGGCTGGGGCCCGCCACTCCTTCGTCTTCCTTTTCCAGATCTGGGGTTTAAAACCCCGAAACTTGAGCGCTCGAAAACCAGGCGACGTACGGTTCTGAACTTTCTCATCAACTCTCGACAAACTCTCTCTCTCTCACTTCCCAGAATCTCTCTCACGATTTCTCCCTCCCTCGAAAATCGTTTCTCTTTCTCCCGAAGAATCACGGATCGATTTCAAAACCTCGAGGTCTTGTCGATCTTCCGCTGGGCAATCGTGTGCCAGGAGGTTCGAATTTGGGGGAAGATGAAGTTGCAGGAAGAGGAAGTAAGGGAAATGGCCAACACCGAGGAGAGAGCGACGGTGGGCGAAGCCCGCGGGGGTGCGGCTACGCCTGGCGACAGCGTAGCGGTGGCGATGGCTGAGGGCGGCGGCGGTCAGGCTACACCCAGCGACGAGGGAGTCACAGGTGGGGACCCAGTGACGATGGGCGGTGGTGAGGGAGGTTCAGAAGTTGTTGCGAATGCTAGCAGGGGTTCGGCGATGGTAGATGGTGATGGGGACAGGGTGTACAGTGGCGGAGACGCCACGAGCAGCCGGGGTGGTGCAACGGGCAGTAGAGCCACGGGCACTCCTCCTACTCCTACTGTGGAGGAGTTGTTTGCGGCCGCGGATCAGGCTCGCGACGAGGGACAGGTTGAAGAGACAGTGGTGGGTGGTCGCGTTACGGTCACTCCCGCTTTGAGGTCGACGGCGGCGCTACCGAGGAGGGAGGATAGCAGGATTGGGGCCTCACAGCCCGTTCCCTTCGCGGAGGGTGACTTTCTGGACTCTGCGGAGCCGCGGGACATACTAGACGCGCTTGGTCTCGACTTGGGGGTCGAGGCCGTGCTGAGAGGTGCTGAGACTCCAGAGGACCGGGCTGCGGTGCTGCTGTTGGGAGCCTTGCTGAGCGGCGCGGGTGCGTCGGACGCAGGAGGACGCAGGGTTGAGGAGGAGATGGAGATGGAGGGACCGGAGCCGGAGGCGGCTGCCGAGGCGCGGGTGACCGCGGTTGACGAGGCGAAGGCCTATTTGGGAGGAGAGCGTGTTGAGTTCGCGATTGCGACCTACGCTCCGCGGGTTCACTTCTTCGTGCCTGTGGGGATAGACAGCTACACTCCCGCTCGGGCTGACTACCCAGAGGACTTGCTCCTCCGAGACCGTGACTCGCACATCTCTACGGGTTGGACCACGGTAAGTTTCCGACAATTTGAACCTTTTGAATTCGACACTTGAGTTATTCGTGAATTGCTATATTGATTGAAATGATATTTCCTAATTCTGCTGAAACAGCGCACGACGGACGTTTATGGTCACGGAGGCTCAGCTAGCTCGCTGAAGTACTTCAGGGGGCTGCCTGCGAGAGTACGGGAGTTAGTGGAGGCGGCGGGATTCGGGCCGTTCATCCAGTTGATGACGTCGGTGAGGGTGGACCGTGCTGTGCTTACAGCGCTGACCGAGAGGTGGTGGGATACCACCAACACCTTCCACCTCCGGTTCGGTGAGATGACACTGACACCGCTGGACTTCGCAGCGATTACAGGGTTGAGAGTAGGAGGAGAGCCGATTCCTTACGACTCGAGCTTGGTGCTGGACGACGCGGCTTTGCGGTGGTTCCTCGGGCGGGTTCCACGGCACAGCGGAGGGATGGCGGCTTACGGGCAGTTCGTGGAGTACTGGGACCACGAGCCCGCAGACGACGAGGAGGCGGCGAGGATGGCCCGGGCGTACCTGCTCTACCTTTTCGGGGCCTCACTGTACCCGACTAGGCGGTCGCGAGTGCGCCTTTGCTACTTGGCGGGCCTGGTTGACCTGAGGACTGCAGGACGGTTTGACTGGGGAGGGGGTGCCTTGTGCACCCTCTACTGTTTCTTGGGAGCTGCCTCACGCGGAGTGGGCAACACGGTCGGAGGCTACTGGAGGATCGTCGAGGTATGGTTTAAATTATTGCTTTAATGTTACTATTGATTGCTTATTGAACTTGAATTGAAATGCGCTTGACCATTTTGTAGCTCTGGGCTTACGAGGTTCTCGGGATGTTCCCGCCTGAGAACACCTGCAGGGATCCTGGCTTGCTTCCTCGCGGGCTTGCGTGGAGCAAAGCTTATAGGAGGACGAAGGAGAGGAGAGGGGAGGTGATGACCTTCCGACGCTGGCTAGACCGCTTGACTGGAGTCGTGGTATGATCTGTTCCTATTCCATTTCTCTTTTCTGTATTCGATGTACATTTTATTGATGCTTCCAAATTCGATATGCAGGTTCACTGGGACAGGTGGTCGAGGGTGGAGGCTGAGTTCCTGCCTAGGAGCCGGGAGGTGACACGGAGTAGGGTGTTGCTGGAGTGCCCACTGGGCTGGCAGTGGTATTTGGGAGATCGGGTGACTCGACAGTCGCTCGGTCTTCCAGGGTTCGTGGTGCCCGGGCTGCTCCCTCCACTCGTGCCGAGGACTGAGACGTACACTCGTGCGGAGCTAGAGCTGTACACGGTGCCTGACACAGACTTGGAGCGGCACCTACGACGCGGTCTGGACTATGCAGCTTACGTAGACCAGTACCTGGCCGCGAGACTAGGGGTGGAGGCTGAGCTAGAGAGGAGAGTAGCCGCGGGAGGGCGAGGCCCTGGTGCCAGAGGAGAGGCTGGAGTGCAAGGCCGTGGTGGTCGGTCCGCACGAGGTAGTGGTCGAGGTGGTAGGCAGCCTGCAGGCGAACGAGGTGCCAGCCCGCCTGGCAGAGGAGAGGGTGATACGGGGGTGCCGGAGACGACAGAGGCTTCAGGTTCGACGGTGCTGCCTACACTGGAGTGGACAGTGGGGGCGACAGACTCTTCGGGGGCGCGGGTGGTGATAGACGTTCCGCGTCTTCCGCAGCCGCCGATGCGACTCCCGGCTCAGGTATAAACGAATTCGAACTTCTTACACTCTGAAAGACTACTGCTCGTACCTTTCTGATGCTTGAACATTACAGGTACCGCGAGAGTGGGCCGAGACAGCCATCATGCTGATGGTGGGAATGCGCCACCTGCTGAAGGGTTATGCGAGAGGGAGGGTCTTACCGACCAGACCTGTCCCTAGGCCTGTTTCTCCTATCGCTCCTGAGGTATGACAATGCATGGTAAAGAACTTTTAATGAATCAGCTGAATTTCGAAATATGCATAAAATGATCACATGTTTATGATATGCAGGCGCAGCCACGACGTTCAGCTATGACACGACCTCCAGTTTCCACCAGCACGCGGGGACGAGGGACACAGGGAGTGTCGCGGCCTGCTGCGGAGACTAGGCAGTTCGAGGTTGTTCCTAGGGCTGGGTCCCAGCGGAGACACGCTCGCGGGGAGTCGGAGGAGGATGAGACAGAGGAGTCGTCCGAGTCGCGTGTGTTAGGGTCGACGGACTCAGAGACTGCTTCTGGTTCTCCTAGTGGGGACGGGGGCGACGACGATGACGACGGTGACGAGAGTGAGAGCACAGAGTCCGAGGGCCACCAGCAGAAGAGGACTCGTCGCGTCTGAGTCTCAGGCTTCGCTTTTTGCTAGCTTTCTTGTACATGGGCCTGCGTGCCAGTGTAGTTATAGCTTCTAGGCCTGCGCGCCTTGATTTTGTTTGGGTCTGCGTGCCCCGGTAGTTAGGATTGGGCGGTGCTTGCCCCAGCTTTCGTACTTCCTTCCTTACTCATTGTAAATACCGTACTTCATTTATGAGAATTTGCACTTTGTTCTTTGGTATTCATCCGCACTTCCTTCTTAGAATTGTATTTTATGAAATATGCTCGTCGCAACTTTCAATCGGTACCTTCGAAGAAATGACGAAAACTTGACGTTGACACACGATAGCACACTCTTAGAGAATTTGGTAATAAAAACTAGACTTAAGGGCTTTTGATCGTAACTGAGCGCACTGTGCAGCTGGCAATGAGTGTCGTGATCTGCGAGAACTGCTATATTTTCAAAAATGCCCTAGACACGAAGACCAATATTCACATGCACATGAAAATGACAATTTTGGGACGCTTGAAAGACAACAACTTGAACTAAGAATGCTAATGCGCCTTTGATCATGCCACACAGTTACAAATGCACAATGCGACCTACACATGTCACCGGACTCAATTAAACACTCCTAGCGTGGAATTTGAAATGTTTGCGGAATGAAAATCTTAGAAATTTTCGTATTTTCAAAGAAAATGGACGAATACACAAGCAAACACATGATAAAATCTTTTGTATCCCCAGGGTATAAGTTGAGGACCTCCTGATCTAAGATGCATGCAATGGTGAGGCTGAACTGAGGCTGAAAAAGCTGGAATCAGAAGCTGCTGTAAACAGCAGCACTCTCGAGCGCTCAAGAATGTTCTTGAGCGCTTGGGTCTTCACTCCCGAGCGCTCGGGACTTCTGCTGTCTGCAGTCCCTCTGCTGGTTGAAGAGGGGTGCCGCAGGGTGATGCCGAAAGGTAGCATGCCCAGCAGACAGGTTTGCTAAAGATGAAGGTGACCATAAGAGATTGAGACCAGAAAGTAAGACCCGTGTTCCGACGTTTGACAACAACGATGGTATTTTTTCATTCTTATTTTTATTTCTTGAAAAACAAAGGACATGTCTAAGTATCCCTTCTGCTTTACTGTTTTTGATCAGCGGGCTGGTACTTTCAGGGCCTTGGGATTTGGGACGGAATCTGTCTTTGGATGGAAGTTGGGTATAAGCCGGAGCCAGAGCTTGTGCTGGAGCTGGTTTTGAGGTTGACTTTGATCAGAGCTTGAGCTTTGAGTATGCATGCCCCAGTCTTGAGGTTGGCTGTGCTGATGTGCCCCAGTGAGTGACAGTCCTTAGTTCTGATCCCTTTCAACCAGTTTTGACATGAGCACGAGTGCGGGTTCTTCCATTTTGTCGGAGCTTCTCTCGCGAGTTGGGACCTTAATGACCTTGTGTGAATTTGGACAAGGCCCAGACGACTCAAAGGACAAGAAAAACCCATTATCAGGAGACTGACTCCTAACCGTGAACCAGACTGGACGAGGAGTTTTGATGTGACTGGACGAGGAGTTTGATTATTTGAGAATTTAATGTTTGAAATTGTCGTGATAAAATCAAGTTTTGATGATTTTCCCATTCGAGGCTTTGAAACTGTTTCAGCAAAACACAAGGATTTTTATTAGGAATCATGCCCCAAGTTGAAATCTTGCAAGATTCTCAAAACGTCTTGGCGCTCCTTCTTGTTTTCTCCCATTGTCCAGGATTTTGTTATCAAGTTGTGTTTTTCAATCTGAGAGGACTTTATTCGGGTTGTAACATGGCCAAGGTTTTGGTTTAACAAAGAAAGGATAATAGGCTTAAACTTTTTCATTTTCTTTGGGTTTCGAGAGCTAGCAGCCATCTTGTATAATTCTATGCCCCCCCTTTTTTTTTTTGCTTTTGATGGACGCCTTCTTTCACCTCACTTGCTTCCCTTTTTGTCGCGCGAATGTGTTTGGCACTTTCATTGATTTTGAGGTTTCTCTAATTTTTCTTCAATGATTTGCATCTCAATGTGCGTATGCATTTGGCACTTTTATGCTTTGAATTCTGATGCGCTGATGATAACCAGGTGTTTGGCACATTTGTCCTCCTTATTTCACCCCGGTGTGGGGGATAGCTGCCTAGCTGGGTTCTTTCAAAGAAATTGATTTAGGCTCAAAGGGGGTTATCAACGGATATATATCTTCAAGCGTGTGATAAATGAAAAGAATGCCTTTCTTCATTTTGAATTGCACAACTTGATAACTGGATCCTAGATGCAAGTTAAGGGATTTGTGCGCTCTAACTTTTGCCTAGATCATATTTTGAGGTTTTGATCTAGCGAGCTTTTTCTCATGCCCAGGCGTTGCTTCTTCACGGCGTCAGGAAATGGTCCCATGAAATTCTTCTTCTTTAGAGGGCAAAGTATCTCGTGTCTTAATTTCTGATTTGATGGTGAAAAACAATTCCAAGTTAAGGGATTATCACAAAACGTGAGTTTATTATCACAATTTCGACTTAAGAGGTTTGACATCAAAAGACGGGACGGACCGATAAAGGATTGACTCGAATGAACATGACCGGGCCTCGGGATAATGCTGCCTACGTATCCTTCTTGCAAAGGAATCAGGTCATAACGTAGTTCAGACCCACGAAACTGACGCTCTTTTTGGTCTTTCTTCTTTTTGACTACAACTCAAATTTGACAACATACAGACACGAAAGCATGAAAGACTGAAAGTACAAACTGACTCGAAATTAAAAGACTTGACTCGAAACTTAAAAGCTTCCCAAACTCGTGAGAAATTCCATCCATGAACCGGCCGCACCGCATTCGTCCTTCTTCTTCAGTTCAGAGGTCTGGCGTTTGGATGGTCCCCGTCCTTTCAGGCACCATTCGGATTTGGATCCATCCTCAGATTCTGCGTCGGTTTGGAGCTTGAGGCTAAGGCACTGAGCATGTTAAGGGTTGGAACAAGGGGCTCTGGCGACCAATTGTCGATAATGCACTGGAGAGGATGGGTTTTGATGGCATTGCTGTTGATGGTTGGGTTGCTCAGAAGTCGCCCAAAGGAACCATGTCCCATCAAGTCGCTGACCTGGCCATCCTTGAACCTCTCAAAGGTCAGAGGATAATTTCCCACAGCAGAAATTGGGCTTGGAAGTGGAGGTGATATGATTCCATCATCGATGAGGTCTTGGATTTTGTGGCGGAGACGGAAGCAGCTATTAGTGGAATGGCCGGCACACTGGTGAAAGGTACAATAGGTGTCCGGGTTGTGGGACGACGAGAGCTTCTGAGGTGGGGGAGTTGGAGGGAGCGGCTGGATGAGACCGGCTTCGGGGAGTCTCTCATAAACCAGAGACAAAGGGGCAGAAAAGCGGGAGAGGAACCTTGGTGGGATCTTGCCGTTGGATTGAGGGTTCATAGCGGTGCCGAGGGAGCCTCTGGCGGAGACGCTGCTTGTTTTGACATGGCATGATACTTTCTTGCCTTTGTGCACATCCTGCCTTTTAGCCCTAGTTTTAGGCAAGGATCCTGTACCTTCCTTTGAGCGCTTCTTGGCGTCATGGAATTTGACTAAGTCTTTGAGCATGTGAAAGAGTGTCACTTCTGAGCGTGGCTCAACTCCGGTGGTTGGAGGGTGGTAGGCTTGCGGAGTTTCTTCGATCCTGGCCTTGTCAGCATTCAATCCAAGGCCCGGATTTGACATGACGGATGTGAGGATGCCAATCAGCCCTTGCAATAGAGCCGTTTGCTCATCCACTTTCCGATTCATTTCCTCCACGGCCCTTTTCAGCTCAACTAGTTCTGCTTGCCCTGCCATTTCGAAGTAGTTGGAGAAGGAGGTGTGGCTTTATGTAGGATGGGTGGCCCAGTGCTGACAGTAAGTAAGAAAGCGAACTCAGAATGTGCCCCTGTTATGATTTATTGAAAAATGTGTATAAAAGAATTGTTAATAACATGTTGTCATCGTCGACTCAAGGGATCGCACTTTACGGAAAGTTCCAACAATCACGGGTAAGTCGGTGTCAGGCTGGTTAAATTCCGCACGTTGGGAATCAGAGCCAATCTCCTTATCTAAGACCATCCGAGACAGAGCAATAAGACTGCTGGAAGATGAACCTAAGGCTAAACTAGAGGGAGCCATTCGGGCACGGCGAACACTAGAGGTATCCCAAACTCCATGGATTTATGGTCTCCTAGACCCTGACTCAAGAAATGACATCCTATGAAGGATTGCCTTAGTCCTCAGAGATTCTTTTAGGGTGTATCCTTCGTTCAGAACGACAAATTCTAAGAGATGTCAAAATGAACTAAGTATTCAACTAGTCCTCGTTCGAAGTTTCAATTTTGAACTTGGAATAACTTAGTATAGACGGCGTGATACCCCAACCATCATGGTGTCAGTGACATGGTGTCATTAGCCAGAATGGTGTAAGTAAAGTGGCATCACGGCGCCGGTTCCTTTGTTATTCCTTATTCTCCATTGAAATTTCGATTAGGCATTAGTCAAGGACTTAGTATATTCTGATTTCCCAAAGTCTCCTTGTTCTAAGGACTCATGTAGTTTCAATAACGTGCCTTTAAAAAGCACGACTCATCATTGGTCCAGGCAATCCTAAACAAGCTGCGCAAGCAAGTATAAGAGTTCTATATGAGACATGAAAGCAAGCGTAAGATGTAAGGTGCGATGTGCAAGCGGGATAAGATCACGGTTTTTCGAAGGTTGCTTAATTCCTCAGAATTTCTTTTAGGGTGTATCCTTTGTTCAGAACGACAAATTCTAAGAGATGTCAAAATGAACTAAGTATTCAACTAGTCCTTGTTCGAAGTTTCAATTTTGAACTTGGAATAACTTAGTATAGACGGCGTGATACCCCAACCATCGTGGTGTCAGTGACATGGTGCCATTAGCCAGAATGGTGTAAGTAAAGTGGCACCACGGCGCCGGTTCCTTTGTTATTCCTTATTCTCCATTGAAATTTCGATTAGGCATTAGTCAAGGACTTAGTATATTCTGATTTCCCAAAGTCTCCTTGTTCTAAGGACTCATATAGTTTAGACAACGTACACCGGGGTGCACGATTCATCATCGGGCCTCGGCAACCTTCTACGGACCGTGCGAGCGAGATTAAAAGCACAGGACTCGAAATTGAACAGACAGCATGACGGCATGACATGAATGAGATGCATGGCGAGATGCAGAAAGCAGTAACATGTAGACAGGATATAGCACATAGTCCTACCCTGCGGGTCCCTGTCCTAGTTTGGAAGGTTCTACTGCTTTCTAAACACGTACAAGGGCCGGTTTTGATTTGAAGAGGGTTCCCCGGACTAGAGTCAAAGTATACCTCCCACTATTGAGCGTACACCCAATAATGGTACAAACGGTAAATATGATTCATCACGGTCGAGGGTTGCTGAGCATTCCGGGATTCCCCATCACCGGCAAGCCGGGTAGGATTGCCGAAACACAATAGCGAGGCTGCACAAGATATGTACAAGAAATAGACAATGAAACAAAATCCGTTTGAAAATCCCACAAACGTTTTTCAAGCTTGGCTCACAAGTTTAATTGATATTCAAGAAAAGCGGGTCGTTTTATCAACAAACAAACTTTTTCTCAAGTATATTAAATGTCCCCAGCAGAGTCGCCACTGTGGGCTACCAGCCCGAAAAATAACACAATGTATTTTCCCGCGTTTTGAAGAAAAAAATGGTGTTTGAAGAGTCGCCACCCGGATTTGCGGTATATCACCCGAGAAACCGTTTTTGTTCCGAAAATGATTGATTTGAAATTGAAAACCAGAGATCAGTTTCAAGGGTCCGGAAGCCATGTTACGAGGGGGGAAAGGTTTTACGGCACCCCCTCGCCCGATTCGAGATCGGTCTCTACTAAACGTTTGCGGGATTTTTAAAAGGGATTTTATTTCATTAAAGCAACTAGCAGGTATCCACAGTAACATCATGTAGGAGGTGCATGCATGTGCAAATGGTCAGCGAATAAAATGCATGGTTACAGAAATTGAGGATCTGTCACTGACTCCACTCTCGAGCGCTCGGGAGTGGTCCCGAGCGCTTGGGAGTTCTGATACCCAACCTGCAAAACTTGTTAGAACAGACAGAATATGATGCTAAAATAAGAGCTAAAAAGCTGCTATATACACTACTGGCTCAGCAGAGGATTTGAAAGACTGGGATTAACCCTTAATCCTTCAGATCTTGCATCCCTGCCTTAACAAGACTAAATCTACAAATTTAAAAGAGCAACAAGCTACATTTATGCATGCAGAAACCATACAACACAGCAGACTGGGAAAATGGGATGCAATGGCATGCATGCACTCCCGAGCGCTTGGGAGTAAGCTGCATGTCAGTTTGCTCTCAAACAGGAAATGGTACTATCTTGACATGCACACACTCTTGTTTCGATATTTCCCAAGAGGAAAACATCTTTTAATCTTTAAAAGCAAGAAGCCTTATTCACACATGAAGACTTTGTGAGAAAATGGTTATGTTTTAGTGGAAAACGACTTCCTTGTGCATGCATGCCAAATAAAACCATTTAACTTAAGAGTGCACCTCCTTCCCAACCTGCCATGTGACAGAGGACCATGCATGGAAGCTGGGAACAGTCCCGAGCGCTTCAGAGTACTCTCGAGCGCTTGGGAGTGTTTCCAGTAAGGGTTTTATGAAAACATTCTGTAGACACCCCAATTTAGGCTTTTCAAAATTCCTTGACTTGTGGCCCGGAGGCTCCCCGATGATGACTTTGGATTGAAACAAGCCTGGTATCGATCGGAACATTGCTCCTTGGAAGATTGAAGAAGGATTAAAAATGGTTAAAAATGTTTTCAAGCACTTGGGAGCAATCCTAAGCGCTCAAAACTATTTCACAAAACCTCTGGCCTGGCTCTTTCTCGAGCGCTCGAGAGTGAGGTCCCAAGCGCTCGGGAGTAATCCCAAGCGCTCGAGACTTTTCTGTTGCCCAATGCATGGCTGTATCACCCACTCACTTTGCAAATCATCATTACAGCCACTTTCAGCCCGCCGATGGCTCATTCCACACTCAACCTCTGGTAGGAAGATATTCAGGCCAAAGATTTACCCATTAAACAAATGTTTTATCAAAACCATTTGATTTTCAAAAACCATTGGATGTTTTGCCTATAAATATGCCTGGCTTTTTAGTTAAAGGAAAAAGGGAGGGAGGAGACCAAGAAATTATCAGCCCAGAGAACCCTCAATCTCTGCTCTCTTTCTCTCTCTAGCCAAAGATCAAAAACCTCCAAACTCTCTTCCAAATTTCAAAGGTTTTGCAAAATCACCAAGGAAAAGGGCAAGAAATCCAG
Source organism: Rhododendron griersonianum (assembly GCA_018127125.1). Lineage (NCBI taxonomy): Eukaryota > Viridiplantae > Streptophyta > Magnoliopsida > Ericales > Ericaceae > Rhododendron > Rhododendron griersonianum. Next base: position 5,685,000 of record CM030788.1, on the reverse strand, counting down.
ATTACCCATCTGATCTCTTGCACTCTCCTCACTCCGCCCACATTTCAAAGGCACACCAAGGAGCAAGGTTCAAGGAAAAGGTAAAACTCTTACCTTTGATCATAACTAAAGGGCTGTTCTTCCCTTCTGAGGGGGGTCTCTCAGCCTGACCCAGTCTTCAATACTGGGTGCATGGTTGGGAGACCCTAGTGTAAAAACAAGAGCAATGGGGCACAAGAAAATATTTTCACAAAACCCTTACTGGAACTACTCCCAAGCGCTCGAGAGTGCTCTTGAGCGCTCGGTTCCAGGTCTCATGCATGGCCCCCTTTGTGACACAATAAGTTGGAAATGATGTGTTGATCTTAAATGAATAGTTTCGTTTTGGCATGCATGCACAGAAAGCCATTTTTCCTCAAAATAGAACCATTTTCTTACAAAGATTTCATGGAAGAGCAAGGCTCCTTTTGTTTAAAGTTAAAAGAATCAGTCATTTCAGAGAAACATAAAAACAAGGGCCTTTGCATTCAAGATGGAACCATTTCCTGTTTGAGAGTAAGCTGGTATGCAGCTCACTCCCAAGCGCTCAGAACCATTCTAGAGCGCTCGGGAGTGCATGCATGTCATTGCTTCCCATTTCCCAGCCTGCTGTGTTACCTGGTCTCTGCATGCATTAGTGTGGCCTGTTGCTCTTTTAAATTTGTAGATCTAGCCTTGTTAAGGCAGGGATGCATGATTTGAAAGGTTGAAGGTTTAGCTTGGTCTTTCAAGTCCTCTGCTGAGCCAGCAGTGTGCTTTATATTCATTTCAGTTCCTATTTTAGCATTGTATCCTGTCTGTGCTAACAAAGCTTGCAGGTTGATCAGAGCTCCCAAGCGCTCGGGACTTCTCTCGAGCGCTCGAGAGTGAAGTCAGTGACAGATCCTCAGTTTCTGTAATCATGCATTTTGCTCACTTTCATCTAATCATCCACTGTACAACTGCACATGCATGCAATTCTTACCTGTTATAACTGTGGATACTTGCTAAATGATCTAATGAAACAAAATCCCCTTTTGAAAAATCCCACAAACGTTTAGTAGAGACCGATCTCGAATCGGGCGAGGGGGGTGCCGTAAAACCCTTCCCCCCTCGTAACATGGCTTCCGAACCCTTGAAACTGATCTCTGGTTTTCAACTTCAAATCGATTGGTTTTCCAAACGAAACGGTTTCTCGGATGATATACCGCAAATCTGGGTGGCGACTCTTCAAATCAAACCAAAACGACTCTTTAAACGGCGTATTTCTCTTCAAAGCGGCACCAAGAACAAAACAAAAAGAGCGACATTCGTATTTTTCTTCTTCGAGAGCGGGAAAAATATAATTTTCGGGCATAGCAGCCCACATGACTCTGCTGGGGAGAAGTTTAATTAATACTTGAGAAAAGTTGGTTTGTTGATAAAACGGCCCGCTTTTCTTGAATGTCAATTAAACTTGTGAGCCAAGCTTGAAAAGCGTTTGTGGGATTTTCAAAAGGGATTTTGTTTCATTATTTATTTCTTGTATGTATATATCTTGTGCAACCCCGCTGTTGTGTTTCGGCAATCCTACCCGGCTTGCCGGTGATGGGGAATCCCGGAATGCTCAGCAACCCTCGACCGTGATGAGTCATCTCTACTGTTTGTACCATTATTGGGTGTACGCTCAATAGTGGGAGGTATACTTTGACTCTAGTCCGGGGAACCCTCTTCAAGCCAAAACCAGCCTTTGTACATGTTTAGAAAGCAATAGAACCTTCCAAACTAGGACAGGAATCCGCAGGGTAGGATTATATGCTATATCCTGCCTATATGTTACTGCTTTCTGCATCTCACCATGCATCTCATTCATATCATGCCGTCGTGCTGTCCGTCCAATTTCGTGTCATAATCTCACTCGCACGGTCTGTAGAAGGTTGCCGAGGCCCGATGATGAATCGTGCACCCCGGTGTACGTTGTTTAACTACATGAGTCCTTAGAACAAGGAGACTTTGGGAAATCAGGATGTTACTAAGTCCTTGACTAATGCCTAATCGAAATTTCAACGGAGAACGAAGAATAACAAGGAAAACGGCGCCGTGATGCCACTTTACTTACACCACCTTGGCTAATGACACAGTGTCACTGACACCATGATGGTTGGGGTATCACGCCGTCTATACTAAGTTATTCCGAGTTCAAAATTGAGACTTCGAATGAGGACTAGTCGAATACTTAGTTCATTTTGACATCTCTTAGAATTTGTCGTTCTGAACGAAGGATACACCCTAAAAAGAAATTCTGAGGAATTAGGTAACCTTCGAAAGGCCGTAATCTTATCCCGCTTGCACATCACACCTTGCATCTTTCGTTTTCTTTTTGTGTCTCATATAAAACTCTGAGACTCGCTTGCGCAGTCTTTGCGAGGTTGCCAAGACCCAATGAAGAGTCACGCAGTCTATGTGCGTGTTGTCTAAACTACATGAATCCTTAGAACAAGGAGACTTTGGGAAATCAGGATGTTACTAAGTCCTTGACTAATGCCTAATCGGAGATTCAATAGAGAATAAGGAATAACAAGGAAAACGGCGCCGTGATGCCACTTTACTTACACCACCTTGGTTAATGACACAGTGTCACTGACACCACGATGGTTGGGGTATCACGCCGTCTATACTAAGTAATTCCAAGTTCAAAATTGAGACTTCGAATGAGGACTAGTTGAATACTTAGTTCATTTTGGCATCTCTTAGAATTCGTTGTTCTTAAACAAAGGATACACCCTAAAAAGAAATCCGAGGATCAAGGCAACCTCGTGTGGAAGATACTCGATCATTCTTGGAAAATCAGAGTCGATGACGGTGACGATGATGCACATTTTCTAAAAACCTATGCACGTATTTCATGAAAATAAAAAAATAATAATAAAAACAGGAATCGCGTCTGAGCACGGTGTGGGCAGCATGCCCTGGAAATCCCGGTTTCCAAAAATGCAAGGGCCCGGATCGAGGGAGCGCGAGCGCAGGTGGCAAGCGCTCGAAAATACAGAGTCGCCACTTGAGTTTTTGAGCGTCCGACACTCAAGGAACCGTATTTCGAAGCACCTGCCGCGCTTTATTTGAAAAAGTTAAGGAACCAGTCCGTCATAACCATATCTGGGTTCGGGAGCCAGGTTACGAGAGGGGAAGGGTTTTATGGCACCCCTCTCGCCCAATCCGGAGATCGGTCTCTACTTAGGCATTTTGAAAACATTGCGATTCTTCTTTTATTAATCAATTTTAGCCAATTAGGGCGGGGGAACAGTTAATCGGGGATTAAAACTGTAACATGCTTGCAGGATGATAGATGGCATGGACGAGTAACATGATGAATAATAAACGGAATGATCTTGAAACAGCGATCAGATGCCAAAACCAGGCTCGGGGCAGATTTGCCCTGCATGATGATCAACTTGCATGCCTAAACAGATCTGCATGCAAGTCAATCATCGCGCGAGACACTCTAACTCTCGCGCGAGTGTTGTCATCTCACCACAGTCCCAAAATCATCCCCTTCTGGGCTCTGGAAGGACCAGTGCACACCCAGGAAGCAAACCAAGCAGTGTATTGGAGGACTGTAAAATGCTAATTATTACACAATACTCCAAGCAGGAGCCAAATAAGATGAAACACAACCCCTAAACAGTGGGGGTATCAAAACAGAGGCCAAGGGCCAAGTTGCCCATGCAAGGGCCATTCATGGAAATCAGAGAACTGTCGCGCGACAGAGAGTAAACCTCGCGCGACACTCCTGACTGACTTCCAGGAATTGCTTTACATGCTTGGGGTCCTGAGACAGATTCAGGGGATCCCAAGGGCATTCCAAACTGAACAGAAATGAATATTGAAGATGTAAAACTAGCAATTTAAACTCTAAGAAAAGCAGTAAACTGATTATTAGCATGCTTAACAGTGATCCATAATAATCATTAAGACAATAAAACAGGAAAGAACCAACATCCCTTCCCCACGAGAACCATCGCGCGATGCTTGAGACAAGCGCGCGCGTGACTGGGTCCGTCGCGCGAGGGTATGTTGGTCGCACGGTTTTTGAAACCTTGCCAGCTTTAGGGCCAGGACTGGTATTGATTACCAGCCTTGACCCTGCCAGCCCCCCTCAGGGATCAGAACAGAGAGCAGAACAAAGGTAAGATATACCTTTGAATTTTGAGGTTTGAAAAGTGTTTGAGCTTTGAGTTTGAGGTTGGGTTTGAGGTTTGAGTGGAAGAACAAACTATGTTCTTAGGGTGCTAGATTGGAAACCAAATGTTGCACTTGCTAATGGAGGAGAGATGAACAAAGGGCTAAGGTTAGAACCTTTGTGCTTTCAATTTTTTGGAACCCTTTGAAAGAGAAACAAAGGGGGCTCTTATAGGCTTAGCACCTTCCACTAATGGAAAGGCAGGTTTGGTCCAAAGAATGGAGGTCAGCCAGCCACGAGGCTGGCTGAGGGTTACTTGGTAATTAAGCTGCCCAGCTGAATAAAGGTGATGGGGACAGGTTATGAGAGTCGCGCGACGGTTCCAAACTGTCGCGCGATAATGATCCCTGGCGCGCTGGTCAATGCTCCGGTTGACCGTCGCGCGATGGTTCCAAACTGTCGCGCGATGGCACACATCAATAGGGTTTTTGGCTTTTGGAAGTGGCTTAAGACTGGGTTAGGTTCAAGGGTTTTTCAAACACTCAAAGCTCAAACACTCGACATTTCCGGGGTGTTCTTGATCCATTTCATCATCGGGGAATCAAAAACCGTAAGTAAACTAATCTGGAAGCCCAGATTGGGGTGTCTACACACGGTTTTTGCTTTGCTGTCAGTACTGAGCAATTGGGCCGAAGAAGAAAGACACCATACCCTCCTGGACCAGACCCTTGGGACAGAGATTGGAACGGCTTCGACTTCAAGCAGTCTCTGTCGGTACATCAGATTTGAGGGAGGAGATGGATCTATTGGTCGGGAACCTAAACCCAAATACCGGCAATCCAAACCCAAACCCAAATGGAGGTAACCCAAACGAGGGCAACCCAAAACCAAACACCGTCTCAAACCCACTCCCAAAACACACTAACGCCCGCACCAACCATATCTCCCTAGACCATCCCTTTGACCCGAGTCTCTACATCCTCCCTACCACCCAACCCAAACCAATTGTCGAGTTGCCAACCGAGGATACCGTCTGTGCCCTTGAAACTGTGGATTGGGATTTCCAAAGAGAGTGGGAAGAATTGGCAAGTGATTTTCTGGCAGTGGAAAACCGGGCTATCGTAACTGGAATATGGCCCGTAGCTCTCGATGCTCTCCGTGTCGCAGAATTGGAACAGGGGAATTGGAGGCAAGAATTCGAAGAAGTGTTGACCGAACCGCTGGATGGGTACTCCCTGTTTGCTCTGCTTTTGGAGCCAGAACCGATAGAGGAAGAGGATGAATGGGCATGGGAGCCCGAACCCAATGGGTGGCTTTGGATGGATGATTCCGACCCGTTAGACGAGACGTCATTGGCATACCTTTTCCTGGAGGAAGAAGTTCGTGAAGAAATGGACCTTATGAATCCCCGCATGTTTTCGGGGCTTACTGTCAGCGCTATCATCAACATTGCTAGAGGATCCGACGCTCTGGACCATATCATGGATCAGACCTTCATCCCACAGGAATACATTATTGGGGAGCACCTTCCGCGGCCCATAGTCGGAATCCCTGATGAGCCCGCTATCTGTGTACTGGACCCTGAAGATCTGTGGGGAAAATCTGAATTGGTGAATGTGTGGATTGATGGCGAGGAACTGACCGTCAACAGAGCCATGATAGATGAAGGTTCTCTGCAGATCAACAACAACAACAACAGTAACGGCAACAACAACAACAGTGGTAACAACAACGTCAACTTTTGGAGTTCCCTAGAGGAAGGGAATATGTGGCACGCTCTGGAGATGGAAACCCTCAACGAGACCTTGGAGAAAACTACAATTGACAAAGGAAAACGTAAGGCTGACTCTTACAACTCTGACTTCTCCAACTTTTGGGAGGGCACTTGGTGGGAGCCCATTCCCAAAACGATCAGCAATCTTACCAGGAGTGGAAGAGTGTACCAACCGACCAACCTTCAGCGGGGAAGCTCGTCCCGAGCCCCTCCGCCACGGCAGGACAACCCCGTCAACTCGGCAAACCCGAACACCCCTCAAGCTCCACAAAACAACCCTCCTAACTCCACAAACCCGCCTGTCCATCCCAACCCTTCCATAAATTCAAACCCTGATGCCTCCCAACAACAAAACCCAACAACCACCACCGACCCCATAATCCAACAGCTCCAAGAAACCCCCGTTCGTATGTCTATGTGGGGAGTGTTAGCTGCATCCCGTGAGCACCGCCGTAGGCTCGTAAACACTCTTTCTAAATTCGAGGTCCCCTCTGATATAGCCCCAGAAGCTCTCGTTGCCCTCATAACCCCGATGAACCTCACCCAGCACACCCTATCGTTCACTGAAAAGGATCTCCCACCGGAAGGAGCTGACCATAACAAACCACTGCACGTAACGATGAAGTGTCTCGGAAAATGGGTCCCTGCAATTCTCATCGACAATGGTTCAGCCATCAACGTGTGCCCACTTCGCACCGCTTATTGCTTGGGCCTCAAGAACAAGGACTTTGCACCGTCGAATCTGGGTGTCCGCGCCTATGATAATACGCGCCGCGATGTTTTGGGGACAGTCAACTTGGAACTTGTGACGGGGAAGTTTAAAACCACTGTCGAATTCTGTGTGTTAGAGATACCTGCATCGTTCAACCTCCTGCTAGGGAGGCCGTGGCTGCACAAGTCGGATGTCATGGGTGTGCCTTCAACGCTGCATCAGAAACTCATTCTGGGTTTAGATTCTGGGACCCTCATCATCCATGGAGACTCAGGCATCCGTCCACACTCAGAGGACAACTCCCCACTACTAGAGATTATGCATGGAGAGGAAGACATCACCATGGGAGGCTTTGCGGTTATGACTTCAAAAGTGTGCACCAGCCGGGCCGAGGACGGCTTCTTGGTAAGCTCCGCGGCGCTAGAAATTATGAAAAAGATGAAATATTTACCAGGCATGGGTTTGGGACTTTATGGTCAAGGAGTCTCGGAGTTCCCTGATTTTCCCGGAAGTAACGAATGCTTTGGTCTAGGATATGAGGCCAAGAAGAGCGATCCAGCAAAGAAGTGGCGCAACCGTGCCCGGGCTCACCCAGCCGGGATTAAGCCGAAAGTGGAAGAAGCGCTGTACCAAGGAGAGCCCGAGCCCTTTGTGGATCTTGAAACGAAAATGAAGCACCCGGGGTTTGAAATCTTTGCCAACGACACTTGGGAAGAAGATGAAGTGGTAACCAAGGTAGAAGAGGTATCTGAGGCACTCGACTGGCTTGAGGCTTTTGGAGTAGGCAGTCTCCAACTCCTGTTCGAGGGTGAAGATCCGGAGGGTATGGTCGAAGATGCTGCTGTGCTGGTGCTTAGAGGGGAAGAAGAAGTTGAAGATCCTTCCAAACTCATCGTAGAGGCTGTAGGCGTTTACGATAATTGCACTCTCATACCACATGTAACTCGCACTCACAGCACCTGCACTGGGTCTGAATCTGAGTCCGACACTAGTTCATTGTCTAGCACAGAGTCGGAGTTTGTGCCTATCGGCCCTCCACAGCGTAGCTTTTCCTTTGAATTCGAGTCAACCGCTGTATTCCCCCCTTCCGAGGAGGCTGCTTATGAAATGAATGACGCTTTCGCTTACTTTCCGATTTTTGAAATAAATTGTTTAGATCCCGACGATGAAGAAATAGATCTCGGTGGGGACGTCCCCAAGGAGATCCGTTCCCTCATCGATCGCGAAAATGAAAGGCATGCTCAACCTTTAAAAGAAGAAATAATCTCTATAAATTTGGGTGATGAGGAGACCCCTCGATTGGTTCAGGTTGGTTCCGGGCTGTCCCCCGATGAGCTTCAAGAGCTCACCAATTTACTAAAAGAGTTCAAAGAAGTTTTCGCTTGGTCTCACGCGGACATGCCCGGAATCGACCCGGAGATCGTCGAGCACAGAATCCCTCTCTTCCCAGACGCAAAGCCCGTTAAGCAGAAACTGAGAAAAATGCGGCCCGATTGGGTGCTTAAGATAAAAGAGGAGCTCATAAAACAAATTGATGCCGGTTTTCTAATCGTAACGGAATACCCCACTTGGGTCGCAAACATCGTTCCGGTCCCTAAAAAGGACGGAAAAATTAGAGTGTGCGTCGATTTCAGGGACCTGAACAAAGCAAGCCCTAAAGACGATTTCCCATTGCCACATATAGACATACTTGTTGATAGCACTGCAGGGCATGCTCTACTATCCTTCATGGATGGTTTCTCAGGGTACAATCAGATTCTCCTAGCTCCGGAAGACAGGGAAAAGACAACATTCATCACTGAGTGGGGGACATACTGTTATCGGGTTATGCCATTTGGGTTGAAGAACGCCGGTCCTACGTACCAAAGGGGTGCCACGACGCTGCTCCACGACATGATTCATAAGGAGGTCGAAGTATATGTCGATGACATGATAGTGAAGGGAAAGGAGCGGAAAGACCATCTCCCAGCATTGAGAAAGTTCTTGGAAAGGATTCAGAAATACAGGATGCGTCTCAACCCACAGAAATGCACGTTCGGAGTCACGGCCGGAAAGATGCTCGGATTCATGATCACAACCAGGGGGATTGAGGTGGATCCTTCTAAGATCACAGCCATTCTTGAGATGGAACCACCTCAATCCGAGAAAGAGGTCCGGTGCTTCTTAGGGAAGATCCAATTCATCAGCCGATTTATCGCCAAGTTAACTTTGACCTGTGAACCACTGTTTCGACTACTCAAGAAAGATGTGAAGTTCGAGTGGAACGACAAGTGTCAGAAGGCCTTTGAAGCAGTACGGACTTATCTCCAGAATCCTCCGATCTTGATGCCACCCATCCCGGGAAAACCTTTGATCCTGTACTTGTCCGTCACGCCCTCGTCAATGGGGTGCATGTTGGCACAAGAAGGAGAAGATGGGGTTGAAAGGGCAATCTACTACTTGAGCAAGAAGATGGTGGGAAGCGAAGAACGATACACTTCATTGGAAAAGAGGTGCTGGGCGCTGATATGGGCCACAAAGAAATTGAGACACTACATGCTGGCTTACTCGGTGATACTGATTTCTCGAATGGATCCCCTCAAATATCTATTCGAGAAGCCGGCACTTACCGGTAAGTTAGCACGTTGGTTACTCTTATTGGCCGAGTTCGAAATCAAGTATGTCACTCGCAAGTCAGTGAAAGGAAGAGCAGTGGCAGAGTTCTTGGCAGATTGCCCGGTTGAGGGCCCGGAACACACCGAATTTCGATTCCCCGACGAGGATGTAATGACAGCAATGGACGAAACATGGATGTTGTACTTCGATGGAGCCGCTAATCAAAAGGGCTTTCGGGATTGGTATACTGCTAGTCTCACCCGAGGGATCGCACATTCCCCTCGCATTCAAGCTAAACTTCGAAGTCACAAACAACGAGGCAGAATACGAAGCATGTATCGTGGGAATGGGAGCTGCATTGGAAATTGGGGTCAAGGTACTGGAAGTTGTCGGAGATTCCAACTTGGTCGTATCACAAGCAAATGGGGAATGGAAAGTAAGGGATGAGAAAATGAAGCCGTATCATCAGCAACTCGACGAACTTATCCCGAACTTTCAGAAGGTGACTTTCACGCACGTACCAAGGATGAAGAATCGCTTCGCGGACGCACTGGCTACTTTAGCATCCATGCTGGAACTTCCAATCGGGGTAAAGCTAAGACCTGTCATGATTGAGCAGAGGGAGAAACGTGTGTACGACTATGTTATGAACATCGACGAACCAGATGATGGTCTCCCTTGGTTCCATGATATTTGGAATCTCGTCGAGAAGGGAGAATTTCCCGCGGATTCAACTAAGAAGCATCGGATCGCTTTGCAACGGCTCGCATCTCAATACATCATCTGCGGTGGGAAATTATACCGACGATCTCCGTGCGGAGTTCACAAGTTGTGTGTTCACGATGACGAGTCAAGAGCAGTAATGGAAGAGGTACATGAAGGTGTTTGTGGACCCCACATGAACGGAATGATGCTAGCAAAGAAGGTTCTTAGGTTGGGATACTATTGGTCGACCATGGAAACAGATTGCATTGAGTATGTGCGCCGATGCCATAAGTGCCAGACTCACACCAATCTTATCCATGTCCCGCCCTCAGAGTTACACTCAATGGCGACACCATGGCCATTCTCCGCCTGGGGCATCGACGTTATTAGAAAAATCACGCCCGCGGCTTCCAATGGTCACAGATTCGTTCTGGTAGCAGTGGATTACTTCACCAAGTGGGTCGAGGCAGCCTCGTATAAGACATTGACGGCCGTTCAAGTGGCTCATTTTATCAGGCAAAACATCATTTATCGGTATGGAGTCCCTCAAGCCTTCGTGTCTGATAATGGAGTTCACTTCAAAGGAAGGGTTTTGGAGCTTTTCGACGAGTTCAAAATCCAGGTGCATCATTCGACCACCTATCGGCCACAAACGAATGGGGCAGTTGAAGCAGCGAACAAAACGATCAAGACGATCCTCGAAAGGACCACTCAGTCAGCTAGGAATTGGCACGAACAATTACCGCTAGCTCTGTGGGGGTACCGGACATCTATTCGTACACCGACGGGGGCAACACCCTATTCTTTGGTGTACGGTATGGAAGCTGTTCTCCCTATCGAGCTAGAAGTTCCATCGCTGAGAGTCATGACTGAGAGCGGAGTGAACGAAGCTGAATGGATCAGTGGGAGATTTGAAGAACTCATGTTATTCGACGAAAGAAGGCTACGGGCGTTATACCACATTCAGGGATACCAACGGAGGATCACCCGGGCATTCAACAAGAAAGTGAAGCCAAGAGACCTGCAAGAAGGGGATATGGTAGTTAAGGAAATTCGCGCACCGGTGTTTGATCTGCGAGGAAAGTTCCGACCTAAATGGGCAGGACCATACATCATCAAGACCATTCTCTCTGGAGGAGCAGCCTCGATCATCGACCTTGACGGCAACGAGTTCTCTAATCTTGTCAATTTGGATCAACTTAAACGGTATTACCCCTGAGAGAGCTCGCTGGATCGAAAACCGCAAGGGCGGGCGGTCCCAGGTAAAATTTAGAGCAAGCCTGCTAGGTCGAAAACCCGAAAGGGCGGCTTAGGCAAAAGTTAAGGCAAAAACTGAAAAAGAGCTCGCTAGGCCGAAAACCCGAAAGGGCGGCTCTAGGCAAAATTTAGAGCGCAAAAGGAGAGCGTTAATACCCGAGCGAACCATTGCCCGAACTACGTATGGGCCTGATTCCTTTTCACGAGGGATACGTAGGCAATCTCACGCTGAGGTTTGGTCCTAAATATCTCTAAAATCAAAATCCAAATTGACAAATCAGAAAGCTTTCTCAGAGGCGCATGCGATTAGCCAACCAAAAGGGGGAAACCCTTAATCAACCAATTTTATTCAAATTATTTCTTTATTACAAGCTGAGCATGAAAATGGAAAACACACATTTTTAATACACGCCTTTTTATTCCAAAAAAAAAAAAACGGCAAAGTAAGTGGTCAACCCATCCTTGCTTCCACATCTCTCCTCAGCCATCTGCGATACCTTCCGGTGGTAGCAATAGAGAAAAGTGGATCACTAGGCTCAGTCCTGCGAGCTTCCCATGAACGAACATAACTCCGAAGGCCCGGAATGGTGAAGGGAGGGAGACGAAGCACTTCAGAACCCGACGGCGGTACTTCTTGATTGAGCCCAAACTGACGGAGGATGCGGAACGGTGAATAGAAAGAGAAGCCGGTCAAGCCAGCCACAAGGACATGCGTCGAACCCATGTTACCAGCCGTCATGGCAGGGAGCCTCAGCCAATGGCACCGCCAAATGATGTCATCTTCCTCGGCAGAAGCAAAGAAATCAGCCCAATCATCCTCGTTGCTGTACGTCACTAGAAAATGGCGGTTCCATCCACTTGCACGATACCACCAGTCATTCGCCGGAGGTGTCAACAGGCTTAACTTGTCACAAAGCCACATCTACCCAAAAAGAGAGAAAACAAGTAAGAAGTCAGAATAAGGCCTAAGCCGAGCGATGAGGTAAAATGAATGAAAGAAATAGAAAAAGGAGAGTTGAGTGAGGTCCCTAACCTGCAGCAACAGCGGGCTACCACCAAAAACCCTTGTCCGACCAGCATTCACCGCGTCTAAACCCATCAAAGTCTCGGCAAGGATTAAGGGTGCGACATCTTTGCGAGCCTCGATCTGAGAAGCGACGCCCACCAATAGAGAACTGGGCTGACCAACTGAAGGAACCAACAGGAAGGCCGCCAAGAGACAAATGCGGCAGGCCGCCATTCGTCGGCCTTGGTATTCGAAGTCTGTCAAATCCCCGGGGGGGATGAATCTCTCGTACAGTTGCACGATGTTGATGGCGTTGCCCCGAGTAAGAAACTCAGCGACATTTCCACTAACACCCAGCTTAGCTTTCAGAATATTCTTCATACTCTCTCTAAGCATTGGGACAATGGGCTCCGTGGATTCGTGACTGCCAAGGTAAGCATGGAACTCCTCGACGGTAGGGCATAGCTCTTGAGAACCAAAGCGAAAGACATGCGCTTCAGAATCCCAAAAGCGCACCGCCCCGTGTAACAAGACAGGACGGATGGCAATCTCCCGAAGATGCCTAAGAGCGTAAAGCCGGTGACCGCAGAAGTTCAGCCAATCGATGCCTTCGAGGCTGTCCAACCAGGGACGGAGCAAGGCTTGGTTTAGCAAGGCCATGAGAGGAATGGATTTTTGGAAGGAAAAAGGATTTGGGAGGGGAAGAATGAAATGAAGTGTGAAGGAATGGCCAAGGCAGGAGCTCTCTATTTATAGAGGTCTGGAGAATGCAATGCCAGCCCCCATTAGCCTTGGAACTCTTCAAAACTCAACATTTCCAAGACAATTTCAAAATTTCAAAATTTGAAAAAATGGTGGGAAAGCCCAAGTCTTGCTTTGGGAAGTTGTTTCCGCTGGGAAACAGATGGTGCAAAGTTACGAGATGTCTCGGAAGGGTGCATGCAGAAGAAAACGACATGGGAATAACTAGTGAGTGGCATTGGGAAGCAACTCTGAATCTGCCAATGACAGAAGTCCCAAGCGCTCGGGAGTGAAGACCCAAGCGCTCGAAAGTTTTACTATTTTACAAAGGATTCTGATCCCGGTGTTCCAGCCTCAGTTCGACACCACAAATGCGCCCAACTCCAATCAGAAAATTCTCAACGTATTTTCGGGGGATGCAGCGGTTTCCGTTACATGTTTTCTTGCATATCTGTTCTCGTTCTTTGAAAAATGTTAAAATTCCCAAGATTTTTGTCTCTCGAGTACCACGTAAAGCATGTTTCATTGAACCCAACGATAAGTCACGATGCGCATTATTGACTGTGTGTCGGTGTCAGATTTTCGTTCTTACTTTGAGAGTATCGGTTGAAATTCGCGTGCTCTCTACTTTCCTGCAGGCTAGACGTACATATTTCATAAAATACAATTCTTAAGGAGAGTGCGAAACGAATACCGAAGAGCGAAAGGAAAGCTTGCATAAACAAGTGCAGTATTTACAATGAGTAAGGAAGGAAGTACAAAAGCTGGGGCAAGCACCGCCCAATCCTAACTACCGGGGCACGCAGACCCAAACAAATCAAGGCACGCAGGCCTAGAAGTTACAACTACCTCAGCGCTCGGGTCTATGTATGAGTAAGCTAGCAAGGCAAAAATCTAAGGCTCAGACACGACGGATCCCTCTCCGCCGTTGGCCCTCGGGCCCTCTTTCGTCACTCTCGTCATTGTCATCACCTTTCATCCCCGGTTTTCTCTTCCGCCGCCATAGATTTGGCACCCATCTTGTTTGCCATAGATTTGGCACCCCTCTTTCCACCGCCATATATTTGGCACCCATCTCGTCTGCCATAGATTTGGCACCCCTCTTTCCACCGCCATATATTTGGCACCCATCTTGTCTGCCATTGATTTGGCACCCCTCTTTCCACAGCCATATATTTGGCACCCTACTTGTCTGCCATAGATTTGGCACCCCTCCTTCCGCCGCCATAGATTTGGCACCCATCTTGTCTGCCATAGATTTGGCACCCCTCTTTCCACCGCCATATATTTGGCACCCATCTTGTCTGCCATAGATTTGGCACCCCTCTTTCCACCGCCATATATTTGGCACCCATCTTGTCTGCCATAGATTTGGCACCCCTCTTTCCACCGCCATATATTTGGCACTCTACTTGTCTGCCATAGATTTGGCACCCCTCCTTCCGCCCCCATATATTTGGCACTCTACTTGTCTGCCATAGATTTGGCACCCCTCCTTCCGCCGCCATATATTTGGCACCCATCTTGTCTGCCATAGATTTGGCACCCCTCTTTCCGCCGCCATAGATTTGGCACCCATCTTGTCTGCCATAGATTTGGCACCCCCCTTTCGCCGCCATAGATTTGGCGCTGTCCTGAGTGACACCTTTCTATCATTTGCTTGCATGTCTGCATGTCTGCATGTTTGCATTTGCCCCAAAGAACTACGCTGGTCTGATCCTTGCAGAAAAGGGTACGTAGGCAGTCTGAAAAGACGCGACCACATGCATCAGATGTTTGTATCTTTACTTGCATTTGATTTCGAGTTGAGGATTTGATTTGGCTCGAATTGGGCTGTCTCAATCTTTGGACGGCACTCGTATCTAGATGTGATGCTGAGCGTCGCCCAAAGAGGGGCAACTGTAGACACCCCAATTTAGGCTTTTCAAAATTCCTTGACTTGTGGCCCGGAGGCTTCCCGATGATGACTTTGGATTGAAACAAGCCTGGTATCGATCGGAACATTGCTCCTTGGAAGATTGAAGAAGGATTAAAAATGGTTAAAAATGTTTTCAAGCGCTTGGGAGCAATCCTAAGCGCTCAAAACTATTTCACAAAACCTCTGGCCTGGCTCTTTCTCGAGCGCTCGAGAGTGAGGTCCCAAGCGCTCGGGAGTAATCCCAAGCGCTCGAGACTTTTCTGTTGCCCAATGCATGGCTGTATTACCCACTCACTTTGCAAATCATCATTACAGCCACTTTCAGCCCGCCGATGGCTCATTCCACACTCAACCTCTGGTAGGAAGATATTCAGGCCAAAGATTTACCCATTAAACAAATGTTTTATCAAAACCATTTGATTTTCAAAAACCATTGGATGTTTTGCCTATAAATATGCCTGGCTTTTTAGTTAAAGGAAAAAGGGAGGGAGGAGACCACAAAATTATCAGCCCAGAGCACCCTCAATCTCTGCTCTCTTTCTCTCTCTAGCCAAAGATCAAAAACCTCCAAACTCTCTTCCAAATTTCAAAGGTTTTGCAAAATCACCAAGGAAAAGGGCAAGAAATCCAGATTACCCATCTGATCTCTTGCACTCTCCTCACTCCGCCCACATTTCAAAGGCACACCAAGGAGCAAGGTTCAAGGAAAAGGTAGAACTCTTACCTTTGATCATAACTAAAGGGCTGTTCTTCCCTTCTGAGGGGGGTCTCTCAGCCTGACCCAGTCTTCAATACTGGGTGCATGGTTGGGAGACCCTAGTGTAAAAACAAGAGCAATGGGGCACAAGAAAATATTTTCACAAAACCCTTACTGGAACTACTCCCAAGCGCTCGAGAGTGCTCCTGAGCGCTCGGGACTGTTCCAGGTCTCATGCATGGCCCCCTTTGTGACACAGTAAGTTGGAAATGATGTGTTGATCTTAAATGAATAGTTTCGTTTTGGCATGCATGCACAGAAAGCCATTTTTCCTCAAAATAGAACCATTTTCTTACAAAGATTTCATGGAAGAGCAAGGCTCCTTTTGTTTAAAGTTAAAAGAATCAGTCATTTCAGAGAAACATAAAAACAAGGGCCTTTGCATGTCAAGATGGAACCATTTCCTGTTTGAGAGTAAGCTGGTATGCAGCTCACTCCCAAGCGCTCAGAACCATTCTAGAGCGCTCGGGAGTGCATGCATGTCATTGCTTCCCATTTCCCAGCCTGCTGTGTTACCTGGTCTCTGCATGCATTAGTGTGGCCTGTTGCTCTTTTAAATTTGTAGATCTAGCCTTGTTAAGGCAGGGATGCATGATTTGAAAGGTTGAAGGTTTAGCTTGGTCTTTCAAGTCCTCTGCTGAGCCAGCAGTGTGCTTTATATTCATTTCAGTTCCTATTTTAGCATTGTATCCTGTCTGTGCTAACAAAGCTTGCAGGTTGATCAGAGCTCCCAAGCGCTCGGGACTTCTCTCGAGCACTCGAGAGTGAAGTCAGTGACAGATCCTCAGTTTCTGTAATCATGCATTTTGCTCACTTTCATCTAATCATCCACTGTACAACTGCACATGCATGCAATTCTTACCTGTTATAACTGTGGATACTTGCTAAATGATCTAATGAAACAAAATCCCCTTTTGAAAAATCCCACAAACGTTTAGTAGAGACCGATCTCGAATCGGGCGAGGGGGGTGCCGTAAAACCCTTCCCCCCTCATAACATGGCTTCCGAACCCTTGAAACTGATCTCTGGTTTTCAACTTCAAATCAATTGGTTTTCCAAACGAAACGGTTTCTCGGATGATATACCACAAATCTGGGTGGCGACTCTTCAAATCAAACCAAAACGACTCTTCAAACGGCGTATTTCTCTTCAAAGCGGCACCAAGAACAAAACAAAAAGAGCGACATTCGTATTTTTTTTCTTCGAGAGCGGGAAAAATATAATTTTCGGGCATAGCAGCCCACACATTCTTTTGTACCCCATTGCTCTTGTTTTTATACTAGGGTCTCCCAACCATGCACCCAGTATTGAAGACTGGGTCAGGCTGAGAGACCCCCCTCAGAAGGGAAGAACAGCCCTTTTAGTTGTGATCAAAGGTAAAGATTTATACCTTTTCCTTGAACCTTGCTCCTTGGTATGCCTCTGAAATGTGGGTGAAGTGAGAAGAGTGCAAGAGATCAGAAGAGTATTCTGGATTTCCTGCCCTTTTCCTTGGTGATTTCTAAAACTTTTGGAGTTTGGAAGGTGAGTTTTGGGAGTTTTTGGTTCTTAGCTAGAGAGAGAAAGAGAGAAGAGAGTAAGGGTTCTTCAAGAATGAAATTTCGTCCCCCTTCCTGTGCTGAAAACCAGTCATATTTATAGGCAAAATAACCTATGGTTTTTGAAATCAAATGGTTTTGAATAAAGCATTTTTTTAATGGAAAAATCTTTGGCCTGAATATCTGCCACCAGAGGTTGAGTGTGGACCGAGCTATCGGCGGGCTCAAGGTGGTGATAATGATGAGTTGCAAGGGTAGTGGGTGATACTGCCATCCATTGGGCAACAGATCAGTCTCGAGCGCTCGGGATCAATCTCGAGCGCTTGGGACCACACTCTCGAGCGCTCGAGAGTGAGCCAGGCCAGAGGTTTTGGAAAATAGTTTTGAGCGCTTGGGACTACTCTCAAGCGCTTGAAAATGCTTTTGACCATTTTTATTCCACTTTCAAATCTTTCAAGGAGCAAAGTTCCAATCGGTACCAGGTTTGTTTCAATCCAAAGTCATCATCGGGGAGCCTCCGGGCCACAAGTCAAGGAATTTTGAAAAGTCCAAATTGGGGTGTCTACAGGTTAATACTGAAAATTCTCCATGTATTGAATGTGTGGGTGCAGATAATATGTTTGAACAATTGTCTATTAGAAACTCACCTTGGTTATCCCTGAAACAACAAACTTCATTTCAACGAACATTCTTTTATCTTGATTTTGCTTAGTTTGCTTGCCTAGTTTGCCACAATGTGATTCTGGGTTCTATGAAGATTTTATTCAACCCCCCCCCCCCCCCCCAATTATATTTGCTTTGCTTAGTGCTACAATGTGATTCTGGGTTCCATTTAGATTCTGTTTCCCCCTCGCCCCCTATATTTGTTTTGCCTAGTTTGCTACAATGTGATTCTGGGTTCTATTAAGATTCTGTTGATAATCTTGGATGTGTTCTGAACGGCAAAAGGAAAATTTTCAACTTTTGTTTTTCTTAACGGCAAAAGAAAATTTTATTAATCTTTGAAGATGTTACAAAGACTAAAGGAATGAGGATAAGACAGCATCAAATCCGTAAACTAAGTTAAGAACAATCATGTGCCAATCCGAGACCGAAACCAGGAAACACCCATTGGACGAGCCCTCAAACTTTGCCAACTTGGCCTTTTGTATTGTGTCCTTATTCAGATTTTTTCGTGTTTGTTAGCTTCCTTTTTCTTTCTTTTTTTCTAATAAAAGTTGGGTAAAAGTCATAATTTTTTAACTTTTTCGATTCCTCTTGTCAAGACGAATCAATAATTTACAAAAATTTGGCGCAAAACTAACAAACGAAAAAAATATCTAAATAAAGACAAAACAAAAGAAACCCGAATGGCCAAGTGATTTTTTTGGGACACTGCGCTACTCTACTTTAATTGAGAATTCAAATAGTTCACTCTGTGGCATTGCGGTTTCCATGTGTGCCATACCTAAGCATTTTGCTGGCTAGAAAGTCTACGTTCTCAAAATTGGGTAAAAACCGACCATTTTATATATGGATCCAGCTCCTAGGCTATCCTGTTGGGCTCTTTGTGGGTTCTTCCCGAGCTAGCTTTGATGATTGAAACTATTAACCTTTTTAGAGGTCGTCGAGAATATCAGCCACGTCAAAAATCATGTTGATCGGATCTGGTTTGGTATATTCTGGGAACACATCTATGATGAGAAAAATGGGTTCCGAACTTCTGATCTAGTGTTGCAATCATTTTTTTCCTGATATAGATCATAGTTGTGTTCAAAAGCATATCAAACAAAATAATCAACGTGATGTTTTTCTGGGTTCTTGAAGTGCCATAAAAGTGAACGGTAGAACCTATCATCAAGGCGGGTATGGAAAGGGCTCACGAAAGGCTCAACTAGACCGTTTAGTTCCTTTGCGGTCTAAAGAGGATCTTATTCCAAGTAAATTGAATAGTTCAGATTCACTTGCGTATGTGGAGCAAATTTACTTTACAAGTACCTTTCTCGTTTTTTTCACGGACAATTCTGGGACCGTAGAACTGCTATTTTGCTAGATAACACTACATAGATACTAGAAAAAATAAGAGAACATGTGTAATCACTAGGAGTCATATTCTGCATAACGAAATAGCTAAAGATAGATGTCATCGGGGCATGTCCCAAGACATAGTTGCATAATTAACCGAACAAGTTTCCTCCGTTGACTTCTGATAATTTTCTACATCCATATCTTTTCTTGCTGCAAAAGCATGCATTTTAGGAGTCGGCACATCTTCAATTTCATTTTTGAGCATTGAGTACACTTCCAACATCGATGGCCTATCTTCCCATTTTTCTTGAACGCACAAAAGCGCGACTTGCATGCATCTCACAAGTTTACAGGCCGAATTTGTATCATCCATTAGCGGATCCATGAACTCCATGCTTTTGCCGTCTTTCCAAAATTCGTACGCCTGCCAATAGAAATTTACGATATAACCTTTGAAGTGTTGACATGCGAAAGTTTGAACCCAGTCGTGATAGGAGTCATTGATTAAGTGATCACTTACGCATTCTAGGAGGTGAAGATTGTTGTCCGGACCATACAGACATGTATTCTTCTTTCCACTTATAATTTGTAAGAGTAGAACTCC
The DNA here is from genome assembly GCA_018127125.1 of Rhododendron griersonianum. Lineage (NCBI taxonomy): Eukaryota > Viridiplantae > Streptophyta > Magnoliopsida > Ericales > Ericaceae > Rhododendron > Rhododendron griersonianum. The sequence continues at coordinate 5,665,230 of CM030788.1, read as the reverse complement.
AAAGCTATACACATCATATTTGGTGGAGTATATCCCTCGTTCTGCGTACTCTGGAGGAATGTAACCGCTGCAATTCAGGAGTCAACATAGTCATTTTCGTTTACTATGTCTAAGAGATTTGAGAATTGATATACTTACTATGTTCCAACAATTCGGCCTGTGTTTGCTTCATGTTCATTTTTCTAAAAAATCTTAGCTAGACCAAAATCTGCAATTTTCGGTGTCATGTTGTTGTCCAGTAAGATGTTGCTAGCCTTCAAATCCCTGTGAATTATTGTGAGTCTTGAATATTCTTGGAGATACAGAAGCCCTTGAGTTACGCCTTGGATGATAGAAACTAGTTTCTCCCAATCCAACTGTGCCCGTCTAACAGGATCTATGTCATACAAATGAAGCAGTCACCTTTGAATGAGTCAGGCAGGAGCTTGGACGAGAAGGTTAGGCTATAAATGATCACACCTTCTTTCTAGCTTGATGGTATGTGGTATAACATAGCATACTTCTAACTAAGTGTGACTCTTTTAGCAACAGGCACTTCAAATTTAGCTATGTACCTTGTGGTTGGGATAACAAACCGCAAAGGATTAGTTGAACCATGTTTGGGTAGGGTGGGATAACGAGAGAATATTTTGAATGTTGGAAGAAGGCGGGAAATAAGCCGGAGGGACTTAATAAAAAAATCTTTCTTTTCCCTAATTTAAGGGATATTGTTTTTTATAGGTACAAAAAAAAAATCTTTCTTTTCCCTAATTTAAGGCAAGCCAAGCTACCATGTTAAAAGACAAAATTACCCTTGTAAATTTCGTCTTTCAAATTTCTTTTGGATGTCTTGAGTTGAGGTTATTTTAGGTCCTACTTTGCTTAGTCAAGAAAAATGGCTTTTTCGAGGGTATTTTTGGTATTTAAGGTCATCTTTTGCTTAGTCAACCATTAGTTCCGGGTATGTCCTTCAGCAAACTAATGCGGGAAAGAAAACTATGCCGGACCCATGTATGTCCCCTCAATGAAACCGTCAAAATAAAGGTACTAAATTAGCCACCTGCCGTTTCACAATTCTTCAAGTTGGCTCATATTCTTTGTGATATTTCAATCCTGCAGTTTCCGTTGTGGCTGTTGTTTTGAGTGTTTGCCCTTTATTTGGAAATCTGGTATTGTAATTTTGAGCATTTGTTCTTTCATTTTAAACGCTAATCTTAGGACTTGGGGAAGTGTTAGAGATTGCATATCGTAGAGGTAGAGATTGCATACCGTAGAGGTCGAAATCCAAGCTTTTGTTAGGCATGTACTCATAGATCAGCAGCTTTTCTTCCCTTTCAGTACAAAATCCCAAAAGTCTCACTAGGTTGACATGTTGAAGTTTTGCAGTGAGTGTAACCTCATTTAAGAACTCCTCTTGTCCTTGTTTAGAAGACTCTGAAAGTCTCTTCACTGCTACTTCCTGTCCGTCCTGTAATATTCCCTGCAAAATCTCACCCAGTTAGTATCAGAAATTCAGCAGAGATGGTTACTGCAAATTCTACTAAACTGAACTGATGCTCTTAAATTGTTAACTATTGAATACAAATGCACTAGTTAACCCTCACCTTGTAAAAATTATCAGTGGGAAAGCACAAGTTAATGACTGACAACAACGTAAGGAGTTTGGAGAATTTACTTTCACCTTCTAGATCAATACTATTGAAAAGAAGGGGTGTAAGATAGGAAAATGAAACCACTCAATTCTTAGACAAATTTACAGAGTTTTGAAATCGCAAGTCAAAGAAGAGCACGGATAAGGCAGATAGATGGATCAAGGAACCAGAAGAATGGTGGGGAACATTTGGTGTAATGTATATATCCTCTGGTATCTTAATTGTATTTGCAGGCTTTTCAACCAAGCCAGGAATGACATATTGATTTGCTGAAATGGAAGAAGTACCTTAGCATCGTACTAGACAAATTGTTGCAAATACGGTCTGGAAACAAAATCAACTAAAGGAACACCTTCTCAGTTCTCTTATAGGAAATCTGTGGTAGTAAGTTTAACATTGGTTCGAAAAGGAGCGATAGTCGAGATCAAGTCAACCGAGGGAACTCAGCCGAAAGGGTTAGCGAAAGGAATGTTACTTGTGCTATTATTGTTCCTACTTATGGCTTCAAGATCTCCATATAAACCTGAAATGCGGGACATAATTATCCTTTGGCAACTAAATGAACCAAACCATATTTAGCTTCAAAGAAAGTCACACCGCTCCTTGTTTTTCCTTAGATGTTATTCTCTGTTTTGACCACTCAGCTTCATTTGGACTACCAAATTGTTCTGCCCGTGAACTACTAAAAAATGTAAGGACATGTGTACATATCGATTATTTTTCGTAGTTAAAAGACTGAAGGCGTGGATAGGACAGCACATAGTAATACATAGATGAACAACTGAAAAGTACCTTATATACGGGTCCATAACCACCCTCTCCGAGCTTATTCTCATGCGAAAAGTTTCTTGTGGCCGCTTTGATGTCAGCGAAACTAAATTCTTGCAGGTTTGGATATTGCAATTTTTTCTGTGGCCGTATAGCCATTATCCTCGTTACCAGAACTGTAAAAGATGAATAATGTCCTCGTTATAGTCGTATAGACAAATCATTTGATGACAACTAATTGTGAACTCCCAAAATCGTAGCAAGTTACCTTTCCATTTGAACAATCTCCTTCGGAAAAACCACGTTAGAGTCCCGAGTAGGAGAGTGACTACAGCAATTGTAGGAAGCAGAATAGCCCATAACAATCGGTTGTTTTCTTGATCTTTTCCTTCATCTTGAGCAGCTGCAGTGGTAGGTTTATTGCCTTTGCGATAAGTATGTTTTAGAGACTCTTGACTAGGTCTGTCAATGGGCCGGATCCGATAAGACTCAAATCCGATAGTGGTAATCCGGATCCGATCCGAAAAAATCTGGATCTTATCCAAAAATCCGAATCGGATCCGAAAACCTTTTTTACTTCAAAAATTTTAGCAAAAACAAATATTTTTTTCAAAAAAAATTATTTTCCAAAAAAAAATTACAAATAAAAATACAACTTCTTAAACATTTTTTTTTCAAAATAAAAAATTTACAATTATTTTTTTAAATTTTAAAAATAAAATTTCAGATCGGATTGATATCCGTTATCAATCCGATCCGATCAGAATTTGGATTACCAGATTCGGATTATCGGATCTACGTTACCGGATTCGGATCGCATCCAAATCGGATTTTTCGGATCGAATCCGGTCCATTGATAGGCTTACTCTTGACAAACAGAGTGCAGCAAAGTATGGAAAAAATTCACTTTTGCCTAAAAGTGACTATTTGATTCAATATCCCTAACTTGGGTTTTTTGTTCTCCAAAATACAGATTCAAACATTCATATGGCAAGTGCACAGAGATGGTTTGCCTCCATATCTGGAAGTAAATTCTTCCTTTATTACAATACTATGATATATAAACCGAACAAAATCAAACCTGGGGTCGGCTACAAGATGTTGCTTTAAAGTTTTACCTGCCTTGGAAAGCATCCAATTGTAATCATTGTCGACTTGCCATACTTTGTAACCCAGAAGCCCTTTCTCCCTCGCGTAGGAAACCTTTGTTCTGATGGCCTCCACATCATCATAACCGATCCAAACCGAACCATTAATGCAGTAATTTGTGACATAAGTGGAGTTATACCCTACTTTTTCTCCATCACATCCCATAGATGACTTGATGAACTTGTAGAAAATCAACCCTCTTGACATAACGGCGGGACCTGTTGCAGGCGATCCAATCTCATTGGCCGAGGGGTCCAAAAGTGTCCACGCGTACCCATGGTATGCTAACCCCAAAACCATCTTGTCAGCAGGTAATCCTCTACTTATCCATTCCTTAATTCCATAATCCGTACTTATATTGCTTGAAGGGTCATACAAAGCAGAATGAGCACCTGTGAAGTTTTCCATGGTGGGCAAGTGATAGTAATACGATTCGATGAATACCCAATCGAAGTTCCTTCGAATTGACTCCATAGGATAACTTGCGGTGTTTTTTGAAGGCAAATAATAACCAAGCAGTGTTAAAAGGAGCGGTGATCGGGTGGAATTCTTCGATTCCCTATCTATCGCAGTTCTCCAATCGTCAAAGAGAATTCCCATATTTTCCATCTTGGTGGTGTTTGTGTCTGGTTCGACGCAACAAAGATCCAGGCCGTGAAACCCATAAAGCCTGGCTCTCTGTATTGATGATTCAATGAAAGAAGTTCTGTGAGAGGGTTGGGTTGCCATTGAAAAGAAGGAGAAGTAGGTTGAGTAGTCTGATGAATCCGCTGCAAAGATGGACAAAAGTGTTGTGATTGATGGGTTTTTTTGCCGAACGTTGTCGGTGAAGGTAGACATATAAGGTTCGTCATAGGGTTCAATCAAGAGCTCATAAGTTGAATAGTTGATATATGCAAAAGCAAATGTCAAGTGAGTGAAAAGAGTTGAGTCTATATCGGTAAACGGGGATTGGCCACGGGTATACCAGTAACCTGCTTTGATCCAGGTCTGGGCCTCTGAAGAACTTGTTAGTGAAGGAAGAAAGAGGAGGAAGGGAACGATGGTGAACAACATTTTTTAGAGGGGGAATTACCGTTCAGCGGCCCTTGGGGCAAATAAGCCCCACCTAATGGACTAGTTTTCACATAATTCATCTAAATATGAAAAGGATAAAAATAATTTGTAATACATGGAAAGGACCACGTAAGAAGACTAATATACCCCCACACACATTTAAAACCCGCTTCTTCTTCTACTCCGCAGCCAACGAAGCTGTTGTTGCTGCTTCTTCTTCTCTCTCTCTCTCTCTCTCTCTCTCTCCGCAGCCATCGAAACTGCTTCTTCTTCTTCTCTCTCTCTCTCTCTCTCTCTCTCCGAAACATGGACTGCTGGAGGAGGTCGTCGGCGCGATCGAGGCAGGCGGTGACGGGCTTATCGTCGGAGGCGGGAGATGAAATCAGGATGAGGGGCAGAAGGTCGTCGACGGCGTCGAGGAAGGCGTTGGCATCAGCGGAGTCGAACTAGATTTGGCGTCAATGGAGTTCAGCTTGCGTCTTCATCTGAGGGAATAGGTTCCCATCATTCATATGATTAGCGCAGTAGAGAACGAAGCTAGGAGTATTCCTATTAATTGCTTCCGATTTCCTCAGTTTTTCACTCATAAAAAACAAAACAAAAAAAAGGATGCAAAAAGATTTCATGAATTTTTTTATACGAGACAGAGAACCAACAAATGTTGGCACTATGTAAGGTATCGATTTTTTGGTTTGATATGTGGGATTGGGTTTTGATTTGTAGGAGTGGCTAATTTTCGATTTGTAAAAAACTCCTCGATTGTCGCCGTTGTAGTGTTACTGTGTATAGATTTGTATTGATTTGCAGTATCAATTTCCCTCGGACTCCTCGAGGCTCGGAGAAAGGATGATTTGGGAGTTGTTGGCCGTCGACGTATTTTTTGGGATGAATCTAGTGGGTGTGGGTAAATTTTTTGGTGCAGATAGGGCAGTGTTCACGTGGTCTTTATTAATACGTAACGTAGTCTTTTATAATTGATGATTTGCTCTTTTATACTTCAAACAATAGTCAATTATTTGCTGAAAATAAAATAGTTGCTCTTTAAGTTACCTAATGTTATTCATTGTAAGAAATTTTGTTGCTCCTTATGTAAGAATGGATGCCCCAGACTGTTAAGGGCAGTGACCTATATTATTAACTCACTGAATGGCTGTCCATTTACAAAGGTGTGTTGATCTGTATGAAATGTGGTTCTTGTTCAACTCATGTAACATGTTTTTTTGCTGAAAATAAAATAGTTGCTCTTTAAGTTACCTAATGTTACTCCTTGTAAGAAATTTTGTTGCTCCCTATGTAAAAATGGATGCTCTAGACTGTTAAGGGCAGTGACCTATATTTTAACTCACTAAATGGCTGTCCCTTTACAAATGTGTGTTGATCTGTATGACATGTGGTTCTTGTTCAAGTCATGTAACATGTTTTTTTGCTGAAAATAAAATAGTTGCTCTTTAAGTTACCTAATGTTACTCCTTATAAAATTTTTTGTTGCTCTCTATGAAAGAATAGATGCCCCAGACTGTTAAAATCGACTGATTTTCCACCTTTCTAGATTTGAGTTTGGGGTTTCATTGGAGAGAATTGGGAAGTCCATGGGAACCTCAACCTGAGAGGCGAGATCTGGGAAGTCTTGGGAAGTTCTGGTTTGACTTCCGCCCTAAGCTCCGAGTTCGCCCTCGACCTCCGCCGCCCAAACGACGCCGTCGCCCCCCAAATCAACCCCTCCATCTTCAACGAGGGCACCGACAGCCGCCGTTAGAAATAAGTTGCATGAAAATAAGTTGCTCGTTGTATGAAAATAAGTTGCTCATTGTATAAAAATAAATTGCTCGTTGTATAAAAATAAGTTGCTCCTTCAATCCAAATAAATTGGTACCCAGGGGCTCCATGGCACAATAGCCCCTGCTCACACGACTAAAACGGCAAAGTTTTGGTTAAAAAAAAAAATCATTACCATCAATTTGCAATCCTATAGAGTAGAAACGTGATTATGAGAGCTCTAGAGACAAAATTTGATTATGTTTCTTTAGAATAATATGATCAGAATAATAAGATCTCCACACCCGTTCAAACGAATTAAAAATTGGAGCATTTAATTTTTTAACCATATTTTTTAATATATAAACGGTCTCAAAAAAATTAAGTGCTCAAATTTTCACTCCGTTTGAACGGGTGTGAAGATCTTGTTATTCTAATCATATTATTCTAAAGAGACATAATCAAATTTTGTCCCTAGAACTCTCATAATCACGTTTCTGCTCCATAGGATTGCAAATTGATGGTAAGGATTTTTTTTTTAACCAAAACTTTGTCGTTTCTAGTCGTGGGTAGGGGTTGCTGGTGTAGTAGGGCCAGTCAGATAGAGAAATAGAGAAGGGGTATTTTTGTCCTTGTAAGTTAGAAAAACCATGTATCGGCAATTAATTGCCTCCTTTCCATAACTTAAGAATTTCGAAAAAGTACACCATGTATTGGGCATTTTTTGCCCCTTTCTCCACTGATCAGTGATTCCCCCTTTTTTAGATGGCTAGAGCCTGGAAACTAGTAATGACGCGTATTAAACAACAAGAAAACCGCAAAACCCTACAAGGCGGAATTAGGGTTTTACCTCAACTCCCTGCGAACACGAACGCTGGTTTAACTTGTTATAGCACGACTTTCTATAAGCCACGTACACTGCTCGACTGCACCTTACGATCTTCTATTGAGTGTGGATACTTTCATGGTCTGTTTGCTCTCTCTAAGTCTGCCTCTATTTTGTGAACAATAGAAAACGTCTAACTGACCTAGAGAGCATAACGTGTATATATAGGGCTACGATAGGGACCTGAGTAATAAGTCGGGCTCCCAGTGTAAATAAGAAACCCTAATCCCACCAGGATTCTATTTCTTATTTTACTAATTATAATTCACCCCAATACAGAATTATAATTGTACTCTCATCCTTATCTCAATTATATTACGAGCTCCATGATATTAAATACTTATTTATCTTCCCACGTTAAAATTACAGATACCCGTTGATTAAAATAAATTACTCTTGAACCTTGAACTATGTGTAGCTGCATCCTAAGGACTTAAAAGACAATTCTTTTACATGCGACTTCCTCTGACTAAAAAAAAAAAAAAGAAGATCATGCTATATACACGTCTCTCGACCACTCCCCAGACACTCTTTTCTAACAAGCACTGAATGTCAAAGACCGCCATCTCCACAAAGTGAATTTACTTTCACGTTGTAGAAGTCAAAGTCCTATAAAATATCGTTGTCTATTTAATTACCTAGAGTAGTCTTTTAAAAGTAGTAAGTACTTGTTTGTAATTTTTAAACTTAAAAATAATGTATTTATGAAAATTAATTTTTTAATTTTTTTTTGCATCATTCAAAAGATCTCATCGGCATCTACTAAACAAGATTTATATTGCTCAAAAAATTATGTCCATTAATTTTAAACTTAAAAATTACAAATAAATGGGAGTACTTATTTTTTTTTAAAACCTACAGAATATGCACGATGGTGATGGAGCGAGTGTTGACTGATGGATGGAGATATGGCTGCCCTCCTCTTTACTTCAGCATTTCCTCTCCCATTTATCTACTACCATTGTATTTCAACTAGGACATTAAATCAATTGGGCCATTCGTGAACTGTTCGAGGCTCAGTTTAGCAAGAGTTCGTTCGAGTTCGATTCATCTAATAAATGAACCGAACCTGAATCTCAATGTTAGGCTCGTTTGATATATAAGTCGAGCCTGAACCTTACAGTATTCTGTTCAGTTAGGCTTGCGAACCTGTGGTTAAATATAATTTATAATTATTTAGGAGTGTATATGCAAATATAAAAAATTTCAAGGTTATATATATTTTAATACTTATTTTTCTCCAAAAATCTATATGACCAATGAGAGAGTTTGGATGTGGTTGAGTTTAATGAGTCGAGCCGAAACATACCCAAGCCTTGACGAACTCAATTCGAGCCTAGATTTGGCTCGGCTCGCTTTGTTTGAGTTTAACGAGCCGAACCCAAGCTTTGAAAAATGTTAATGAACCAAACTTTAGCCAAGTTGTTCAGGTTCGAATGGAACCCGAGCCGAACTCGAGTCAGACTAGTACCTTAACGAACCCGAGCCGAACTTAACAGGGTTCGGCTCGATTCGGCTTGTTTACAGCCCTAGTTTCAACCATCAGGAGTAAAGGCTTGGTCTGGCATGGAGGATGAACAAGAGTTCCATTTTAGCCCATAAGTGCAAACCTCTGGCGGTGTATTTTGTAGGGTTAAGCAATGTAAACAGAGAGAACTCCACTCATAAAGCTTTAGTCTGTTTCTAGTGAGATTGCTCCGATTCCTCTACGATCTTGGAGAACCACGTAAAACTCATTGTTTATGTGTGTATGGTTTAATTTTGATCCTTGAGAGACAACAACGAGCAGGGGTGCAAGTATAACCACAAATGTGATGTGAAAGTGTCTTTAAAAATAAACCACAAAAAAATATAACTCATTTTATTATCTCGTTTCTACTAATAAAAACCACAAAAAACCTAACACATTTTACTAACTGGTCTTTACTAACAAAAAAAACACTAAAAACTTAACATATTTTACTAACTGGTTTCCACTAACAAATTTTTTTTTACCAACTCAATAACTTTTTCACTCACATAACCATAAAAAACTTTTTCACTACTGGAAATAACTTGACATTTCTCAATAACTTATTCACTATCGGAAACACCTAACAACTTTTTAATCACAAATAAAAATTTACAAATTTTTCACTACCGAAAAATATTGAAATTTGCGAGACTGAGGATTGAAATTGACACTATTGATTATGATGATATTTAAGAAGGAAGCGAAAAAGCATACCCAAGAAAATTTCAAAAGATTGACTCTCTCTCTCTCTCTCTCTCTCATAAGTCACAACTTGGCAGGCAAGGTTTTTGATTTATAACCAATTCGGTCGTGACAATAAAGTCTCAATACGTGGCCGTTTTGGTAACTTCCAGTCTGTAGTCAATAACGCGGCCCGTTCCAAACTTCCATTTGCTTTCATTTCAGGGGAATTTTTGGCTGCTCTTGGGGCATGTCCCAATAGCTTCTCGCAGTCACGCATTTGGGGGATTTCATGCATTGCATTAGGGCATGTTTACTATAGCTATAGATACAGATTTTACATTCTAGCTTTAGATTCTGCTATAGAATTTAAATTTTAAATCTTGGTAGAATCAAATAAACATGTTTACCGTAATTGTAAAAATATAATAGTCCTAGAGTACCGTCACGTGATACTGCCGACCACTTTACAATTACACATTTCTGTGGGGTTCATACATTGAGTGGTAGACCCTACAAGAATGTTTCTAGGAGAAGATTGCCATTTTTTTTTTTCTCTTTATAGTTTTCCCTAACCAAACTCCACTATCTAGGTTTTAATTTATTCAATCCGTTTACAAAAAAAAAAAGGTCGACCAGCTCGGTCCAAAAGGCTGTTAGTTTGCTGCTGGGTGAGGAGTTGAATTGAGAAGCCTTTCAACCTTCTGGGCCTCAATTCTGCCTGGAATTTAAGGTTTCTGGGTTCTTGAAGCTAGCCATAAGGTCAAAAAAGCATGTTATACAATAGTCTTATCTTTGCTTTTTCTTTTGAAAACGAAATTGCCCGTCTACTATTTTTTTTTTATTAACAATTGGCCAATAAAAAAGGAAAAGGACAACTTGACTCTTAAAACCAAAACTCGGTTCCATTACGACGAAAAGCTAAACAAAAGTTACGAAAAATAAAAAAAACCGAAATAAGTTTTCAAATTATAAGTTAACAAGAATGCATCCTTAGTTGTGGAAAGTGGGGATTGGAAAATTTATGTAGAATACTGTAGTAGGCTGAAAGCGGGTTGATCATTTGGGTTGGGTAATCAAAGCCCAACTCGGTGATGGCCCGATAGTCCAGATGACCAAAGCCCATCGACGACCAGACAGGTCACCCATCTGGTCTCGCCAAGTGGTGTGGCCTTGTTGCGTACAAAAACATAGCGCTCGATGAGAGTACGGGCCGGCCATGTGTCACCACTCTGGTCTTGCCATGTGGCACGGTTGTGCAACGTATTGCAGCATGGGACTCCACAATCGTACAGTTTGGCCATGCGGCACCAATCTAGTCTTGCCAAATGGCGCGGTCACATTCTTAGTGACTAACATAGTGCCCTGGCGATTATCGTGCACGGCATCTAGCCATGAAGTGGCTGTCGGAAAATGGTAGTCGGTGATGCATGTCATCGCGGCACGAGGCTGGCACAAGCAATTCTGGCCTCCAAGTCAAGGCACTCCTATAAATACAACAATGACAAACCGTAGCGAGTTATGCCTTCTTCTCGTGAAATAACCTCTGTGCTTTCCTTCTCTCCAGCTTAGCACTAACTTAGTTATTGGAGTGCCTTCGAACTATCTTTGGTTGGCTAGACTCTAACCATGTTGCTGCTTTTGTAGAGCCAGGTTGAAGGGGGCTAGCTCAATCCAGATTGAACACCACCCCACCCCCACAAAATGCCAAAAAGATATATTAGTATCGTACAAATTTGACCTCATAAATTCCTGTAAATTATCCCAAACACCTCGATCGTAAAAATTGCGATATTTGTCATGTTTCATCATCTAATGAGACCTGGTGTATATGTTTGACTTCACGGATTTGCAGATATCATATCCAACCTTAGCCTATGTGCAAATTCCATTTACGTCGAAATTGTCCTAATATGTTAAAAGAGCTTAATTGTCTCACGTTGACCAAATAATTTTTTAGAACTAAGATCCGATTAGACGCTTCTTCACTCATTGTTACTTTTTAGTTGAAGTACATACGGATGTTTATATTTGTGTTTTCACTTATCCATTGTGACAATTGTTATAGAGGAATTCCTCTAACAATTGTTACTCGAGCCTAATCTCATGTATGCTCCAATCAGGGACGGAGCCATGCATTGGTGTAGGGTGGCCACGGCTCCCCCATGTTTTAAATAAGTACTATATTAGATACCCTCTCATAAATATGTATCTTCCAATGAAATTTCACGAAACTTATGCATGTGGGTCCCCCATAGTCCGTAACTTCTTAATCCAATAAATTTCTGTTTAATTTTATTGTGGTTCCTAAGGTCGTATATTCATTTTGTTTGTAATTAAGAGCTTTATAACAAGTTGAGATTTTAATGTCTAACCATTCACAATGAGTCTCAAATAAGAAGATACAGAATTACAAATTATGGAAAGACCAATATACAAATGTTAAGTTGACATGTACCCTTCTACTAAGGGCGCCCTTAACTTGCTAAGTTAAGGACCTCATGAGTTTGACATTGTTCCCGATCAAATTTTGATGATTCGAACCATTCAAAAGGTTTAAAATGTGATTTTAAGGGTACAAGCAAGAAATTGGCAAAACAATATGACCGGGAAGGGCTTGATCCGAGCAGCTTTTCATAAAACAGTTCGGATCAAGCCCTTCCCGGTCATATTTTTTGCCGATTTCATGTGTGTACCCTTAAAATCACGTTCTACACATATTGAACGGTTCAGATTATCAAAATTTGATCGAAAAAGAAGAAGTCATTAATTTAACAAGTTAAGGGCGCCCTTAGTAAAAACTTGTTGTATAATGTACTTCTACCAAAAAAAAAAAATCATTCACATGTTAAAAGATGGAAAGTGGTAATGTAAAAATTGTTTTTATTTGTGCCAAAACTACAATGTATTAAAAGCCTTATACTACAATTTTGACATTAGCAACACCCAAAAAGATTTCGTTAATATCTATTGATTTGCAAAATAAATTTGAAAATTTTAATAATAACATACTAACTTTGTTCCCAAAAAATTGTCCAGTATGCAAAACGAGAACCTTTTTTTTTTTTTTTGGAAAAAAAACGAGAACCTAATATATGCATTTTTGTTAAGAAAAATTAACCTTTTTGCCGCTAATCTATACTACTTCTTCTAAATGTACGAAGATGTTTCCTTCTTTTTCTTTTCCACAAATGCCCCTTTCAATTGCAAGTAATCTCTACCTCACCCCACACCTCTTCCCAAACGTTACAATGCAACACCCCAACGATCTTACCAAACATAACCCCAAACGCCTCTCCTCTCACTTACAAGTAAGCTCTCCCCCACCCCACCCCACACCTCTTCCCAACCGTTACAATGCAAAACTCCAACGATTCAACCATACAAAACCACAACCCCCTCTCCTGGCCCCCCCCAAAATCACTACAGCCTCCCTTCGTCAGCCCATGTTCTCCACAACCGCCGCCGCCGGCCCACGACTGCGGCTCTAACTACAACAACATATCGGAGAGAACTCATGTGTATCCCACCAGAAGTCCAAGATAGGTAAGGCAAGCATTCAACTTTCCTCCTTGCTTTCCTCGCTGCCTCACTTATGTCGACAACTCTGTAAACCACAATTTCGCCCACAAACTGTTTGACAAAATGTGTCACGTCCTCCATTTTCGACATAAAATATAAAGAGTTTCATAAACAAATACCTCACAATAAACCGTACGACACCAAAATATCATTAGCTTCCCATACCATACCCCAAGTCCAAGTGTTCAAAATATTACATCTAAGGCACGACGGCCCCGAATCAGATTAGACAACAACGGTCAAGAGTTTAGAGTTTACAAAATGTCCCATAGTCAATTGAGTTATCACATAAGTTACAAATACATCTTCAAAAGGAATTTACAAAGATGCCTAAGTAACTCTACAATGTTAGCTTTTCAAAACGTGTCCAACATCCAAGCACTCCAATCATGCTCGTTACCGCCCAGAGTTAGTACCTGAAAAGAAATAAGGCTTGAGCTACACTAGCCCAGTAGAAATGCTACACAGACAATATATGCAAGAGAAATGCAGGAACGATGAAACGACATGAACAATTGGTAGCCCAAGCAACCGACAATCGAAACGGTTCAACAATCCGACAAACAAGCCAAGAGACTCTGAATACATCCCAACCATTAACCGTTTCCATATCTCGCATATCCAAACCGTCTCGCGTTGCGTGTCATGAGCCGAAGCTCCTGCCGGGCTATTCATGGAACCCCGATATCCCCTGCCAAGCACCCACCTCGAAGGTTGGGCCTTGAATAATCAATATGAGCATTAGCTCCTGCCAGGCTATTTATGGGACCCTGATATCCCCTGCCAAGCACCCACCCGTCGATGGGCCTTGAGTGTTCACGCGTTGTGTCAACAAAGTTTCACGTGTCTCAAATTTCATAACGTCCCGTTCCACTTCAAGTTCATATGATAACTAAGACAATTTCCATCGAACGAAAGTAAGGAAGTGCCAAGAACGCACAAGAGCTCAACAAGGGTGTTCAACAATGATAAGGAGTGTTTTAGATGCACTTAGAATGAGTTGAAAATGATCGGGGGTCAAAACAATGGGTTTTGGAGCAAAACAGTGAATTCTGGAGATAAGCTCACTGTATGGATACGAGAAAAAAAGCCGTATGGATACGGGTCGGTTACGAATTTTCCAGCTTGTTCCGTATGGATACAGATTTTTGGCCGTATCCATACGGGAGGCTTACGAGCAGTTTTTCTGCAGATTATCAGAAATTCAACAACAACCACAACAACAACAACAATGGATACAATTTCAAGCAAGGAAAACACTTCTATTACATGTATTGAGTGGTAGAATCCCTACCTCGAAGCCGAAGAACGAAACCCAAGAAGATACGAGCCCTAGCTCTCCGAAAACCTTGATTCGAACGGGATACGACTCCACCGAGCTCCAACCGGTGGGATACGGACTACAATACGCGTAGAGGTCGAAGGATTGAAGGTTATTTTGGTGGGTTTTTGAGTGATTTTGGTGAGAGAGCAAGAGAGAGAGAGAAAACCGTGAGAGAGGGAGAGACCGGGAGAGAGACGTGAGAGTGGATGAGGAAAAAAAATGATTCAATGCTCTCTCATCTCCCCTATATATACTCATATATCCACAAATCACACATTACACCCTTTCACATTCAATTCCACCACTTTAACCCCAAATCACATAAAGCCAAACATTCCGTTTTCCTTTTCCGAAAACTATGCGTTTAATAAATATCAACTTTGGATAAAATAAATACGGGTCTCTACATTCTACCCTCCTTAAAGAAATTTCGTCCTCGAAATTACCAGGCCCAAGCTAACCACTAATGCATCAAGCATGCATACAACATTCACAATTTCATCATCATGCAACAAGTCAATTATCGAAAAGCTCGAAATGTAAATACTCACATTGGCTCATTCCAAAAATAAGTGCGGATATTTCTCCCTAACTTCGTCCTCTCTTTCCCACGTCGATTCCTCACTACCTTGACTTCTCCACAAGACTCGCACTAACGGTATCGTCTTACCCCTCAAAACTTGATCACGCGAATCTAGGATACGAATCGGTTCTTCCCCATAAGATGCATCGGCCTCTAACTCAAGCTCGGACCACTCTAATACGTGCGACGGATCCGGTTCGTACTTTCTCAACATAGACACGTGAAACACGTCATGGACACCCGATAGCTTCGGTGGCAAAGCCAAGCGATACGCAACCTCCCCAATTTTCTCGATAATGTCAAACGGCCCGATATAACGCGGCGATAGCTTCCCTTTCTTCCCAAAACGCGATAACCCCCTACGAGGCGATACCTTAAGAAATACGTGATCCCCTTCCTCAAACGACAACGGGCGGCGACGACGATCGGCATAACTCTTTTGCCTACTTTGCGCGGTCAACAATCTTTGGCGAATCACCTTAACTTGTTCGGTCGTTCTCTCTTGAGCTTCTTTAAGGCGTTGGCGAATAATCTTCATACTCTCGGACGTCTCCGTGACCATATCCGGTCCCACTAGCGTAGCTTCTCCCAATTCGGTCCAACATACCGGCGATCGACACGGTCTTCCATATAAGGCTTCATACGGTGCCATTTCGATACTCGATTGGTAGCTATTGTTGTACGCGAATTCTACCAACGGCAAATGATCCTCCCAACTACCCCGAAAATCCATCACGCAAGCCCGAAGCATATCTTCTAGAATTTGAATTGTTCTCTCGGATTGTCCATCGGTTTGAGGATGATAGGCGGTGCTAAACAAAAGGTTGGTGCCCAAAGCGGCTTGCAAACTCTGCCAAAAACGTGCGGTAAACCTCGGATCACGATCGGATACGATGGATACGGGAATCCCATGAAGACGAATGATCTCCCGAATATATAAACGACTGAGTGCTTCCACGGAGTCGGTAACACGCATAGGCAAAAAGTGAGTGGTTTTGGTCAAACGATCCACGATCACCCAAATAGCGTCATGCCCCTTTGGCGACCTCGGTAAACCCGTAACGAAATCCATGGTCACATTCTCCCATTTCCATTCGGCCACAGGCAATGGTTGTAACTCCCCTGCGGGTCGTTGATGTTCGGCTTTTACTTGTTGGCACGTAAGACACTTGGAAACAAAAATCACAATGTCCCTCTTCATTCCGGACCACCAAAATTGCCTACGTAGATCATGATACATTTTCGTCCCTCCCGGGTGAACGGCTAATGGAGAATGATGAAACTCTCGTAAGATTTCCGCCCGACACGAAATGGGTACGAACAACTTCCCTTGATAACGCAAACTTCTATCGGCGTGTATCATCCACCCCTCTTGAGCATTTCCACTAAGGAATCTAGCACGAAATTCTTCCGCTTCTTCATCGTGTTGTTGAGCTTCAATCACTCGAGTCGATAAGGTCGATTGCACAGTCAAATTACATAACGTTACTCCTTCCCGAACCTCCTCGAAATGCGAAACACAAAAGCCCAAATCATTTATCATCTTCCACTCATAAACAGCTAGACTCGCTAGGTGTGTGGGTTTTCTACTTAGTGCGTCCGCTACAACATTCGCTTTCCCCGGGTGGTATTGCAACTCGAATTCATAATCCTCCAAATGCTCCATCCAACGACGTTGACGAAGGTTAAGCTCTTTCTGAGAAAACAAGTATTTCAAACTTTTATGGTCGGAAAAGACTTCAAATCTCTCACCGTACAAATAATGGCGCCAACTCTTCAAAGCGAAGACGACGGCCGCAAGCTCCAAGTCGTGTGTCGGGTAATTTCGTTCGTGAGTTTTCAGTTGCCGCGATCCATACGCTACCACACGCTCCTTTTGCATTAGAACGCATCCTAACCCTTCCTTAGACGCATCACAATACACGGAGTAGCCAACTCCACGTTCGGGCACAATCAAAACCGGTGCGGTAGTCAACCTCTTCTTTAGTTCTTCAAAAGCCGTCTCACACGAGTCACTCCATACGAAACGAGTCCCCTTACGCGTCAATCGAGTCATCGGTGCCGCCAAACGAGAGAAATCCAGGACGAAACGACGGTAGTAACCGGCCAACCCCAGAAAGCTTCGAATCTCAAACACGTTCTTCGGTCGCTGCCAATTCATGATAGACTCTATCTTTCCGGATCAACGGACACGCCACCTTTCGATACCACATGACCCAAAAATTTGACTTCGGACATCCAAAACTCGCACTTACTGAGTTTGGCGTACAATTGGTGCTCTCTTAAGAGTTCTAGAACAATGGCAAGATGGGATTGATGTTCCTCCTCCGTTGGCGAATAGATAAGGATATCGTCGACGAATACGACCACAAAACGATCAAGATACGCATGAAAGATTCGATTCATTAAGTCCATGAAAGTAGCTGGAGCGTTCGTCAACCCAAAAGGCATAACAACGAATTCATAATGGCCATAACGAGTACGAAATGCGGTTTTAGGAATATCCTCTCTCCGAACTCTCAACTGGTGATAACCGGACCTCAAATCGATTTTGGAGAAACAAGTGGCACCTCGTAGTTGATCAAACAAATCATCAATTCTAGGCATCGGATACTTGTTCTTAATGGTGACTCGGTTTAACTTACGATAGTCAATACACAAACGGAGTGATCCATCCTTCTTTTGCGCGAAAAGAGCCGGTGCTCCCCACGGCGACGTACTTGGACGAATGAAACCTAAGCTCTCCAGTTCTTGCAACTGAGTTTTCAACTCTCTCAATTCAGCGGGTGCGAAACGATACGGAGGTATGGAGATAGGAGCGGTACCAGGAAGTAATTCAATGGTGAACTCAACCTCTCTCTCAGGAGGCAAACCGGGCAATTCTTCCGGAAACACCTCCGGGAAATCACAAACCACTAAGGGTAACTCCCCACGCACGGAGGTATCCTCATCTAACGTCAAACTTGCCAACAAAGAATAGATCGATTCGCGTTCTCGAGGTCCACATAGATACGGTTCTAACGGTTCTCGACGCTCCCCAAAGAATTCGAAACAAGGACCCTCAGGAGGACAAATACGAACCCGACGCTTGAAACAATCAATGGTAGCATGAAATGTGGATAGCCAATCCATTCCTAAGATAAGATCAAACCCTGACATTCCCAGAACAATGAAATCGAACACAAAACGACGGTCACGGATGATCAACTCACAATCTCGACAGATACGATCAAGCGGCGTCCTACCCCCTAGAGGTGTTTCAACGAACAAGGGAAGACTAAGACTCTCCGTTTCCAATTCCAAAGCACACACAAATGATGCAGCAATGAATGAATGTGATGCTCCAGAATCAAAGAGAACTTTAGCAAAGGAGTTGAATAAAAGGAATGTACCCCTCACGACAGGAGTCTCTGGAGCCTGAGAAGTGGTGGATGGAATGGCAGAAGTGATGTTGTAGACTCGCCCTTGAGTACCCTGACCCGTACTCTGAGCAGGCGCGGAAGAGCTCGCCCCCTTATCAACCCCGGAACTCTGAGCCGACGTAGTCTGGCGGAAGTGAGGCTGCTGCTGCCTCTGGGTACCCCGAAACTGTTGGCCTACGCTACGCCCCATTCCCGGCTGCTGCACGGATCCCGACTCACTACGTGCTCCAGAACCCTGAAGACAATTTCTCGCAAGATGATCCATCTTCCCACAAGTATAGCAAGCCTTCTCAAGATGTGGACATTGAGCACGCACGTGTCCCGGTTGATTGCACTTATAGCATACAGGTGGAGGCCTAGACAACGCACCCCGAGTCCCTGAAGATGGTGGCCTGAAGCCCGATGAGCTACCCTGCGGTGTCTGAGATGGTTCCCTTGGTCTTTTCCGTCCTTGACTTCCAAAACTCCCCGACGACGAACTCACGCCCACGTTTGATTGCCTCGGTTCCCAAACTCCCCTATTTCGTTGCGCCTCTTTCGGTATCTCGATACTCCTTGCGCATTCTATAACCTCGGAAAACTTCGTCCTACGTTGGACAGTCACCAAGTCTCTTGAAGGTATTGTTCAGCCCTTTATCAAATCGTCGGCACCTCCTCTCCTCCGTCGCCACCAACTCCGGAGCGAAACGAGACAAAGATCGGAATTTCAACACATATTCCGAGATAGTCATATTACCCTGTTCTAGTTTCTCAAACTGATCTCTCATGGTGTCACGTGAGGTTTCCGGGAAATACTGCTCTTCAAAGAGCGCTTCAAACTCAGCCCACGTCAATTTCTCAACGTCCAGCTCATCTACTTGTGCCGCGGTCCTCGCCGCTCTCCTAGCATCTTTCCTACTTTCCAACACTGCTTCCCACCATTCACCTGCTTCCCCGACTAACTGAACGGCCACGATTCCCACCCTAATGTTGTCCTCGGTAATATTAAGGGCTCGGAAGAGTTTACGGATTTGGGTTAGCCAATGGTCCGCTACCAATGGGTCACTATCTGTCCCGTCAAACACTGGAGGGTTCCTACGGCTGAACTCTCGCATTGCCACCATGGCTCGGTCCTCAACATTCTCTCTCGGAGCTTGGTTCAAAAGATTTGCAGCCGTAAGAGCTGCGACAAGATCCCTAGCGAATTGATTCTGATTCAGAGGCACACCTGCACCTCGACCGGCCCCAGCCCCCGGGTTCCCACCTGGGTTCTCCCCAAGCTGACTAACCTCATCCTCGGGAGGTGCCCCACGGCCACGGCCACGACCACCCCGGTTTCCAACCCCGCCACGTCTACCACGAGTCCTCGGAGGCATCTTACTACAAAGATATAAGAAGAAAAGACTATTAACCACAACAGTATAGCTAAGGGATCAAAGCCCTAACTTCCCAACACGGGTAGCTAACTCTACGCCACCCGACGATAACAAAAACACAATGCCACGTAGTCACATAAATGTTAGTCACACAAGCATGCACAATTTATGTTAAAGGGCGCGACGTTTTGAACCCATGAGACGAAACGCCTCCCCACGGTCTCTAGGTGTTCTAAACCTATTGCTCTGATACCAAGTTGTCACGTCCTCCATTTTCGACATAAAATATAAAGAGTTTCATAAACAAATACCTCATAATAAACTGTACGACACCAAAATATCATTAGCTTCCCATACCATACCCCAAGTCCAAGTGTTCAAAATATTACATCTAAGGCACGACGGCCCCGAATCAGATTAGACAACAACGGTCAAGAGTTTAGAGTTTACAAAATGTCCCATAGTCAATTGAGTTATCACATAAGTTACAAATACATCTTCAAAAGGAATTTACAAAGATGCCTAAGTAACTCTACAATGTTAGCTTTTCAAAACGTGTCCAACATCCAAGCACTCCAATCATGCTCGTTACCGCCCAGAGTTAGTACCTGAAAAGAAATAAGGCTTGAGCTACACTAGCCCAGTAGAAATGCTACACAGACAATATATGCAAGAGAAATGCAGGAACGATGAAACGACATGAACAATTGGTAGCCCAAGCAACCGACAATCGAAACGGTTCAACAATCCGACAAACAAGCCAAGAGACTCTGAATACATCCCAACCATTAACCGTTTCCATATCTCGCATATCCAAACCGTCTCGCGTTGCGTGTCATGAGCCGAAGCTCCTGCCGGGCTATTCATGGAACCCCGATATCCCCTGCCAAGCACCCACCTCGAAGGTTGGGCCTTGAATAATCAATATGAGCATTAGCTCCTGCCAGGCTATTTATGGGACCCTGATATCCCATGACAAGCACCCACCCGTCGATGGGCCTTGAGTGTTCACGCGTTGTGTCAACAAAGTTTCACGTGTCTCAAATTTCATAACGTCCCGTTCCACTTCAAGTTCATATGATAACTAAGACAATTTCCATCGAACGAAAGTAAGGAAGTGCCAAGAACGCACAAGAGCTCAACAAGGGTGTTCAACAATGATAAGGAGTGTTTTAGATGCACTTAGAATGAGTTGAAAATGATCGGGGGTCAAAACAATGGGTTTTGGAGCAAAACAGTGAATTCTGGAGATAAGCTCACTGTATGGATACGAGAAAAAAATCCGTATGGATACGGGTCGGTTACGAATTTTCCAGCTTGTTCCGTATGGATACAGATTTTTGGCCGTATCCATACGGGAGGCTTACGAGCGGTTTTTCTGCAGATTATCAGAAATTCAACAACAACCACAACAACAACAACAATGGATACAATTTCAAGCAAGGAAAACACTTCTATTACATGTATTGAGAGGTAGAATCCCTACCTCGAAGCCGAAGAACGAAACCCAAGAAGATACGAGCCCTAGCTCTCCGAAAACCTTGATTCGAACGGGATACGACTCCACCGAGCTCCAACCGGTGGGATACGGACTACAATACGCGTAGAGGTCGAAGGATTGAAGGTTATTTTGGTGGGTTTTTGAGTGATTTTGGTGAGAGAGCAAGAGAGAGAGAGAAAACCGTGAGAGAGGGAGAGACCGGGAGAGAGACGTGAGAGTGGATGAGGAAAAAAAATGATTCAATGCTCTCTCATCTCCCCTATATATACTCATATATCCACAAATCACACATTACACCCTTTCACATTCAATTCCACCACTTTAACCCCAAATCACATAAAGCCAAACATTCCGTTTTCCTTTTCCGAAAACTATGCGTTTAATAAATATCAACTTTGGATAAAATAAATACGGGTCTCTACAAAATGTACCTTTGATTAATTTGCAAACACGTTCCCCCTTCCAATGACACCGTCCACTAATAATGACAACTCTGTAGACCATAACTCCGCACACCAACTGTTTGCCAAAATGTGGCTTTTAAGTCTTTCGGTTGGAAGATGGTTTTATAAGGGCCAAATGAAGATGCCAAACATGACAGGAGCAATTTAACAATAACAGTCAAAGTTGAGATGCTATAATAAAAGCAAGGTGAAAGGATACACCAAGACTTTATTTGAAAAATGGTGGAAAAATATTTTCGGAGAATGGCAAACCCAAAGACAACTTACACGACTTTTGAAAAAATACAGATTCCAAAAAAGCTTTTGTACCTTTTACATGTGAAATTGGTTTCTCCTCACATCTCTCTACATCACAAAGCACTAACAAAGTTTAGAAAACAAAACAATTATTTGATATACGAAAGTATGACCTGTATTTGAGAACAGAACTCATAGTCCCTGTGGTCCCGAGTAATAACTCCAGTTGTTCTCACTTCTCACTAGCATGTTTGCTACTTCTGTTGGAACTTAAGTGTATTTGTAAAACATGGTGTTTTCTCTAGTCCCACATTGGGAAGTTACAAAACTTCTTTCTACTTTAAATGATATTGCACACTAATGAGTTTGTAAAAGAGGACTCAAGGAGAGGTCTCGCGCGCTCAGGAAAATGGGCGGCAATTTGGAAAACTGATTCGGAAACCAGTTAACCGGGTGTGCGTCACGAGTTATTCGCGCAGGGGGGGTGCAAATCCGCACATACACGGTTAAGCCCACGTTTTGCCAAATTTCTGAAACGTTTTTTTTCAGTCAATCAAATCTTTTCGAAATGGAAATTCTTGCTGGTGAAGAACGTGATTAAAACGTGTGCTAAATCAAAGGAACGAGATTTGATTTGATTTCAGTTGATTAAGAAAAAAACGTTTTTAAAACATGTGCGTGCATAATCAGCGGGATCTGATTTGCTGCTGATTTCGGATTGATTATAACATGTGCTAAATCAATGCTTTGATTTGATTTACATTTCCGAATTCAGCTCAGTCCGCACCTATAAATTGAGCACTTCAGAATCAGTTTTAACACAACAAAAACCAACTCTCTCTTCCTCCCCTAAAAACGTTTTCTGAGTTCGAGCAGTAGGTCGATTGTGTTCTTGTTTTCAATTTTTCTTCCGTGCAGAGAAAGCCGAGCAGAGGTACAGAATTCTGGGCTGATTTATCCTGGAGATGGCGAGGCATTCACGAACTGCTTGCACAATCTGGGTAGAGCCGCGAAATGTCTTAAAGAGAGCGACCTAGTCCGCGACTCAACCCAACAGTAGTTCTACAACCTGGTATTCCGTATTTCAATAGCATCATCTCGAGGTAATCCGTTCTTGTTTTACTGCAGTTATTCCAACAATTTTAAGACGTTTCAATCTGCCATGGATTCTCAAAACAAGATTTCGGTTACCACCACTGATATCAACAAACCTTTTCGCTTTGAGGGGCTGCACTTTAAACGTTGGAAGGCTAAGATGTTTTTCTTTCTTACGACCCAAAAACTTGCTGCATCTTGTGATTCGACTAAACCTGTTGCTGCGAATCCCCCTACTGCTGAAAACACTAAAGATATTTCAAAATGGACCAACGAGGATTTTTTGTGCAAGAACTACATTATGAACGCTTTGACTGATGAGCTTTACGATTACTATTCCACTTTTGATACTGCTAAAGAACTTTGGGATGCCCTCCAGAAAAAGTATGATACCGAAGAGGCTTGGACTAAGAAATATGCTGTTAGTCGTTACTTGAAGTTTTCTATGATTGATGAAAAATCCGTGGTTTCCCAGGCTCACGATTTACAGAAAATTTGTAGAGACCGTAAAATTTTTGTTTTATTTTATTTATTGGAAAGTTTATTAATTGGCTAATTATGAGAATATAGTTTGTTTGGTGGATATTTGAATTAGGGAGTGAAGTGAAAGAATAGAAGAATGAAGGGAGAATGTGTGATTAAGTTATTTGGTGGTATATAAGGTGTGTGTGCATTGTAGGGGATATTTTTATCTCCCATTCACTCCCTCTCTCATCCGGCTCCCTCTCCTCTCCACCGACCTCTCTCTCTCCTCTCCTCCCACTCAAAAACCCACCAAAACACCTCCAATCTCTCAAGAACCCACCCTCATTTCACCTCCTCTACGCAACTCCGGGCTCGTATCGCGTTGGGTGAGGCTCGGGAGAAAGATCTCGGTTGATTTCCAAAGATTCGGAGCTAGGGCTCGTTCGAGTTTCTTGGGTCTCGTTCCTTGAATCGAGGTAGGGATTTCTTGCACTTGTTATGTGTTTATATGTTGATTATGCACCTTGATCGTGCCTTAGAATGTTGGTTATTGTTGGGTTGTGTTTTTCTGAAAATCCAGAAAAATATGCTCGAAACCTCTCCGTATCGATACGGGATTCTTGCCGTATCGATACCCGATTAACACAGAGTGGGCTTTGCTGATAAGCATCCTGTATCGATACGGCTATTTTGGCTGTATCGATACCAGATGCTTATGGGCAGTTTCTCAGCATTTGTTTCGTACTTCATTCTTTTGGCCCCCGATCACTTCCAAACCCTGTTGGACACCTCCAAACCTATTTCTAGCATGCCTAAACGAATTCCTTTGGTTTACTTAAGTTATCCTCGTCTCTTTGGCTTTTCGTTGTTATAGAAAGGATAGTGTCTTACTAGATAAAACTAAATCAAGCGTATTTGTGGGATTGGTGGTGCTTGAGAGTCTTGTGGCCTGAGGTGAAACATGCTATAGGTACGTTAGGTGCTATGACTAGACGTGGCGAGTGGTAGGAAGAAAATGCGTATTGTAGAGAGGTTATTGCGTATTGTTGGATATGAGGTATAACGTGGGGCGCTTGTGATCAATAGGGTAACCAATATCTTCGTGCTTCGTCTCGAATGTTCATCCTAGGTTTCTTTGGCATTCGTTCTATAGGCTCTTGTTTATAACCTAGCCGGTGGTGTGTCGTAGAGTTGTTATAGGTTCGGTACGAGGTATAGGGCGTCATAATAAGCTTAGAGGAATAACGTGAACTTAAGGCATTTATTATCATATAATAGAACGTGGTTATTAGTTGTAATACCTTGAATGACGATGAATGAAGGATTGTGACTTGGGAAAATTGTTGTTATCCTATATTCGAATTGATAATGTATATGTGTTGTGTGAGTTGTGAATGTTGAACTGAGGGTCCTGCAACGCAAGGTGTGGTAATGCGGAGACTCTAGAGGGCCCGTAACGCAAGGTGTGGTAATGCGGAAACCCAGGAGGAGAGAATTCACTGTAACGCAAGGTGTGGTAATATAGTTGAATGTCTCATATGATGAATGCAGTCGTAATTGACTTATTGAAGTTTAAGTTGTTGTTTGGGCTATGAGCTGCTTGATATTGTAACTGTTGAAAAGAGAAGATAAACAATGGATTCCATCAAAGTTTTTGAAAGAAAGGAACTTGGTTTTGAAAAATGGTTTTTTTTATGAAAAGTCCTCCGGTATTCCTGAGAGAATCAACGGTTCCGGTATTTGGGCACAAATCAACGGATTCCGGTATTCAAGAGAATCAACGGAGCTCGACCCGCCGAGGTCGAGAGTATTTCTCAAAATTATTTTGGAAATCGAACGGGAATGTTTTCTTTTTATGAAAAGAGGCTCGTTGGCAATGGCAATGAATAATAAGATTGTTCGTGACATTCGTTTAAGTAGTTATAAAATGGTTGAGAAGTCGTCGTGGTTATTCAGAATGATATGAGTTTTATGTTGCTTCGGGAAGATGTACGAATGATTAGGGATGTCTTAAGAAGTATTGGATCCCATAATCGTAGCTTGTCAGTTCTTTCTGGTGCCCCTATGTATCACTTGTTCGTTAGTGGAGATCAATCATTCTCATTGCACCAATTGTCACATTTTCATATAGCTTGTGTAAAGATTTTCCTACTGGGCACGTGTTTGCTCAACCTACCATTTCAGGTTCATTGCAGGTCATGGTCATGGAAAGTTCGGAGTGCAGGCGGGCATTATCAAGTAAAGCTATTTTGATGAATACCTTGTTATTCTTGTAAAGTGAAAATCTTGTTATGGTTTTGTAATTTGGAAGATTGTATTTGTAGACCAGTTGAAGAATTGGAAACTGTAATGTATTTTGGGGTAATGTAAACACGATTGTGAGAGTTCTGTATTTCAAATGTTATTATTATTTATGTTCAAAATCGAGGGCGTGACAAATTGGTATCAGAGCGACTAGGTTTGAATACCTAGAGACCGTGGGGAGACTTTTAGTCTCATGGGTTCAAAAATCACTGCATCTTTTTACGAAACCACATGTGTGCTTGCATGAGTGATATTAGTCCATCGATGTATCACTGCATATGTATTGTGGTAGAGTGGTGTATAGTTGTTAACCTCATGTTGGAAAGGTTGGAGCCTTGCATTTGATAGTGATGTGATTAATGCTGATGATCCTCTTTCTTATGTCTTTTTTTAGTAGGATGTTTTCGAGACGTGAAGTTAGGTGGGGTGAGACTGGGGATCAGGATAACCAGGGTTGTAGTGCATACGGGGAGAATGAGGCGAGTCAGTATACTAGGGATGAGATTATGTTTCCTGAGATCGTTGAGTGCGCGAAGGGTGTTGAGATTCTGGAGGGTGTACAAGGCGGTGTGAATGTGGGGGAAGCTAGGCATCGAGTCGTTAGCGTGAGATCATCTTTTGAGGGTGTTGAAAGTTTAGGAAGCAAGAAACCAGAGGAACTAGATCAGTCTACGCAGGGCCAGCGAGGCCTCACACTACCATTTCATTTAGAAACTTCGGGAGTTCTCCTTAAGCGTCGGATTGTGTGTCACCAATGTGGTCAGTCTGGTCATATTCGTTCTCAATGTCAAGGACGCCAAGAAAGATCTTGTTTTACTTGCGGGGAATTTGGCCATTTCGTGAGGAATTGTCCTCAGAAGAAGAGAATGCAAGAAGGGTCGGGCTTAGTACAGCAGCCAGGAATTCGACAAATCGTTATTCAGCCACAACTCCAGAATGCACAAAGACTACCAATCGCTAGCGTAGGTACGTCGCCAGGGAATGTCAAAAGTCAAGGGAGGAAAAGACAAAGGGAATCAAGTCAGCTATCACAGAATCAGATTCGTTTGGGGCTACCTACTTTATCCGGGAATCAAAGAGTCTCACAGCTCGATAAGCATTGTTATATTTGCCGCAAGCCTGGCCATTTTGCGAGAAATTGTCCTCGGGGATCTGGAGCACATGGTGAGTCGAGTTCAATGCAGCCGTACAAGCGTACACCAAATCGACAACAGATGCAGTTCCGTAGTTAAACTACCACCTCCTACTACTCTCTAGCTCTTAGAAACGTCACTTGTTTGAGGTATCACCTTTTCCAAATTGTTCTACTCCTTCGTTGCAATGCTTTTGATTCGGAAACACTTCACCCATTGTGGACACCATTCTTTTTCGTGTTTGGAATCAAAGGTAAGAAATCTTAGTCCATGCGTGTCGAGAGACATTGATAGATCACATTTGTTGAAGATTAGGGGTTAATCATTCCATATGGAAGTGTTGTCTTTGACTTCTTTGATTTACGTGTGGCGAGGATAGATGTGATTTGGGAAGAGGTTGATTGTATCCATGGTAGTAGATGGTATTCCGAAAGCGATTTCGTAAGCATTATTTCTTAAGTACGTTATTTCGTTGGCCAAATTGAAATTTTGAATAGAGTTGTATCGTAATTAGTTTTCCGTGAAGTTTGTCGTACCGTTAAACTGTTATGGCTCTTGACGCTTAAGTTGATTATCACATAATCCATTTATAGCTTTTCTTGGGAGTATTCGAAACCTTGTGGCGAAGTACCCCGTGACACACTTACTTTTGTTGTTGAGGACTGTTTTCAGTACCCCATCCGAAGTTTTATTCTGATAGTATTCTGCTTGATATAAGTTTTATTTGGTCGGTTGAAATCCCTCTGTTGTACTATCAATTTGATTGTCTGTCACTGTTGATTTGCACAAGTTCTCGTCTTGCTAGTTTAGTCTATTAAGCCCAATCTCTAGTCACATACCTTATGGCATACAACTTTGTTGGAATCGTTAAACTCATACTTGTTACTATTGTTGCTCGTATCCACCTTGTATCTGTTTGTTAGCCTAGAGCTATTCAGTTGGGTTGAGTTTCCATGTTGCACCTATCGATTCATTTGTTGGAATGTATCATCCTGCGCAAATTCTTATGTCAAAATTTGAGCCAAATCTTGTGGTGGCATATCTCTCGAAGTCCATTTGTTACTTTTGTTCAGTTTGAAACCACTGGTGATAGTTGTCTTCGGTGCTATTCGATTCGGTAGTGGTTCCTCAACTTGAGAGGCATATGATGGTTCAATCTGTGACATTCAGTTTCACTTTGTTCGAAGTATGGCTCGAATATGGTATTGAACAAATTTTCAACCTTGTATGAGTTTGATTACTAGAGGTCTATCTCATCATTTTGTGTTCATCCCCAGTAGAATTACGATCGGTTGTTTTAAGAGTTCCTTGGATTATCATGAGTTGTTCGATGAGTTTGTTATCTAACCATTCTAAAGATCTCATGTGTCCTTAGATTCGAGTACCTTTCTACCGTTCTCGTATACTTGATTAGTTTTGTTTGAGTTTTGGAGTTCGCTTGAATCGTTTGAGATAATCAATATTATGTTGACCGTTGTCGTCACTTGTAGTCACTCAAGGTGGGAAGATTCATGTATTTCGTAGAGTATCACCGCATTGAAGTTAGTCTCGCCTCGGGAAGAAAAGGAAGCGTTCACCACTAGAAAGAGAGATTAGGTATTGGATACGGTACGTGTCTTTCGGATAACCAGGCGACAACCGATGAAATCCAGTTAGAAGAGGCGCTTGATCACCGCTCCTTCTAGATGGAGGTCTCGGGAAGTCAATTGGGATATCGGGTCGTATTTAGAGGTAAGATCTAAGTGTCGAGATAGATGATCGTATGTAGGAATAAGTATCGTTTGGAAGTGTCACCGCAAACTTTTGAGCATTTGCGATGCAAGGTATATACGAATATCATGTACGAGCAGAATCCATTGCATGAGTTAGAAAGATTCGAACTCGAGTTAGAAGTCGACGTGTCCATGGTGAGAACCCGATACGTGTCCTAAATTTGCGTAGTCAAGTGTTGAGAGATAAGTCAATGCCGTTAGCGCGAGTTTACATGGGAAAGAGAGGGCGAAGTTAGACAGATGTATTCATTTTTGTTGTGCCTTGATTGATGTAAACCTTGATATGTATTTGATGGTTACTGAATTGTTGTGTGGTGGATAGTGACACGATTGGAGTATGTTGATACGTTGATTGGCAGGATAGAACTCGGTTTATTAAATTTCGAGGACGAAATTTCTTTAAGGAGGGTAGGTTGTAGAGACCGTAAAATTTTTGTTTTATTTTATTTATTGGAAAGTTTATTAATTGGCTAATTATGAGAATATAGTTTGTTTGGTGGATATTTGAATTAGGGAGTGAAGTGAAAGAATAGAAGAATGAAGGGAGAATGTGTGATTAAGTTATTTGGTGGTATATAAGGTGTGTGTGCATTGTAGGGGATATTTTTATCTCCCATTCACTCCCTCTCTCATCCGGCTCCCTCTCCTCTCCACCGACCTCTCTCTCTCCTCTCCTCCCACTCAAAAACCCACCAAAACACCTCCAATCTCTCAAGAACCCACCCTCATTTCACCTCCTCTACGCAACTCCGGGCTCGTATCGCGTTGGGTGAGGCTCGGGAGAAAGATCTCGGTTGATTTCCAAAGATTCGGAGCTAGGGCTCGTTCGAGTTTCTTGGGTCTCGTTCCTTGAATCGAGGTAGGGATTTCTTGCACTTGTTATGTGTTTATATGTTGATTATGCACCTTGATCGTGCCTTAGAATGTTGGTTATTGTTGGGTTGTGTTTTTCTGAAAATCTGCAGAAAATCTGCTCGAAACCTCTCCGTATCGATACGGGATTCTTGCCGTATCGATACCCAGTTAAAACAGATTGGACTTGGCTGATTTGCATCCTGTATCGATACAGCTATTTTGGCTGTATCGATACCAGATGCTTATGGGCAGTTTCTCAGCATTTGTTCCGTACTTCATTCCTTTGGCCCCCGATCACTTCCAAACCCTGTTGGACACCTCCAAACCTATTTCTAGCATGCCTAAACGAATTCCTTTGGTTTACTTAAGTTATCCTCGTCTCATTGGCTTTTCGTTGTTATAGAAAGGGTAGTGTCTTACTAGATAAAACTTAATCAAGCGTATTTGTGGGATTGGTGGTGCTTGAGAGTCTTTGTGGCCTGAGGTGAAACATGCTATAGGTATGTTAGGTGCTATGACTAGACGTAGTGAATGGTAGGAAGAGAATGCATATTGCAGAGAGGTTATTGCGTATTATTGGATATGAGGTATAACGTGGGGCGCTTGTGATCAATAGGGTAATCAATATCTTCGTGCTTCGTCTCGAATGTTCATCCTAGGTTTCTTTGGCATTCGTTCTATAGGCTCTTGTTTATAACCTAGCCGGTGGTGTGTCGTAGAGTTGTTATAAGTTCGGTACGAGGCATAGGGCGTCGTAATAAGCTTAGAGGAATAACGTGAACTTAAGACATTTATTATCATATAATAGAACGTGGTTATTAGTTGTAATACCTTGAATGACGATGAATGAAGGATTGTGACTTGGGAAAATTGTTGTTATCCTATATTCGAATTGATAATGTATATGTGTTGTGTGAGTTGTGAATGTTGAACTGAGGGTCCTGCAACGCAAGGTGTGGTAATGCGGAGACTCTAGAGGGCCCGTAACGCAAGGTGTGGTAATGCGGAAACCCAGGAGGAGAGAATTCACTGTAACGCAAGGTGTGGTAATACAGTTGAATGTCTCATATGATGAATGAAGTCGTAATTGACTTATTGAAGTTTAAGTTGTTGTTTGGGCTATGAGCTGCTTGATATTGTAACTGTTGAAAAGAGAAGATAAACAATGGATTCCATCAAAGTTTTTGAAAGAAAGGAACTTGGTTTTGAAAAATGGTTTTTTTTTATGAAAAGTCCTCCGGTATTCCTGAGAGAATCAACGGTTCCGGTATTTGGGCACAAATCAACGGATTCCGGTATTCAAGAGAATCAACGGAGCTCGACCCGCGGAGGTCGAGAGTATTTCTCAAAATTATTTTGGAAATCGAACGGGAATGTTTTCTTTTTATGAAAAGAGGCTCGTTGGCAATGGCAATGAATAATAAGATTGTTCGTGACATTCGTTTAAGTAGTTATAAAATGGTTGAGAAGTCGTCGTGGTTATTCAGAATGATATGAGTTTTATGTTGCTTCGGGAAGATGTACGAATGATTAGGGATGTCTTAAGAAGTATTGGATCCCATAATCGTAGCTTGTCAGTTCTTTCTGGTGCCCCTATGTATCACTTGTTCGTTAGTGGAGATCAATCATTCTCATTGCACCAATTGTCACATTTTCATATAGCTTGTGTAAAGATTTTCCTACTGGGCACGTGTTTGCTCAACCTACCATTTCAGGTTCATTGCAGGTCATGGTCATGGAAAGTTCGGAGTGCAGGCGGGCATTATCAAGTAAAGCTATTTTGATGAATACCTTGTTATTCTTGTAAAGTGAAAATCTTGTTATGGTTTTGTAATTTGGAAGATTGTATTTGTAGACCAGTTGAAGAATTGGAAACTGTAATGTATTTTGGGGTAATGTAAACACGATTGTGAGAGTTCTGTATTTCAAATGTTATTATTATTTATGTTCAAAATCGAGGGCGTGACAAAATTGCACATGAAATAGTTTCTGAGGGCATGTCTATTTGTGAACAATTTCAGGTTGCTGTTCTTATTGATAAATTGCCTCCTACTTGGAAAGATTTTAAAAAGGATCTCCGTCACAAGTCAAAAGATTTTTCTATGGAAAGTTTGATTGTTAGGCTCCGTGTTGAGGAGGAGGCTCAGAAACAGGATCAGAAGGATGAGGTTCTCTTTGTTGCAAACAAAAGGAACCACAGTTCGGCTGTGCTCAAGCCGAAAGGAGGAATTGCGAAGCCAAATCAGAACCAGAACCGGAACAGAAAATTGAATCAGAACAAGAAGTTACCCCCTTCTGGAGGCCAGACTCGAAACACGGACTCTGTCCAATTTGTGTGTTACAATTGTAACAAGCCTGGCCATATGGCAAGAAATTGCAAGAACCCCAGGCGTCGCGCTCCACAGGCGAACCTGGTGGATGGAGAACCACTAGTGGCTATGATATCAGAGATCAATCTGATAAGTGGTTCAGAAGGGTGGTGGATAGACACTGACGCCTCTCGCCATGTCTATTATGATCGCTCCTTGTTCAAGAAGTATTCTGAGGCTGATGATAAGAAAGTGCTGTTGGGAGACTCCCACACCACTAAGGTTCTTGGTACTGGTGAGGTGGATCTCAAATTCACTTCTGGAAGGACTGTCACTCTGAAGGAAGTCCTGCACACTCCAGAAATGAGGAAGAATCTTGTATCCGGCTATCTCCTCAATAAGGCCGGATTTACCCAGACTATAGGAGCAGATCAGTATACTCTTACTAAAAATGGCATGTTTGTTGGAAAGGGTTATGCATCTGATGGCATGTTTAAGCTTACTATTGATATGAATAAAACTGCATCTTCTTCTTACATTGTTTGTTCTGTTAATATGTGGCATGCTAGACTTTGTCATGTTAACAAGAAACTGATTAAGAATATGAGCAACTTAGGTTTTATCCCTAATATTTCCTTAAATGATTTTGAAAAATGTGAATCATGTAGCAAGGCTAAGATCACAAAGAAACCTCATAAATCAACCTTTAAGGAAACCGAATTACTAGATTTGATCCACTCTGATATGTGTGAGTTAGATGGAGTTCTCACTAGAAATGGACATCGGTACTTTATCACATTTATTGATGATCATTCGAACTACACCTCTGTTTATTTGATGAAACATAAAAGTGAAGCATTTAGTATGTTTAAAATCTTTCTTAATGAGGTTGAGAACCAGTTTAATAGAAAGATTAAGAGACTCCGTAGTGATAGAGGCACTGAGTATGATTCGAATGAGTTCATTGCTTTTTACAACTCTACTGGTATAATACATGAGAAAACTGCTCCATACTCACCCGAAATGAATGGAAAGGCAGAACGTAAGAATCGAACTTTATGTGAACTTGTAGTTGCCATTATGCTTAGTTCTAGTGCAGCTTCACATTGGTGGGGTGAAATTCTATTCACTGTATGTTATGTGCTGAATAGAATTCCTAATTCTAAATCTTTAATTTCACCTTATGAATTGTGGAAAAACAAGAAGCCCAATGTGTCATATTTTAAAGTTTGGGGCTGTTTAGCATATGTTCGTATTCCTGACCCGAAAAGGTCAAAACTTGCGAGTAGAGCTTATGAATGCGCCTTTATTGGTTATGCTGTGAACAGTAAAGCATATAAATTCTTCGATATTAACAATAGGGTGATCGTAGAATCTATAGATGATGATTTTTACGAAGAAAAATTCCCCTTTAAATCTAGAAATAGTGGGGGCGCTGAATCTAGTAGTAGCATGCCTAGATTAGAAGAACCTAGAAACGAGAACTCTAGCGACACTGAGATTGAACCGAGGAGGAGCAAGAGAGCTCGAATCATTAAGGACTTTGGTCCTGACTTTGCATTCTCTTTAGAAGAGGACCCCACTACTGTTAATGAGCCTTTGACTTCCCCAGACGCTGATTTTTGGCAAGAAGCCATAAATGACGAAATGGACTCATTGGAGACTAATAGAACTTGGGAATTAGTAGACCTACCACAAGGCTGCAAAGCTATAGGTTGCAAATGGGTGCTTAAAAAGAAATTGAAACCTGATGGTTCTGTGGAAAAATATAAAGCTAGACTCGTAGCTAAGGGATATAGACAAAGGGAGAACATAGATTTTTTTCGATACCTACTCTCCTGTGACAAGGATTACTTCTATCCGAGTCTTGATTGCCATAGCTGCTGTTCATAACTTAGTTGTACATCAAATGGACGTTAAAACTGCTTTTTTAAATGGAGACTTAGAAGAAGAGATTTATATGGATCAACCCGAGGGTTTTGTTGTCCATGGTCAAGAACACAAAGTGTGTAGATTAATTAAATCTCTTTATGGCCTTAAACAAGCTCCAAAGCAGTGGCATGAAAAATTTGACAGTCTAGTTGTTTCAAATGGTTTCAAAGTCAATGAGAGTGATAAATGCATATATTACAAGTCTGATAATCATGCATGCACTATTATCTGTTTGTATGTGGATGACCTTCTGATATTTGGCTCAAGCTTATCTGTTGTGAATGAAACCAAATTATTGCTGAGCCAAAATTTTGACATGAAGGATTTGGGTGAGGCTAGTGTAATCCTCGGAGTTAAAGTTACTAAATCTACAAATGGAATTTCTCTTGATCAATCACATTATATTGAAAAGATTTTGAAGAAATATAATTACTTTGACTGTAAACCTGCTTGCACTCCTTTTGATCCTAGTATTAAATTGTTTAAGAACACTGGAGACAGTGTTAGACAATCTGAGTATGCTAGTATAATTGGTAGTCTTCGTTATGCTTGTGATTGCACGAGACCAGATATTGCTTATGCAGTGGGGGTATTATGCAGGTTTACTAGCAGGCCAGGAATGGAGCATTGGTTTGCTATTGAGAGGCTCATGCGGTATCTGAAAAGAACCATGAACCTTGGATTACACTATCAGAAGTTTCCCGCTGTTCTAGAGGGATACAGTGATGCCGATTGGAACACCCTTTCGGATGACTCCAAAGCAACCAGTGGGTATGTGTTCAACATAGCAGGAGGTGCAATCTCTTGGAAGTCCAAGAAACAAACAATTTTGGCACAATCCACTATGGAGTCTGAGATGATAGCGCTAGCTGTGGCTAGTGAGGAGGCAGCTTGGTTGAGAAACCTCCTGTCAAAGATTCCCTTATGGGAAAAACCGATACCGGCCATACTAATCCATTGCGATAGTACCGCGGCTATTGCAAAAGTTCAGAATCGTTTTTACAACAATAAGAAACGACAAATACGTCGTAAGCACAGCACAGTTAGAGATTTGCTAACAAAAGGGGCTGTTAGAGTGGATTATGAACCTGGCTGATCCTTTGACGAAAGGATTAGCTCGGGAGAAGGTGTGGAACACCTCGAAAGGGATGGGGCTAAAGCCCATTGAGAAATGAGTCACTTGTGATGGATACCCAACCTATAGACTGGAGATCCCAAGAAATAGGTTCAAAGGGAAAAACGAATCACATGGTGATATGGTAAGAATCATGCTATAAGAAGTTACACTCCAAGTCCATCCCTAAGAAGCATGACATCCTGTAGCGAAAGAGGTTGTGTTACTTTTAACACTTAATGAGTTCTATAGCTCTATGTGGAGTGGAGTACCTAGACTACAGGAGTACTCTTGATAGACTCACCTAAATGAATGTTGAAGTGTGGCCGCTTCTTGGGAGAATTTGGGCAAATTCTCTAGGTCATTCATGAAACTGGGATATAAGCACATGGCCGTAAAGTGCTGGCTTTAAACATTACACATTAGTAGGGTTGTGTGTGTAGTGCTCTCAGACTTAGAGTTCAAGATCACAAGTCACTCTAGTTACTATCTGAAGCATTATCACTATGTTGGCTTCTTCCTTGTCCATATTTGAGTTACATGTGTACTACAAGTTTACAACTTGATTGAAACTGTTTGCTACACGGAATTGAAGAGACAGAGGAAGAACTATGCCAAAAATATAGTATACAAAGAAGTTCTGACTTTGTAAGTGTAGATTTAAGATATGTCAAGCTTCATTCCAACTTCCAAAGCTGAAACTTTGTAAAAAATTACAGTTTTTTTCTTTCTTTTTGGGAAAAAATAATACTCCGTAACTAAAATGTTTGCACATGCATTGTTTTGACAATTATGTAATAGTTGGCTCGCTCATATTGGTGGTGTGTTTGATTCCATAAGTGTATATTTGCAACTCTGCATTTATGACCTGCCGAAAGTGTACTTTCTTTTAAAAGCCGGAAGGTGTTTCCTACTTTATTACAATTACAATCCTACCGGAATACTGAAGGTCGTGTCCGTTATGCATAAACTGGTTAAGGAACTTTGATGTATTAGTTGTTTAATTGCTACACGGAATCAAAGCGACAGAGGAAGAAGAACTATGCCAAAAATATAGTATACAAAGAAGTTCTAACTTCGTAAGTGTAGATTTAAGATATGTCAAGCTTCATTCCAACTTCCAAAGCTGAAACTTTGTAAAAAATTACAGTTTTTTTCTTTCTTTTTTGGAAAAAATAATTACTGAAATGTTTGCACATGCATTGTTTTGACAATTATGTAATAGTTGGCTCGATCATATTGGTGGTGTATTTGATTCCATAAGTGTATATTTGCAACTCTGCATTTATGACCTGCCTAAAGTGTACTTTCTTTTAAAAGCCGGAAGGTGTTTCCTACTTTATTACAATTACAATCCTACCGGAATACTGAAGGTCGTGTCCGTTATGCATAAACTGGTTAAGGAACTTTGATGTATTAGTTGTTTAATTGCTACACGGAATCAAAGCGACAGAGGAAGAAGAACTATGCCAAAAATATAGTATACAAAGAAGTTCTAACTTCGTAAGTGTAGATTTAAGATATGTCAAGCTTCATTCCAACTTCCAAAGCTGAAACTTTGTAAAAAATTACAGTTTTTTTCTTTCTTTTTTGGAAAAAATAATTACTGAAATGTTTGCACATGCATTGTTTTGACAATTATGTAATAGTTGGCTCGATCATATTGGTGGTGTATTTGATTCCATAAGTGTATATTTGCAACTCTGCATTTATGACCTGCCTAAAGTGTACTTTCTTTTAAAAGCCGGAAGGTGTTTCCTACTTTATTACAATTACAATCCTACCGGAATACTAAAGGTCGTGTCCGTTATGCATAAACTGGTTAAGGAACTTTGATGTATTAGTTGTTTAATTGTTTTAATGTCTTGTTCATGTTCCACTCTTGGTCCCCCAAACATGATGCATAAGCATCAAAACTGAGATCAATGAGGGGTGGATTCCTTATTAATGTATATTATAGTTGTCTTCTTCAAAAGTTGAATTAACTAATTCCAAAACTTATAATCTTTTTAGCTTTGTTAAGATTTTCCCTGTAATGATCATGTCAAGGTTCGAATGGAAGGACGACTGCACACAAACTCACTCATCGAAGAGCAGAAAACCAGCCACATCTACCAGTTCATAGATTTTCAACACAATGTCGTCTGGAAAAAAAACAACCAAATGGAGAGACGACGTCTGCCAGGTACTGTTTTTTCCTCCATTTCGTTTTCCCCCAGACTTTGTTTGGAAGTTTGGATTCCCCTAAATTACAAATCAAATGCTATGGACTCTGCATCTACAACAAATGAAAAGCTATAGCTCAGGCCAATCCCCACTTCCCATCCATTTGGAAGGGGTACAATAAAATGGTCATGGTACCAAGAACCAAAAAAAAAAAAAAACCTATGTTTACTCCCAAATAACAAACCAAATATAAAATCACTGTCCACAGAGACAAAGGACAGGGGTAGGTTCCCTTGGTGACGTATTTAGTTGTTTATATTGAGATGGGAACATTCATTTTCTTTATCTTCCTTGTGACCTCATAAAATATTTCTGAATTGCTACTTGGAGTCATTTCACGCTTAATGCAGTTGGAAGTTATTTTGCCAAGAAGTTCAATCTTAAGGAGTTCTCTTATCTGCCACATTCCAAAATGGATCATGGAAAAAAGAAACAAAAACACCCTAAAACCAGAGAGTCGTAGAAAATCCCATGGCTGGAATATGTCTTTTCATTCCCTATGATTGCCATGTCAATGAATTAACCACTCACCAACCACTCCTAAATTCTATCTTGGTGGGCTTTTTGTCACCAAACCGCCCCTTCGCTTAAAAATTATATCTTGGGTAAGGAACTCCACGTCAATGGTGCACTTGACCGATAAGGGCGCAAAAAAGTTGGTAAAGTGGCATTGTAAACCTTGGTAAATTTCAAATGTCATATTTTTGCACACGTATTGGTCGGGTGTATTCCTAACATCCCTGAATTGAAAGTTCAGTAGTTACTTTACAGAAAGACGAAATTGGGACACAAAAAGCAAGTAGAAAGTGGACTGCGTTATTCATTTTCATTTTAAGTGTGACATTTTTGCTATGTAACCCATGACAACGTCTAAAAACTTGTGGTTCAAAATATTACAACGAGTTTTAGCTTTGGACCAAGCTTGTACACATGCTTCTAGAGCTACTCGAGTTTATCACTACTATCTGTGCAAGAAAATTGCACTGTTTTGCACTTCAAAGTTTAGATTTCAATTATCTGTATCATTACTTCGTGTGGCTAGCTTCCACGGTCTTGAACTCATTCATAGATTCTTTGGATGATGGGCAGATGTTAATGACCCAATTAGACCCATTGACGAAGCAGCAAGTCATGGGGATTTACAACTGATGAGTTAACATTGCAACTGATGAGTTAGCTGAGATGGAACAAGAACAATATAAGCCGTAGCCACAGATATCAAGGGGGCTATGTCTCTTTAGGAA
The DNA here is from genome assembly GCA_018127125.1 of Rhododendron griersonianum. Taxonomy (NCBI): domain Eukaryota; kingdom Viridiplantae; phylum Streptophyta; class Magnoliopsida; order Ericales; family Ericaceae; genus Rhododendron; species Rhododendron griersonianum. The sequence continues at coordinate 5,626,874 of CM030788.1, read as the reverse complement.
CTTTGTTACTATCAAACTTCTGAAGCAGATTTGTTTCAAACAGTGGCAGCTTTTCTCTAAGAGTGTGGCGACTGAAAATTCTGGGTCAAACATCCCTTTCTTCGCATAATATAAGCCATGTGTTGTTCGTCGACTGTATGGACTTGTATGCTTTTTGTTATGGTATGATTTTTATGGTTGATGAGTAGAAACAAAAGAATTGTGTTTGATTGCTAGGTAACCTTGGGTGGGCTGGTCTTGGAGTTGTCTTTAGGGACAAGAGGGGCTGCTGGATGTTTAACTTTTACATGGTTGGCTAATGTCATGACCTTAAATGCCAAACTTAGGGGCATATTTCCTGGGCTGCAGATTGAAAAGTGAATTTCATCAAGGGTGGACCTCCTGCAAGTTCCATTCATAAGGTGCTAGAGGACGAATGTAAAGAAACCATGGCAAGAAGGAATTGGACTGTTGGCTATATTCCACAGGAGGGAAAGATGAGCCTCTAGCAGGATACACTTGCTGGTGCTTTAATTCCAGGATCTCGCAAAAAAGTTGTTGAGTTTGATAATTCATCTTCCCATTTATTTGTTTAATTTCTGTACAGAGTATGGTTCAATTAGTTTTAGTTGTAGATACCCTTTGTAATTGAATTGAAGAAGCCCTTGATTTCCATACTGCCTCTATTTAACTTAAAGTATGGTTCAATTAGTTTCAGTTGTAGCTCCGCTCAAAGCGTTTAAAAGTTGTGCCATTTAGTTTCTTTTCTTTTCCTAATGGTTCTCACCAATCACCATTCACCAGAACTATTAAATGATCAATCTATTTCTTTTCTTTTCCTAATAGACTATCTATATTTGTAATAAAATATGCTAAAAAAAACTTTTTTGTTTATTCATGCAAGCAACTTCAAACTAATGTACAATCAATAAAGAAGAAGAGCAAGTAGACCAAAAAGAGGAACCATACTACAGTGGCATAAATGTATTCAACTTTTGGACCAATTCTACACATTTGTTTTCGTATTTTTACTGCTTTTGAAGAACACCAATTCTACACATATGTTTGTAAGGCTACATCAAACCCTGTATTCTGATTTCAGATGTTATTTTTTTGGAATTCAGACATTTTTCTTTTTTTACCACCTCCTAAACGACGAACACACCCATTTGTTTGTACTTCGACAATCATATATTTTGATTTTATCTTCGACTAACAATCAAATCAAAACAATGACAATTATATGAGGGTAAAACCAAACCACGTGCGTTCACGTGCCTACTCACTAGTTACTAGAAAAGAAGGAAGAAAGATCTTTCATCTTATCTTATGGCAAAAAGCCTACGCATCATCATCATGGGGGCAAGTTGGAAGTGCACCGATATACAGATGTCCCTCTGGCAACCGACAATGGGCGAAGGGTCAATCTGATCTACATTTGGCTCCCAATCCCATCTTCTGTTTCTAAGGTTAATACTGAAAATTCTTCATGTATTGAATGTGTGGGTGCAGATAATATGTTTGAACAATTGCCTATTAGAAACTCACCTTGGTTATCCCTGAAACAACAAACTTCGTTTCAACGAACATTCTTTTATCTTGATTTTGCTTAGTTTGCTTGCCTAGTTTGCCACAATGTGATTCTGGGTTCTATGAAGATTTTATTCAACCACCCCCCCCCCCCCCCAATTATATTTGCTTTGCTTAGTGCTACAATGTGATTCTGGGTTCCATTTAGATTCTGTTTCCCCCTCGCCCCCTATATTTGTTTTGCCTAGTTTGCTACAATGTGATTCTGGGTTCTATTAAGATTCTGTTGATAATCTTGGTTGTGTTCTGAACGGCAAAAGAAAAATTTTCAACTTTTGTTTTTCTTAACGGCAAAAGAAAATTTTATTAATCTTTGAAGATGTTACAAAGACTAAAGGAATGAGGATAAGACAGCATCAAATCCGTAAACTAAGTTAAGAACAATCATGTGCCAATCCGAGACCGAAACCAGGAAACACCCATTGGACGAGCCCTCAAACTTTGCCAACTTGGCCTTTTGTATTGTGTCCTTATTCAGATTTTTTCGTGTTTGTTAGCTTCTTTTTTTTTTTTTTTTCTAATAAAAGTTGGGTAAAAGTCATAATTTTTTAATTTTTTCGATTCCTCTTGTCAAGACGAATCAATAATTTACAAAAATTTGGCGCAAAACTAACAAACGCAAAAAATATCTAAATAAAGACGAAACAAAAGAAACCCGAAAGGCCAAGTGATTTTTTTGGGACACTGCGCTACTCTACTTTAATTGAGAATTCAAATAGTTCACTCTGTGGCATTGCGGTTTCCATGTGTGCCATACCTAATATCAAGCATTTTGCTGGCTAGAAAGTCTACGTTCTCAAAATTGGGTAAAAACCGACCATTTTATATATGGATCCAGCTCCTAGGCTATCCTGTTGGGCTCTTTGTGGGTTCTTCCCGAGCTAACTTTGATGATTGAAACTATTAACCTTTTTAGAGGTCGTCGAGAACATCAGCCACGTCAAAAATCATGTTGATCGGATCTGGTTTGGTATGTTTTGGGAACACATCTGAGAAAAATGGGTTCCGAACTTCTGATCTAGTGTTGCAATCCATTTTTTTCCTGATATAGATCATAGTTGTGTTCAAAAGCATATCAAACAAAATAATCAATGTGATGTTTTTCTGGGTTCTTGAAGTGCCATAAAAGTGGACGGTTCCTATCATCAAGGCGGGCATGGAAAGGGCTCACGAAAGGCTCAACTAGACCGTTTAGTTCCTTTGCGGTCTAAAGAGGATCTTATTCCAAGTAAATTGAATAGTTCAGATTCACTTGGGTATGTGGAGCAGATTTACTTTACAAGTACCTTTCTCGTTTTTTTCCCGGACAATTCTGGGACCGTAGAACTGCTATTTTGCTAGATAACACTACATAGATACTAGAAAAAATAAGAGAACATGTGTAATCACTAGGAGTCATATTCTGCATAACGAAATAGCTAAAGATAGATGTCATCGGGGCATGTCCCAAGACATAGTTGCATAATTAACCGAACAAGTTTCCTCCGTTGACTTCTGATAATTTTCTACATCCATATCTTTTCTTGCTGCAAAAGCATGCATTTTAGGAGTCGGCACATCTTCAATTTCATTTTTGAGCATTGAGTACACTTCCAACATCGATGGCCTATCTTCCCATTTTTCTTGAACGCACAAAAGCGCGACTTGCATGCATCTCACAAGTTTACAGGCCGAATTCGTATCGTCCATTAGCGGATCCATGAACTCCATGCTTTTGCCGTCTTTCCAAAATTCGTACGCCTGCCAATAGAAATTTACGATATAACCTTTGAAGTGTTGACATGCGAAAGTTTGAACCCAGTCGTGATAGGAGTCATTGATTAAGTGATCACTTACGCATTCTAGGAGGTGAAGATTGTTGTCCGGACCATACAGACGTGTATTCTTCTTTCCACTTATAATTTGTAAGAGTAGAACTCCAAAGCTATACACATCATATTTGGTGGAGTATATCCCTCGTTCTGCGTACTCTGGAGGAATGTAACCGCTGCAATTCAGGAGTCAACATAGTCATTTTCGTTTACTATGTCTAAGAGATTTGAGAATTGATATACTTACTATGTTCCAACAATCCGGCCTGTGTTTGCTTCATGTTCATTTTTCTGAAAAATCTTAGCTAGACCAAAATCTGCAATTTTCGGTGTCATGTCGTTGTCCAGTAAGATGTTGCTAGCCTTCAAATCCCTGTGAATTATTGTGAGTCTTGAATATTCTTGGAGATACAGAAGCCCTTGAGTCACGCCTTGGATGATAGAAACTCGTTTCTCCCAATCCAACAGTGCCCGTCTAACTGGATCTAAGTCATACAAATGAAGCAGTCACCTCTGAATAAGTCAGGTAGGAGCTTGGACGAGAAGGTTAGGCTATAAATGATCACACCTTCTTTCTAGCTTGATGGTATGTGGTATAACATAGCATACTTCTAACTAAGTGAAACTCTTTTAGCAACAGGCACTTCAAATTTAGCTATGTACCTTGTGGTTGGGATAACAAACCGCAAAGGATTAGTTGTACCATGTTTGTGTAGGGTGGGATAACGAGAGAATATTTTGACTGTTGGAAGAAGGCAGGAAATAAGCTGGAGGGACTTAATAAAAAAATCTTTCTTTTCCCTAATTTAAGGCAAGCCAAGCTACCATGTTAAAAGACAAAATTACCCTTGTAGATTTTGTCTTTCAAATTTCTTTTGGATGTCTTGAGTTGAGGTTATTTTAGGTCCTACTTTGCTTAGTCAAGAAGAAAAAACTTTTTCGAAGGTATTTTAGGTATTTAAGGTCATCTTTTGCTTAGTCAACCATTAGTTCCGGGTATGTCCTTCAGCAAACTAAAAGCGGGAAAGAAAACTATGCCAGACCCATGTATGTCCCCTCAATGAAACCGCCAAAAAAAAGGTACTAAATTAGCCACCCGCCGTTTCACAATTCTTCAAGTTGGCTCATATTCTTTGTGATATTTCAATCCTGCAGTTTCCGTCATGGCTGTTGTTTTGAGTGTTTGCCCTTTATTTGGAAATCTGGTATTGTAATTTTGAGCATTTGTTCTTTCATTTTAAATGCTAATCTTAGGACTTGGGGAAGTGTTAGAGATTGCATATCGTAGAGGTAGAGATTGCATACCGTAGAGGTAGAAATCCAAGCTTTTGTTAGGCATGTACTCATAGATCAGCAGCTTTTCTTCCCTTTCGGTACAAAATCCCAAAAGTTTCACTAGGTTGACATGTTGAAGTTTTGCAGTGAGTGTAACCTCATTTATGAACTCCTCTTGTCCTTGTTTAGAAGACTCTGAAAGTCTCTTCACTGCAACTTCCTGTCCGTCCCGTAATTTTCCCTGCAAAATCTCACCCAGTTAGTATCAGAAATTCAGAAGACAAGATACGTTTACGATGCCTTCAGCAGAGATGGTTACTGCAAATTCTACTAAACTGAACTGATGCTCTTAAATTGTTAACTATTGAATACAAATGCACAAGTTAACCCTCACCTTGTAAAAATTATCAGTGGGAAAGCACAAGTTAATGACTGACAACAACGTAAGGAGTTTGGAGAATTTACTTTCACCTTCTAGATCAATACTATTGAAAAGAAGGGGTGTAAGATAGGAAAATGAAACCACTCAATTCTTAGACAAATTTACAGAGTTTTGAAATCGCAAGTCAAAGAAGAGCAAGGATAATGCAGATAGATGGATCAAGGAACCACAAGACAGTAAGACAGTAATGGCCTATTAGTGAAAATGAAAACAATAATGGTGGGGAACACTTGGTGTAATTGTATTTGCAGGCTTTTCAAGCAAGCCAGGAATGACATATTGATTTGCTGAAATGGAATAAGTACCTTAGCATCATACTAGACAAATTGTTGCAAATAGGGTCTGGAAACAAAATCAACTAAAGGAACACCTTCTCAGTTCTCTTATAGGAAATTTGTGGTAGTAAGTTTAACATTGGTTCGAAAAGGAGGGATAGTCGAGAGCAAGTCAACCGAGGGAACTCAGCCGAAAGGGTTAGCGAAAAGAATGTTACTTGTGCTATTATTGTTCCTACTTATGGCTTCAAGATCTCCATATAAACCTGAAATGCGGGACATAATTATCCTTCGGCAACTAAATGACCCAAACCATATTTAGCTTCAAAGAAAGTCACACCGTTCCTTGTTTTTCCGATGTTATTCTCTGTTTTAACCACTCAGCTTCATTTGGACTACCAAATTGTTCTGCCCGTGAACTACTAAAAAATGTAAGGAGATGTGTACATATCGATAATTTTTCGTAGTTAAAAGACTGAAGGCATGGATAGGACAGCACATAGTAATACATAGATGAACAACTGAATAGTACCTTATATACGGGTCCATAACCACCCTCTCCGAGCTTATTCTCATGCGAAAAGTTTCTTGTGGCTGCTTTGATGTCAGCGAAACTAAATTCTTGCAGGTTTGGATATTGCGATTTTTTCCGTGGCCGTATATCCATTATCCTCATTACCAGAACTGCAGAAGATGAACAGGGTCAATCTCGTTATGGTTGTCTTGACAAGTCATTTGATGACAACTAATTGTGAACTCCCACAATCGTAGCAAGTTACCTTTCCATTTGAACAATCTCCTTCGGAAATACCACGTTAGAGTCCCGAGTAGGAGAGTGACTACAGCAATTGTAGGTAGCAGAATAGCCCATAACAATTTGTTGTTTCCTTGATCTTTTCCTTCCTCTTGAGCTGCAGTGGTAGTTTTATTGCATTTGTGATAAGTATGTTTTAGAAACTCTTGCATTCAGTTTTTTGACATGTCTAATTTCTTCTGGACTAGCAGAGTGCAGCAGAGTATGGGAAAATCTCACTTTTGCCTAAAAGTGACTATTTGATTCAAATAAATATCCCTAACTTGGGGTTTTTTGTTCTCCAAAATACAGATTCAAACATTCATATGGCAAGTGCAGAGAAATGGTTTGACTCCATATCTGTAAGTAAATTCTTCCTATATTACTATACTATGATATAAACCAAACCTGGGGTCAGTTACATGATGTTACTTGTAAAATTTTACCTGCCTTGGAAAGCACCCAGTTGTCATCATTGGGGACTTGATACACTATGTAACCCAGAAGCCCTTTCTCCCTCGCGTAGGAAACCTTAGTTCTGATAGCCTCCACATCATCATAACCGATCCAAATCGAACTACTAGCAACGCAGTAGTTCGTGACATAAGTGGAGTTATACAATACTTTCTCTCCATAGCATTTCCAAAATGACCTGATGTACTTGTAGTTCATTGACCCATCTGCCTGAATGGTTCCTCTTGCAGGCGATCCAATCCCGTTGTCTGTGGGGTCAACAAGCGTCCACGAGTACCCATAGTATGCTAACCCCAAAACCATCTGTTTGGCAAGTAATCCTCTACTCATCCATTCCTTAATTCCATAATCAGTATTTAAATTGCTTGAGGGGTCGTACAAAGCAGAATGAGCACCTGTGAAACTTTCTTTGGCAGGCGAGTGATAGTCGTACGCTCTGATATTTACCCAATCGAGGTTCCTTTGAATCGAGTCCAGTGGATAACTTGTGGAGTTTTGTGAAGGCATATAATGACCTTCCATTGTCAAAATGAGTGGTGATCGGGAAGAATTCTTCGATTCCCTATTTATTGCAGATCTCCATTCATCAAAGAGTAATCCCATGTCTGTCATGTTGTTCATGCTCGTGCCCGGTTTGACACCATTAAGCTCCAGACCATGAAACCCATAAAGCCTAGCTCTCTGTATTGATGATTCAATGAAACTACTTCGGTGAGAGAGTTGGCTAGTCATTGAAAAGAAGGTTGCGAAGTTTTGATTTTGAGTCCAGATGGACAGAAGTGTTGTAACTTTTGGGTTTTTTCGGCGAACAATATCGGTGAAGTTGGAAAAGTGTGTTTCATCAGGGGGTGAGATTGAGAGCTCAAACGTGGAACTGTTGATGTATGCATAAGCACATATGAGGTGAGTGAACAAAGATGAATCTATGTCGGGAGCTGGGAATTCGCTGCCGGAAAACCAGTAACCTGCTTTGATCCAGGTCTGAGACTCTGAAGAATTTGCTAATGAAGGAAGAAAGAGGAGAAGGGAAATGATGTTGAACAACATTTGAAGATGCCTTGAGCTCATGTGGTCTTCAACCTTTGAACTATATGTACCATCTTCTGGACTTAAAAGACCTTTCTTTTTTCTTTTTGTGGTTACGGTTACTCCCTCAAACCCGATAAATTATGGGAAAGTCTATTAACACAATACTATGTACAACAATGTGCACAATATGCTGAAGTAACACTGTAATGTTGAGCATTGTAAAATGACATCTCATTCATTGCCCAATGATACAGTGCCACTTAAACATGTTGTTAATAATACTATTGGGCATGCGTACGTGTTGTGTAACGTGTGTGTGGTTTTGGACTTTTCCATGATTTTATGACCGATAATACTACCAAGAATATCATTGAGGTATATATCCAATTCTCTCTCTCTCTCTCTCTCTCTCTCTCTCTCTCTCTCATAGATTATTTGGTTGAAATTATCTTACCTGTCCCTGTGATTTTTATGGGATTTTGATTTTTATGGGATTTTGAATATGTCAAAATGACCCCACACAGCTTTCAAATTGTAATGTCATAGCTTCGTCGACTTCCGATATTTCAAATGGAAAGTGTAGTAGGCCGGGTGAGAATGACTACCAACTACCAAGACAATTAAATGTTCCAACTACCAAGACAATTAAATGTTCGTCATCTTCCCTAGCATTATTGTCTCTCTCTCTCTCTCTTCAAACCGTCGGTAATTCGGATCGTTAATTGCCGAGATCAATGAACGAAAAGTGCACAGCACGGTGCTGCATGGTGCGCACAACACCATCCCCGGTCCAACGTTTGTTAGCTATTTTGACCAACAACAATGCTACATTCACTGCAAATGTCCACCACACGTCACGTGGAGCCTACTCCGCCCCCCACAAAAATACAGAAAAATATGCATAAATTTTAAAATATTTTTTTATAAAATCCTGTAAAAAATCAGCTCCAATGGTTATCGCCTATCGGTAGATATGTTTTCTGAATTCATACCCCTACGAATTCAGAAAATGCTCAGTTTCGGCCATATGAATTCAGAAAACATATCTACCGATATCCGTAGGAGCTGATTTTTTACAAGATATCATAAAAAATATTTTAAAATCTTTGCATATTTTTATGTATTTCTGTGGGGCCCGGGATAGGCCCCACGTGGCGTGGGATGGACTTAGAGACTAGTGTTTTTGACCAAGGATGGGGCCAATCGTTTGGTAATCATATCTTATTAGGGCTTTTGCAAGTGAATTGAACTGAAGGAAGAAAGGGGCTGCTCCTACCTTCTAGAGATATTCACGGCCTCACAGCTGCTTATAAAAGGAGAGGTTACGTTCATGCAACATTCTTATCAAATGGAGTTCTTTTCATGCAACATTAATTCTTAATTGGAGTTGTGGTAATTAATTGACTGACGACTGTGATAGGTTATGCTACCTAACACACGTTGTGCTATTAGACGGTCCGTACCGTTGAGACGGGCCATGCTAGTAAAGACGATTTGTGCTAGGTGGACATAATCTATGCCATTTGATGATACAGAATATTTTTAGGAGATATCCTTAGGACCCGCGAACTCTGGAATTGTTGATGTATGCATAAGCACATATGAGGTGAGTGAACAAAGATGAATCTATGTCGGGAGCCGGGAATTCGCTGCTGGAAAACCAGTAACATGCTTTGATCCAGGTCTGAGACTGTGAAGAATTTGCTAATGAAGGAAGAAAAAGGAGAAGGGAAATTAATGATGTTGAACAACATTTGAAGATGCCTTGAGCTCATGTGGACTTCCACCCAATGATACAATGCCACCTAAACATGTTGTGAATAATGTTGGGCATGTGTGGTTTGTAACGTGTGTGGTTTTAAACGTTTCCATAATTCTATGAGCTGAGAATGACTACCAAGAAAATCATGAGGTTTCCAACTCTCTCTCTCTCTCTCTAGAATGGAGTAGATTATTTGATGAAAGATTATCTCTTTCTGTCCCTGTGATTTTTATGGGATTTTGAATATGTCAAAATGATCCCCACACAGCTTCGTGGTTTTGCGATATTTCAAATGGAAAGTGTAGTGGGCCGGGTGAGAATGACTACCAAGACAATTAAAAGTTCGTCCATCTTCACTAGTCCCTAGCATTATTGTCTTTCTTTTTCCCTGACATAAATGTGAAGTCTTGTCGTGTTTGTGATCACTCGTCAATAGCTCTTTTCTTACGGCATCTCCAGCTCTATTATCGACTTAACCTCAAAATATGAGTAAAAATCACATCCCCAATCATTTACCGAAACTCATACCGAAATGAATTTTTACTCAAACTCATACTCAAATCATTGGAGATCTGTTTTTAATTTACTCAAATCCTATGCAATCCAAATACGACACTTGTCATCTTCTATCTAAACGCCCCCTAATTTATCATTGCTAAGTTCATTTATATTGTTACTTCGAGTTTAATGCTTAATTTTTGTGATGCAGCCATCTAGGTATTTGGAGGCTTAAAGCTCCATTATCATACGTTGAAGAGATGATAATAATAGTATTAGCAGTAAACAATTGCTAATTGGGTTGTTCCAATATTCAAAGCTAATGGGTTGGACTTCCACTGAAAGGAGGAATAACTACTACATGGGGCCAACGTTTGTTAATCATATCTTATTAGGGCTTTTGCAAGTGATTGAGGTCCCGTTCTGTTAAGAAAAATAAGTACTTATTTACTTAGTTTTTGAATAAAAAATGTTGTATTGTGAGAGAATTACATGTATCGTAAAACAAAAAATAAGTAGTTAAAAATAAGAACCTTAAACGGATGAAATCTGAATTTGAACGAAGAAAAGGGGCTGCTACTACCTAGAGATATTCACGGCGCGCATCAGCACTCAGTAGCTTATAAAAGGGGAAGCGGGGGCAGTAGCTTGCGGCAGTGTCCGAGCTGCGGGTCCACTATGATCTTGCTCCGATGATCGAAAGTGTTCACTTCGTAGAGCTCGTCGAATAGAACAACTATGCAAAAAATCAGTTCAATTGGATATCATTAAGTGCCTGATTGGAACACATATAACTCTCGGTCCATGCGTTACAGTGGATTTGATCCGGTGTTTCGGATCCATTCTTTTCAAGATAAAAAGGTTCCGATTAGACACTTAATAATATTCAATTGAGCTGATTTTTTGCATAATTCTACTCGACTATGCAAAAAATCAGCTCAATTGGATATCATTAAGTGCCTGATTAGAACACATATAACTCTCGGTCCATGAGTTATAGTGGATTTGATCCAGTGTTTCGGATCCATTCTTTTCAAAATAAAATGGTTTCGATTAGGCATTTAATGATATCCAATTGAACTGATTTTTTGCATAATCCTACTCGAAGAGGTCTACGAATGTGAACTCTTCCGATCATCGGAATGAGACTAGAGTGAACCTGCAACTCGAGCACAACCGCAAGTTGCTGCCCCTAAGGAACAATAGCGCCCCCGCATCCTGTAAAAGGAGAGGTAACCTGCATAACAGGGGGACGACGACATTGCGGACAGAAAGCAACACAGCAGCCGTGCATAACTATTGGTCCCGCGGGGTCCAATCAATGGCTGCTAAACCTTCTACTAGGGCCTAGATGAAGCTTGCACTCTGAAGTCTGAGTAGCTTAGATTTTATTACTTTTGTTAGATTTAATATCCGGATTGGTTGTATGGACTTGATGATTTCATGTTCATGAAGTTGGATTTATTTTCCCATATAATTGTGTGTTTGTTGTTCGCGGTATCAAATTGAGTACTTTCCATGCAACGGTTCTTAATTGGATTTGCAGTAAGTAATTGATTGTGATAGGTTATGCTATTGTAATCCGCGCTATGCTATTAGACGGTTTGTATCGTTGAAACGAGTCATACCAGTAAGACGATTCGTGCTAGATGGAGATAATCAGTACTCCGTACTTGTCTGTGATAGGTTATGCTACCGTAATCCGCACCATACTATTAGACGGTCTGTATCGTTGAAACGAGACATACTACTTGATGATACCTAAATATTTTTAGGAGATATCCTTAGGGCCCGCAAACCCTAAGGGTATCCGGTAAATACAAATAAGAAGTCCTTCAAACAAATATAGGTTGCAAAAGGACGAGTGGATTTGAAACCCTAGACCTTTTCTTCCATCGAATCTCTTTACATTCAATTGCCTTTAATTACAGTCTTTATTCCTTTTGTCAAAATCAACCATCAACTCTTTTTCCAAATTAATTTAGAAATTAACTGAAATAATTGTAATTTAGCCTCCGTAATTCCTAAGGACGATACTCGAAATATTTACCGCTATCTTTTTGGTAGTAGTAGCTATTTTGTTTTATTATTTATTTTTGACACGGTAGATAACACGATCAATTAACACATGACAATTTCATGAATGTTGAGTTTGTCTATTGAAATGAGTTTTATCAAATGAAGCTTTTCCTCAGATTTGAGTAGAATTCGGGCTAGAGATGCTCTTACTAGATGATTATGTGACCTCCTTGTGGACACACAGGTTGAACGAAATTTCAACAGATTGCCTTTTGGTCTCTTTATCTAATAAGTATATGGACTCCTTTGGTTTTTGATATAAAACTCATGTGATTTTGGCGCTCCAAATTTAATCATTGGCACCTCACTTTCTATCTTTATCCTGTGTGAAATTACCAAATTACCATTTATTTTGTTAGTATTCGTCTACTTTAAAGGGTATTGTTCCTGTGTGAAATTACCAAATTACCATTTATTTTGTTAGTGTTCGTCTATTTTAAAGGGTATTGTTGTAATTTTAAATGGACAAAAAAGACAAAAAGTGAAGTGTCAAATGTCAATGGCTAAAAGTGGGTGCCAAAATTAATATCCAAATCCATTTGGTCACCACAACAAAATGTCTCAATATGTGGCCGTGTGGACCACTTCCGGTCTCCACTATTTTTGGCACTACTCACTTCCGGTCTTTATAGTCTAGCAAAGATAACGACACAACTCGAAGGTTTGGACTTAGGGCTTGATTGGATGAGGGATGAATTTTGTGGGTATTATTTTATTTATGGAAGGGATAAGATAATATGGGGTTTTGTGAAGGTTTGGGACTTAGGGCTTGATTGGATCAGTATGTCTTTTGTGGATATTATTTATGGAAGGGATAAGATAATAGAGGGTCTTATTAGGCGAGGTGCGAGTAATAAGACTGTGTGGGTGAAAAGTCTTATCAAAAAGAGAATCCCATCTTCAGTTTCTAGGGTGAAAAGTCCCCCTGTATTGACTGTGTGGGTGCACATTATGTGTTTGAACAATTGTCTACTAGACACTCACCTTGTTTATCCCCAGAACAACACACTTCATTTCAAGGTAGATTATATTTTGTTGATTTTTCTTAGTATTTCTTGCCTAATTTGCTACGATGTGATTCTGGGTTCTATGAAAATTCTGTTTTTTTCCCCTTATATTTGCTTTGTCAAGTTGATAATCTTAGTGGTGTTCTGAATTAGTGCTAGTTATACTGAGAATTCATGGTAAAACTATTTCATGTTTACTTTGTAGCATTGTGGTTTCCATGTGTACCATACCTAATACCAAGCATTGTGCTGGCTAAAAAGTCTACGTTCTCATAATTGGGGTAAAAACCGACCAATTTGTATATGGATCCAGCTCCTGCTCCTAGACTGTCCTATTGGGCTCTTTGTGGGTTCGTCCCTGGTTAACTTTGATGATTGAAACCGTTTATTTTTGGAGATCGTCAAGAACATCAGCCACATCAAAAATCATGTTGATCAAGTCTGTTTTGGTATGTTGAACACGTCTATGTTGAGAAAAATGGGTTCCCATCTAGTGTTGCAATATTTGTTTTTTCAGAATAAAGATGTGTTTCCAAGGCATATCAAACAAAATGATCAACATGATGTTTTCCTGGATTTTTGAAGTGCCCTAAAAGTGAACGGTTTCTATTATCAAAGCGGGCTTGGAAAGGGCTCCGGCTCACCTATGTAGCACCGACACTCCACTAGGGGTGACGTACCGGTGTCGGACACGTGTCGGACACTGACACTCACCGGACACTCGGCCGACACGTGTCGGACACTTCTCCAGAAGTGTCCTGTTATTTTGGGCAATATTTGGAGTCCAACACCTTCCAGACACTTCGGGGACACTTTCCAGACACTTTTGGGACACTTTTTGTTGCAAGGTATAGATAATAGATGTAATGACTTGGAAAACAATGTACTGCAAAGGTGAAAACAAGGCTATCTGGATATAATATTATTAACTTTTATCTTATTTGAATTTTTTGTATTCTTGATATATATATACATATACATATACATATATATAGACGTGTCCCCAAACGTGTCGTGTCCCCCATTTTCTGAAATTTACGTGTCGGGGTGTCGGTGTCGTGTCATGTCCGTGTCCCGTGTCCGTGTCCGTGCTACATAGGGGCTCACAAAAGGCTCAACGGGACCGTCCAATTCCTTTGCGGTCTACAGAGGATCTTATTCCTAAGTACATTGAATAGTTCATATCCACTTGGGTATTTGGAGCAGATTCACTATATGAACAGCTTTTATGTTGTTTTTCCACAATTCTCGGACCATAGAACTACTCTTTTGCTGGATGACATTACATGGATACAAGAACTAATAAGATAACATATGTAATCACTGAGACGAAGAATATTCTGCATAATGAAAGAGCTAAAGATAGAGGTCATCTGGGCATGACTTGGGACATAGTTGCAAAATTAACCGAACAAATTTCTTCCTTTGACTTCAGATTATTTTCTTCATCCATATCTTCTCTTGTTGAAAAAGCATGCCTTTTAGGAGTGGGCACATCTTCAGTTTCATTTTTGAGCATTGAGTACACTTCCAACATTGATGGCCTATCTTCCCATTTTTCTTGAACGCACAAAAGTGCGACTTGCATGCATCTCATGAGTTTACATGCCGAATTCGTGTCATCCATTAGCGGATCCATGAACTCCATGCTTTTGCCGTCTTTCCACAACTCGTACGCCTGCCAATAAAAATTTATCATATAACCTTTGAAGGGTTGATATACGAAAGTTGAATCGCATGATAGGAAAGTGATCGCTTACGCATTCTAGGAGGTTAAGATTGTTGTCTGGACCATATAGACATGTATTCTTCTTTCCACTTATAATTTGTAAGAGTAGAACTCCAAAGCTATAAACATCATATTTAGTGGAGTATATGCCTCGTTTTACATACTCTGGAGGAACGTAACCGCTGCAATTCAAGTCAACATAGACATTTCGCTTACTATAATACATGTCTAAGAGATTAGAGAATTGTCATACTTACTATGTTCCAACAATCCGACCGGTGTTTGCTTCATGTTCATCTTTCTGAAAAATTCTAGCTATACCAAAATCTGCAATTTTCGGTTTCATGTCATTGTCCAGTAAGATGTTGCTAGCCTTCAAATCTCTGTGGATTATTGTGAGTCTAGAATATTCTTGAAGATACAGAAGCCCTTGAATCACGCCTTCGATGATATGAACCCGTTTCTCCCAATCCAACAGTGCCTGTCTAACTGGATCTAAATCATAATAAAGTCACTTCTCAGTTAGTCAGGTAAAAGTACTAAAGTAGCCACCTGCCGTTTCAAAATTCTTCAAGTTGGCTCATATTCGTTGTGATACTGCAATTCTTCTGTTTCTGTCATGGCTATAGTTTTGATTGTTTGTGATTTATTTGGAAATCTGGCATTGTAGTTTAGAGTGTTTGTTCTTTCATTTTAAACAAAAATCCTAGTACTTGGGAGAAAAAAGGGAACAAAATCGTAGGACTGCAGCAATACTGGGAGAGGGTATGAGCCAGGAAGAGTTTGCTTTGGCATAAAAAAAATTACTGATTTTGGGGCCCGTTTGGTTATCATATCTCATTGTCTCATTGCTTATTTGCTTATTTTGTGTCCGAGTAATGTGTCAGATTTGAACATAAAATAAGCCAATAAAACGATAAGATGTGAGAACAACGGCCAATTACCATAGAAGGGGGAGTGCAAGGGATTGTATACCGTAGAGGTAGAAATCCAAACTTTTGTTAGGCATGTACTCATAGATCAGCAGCTTTTCTTCCCTTTCAGTACAAAATCCTAGAAGTCTCACTAGGTTGACATGTTGAAGTTTTGCAGTGAGTGTAACCTCATTTATGAACTCCTCTTGTCCTTGTTTAGAAGATTCTGAAAGTCTCTTCACTGCAACTTCTTGTCCATCCTGCAATTTACCCTGCAAAATCACACCTAGTTAGTATTAAAAATTCGGAAGACAGCTACGCTTGCGATGCCTTTCAGCAAAGAGGATTACAGCAAATTCTACTAAACTGAACTTGTCCCACCTAGATATTCATACTCGACGCTCTTAAATTGAAAACTATTGAATACAAATGAATTATTATCAACCCTCACTTGTAAAAATTATCACTAGGAAAGCAGAAGTTAACGATTGACAACAACGTGAGGAGTTTGGAGATTTAAGTTTCGTCTTCTAGATCAATACTATTGAAAAGAAGGGGTGTTAGACAGGAAATGAAACAACTTAATTTTTAGTGAAATTTACACAGTTTAGAAATTACAAGGCAAAGAAGAGGAAAGACAAGGCAGATAGAGATGGATCAAGGAACCATAAGACAATAAGCCGGTAATGGCTGATTAGTGAAAATAAGAACAATAATTGTAGGAAACACTTGGTGTAATGTATATATCCTCTGATATCTTAATTATATTTGCAGGCGTTTCAAGCAAAATGAAAGGGTTACCCTTAGCATCATAGTAGACAAATTGCTGCATACATGGGCTGGAAACAAAATGAACTGAAGAACACCTTCTCAGTTCTCTTATAGGAAATCTGTGGCAGCAAGTGTAACATTGGTTCGAAAAGGAGGGATACTTGAGAGCAAGTCAGCCAGGGGAACTCAGCCGAAATGGTTAGCGAAAGGAATGTTACCTGTGCTATTATTCTTCCTACTTATTTAGCTTCAAAGAAAGTCACACCATTCCTTGTTTTTCCTTTGTTGTTATTCTTTATTTTAACCACTTAGCTTCATTTGAACTACAAAACTTGTTCTGCCTGTGAAGTACTACAAATTTTATGGTGATATGTACACAACGACAATTTTCCTAGTAAAAGATTGAATGCGTGTATAGGACACCACATAGCAATACAAAGATGAACAACTGCATGGTACCTTATAAACGGGTCCAAAACCACCCTCTCCAAGCTTATTCTCTTGCAAAAAGTTACTTGTGGCCATTTTGATGTCAGTGAAACCAAATGCTTTCAGGTTTGGATATTGCGATTTTTCCCGTATAGCAATTATCCTCGTAACCAGAACTGTACAAGATGAACATGTCAGACTCGTAGTTTTTCCTTACCAAAAAAAAAATAGATGAACAATATCAATCTCCTTATAGTTGTCTTGACAGATAATTTGATGACATTAACTCCGAACATTGTAGCAAGTTACCTTTCCATTTGAACAATATCCTTCGGAAATACCATGTTAGAGTCCCGAGTAGGAGAGTGACTACAGCAATCGTAGCTAGCAGAATAGCCCATAACACTTTGTTGTTTCCTTGATCTTTTCCTTCCTCTTGAGCTGCAGTAGTAGTTTTATTGCATTTGCGATAAGTATGTTTTAGAAACTCTTGCATTCAGTTTTTTGACATACCTAATTTCTTCTGGACAAGCAGAGTGCAGCAAAGTATGTGAAAATCTCACTTTTGCTTAAAAGTGACTACTTGATTCAATATCCCTAACTTGGGGCTTTATATTCTCCAAAATAGAGGTTAAAATATTCATATGGCCAGTTCACAGTGACGGTTGATTTCATTTTCATATCTGTAAGTAAATTCTTCCTTTATTGCATTATGATAAACCAAACAAGACAAAACCGAGGCTTAAGCCCCAATTGATTAATTGGGGCTTAAGGCTACATGATGTTGCTTTAAAGTTTTACCTGCCTTAGAAAGCACCCAATTGTCATCATTGGAGACTTGCCAAACTTTGTAACCCAGAAGCCCTTTCTCCCTCGCATAGGAAACCTTAGTTCTGATAGCCTCCACATCATCATAACCAATCCAAACCGAACCAGAAATGCAGTAATTCGTGACATAAGTGGAGTTATACCCTACTTTTTCTCCATAACATTTCATATATGACTTGATGAACCTGTAGGACATCGAGCCATCAAGCGTAACGGCGGGACCTCGTCCAGGCGATCCAATCGCATTGGCCATCGGGTCCACCAGCGTCCAAGCGTACCCATGGTATGCTAACCCCAAAACCATCTTGTCAGCAGGTAATCCTCTACTTATCCATTCCTTAATTCCATAATCAGTACTTATATTGCTTGATGGGTCATACAAAGCAGAATGAGCACCTGTGAAATTTGCTGCGGTAGACAAGTGATAGTCATACGATACGATATGTACCCAATCGACGTTCCTTCGAATCGACTCCATTGGATAACTTGTGATGTTTTTTGAAGGCAAATAATGACCAGCCATTGTCAAAACAAGCGGTGATTGGGTGGAGTCCTTTGATTCCCTATTTATCGCAGTTCTCCAATCATCCAAGAGAATTCCCACATCTCTCATGTTGCTGGTGCTCGTGTCCGGTTTGACACCATAAAGATCTAGGCCATGAAACCTGTAAAGCCTAGCTGTTCGTATCGATGATTCAATGAAACTACTTCTGTGAGAGGGTTGGGTAGCCATTGAAAAGAAGGTTGAGAAGTTTGAATCTCCAGTCCAGATGGACAGAAGTGTTATAATTGATGGGTTTTTTTGTCGAACGACATCGGTGAAGGTGGAAATATATGGCTCATCAGAGGGTGAGATTGAGAGCTCATGAGTAGAAGTGTTGATATGTGCAAAAGCACATGTCAAGTGAGTGAACAGAGTTGAGTCTGTATCGAGAATTGGCAAGTCGCTACCGGAATACCAGTAACCTGCTTTGTTAATGAAGAATTTGTTAATGAAGGAAGAAAGAGGAGGAGGGAAATGATGGTGAACAACATTTGAAGATGGC
Source organism: Rhododendron griersonianum (assembly GCA_018127125.1). Classification (NCBI taxonomy): domain Eukaryota; kingdom Viridiplantae; phylum Streptophyta; class Magnoliopsida; order Ericales; family Ericaceae; genus Rhododendron; species Rhododendron griersonianum. The sequence goes on along the minus strand of CM030788.1, from coordinate 5,608,143 downwards.
TAGAGACTAGAGCTCATGTGTTCATTAATGAACCTTTGAACTATATGCAGCTGCATCCTGAGGATTTTAGGACATTTTCTTTTACGTGTTACTTCCTCTGACCCAAAAAAAAAAAAGTCCAAGAACAAAAGTCGTATTACTCCTTATTTTGGGAGAATTTCCGTGCAATTAAGACTTTTCCATAATTTCATGAGCTGAGAATGAGGACCAAGAATATTATTCATGAGGTTTCCAACTCTCTCTCTCTCTCTCTCTCTCTCTCTCTCTGTATGTGTGTCATGTAAGAAGGTATCGCAGCTTTCTTATTGCGTGAATCGTGTACTCTTTTCCACATCTTTCGTATGCTACAAACATAAAAAGCGTCACTTTAAAAAATAGTGCGAACAATGCGATGATATTTAAAAAGATTGAGATCGAAGCTATTTGAGCGATGATATTTAAGAGCACCTACTGAAGTATTGTGTGTGAAACTGTGACCTAAGTGTGGATTCCCTGGTTGAATAAAATTTTAAAAGATTGAGTCTTGGTCTCTATATCTCTATTGGTAAGTGACCTGGAACTCTTCCAAGAAAGTGCCTCAACACTTGGCTAAGCATGTTTTTCCCTTCTTGCTTACCTTAAAGAGGATTGGCATGTTTGGAAGGACGGACGAAGCCATTTTTGTTGAAGTATGTACCCAAATACCCTTGTGTGCATGCCGATTGTTCAAAACTGCCCTGGTATGTCTTCCTTTAGTGTGCAGGGTTGGGTAGCTGTTGGGAGGGTAGTTTGGTAGATGTGCAGGCTGCCAGTGGGGGCTCCCGCGGATTTGGGTGTGCAGTTTGGAGTGATTTTTATTTTACTTTAATAGGTTTTCTGACTTTTCATGTTTTCCTTCCATGTCCTTTTTTGCTTCCTTGTGTTTTCCGTTTTGGTCGTTTGGGCGGGGTGGTTTGGTAAAGTCGTGCATCTACCTGGTACGGTTTCCCCAAACAGAATCTGTTTGTTCAGGAGAGTATCCAGAGAAATCCGAATTATATAATCTCCCAAAGATTCGATGGGATAACGCAATTAAGGGGCTGTACTGTGTCCTGGAGTCTTCGGCTCTGTTTGGAACTAGGGAAAGGAAAATAAGAGGGAAGGTAAATGAGAGGGAAATAAGAGGGAAAACTTACTATTCATTACACTTAAAATCTTTATTTTCTTCTCTCTCCTAACCAAACAGTAGGAGGGAAAATTATTTAATTATTCTTTTTTTTTCCTTTCTTTTCCCTAAGTTCCAAACAAACTCTCTCTGTCTCTTTCTCGCTCCAGAGTGCCACAATGAACCAAAGAAAGAGTGAAATTATGTGTGTGCACGTGTGTGAGAGACAGAGATGAAGCACCTGAAGAAGACCAGTGCCAGTGGCATAGCTCTTCATCTTCCTCCTCTCCTCATCTCTGGTCTTGGGTTGGGAAAAACTGAGGACCTTGGTGGTGCGGCGACGTTGGTGGTGTTCCGGCGTTGGTGGTGGCGGCTCCGGTGGTTAAGAGAGAGACAACGGGTGTGAAGCAGAGAGAGAGAGAGATGGTTTTTTTTTTTTAATAGGCGAGAGAGATGGGGTTGCAGATGGGGTGTAAAGAGTAAAGTTAGAGAGAGAGACTGGAATTCGGCTCCTGTCCAGTATACAAATGGGGTTGAGGTCCAGTTCCGTTGAACTTACAATCCATTCCGGTTCAGTATCAATTTTCGAGACCGTCCTAGGACAAAAAAAATAATCGGAATCGTTTATTTTGTCTAGCTTGTCGAGTACTTTAACCCTTCAGAAAATTATTTTGATCCAATACCGATCAATGCCTGATGTAAAGATTCAAAAATACATTTATCTTAAAAGCAAATGGGTGCAATCCAGTGTGCACAGTATTTTTTTTCCATATAAATGTGGCTCAATCAGGTATTGATCGACATGAATTTTTGCAAGGTTAAAGTAATCAACAAGCTCGACAAAAAAAACGACTCCGATCATTTTTTTGAATCCAGATCGGACCCAAAAATTTATACTGGATTGGACCTCATACCCTTTTTTTTTTTGTTGGAAAAGGACTGGACCTCAACCTAAATAGCCATTTTCGTCCCGTGAGCTGCTAGAATTAGCCTTACGAAATTCAAAGATGCGCATCGTGCCACGTATAAGTCTCACAATTTTGCTCTCATGAAGGAACGGAGAATATTAACGGAAAGTGGAGATAAAAGTTGATGTGAAATGTGTAATGATGATATCTCTTTAATAAGTTGGAGTTACGAAACATGACACTTAAAAAGGAACGGAATAAGTATCAAACATAAGTGTTTCTATTATTATCCATCATTCTTATGTCAATTTGGCTATCTAATATGATTGTTATTTATCAATCATTACATTGACCAATAATGACAAACTGCGTCGGCATCTCACTAGTTTATTTTAAAAACAATCGGTCACGACATTAAATGTGTGAATAGGTCATATGTGGTTGTGTTGATCAGGTGTGCACTAGGAGGGTATAGTGCTCAATTCGAGCTGCCCATTCTACATTCAAAACACTTGCCTTGCCTTACCTTTGGGATACACTTTGAAATCCATTTTTTGATCAACAAAAGTAACATTTTATTAAGGAAAATGGAGAAAGAAATTCCAATCAAAGGTTGAAAATACATCCAAGGAGCAAAGCCCATAACACTTGAAGGCCTAATAGCCCAAATGATACAATGAATATCAGGAACACCTGATGGCCGACATAGTCCAGATTTTACAATTAAGCACAAAAAAGACAACCTAACCCACCAAAGTGGGTTAGGCCCAACCCAAGAAACCCAAAACGAACCTTAGTTTAGTTTCAAGCAACTCTGCCGCCCGCCTCAACACCACCGAACAGACAGTATGGAAGTTAAGCTATTCAAGAGCACCTGAATAGTTTGTGCTTTGTACTATTGAAATTCATTTGAGCTGAGATCGAAGCTATTGACCGATTATACTTAAGTGCTCTTGACGATTGGGAATGATCTCAATCTCAGACCTTAACTTCCAGGCCTAACCCTTGGTAGGGTTTTTGCATCTTGATGATAATGGAGTTCTGCATAATGCAAAGTTGACAGTGTAGGAATCATCTGAAAATATGTCAAACTTTATCCCCGAGGAATCATCTGAGATTAACTGAGCCCTTAAAAAAAATTTGGTCTGGAAAAAAAAGAAATTGAATTTAGCCTTCCAAATCCAACTGTTAAAGTTGGTTTTCGATTAATCAATGGCCATGAATACGGTGAGGAATTTCAACCATTTTAATCGCTGACCCTTTCCTTTGATTACATGGTCAAAGAATCATGACAAAAATTTCCAGAGTAAACATCATTGCAGATGGCTAGCTCATGTGTTCTTGAAACTTTGATGAACTGTATGTACCAGCTCGAGCACTGATTTTTTCTCTAATTTTCTTTAGGCATGGTGTTTATTATGCAACCTGCTTGTGAGGAAATGCAACTTAAAAGGAGCAATGCTTATGCCAGAGCCAATTCACCCACTAGGAAATTGAAGCAACACGAGTTCTATTTCTAACAATATACACAGGGGAATAGGAATAATTATATTTATTCAAATTTCACAAAAATGTCTCAGCAAAAGCAAAATCTTAACGAAAAAATGAACTGTTACGGGGGCTACTCTAGACATGAGTAAAAGGAGGAGAATAAACCTTCATCGTGCTACTATTTGGGAAAAGGATACATCACCAACTGACCAAATTTCTTGTTGAGATATTGTAGACTCTTGAACTTCATCTTCATCTCTTCTTGTAGAAAAAGCAGGTGTTTTGGGAGTGTTCATGGCCGCAATTTCGTTTTTCAGCATCGACGAGAGTTCCAACATGGAGGGTCTATCGGCTGGATTTTCTTGGACACAAAGCAAAGCTATTTCCATGCACCTCATCAATTTGCATGATGAATATGTATCGTCGAGCGATGGATCCATGAACTCCATGCCTTTGCCACACTTCCACAAATCATATGCCTGAAGTATTTGAAGGTAGTCCATCTTTAGAGTTCATTGGAAGGAAATCAATTCGCAATATCCATGTCACAGTTTTCAGAATCACTTACATATTCTAGGAGGTTTAAGTCTTCATGAAGGCCATGAAAACAATTATTCCGCTTTCCGCTAATGATTTGTAAAAGAAGAACTCCGAAGCTATAAACATCTGATTTGGTGGAGTATGTGCCCCGTTTTACATATTCGGGAGGTACATAACCACTGCAATATTGTGTAAGTAAAAAAAAGAAGAAGAGAAAACTATATGGGTAATATTTGAGACTAGATGTGTACTGTAAGAAACAAGGCACTTACTACGTTCCAATAATCCGGCTAGTGTTAGCTTCGAATTCATCTTTCTGGAAAATTCTAGCCATGCCAAAATCCGCGATCTTGGGCTTCATCTCGTTGTCTAACAAAATGTTGCTCGCTTTCAAATCCCTGTGAATTATTGTCAATCTTGAGTACTCTTGGAGGTACAAGAGACCCTGAGTCACCCCTTCAATGATTTGAACTCGTTTTTCCCAATCTAAAAGTAATCCCCTGGTTGGATCTACGCAAAAGAGATTTGGATAGTTAAAACATATGTGACACCTCATGTTAAAACCACACTCAATTATTGTTCACCATTATTTTAGAAGCATTAAAGATTTGCTAACCATAGAGATAATGATCCAGGCTTTTGTTTGGCATGTATTCGTAGATCAACATCTGTTCTTCATTTTCGATGCAAAATCCAAGAACTCTTACAAGATTTACATGCTGCAGTTTAGCAGTAAGCATCACCTCGTTCTTGAACTCTTCAAATCCTTGTGTAGAAGTCTTTGAAAGTCTCTTTACTGCTATTTCTTGTCCATTATGTAATACACCCTGCAGGCGAAATAGACATCGCGTATTTAGTTTTGCTTTCTCGATTTTATGCGAAGACGAATAGTTTTACCTTGTAAACAGGTCCATATCCACCCTCTCCGAGCTTATTTTCAAATGAAAAATTATTGGTAGCTTCTACAAGATCAATGAGTCTAAATACTAGCAAATTAGGAGCATTTGCATTTCCAGCAGATGCCATAGTAGTTTTGAATAAAGATTGTGATTCTTTTCCTTCGCCCATCTGTCCTGTAACCAATGAAAAAAACATGTGGAACGTTAAAAGGGTGAAGGGAAATGATTTATGCACAAAGTTTTCTCGGCTGGAAGAACTTACCTTTGTTTCTGTGTGCTCTTTTACGCAGATACCACGTCGCATAAACTAGTACAAGGGTAACTGTAGCTGCGGTTGGAAGCAAGATTAACAAGAAGTGTCTCTTGTTCCCGGGATTTTTCCCATCTTCTTGTGCTATGAAATTGTGCATTAGAGAGAAATGTAAGAAGACAATCTAGCAGTAGACAAGAGAAACAGAACACTCTTAACCGTTCCAATGGAAAAACACAATGATCATATATTGCCCAAAATTAGTTTCAACTATACTTAGAGGCTCTCGGGGATAGTCCTCTTGACGACAATTGTGTTCCCTAGTGATTCTAGTTTTTCTTTATCATGACTCTTTTGTGAAATATCTCTAACATTTGATTCGGGATTTTCGACGCAACAACATTTTCCCTCCATGGACTGCCATCAAATGGATCAAATGTTTTTTGATAGCAATCAGATTTTGAACCGAAGACGTTGTTATAAACCAATCAAACCGAGCTTTTAAGTCCAAGTAAATTGGGTCGACTACATGATGTAGCTATAAAATTTTACCTGCCTTGGAAAGCACCCAATTGTCATCATTGGGGACTTGCCATACTTTGTAACCCAGAAGCCCTTTTTTCCTCGCATACGAAACCTTAATTTTGATAGCCTCCACATCATCAAAACCAATCCAAAATGAACCAATTACACAGTAGTTTGCTACATAACTCGCGTTAAACACCACTTTTACTCCATAACTTCTCAAATATGTCTTGATGTACTTGTAGCTCATCGAACCATCTGCCGTAATGGCGCGACCTCTTGCAGGTGATCCAATTGCATTATCCTTGGGGTCGACAAGTGTCCACGCGTACCCATGGTATGCTAATCCCAAAACCATCTTTTTAGCAGGTAATCCTCTCCTTATCCATTCCTTAATTCCGTAATCCGTGCTTACATTGCTTGAGGGGTCAAACAAAGCAGAATGAGCACCTGTGAAATTTTCTTTGGTAGACAAGTGATAGTCATATGATCCGATATGTACCCAATCAAGGTTCCGTTTAATCGAGTCCATCGGATAACTTGTAGTGCTTAGTGATGGCAAATAATGAACTGCCATTGTTAAAATGAGCGGTGATCGGGTGGAATTTTTCGATTCCTTATTTATTGCAGATCTCCAATCATCAAACAGAATTCCCATATCTTTCATGTTTTTGGTGCTTGTGTCCGGTTGGATACCATAAGGGCCCATACCATAAAGCTCCAGCCCATGAAACCCATAAAGCCTAGCTGTCTGTATTGATGATTCAATGAAAGAAGTTCTGTGAGAGGGTTGGGTAGCCATTGAAAAGAAGGTTGAGAAATTTGAATCTTGAGTCCAGATGGACAGAAGTGTTATAATTGTTGGATTTTTTTGGCGAACAATATCGGTGAAGGTGGAGATGTATGTTTCATCAGATGGTAAGATTGAGAGCTCATAAGTGGAAGAGTTGATATGTGCAAAAGCACATGTGAGGTGGGTGAACAGAGATGAATCTATGTCAGGAACTGGGAATTCGCTGCCGGAATACCAGTAACCTGCTTTGATCCAGGTTGGAGCCTCTGAAGACTTTGCTAATGGAGGAAGAAAGAGGAGAAGAGAAAGGATGTTGAACAACATTTGAAGATGGGTTGAGCTCATGTGGTCTACAACCTTTGAACTATATGTAGTATCTTGAGGAAAGACTCTTATTTTGTTATCTGTCTTTTCAATATGTAGGTGTATGAATACCAAGAATATTTTTGAAATTTACACTTCTCTCACTCTTTCTCTTGAAAAGATTATTCCAATAGGCCTTACGTGTAAAGGGTGTATTGGGTTCTGTACCCATGACTCAAAATTTCCTTGCCAAACTACATGAAATAGATTGCTGGAAGACACATAAAAATTATGGCTAATTGCCCAAAGTGAGAAGCAAAATTATTCTGACAAAGACTTTCCTCAGTAATATCTATCATGTCATCTTTCTTTTTCCCACGACATAATCATGAACTCTTTTCCACATGTTTCGCGTACGTGATCACTCATCAATAGATATTTTTACAATTGTGGACCAAACACAGGGAATGCATTTGTGGGAGCGCCAATGTGAAGTGAAAACGCCATTTACAAATATCTTCAACTAATAAAAAATTGGTGAAAGTACACCGTGACCTCCTCAACTATGTCTTTTTTCCATGGAGACCCCTTCACGTTTAAAACTGTCCATATAGACCCACTCAACCAAAAAAAATGAAAAATTGGCTAACTCTAATAATGTAATGAGGAAAAATGACGATTCTACCCCTAAAAAATCGTCCACACTGCCCCCCCCCCCATCTATAATAATTGTCCACGCTAACCCCTTCATCTTAACGGTCTTTTTGACAAAAGGGTGTTGATTGGTTAACGGTTATAGTTGAGGGGGTCGTATGAGTGATTTTAAATGTTAGGGGGTCTCTGTGAAAAAAAGTGATAATTGAGAGGATCTCCGTGTACTTTCATCTAAAAAATTTACGAGGGTAAAATTAAGAGTAGGAGCGAAAGATCTTAGGGCATCTCCGGCCCGTACTCTACTATTGAGTTAAACCTCATGATTTGATTAAAAATCACTGAAACTTATTTTGATTATGTGACCTCTGTGTGGACTCACAGGTTGAACGGAACCCTCAGTCTACATACACTGTTCGATGCATTTGAACCCATGTGCATCAAACAGCTCAAGACGCAGTTGTGTTCGAGAATATTCCTCAGAATTTTCAAAGCCTGCGGACTCTTTATGGTTTTGATTTAAAGCCAATTTGGTCACGACAATAATTGGTCCCAACATGTGGCCGTGTTAAATCACTTTCCTGTCTTTGTAGTCAATAACGATAACGACTCAAACCAAAACTCGGTTCCATTTTGCTTCTTGCAGTCACATTCGGGTGATTTCATGGACTTAGACTGCAGTGTTCTTGTAAATTTATAATCTGAAATTTATTTCGGTATTTTTTAATTTTTATAACTTTTTGTTTAGCTTTTAAGATTGAGAGCTCAAAAGTGGAAGAGTTGATACGTCCATGAGAACCTATGAGGTGAGTGAACAGAGATGAATCTATTTCGGGAGCCGGGAATTCGTTGCCGGAAAAACAGTAACCTGCTTTGATGCAGGCCTGAGACTCTGAAGAATTTGCTAATGAAGGAAGAAAGAGGAGAAGAGAAATGATGTTGAGCAACATTTGAAGATGCCTTGAGCTTATGTGGACTTCCACCTTTGAACTATATGCAGCATCTTCAGGACTTAAAAGAGACACCCCAACACACCCCCCCCCCGCGCCCCCTTTTTTTTTTTGGCCACGGTTACTCCGTCAAACCATATATGCTAGGGTAACACTCTATCATTGGGCATTGTAAAATAACATTTCATTAATCGCCCAATGACACAATGCCACCTAAACATGTTGTGAATAATGATGGGAATGTGTCTACGGGTGAGCATTATTGTCTATCTTTTTCCCAGACATAAATGTGAACTCTAGTTGTGTGTGTGATCACTCGTCAATAGCTCTTTTCTTACGGCATCTCCAACACTATTATCGACTTAACCTCAAAATTTGAGTAAAAATCACATCTCCAATCAATTACCGAAACTCATACCAAAATGAACTTTTACTCAAAATCACGAGAGATCCGTTTTTATTTACTCAAATCCTATGCAATCCAAACAAGACACTTGTCATCTTCTATCAAAATAATTTGTTATTCAACCACTACTTACTTTCCACCTAAAACTTAATGATAGCCGCGTAAATGTTCACATAAACGCCCCCGAATTTATCATTGCTAAGTTCATTTATATTGTTACTTTGAGTTTAATGCTTAATTTTTTGTGCTGTAGGTATATTTGGAGGCTTAAAGCCCCATTATCATATGTTGAAGAGATGATATAATAATAGTATTAGCAGTTAATAATTGCTAATTGGGTTGTTCCAATTAGCAACCCTTTTTGTGGTTACGATTACTCCCTCAAACCCTGTATGCTAGTGTAACACTGTATCATTGGATATTGTAAAATAATATCTCATTCATCGCCCAATGATACAATGCCACATAAACAAGTTCTGAATAATGTCGGGCATGTGTGGTTTAGACTTTTCCATAATTCTATGAGCTGAGAATGACTACCAAGAATATCATGAGCTTCGTGGTCTTGCGATAGGAGTATTTCAAATGGAAAGTGTAGTGGGCCGGGTGAGAATGACTACCAAAACAATTAAAAGTTCGTCATCTTCATTGGTCCTAAGCATGATTGTCTTTCTTTTTCCCTGTCATAAACGTGAACTCTCATGTGTGTGATCACTCATCAATAGCTCTTTTCTTACGGCATCTCCAACTCTATTATTGACTTAACCTCAAAATTTGATTAAAAATCACATCTCCAATCATTTTTTATTACCGAAACTCATACCAAAATGAACTTTTACTCAAAATCAAGGGAGATCCATTTTTATTTACTCAAATCCTATGCAATCCAAACATGATACTTGTCATCTTCTATCTAAATAATTTGGTATTCTACTACTACTTATTTTCCACCTAAAACTTAATGATAGGCGCGTAAATATTCACATAAACGTCCTTTAATTTATCATTGCTAAGTTCATTTATTTTGTTACTTTGAGTTTAATGCTTAATTTTTTGTGCTGCAGGTATATTTGGAGGCTTAAAGCCCCATTATCATATTTTGAAGAGATGATAATAATAGTATTAGCAGTTTACAATTGCTAATTGGGTTGTTCCAATTAGCAATCCTTTTTTTTGGTTAAAGTTACTCCCTCAAACCTTGTATGCTAGGGTAACACTTTATCATTGGGCATTGTAAAATAACTTCTCATTCATCGCCCAATGATACAATGCCACCTAAACATGTTGTGAATAATGTTGGGCATGTGTGGTTTGTAACGTGTGTGGTTTTAGACGTTTCCATAATTCTATGAGCTGAGAATGACTACCAAGAAAATCATAAGGTTTCCAACTCTCTCTCTCTCTCTAGAATGGAGTAGATTATTTGATGAAAGATTATCTCTTTCTGTCCCTGTGATTTTTATGGGATTTTGAATATGTCAAAATGATCCCCACACAGCTTCGTGGTTTTGCGATATTTCAAATGGAAAGTGTAGTGGGCCGGGTGAGAATGACTACCAAGAAAAATTAAAAGTTCGTCATGTTCACTAGTCCCTAGCATTATTGTCTTTCTTTTTCCCTGACATAAATGTGATTTCTTGTCATGTGTGTGATGACTCATCAATAGCTCTTTTCTTATGGCATCTCCAACACTATTATCGACTAAACCTCAAAATTTGAGTAAAAATCACATCCCCAATCATTTACCGAAACTCATACCGGAATGAACTTTTACTCAAAATCACGGGAGATCCGTTTTTATTTATTTTAATCCTATGAAATCCAAACATGACACTTGTCGTCTTTTATCTAAATATGGAGTAATATGTTATTCTACTACTACTTTCCACCTAAAAGTTAATGATAGGCGCATAAATGTTCATATAAACACCCCCTAATTTATCATTACTAAGTTCATTTATAAGCTTAATTTTTTGTGCTGTAGGTATATAGAAGCTTAAAGCCCCATTATCATATGTTGAAGAGATGATAATAATAGTATTAGCAGTTAACAATTGCTAATTGGGTTGTTCCAATATTCAAAGCTAATGGGTTGGATTTCCACTGAAAGGAGGAATAATTAACTACTACATGGGCCCAACGTTTGTTAGCTATTTTGACCAAGGATGGGGCCGAACGTTTTGTTAATCATATCTTATTAGGGCTTTTCGAGTCATTGAGGCACCGTCTCGTTAAGCAAAAATAAGTACTTATTTACTTATTTTTTGAATCAAAAGTGATGTATTGTGAAAGAAGTACATGTATGTAAAGCGATAAATAAGTATTTAAAAATAAGAACATTAACCGAGCGAAACCTGAATTTGAAGGAAGAAAAGGGGCTGCTACTACCTCTAGATATTCACGGCATCAGCACTCAGCAGCTTATAAAAGGAGAGGTTATACCTGCATAACAGGGGGATGACGGGATGACGACATTGCGGACAGAAAGCAACACAGCAGCCGCGCATAACTATCAGGCTTGCGGGGTCCAATCAATGGCCGCTAAACCTTCTCCGAGGGCCTAGATGAAGCTTGCACTCTGAAGTCTGAGTAGCTTAGATTTTATTACTCTTGTTAGATTTAATATCCGGATTGGTTGTATGGACTAGAATCACTAGATGATTTCATGTTCATGAAGTTGGATTTACTTTCCCATATAATTGTGTGTTTGTTATCCACGGTATCAAAAGGAGTACTTTCCATGCAACGGTTCTTAATTTTTTTTTTTTTTCCAATCGTCATACATCAGCGGGGGTTAGTGGGGGGTGTTAGAGTTAGCACGGAGTCCAGAAGCTATCCATAGCTTCCTCCCCCATAGGGAAGAGATGACATATCAACTGCACTGGGCAGTGGTTGTCCAACGGTTCTTAATTGGATTTGCAGTAATTGATTGTGATAGGTTATGGTACCGTAATACGCATCGTGCTATTAGACAGTCTGTATCGTTGAAACGGGCCATACTAGTAAGACGATTCGTATTAGGTGTAGATAATCTATGCCGCTTGATGATACCAAAATATTTTTAGGAGATATCCTTAGGGCCCGCGAATCCTAAGGGTATCCGGTAAATACAAATAAAAAGTCCTTCAAACAAATATAGATTGCAAAGGGACAAGTGGATTCAAAACCCTAGACCATTTCTTCCATCGAATCTTTTTACATTCAATTAACTTTAATTACAGTCTTTATTACTTTTGTCAAAAATAACCATCAACTCTTTTTCCAAATTAATTTAGAAAGTAACTGAAATAATTTTAATTTAGCCTTTGTAATCCTGAGGATGATACTCAAAATATTTACCGTTATCTTTTTGGTAGTAGTAGCTGTTTCGTTTTATTGTTTTATTATTTATTTTTGACACGATAGATAACGACACGATTAGTTAACGCATGGCAATTTCATGAATGTTGAGTTTGTCCATTGATATGAGTTGTATCAAATGAAGCTTTTACTCAAATTTGAATAGAATTCGGGCTGGAGATGCTCTTAGGCTCCGTTCCGGAAACCTTCTTAAAAAATAAGTATTTATTTGGCAACTTCTTATTCGAAAATAATAGGGTTATTCCACAAAATTCAAATACAAAGTTTACTTCACATTTTCAAACTCAAAAATAATGTAAATGAATTTTTTTTTCCGCACCGTATTAAAGATCTCAATGAGATCTATCAAATAAGATCCATAGTGATAGGAAAATTATTTGCGTAAACACATGATTTTTGAGCTTGAAGTTGCCGTATACGAAAAAATAAGACTGTTGCTAGTGTGTTGGGCGCCGGCGGAGGGAAATCGTACCGACGGCCGCGCAGGGCCGTCTTCGGCCAACGGACAGCCGATCCGAGCCGTCCAAAAATTCTAAAAAAAAAAAAAGGGGGCTAACGCGGGAATCAACTGCATCCGAGGTGTGTAGGGAGCTTGATCCGAGCACCCCTTTTTCGTGTTTTTCTCTAAACTTCTTTTTCGTGTATAAAACACGAAAAAGGGGTGCTCGGATCAAGCACCCTACACACCTCGGATGCCGTTGATTCCCGCACAAGCCCACTTGGTTTTTTTTTTTATAGAATTTTTGGACAGCTCGGATCGGTTGTCCGGTGGCCGGAGACTGCCTGGCGCGGCTGCCGGTATGATTTCCCTCCCCAGCTGGTCGGTACCTATATAAATTCTTCCAAAATAAGTACCAGCCTTCTTATTTTTGTGGAACAACCCTTCTTATTGAACAAAAAATAAGTTCTTATTTGTGTTCTGGAACACAGCCTTACTAGATGATTATGTGACCTCCTTACGAAATTTCAACAGATTTCCTTTTGGTCTCTTTATCTAATAAGTACATGGACCCTATGGTTTTTGATATAAAACTTATTGGAAGGTGATTTTGGCATTCCAAATTTAATCATTGGCACTTCACTTTCTGTCTTTATCCTATGTGAAATTATCAAATTATCTTTTATTTTGTTAGTGTTTATCTACTTTAAAAAGTATTGTTGTAATTTCAAATGGGAAAAGAGACAAAAAGTGAAATGTTAAATGTCAATGGCTAAAAGTGGGGTGCCAAAATCAATTTCCAAACCCATTTCGTCACCACAACAAAATATCTCAATATGTCACTAATCACTTCCGGTCTTCACTATTTTTGGCACTAATCACTTCCGGTCCTTATAGTCTAGTAACATAATGACACAAGACAGGTTTGTGTGTGGGTGCACATTATGTGTTTGAACAATTGTCTACTAGAAACTCACCTTGTTTATCCCCAGAACAACACACTTCATTTCAAGGTAGATTATATTTTGTTGATTTTTCTTAGTATTTCTTGCCTAATTTGCTACGATGTGATTCTGTTTTTCCCCCCTTATATTTGCTTTGTCAAGTTGATAATCTTAGTGGTGTTCTGAATTACTGCTAGTTATACTATATTTTAATTGACAATTCATGGTAAAACTATTTCATGTTTACTTTATAGCATTGTGGTTTCCCTGGTACCATACCTAATACCAAGCATTTTGCTGGCTAAAAAGTCTACGTTCTCATAGTTGGGGTAAAAACTGATCAATTTGTATATGGATCCAGCTCCTGCTCCTAGACTGTCCTATTGGGCTCTTTGTGGGTTCATCCCAGGTTAACTTTGATGATTGAAACCGTTTATTTTTTGGAGGTCGTCAAGAACATCAGCCACATCAAAAATCATGTTGATCGGGTCTGTTTTGGTATGTTGAACACGTCTATGTGGAGAAAAATGGGTTCCCATCTAGTGTTGCAATATTTTTTTTTCAGAATAAAGATGTGTTTCGAAGGCATATCAAACAAAATGATCAACATGATGTTTTCCTAGATTTTTGAAGTGGCCCTAAAAGTGAATGGTTCCTATTATCAAAGCGGGCTTGGAAAGAGCTCACGAAAGGCTCAACAGGACCGTCCAATTCCTTTGCGGTCTGCGGAGGATCTTATTCCCAAGTACAATTGGAAGGTAGTCCATCTTTAGAGTTCACAGGAAGGAAATCAATTCACAATATCCATGACACAATTTTCAGAATTACTTACATATTCTAGGAGGGTTAAGTTTTCATGAAGGCCATGTAAACAATTACTCCGCTTTCCACTAATGATTTGTAAAAGAAGAACTCCGAAGCTAAAAACATCTGATTTGGTGGAGTATATGCCACGTTTTACATATTCGGGAGGTACATAACCACTGCAATATTGCATAAGTACGTGAACAAAAAGAGAGAACTAGATGAGTACTATTTGAGACTAGAACACATTAGGAAGTGTGTATTGAAAGAAATATGCCCACTTACTATGTTCCAACAATTCGGTTAGTGTTACCTTCGAATTCATCTTTCTGGAAAATTCTAGCCATGCCAAAGTCCGCGATCTCGGGCTTCATCTCGTTGTCTAACAAAATGTTGCTCGCTTTCAAATCCCTATGAATTATTGTCAATCTTGAGTACTCTTGGAGGTACAAGAGCCCCTGAGTGACCCCTTCAATGATTTGAACTCTTTTTCCCCAATCTAAAAGTGATCCCCTCATTGGATCTACGCGAAAGAGATTTGGATAGTTAAAACTTAGGTGACACCTCATGTTAAAACCACACTCAATTATGGTTCACGATTATTTCGGAGGCATTAAAGATTGCTAACCATAGACAAAATGATCCAGGCTTTTGTTTGGCATGTATTCGTAGATCAACATTTGTTCTTCTTTTTCGGTGCAAAATCCCATAACTCTCACAATATTTACATGCTGCAGTTTAGCAGTAAGCATGACCTCATTCTTGAACTCTTCAAATCCTTGTGTAGAAGTCCTTGAGATTCTCTTTACTGCTATTTCTTGTCCATTACGTAATATACTGTTACGGCCTAGAATTTTCATTTATTTAATTAGTTATATTGTTGTTATTAATTGGTGTTATGTTTGGGTCCCAATTAATTATTTTGCGAGCGCTATGAATATTGATGTCACGATTGTAATATTTGGGGTATGAGATTGATTTTAGATAAAATAGTGGTACCAGATGGTAATTTTATAAATTGTGTTATGTTCTATCTAAATCTAATTAACTAATTAGCTATAATATATGGAGTAGTGGGTAGTTTTACAAACTTACTTTTAGGAGAGATTTACACCGGGTAGGGTTTTATTTGGAGAGAACTTGTGTGAGAAAAAGAGAAACGACAGTGAGAAAAAGGGAAACGGCAATCAAAGCTGGTTCGACAGGTTATTGATCAATCGAGTAAGTGGTATGTCCTCTTCATTCTTGTTTGTCATTTACTTCGTTTCCTTATCCTACGTTTCAATAGTTTTTGAGTTCCAACTAGAGAACAAAACTTGGGTTTTTGGTGGTGTATCAGTGCAATCAATGAGGGGACAAATATGGGTTTTGTTTCTAGTTTTGCACAAGTTCGACTGAAATTATTTGTCTTATGCGATTAAACTGTGGAAGGGTTTTACCATACATGCATGATGGACGTGCGTGTGGGCTGTGGTGATTTGTGAAGTATGGGTGAATGGGACAAGTGTAGGAGAATTTAGTTACATTATTATTGAATGTGGGATTATGAGATTTGGATGTTTTGGTTTATGGTACAGAGGAGTTTTGGTGGTACTCCCATGGGTTTATGCACGTGGTGGACCCTTAGACTTGGAATTACAGTGATGGGTTGTTGTAATTGAGGTTGAGTTGGATTAGTCTATTGAGGTTGAGTTGGATTAGTCTTAGGTTAGGAGAGTATTTTTCTTAGTAAGTTCCTTATTGCTACAGATTATATTATATTGATACAGTTAGAAATAATAGTGCTACATGATTTTTTTGTTCAGGTTAGCATCTATTTGCGTACTCAAATTGCATTACTTTTGGACCCAGGTGAGTAGTTAAGTATGTTACGTATATTCGAAAGTTCTCTGTGTCCCTTAAAAGTATTTCCTTCAGAAATTTATATGAATGTGATTCGGAGACTCAAAACATTTATAAGTTGTTTTATAAATTGGCATGCAAGGAATTTTCTGAGATCAATTGATAATATTCTTTTTGGTGAGATCTTGGTGGATATTAATGGGAAGATTTATTTCGGAAGTCCAGGGAACTTATTCCTTCTCGTGTTGGTGACCCTGGCCATTGGGAAAAAGACCGTGTTAGACCGGTAACCCTAATGCTCAACGGCTTTCTTTCGCCGAATCGTCTTAAGGAAAAGTATCACGGGCTGCCAATCCTGGTGACTCTAAGTTCGATATTGGATCCAATTTTGATGAGATTTATTTTGGCCATGGTACTGTTTGATTGTAGTTCCCCATTATTGATGGAGTTACTGTTATGATCACCACCAAGAATATTTATTGGTTAAATGCTTTATTGATTAATTTATTATTCTGCTGGACACCTCGTATGCCAAATTATGGTTAATGGTAAATTATTTTCATCCCCGCTTTCAACTTTATTTATTATACATATTTGCTATTCACTGAGCTCGTCAGCTGACGGATTTATTCCAACTTTTCTTTCAGGCAAGTTAGGGAGTTAGGCAAGGACTCTGGCGGAATCTCGGGGATTTATTTTGGTTGACCTCCTTAGGGTGTCTCATTCTAGTTTTATTTTAAAAATCGCTTCTGCATTTGAAACAATTGTCAGATAACGAATTCTTTTTATTATTATTGGACCACTGGATATTGTTTGGTTCATGGGATGATTGTATCCCATATTTATGATTGAGACACATTTGGCTTTGGATTTGATTAATAACGAAAAAAACGATCATTTGATTTTCGGTTACTTTGATTTAATCAGGCTGCGTGTTCCATGGGTTAGCCTCATGGTTCACAGCCGGTAACTTCTCATTTTGGGGCGTGACATATACCCTATAGGCAAAACAGACACTGCTTATTTAGTTTTGTTTTCTCGATTTATTTGAAGACGAATAATTTTACCTTGTAAACAGGTCCGTATCCACCCTCTCCGAGCTTATTTTCAAATGAAAAATCATTGGTAGCTTCTACAAGGTCAGTGAGACTAAATACTAGCAAATTAGGAGCATTTGCATTTCTAGGAGATGCCATAGTAGTTCTGAATAAAGATTGCGATTCTTTTTTGTCGTCCATCCGTCTTGTAACCAATAAAAAGAACATGTGGAAAATTGAAGAAAGACGTTAAAAGGGTGAAGGGAAATGATTTAGGAACAAAATTTTCGCAACTGGAAGGAACTTACCTTTGTTTTTGTGTGCTCTCTTACGCAGATACCACATCACAAAAACTAGTACAAGGGTAACTGTGTCTGCGGTGGGAAGCAAGATTACTAGAAACAGGTGTCTCTTGTTTCTTGGATCATTCTCATCTTCTTGTGCTATAAATTGTACATTAGAGAGAAATG
Organism: Rhododendron griersonianum; assembly: GCA_018127125.1. Classification (NCBI taxonomy): domain Eukaryota; kingdom Viridiplantae; phylum Streptophyta; class Magnoliopsida; order Ericales; family Ericaceae; genus Rhododendron; species Rhododendron griersonianum. Next base: position 5,590,408 of record CM030788.1, on the reverse strand, counting down.
TGAGGAGACAATATAGCAGTAGACAAGAGAAACAGAACACTCCTATCCCTTCCAATGTGGAAAAAAAAAAATCATATATTGCCCAAATTAGTTTCAAAAATACTTAAAAGGCGTTAGGAAATAGTTCTAGTTTTTTTTTTTTTTTTTTGTTTCGTTTTGTGTTTTGATAACTCAGGGTGTCCGACAATGGCAGATGCACACCCGGAGATGAACACCTATCTCTAGGGTGTAGTTAAGAATAAGAAGTAGAATAATAGTACTTCGTCAATTCAGCGTCAAATTGTGAACAAAATTCAACTCTGCGTCTCGTTAGACTTTAAGTGTTTAATTTGTTAGCAGTGACCTGCTTCTACTGTTTTGTTTTGTTTTTCTTTATTCTATTTCTTAATTGTAATGCAGGGTATTCCGGGCCAGCTTACGTACAACCCCACCCACAGTCGTTTCACACACTTACGCATGAGGTGAGGTGATCCCAACGGCTGCTAGCAAGGGGAAATGGAGATGATGTGTGAGTTTGGCATTGTAATTCTTGTTGGCTTAGGGTGGTGGCTAGCTCCTCATGGGTGCTTCCTAGGCTTATTTACGGATTCAACTGCCACTAATAAACATTCATATGGCAAGTTAATCACAGAGATGGTTGATGTCATATCTGTAAGTAAATTCTTCCTTTTTTGAAGTACGATAAACTAAACAAAACAAAACCGAGCCTTAAGTCCTAATCAATTGGGGTCGGTTACATGATGTTGCTTTAAACTGAACCATTAATGCAGTAATTCGTGACATAAGTGGAGTTATACACTACTTTTTCTCCATCACATCGCATATATGACTTGATGAACTTGTAGTACGTTGAACCATCAAGCGTAACGGCGGGACCTGTTGCAGGCGATCCGATCTCATTGGCCGAGGGGTCCAAAAGTGTCCACGCGTACCCATGGTATGGTAACCCCAAAACCATCTTTTTAGCAGGTAATCCTCTACTTATCCATTCCATAATTCCATAATCCGTACTTACATTGCTTGATGGGTCATACAAAGCAGAATGAGCACCTGTGAAGTTTTCCCTGGTAGGTAAGTGATAGAAGTATGATACGATGAGTACCCAATCGAAGTTCCTTCGAATCGACTCCATCGGATAGCTTGTGCTGTCTTTTGAAGGCAAATAATGACCGACCAGTGTCAAAACGAGTGGTGATCGGGTGGAATTCTTCAATTTCCTATTTATCGCAGTTCTCCATTCGTCAAAGAGAATTCCCACAGCTTCCATCTTGGTGGTGCTTGTGTCCGGTTTGACGCAACAAAGATCCAGGCCGCGAAACCCATAAAGCCTGGCTCTCTGTATTGGTGATTCAATGAAAGAAGTTCTGTGAGAGGGTTGGGTAGCCATTGAATAGAAAAGGTTGAGAAGTTTGTATATATCTCCTGTCCAGATGGACAGAAGTGTTACAATTGATGGGTTTTTCTGCCGAACGATGTCTGTGAAGGTGAGCATATATGGTTCATCAGAGGGTGCGATTCTGAGCTCATAAGTTGAAGTGTTGTTATACGCAAAAGCAAATGTCAAGTGAGTGAACAGAGTTGAGTCTATATCAGGAACCAGGAATTGGCCACCGGAATACCAGTAACCTGCTTTGATCCAGGTCTGGGCCTCTGAAGAACTTGTTAATGAAGGAAGAAAGAGGAGGAAGGAAATGATGGTGAACAACATTTTTTAAGATGGCTAGAGCCTGCAGCTCCCGTTCATTAACGTTGGAACTTTATGTAGCTGCCATCCTGAGGACTTAAAAGACATTTTCTTTTACATGCGACTTTCATGTTATAGAAGTCAAAGTCCTATAAAATATATATCTATATCTATATCTACGGTCCGGATCAGGCGTCCAGATTTTTGCTAAAATCTAGACCACGACTCAGCTGTTGGATCATATTTTCAATGATCCAGATCTACGGAAGGTTTAAACCATTTATGACCGGTCATAAACCTTTCGCAAATCCAGACTATTGAAAACATAATCCAACGGTTGAGAGCAAAAATCCGGACCTAACACTAAATTAGGACGTCTTGACTTGATCCCCAGTGTATATATATGTCTATATCTATATATTCAGTTCTCTTGACTAGTCTATTACTCGTTCAACAGATTTAGACTTTTTTTTTCATAATTTTGTGGTCTGAGAATTACCAAGGATATTATTTTGTGGACTTGACATGCACGATGGTGATGGAGCGAGACTGTTGGCTGATGGATGGAGATATGCATGGCTCCAGTACTCCTCTTTACTTCAGCAATATTTCCTCTCCCAACCACTTGTGTAGACATTCATTGTGAGAATCCATCGACTCTTTGATTTTGGAACTGTTGATTGGGCGCGAACCTTTAAGGCGTTGTAAAGTCAATAAGTAACAGGGTACGAATTAAAATAGCTCAGAATAAAAATGATACAAAAATTAATCCGGTTCAGAATAATCTTGGAAGTGCGCCGCTCGAAGAAACTGAAGCCGGAGCCAACTGCTTAAAATCCTCAGCCCCGAGCCGATGAAGCCACCGCCACATGACTAAGCCCCGTCTTAAGGACATGCTACACCACGGGGAATGTCGGCGGATACATTGGAAGGATCAAGCCGAGAGGGGGGAAAAAGACAACTAGCCCATAATGCAAATGGGCCAGAGTCTCTCCTCTCCCAGTTTGAAGGCTGGCTGGGAACAGCATCACCACTCTTCACCCCAGCCAACCAGAAAAGAGATAGCTGAGCCTCTCAAGAAACGGAAGGAAGACGTACTTGCACCTCCTTCTCGTGACCTCGTTTGAAAGGCCCATTTCTCTCTATGACCTCGTTTGATAGACCCAGCTTTCTTTCATCCAAGGAAGCTTCATGATAGGAGGGGGGCCTCCTCCCTCCAAGCATCAAAGCGTGGTCCTCAAAGAGGAGAAGACAAAACTACGAAGAGGTGGCAAGGGAAGGTGGAATGAAGATAGAGTCGGAGCAAGTCGGCTCCCATTTTTTGCCCGAAGAATCCCTAGCACGACGAAACGCGGAAACCAAGTGGCAACTTTAACTTATGATTTGAAAGATAGTCAGAGCGGAAGAAACCGATGTGATGAGTGACAGGACATCAAGTCAGTCTTTAAAGAAGCGCGAGGGGTCGCCCCCGAAGATGGGGCCGATAACGTTGCAAGCTGTCAAACGATCTGAAGGGGTGGGAGCGACGCCCGAGGTCTGTAACCACATAAAGTCGGCCGGGAAGAGTTGACCTCAAACAAGAGATCATTATTCGGCCGGAAGAAGGGGGAGACATTGAAGGAGGGGCCGAGTATGGCGAGACGGGCGTGGGGCACGCTGTCCAAAGAAAGAGCGCGGGAAAGAACCTCATCTCCAAAAAAGGTTATAAATAGAAACAGATGCTAAAGAAAAGGGGACAGAGGAAAAAGCGAGAAAAAAGAAATAGAGAACTATTTATCTTTAAAATTCTTGTCTTCTCACTATTGAGGAACTGACTTGATCATCGGAGGACATTTCCGGTCAACCAACCGGACTGGGGTGTCACTGACGAGTGCCTTCGTGTATAGAATTCAGCGAGCTCAGGAAAGTTTGACTATTCAAGTCAGGGCATTCAAGGAAAATTCTCAAACAAGAGTTCCGTTTTAGCCTCTAAGTGCAGACCTCTGGCGGTGTATATATTCTGTAGGGTTAAGCAATGTAAACAGAGACAGAGGGTAGTGAGTTGTCAATAAGTCAACTTATTTTACTTATTCTTGTCTTTTTGAAAAAAATTGAGTTTTGATCAAAATTTTTTACTCTTCCGATTTTTCTCGCTGAGACGAATCAATAAGTTACAAAAGTTTGACGCAAAATTATCGAATACAATTTTTTTTGAATAAAGACAAAAAAAATTACTGTTTCAGTTTTAAAGCCAAATGAGCCCTAAATATTATTCCCGAACGTATAAAGGCTTTGTCACGCCCTCGATTTTTAACATAAATAATAATCGTTTTCAATAAATAATACCATCACCGAAGTACTGATAATACCCAAATGACATATCTTTCCCTGTTCTCAAAGTTAAGTTCAAAAATTACAATCCTGGCTCGAAGCCCCAGGTTATACAAAATACCAAATTACTCCCTCCGTCCCTTTTAAATGTCCTGCTTCGTAACTCCAACTTATTAAAAAGACATCATCATTATACCTTTCACATCAACTTTTTCCTCCACTTTCCCTACTTACTCATCATCATTACAATTTTACTCACTAACTTTTCAAAATGAAATCTACTTTTAGGGACAAAATAGACAATTCACCAACTTTTACCCACTAACTTTACAAAATGGACACTTATTAAGGGACAACCCAAAATGAAATACTGGACTGTAATAAAGGGACGGAGGGAGTAATATTATATTTTGTAATGATCATCCTTCAAACACATCTTTCAATATAAAAGCACAAAATTGCCTCTTTATACCTTTTTTTACATATGATCAATAAGCACGAGATGCACGCCATGCCAACTTCCTTGCTTTTTTTTTTACCTGAAAATGATAGGTTGAGCTACACTAGCCCAGTAGAGAAATCTATACTCAAGTTATATGAAAATGCGATGAAACATGCAATTAGAGTGAATGAGTTTCAATAAAAGGACATGAGGTACAAGAGGGGTTACCAAAATGAACAGACGATTAGACTTCGGGATTTCGGACATCTTAGAGATAACTCTAACCATCAACACGTCGACTAGAAGCACCTTTTAAACTCATATCAGCCAAACAAATAACAACAATAGTTCAACCATCTCATAACTTTTCGAATGAATGCCACAAACTACTTCCTCATTTCATACCATTCACCATAGAGCTTTATTTCATAAAACTTTCTTTTTTGATTTCCAAACAATTTAGAGAAAACTCAAGACCACCACAGGTCAAGCTTCGTTGATTCGAGCTTGAATGCCGGAGTCCGTTGATTTGTGTCCAAATACCGGATCCATTGATTCGCTCAAGAATACCAGACTTTTCAAAACCCAAAATCCTTTCTTTAGTAAAAACTTAATAGAATCAACCGTTCATTCTCTTTTTCGATAGCCACGATCCCAAGAAACAAACAATCCAAACTTCAACATAAACTTCTAAAATCAATCAATAATCTCTTCCTCCTGGAGAGACATTCAACTGTGTTACCACCCCTTGCGTGACAGTGAATTCTCTCCACCTGGGTTTCCGCATTACCACACCTTGCGTTGCGGGCCCTCTAGAGTCCTTGTATTACCACACCTTGCGTTGCGGGCCCTTTATGCAATTTCTCAATTCAAGCATACATACATATAAGCCATCGTTCAATGTACAAGCAGGTAACATTTCCCAAATTCACATTGTAATACAAACTCGTAAACATGTCACATCGTACATTGATAATTAACTTAAGTTCACGTTATTTCTCTAAGTCTATCACAACGCCCTTCTCTACGTATCGAAACCACAATTGACTTCTCGACACACCACCCGCTAGATTCTAAACGAGAATCTTATAGAACGAGTGCCAAAGGAACCTAGGGAACTTAACAAGATGAAGCGCGAGGATACGAGTCACAATACTACCCATCGGATCTCTAGACACGCTCATGTCTACTCACAACACACCCCACTTTATCCCTTATAGCCCACGGTACTCCTATCAACCTTACGGTACATTTCCCTAACCAACGTCGTTGATATTATGCTCTAATGAATGCCAAGAAACAAAGTCGATCAATGGTTCATTAGGACACAAGCAATCATGCTCAAAAATGACTTAAACATGTTCTAATTATATAGGGAATCATCATACGGAACGAGAATAAACTTAGGGATAGCCACAAACATCGACAGATTGACACACCTCTACTCAAATGACCATAACTTTCTGTGTACTAAGAGTCTTAAGGTGATTCCGGTGGCAAATGAAAGCTAACTTCGAGACCTTCGATTTGATATAAAGTTTGCATGAATTGAACATCGGACGAAGAAGTTACGGCCGTTTGAAGTTGGGCTGAAACCCAGAAAGTGAGCAGAACTTCCAGAGAGGGGAGGGATCGATCCCTCCTCCATTGGGGATCGATCCCCAAGGGCAAAAAGTCCAGATTTGAATGAGGGATCGATCCCTCATGCTTGGGGGATCGATCCCTAGGCAATTTTGGGCGATTTTCTGCAGATTTTGACAGCTTTTCGAATGGACGACGGAGGACGATCAAAACTCGATTAAAGCACGAAATCAACTCATAAACACATAAAGTGAGTAAGAAATCCCTACCTTGAAGTGCATACACGAAGATCCAACCTAAGCACACGAGCCCTAGCTTCCAAAGCTCCGAAATCCTCCAAGATCTTCCCCCCGAGCCTCACCCAACGCTATACGAGCCCGAGGCTGCGTTCTAGAGATGAAATAGAGATGGATCCTTGATGTTTTTGTGAGATGGAGTGAAGTTTTGAGTGAGTGGAGGAGAGAGAGAGAGGAGGCCGGCTAGAGAGAGAGGGAGAACGGATGAGAGAGAGATATTTGGGGATGAAATAATTCCTTACACACACACCCATTATTTATACCCCTATATCTTTATATTACACACACACTCCCTCAAGTTTTCATCTTATCACTTAACTCCTCAATTCAATTAACCACCAAACATACCATATTCTCCTAATTGGGCATTTAATATACATTTCAAAAATTAAAAAAAAATTCCGGGTCTCTACAGGCTTGGTTATGTTGAATAATTCCTTTTTTTTCCCGTCCAACCCAGATCTCTTCTCTTCTCCTCCCTTGCTCTCTCTGCAACCATACTCCATCCCTCCCTCACTCTCTCCTCTGCTTATATCTATCTGCTTTGTAACAAGATCTGCAATTCCATGTGAGAGATTTGTTGGTCGCGAGCTAGCATCCTGCTCACGCTGGTCCAACCGTGGCGCTTGGGGTCTACTACGCTTTGGTATAAGGAAATAGAGTTGCGTCTTTACCACTAACTGCAGGTTTTGGTATTGGTAAGATTGTAAGCGCTTGACCCTACAAGTAGTATCAGAGCCAATAAAGTGTCAAAACATGGCCGTGTTGATATAACTTCAGGTCTTTGTACCCGTATCTAGGGAAAAGATTTTTAGGACAAATGTATCCGGGACATGACACGCACTCATCCATTGCTTTCCTTTTTCAACATGTACGAACACAGGTACTCCGTATTACGTAGGATCGGCTTCTAGAGATTACGAAATTAGAATAAACTTCTTTTGGAGAAAAAACACCCAATACAACTAAAACTATTCACATCAAGATGTTTCTAAGAGAAGGATCACCATTTTTTATTTTTTATTTTTATAGTTTTTCCTGATAACTCCACTATCTTGGTTTTAGTTTATCCATTTCAAAAAAAAAAAAAATCCGCTTACAAAAAAAAAAAAAAGGTCGACCAGCTCGGTCCAAAAGCTATAAGGTCAAAAAAGCATGTTATAATGCTTATTATCTTTGCCTTTTCTTTTGAAAACGAAATTGCCCATCTACTATTTTTTTTGATATTAAATTATTTATACTGTCGGTGTAAACATTTGTTTCCTCCAAATCAAATACATTGCACCACGTCGCAATGTTCTAATAATTGGGACCATTGTTTTGACGACGTGGCCTAAATATAATTGATTTAAAGGAAACAAATATTTATACCGCCGGTGTATATATATATATATATTTTACCAATTGGCCAATAAAAAAGGAAAAGGACGACTTGACTCTTAAAATGCTGATGGAATACAATCTTTGTCATGAACCCAAGGCCCAAGGGACTTCGGGTTGGTGTTATGCAGTGAGGTGCATAGCACCGTTCTACGCACCTCCGAGCCGTCAGGCCCAAGATAGTAGGTTAGAGAAAACAACTAATTGAAGGGGCTTGCCCCCAAGATTTTGCCAGTTCAAAATCCACGAAGGCCAAATATTTCAAACTTTGAGGGTTATTAGAGGTTTGTCTAAGTCCCGAAATTAATTGAGATGGGCGCAAGCTGCCCAAATAAATATCCGGTTATCAACATATGTGTATAAATATATACAAGTGTAGTAAGATATTGTAAAAGATATAGCTTGTCTCACAATGATTGTATTATGCATTCAAAACTAGGATTTGAGTGGACGATGACTTCATCCATCGTCAATTATTTCGAGTTGAAGTACATATAAATGTTACATCAGTTTTCTTAAATTTAGGATATCATCCATTATGCCATCTGTTTTTTTTTTTTTGATAGGCAACAGTAACATTTTATTAGGGGATAGGGGAAGGGAATCCAACAAAAAGTTGGACAAATACAGCCAAAATGGGACAAAGCCCAACCTCAAAGGGACAAAGCCCAGAACACCCAAGGGCCTAGAAGCCCAAATCAAACAAATACAAGCACAAAACCGCAAAAGGCCAAAAGCCCAGATCAAAACAATTAAGCCCAGTACAAAGAAAACCCTAAACCTAACCCACTAATTTGAGCACATCCGAACACCGCCACCCTCCGCCGCCCACCGCTTCAGACAGCAACCACCAGCCGACAGAAACACAGCCACCATGCTCCGCCACACCACCACCGGTAAACCCCATGGAAGCAAACAGATCCGTCACCCACAAACACTGCCGCGGAGGAATCACAGCCGTTAAGCAAAAGCCAAACCACCCAACAGTGATATGGCAGACACCCAACGCCATCCATCACCACCGCCGCGAGCCCACCCAAGCCGTTAGGCACACCTCGGAGAACCCAGTAGAAAACCGAAGGGGAAAGAAAGCAACACATTATGCCATCTGTTATAAAGGAATTCAATTGATAATATGGTTAATCCGATGGGTTACCATATTTTTTGTTTGATAACTCAGATATCTGGGTCACCTTACATGCACATCGACTCATCTTAGGAGTCCAAATCCTCCAACCACTTGCGGGGAGCAGAATTATGATGAGTTTGGTTCAAATTTCTAATTTCTTGCACGGTATTGAATGCATACAAATCTTGTGACTACTATACCTGGTCAAAGAATAATGACAAAAATTTCAAGGTTAACAACATTGCAGATGGCTAGCTCATGTGTTCTTGAAACTTTGATGAACTATATCATGTAGCAGCTCGAGCACTGAATTTTTCGCTTATTTTCTTTAGGCATGGTGTTTATTATGCAACCTGCTTGTGAGGAAATGCAGCACGAGTTCTATTTCTAACAATATACACAGAGGGATAGGAATAATCCTATTTACCCAAACTTCAAAAAGATATGACAGCAAAAGCAAAATCCTAACGAAAAAAATGAGCTGTTACGGGACTTACTCTAGTCATGAAAAAAAGGAGAATTAACCTTCATCGGGCTACCATTTGGGTAATGGATACATCACCAACTGACCAAATTTCTTGTTGAGATGTAGACTCTTGAACTTCATCTTCATCTCTTCTTGTAGAAAAAGCAAGTCTTTTGGGGATGTTCATGGGGCAGTTTCATTTTTCAGCATCAACGAGAGTTCTAACATGGAGGGTCTATCAGCTGGATTTTCTTGGACACATAGCAAAGCTATTTGCATGCATCTCACTAATTTACAGGATGAATTTGTATTGTCGAGCGATGGATCCATGAACTCCATGCCTTTCCCACACTTCCACAAATCATATGCCTGAAGTATTTCGATGCAGTGCATCCTTAGATCGAGTTCACCAGTATGCTAGTTGTGTGTGTGCTAGTTTTGGTGAAATCGGTTGATCGAGGCAACCTTTTCTTATCTTGAACTACCTAGTTTTGTTGAAATAAAATTGTAGTTTACTAATCTGAAAGCCTTAACAATGGACCATTTATTGTTAAGCTCTTGTTATAGATTACACATGGAATTCTATATTAGCATTAGTTCTGCTACTTAAACACTGTATCAATGGAATCCAACTTTATGTGGTGTGGGCAAATCATGCATGATTAGACGACTCAAAAAGAGCAATGCCAAGGGCTAGAAGCATGATTAGTACTCTTTGAATCTGCACATAACTCATGCTACTCGAACAAATATATAGAACCCTCCAGTTTTGGAGATAAGAGTACACTTTATATAGGAAAATTTAATGCTCTGTTTTGCTTTATTAATCAACTGTTGATGGTAAAAGATGCTGTTGGAATTGCTGGTGGTCTAACTCAAAAGTTTATTGCTTCGAGGAAACTGGAGGATCAATAAACTTCATAATAATGAGAGGTGTTGTTTCTTAGTACTTTCCATGTGTTTTGGTCAATATTTATGGTCCATGCTGCTATGTAGATAGAAGGATGTTATGTGAAAGATTATTAAAAAACACTAATCTCTGGGCCATATGAGGGGATCTCATTGAAATTAGGAACTCTCAAGAATGTTAGGGCTGCTCAAGAAGGGATACAGCCTTGTTTTGTTGACTTCTATTTGGGGACTTACTTAGTAAACTCTGCTATATCTTGCTATGGTTGGTGTGAAATCTGCTGATATGGTATGGTATGGGAGCTCATGGCTATCCACTTACAGCATTGAGTGGATTTGGATACTTCATTATATTGACCATGTTACATTAAGAGATTGAATTCTGCTTCTACATTGTCCGGGAATGGACTATGCAACTGTTTGGGAAATTTGATTGGTGAAGCATCATGCTTCTTTACTTATCTTGGCTGATCCAATTGATAATTGGGAGTTCTTTTAAGTTGTTCTTAGTTTGGATTGATCTCTTGTCATTCCTCGGGATTGAATAGCATACGATTGTCGTGAGATAGGGTGCCAACATTGTTGGGATGTTACTCTCACATTGGGATGCTATCTTTTTGTACTCCATTATCTCTATCAATAATATTCATTTTTTCGTCGTTCAAAAAAAAACTGTTGATGGTATCTCATGAAATCAAATGCTCTGTGTTGCAGATCCTCTATTGCTTATATATTGCTGTTGTTGCTGCTGTTTGAGAAAGGAAAGAGTTCAAAGGACAAAGGAGTGATGCAGATTCTTATATATTGCCGTCTATTTGAGAAAGGAAAGAGTCCAAAGGACAAAGGAGTGATGCAGATTCCACCTTAATTTGGTTGCCTAGTTTGGTTGTCTAGTGTTAATTTGCTACGTACTACTGCTGGATTCAGCTTATGTTTTTCTGCTTTGGTAAATGTTCCTTTTGATGGGCTATGCTACAGTTTTCTGTAGTTGGTTTCCATTGGATTGGCTTCTTGCCTACAACAATGATTTATTTCACTATTGTGTTTGGTGTTAAATTGAGTTACGTACCTTATTAGTCTTTTTTTAATCAGCAATCTTATTTAGTATGTGATGAAATTCCCAAAAAAGAAGAAGAGAGAGATGAAATAATCACGGTTTTTCTCATAAACGAGGTCTTTAAAGGCATCAAAAGGTCACAGTCTTTTTTGTATGGACTGAGATCAAAAATACTTTTCAATCACAGTTTTTAATAAAATTGAGACTATTTCATTCTATATAGTCACGGTCTTAGGGAAAATCTGAGATGGTAATTAAGAAGTTAAAAGATCACAGTTTTTACTTTTTTAGTCACAGTTTTAATGAGTTTTAATCACGGTTTTTATCCCGTGGTTAAAAGATAGGGACTTTTAGTTACACCTTGATAGACCACGATTTTGAATGCGAGATTAAAATTGAAAGATCACACCAAATGATCGAGATCTTTATCTATCATTGTAGTAGTGAGCATGTTCAATTGAATACCATTGGTTAATCTAAGTTACCCCCGTCTCGTTGGTCTTCTGTTACTAAAGAAAGAACTGTAACTTAATCAGTTAAAACTTGATCGAAAGGCTTCTTATGCGATTGATAGTACTTGGGAATCACTGTGGTATGTTAGGATGGTCAGGGTAGCCGTGTTAGGTGCTATGGCACGATTTGGTGATTGGTGGATTGAAAAATGTATAGTAGAGAGGTTATCGAGTATCATAGGTTATAACACTACTACAAAATAGATAAAGGTCTCAATCATTTGGTGTGATCTTTTACTTTTGATATCGCATTCAAAACCGTGGTCTATCAAGGTGTAACTAAAAATCCCTATCTTTTAACCACGGGATAAAAACCATGATTAAAACTCATTAAAACTGTGATCTTTAACTTCTTACCATCTCAGATTTTCCCTAAGACAGTGACTATTTAGAACGAAATAGTCTCAGTTTTAATAAAACCGTGATGTTTTAAAGTTAAAACATCTCAGTTTTATTAAAAACTATGATTGAAAAGTATTTTTTATCTCAGTTCATACAAAAAGACTGTGACCTTTGATGTCTTTAAAGACCTCATTTATGAGAAAAACCGTGACTATTTCATCTCTTTTTTTCTTTTTTCTTTTTGGAATTTCATCACAGACTAAAATAAGGCTGCTGATTAAAAAAAGACTAATAAGGCAGAAAAACAAAAGTAACTCAATTTAATGCCAAAACAATAGTGAAAGTGAAATTAATCATTGTTGTAGGCAAGAAGTCAATCCAATGGAAACCAAATAAAGAAAACTGTAGCATAGCCCATCAAAAGGGACATTTACCAAAGCAAAAAAACATAAGCTGGAATATTCTAGCAGTAGTACGTAGCAAATTAACACTTGACAACCAAATTAAGGTGGAATCTGCATCACTCCTTTGTCCTTTGGACTCTTTCCTTTCTCCAACAGCACTAGCAACAACAATATTTAAGCAATAGAGGATCTGCAACACAGAGCATTTGATTTCATGAGATACCATCAACAGTTTTTTTTTTTAAACGGCAAAAAAAGGAATATTATTGATAGAGATAATGGAGTACAAAAAGATAGCATCCTAACGTGAGAGTAACATCTCAACAATGTTGGCACCCTATCTCACGACAATCGTATGCTATTCAATCCCAAGGATTGGCAAGAGATCAATCCAAACTAAGAACTTAAAAGAATTCCGGCAATTATAAATTGGATCAGCCAAGATAGGTAAAGAAGCATGATGTTTCACCAATCATATTTCCCAAACAGTTGCATAGTCCATTCCCAGACAATGTAGAAGCAGAATCCAATCCGTTAATGTAACATGGTCATTATAATGAAGTATCCAAATTCACTCAATGTTGTAAGTGGATAGCCATGAGCTCCCATACAATACCATATTAGCAGATTTCACACCAACCGTAGCAAGAGTACCACATGGTGTGCAGAATATCTACACTTACGGAAACGCAACCAACTACTTATATGGTCTCACGATCCACTCCCTGTTATCTCAATTCCAACTCATTCCTTCAAAATAACAAGAGTACTTCCTCCTTGTACTTCTACTTGACCTTAGATAAAATATGTGTCTTCATGCTACAGAGTGGATTACTCCACCAAAACCCCTGTTTTCTAGAACCCGAAAGCAACAATGGAAGCGATCCAACGTTCGAATCCACAGACTCAACAGGTTATTTTTCATGCCTAAAGAGCTCCGGTACTTCATTATTGCAATTATTCCAGTCCGAATGTGCGCTAATTCATCGTCCTAATGCTTGTTTTTATTTAGCAGGAGGGAAAGGAAATCTGAAGAGAAGGTTGGGAAGGATATGGAGCTGGAGAACTTGAAGCTGTACAAGGAGAACATGAGTATTATGGAAGAAAACAACAAGCTGAGGAAGAAAGCTAGGCCTCCTACACCAAGAGAACCTCGCCTTGATGTCCGAGTTGATTCGGAAGAAATTCTCACTCTGGACATCTCTTCGATACTCTCTTCCTCCTCCAGAACCGTAGGATCAAATGAACACGAGTATCTATCTCTCTCTGAGTCGACGTATCCAATCGGGTTGGGGACAGATAGGCTTGTCTAGTACTCTATGTTGGGGAAGACTTTCCATGCCTGTGTAGTATCATTTCGACCATCTACAGAGCAGCATGGACCATAAATATTGACCAAAACACATTGATACCGTGTTTAAGTAGCAGAACTAATGCTAATATAGAATTCCATGTGTAATCTATAACAAGAGCTTAACAAGAAATGTTCCATTGTTGAGGCTTTCAGATTAGTAAACTACAACTTTATTTCAACAAAACTAGGTAGTTCAAGATAAGAAAAGGTTGCCTCAACCGATTTCACCAAAACTAGCACACTCGCAACTAGCATACCTGAACATAGTAAACATGCACACACATACCTCATATATCAAGTTCTATAACAAAATTCATCCATCCAATTCGTACTTCATCGATCTCGGCTTGGGTGTACTTCTTTTTCCCATTGAACTACGTGCAACACATGAAGGATAAACAAATTAAAGTTGAACAAAAAAGTAGTGTAAGTCAACCAACGAAAAAATAATAAAAGCTAAGAAAGTATCTCACATCTCGTCTGCACAGCATGCTTGGATCAGCAACCAAATCTTTCATAAATCTAATGACAAAAAACCCGCATTCAACAGTCGAAGGTTGTTCCGGGCACTACATAAACATTTGATACCTATTAGAGAAATTGTTTGTAACCATTCCAGAAACAAGAACAAGTAGTTCAAACATATACCTCAACTTCCTTCCAATCAACAGTCCTCCTCATGTTTTTCGCATTATCTCGAATTTTTACAGCACTTCACAAGAAATATTTCAGACGGTCAATAGATTGCATAAAAAAGCTCTAATTGATCCAATCAAAATTTCACAAACTTACGTTTTAATTATGAGTTTAAGGTTCGGATTGGTTGCACCGTGAAGTGAATTGAGATAGTAAACAGTAGGATATGATAGATCAATGACAAACAATACCCAATGATACTACACGGGCAAATTTCCATACGCGGGGAGATCATTAATTGTCCATAATAGTACAGCCTTCAACCTGAAATGTTGTTGCTGGTAAGCATCAAATGCTTCAACGCCTACCTCCCATAACATTTTCAAATCATCAATCAACGGTGCAAGATAAACATCAATGTCATTACCAGGTTGTTTGGGACCAGATATCAATAATGTTAGCATCATAAATTTTCTCTTCATGCACAACCGCGGAGGAAGATTGTAAGTGACAAGTATAACTAGCCAACAACTGTACCTACTGCTAAGGGAACTGTATGGATTTATTCCATCAGCAGAAAGAGCTAGGCGAAGGTTTCTTGGCTCCACAGCAAAATCTGGCCACATGTTGTCCACCAACTTCCATGATGGGGAATCTGCTGGGTGACGTAGTTGGCCATCACATTCTCTTTGACGTGCATGCCATGTCAAGTTCTCCGCTGTTTCTACCGACCTATACATGTTTCGGAACCTCGGAATAGGTGGAAAATACCATATAACTTTTGCAGGCACACCAGTTCTAACTTCTGTTGAATTTTTTTTCAACTTCCATCTAGACGTTTGACATGTAGGGCATGAAGTCTCATCTTTGAACTCCTTTCTGTAGAGCATACAATCATTGGGACATACAAACACGAGTCGCTAAGCATTGGCATATACAAAGCGAAACTCTCCTTCTCCTTTACATTTACTCCACTCAACACATACCAAAACCTCTTACGAAAATCTAGAATAAATGTAGCTACAAATACAAGAATATCAGAATTAACAGCTTCAAGTCTTCATGAAAATGGGGTTAGTTTCTAAAAATCTGTATGTACCCTTGGAAACTACTACTCCTACAGGGGAAGCTACTATGTACTCCTACCATATTTAAGGCTCCCTTTCCCCAACAGTATTGTCAAGGGGCATACAAACATCCCCATTAATCAAGGGGTCCCCCCAGTGCCCATCTCCCCTGTTGAAACAAATAAATCAATAGCATATGTAAAAATAAAACTACTCTCAATAACACATGCATATGCTCGATTTGCGATTTTGTCGAAGGATCACTTTTCCTCACAGAATTTTACCGATAACTTACAAAAATAAATGAGGTAGAAACATAAGATGGGGTCATAATTTTTGTAAAGTAAGGATTTTTAGATCTAAAAGCTCTGGCTCTTTCAAGAGGTCTAGATTTCCCATTGCCGGATGAAAATGGCTTTTTGACAGTAAATGGATAGTGTCGGGGTCTTTTGGCAACGGACAGGCCTTCTACGGGCAAAAATCAAGACATATTTTAGAGTTGAAGAGCACATGAATCTTTTTCATAGTTCGTTCACGACAACAGATATTCTTAACTCGCACCTACAGAGAATAAGCAAAACAAACATCAAAGCGAAACAACACTTACTTTTACTTTCTTGGCGCTTGACAGCCTTATTAATATTTGGAATTGGTAGCTTTAATTCAGTACTAGTGATTTTACCATAACAATCTCCCAAACAGAGAGTACAATCGCAATTCCTAAAAACCCTAGAACTCCAGCGAAACGGATCTAATTTCTGAAGAGGAAAAGGAGTACTCACCGAGGGTAATTGAAGATCTCAGTGAAGGCGCTGTCACACGATGAAGGCAAATAAGGGAAATATGAGACCGAGAGGAGAAGGAGCCGTCGCATAAATCGTTTCTAGGGAGAGAGCTGAACGGTTGAGAGTGAGAGAGCTGAAGGAGATGGGTTTCTCCATAATGGTTTTTGTTTGTCATACTCGAGGAAAAAATTGGGGGGAAACGTGGGGAAAATTTTTTGGAAAAAATTGAGTTTAGAGACCACCGCCATGATCGACATTACCAGAGAAACTGCGTGCAATTGGGTTTACAAACTGTGTGCAATATTATACTATGTTATACTGTATATCTTTTAATAATATTCGATATTAGTATTTTGCAGATCTCAATTAGACATAACTATTTTAACAATCAATATCGCTGATTTTGTTGTGCTAATTGATTAAATCATTATCGTAAAAAAAATTGTCCCCATTGGATTTAAAAAGCTCCTTGATTGGGACTCAATTTTTTTGTGGATGATAGTTATCGTCCGATCAAATATGTAACGATCCCTGATCAACTTTATTTTTTATGTGGATGATGAACTCCGTAATATGTAAATGATAGACGGTATGGATTGAAAAATTAAAACTCTGGTGGGAGTCGGGTCTTGCAATCTACTCGGAATGCATCAAATGTGGTCCTATCAGGCATTTGCTCATATCCGATGATCTCTGATTTTGGTGACAATGTTGGAATCAGTGAGACGTGAAATCCTAACAGTTTGGATCGACCATTGTAAAATTTGAGTTGGTAATGACCTTTAAATTCTATATGTACAATGTAGTTGTCAACAAACTAAGTTTTGTGTTATACGTGAACGTACAGTAGTCATTCGACCGTGACACAATTACAATGATCCAAACCATTGCTTTTGTTTTCTTTGTTAATTATATCATACTTGAAAAAATTGGTCTCAATCAGGTTTAGAAAGCTTCTTTATCCAGACACAATGTCACTAACAAAATGGATTTTTTCCGTCTGATCAAGTGTGTAGCGATACCTGATTAATTTCATTTTTGCAGGAATGATTTACTTCATATTATGTAAAAGATGGACGGTTTGGATCGAAGAAAAAGACTGATCAAGCGGGGGTCGGGTATTGCAATATAATACTTTAATGCATTGAGATGCATCAAATATAGTTCAATCAGGAGATTGTCGATATCCGATGATCTTCGATTTTGGTGACGATGTTGGAATTAGTTAAACATGAAATTCTAATGGTTCAGATTGACCATTATTAAAATATAACCGATTGATTAAGTTTAAAACTTATCCGTACTGTGTGTAATATGAGGACGCTTAATTATTGTGCAGAAAATCACGAACGTAAGTGGGTGCTTTGATTCAATAAGCAACAGTCAGAAATAGTATATATATTTAATATCCTAAAATATTCCAGATTCTCTTGTGCGTGGTAGCTGTAGCCTGTAAGTTGTTGTTGGTCGCGTGAGGGTGTGTTTGAGCCTTGGGCATGGCATTAATTTCCTTTTTCAATGGTTATTACAGTTACAATCACACTTTTTTGAAATGAGATCTTTAAGTAAACAATCACAGTTTTACTAAGCGAGATCTAAAATATTTAAGTAACAATCTCAGTTTTTCTGAAACGAGATATATTCTTTTACATACAATCTCAGTTTTTCGAAAATGAGATATATTCTTTAAGTTACAATCTCACTTTTTAGATTATTGAGATTAAAAAATCTTTTCATCTCAGTTTTTCGTATAACTGAGATTAAAACTATAATCCATAACATTTTTATTACACTTTTACAAAAAGTGAGATCTTCTTAGTTTTTGGACCGTGACCTTTATATCATTTTGTAGTAGTGTAAGGTATAACATTGAATGCTTAATTGGTCGATAGGGGTTTGCCTAGAGGTCCGGATGAAAGTAGGGTACCCTATACCCTCGTGATTCGTTTCATGGAGCCTTCTAAATTCCTTTGGCATTCGTTCTATAAGATTCTTGTTTAGAACCTAACGGTTACGTTGGTGTGTCGTAGAGTCGTGTGGGTTCGGTACGTGATGAAGGACGCCGTGATGGACTTAGAGGAACGACGTGAGCGTGTGTAGTAGTCAATGTAAATTGTGATATGTTTACAAAGTTTGTATTGCTTTGTATGATGATGATTGAAAGAATGTGAATTAGGGGATGTTGCTTGCTCGTATAAGGATTGACAATGCATGTGTGAGTTGAGAATTCGAATAGATGGTCCCGCAACGCAAGGTGTGGTAATGCAGAGACTCTAGAGTGCTCGCAATGCAAGGTGTGGTAATGCGGATACCCAAGTGGAGAGAATTCACTGTAACGCAATGTGTGGTAATACAGTTGAATGTCTTGCATGGTGAATGGAATTATAATTGACTTTAGAAGTTCATGTTGTTGTTTGGACTGTTTGTTGCTTATTGTGATTGTTGAAAAAGGGAATAAACGGTTGATTCTATCAAGGTCTATTAAAGAAAGAAATGTGAGTTTTGAAAAGAGGATCCGGTATTCTTGAGCGAATCAACGGAGCTTGACCTGTAATGGTCTTGAGTTTTCTTTAAATTATTTTGGAAATCAAAAAGGAAAGTTTTATGAAAAGAAGCTTGATGCCAAATGGTATGAAATGAGGAAGTAAATTGTGACATTCATTCGAGGAGTCATTAAATGGTTGAGAAATTATCGTAGGTTGTTTAGATTGATTTGAGTTTAAATGCTGGTTCTAGTTGATGTATGAATGGTTAGGGTTACCTTCAAGACGTCCAGAATCCCGCCATCTTAGTCCGTCAGTTATTGTGGTAACCCTTTGTATCTCATTTTCGCTTGTTGAAATCCCATTCACTCTTGGTGCATGCTTCATCGCATTTTCATATAACATGAGTATAGATTTCTCTACTGGGCTAGTGTAGCTCAACCTGTTATTTTCAGGAACAAAGCAAGGAAGTTGGCATGACGTGCATGTTGTGCTTGTTGATTATGTCTTTTGAAGGTATAAAAGAGGCGATCATCTGCATCTGATTTGAAAGAAGTATTTGGAAGAATGATTATTTTAACATGTAATTCTATTTTGGTATTTTGATAATTTGGGGCCTTGAGCCAGGATTGTAACTGTTGAATTTAACTTTGAGAACATGGGAAGATACGTCATTTGGGTATTATCGGTACTTCAGTAATGATTTTATTTATTGAAAATGATTATTATTTATGTTGAAAATCGAGGGCATGACACTTTCAAATCCCTTTGAATTATTGTCAATCTTGAGTACTCTTGAAGGTACAAAAGCCCCTGAGTAACCCCTTCCATGATTTGAACTCATTTTTCCAAATCTAAAAGTGATCCCCTCATTGGATCTATGCAAAAAAGATTTGGATAGTTAAAACTTAGGTGACACCTCATGTTAAAACCACACTCAATTATGGTTCACGATTGTTTTAGAGGCATTAAAGATTGCTAACCATAGACAAAATGATCCAGGCTTTTGTTCGGCATGTATTCTTAGATCTAACATTTGTTCTTCTTTTTCGCTGCAACATGCTGCAGTTTAGCAGTAAGCATGACCTCATTCTTGAACTCTTCAAATCCTTGTGTAGAAGTGCTTGAGAGTCTCTTTTTTGCTATTTCTTGTCCATTACGTAGTATACCCTGAAGGCAAAACAGCCGCTTATTTAGTTTTGTTTTCTCAATTTATTCGAAGACGAATAATTTTACCTTGTAAACAGGTCCATATCCAACCCTCTCCGATCTTATTTTCAAATCAAAAATTATTGGTAGCTTCTTCAAGGTCAGTGAGACTAAATACTAGCAAATTAGGAGCATTAAAATTTCTAGGAGATGCCATAGTAGTTCTGAATAAAGATTGCGATTCTTTTTTGTCGTCCATCCATCCTATAACCAATAAAAAGAACATGTGGAAAATCAAAGAAAGATGTTAAAAGGGTGAAGGAAAATGATTTAGGAAAAAAATTTCACTACTAGAAGGAACTTACCTTTGTTTCTGCGGCGTGCTCTCTTACGCAGATACCACGTCGCAGAAACTAGGACAAGGGTTACTGTGGTTGTGGTTGGAAGCAAGATTACTAGCAATAGGTGTCTCTTGTTTCTAGGATCATTCCCATCTTCTTGTTCTATAAAATTGTACATTAGAGAGAAATGTGAGGAGACAATATAGTAGTAGACAAGAGAAACAGAACACTCCTATCACTTCCAATGTGAAAAAAAAAAAAAAAACCATATATTGGCCAAATTAGTTTCAATAATACTTAATAGGCGTTAGGGAATAGTTCTAGTTTTTTTTTGTTTCATCTGTGTTTTGATAACTCAAGGTGTCCGGCAGTGGCAGATGCACACCCGAAGATGAACACCTATCTCTAGGGTGTAGTTATGAATAAGAAGTAGAATAATAGTACTTTCATCAATTCAGCGTCAAATTGCGAACAAAATTCAGCTATGTGTCAAGTTAGACTTTAATTAGTGTTTAATTTGTTAGCAGTGACCTGCTTCTGCTGTTTTGTTTTGTTTTGCTTTCTGCCATTTCTTTATTGTAATGCAGGGTGTCCCGGGCCAGGTTGCGTAGAACTCGGACAAATTCCTACGTACAACCCCTCCCACAGTCGATTCACACACTTACGCATGAGGTGAGGTGATCCCAACAGTTGCTAGCAAGGGGGAATGGAGATGCTGTGTGAGTTCGGCATTGTTATTCTTGTTGGCTAGGGGTGGTGGCTAGCTCCTTGTGGGTGCTTCCTAGGCTTATTTACGGATTCAACCGTCACTAATAAACATGTAAGTTAGTCACAGAGATGGTTGATGCTATATCTGTTAGTAAATTCTTCCTACAGTGCAGTATGATAAATCGAACAAAACAAAAATTGAGCCTTAAGCCCCAATCAACGGATTGGGATCCTGTACATTTTCCCCGGACCATCCAAAGCCGAAATGGACGCGCGCGATTCACCTTTGTAAAAACTTATTCATGGAGCTCTGTGAATAAGTTTTTCTCAATATCGATGTCTATTCAATTCTATAGAGTAGTCTATCACTCATTTAAACAGATTCAGACTTTTTCATAATTTTGTGAGCTGTTAAAGATGGAGGGGGTCCAAACCCACAGCCCACTTGAGGGGAGCCCAATTATGATGAGTTTGGTTCAAATTCCTAATTGCTTGCCCGGTTTTCGATGCATACAATCATTGTGATTACTATACCTGGTCAAAGAATAATGACAAAAATTTCCAGAGTAACAACATTGCAGATGGCTAGCTCATGTGTCGTTCTTGAAACTTTGATGAACTATATGTAGCAGCTCGAGCACTGAAATTTTCTCTTATTTTCTTTAGGCATGGTGTTTATTATGCAACCTGCTTGTGAGGAAATGAACTTAAAAGGAGCAATGCTTATGCCAGAGCAAAATCTTATTCACCCACTAGAAAATTTAAGCAACACGAGTTCTATTTCTGACAATATACACAGGGAAAGAGGAGTAACCATATTTATTCAAATTTCACAAAAATGTCCCAGCAAAAGTAAAATCTTAACGGAAAAAATGAACTGTTACTTGGGCTATTCTAGTCATGAGAAAATGGAGAAGAATAAACATTCATCGAGCTACTATTTGGGTAAAGGATACATCACCAACTGACCAAATTTCTTGTTGAGATGTAGACTCTTGAACTTGAACTTCATCTTCATCTTCATCTCTTCTTGTAGAAAAAGCAGGTTTTTTGGGGGTGTGCAAGGCGGCAGTTTCATTTTTCAGCGTCGACGAGAGTTCCAACATGGAAGGTCTATTAGCTGGATTTTCTTGGACACATAGCAAAGCTATTTGCATGCATTTCACTAATTTACAGGATGAATTTGTATCGTCGAGCGATGGATCCATGAACTCCATGCCTTTCCCACACTTCCACAAATCATATGCCTGAAGAATTTCGATGCAGTGCATCTTTAGATCAAGTTCACCGGAAGGAAATAAATTCGCAATATTCATGTCACAATTTTCAAAATTACTTACATAGTCTAGGAGGTTTAAGTCTTCATGAAGGCCATGTGAACAATTATTCCGCTTTCCGCTAATGATTTGTAAAAGAAGAACTCCGAAGCTATAAACATCTGATTTAGTAGAGTATATGCCACGTTTTACATATTCAGGAGGTACATAACCACTGGAATATTGCATAAGTGAACAAAAATAGATAATTAGATGAATACTATTTGAAACTATAATACATTAGGTAGTGTGTATTGTAAGAAATATGCCACTTACTATGTTCCAACAATCCGGTCAGTGTTACCTTCGAATTCATCTTTCTGGAAAATTCTAGCCATGCCAAAGTCCGCGATCTTCGGCTTCATCTCATTGTCTAACAAAATGTTGCTCGCTTTCAAATCCCTATGAATTATTGTCAATCTTGAGTACTCTTGGAGGTACAAGAGCCCCTGAGTAATTCCTTCGATGATTTGAACTCGTTTTCCCCAATCTAAAAGTGATCCCCTCATTGGATCTACGTGAAAGAGATTTGAATAGTTAAAACATAGGCGACACCTCATGTCAAAACCACACTCAATTATTGTTCACCATTATTTTAGAAGCATTAAAGATTGCTAACCATAGAGATAATGATCTAGGCTTTTGTTCGGCATGTATTCGTAGATCAACATCTGTTCTTCTTTTTCGGTGCAAAATCCAAGAACTCTTACAAGATTTACATGCTGCAGTTTAGCAGTAAGCATGACCTCATTCTTGAACTCTTCAAATCCTTGTGTAGAAGTCCTTGAGAGTCTCTTTACTGCTATTTCTTGTCCATTACGTAATATACCCTACAGGCAAAACAAACACCGCTTATTTAGTTTTGTTTTCTTGATTTATTCGAAGAATAATAATTTTACCTTGTAAACAGGTCCGTATCCACCCTCTCCGAGCTTATTTTCAAATGCAAAGTTATTGGTAGCTTCTACAAGGTCAGTGAGACTAAATACTAGCAAATTAGGAGCATTTGCACTTCCAGGAGATGCCATAGTAGTTCTGAATAAAGATTGCAATTCTTTTTCGTCGTCAATCAATCCTATAACCAATAAAAAAAACATGTGGAAAATCGAAGAAAGACGTTAAAAGGGTCAAGGGAAATGATTTAGGAACAAAATTTTCACAACTGGAAAGAACTTACCTTTGTTTTTGCTTGCTCTCTTACGTAGATACCACGTCGCATAAACTAGTAGAAGGGTAAATGTGGCTGCAGTTGGGAGCAAGATTACTAGCAACAGGTGTCTCTTGTTTCTAGGATCATTCTCATCTTTTTGTGCTATGAAATTGTACATTAGAGAGAAATGTGAGGAGACAATATAGCAGTAGACAAGAGAAACAGAACACTCCTATCCCTTCCAATGTGAAAAAAAAAAATCATATATTGCCCAAATTAGTTTCAACAATACTTAATTGGCATTAGGGAATAGTTCTAGTTTTTTTTGTTTCTTTCTGTGTTTTGATAACTCAGGGTGTCCGGCAATGGCAGATGCACACCCGGGGATGAACACCTATATCTAGGGTGTAGTTATGATTAAGAAGTAGAATAATAGTAGTTCGTCAATTCAGCTTCAAATTGCGAACAAAATTCAGCTCTGCATCACGTTAGACTTTAAGTGTTTAATTTGTTAACAGTGACCTGCTTCTACTGTTTTGTTTTGCTTTGCTTTCTGCCATTTCTTTATTGTAATGCAAGGTGTCCCGAGCCAGCTTGCACACAACTCGGACTAATTCTTACTACAACCCCTCCCATAGTCATTTCATACACTTACGCATGAGGTGAGGTGATCCCAACAGCTGCTAGCAAGGGGGAATGGAGATGCTGTGTGAGTTTGGAATTGTAATTCTTGTTGGCTAAGGGTGGTGGCTAGCTCCTCGTTGGTGCTTCCTAGGCTTATTTACGGATTCAACCGTCACTAATAAACATGCAAGTTAATCACAGAGATGGTTGATGCCAAATCTGTTAGTAAATTCTTCCTTCATTGCAGTATGATAAATCAAACAAAACAAAAATCGAGCTTTAAGCCCTAATCAACGGACTCGGATCCTATACATTTTCCTCGGACCATCCAATGCCAAAACGGATGCGCGCGATTCACCTTTGTAAAAACTTATTCATGGAGCTCCGTGAATAAGTTTTTCTCAATATCGATGTCTATTAAATTCTCTAGAGTAGTCTATCACTCATTTAAACAGATTTAGACTTCCGGTCTTTGTAGTCAATAACGACTCCTTCAAAACTTCAATTTGCTTTCATTTGAAGTCAAAGTCCTCTAAAATCTACCCAAATTCAAATTTGAGATTTTCAAAATTTTATTTTTTTTAGCTTTTCAAAATTTGTAAAATCACAAAATCTGTTATCTAACAATTTAAAATCACAAAATCTGCAAAAATAATTTCTCGCATACATGCCTTAGTCGCGGTAGGTGTGGTTTGGAAAATTTAGGTAGAATACCAAGAATTTTTGTTAGTCTTTTACTCATTTGACCCGTTAATTTTTCATAAATTGCCCCCAAGAACCTAATTAAATGTTACCTCCCCGTCCCACACCGAATGACAGTTTCATCATTTTAGACCTCTCAAAAAGTTAACTATGATTTTGTTAACTTACATGGAAACCTTTTATATATGATATTGATCTTATTCGATAGAACATAATTACTTCTCTCAAACGAACACTTCAATATTATAAAATACTGTAAATTAGTAAATATTATAAATTTTTGAGAGATATGAATGCCAAAATCATCGAGAAAGCAACTAAAGGGGTAAGCTGGTACGTACGAACACAGGTATAGTGGGTCGGCTTCTGATTTCATTGGATAAGCTGTTCACATGATTTAGAAAATATTTTTTTTAAATTTTTATTTGCCATTTGGGGCTGTGCCGTTGCTAATAGGATTTTTGGTTTTTTGTAATGGTATTTACCTGTCGCAAATAGTATTGCCACAGTAAAACCCGTTGCGAAAAGTATTTGCCACCCCACCATCTGTCACCGCTCATTCCCGTCACGATCCCGTTGCTAAAGGGCTTTAGCGACGGTAAGTCACTATTTGCGACGGTATTTTACCGTCCAAGAAGTATTATTTCTTGTAGTGTTCTTTCGGAGAAAAATCACCCCCACCCCCCAAAAATAATAATAATAATAATAATAATAATAATAATAATAATAATAATAATAATAATAATACTCCCTCCATCCATTTTTAAGTGTTCCGCTTCGTAACTCCAACTTATTAAGAAAACATCATCATTACACCTTTCACATCAACTTTTACCTCCACTTTCCCTACTTACCCTCTATGGAGACATTATCATTACAGTTTTACTCACTAACTTTTCAAAATAGAATCTACTTTTAGGGGCAAAATGAAAAATGTACCAACTTTTACCTACTAACTTTACAAAATGGACACTTATTAAGGGACAACCCAAAATGGAATACTGAACTTTAAAAAGGGGACGGATGGAGTAATAATACGGTCGACCAGCTCGGTCCAAAAGCTATAATGTCAAAAAAGCATGTTAAAATTTATTATCTTTGCTTATTTCTTTTGTAAACGAATTGAAATTGGCCATCTACTATTTTGTTTTACCAATTGGCCAATAAAAAAGTAAAAAGGACTTACGCATGAGGTGAGGTGATGATCCCAACAGCTAAGGGCGGAACTATATATTAGAAGACCCGGGCTGTAGCCCAGGTGAAGGCAGGTGGAGTGAAAAAAATTATTATTTGTAAAAATTTAGCCCAATAAATTTTAGCCCACCTCATTTATAGGTAAACTTGTTAAAAATATCGACTCAGATGAGATAATAAATGATTTATATTCTCCAAAACAACGCACGACACAATTTCAATAGGATACAACTTCAATAGTATATGTTTTTTGTACTTTTCTTTTGTTTGTTGTTGAACATTTACATATTTATGTGCAAATTTGCTGGATATTAATTATTAATCATTTTTTTGGTTTATATATTAGTTAATTAAATTTTTTGTCAGCCCAGGGTGTTTTGAATTCCTAGTTCTGCCCTCGCCAACAGCTGCTAGCAAGGGGGAAAGGAGGTGCTTTGTGAGTTTGGCATTGTAATTCTTGTTGGCTAGGGGTGGTGGCTATTGGCTAGCTCCTCGTGGGTGCTTCCCAGGCTTATTTACGGATTAAACCGTCACTAATAAACATTCATAGGGCAAGTTAATCACAGAGATGGTTGATGCCATATCTGTAGGTAAATTCTTCCCTTATTGCAGTATGATAAACAAAGCAAAACAAAAATCGAGACTTAAGCCCCAATCAATTGGGGTCGGCTACATGACATTGCTTTAAAGTTTTACCTGCCGCCTTAGAAAGCATCCAATTGTAATCATTGGCGACATGCCATACATAGTAACCCAGAAGCCCTTTCTCCCTCGCATACGAAACCTTAGTTCTGATAGCCTCCACATCATCATAACCGATCCAAGCTGAACCATTAATGCAGTAATTCGTGACATAAGTGGAGTTATACACTACTTTTTCTCCATCACATAGCATATATGACTTGATGAACTTGTAGAACATGTAACCAACAGGCGAAACGGCTGGACCTATTGCAGGCGATCCGATCTCATTGACCCTGGGGTCCAAAAGTGTCCAGGCGTACCCATGGTATGGTAACCCCAAAACCATCTTTTTAGCAGGTAATCCTCTACTTATCCATTCCTTAATTCCATAATCCGTACTTGCATTGCTCGATGGGTCATACAACGCAGAATGAGCGCCTGTGAAGTTTTCCATGGTGGGTAAGTGATAGTAGAATGATACGATGAGTACCCAATCAAAGTTCCTTCGAATCGACTCCATCGGAAAACTTGTGGTGTTTTTTGAAGGCAAATAATGACCGGCCAGTGTCAAAACAAGCGGTGATCGGGTGGAATTCTTCGATTCCCTATTTATCGCAGTTCTCCATTCGTCAAAGAGAATTCCCATTGCTTCCATCTTGGTGGTGCTTGTGTCCGGTTTGACACAACAAAGATCCAGGCCGTGAAACCCATAAAGCCTGGCTCTATGTATTGATGATTCGATGAAAGAAGTTCTGTGAGAGGGTTTGGTAGCCATTGAAAAGAAGGTCGAGAAGTTTGAATCTCCTGTCCAGATGGACAGTAGTGTTGTGATTGATGGGTTTTTTTGCCGAACGACGTCGGTGAAGGTGAACATGTATGGCTCATCTAAGGGTGCGATCAAGAGCTCATAAGTTGAATTGTTGATATTTGCAAAAGCATATGTTAAGTGAGTGAACAGAGTTGAGTCGATATCGGGGACCGGGAATTGGCTGACGGAATACCAGTAACCTGCTTTGATCCAGGTCTGGGCCTCTGAAGAACTTGTTAATGAAGGAAGAAAGAGGAGGAGGGAAACGATGGTGAACAACATTTTTTAGATGGCTAGAGCCTGAAGAGCTCCTGTTCTTGAACCTTAAACTATATGTAGCTGCATCCTGAGGACTTAAAGTACATTTTCTTTTACATGCGACGTCATGCTACAGACACTCTTCTCTCACAAGCAGTGGAACACATAGATGTGGAGCCGGTAAAAAAGAAAAAATGAGTATGTCAAAGGCTGCTATCTCCACAAAGTCAAAGTCCTATACGTATTTACTATTTTCATTTAGAAAATCGCATTAATGTAATAAAATCTTATTGTTGGAGAATATTTCATATTTAATGCACCTTAACTTGTGCCCGGGGGCACTTGTTAGCAGAACCGAAAAGTAGGAGTATTGGAAACCTTACGGAACATGCACGATGGCGATGGAGCGAGTGTTGACTGATGGATGGAGATATGGCTCCACTCCTCTTTTACTTCAGCATTCCTCTCCCACCCACTTGTGTAGATATCTACTAGCATTGACATTGTGTTTCAACCACCTGGAGTAAAGGCTTGGTCTGGCATGGAGGATGAACAAGAGTTCCATTTTAGCCCATAAGTGCAAACCTCTGGCGGTATATTCTGTAGGGTTAACCAATGTAAACAGAGAGAGGGAGGGTAGTGAGTCGGCAGAGAACTCCACTTGTAAAGCTTTAGTCGACTGGTTTCTAGTGAGATTGCTCCTATCCTTACGTGGATGTACTCGATTTTGGAAAATCACGTTACAAAACTTTGTGTTTGTTTTGTGTGTCTAGTGTGTTCAGTTTTGGACCTTGGGTTGTGCTTGACCGATTCCTAGTCCTAAAATAATGGGTTGCCCCAAGCGTAGGGCGGAGACCGATATAGCACAATATCCGGTAAGACCGGAGTCGAATCCACTAAGGACGGTGAAGTGTGTGCTGTGGAAACTCGGGTTGTAGAATTTGAAACGGCTCTTAGGTAGCCACCCCTTGTTGGTTTGATTTAGAGATTAACTAAAAACTAGAAATTGATTGAACTTTTAAAATAATTAAAGGAGGTACGGTCGTAGGGTTCATAGCACTCGTAACCAGTCCGGATTAGCCTGTTCCATTCAATGTTCTTAAAAACTCTTAACTTTAGTTTAGAAAAGATACCCCGAAAGATGCGAACCTTTATGGTCGCCGTATACCCATGCGCAGCGAAAAACGAGTTTTGTTCCCCCATTCCCCCGTTCACATGGGCTCCGGCGATGCCCCGGGTTCGTCCAACGAATGTTCTAATTAACCTAAAATTACTTTTTCCATTATTTAAAAGCAGGAGCAGTACCCGAACTGATCACGGTGTGCTAATCACCCCGCGACCCTACCTAAACGACTACTCACTCATTATTGAAAGAGAAACAAGAGAAATCCTAACTTGCATCATGCTTCTATTGCTTGGAAAGGGAAATAAATAGAAAAACCAATTACTTGAAAGCCAATAAACAACTTTAATGAAGAACAAATATTAAAACGAGTACCGGAATGTGAAGATCTGAACAGAACTTGAAAGCTTGAAAGGAAAATAACTCTGGAAAGAAAGAACGGAAAAAGAAAGCTGCTACGTAAAAGTGCCAACCCTAAAAACGGAGTCTTGAGGGGTATTTAAACAAACCCCAAGTATAAGGAAATAAAATAGAAAAGGAAATAAAAAATGACGAAACAGTTATTCCCGCTAAAGCCCTCGGTATCGATACTGGAGAGAGGAGTATCGATACCCAACTCTCTGTTGAACCACGAATCCGTTTAAGACCAAATTGTATCGATACTGGAATTGGTGGTATCGATACCGACCATTGCTAATGCCTTCGTAGCCCTTCCTCTTTTCTTTTGTCTCCCGAAACAAGTATCAGTGGGACCAATTCCTATTCTTGGGCCCACTCACACAAAGTCCTTGTCAGCTTCCTATCCAAGTAAATTACTAGTAAATATATGCCTTGACCAAATTTTCAACCCAATTAGTACGTGGACCACGGTCAAAAATATGTTGTGGGCAAAATTGGTGCTTCTCTTCTTGACCTCTAATTATCCATCGGCATCAAGAGTCCTCCACTTTGACACCCCGGCAACGTACGAACCGGCCTCGAGACCAAAAACACTAAAACAAAGGAAAGCGCGCATCAAGAGTCCTCCAACCTTGGTGCTAAATCTGCCTTATTACCTGCGAAAATGACAAAAACACTAAAACAAAGGAAAGCGCGCATCAAGTGGAAAATGGAATAAAACGCGCCTCTAACGCGCTAATTTGCCCTACTTAGGCACTTATATCTATGATATCACGCGCCTATCAGGTTGACACAAGAACGAGCAGGAGTGCAAGTACAAACACAGTTACACAAATGTGAAAGTGCCTATAAAAATAATATTACAAGCTATTAAATTTGCGAGAATGAGAATTGAGGTTGAAACTACGTACTGATTGTGATGATATTTAAGAACGAAGCGAAAAAGCCTACCCAAGAAAATTTCAAAAGATTGAGACTCTCTCTCTCTCATACGTCACAACTTGGCAGGCAAGGATTTTGATGTATAACCAATTTGGTTGCGACAATAAAGTCTCAATACGTGGCCGTTTTGATAAATTCCAGTCTTTGTAGTCAATAACGACTCATTACAAACTTCCATTTGCGGCCTGATAGGCGTGAGATATCATAGATATGAGTGCCTAAGTAGGGCAAATTAGCGCGTTAGAGGCGCGTTTTATTCCATTATCCACTTGATGTCGTGCTTTCCTTTGTTTTGTGTTCTTATTATTTTCGTAGGTAATAAGACGGATTTTACGCCAAGATTGGATTGCGAGGCCTTGAGGTCATTTTGGACGTCGACATGGGAGGTCAAAGTGGAAGCATGAAGCATCGGGTGACGTCGGGTGGCCAATTCCATGCAAGGCTCGGCGGGCACGTTTAGACATCTTCGGTATCGATACTAAGATCTCTAGTATCGATACAATTCAGTGCAAAGCGAACAAGAAGTTGATCAGAGAGATGGGTATCGATACTACCATTATCAGTATCGATACCGAGAGGATTAGCGGAGTTAATTTGTTTCGTCATTTTTATTTCCTTTTTTATTTTATTTCCTTTTTAATTGGGGTTTGTATTAATACCCCTCTAAACTCCGTTTTTAGGGTTTGTACTTTTACGTAGCAGTTTTCTTTTTCCGTTCTTTCTTTTCCAGAGCTATTTCCTTTGAAGTTTTCAAGTTTTGTTCAAGAACACATCTTCCGGTAATTCGTTTCAGTTTTCGTTCTTAATTAAAGTTGTTTATTGGTATTCAATTGGTTGATATTTTTCGTTTATCTCTCTTTTCCCGTAATTGAAGCATGATGCAAGTTAAAATCTCTTTTATTTTTCTTTCAATAATGAGTGAGTAGTTTTATAGGTAGGGTCGCGGGGTGATTAGCACGCCGTGATCAGTTCGGGTACTGCTCCTGCTTTTTAATAATGAAAAAGTAATTTTGGGTTAATAAGAACATTCGTTAGACGAACCCGGGGCATCGCCGGAGCCCATGTGAACGGGGGAATGGGGGAACAAAACTCGTTCTTCGCTGTGCATGGGTATACGGCGACCATAAAGGTTCGCATCTTTCGGGGTATCTTTTCTAAACTAAAGTTAAAAGTTTTTAAGAACATTGAATGGATCAGGCTAATCCGGGCTGGTTACTAGTGCTATGAACCCTACGACTGTACCTCCTTTTAATTATCTGAATAGTATAATCAAATTCTTTGTTTTAGTTAATCTCTCAATCAAACCAACAAGGGGTGGCTACCTAAGAGCCGTTTTAAATTCTACAACCCGAGGTTCCACAGCACACACTTCACCGTCCTTAGTGGATTCGACTCCGGTCTTACCGGATATTGTGCTATATCGGTCTCCGCCCTACGCTTGGGGCAACCCATAATTTTAGGACTAGGAAATCGTCAAGCATTTTTGGCGCCGTTGCCGGGGAGGAAGAGTATTTTGGTGGTGAGTCTTTCGATATCGGTGGCCTCTTTGTTAATTTAGTAATCGAGCCACCAATGGCAGATCCACCGATGTCGATGCGTGCGCACATGCATCCTGAGAGGACCACTTCTCTCGGTCCAATAGTTTTACCAACCGAGACGGTGGAGGCACGTAATGCTTTCACCATTAAGCCTGGTACGCATAATGCCCTTCCCCTATTTTATGGGAAGGAGAATGAGGATCCGTATGAGCACGTTCGTTATTTCGAGCGGTTGGTGTGCACCCTTGCCACCACTGCTCAGTGGGAGAATGCTTGCCTTAAGCTCTTCCCACCCTCGCTTAGGGATAATGCGGATAAGTGGCTGCGAATGCAGAAAGCCCAATCTCTCACGACGTGGGCAGCTGTCTGAGATCTATTTTACAAGAAATATTTCTCGGAAAGTAAATCGAAGTACTTGACTCGCCAAATCCAGTCATATAAGCAGAAAGAGGGCGAGTCATTTTTAAGGTGCTAGGAGCGGTTTAAGGACTTGTTGTTGTCCTTACCGGATCATGGGTTCGCGAAACACCAGTTGGTGTCATTTTTCTATTTGGGCTTGAATGTTGCTACTGTCCAACAGATAGAATGCCTCTGTAAGGAGAAGGACTTCTTGGACAAGTCCCCGGATGAAGCATGGGATTTTATCGATGAGTTGGCCGAGAAACACCGGAGTTGGGAACCTTCCGATCTCGGTGATAGGGCCATGGCTGCACAGGGACCCAGTGGGTCCGGCATATTTCCTTCGAGTGTGAGAGAGCACAATGTCCAGTCTCAACTGGACAAGATGGCTAAACAATTAGAGGACTTGAGTTTTAAACGAGTCCATCAGGTGAATGAGATGAGAGTCGAGGAGGTGTGTGCGTTATGTGAGTGTCCGGGGCATCTTGTTACCGCTTGCCCCGCTTTTCCTATAGTGAAAGAAGCCTACCAAA
Organism: Rhododendron griersonianum; assembly: GCA_018127125.1. NCBI lineage: Eukaryota > Viridiplantae > Streptophyta > Magnoliopsida > Ericales > Ericaceae > Rhododendron > Rhododendron griersonianum. The sequence continues at coordinate 5,557,703 of CM030788.1, read as the reverse complement.
GCAATCAGGCCTACCAGAGCAATCAGGCTGAGGTGAACGCGATTAATCAACGTTGGGACCCGTATTCTAATACCTACAATCCAGGGTGGGCCCAAAACCCACTTCTGGGTTGGAGGGATCAAAAAGCCCCAGTGCATACCCAGGCACCACCTCAGCAGTCAGTCCAGCAGTTTCGGCCTCCTCAAGGCCAAATGACCCAGTTCCATTACCCACCTCAGCAGCAGCAGGGGTTCGGTCCTTCATCTTTTGGACCACCTCCTGGCATTAACCATCCCCCGCGGGATAAGCAGACTGATGAGATGATGAAGGCTCTCATGCAGTCTCAAATTAGTTTTGCTGAGCAGACCAAGCAGGCAATTGGTGACATTAGGACCCAATTGACCCAGTTGACGGCGGCGGTTGGACAAGTCCAACAGGAGAAGGGAAGGTTTCCTTCTCAACCTCAAGTCAAAGCCGTTGGTAATCATTTTGTAGGCAATCCTTCTGGCCCAAGTAATTTGAACCCCAGGCTGGAAGAGGCTAATGCGATCACCACTCTCAGAAGTGGGAAGGTGATCGACAAGGATATTCCTCCGAAGCAGAAATCGGTCCCACCCCCGGTGCCGGTAGCCGCACCAGCAGTCATCCCAGACTTGGGAAGTGTTCCTGAGGAAGAGAATGAGTCGGAGTCACCTGAAGTGGCGGTGCCTGCCCCTACAGCCCCCACGACTCCATCGCCACCTTCTGCTCCATATCCCAATCGCTTGGTGGCGAAACCTAAGGCCAATGTGAACTTCCAGATGCTTGAATTATTTAAGAAAGTTCAGTTTCCTATCTCTTTGATGGAAGCCATTGATGCCATTCCTCAGTTTGCGAAGGTTTTGAAGGATCTGTGCACTTCTAAACGAAGGACTAAGAGTCAGGACAAAGTGCTCCTGACGGAGCAAGTGAGCTCCATCCTCCAGGCTGATATTCCGATAAAGCGTAAGGACCCCGGTTGTCCCACCATCCCTATAGCAATTGCGGGCCAGAAATTTGATAAGGCTTTGTTGGATTTAGGGGCGAGTGTCAACTTGCTCCCTTATTCAGTGTACTTGAAGCTTGGCTTAGGCGATTTGAGAGCCACACCGGTTACGCTACAGTTGGCTGACCGGAGTGTGAGAATTCCAAAGGGGGTGGTGGAAGATGTTTTAATTCAAGTGGGCGAGTTTCTGTTTCCAGTTGATTTCATTGTACTGGATACTTGCCCAATACCGGAGGTCTTTGAAAAGACTCCTATCATTCTTGGCCGTCCTTTTCTAGCCACCTCCAGTGCTGTCATGAATTGCAAAACTGGACAAGTCCAATTATCGTTTGGGGACTTGAAAATGGAGGTGAAAGTGTTTAATGTGGATAGCCGAGTCAAGGATGATGAGGAAGTGTATGAGGTGAGTTTGATCGACACGCTGGTGCAGGAGCATGTCGATAATATTTTATATAAAGATCTTCTGGAGATAGCCAAGGAGGCGTCATTGTTAGATTCTCCAGAATTAGGGAGTTTGATGGAGGTGTTTACAATAGAGGATATGTGTGGCGCCGCTTGGGACCCAGTTCTTGAGCCGCTGGGCGCCCCATTGTATACAGCTCTCCCATCGTTGGTCCAACCGTATGACCCTGTTGCGGTGTTAGTTGATCCTGTGGAAGTATTGGTCGATCCTGGATGAAGTAGGTGAACCGGTAGAGGTGTTGGTCGATCCTGTTTATTCGGACGACCCTGTTGTGTAGCCGTTGTGGCTACGTTCTGACGGGTAGCTTTTGCGTACCACTCTCTTTATTGAGAAGTGGACTCGGCCCCTAGCAATAGGGGTACCCATCATTGACTTGGGTTTTATAGCTTCGCACGCCGCTATTAAAATAAAGTTCGTGTGCCCAGCTCCGGTTAGTAAGGGCAATTTTGTGTCAGTGACTTTGGATTTTAGTCAGTTCTGTTGTTCTTGGCACAATCTATTTATATTTGTCTATTATTTTTTAGTTCATTTTCTTGTCTTTTGTTTAGTTGTTTTTCTTCTCTCATTTCAAAAAAAAAAAAGTAGAAAATTGAAAATAAAATAAAATAGCATCATGGTCTTGTATAGCCACCCGTTCCTTGCTCCCGGCGAGGGATGGGGAGAAAAGTATGACACGTTAATCGCGTGAAGATTTGGTGGAGTATTTTAATTTCTTTTATTTTTATTTTTGGGAACCCGGATAACATAAGCCGGGCGGTACTAATGTCATTCGTGCTTTTCGGTAGTTGGTGCCAGGAAATTCCTCGAACATCGGCCGAGGTCATGGTGGTTGGCTGCCACCCGTAGGTCCATTTCTTCTCTCTTGTTCTTTCTTTTGCTGTGTCTCCATGCTCTGGGGACATAGCATGTTTCTAGTTGGGGGGAGGGTGTACCTTGTACATGTTTTTGTTGCGTTGCTAGGGTAGGGTAAATTTTTAAATTTTTGGGGATACGTTTGTTATGCTTGATTGTATGATTAGGCGAGCATGTTAGAATTAGCCGAGCTCTTATGCCTGTTTAACTTGGGTTCATGCATATATTTGGTTCCTTTGGGAACATGTTAGTGTTGTCGTTACGTTGAGTAAGTGTCCCCACGTGGTTAATTTTGCATCTTGAGAAACATTCCCATATTCTTTGTTTTTCATTTCTCGCATTTGCGTAAAATAATAGGCGTTTGTTTCATAATTGAATAGCTAAAATATTTTGCATGCATTTGTGAGAGTTGGTAACGTGCATAGGAGATGAGACAAGGCGTTTTTGCATGATTAGACCACATATGTGTCCCTTTGACCAATATTAAACCAGTCCGAGTCAGTTCCTGAGTCTAACCTAGGAAACCGGTGTGTGGGTTGGGGATTCTAGTTGGGGGGTCTAGTTTTGTGCATCATGAGTGTCTTGTTTGAAGCATCGTTGTCGTCGGAAGTGAAAGTGAAGAAGTCTTGATGGGTGTCATGTTTGGAACCAAACCCAACCTTCAAGCCATATAGCTAAGTCGAAAAAAAAAAAGGGGAAAAAGAAAGAAAAAGAAAAGAGTTAAAAAAGAAGAAGAAAAAAAAAGAGAAACAGAAAAAGCAGAATAAAAGGGGGTTGAGGCAAGTTGGGAGGAATCAGCACCCGCTGGCACATCAGAATAAGTGATTGTATGATCATGTTATAGAGCAGTCCTCGACTCTGTATCAGCCGCCTAAGTTCCGGACTTAGAGATCAGCGACGACTTTGCCGAGAGCAGTTCGGATTGATTTTGACCTTTCGTGATGCATGAAGCTAGGGTGGTGGTGTCATTTTATGTGATATTTTGAGTCATTAGTGTCGGTGGAATATTTTTATTTTCTGTTATTTCATGTGGGTCTATAATAACTTTCGTGATTGTTATTTTGTTTTATAGTTTGGATATGGTTTGGTTGGCACCAATGGGTGCATATCGGGTAGTTAAGGGGAAGGTGGCGGCCAGTCTGGGTAGTTTACCTTGCGTTACTATAGGCCGTCGCCTAATTTTGCAGTTTCCCTTTCGTTTGGAACCATGGTCATTATAAGCTTAATTAAGTCCTTAGTGGATCCTTTGCACGTATTTAACTCTCGTTCATGCATGCTTTATATTAATGTTGCTCATTTTGTGAAATCGTGATTGTATATATGTGCTTTTATTCTTTGTAAGCGTTGTCTTTGATTGGCCCGTGATGGCCTTTGTTTCGGTCTCACGTAGTTCGCCAAGCGCTTTTTATGGGATGTTTGAGAGTTCCAGTGAGTGAGTGTAGCATCTTTGCCTTCGTGGGGACATTTATTTCTGCATGTGTTTTGGCGCCAATTTTTGTTTATCTTTTGGCCAAAGCATGCATGTGTTTGAGTTGCAGGTGAATGAGGAGGTAAAAAATCTTTTGGCCCGCCTAATTGTTGTACAACATGCATAACCTTCGTATCCCCATTTTGTCTTGTAGTCTTTCGATCTTTTATTATTTTTCTGTTCGTTCGTTACTAGGGACTAGCAACGCTCAAGTTGGGGGGTGTGATAGGCGTGAGATATGATAGATATGAGTGCCTAAGTAGGGCAAATTAGCGCGTTACAGGCGCGTTTTATTCCATTATTCACTTGATGTCGTGCTTTCCTTTGTTTTGTGTTTTTATTATTTTCGTAGGTAATAAGGCGGATTTTACGCCAAGATTGGATTGCGAGGCCTTGAGGTCATTTTGGACGTCGACATGGGAGGTCAAAGTGGAAGCATGAAGCATCGGGTGACGTCGGGTGGCCAATTCCATGCAAGGCTCGGCGGGCACGTTTAGACGTCTTCGGTATCGATACTAAGATCTCTAGTATCGATACAATTCAGTGCAAAACGAACCAGAAGTTGATCAGAGAGATGGGTATCGATACTACCATTATCAGTATCGATACCGAGAGGATTAGCGGAGTTAATTTGTTTCGTCATTTTTATTTCCTTTTTAATTTTATTTCCTTTTTAATTGGGGTTTGTATTAATACCCCTCTAAACTCCGTTTTTAGTGTTCGCACTTTTACGTAGCAGTTTTCTTTTTCCGTTCTTTCTTTTCCAGAGCTATTTCCTTTGAAATTTTCAAGTTTTGTTCAAGAACACATCTTCCGGTAATTCGTTTCAGTTTTCGTTCTTAATTAAAGTTGTTTATTGGTATTCAATTGGTTGGTATTTTTCGTTTATCTCTCTTTTCCCGTAATTGAAGCATGATGCAAGTTAAAATCTCTTTTATTTTTCTTTCAATAATGAGTGAGTAGTTTTATAGGTAGGGTCGCGGGGTGATTAGCACGCCGTGATCAGTTCGGGTACTGCTCCTGCTTTTTAATAATGAAAAAGTAATTTTGGGTTAATAAGAACATTCGTTAGACGAACCCGGGGCATCGCCGGAGCCCATGTGAACGGGGGTATGGGGGAACAAAACTCGTTATTCGCTGCGCATGGGTATACGGCGACCATAAAGGTTCGCATCTTTCGGGGTATCTTTTCTAAACTAAAGTTAAAAGTTTTTTTAAGAACATTGAATGGAGCAGGCTAATCCGGGCTGGTTACGAGTGCTATGAACCCTATGACCGTACCTCCTTTTAATTATCTGAATAGTATAATCAAATTCTTTGTTTTAGTTAATCTCTCAATCAAACCAACAAGGGGTGGCTACCTAAGAGCCGTTTTAAATTCTACAACCCGAGGTTCCACAGCACACACTTCACCGTCCTTAGTGGATTCGACTCCGGTCTTACCGGATATTGTGCTATATCGGTCTCCGCCCTACGCTTGGGGCAACCCATAATTTTAGGACTAGAAAATCGTCAAGTACGGCCCTTGCTGAAGAATTACTCTTGACTGTGAAAAATTACTCTTGGCCGCGAAAAATTACTCTCAGGACAATTTTAGGCTGCTCTTGGGGCATGTCTCAATAGCTTCTCGCAGTCAAGCATTTGGGTGATTTGGGCGTGTTTACGATTGGGTCTGTAATCCCCATCCCTTGTATGGAATCGTTCGATGTATGTGGAGTCGCGTGTATCTAATGATTTTGGATACAGTTAGATCGAAATTATACTTGTGTAGATATCTACTAGCATTGACATTGTGTTTCAACCACCTGGAGTAAAGGCTTGGTCTGGCATGGAGGATGAACAAGAGTTCCATTTTAGCCCATAAGTGCAAACCTCTGGCGGTATATTCTGTAGGGTTAACCAATGTAAACAGAGAGAGGGAGGGTAGTGAGTCGGCAGAGAACTCCACTTGTAAAGCTTTAGTCGACTGGTTTCTAGTGAGATTGCTCCTATCCTTACGTGGATGTACTCGATTTTGGAAAATCACGTTACAAAACTTTGTGTTTGTTTTGTGTGTCTAGTGTGTTCAGTTTTGGACCTTGGGTTGACACAAGAACGAGCAGGAGTGCAAGTATAAACACAGTTACACAAATGTGAAAGTGTATAAAAATAATATTACAAGCTATTAAATTTGCGAGAATGAGAATTGAGGTTGAAACTACGTACTGATTGTGATGATATTTAAGAACGAAGCGAAAAAGCCTACCCAAGAAAATTTCAAAAGATTGAGACTCTCTCTCTCTCATACGTCACAACTTGGCAGGCAAGGATTTTGATGTATAACCAATTTGGTTGCGACAATAAAGTCTCAATACGTGGCCGTTTTGATAAATTCCAGTCTTTGTAGTCAATAACGACTCATTACAAACTTCCATTTGCGGCCCCGGCTGAAAAATTACTCTTGGCCGCGAAAAATTACTCTCAGGACAATTTTAGGCTGCTCTTGGGGCATGTCTCAATAGCTTCTCGCAGTCAAGCATTTGGGTGATTTGGGCGTGTTTACGATTGGGTCTGTAATCCCCATCCCTTGTATGGAATCGTTCGATGTATGTGGAGTCGCGTGTATCTAATGATTTTGGATACAGTTAGATCGAAATTGTATTTTAAAATTGTGTTTCTGACAATACTAAACTTCTTATGGTACGCAAAATAAAAAGCACAGCAAACTAGTCATAAACTGCTAAATATCTTTGTCAACTTCCTCTCTTCTGAAGCAACTCCAAAGGGTGCTGTCAAATTGCCGTGGCATCTCAAACGGTAAAAAAATAAAAGACAGCCAAGCCCCTCAAACCTCTCATTTACAAGTAAAGTCAAAATTTGTCAAATAGTAGGTCGATTTGGAGAAATTTCTCAGTGCCTAGCAGGCACCACATAGTGTCAGAGCAGTGCATCTAAGTCGTCCATTTCGGTTTTGGACAGCTCGGATTTGGAGAGAGAAAAAGAAGAGAGAGTGGTTGGGTGAGTGGAGAGAGAGTTTTAATCTGGGCCGTCCAACACAATTTTGACCATAAAAATCACTCATTTTACAGCTATACCTAGATGGTCTGCTCGGACACCACGCGAGCGTACCCATCCGGCACCCAAAAATTGTCGTGGATTTGGCATCCCTTGCTTAATGTCCGACAGCCAAGGTCAAATCCGGTTTTTTCTTAAGAGAAAAGGGACCATTTCAGACCTAACTTTCCACTCCAAAATTTGAAGTTAAGATTAGTGAGGTAGAATTTGCAGATGCCAAATTTGAAAATGTCAAATTGTCACGTGAGTCTTAAAAAAAAAATTAATTTGTCTTTTTAAAATCTAAACCTATACTTTTTTTCGGTCAAGCGGAAAATCAAATCTAAACCTATACTGATATACGAATATGTGAACTAAATTAAACCGACTGAACAAGCATCACCCCATCGTCGTCCAGTCATCACCAAACTGTCACGTGGTGGTATTTTAAGAGCACTTAGTAATCACTCCTTAGGATGCAGCTAGATTTACCACTTAAGGATGAAAAGTCTCCTTTTTTGACTTGGTGTACTTGTTTGTAACTTTGCATAATTGACTTGGTAAGGTTTTAGAGTTTCAGAAAGTCTACAGCCACCGCACGTTGTGAATGGGCCCGCACGGATGATCTGAGCCGTTCAATAGTTTTTTTAAAAGAAAAACGAGTGGGCATCTCTAAACATCAGCTTGATCCAATATGTATAGGTGCTCGGATCAAGCTTCTCATCTTTCTGTATACTAGAAAATCATTCTTTCCATTTTTCCCAATTTTCCAAAGATGAGAAGCTTGATACGAGCACGTACACATATCGGATCGAGCTAATGTTCCACGTAACCCACTCTGTTTTTTTTCTAAAATTATTGAACGGCTCGGATCATCCATGCGGGGCCCAGAGTGGGCCCCACACAGCGTGCGGTGGCCGGCCACCGCATTTTTGGTGCGGTTGCTGTAGCGCTGCTCTTTAGAGTTTATCCTGAAATTTATGTTTGGACTTGGTCCACCGTTGCCCTATATTTTTCAAAATAAAGTGGCTTAGAAACAATTCAATGGAAAACGGCTTTTCTGCGGTCCAAAAGCGGACTATAGAGAACAATTTGCATGATCCAAGTTGATCAAAAGTGTTTTCAATGAACCAGATAACATATTTACTGAATGTATCCTACAAATTTGTTGTATCATTGACTGTTGAGATGAACTGTCAAAATTGAACGGAAGAGACTTCTTTGCAACGTGTCCTTTTTTCATACCACAAAACCAAAACTGTGAGTTTTCTTCTGCATTCATCAATGTTTACAGGTTAAAGCACCTCTCCATACCTATAACTATCGTTGTACCCGTTCGATGCACGGGACAAAAAAATTACATTGATATTTTCTTTTCTGTTCCCGTGTATCAAACGGGTAACCCTCTAGTTGATAGAAACTATAGTTCAAGAAAAAAAATGTAAATTTTTTTGTCTCATGCATCGAACGGGTACAACGCTAGTGGATAGAAAAATATGATTAAAAAAATATAGAATAAGAATTGAAGTATCATATTAGGAATTTAGGAGCCTCGTGATGTTCAAATTAATATGCAATTATAAAATATATAAGGTGAATAAAGCAAATTGAAAAAGTATTGTATTTTATTTTTTGTAAAATGAAAACTGTAACTTCTCCTACAATCTCTCCCTCTCTCGCACACAATTATAAAATATATAAGATAAATAAAGCAAATTGAAAAAGTATTTGTTTTTTATTTTGTATAAAATGAAAATTTAACTTCTAAAATCTCTCCCTCTCTCACAGACACATGGTTCTCTCTCTCTCTCTCTCTCTCTCTCTCTCTCTCTCTCTCTCTCCCAATTTTAAAAATTAAGAGAAATGAAAAATCTAGCTAAGAAATTAGGATTGAGAGTTTGGAGGAATGAGAGGCCAACACACATTCCTATAATACTAGCGTTTGTACTAGGGGTGAGTAAGGTTCAGATTGATTTGATTTTATAGTAAATCAAGAACCAAACCATTTCTTATGGATTACGAATTTGGGGAACCCCACCAACCCACCAAAGGCATAAAACCAAATCAATCTAAACCATTAAAATACGGTTCGGTTTCGGTTTTAAACCACGGTTTGTTTAAACTAAGCTATTATCTTAAAAAAATATTTAAAATTACGAAGATAAATGAAAAGAAAACTTATATTAAACCAATTCCATTCAAATTAACACACTAAAATCAACCAACCAATTAAGAGTAGAATACCGACAATTGTCTCAAGTCTTAAACTAAGAAAATAAAATGAAATTGGTTTTCCTGTATAGAAATTTAGGAATTGGGCCGTTGAAGTTGATTGATCTGGTGATTCTATTTGCTTTTTGTGTATAATAAATTTATAATCATAGGAAATTAGGAATGAGTTGTAATATATAAAAGTTTAGTCTAAATTTTTTTTGCTATGCAAAAAGGATTTATTAATCTTTATAAAGGATTACAAAGATTAAAAGGATCAAGGGCACACCGGCAAAAAGCCACCCAAGACCTAAGGAAGGCAAGACGCCAACCGGAAAACAAAAGCCAACAAAGACTGAAAACACCAAGACCTAACAAGCGAAAAACAAAAAGCAAAGCACCAAACCATCAACACCAACCCAAACAAATCTGGAAAAGCAGCCCAAGCAACCAAAAACGAAAAGCCAACACACAACGATCCAACCAAGGGGGCATAACGAAGGCCAAAGCTCGGAATTAAAACTCCAAGGAGAGGGAAGCTCCTTTCTCCATATCATTAAGATCCTCCAAATCATCCTCCTCCTCCAGGTCATTGAGAGCGTTAATCCTTTCAGCTAATTCGTTTTCCTGCATTTCAACAAATTTCCTCAACAAGAAATTCCGCCCCCCTCTAGGCTCAAAGCCTAACCTATGACCAAAGTCTAGAGTTTTTCGAGCTTCCTTGAACAGAAGAGAAGAAGAAACACCCTTCTTTTTTCTAAGGATTTGGTCGTCGATTTTAACACCAATCTCCGCGATATGTTTTTTCTTTATAATTTTCCTCTTTGACCTTCTCACTCTCCTTTCCAATTTAAGGATGGCATTAGAGGACGATCTATCACTCGAAACGCATCTCCCCACTCTTGTCTTCATACCAACTCCAAGAGATTGAAAACCATAATGGACCCCTTTCAGAGATTGGATTTGTGAAGCCTCCTTAGGTTGGTCCCCTCTTGATAGTTGGTACTCACCCCAAGACTGAGTGCGCCAGCTACCTTCCTTCGGGTTCAAATCTACAATAAGATCTATTCCCTTTGCTTGAGAAGCTCGCAACCCGTCTTCATTCAACGCAACTTGCCCAATAACTGAGATAGGAACCAAAGTATCCCTTGTAATCAAAGAGTCATGCACCTGTGAACTACCATCATGGACCACCGTAATGTTTGCATCCACGAAGTCACCATCCTCTGCAACATTTTGAGCAACATTAACCTCAGTAGCTGAACCCTTCTCAGTACCATCATAAGTGTCAGCCACCAAAGAATCAAACTTTTGATCCTTCAAATTACTATTTAAAGTATCAGCCATCGCGTCATCTTTAGAGATCTTATTCATCTCCACAATAGCAACACTGTCCTCCTCAGAGCGCAAGGGAGATGCACCATCCTCTTCCATTCCCCTTTTAACCTTTATATTGGTAACAATCCTATTTTCCCAAGAAGTCTCAGCACAAGGGTCTTCAACAACTTTAACCGGAAAACTTTCGTCCTTAATCTTGACATATACAACTTCATTAATGCAATCCAGATTATCAGTGAGGATAAACATTCTACCCTTATCAAAAGCAATGCTATTAGCAGTCAGCTCATCCACTTTGATGACTTCACCCCAGAGATTACCAATATTGATAAAAGTATTATTGTTATTCCAAGCATTAATAGGAACCCCAAAACATGAAATCCAAACACATCTAGAAGGTTTAATCCTTTGGTACTGCCAAACTTCAACTGAGGATGTTTCTATTGACTTTTTCATAGGGGAACTGCCTTCTCTCTAACCTTTCCAGCCGCCTATCCTAGGGTTTTCTTGGGCGGGGGGCGCCGCCCTTGCCGGCGCCGCGCCTCCTCCTCCCCTCCTCTGATTCCCTCTCCTCCTCTCCCTCCCTGAACTCTTTCTTTCCGCTTTCCCCTCCTCTTCCACCCTTCGTTTTCTGATCTTGGCTCTTTTCTTTTATTCACAAAATGATGGGCACCTGTAACGAGACGGCGTGATGCGGTGATGCTGGTGGTTTTGGCCGGGGTTATGGTTCTCGACACCCGCTTTCCTTTTGATCGTTTATGGGTACCGGTTTGGCGGCTACTCGGCGGTCGTTTCGAGGGCTTTCGGTTGGCAACGAGGGCGGCACTGGTAAGGATCTCTAGTTTCTTCAGATCTCTCTCTTTCTCACTCTCTTTTTTCGACCCCCTAGTTGTTGGTTTGTGTACATCGATTTCTGGTTACCCTTTGTTTCCCCCGTTTCTCGTTCATCAAGCTGTCTGTGTTGCTTTCCCCTTCGGTTTTCTGCTGGGTTCTCCGAGGTGTGCCTAATGGCTTGGGTGGGCTTGCGGCGGTGGTGATGATGGCGTGGTTGTCCGCCATATCACTGTTGGGTGGTTTGGTTTTTGCTTAACGGCTGTGATACTTCCGCGGCAGTGTATGTGGGTGTCGGATCTGTCTGTTTCCATGGGGTTTACCGGTGGTGGTGTGGCGGAGCATGGTGGCAAGGATCTGTTGGCTGGTGGTTGCTGTCTGAAGCGGTGGGCGGCGGAGGGTGGCGGTGTATGGATGTGCTCAGATTAGTGAGTTAGGTTTAGGGTTTTCTTTGCCTTGGGCTTAATTGTTTTGATCTGGGCTTTTGGCCTTTTGCGGATTTGTGCTTGTATTTGTTTGATCTGGGCTTCTAGGCCCTTGGGTGTTCTGGACTTTGTCCCTTTGAGGTTGGGCTTTGTCCCATTTGGCTGTATTTGTCCAACTTTTTTTGGATTCCCCTCCCCTATCCCCTTAATAAAATGTTACTGTTGCCTATCAAAAAAAAAACTTCAACTGAGGAGAACCACTTAGGGAGGCAATTGTTCTTATCCTTAAGGAAATCCTCCATCAACTCTTTAGATTCAAAAGTAATTAAAACATTAAGACCTCCCAACGATCGAATATGAGCATCCCATATTTCATTTCTAATGAATAGATTTTGCAACGAGTTCACCTCACAGAAGGAAAGCAATCTACCCACCACACTTCTATTCAACCAATCGATCCCATCTTCTTCATGAGCAAACACCAGTTTCGGCTTACACTTATCTGGGCAGAGAAGGAAAACTAAATATTGCGATGGATCAATAAATTAGAAAAATAATTGATTAAGGCTCCCATATTTATTTGGTGAATTATAATTAAATTATATATATGATGTACTATACGGTTCGGATTGGTTTGGAACCATAACCGTGAACGTGAATCCACAAATCAAACCATATAAAGCGGTTTCTTATTTTTTTAAACCATGACCAAACCATACTACTAAAAAAACGAACCAAACTTTTCGGTTTGGATTGGATTCGTGGTTTGACGGATTTTTTGCTCACCCCTAGTTTATACTCATTCGATGCACAGGACAAAAAATTCATATTGGTGTTTTTTGGCCCCGCACAAAAAAATCATATTGCTGCATTTGGCCCACGTATCAAACGAACAAGCACAAAAGTATTTGATGAAAAAGATAATTCAATTTTTTCATGTTAACATTATTCACATTCTATGCACTGAAAGACATGTGTGGTGGAGAATGAGTATGGGGCATCATGTTGCTATGCTCCATAGGTGTATAATAATTTTGTGTCCATATTTACACACACCCCTCTCTCTCTCTCTCTCTCTCTCTCTCTCTCTCTCTCTCTCTCTCTCTCTCTCTCTCCTCTAATAAAACTCAACCACCATCTCCTTAAAATCTCTCCTCTCTCTCTAAATCAATCTCTCTCTCTCTCTCTCACTTCCCCACATTTCTCTCTCTTTCTTTTTATAAAAAAAGATGGAAAATCCAAAAAATTAGGAATGAGTGTTTGAAGGCTTGTGAGGCACAGATACATTTCTTTAAAATATTGATAGATTCATGAAGAAATTAAATAGCCATCCTGTTTCGTAGACTTATTTAGCTGCCCATCCTATTAGGTTTGTGATAGGCGCGTGATATCTTGGATATGAGAGCCTAAGTAAGGCAAATTAGCGCGTTAGAGGCGCGTTTTATTCCATTATCCACTTGATGTCGTGCTTTCTTTTGTTTTGTGTTTTTGTTATTTTCATAGGTAATAAGGCGGATTTTACGCCAAGATTGGATTGCGAGGCCTTGAGGTCATTTTGGACGTCGACATGGGAGGTCAAAATGGAAGCATGAAGCATCGGGTGGCCATTTCCATGCAAGGCTCGGCGGGCACGTTTAGACGTCTTCGGTATCGATACTAAGATCTCTAGTATCGATACAATTCAGTGCAAAGCGAACCAGAAGTTGATCAGAAAGATGGGTATCGATACTACCATTACTAATATCGATACCGAGAGCGACAACGGGAATTTTTTCGTTTCGTCATTTTTATTTCCTTTTCTAATTTATTTCCGAATTTAAGGGGTTTGTATTTATACCCCTTTTAACTCCGTTTTTAGGGTTCGGATTTTTACGTAGCAGCTTTACTTTTCGTTCTTTCCGTTCCAGAATTATTTTCCTTTCAAGCTTTCAAGTTTTGTTCAGATCTTCGCATTCCGGTAACTCGTTTTGATTTTTGTCCTTTATTAAAGTTGTTTATTGGTATTCAATTAGTTGGTATTTTTCGTTTATCGCTCTTTTTCCCGTAATTGAAGCATGATGCAAGTTAAAATCTCTTTTAGTTTTCTTTTAATAATGAGTGAGTAGTTTTATAGGTAGGGTCGCGGGGTGATTAGCACGCCGTGATCAGTTCGGGAACTGCTCCTGCTTTTAAATAATGAAAAAGTAATTTTGGGTTAATAAGAACATTCGTTAGACGAACCCGGGGCATCGCCGGAGCCCATGTGAACGGGAGAATAGGGGAACAAAACTCGTTCTTCGCTGCGCATGGTTATACGGCGACCATAAAGGTTCGCATCTTTCGGGGTATCTTTTCTAAACTAAAGTTAAAAGTTTTTAAGAACATTGAATGGAGCAGGCTAATCCGGGCTGGTTACGAGTGCTATGAACCCTTCGACCGTACCTCCTTTTAATTATCTGAATAGTTAATCAATTTCTTGTTTTAGTTAATCTCTCAATCAAACCAACAAGGGGTGGCTACCTAAGAGCCGTTTCAAATTCTACAACCTGAATTTCCACAGCACACACTTCACCGTCCTTAGTGGATTCGACTCCGGTCTTACCGGATATTGTGCTATATCGGTCTCCGCCCTACGCTTGGGGTAACCCATTATTTTAGGACTAGGAAATCGTCAAGCATTTTTGGCGCCGTTGCCGGGGACGGTAACGTGTGTTAAGAATTCGGGTCGTTAGGTTTTTGCTTAGCTCCATAACCTCGCCTTCAAATAAGGTTGAGATACCCCAAGCGTAGGGCTAGATTGTCGTCAGCATAATAAACCGGCAAGACCGGGATCGTTCCCACAGAGAATCGGATGAAGCTTATTCGGATTGTAGGCGTTAAAACGATGGTTTACGGCCTTCAAGGCGGCCAACTAGGATTGCTTGAAAGGTGGAAAATATGAAAGTTGAAGACTAGAAACGGGTTTGATAAACTAAAAGAGGCAAGTCTCGAGATCTTCTAACCCTTGACAAAGGCTATTACCGGTTCTCAAATATAACTCAAGCGAGAGTCACGACCGCGTGCTCACGCCCGGAAGATTTTGCTTTATTGACTAAGTTAACAAAAGGAGTGATTTACCGGAGGCGAACCAACTTGGTTTTAATATTTATCGAACACTTAGGAGGCCACTAGGCCTCGGTAAGTCACTTGCCAAGACCGCTTGACTAAGCTTCTTACCAAGGGATTAACACCCCTAATTTAGACCAAAAGTGCAAGTTAAGCCCTATTCCGGAAATCATGCTTTTAAACCCGAAGGTTTCGAGAACCAAATAACAACCTAAGTCCTCAGGAAAGATTATCCCGAGACTTAGCCACAAGACTACTCAAACATAATAGAAAGACTAAGCATAAAGCTAGAAATGACAAACATGATTAACCGATCAAAACGGAAATAAACTTGAGATTAGTAACAATCTAAACCGTACGAACAACGTTAATACACGAGAAATTAACAAACGGAAAAGACTTAAAAGTGTTCTTTGGAAAATAAGCTAGAAAGCTTGGGAGAAGCATTAATGGAGGAAAGCTAAAATTAAAGAAGACTTATGTGTTAAAAGACAAGAGATGATATTGAAGGAGAGAGAGAGAGACATATTTATATACAAGGGCCAAATATCTCTCCAAAATATCCAAAAAGGTGATATTTCCAAAAGTGGAAAGCTCAAAAAGCCACAAATATCTGCTCGGAAGCTTCCCGTATCGATACGGGTCTAGGGAAAGTATCGATACGGCGCTGCTATCTCCAAATGCCCATTTCCCACGTAACGCGTCCGTATCGATACAGATTTGGGCTGTATCGATACGAAACAAGCTGGATCCCCACTAAATAAATGGTATCGATACAGTTTAAATCCATATCGATACGCGCGTGCTAACTCCAGAATCTCAGGCCAGCCTCCAATGCTTGACACCCGACGGCTTCTTGGCTTGCCCGCTACCTCACTCTTCTAATCTTGATCACTTTGGCACAAGTTCCACCGGGCAGAATTGATTGAAATCACTTGAGGTTTGAACTTGCAATCAAAACACGCCTTATAAGGGCGTTTAGCCTGAAACACTCAACAAACTACCTCAAGAGCAAAACGGCATAAAAATGACGATAAAGCATAAAAACGCCACAAATAAGGAAACCTTTAGCACCACAATCTAACGATCTTAGGTGCTAATCACGCCCCCCAACTTGAACGTTGCTAGCCCCTAGCAACCAAACCAACAAGAAAACGGGAAAACAACAATCCTTCCGTACAAGCTACTTAGCACCGAAACATAATGCAACTAGTTGGCAAGAGTTCAAAACAACTAAATTAATCCCAAAACAACTTGTAGCCGAAGATTGAATGATAGACTAATCTTGAGCAGGTTATAAACAAGTATCCGAAATGAGTGTCAAAAGACAAAAAGCGGATACGAAGTTATAACAACTACACTTGCATGCAAAGTAACCATATCCCACAAAAAGGTGCTCGAAATAGGCATGGGGAAGAAAAATACCATGCCCTTTAAGTGGAGAGCACCATTAAACGGAACTTACAACTACAAAAACAAGAACTTGAAACCCGAAAGCAACATGCCACAAACTAAGTATGCTAACTATCAAACAATAAATCAAAATGGAATCAAGGCATACTAAGGATCAACAGAGGACTTAATAAGCATTTAACGACCTTGGTTTCAAAGAAAGGTTAACAAAAAGGGATGGCGGCCATTTACTAGCTTGGTCAAACTACCCTTTTGCCGCCATCACCTGACTACCAAGTTTAAGGCCACAAGACGGCCCAACAAAAACTTACTAACAACTGCAGTCAGAAGTTCTATCAAACTAGACTATAAACAACGAAATAAAATGATAAAAGGTGGGCTGTCAACCACCACGCACCTCGACCAAGTTGAGGGATTTTCAATTACTCCACCAACCCTACTCGTTATCCAAGAACTCTGGCTCGTCTCCAACAAATTCATCGCTATCCTCAGCGGGCTCCTCTGGCGGCGGAACATAAGGCTCACTAGGCTGCCCCACCTCTCGACTCAACACCCAATCCAACTTGTGGTCAATCTTCCGCTGCCTCCTTGCGTTGTCACGGGTTTCTTTCTTGATTTTCTTCATACATCCCATAGTGGCCACCCCTTGACAAAAAAGCAATTTGTTCGAAGCAGATGTCTTCGCACCCTTGGGTGGCAAAGTGGTCAAGTAGGCCCCACGTGGGACAGCAGCAGCAGCAGGACGGGACTATGAGATGCTCTTGGTAAGTATAGAACTATTAATGTCCCCCGGATGAAGCTTCTCTCTCTGCACAAACTTTGACTGCAGAACTTTCTGGCCAAAGCAAATGGCGGTGACTAGACATGGAAAAGGCATCCTGGAGTTGGCTGGAGCCTTTGATTTGAATTCGATCATCTCAATGAAAATAGCTTGCGCCCAATCACACACCACAGCCGGATTCATAAAAGCATGGATCATCCCTCCCTCATGAATGTCCGGTTTGTTCTCAGTCCCTCTTGGATTGAAGTTATGGTGCACAAATTGATTGACTAAACGGTAAACGTCCTTGAACCTCCCGGGGGTATGCGGGAGACTTGACTCCCCCGGGTTCTTGTACAACTCCCGAATTACACTCTCATCCTTCACATACCCCTCATCCGGATAGTTAACATCACCGGCAGGCGGTTGGCGGTAACCCAAAATATGAGCAATGAACCCCGGAGTTACTTCTATTGGAAACTTCCCAATCTTAGACGTGATCTTAGCATCCTCTTTCCACTCTTCCCCCTCGGCCGGAACCTTAATATTCTTGTAGAATTCGATGACCAAGTCCTTATTGTACCCAAGATTAGGAGCAAGGTAGTAACCCAAGCCTTGCTCACGGATGCGGACAACAAACGGATTTTCCACACCAAGGTTATCGACGTCCACATGCCTTTCATTCTTGAACCCCCTCCCCGGAATTCCCTCTTCATACTTCTTCTGCTTAGCGGCTCGCATTTCGGCGAGCGTTCTTCTCCTAGCCCGACCCCTTTCCGGATTAGCAATCAATTCCTCATCCTCCTCCATTTCCCGAACAATTTCGGATGCTTGCCCAGATGAGGAGACAGGAGCCTTTCCCTTATCTTTATTCGCCACTTTCTTAGTTCTAGTCATTGTTTCCCAAAAATACCAAAAACAGAGCATAATAGTCTGCAACAGAATTCAATCCCAACCAACACAAAGTATTCCCCCAAACTTCAACAGAATAAGCAGGCAGCTATGCAACACAATTGAAACCTACTGAACAGAGCAAAACCAGTAGCAAGCCCATGTGATTTCAAAATTTCGGATTCCAAAGGGTTAGGGGAATTTAGGGTTCAAAACTCAGAGAAATTCCTCATGCAACTCGAAAAACCACCACATTGTAGAGTAAACATGATGAAAAACCGAGGAGAATGAGAGAAATTCAGGTTACCTTGTAGATGGTGGTTTTCGGACTGAGAATGGAGTGCCCTGCCTTGCAAACTTCGATTTCAGCCCAAAAACTTTGAGAATCCTTCAAAAACCCTTGAAAGCTTGAAGGTTTATGGACGATTTTGGGGATTGGGAGGTGAAAATGGGAGATTTTGGGGTTAGGGTTTCGTGGTCTATGGTGGTTATGGAGGACAAGAGAGAGAAAAAGTATAAGGGGAAGGAAGATGATCGGGTTATGTAACTGCAGATTTCCGAGATAGGCAACGCGTATCGATACAGCCCATTTCCCGTATCGATACGCAACAGGCTGGAATCCCACGAAGCAAAATGGTATCGATACAGTTTTTTTCTGTATCGATACGGAATGCTTAATTCCAGATTGTCACAGCTTTGCCACCCGATGGCCAATACCACTGCCCGATGCCATTTCAAACACACCCGATGCCTTGAAAAACCTGGAGCCGGGCAGATAACGAAGCACAAAACCAACTTCTAAACATCCAACCTAACACCGGTTTCCTATGGATAAAAGTGAGACGCAACTTGGCTTTATTTTCAAGGTCAATGAGACACTTTGTGGTCAAATCAAACAAAGATGGCCTAGTATCATATCCTAATTATGCCATAGATTCCGAAATGATTTATAGTAGATAACAAACACAATTAGGCATGATATGAGATGAATACCTAACTAAGAGCATTATGTACAAAACAACGGGATATGGGTCAAACTTGCCCACAACGCGCTCAAAAATTCATTTCTCATTCTTTCGACAAGCACACGAGTTGGAATGTACAAGATCACCGAAAATATTTACAAAAACTCTTGCCAACTACCAAACTAATGAGCATGTGCTAAGCCGCTTAATTCCACTAATTTTGTAATAACGGAAGGGTTGCAAGACTAAAAACGAAGAAAAAAATGAAAAACTTTGTACAAACGAGCATAAAACACATATATATCATAGATATATCCCTCCCCCCAACTTAAAATATGTTATGCCCTCATAGCATGGAAAACAACAGTATTGAGAGGGAAAGGGATTAAAGAAGTTACCCACGGGGGAATGTCAACCCCCTTATACCTCGACCAAGTTGGAGGCTTTGTGTCATTGCCCACTTCGATCCGGAGTTAGGTGCTTCCAGGGCTTCACTCCTTCGGCCGGAACCACCAGCTAGTCACACAGGGCCATAGTCAAAGCTTTTTAGACTAACAACCGCGACACGTAATCGCACCCCTGCTTAGGGCTCCTGAATGCCTCAATCACTCCGACGGTAGACCCAAACCACCAAGGCTGGTGTGGTAGCATGTTAACCCTGCAGAAGCGGAATTGTACGAAGGACCTACCAGCAGGTAAATGACATTAGAACCGCCCGGCTCGTGTTATCCGGGTGCCAACAAGCAAATAAATACAGAAAAACAACAAATAACACCACCCGATTTTCACGCAATCTTACGAGTCATACTTTTCTTCCCGAGTCTCACCGAAAAGATAAAACTCGGGTGGCTATACTAGACCGTCAAGTATGTTACATCACGCCCGAAGTAAAATTTACCGCTTGACCTCGCCAAGCAATTAAGCCCAGCGTTCCCTTGGTCAAAACAAAGTGAGATAAAAAGACAAAAGCAAAAACTCACCCAAAGACCTAAATTGCCACCGATAGGGACAATCTCGGAGAGCACGGATCATTAACGGTAAACTACCACAAGGAAGGGCTAATAAAAGCCCGATACAATGATGCATTGGTGAAATCTTGGAGTGAGAAAATCCCGAAACATAGAAAACAGACGAAACAAGAAAAGAACTATAAACAATATATACAATATGAACATTATATACAAACATGCATAGAGTTAATATCAGAGCTCGGAGCGTCCAAGTCACCGCTGGACTCCGCCAAACAATTAAGTCCAGCGTCCCCTAAGATCGTAGTTAGGCAGGCACAAGATAGAGCCAAGTGCGGTTATGGAGCACGGGATTACCAAGGCCTAACCTATGATCTATACCGCCCCCGATGGGGCTAATCTGGTAGACGTGAGTGGTGCACGGTGAATTACTCCTATTAGAAAAGCTAATGAAAGCCCTATGTCACTGATATTAAAAAGAATTGCCCTTCGAACCGGAGCTGGGCACACGATTCTTATTTTAGTAGCGGCGTGCGGAGCTACATATACCCAAGTCAATGGAGGGTACCCCATACAATTAAGTCAAGGGGCCGGGTCCGACAAACAATTAAGTTCAGCGGTTACGCTTTCGCTCCCCGTGCAAGCTCAAGTTACACAAAACTAAACCGACGGGCCATCCGTGTAAACTGGATCGGCCAAAACCTCGTCGGGCTCCCCAATTTCGAAACCTCCAAGAAAAGGCTTAAGCCTTTGACCATTAACTTTAAATGTATTCCCATTGGGTTCGTTTACAATTTCAATGGCTCCATGAGGAGCGACGGATTTAACAATATAAGGACCGGCCCAACGAGACCTTAACTTACCGGGGTGGAGATGCAAACGGAAGTTATATAATAACACTTTTTGACCGGGCTCAAAGGTTTTCACTACAATTTTGTTATCATGCTTTGCTTTAATTTTAGACTTGTAAGCACGGGAATGATCATAAGCATTGTACCTCATTTCCTCTACTTCGGTCAATTGAAGCTTGCGGCGTGCACCGGCTTTAGCCATATTGAAATTAAGCTTCTTGATTGCCCAATACGCTTTATGCTCAAGCTCCACCGGCAAGTGGCACGCTTTTCCGTAGACTAGTCGATAGGGAGACATGCCAGAATGGTCTTGTACGCAGTACGGTAAGCCCACAAAGCGTCAGTCAAACGGGTTGACCAATCCTTGCGGGTAGGATTAACCATCTTCTCCAAGATATTCTTTATTTCCCGATTCGCTAACTCTGCTTGCCCATTGGTTTGAGGATGGTAGGCCGTTGAGACCTTATGAACAATGGAGTACTTCCTCATCAAAACAGCGATTGACCGGTTGCAAAAATGAGATCCCTGATCACTGATGATAGCCCTTGGCATCCCAAATCTCAAAAAAATGTTGGACCTCAGAAATTTGACCACAACAGAGTGGTCATTAGTACGTGTAGGAAAGGCCTCAACCCACTTGGAAACGTAATCAACTGCCAGCAAGATATACAAGTACCCAAAGGAAGACGGAAAAGGCCCCATGAAGTCAATGCCCCAACAGTCGAAAACTTCGATGATCAAGATAGGAGTAAGCGGCATCTCATTACGTTGAGTCACACACCCCAAAAGCTGACAACGAGCACAACCCCGGCAATAGGCAAACGTATCCTTGTACAAGGTAGGCCAATAGAAACCACATTGTAAAATCTTGGCGGCGGTCTTCTTAAATGAGAAGTGGCCGCCACAAGCCTCCATGTGGCAAAACTTGATAACACTCTGTTGTTCGGAGTCGGGCACACAACGTCGGACGAGTTGGTCAGCACAATACTTGAAAAGGTACGGATCATCAAAAGAAAACCGTTTCACCTCCGCCAAAAACCGCCGACGGTCTTGCACATTCCAATGAGCCGGCATAAGACCAGTGACCAAGTAATTCACAATATCCGCATACCATGGAGCCGTGGAGATCCCAAACAACTGCTCATCGGGAAAGGAATCTTGAATCGGAATATGAAAAGTGTGGTCTTCGAACTCCAAGCGAGATAAATGGTCAGCCACCACATTCTCAACACCCTTCTTGTCCTTTATCGTGAGGTCGAACTTTTGCAAGAGCAAAATCCACCGAATCAACCGCACTTTAGCATCCTGCTTAGTGAAAAGATATTTGAGTGCGGAATGGTCGGTGTAGACGGTGATTGGCGCTCCCACTAAATAAGACCGAAACTTGTCAAGTGCAAAAACAATCGCCAACAACTCTTTCTCGGTGGTCGAATAGTTCATTTGAGCCTCATTGAGAGTCTTGCTAGCGTAGTAAATCACATAAGGCTCCTTACCCTTCCTTTGTCCCAACACAGCCCCGACGGCATAGTCGCTGGCGTCACACATAAGTTCGAACGGTAATTCCCAATCCGGAGACCGCACAATAGGTGGGGAGGTGAGATTCGACTTCAATTTGACGAAAGCGGCCTTACAAGCCGGAGTCCACTCAAATGGTACATCCTTAGCAAGCAAATGACACAATGGCCGGGCAATGGCACTAAAATCCTTTATGAACAGCCGATAAAATCCCGCATGACCCAAGAAAGAACGGATATCCTTCAAACACTTTGGAGTCGGGAGGTTGTCAATCAAGTCAATCTTGGCCCTGTCCACTTCAATGCCACGGGCGGAAATGATATGGCCAAGCACAATGCCTTCGGTGACCATAAAGTGACACTTTTCCCAATTTAACACCAAATTCTTCTCCTCACAACGGGCTAACACAAGCCCCAAGTTGGCAAGACATTGATCGAAAGAGTCGCCAAAAACGGAAAAGTCATCCATGAAGACCTCCATAATCTTTTCAACCATATCGCTAAAAAGACCCATGATGCACCTTGAGAAAGTACCGGGGGCGTTGCAAAGCCCGAACGGCATCCGACGATAAGCAAAGGTTCCAAAAGGACATGTGAACGTAGTCTTGTCTTGATCCTCCAAAGCGACTTCAATTTGGTTATACCCCGAGTACCCGTCGAGGAAGCAATAGAACTTATAGCCGGCCACCCTCTCCAAAATTTGATCAATAAAGGGAAGAGGGAAATGGTCTTTTCTCGTACTCGCATTTAATTTCCGATAATCAATACACACTCGCCTGCCAGTCTGAACACGCATTGGGATAAGTTCATCCTTCTCGTTTCTAACAACCGTAACCCCGGACTTCTTTGGCACCACCTGTATCGGACTAACCCACTTGGAATCTGCAATCGGATAGATTATGCCAACATCCAATAACTTGATAACCTCAGTCCGGACAACATCCTTCATGATCGGGTTCAAACGCCGTTGAGGTTGGCGAGATGGCTTGACATCATCTTCCATGTAAATGTGGTGAGAGCAAAGGGATGCATCAATACCCTTGATATCGGCTATGGACCACCCAATAGCCTTTGAATGGTTCCGGAGCAATTCAAGTAATTCCAACTCTTGGGGTTCACTTAGGGCGGAGGAGATCACCACCGGGTATGTTTGGCAATCGCCAAGATAGGCATACTTAAGTGTGTCCGGAAGTGGCTTCAATTCAAGTATCGGAGGCTCCACACAAGAAGGAACGGCTTGCTTTTCGATTGGGGGTAGTTCCTCAAATTTAGGCACCCACGGGCTAATACCACACGCCTCCTTCTCATCTAGCAAAGAAACCAAGTATGCAACCTCAGGAGCGTCAAGAAAATCGGCTTCGGCGGAAGTAAGTGCTAATTCCAACTCATCCTTGCAAATAAACTCGTCGACATGGTCTTGGACAAGTGAATCGATCATACTAACCCCGCACACATCTTCATCGTCCCCCATTTGACTCCCGATATGAAACATATTGACTTGCATCTTCATGTTACCAAAACTCATGTTAAGACGACCATCCCGGCAATGAATCACAGCATCAGATGTTGCTAAGAAAGGCCGACCGAGAATAATTGGGACAGAAGCCTGTGCCGCCGGTACCGGACATGTGTCAAGAACCACAAAATCCACCGGGTATACGAATTGATCAACTTGAACTAGGACAGCTTCCACCATTCCCTTAGGTACCCGGATACTCCGATCTGCCAATTGCAGAGTCACTCGAGTTGGCTTCATCTCTCCCAACCCAAGTTGCTCATAAACGGAGTATGGCAAGAGGTTCACGCTCGCGCCCAAATCAAGAAGGGCCTTCTCAACAACCTTACCCCCAATTGTGATGGATATCGTAGGACACCCCGGATCATTGTACTTGGGCGGAAGAGTCGATTGGAAAAGCGAGCTCACTTGCTCGGTCAAGAATACCTTCTTCTGCACTTGAAGCTTACGTTTATGAGTACATAAATCTTTTAGAAATTTGGCATATGACGAAATCTGCTTGATGGCATCGAGCAAAGGGAGATTTACGGTCACTTGCTTAAGCACATCGTAGATGTCGGCACTCAAATTTGGCTTGGCCGGCGTCTTTAATCGGTTGGGATATGGAGCGGGAATAGTAAAGGCCTGCGGAACATCACTCTCCTTAGTTTTTCCTTTTTCCTCCTCCATGGATGCTTGCTTGGGAGATTCCCCATTTGGCATAATAGGCTTAGATGGTACCGGAGTAGGTAGCAAGATTGGCGTCACCGGCGGCTCCACTTGGGCGTTGTCCACTGCCCTTCCACTTCTCAATGAAATAATGACTTTGGCTTGCTCAGGGAAAGGCACCGAAGAGCTACCAATTAAATGTTGACCTTGAGGGTTAGCCAATGGTTGAGTGGGGAGCTTTCCTCGTTCTTGTTGCAACACACCAATAGCCGTCGTCAACTTCCCCATTTGAGTCCTCATGTCATTCAGGGCTTGAGTAGTTTGGTCATTGGTAGTTAGATCGCATCTGACAAAAAGTATTCATTGTATCCTCCAAAGTTCGACGCGGAGGTGCTTGTTGGGGTTGAAACTGATTTTGGCCTTGGAATTGGCCCGATGGTATGAATCCTGGTGGACCTTGTATAGCAGGAAATCGTGGCGGGCCTTGAAGCTGAGGTTGTTGCCATGGCTGAGAATGAAACTGTGACGGGCCCTGAGAAGACCCGGCCTCATTTTGTTGGTTCCAACGTGAGCCCGATGGTTGCTTCCACCCCGAATTAAATGGTTGCGAATTAGGTTCAAAACGTTGATTCAAAGCATTCACCTCCTCCGGAGCATAAGCACTCAACACGTTCTTAAGAGCAGGAATATTCGGGCAGTTATCCGTTGTATGTCCCGTAGTTTCGCAAATCATACAAATATCCTCCACACGGTTAATAGGCTTGGTTTCCTTCTCTCCTTTCAATTCCAAACGCTCCAACTTTTTAGCCAATTGTTCCATTTTTGTTTCGATAGCTTGGTGCTCGCTAATAGAGAACTTTCCGGAACCACCCGGGCCTTGACTAGCCATCACCCTTTCACCGGCATCCTCGTAACTCCAGGTTAAAGACTTCTTGGACACTTCGTCCACATACACCCAACCGTCCTCGGGAGATTTGTTCATGAAACCCCCGGTACACATGGTGTCAAGCAATTGCTTGCTTTGTTGCGAGCATCCCATATGGAAGTAGTGGATTAATTGATACAACGCAAAATTATGATGAGGCACCGCCGAGAGTAGGTCCTTATACCGCTCCCAATATTGATGGAACGCTTCTCCTTCCCGTTGCTTAAAACCCTGAATTTGATCCATCAAGAGTTTTGTACGGCTCGCCGGAAAGAACTTCTTGTGGAAAATATCCTGGACCTCCTCCCATGTGGTCAATGATTGAGGTTTCAACGAGTGAAACCAAGTCTTTGCCTTATCCTTTAAAGTGAACGGGAAGAGTCTCAGGCGTGCTTGGTTTAGGTGAGCATCCACAGTAACAAAGGATTGGAGAGTTTCCTCGAATTCCCGAATGTGTTGGTACGGATCCTCTCGCTCCAAACCATGGAAAAACGGAATGCAACGGTGATAGTCCGATTTGAATACAAACGTGTTCGCGGCAGTGGTGGGTCATGGGAAAACTATCGGAGACCGTTGAGTAACCCTCTCCGGATTCAAATAGTCCTTAAGAGTCCGAACCGGAGGAGCTTCCTCATCTGCCATTGCCCTTCTTGTCGGAGAATACGGCCGAGAATAACTACTTGGTGGAGAGTATGCCCGTAGAGTGCTAGTTCTTGCGCGAGGCGGAGAACTAGACCGATGGAGACGGTTTGAGCGAGGACTACGATACACTCGAGGCCCCCGATAAACCACAAGCATGAACTTTTGTCTTACGCAATTCAAGAACCAAGTAACCGCTCTGCACTAAGAAAGACAGACTGGAGGGGCTATACCGCCACCTCACTCTCAACAAACAGTTAAGAGGGGCTATGCCGCCACCTCAATATAAGCGCAAGCAAATAAAAAGAAAGAAAAAACAGAAAATACTCAAACTAGCTTCGTTAAACCTCAAATCGAATTGGTGGCTCAGTTAGAGGTATCCGCTAGGTTGAGTATGTGATGCACGAAAATAAAATAAAATAAAAGATGGAATACTTACAGTGGTTTGACGATCCTCCAAATAAGCTAAATAAGAATCCCCGGCAACGGCGCCAAAAATGCTTAGCTCCACAACCTCGCCTTCAAATAAGGTTGAGATACCCCAAGCGTAGGGCTAGATTGTCGTCAGCATAATAAACCGGCAAGACCGGGATCGTTCCCACAGAGAATCGGATGAAGCTTATTCGGATTGTAGGCGTTAAAACGATGGTTTACGGCCTTCAAGGCGGCCAACTAGGATTGCTTGAAAGGTGGAAAATATGAAAGTTGAAGACTAGAAACGGGTTTGATAAACTAAAAGAGGCAAGTCTCGAGATCTTCTAACCCTTGACAAAGGCTATTACCGGTTCTCAAATATAACTCAAGCGAGAGTCACGACCGCATGCTCACGCCCGGAAGATTTTGCTTTATTGACTAAGTTAACAAAAGGAGTGATTTACCGGAGGTGAACCAACTTGGTTTTAATATTTATCGAACACTTAGGAGGCCACTAGGCCTCGGTAAGTCACTTGCCAATACCGCTTGACTAAGCTTCTTACCAAGGGATTAACACCCCTAATTTAGACCAAAAGTGCAAGTTAAGCCCTATTCCAGAAATCATGCTTTTAAACCCGAAGGTTTCGAGAACCAAATAACAACCTAAGTCCTCGGGAAAGATTATCCCGAGACTTAGCCACAAGACTACTCAAACATAATAGAAAGACTAAGCATAAAGCTAGAAATGACAAACATGATTAACCGATCAAAACAAAAATAAACTTGAGATTAGTAACAATCTAAACCGTACGAACAACGTTAATACACGAGAAATTAACAAACGGAAAAGACTTACAAGTGTTCTTTGGAAAATAAGCTAGAAAGCTTGGGAGAAGCTTTAATGGAGGAAAGCTAAAATTAAAGAAGACTTATGTGTTAAAAGACAAGAGATGATATTGAAGGAGAGAGAGAGAGACATATTTATATACAAGGGCCAAATATCTCTCCAAAATATCCAAAAAGGTGATATTTCCAAAAGTGGAAAGCTCAAAAAGCCACAAATATCTGCTCGGAAGCTTCCCATATCGATACGGGTCTAGGGAAAGTATCGATACGGCGCTGCTATCTCCAAATGCCTATTTCCCACGTAATGCGTCCGTATCGATACAGCCCATTTCCCGTATCGATACGAAACAAGCTGGATCCCCACTAAATAAATGGTATCGATACAGTTTAAATCCGTATCGATACGTGCGTGCTAACTCCAGAATCTCAGGCCAGCCTCCAATGCTTGACACCCGACGGCTTCTTGGCTTGCCCGCTACCTCACTCTTCCAATCTTGATCACTTTGGCACAAGTTCCACCGGGCAGAATTGATTGAAATCACTTAAGGTTTGAACTTGCAATCAAAACACGCCTTATAAGGGCGTTTAGCCTGAAACACTCAACAAACTACCTCAAGAGCAAAACGGCATAAAAATGACGATAAAGCATAAAAACGCCACAAATAAGGAAACCTTTAGCACCACAATCTAACGATCTTAGGTGCTAATCAGTTTTATTTTTATTTTATTTCCTTTAGTTGTTTCGAGTCAACATCGGCTTTAGTCATTGAGAGGGTACCGAAAGTAACCGTGGAGGAAGAGTATTTTGGTGGTGAGTCTTTCGATATCGGTGGCCTCTTTGTTAATTTAGTAATCGAGCCACCAATGGCAGATCCACCGATGCCGATGCGTGCGCACATGCATCCTGAGAGGACCACTCCTCTCGGTCCAATAGTTTTACCAACCGAGACGGTGGAGGCACGTAATGCTTTCACCATTAAGCCTGGTACGCATAATGCCCTTCCCCTGTTTTATGGGAAGGAGAATGAGGATCCGTATGAGCACGTTCGTTATTTCGAGCGGTTGGTGTGCACCCTTGCCACCACTGCTCAGTGGGACAATGCTTGCCTTAAGCTCTTCCCACCCTCGCTTAGGGATAATGCGGATAAGTGGCTGCGAATGCAGAAAGCCCAATCTCTCAAGACGTGGGCTGCTGTCCGAGATCTATTTTACAAGAAATATTTCTCGGAAAGTAAATCGAAGTACTTGACTCGCCAAATCCAGTCATATAAGCAGAAAGAGGGCGAGTCGTTTTTAAGGTGCTGGGAGCGGTTTAAGGACTTGCTGTTGTCCTTACCGTATCATGGGTTCGCGAAACACCAGTTGGTGTCATTTTTCTATTTGGGCTTGAATGTTGCTACTGTCCAACAGATAGAGTACCTCTGTAAGGAGAAGGACTTCTTGGACAAGTCCCCGGATGAAGCATGGGATTTTATCGATGAGTTGGCCGAGAAACACCGGAGTTGGGAACCTTCCGATCTCGGTGATAGGGCCATGGCTGCACAGGGACCCAGTGGGTCCGGCATATTTCCTTCGAGTGTGAGAGAGCACAATGTCCAGTCTCAACTGGACAAGATGGCTAAACAATTAGAGGACTTGAGTTTTAAACGAGTCCATCAGGTGAATGAGATGAGAGTTGAGGAGGTGTGTGCATTATGTGAGTGTCCGGGGCATCTTGTTACCGCTTGCCCCGCTTTTCCTATAGTGAAAGAAGCCTACCAAAGCAATCAGGCCTACCAGAGCAATCAGGCTGAGGTGAACGCGATTAATCAACGTTGGGACCCGTATTCTAATACCTACAATCCAGGGTGGGCCCAAAACCCACTTCTGGGTTGGAGGGATCAAAAAGCCCCAGTGCATACCCAGGCACCACCTCAGCAGTCAGTCCAGCAGTTTCGGCCTCCTTAAGGCCAAATGACCCAGTTCCATTACCCACCTCAGCAGCAGCAGGGGTTCGGTCCTTCATCTTTTGGACCACCTCATGGCATTAACCATCCCCCGCGGGATAAGCAGACTGATGAGATGATGAAGGCTCTCATGCAGTCTTAGATAAGCTTCACTGAGCAGACCAAGCAGGCAATTGGTGACATTAGGACCCAATTGACCCAGTTGACGGCGGCGGTTGGACAAGTCCAACAGGAGAAGGGAAGGTTTCCTTCTCAACCTCAAGTCAATGCCGTCGGTAATCATTTTGTAGGCAATCCTTCTGGCCCAAGTAATTTGAACCCCAGGCTGGAAGAGGCTAATGCGATCACCACTCTCAGAAGTGGGAAGGTGATCGACAAGGATATTCCTCCGAAGCAGAAATCGGTCCCACCCCCGGTGCCGGTAGCCGCACCAGCAGTCATCCCAGACTTAGGAAGTGTTCCTGAGGAAGAGAATGAGTCAGAGTCACTTGAAGTGGCGGTGCCTGCCCCTGCAGCCCCCACGACTCCATCGCCACCTTCTGCTCCATATCCCAATCGCTTGGTGGCGAAACCTAAGGCCAATGTGAACTTCCAGATGCTTGAATTATTCAAGAAAGTTCAGTTTCCTATCTCTTTGATGGAAGCCATTGATGCCATTCCTCAGTTTGCGAAGGTTTTGAAGGATCTGTGCACTTCTAAGCGGAGAACCAAGAGTCAGAACAAAGTGCTTCTGACGGAGCAAGTGAGCTCCATCCTCCAAGCTGATATTCCGATAAAGCGTAAGGACCCCGGTTGTCCCACCATCCCTATAGCAATTGCGGGCCAGAAATTTGATAAGGCTTTGCTGGATTTAGGGGCGAGTGTCAACTTGCTCCCTTATTCATTGTACTTGAAGCTTGGCTTAGGCGATTTGAGAGCCACACCGGTTACGCTACAGTTGGCTGACCGGAGTGTGAGAATTCCAAAGGGGGTGGTGGAAGATGTTTTAATTCAAGTGGGCGAGTTTCTGTTTCCAGTTGATTTCATTGTACTGGATACTTGCCCAATACCGGAGGTCTTTGAGAAGACTCCTATCATTCTTAGCCGTCCTTTTCTAGCCACCTCCAGTGCTGTCATGAATTGCAAAATTGGACAAGTCCAATTATCGTTTGGGGACTTGAAAATGGAGGTGAAAGTGTTTAATGTGGATAGCCGAGTCAAGGATGATGAGGAAGTGTATGAGGTGAGTTTGATCGACACGCTGGTGCAGAAGCATGTCGATAATATTTTATATAAAGATCTTCTGAAGATAGCCAAGGAGGCGTCATTGTTAGATTCTCCAGAATTAGGGAGTTTGATGGAGGTGTTTGCAATAGAGGATATGTGTGGCGCCGCTTGGGACCCAGTTCTTGAGCCGCTGGGCGCCCCATTGTCTACAGCTCTCCTGTCGTTGGTCCAGCCGTATGACCCGGTTGCAGTGTTGGTCGACCCTGTTGCGGTGTTGGTCGACCCTGTTGCGGTGTTAGTCGATCCGGGATGATATAGGTGACCCAGAAGAGGTGTCGGTCGATCCTGTTTATTCGGATGACCCTGTTGTGTAGCCGTTGGGCTACGTTCCGACGGGTAGCTTTTGCGTACCACTCTCTTCACTGAGAAGAGAGTGGGTTTTGGGCATTGACTTGGGTTGATCCTGTTCATTGACTTGGGTTTTGGGCACAATTTTTGTATATTCGTTTATTTTATTTCTTGCTAAGCAGTAAAAAAAAAAAGTAGAAAATTGAGAAAAGCAAAAAAATTAGCATCATGGTCTTGTATAGCCACCCGTTTCTTGCCTACCGGCGAGGGATGGGGAGAAAAGTATGACACGTTAATTGCATGAAGATTTGGTGGAGTTTTCTTATTTTTATTTTTTTTTTGTTCTGGGAGCCTGGATACCACGACCGGGCAGTACTAATGTCTTTTGCAGGATTTGGTGGCTTGCGTGGAGGCCGGAAACAGCAAATTCCTCGAATATCGGCCGAGGTCATGGTGGTTGGCTGCCACCCGTAGGTCCATTTCTTCTCCCTTGTGCTTTCTTTTGCTGTGTCTCCATGCTCTGGGGACATAGCATGTTTCTAGTTGGGGGGAGGGTGTACTTTGTACATGTTTTTGTGCGTTGCTAGGGTAATTTTATTTTCCGGGGATACGTTTGTTATGCTTGATTGTATGAGTAGGCGAGCATGTTAGAATTTGCTGACTTATTATGCCTGTTTAATTCAAATTCATGCATATATTTGGCGCCCTTTGTGAACATGTTTGTGCCGTAGATGACGTTGAGTATGTGTCCCCACGTAGTTAATAGTGCATCCTGATAAACATTCCCATGTTCTTTGTTTTCTTTTTCTTGCATTTACAGAAAATAGTAGGCTTTTGTTTCACAATTGAGTAGCTAGATATTTTGCATGCATTTGTGAGAGTTGGTAACGTGCATAGGGGATGAGACAAGGCATTTTTGCATGATTAGACCACATACGAGTCCCATTGACCAATTTTAAACCAGTTCGAGTCAGTTCCTGAGTCTAGCCTAGGAAACCGGTGTATGGGTTGGATTGTAGTTGGGGGGGGGGGGGGTTCTAGCTTTGTGCATCATGGGTGTCTTGTTGATTTGATTTGGAGCATCGTTGTCGTCAGAAGTGAAAGTGAAGAAGGCTTGTTGGGTGTCATATTTTGGAACCAAACCCAACCTTCAAGCCATATAGCTAAGTCGAAAAAAAAAAGAAAAAAAAAAAAGAAGGAAAAAAAAAAGAAATATAAAATGCAGAATAAAAGGGAGTTGAGGCAAGTTGGGAGGAGTCAGAACCTGCTGGCACATCAGAATAAGCGATTGTATGATCATGTTACACGTCAGTCCTCGGCTCCGTATCAGCCACCTCAATTTTCGAACTTAGAGGTCAACGACGACTTTGTCAGAGTGATCTTGGATTTCCGTGATGCATGAAGCTAGGGTGGTGGTGTCATTTTATGTGTTGTTTTGGTTCATTAGTGTCGGTGGACTATTTTTATTTTATATTATTTCATGTGGGTCTGTAATAACCTTCGTGGTTGTTATTTTGTTTTATCGTTTGGATTTGGTTTGGTTGGCACCAATGGGTGCATATCGGGTAGTTAAGGGGAAGGTGGCGGCCAGTCTGGGTAGTCAACCTTGCGCTACTATAGGCCGCCGCCTAATTTTGCATGTTTCTTCTTTTGTTTGGAACCGTGGTCAATATAACCCTAATTAAGTCCTTGTGGATCATGTGCACGTATTTAACTCTCGTTTATGCATGTTTAATATTAATTTTACTCATTTTGTGGAATCGTGATTGTATATATTGTGCTTTTATTCTTTGTAAGCGTTGTCTTTGATTGGCGCGTGGTGGTCTTTGTTTCGGTCCCACGTAGTTCGCCAAGCGCTTTTTATGGGATGTTTGAGAGTTTCAGTGAGCGAGTGTAGCATCTTTGCCTTCGTGGGGCATTTATCTCTGCATGTGTTTCGGCGCTAATGCTGTTCATCTTTTTGCCAAGGCATGCATGTGTTAGAGTTGCAGGTAAGTGAGGAGGTGAAAATCTTTCGGCCCTCCTATTTATTGTACAACATGAATAACCTACGTATCCCCGTTTGTGTCCTGTTAGTCTTTCTTTTGTTATTTTTCTGTTCGTTCGTTACTAGGGACTAGCAACGCTCAAGTTGGGGGGTGTGATAGGCGCGTGATATCTTGGATATGAGAGCCTAAGTAAGGCAAATTAGCGCGTTAGAGGCGCGTTTTATTCCATTATCCACTTGATGTCGTGCTTTCTTTTGTTTTGTGTTTTTGTTATTTTCATAGGTAATAAGGCGGATTTTACGCCAAGATTGGATTGCGAGGCCTTGAGGTCATTTTGGACGTCGACATGGGAGGTCAAAATGGAAGCATGAAGCATCGGGTGGCCATTTCCATGCAAGGCTCGGCGGGCACGTTTAGACGTCTTCGGTATCGATACTAAGATCTCTAGTATCGATACAATTCAGTGCAAAGCGAACCAGAAGTTGATCAAAAAGATGGGTATCGATACTACCATTACTAGTATCGATACCGAGAGCGACAACGGGAATTTTTCGTTTCGTCATTTTTATTTCCTTTTCTAATTTATTTCCGAATTTAAGGGGTTTGTATTTATACCCCTTTTAACTCCGTTTTTAGGGTTCGGATTTTTACGTAGTAGCTTTACTTTTCGTTCTTTCCGTTCCAGAATTATTTTCCTTTCAAGCTTTCAAGTTTTGTTCAGATCTTCGCATTCCGGTAACTCGTTTTGATTTTTGTCCTTTATTAAAGTTGTTTATTGGTATTCAATTAGTTGGTATTTTTTGTTTATCTCTCTTTTTCCCGTAATTGAAGCATGATGCAAGTTAAAATCTCTTTTAGTTTTCTTTTAATAATGAGTGAGTAGTTTTATAGGTAGGGTCGCGGGGTGATTAGCACGCCGTGATCAGTTCGGGAACTGCTCCTGCTTTTAAATAATGAAAAAGTAATTTTGGGTTAATAAGAACATTCGTTAGACGAACCCGGGGCATCGCCAGAGCCCATGTGAACGGGGGAATGGGGAACAAAACTCGTTCTTCGCTGCGCATGGGTATACGGCGACCATAAAGGTTCGCATCTTTCGGGGTATCTTTTCTAAACTAAAGTTAAAAGTTTTTAAGAACATTGAATGGAGCAGGCTAATCCGGGCTGGTTACGAGTGCTATGAACCCTTCGACCGTACCTCCTTTTAATTATCTGAATAGTTAATCAATTTCTTGTTTTAGTTAATCTCTCAATCAAACCAACAAGGGGTGGCTACCTAAGAGCCGTTTCAAATTCTACAACCTGAATTTCCACAGCACACACTTCACCGTCCTTAGTGGATTCGACTCCGGTCTTACCGGATATTGTGCTATATCGGTCTCCGCCCTACGCTTGGGGCAACCCATTATTTTAGGACTAGGAAATCGTCAAGCAGTTTGAATATTTAAGTCGACATCCTGAAATTTAAAGAATACCTAAAACAACCTTAATCATGACAAGTACAGGAACTATGGCAAAGTCATCCGGAATCATGACAAAATCATCCGGGATGTAAAACTAACATAAAAAGTTAGTTTAAGGTCTTGAAATTCTTTACTATATAGGTGAAGAAAATCGGGATGTAAAACTAACATAAAAAGTTAATTAGTTTAAATTCCTAAAATTCTTTACCTATATCGGTAAAGAATTTTAGGACCTTAAACTAATTAACTTTTTATGTTAGTTTTACATCTCGGATGATTTTGTCATGATTTCGAATAATTTTGGCATGATTCTTGTATTTGTCATGATTTCTGTATTTGCCATAATTTTGTCATGATTTCGGGTGATTTTAAGAAAACCGCTGAGTGGACCAAATTAAATAAGAGAGCTATATTATAGACTTGTGTCCTATAGGGCTTCTTTCTCGTTGTCGTATAGAGCTATATTATAGACTTGCTGGTCAGGTGTGCACTATATGGCTTCTTTCTCGTTGATCAGTTCGCCTCCGCCATTCATTCTACAATCAATACTTTATCTTTGGGATATTTTTGAAATCTGAACCATTAAAAATACTTTTTTAACGAATCAAATTGTGCACTATATACCTCTACAATACGTGTTGGGATGTCCCCGGTCTTTACAGTCAACAACAACCAGGTGGACAGCAGGGTCCCGCTCTTTAAAAGTCCATAACGACTCATTCCAAACTTCATGGTTCCATGTGCTTTCGTTTCATGGCACTTTTTGGCTGCTCTTGGGGTATGTCCCAATAGCTTCTTGCATTCACACATTTGGGAGATTTTTGAGCCACTTAGCTGCGGTGAGTTTAATTTCTTTCCGCAATAACAACTTTGGGTTTTCCACCACCGCCCCGTTGCGGATTTCACTGTACATTTTTTGTTATAATCTAAACCGTTCTCTTGTATGATTCGTAGAGTATGTAGTATATTTACGCAAAAAATTATTAGATGTCAATAGCCATATCAAAAATCAAATTTTGGTTCATAAAATTAACGGTGATGGATTGTTTAACTTTAAAATTTATGACCGTCCATTCTGTATTAATATTTGATATATCTATTGATATCGGATAAAGTTGATTTTGTACATAGATATACTAGATGATTATTCGAAATTTTGCTATGTTTATTTGCTTCATTCTAAAGATGAAGTGCTTGATAAATTTGTTGCATATAAGACCGAAGTTGAAAATCAATGTGGTTTGAAGATAAAACGTCTTAGGTCTGACAGGGGTGGTGAATATCACTTCCCTGATTATTGTGAATCGGTAGGGATAATTCATGAAGTAACTGCACCTTATACAGCACAACAGAATGGAGTGGCCGAAAGGAAGAATAGAATTTTATCTGAGATGGTGGTTGCTATGCTAACCAATGCAGGATTAAGTAAAGGTTTGTGGGGCGAAGCCATACTTACCGCTGCTTATAACTGGTGAGGAGGACACTTCAACCTATTTCCGTCATGTGCGGATAAGCCCAAGAGGTCCCAGCACCATAAGGACTCTTAACCTGATAAGCAGGTGCAAGAGTCCAAAGGTGAAAGGACTCCTCAAACCTGATAACGACCAAAGAAGTAATGCTAATTCCAAAGTTCATGTGGTGGAAGAAAGTTCCAACAAGAAACGCAAGAACAAAGGCAGTGATAAGGCTTCTGGTAAGTGGAAGAAGCAGAAATTGGATCCTACCGACACTGGTTGCTGGCATTGCGGCAAACCTGGGCATCTTAAGATCGAAAGATTGCCGAATCCTGCAAAAGAAGAACTCTGGTGGAAAACTAGGAGCATCTGGGGCAAATAATTCTAAATTCATTGCTGTTATTTCTGAGGCGAATATCCTCGAAGATGCTGGAGATTGGTGGATTGATTCTGGTGCAACAAAGCATGTCTGCAATGACAAGAGGTTCTTCACTGAGTATAATCCAGTTGTAGATGGCACCGTTCTGTTCATGGGAAATGCGTCAACTGCACCAGTTAAGGGTAAAGGCAAAGTGGATTTGGAGTTCACTTCTGGCAAGACTCTTACTCTGACTGATGTGTATCATGTACCGGAAGTTAGGAAGAATCTCGTGTCTGCAAGTCTACTTAATAAGTATGGCTTTAAGGTTGTGTTTGAGTCGGGCAAAATTGTTGTGTCCAAGAGTGGTGTGTTTGTTGGCAAAGGCTATGTAACCGAGGGGATGTTTAAGCTTAATATTAATAACACAGTTGTTTCTGCTTATATGCTTGACTCTCTTTCTTTATGGCATAGTCGTTTAGGACATATCAGTACAAGAAAAATGGATTGCATGGTTAAATCAGGATTAATTCCTAAATCTGAAAATGATATGGTTGATAAATGCAAGATTTGTTTGGAATCAAAGATAACCAGATTGCCATTTCCTAATATTGAGCGGACTTCTTTGTTACTTGAATTGATTCATAGTGATGTATGTGATTTTCATAGCACTCCAACTAGAGGCGGTAAACTTTATATGGCAACATTCATAGATGATTATTCGAAATTTTGCTATGTTTATTTGCTTCATTCCAAAGATGAAGTGCTTGATAAATTTGTTGCATATAAGACCGAAGTTGAAAATCAATGTGGTTTGAAGATAAAACGTCTTAGGTCTGACAGGGGTGGTGAATATCACTTCCCTGATTATTGTGAATCAGTAAGGATAATTCATGAAGTAACTGCACCTTATACACCACAATAGAATGGAGTGGCCGAAAGGAAGAATAGAACTTTATCTGAGATGGTGGTTGCTATGCTAAGCAATGCAGGATTAAGTAAAGGTTTGTGGGGCGAAGCCAAACTTACCGCTGCTTAAAAAGTTACGAAAAACACCAAAATGTTATGATTCTACTGAAAATATTATGAATCCTAAACATTACGAATTCTAATGCTGAAAGTTACGATTTTTTAGTAAAAAAGTTACGAGATGCACAAAAATGTTTTACGAATCCTATTACTGAAAGGTTACAAGTTTTAAAACAAATGTTACAAAACACATCAAGGTATTATGAATATGAATGAACGCCGATAAAAAAAAAAATGAATGAACCATACATTAATAGGTGCATAATGATATACAATTTTAAAGGGTGTATATTATAGACTTTTCCGTGTCATAGTCAGCTTCTACGCACATCGACTAATATCAAGGGCCGTCAACTAAGGAGGCCGAGTAAAGACATAAGACCTAAAAAGGAACAAACTCCTAGAGCCCCAGACCTTAACTACGAGGCCGAACCCTTAGAAATCATGAATTCTCTTGTAAGAACATCAATCGCGGTGGATGGAGAACCGTAGGGTTTTTGCATCTAGATGATAATGGAGGTCCACATAATACAAAGTTAACAATGTAGGAATCATTTGAAAAGATGTGAAACTTTCTCCCGAAGGAATTCATCAGTTGCTTGAGGGAATATTCTCCCTGCAAGCTTGTTCCAAGAGGTCCAACCATTAGAGCTCATTCAAGTACTTCAGTAAGTGCCCAGCAAAAGGCTATTATGAGATTAACTGAGCCCTCAAATTTTTTTTCCTGATCTGAAAAAAAAAGAAAGAAATTGAATTTAGCCTTCCAAATCCAACTGTCAAAGTTGGTTTTCGATTAATCAATGGCCATGAATACGGTGAGGACTTTCCCCCATTTTAATCGCAGATCCTTAGATTAATCAATGGTCAAAGAATCGAGCACTGAGTTTTTCTCTTATTTTCTGTAGGCATGGTGTTTATTAATGGGTTATTTATCTTTTTGGTCCCCAAAGTATTTCCGTCGTGCCACTTTGGTCCCCAATATTCCAATTGTAAACATTGCGTCCCTAATGTATCAATTTTGTGTTTAATTGGTCCCTAGAGGTCACGCCGTTCCTTCCCTCCATCAAATTGGAGGGCAAGTTTGGTATTTCATCATCTCCATAGCTTATTTTCTTTTTTGGTCCCCAAAGTATTTTCGCCGTGCCATTTTGATCCCCAATATTATAGCAATTGCAAGTTATGGATGGTGGAAGGACTGATGTGTAGGTAAGGGGTGGGGGGGCTACGATACACGGATATGTGAGTTTTTACGAAGTACTCGCACCGACACGACACAACACATGTGCGGGATATGTACGGGACCCGGCAAAAAAATAATCGTCGCCACAGTCGTTGCAGAACGACGTTCTTCTACTGTGATATTTTTTTTCTCCTTTTCAATTATGGTTTATTTTATTTGACAGTAAAGCTAGGCTCACCGCACTTTTGTCCACCGCATATCGTGCGGGGCTCACTCCGGATCCTAAAAAAATACAGAAAAATACTCATAAATTTTAAAATAATTATTTATGGGGCTTTGAAAAAAATCAGCTCCAACGGATATCAGTCGGGTATGTTTTATGAATTCGTAGAGGGGAAACTGCTCAGTTTCGCAGTTTTGCCCTTACAAATTCAAAAAACATATATACCGATATCTGTTGGAGTTGATTTTTTAAAGGGTCCCGTAAATAATTATTTTAAAATTTATAAATTTTTTTTCTGTATTTTTGTGGGGCCCACTAACATGCGGTGGACAAAAATGCGGTGGGCGTATCATTCCTGTAAAATAAATGGGCCTTCATTAGCCTTTTGATGGGCTGTTATTATACTTTGATGACAAAACAAATGAATAAAAATGTATTTTTCATACATAAATTATCTATCTTTTTATGGAAATATACTAATATAAAAAATATTTCAATTGGTACATTGGGGACCAAAATGGCACGGCGGAAGTACTTTGGGGACCAAAAAAGAAAATAAAGCTATGGGGGGTGAAATACCAAGTTTGCCCTTCATTTTGACGGAGGGAAGGAACGGCGTTACATCCAGGGACCATTTAAACACAAATTTGATACGTTGGGGACGCAATGTTTACAATTGGAATATTGGGGACCAAACTGGCAAGACGAAAATACTTTGGGGACCAAAAAGGTAAATAAGCCGTTTATTAATTATGCAACCTGCTTTTGAGAAAATGCAACTTCATAGGAAATTGAAGCAACACGAGTTCTATTAATGACAATATGTACAGTACAGGGGAATAGGAGTAATCATATTTATTCAAATTTCACAAAGATGTCCCAGCAAATTAAAGCAAAATCTTAACGGAACAAATGTACTGATACGGGGGCTACTCTAGTCATGAGGAAAAAGGAGGTGAATAAACCTTCATCGTGCTACTGTTTGGGTAAAGGATACATCACCAACTGACCAAATTTCTTGTTGAGATGTAGACTCTTGAACTTCATCTTCATCTCTTCTTGTAGAAAAAGCAGGTCTTTTGGGAGTGTTCATGGCCGCAGTTTCATTTTTCAGCGTCGATGAGAGTTCCAACATGGAGGGTCTATCAGCTGGATTTTCTTGGACACATAGCAAAGCTACTTGCATGCATCTCATCAATTTGCATGATGAATAGGTATCGTCGAGCGATGGATCCATGAACTCCATGCCTTTCCAACACTTCCACAAATCATATGCCTGAAGTATTTTAAGGTAGTCCATCTTTAGAGTTCACAGGAAGGAAATCAATTCGCAATATCCATGTCACAGTTTTCATAATTACTTACATATTCTAAGAGGTTTAAGTCTTCATGAAGGCCATGTAAACAATTATTCCGCTTTCCACTAATGATTTGTAAAAGAAGAACTCCGAAGCTATAAACATCTGATTTAGTGGAGTATATGCCACGTCTTACATATTCGGGAGGTACATAACCACTGCAATATTGCATAAGTGAACAAAAAGTGATAATTAGATGAGTACTATTCACTACAAGAAATTTAGGATCTCGCAACGGTTTTTTTAGCAACGGTTCAAAAAACCGTCGGTATAGATGGTGTTTAGCAACGGTTTACAAAACATTGGAGTACTAGAAACAGGACTATAGCAACGGTTTTCATGCAACCGTTACTAGATTACAAGACTATTGCAACGGTTTTCCATAACCGTTACTAAAAACCGGACTATAGCAACGGTTTTCGATAACCGTTACTAAAAACCGGACTATAGCAACGGTTTTCCAATAACCGTTGCTAAAAACCTGACTATAGCAACGGTTTTCCAATAACCGCTGCTAAAAATTATTTTTTGAAAATTTGTTAAAAGCCATTTAAAAAATAAATAAAAAATTTGTGTTAAAAAACAATTTTTTTTTTTTGAAAAATTGTTAAAAGCCGTTTTTAAAAAAAAACAATTTTTTGTGTTAAAACACTTTAAAAAAAAGTTTTTCGTAAATACTGTTTTTTTTAAAGTTTCTGGAAAAAAAAAATTTAAAAATAATTTTCTGGAAACATTGTTGAGAAAGAGAAAAAGTTTTTATGTAATGATGGGTGTATTTGATTAAAAAAATGTGGAGACCATTAGATTTGATTATTGGCAAAAAAGTTGCTAGTTTTGATTATTCAAAAGCCAAAATTTGATTTGATTAAGAGGTTGCTAAGTTTGGTTATTACAATGTGAGCACTTTTTTGATCAAATATTGCTAACTTTAACAACTTTTTGGTTTTGATTATTACATTATGGATGCTCTAATGACAGTTCGCATAATATAAATATTAGTAGTCCCTTAATATTACACAAGTGCTGGGCTAGCCCAGTGGGTATGCACTCACGCGCGCATACGCGAGGTCCTGGGTTCGATTCCCAGGAGGAGCAAAATTGTGTTGCCTTCCATGCGCCACGTCAGCGACACGTGGCCGCCACGCAAGCGTCATGGCGACACGTGGAATCCACGTGGCTGCCATGTCATATTTTACCCCAGATTTAAAAAAAAAAAAAAACTTGCCAAACCGTTGCTATACCCTACAGCAACGGATATATTGCAACGGTTTGACCAACCGTTGGTATAGCCTAAATGGGTCTCTACCAACGGTTTTTCAGCTTTTTGGCAACGCTTTCGACCGTTGCTATAGAACGATTTTCTTATAGTGATTTGAGACTAGAACACATTAGGTAGTGTGTATTAATTGTAACAAATATGTCACTTACAACGTTCCAACAATCCGGTCAGTGTTACCTTCGAATTCATCTTTCTGGAAAATTCTAGCCATGCCAAAGTCCGCGATCTTGGGCTTCATGTTGTTGTCTAACAAAATGTTGCTCGCTTTCAAATCCCTATGAATTATTGTCAATCTTGAGTACTCTTGGAGGTACAAGAGCCCCTGAGTAACCCCTTAAATGATTCGAACTCGTTTTTCCCAATCTAAAAGTGATCCCCTCATTGGATCTACGCGAAAGAGATTTGGATAGTTAAAACTTAGGTAACACCTCATGTTAAAACCACACTCAATTATGGTTTACGATTATTTTAGAGGCATTAAAGATTGCTAACGTACCATAGACAAAATGATCCAGGCTTTTGTTCGGCATGTATTCATAGATCAACATTTGTTCTTCTTTTTCGATGCAAAATCCCAGAACTCTTACAAGATTTACATGCTGCAGTTTAGCAGTAAGCTTGACCTCATTCTTGAACTCTTCAAATCCTTGTGTTGATGTCCTTGAGAGTCTCTTTACCGCTATTTCTTGTCCATTACGTAATATACCCTGAAGGCAAAACAACCACTTGTTTAGTTTTGTTTTCTCGATTTATTCGAAGACGAATAATTTTACCTTGTAAACAGGTCCATATCCGCCCTCTCCGAGCTTATTTTCAAATGAAAAATTGTTGGTAGCTTCTTCAAGGTCAGTGAGACTAAATACTAGCAAATTAGGAGCATTTGCATTTCCAGGAGATGCCATAGTAGTTCTGAATAAAGATTGC
The DNA here is from genome assembly GCA_018127125.1 of Rhododendron griersonianum. NCBI lineage: Eukaryota > Viridiplantae > Streptophyta > Magnoliopsida > Ericales > Ericaceae > Rhododendron > Rhododendron griersonianum. The sequence goes on along the minus strand of CM030788.1, from coordinate 5,515,889 downwards.
GATTCTTTTTTGTCGTCCTTCCATCCTTTAACCAATAAAAAGAACATGTGGAAAATCGAAGAAAGACGTTAAAAGGGTGAAGGGAAATGATTTAGGAACAAAATTTTCACAACTGGAAGGAACTTACCTTTGTTTCTGCGTGCTCTCTTGCGCAGATACCACGTCGCAGAAACTAGTACAAGGATAAATGTGGTTGCGGTTGGAAGCAAGATTACTAGCAACAGGCGTCTCTTGTTCCTAGGATCTTTCTCATATATTTTTTTGAACATATCTTTCTCATCTTCTTGTGCTATGAAATTGTACATTAGAGAGAAATGTGACGAGACAATATAGCAGTAGACAAGAGAAACAGAACACTCCTATCCCTTCCAATGTAAAAAAAAATGATCATTTATTGCCCAAATTAGTTTCAACAATACTTAAAAGGCTTTAGGGGAGAATCCTCGTGGCGACAATTGTGTTTCCTAGTTCTAGTTTTTCTGTTTCGTTTTGTTTTTTGATAATTCAAGGTGTCTGGCTGTGGCAGATGCACACTTGGAGATGAACACCAATCTCTAGGGACCGGGTGTAATTTTGAATAAGAAGTTGCATAATACTTCGTCAATTCAACAAAATTTCAAATTATGAACAAAATTCAGCTTTGCATCACGTTAGACTGTAGGTGTTTTGTTAGCAGTGACCTGCTTCTACTGTTTTGTTTTCTGCCTTTTCTTTATTGTAATGTAGGGTGTGCCGGACCAGCTTGCGCACAACTTGGACTAATCCCTACCCCAACAGCTGCTAGCAAGGGGAATGGAGGTGCTGTGTGTGTTTGGCATGGTAATTCTTGTTGGCTAGGGGTGGTGACTAGCTCTTAGTGGGTTCTTCCTAGGCTTATTTACGGATTATAAGCAAGATTTTCTTAATCTAATTCCTGGCTCTATTACCAAAAAAAAATGGATAGGCACTTTAGCGGATTGAACCGTCACTGATAAACATTCATTTGGCAAGTTGATCACAAAGATGGTTGATTCCATATCTGTAAGTAAATTCTTCCTTTATTGCAGTATGATAAACCAAACAAAACAAAACCGAACCTTAAGCCCCAATCAATTGGAATTAACTAAATGATCTTGCTTTAAAGTTTTACCTGCCTTGGAAAGCACCCAGTTGTCATCATTGGCGACTTGCCATACATTGTATCCCAGAAGCCCTTTCTCCTTCGCGTAGGAAACCTTAGTTCTGATAGCCTCCACGTCATCATAACCGATCCAAACCGAACCATTAATGCAGTAATTTGTGACATAAGTGGAGTTATAACCTACTTTTTCTCCATCACATCCCATATTTGACTTGATGAACTTGTAGAAAATCAAACCTTCTGATGTAACGGCGGGACCTGTTGCAGGCGATCCAATCTCATTGGCCGAGGGGTCCAAAAGTGTCCAGGTGTACCCATGGTATGCTAACCCGAAAACTATCTTTTCAGCTGGTAATCCTCTACTTATCCATTCCTTAATTCCATAATCCGTACTTATATTGCTTGAGGGGTCATACAAAGCAGAATGAGCGCCTGTGAAGTTTTCCATGGTAGGCAAGTGATAGAAATACGATAGGATGAGTACCCAATCGAAGTTCCTTCGAATCGACTCCATAGGATAACTTGCGGTGTTTTTTGAAGGCAAATAATGACCGGCCAGTGTTAAAAGGAGCCGTGATCGGGTGGAATTCTTCGATTCCCTATCTATCGCAGTTCTCCAATCGTCAAAGAGAATTCCCATATTTTCCATCTTGGTGGTGTTTGTGTCCGGTTTGACGCAACAAAGATCCAGGCCGTGAAACCCATAAAGCCTAGCTCTCTGTATTGATGATTCAATGAAAGAAGTTCTGTGAGAGGGTTGGGTAGCCATTGAAAAGAAGGTTGAGAAGTCTGAATCTCCTGCCCAGATGGACAGAAGTGTTGTAATTGATGGGTTTTTTTGCCTAACGATGTCAGTGAAGGTGGACATATAAGGTTCATCATAAGGTGCGATGAAGAGTTCATAAGTAGAATTGTTGATATATGCAAAAGCAAATGTCAAGTGAGTGAAGAGAGTTGAGTCTATATCGGGAACCGGGGATTGGCCGCCGGAATACCAGTAACCTTCTTTGATCCAGGTCTGGACCTCTGAAGAACTTGTTAGTGAAGGAAGAAGGAGGAGGAAGGAAACGATGGTGAACAACATTTTTTAGATGGCTAGAGGCTAGAGAGTTGTTCATTTTCTGAGGACTTAAAAGACATTCTTTTACATGCGACTTCGTCTGACTCAAAAAAAAAAGAAAAGAAAAAAAGATCATGCTATATACACACCTTTTGACCACTCCCTAGACAGTCATTTCTCACAAGCACTGAATGTCAAAGGCCACCATCTCCACAAAGTGAATTTACTTTCACGTTATAGAAGTCAAAGTCCTATAAAATATCTCTGTCTATTTATTTAGCTAGAGTAGTCTTTTAAAAATAGTAAGTACTTGTTTGTAATTTTCAAACTTAAAAATAATGTATTTAAGAAAATAATTTTTTGATTTTCTTGCATCGTTCAAAAGATCTCATCGACGTCTACCAAACAAGATTTATATTGGTAAAAAAATTAAGTCTATTATTTTTAAACTTGAAAATTACAAATAAGTAGGAGTACTTATTTTTTAAGAAATCTTAGGGTCCGTTTGAATAGTGTGAAAGTGAAAGAAAATGCAAGAAAGAGAAAATAATGACACTTTTTTAGTGTGTGATTAGCATAAAAATACAAGAAAATATAAGAAAGTGAATTTTCTTGTACAACTCATTAAAGCATGATTACATAGCTTCCACTTTTTTGCTAAAAGGGAGCTGCTAAATCCACATTAGGTAGTTTGATGTACTATTTGAGACTAGAACACATTAGGTAGTGTGTATTGTAACAAATATGCCACTTACAATGTTCCAACAATCTGGTCAGTGTTACCTTCGAATTCATCTTTTCGGAAAATTCTAGCCAAGCCAAAGTCCGTGATCTTGGGCTTCATCTCGTTATCTAACAAAATGTTGCTCGCTTACAAATCCCTATGAATTATTGTCAATCTTGAGTACTCTTGGAGGTGCAAGAGCCCCTGAGTAACCCCTTCAATGATTTGAACTCGTTTTTCCCAATCTAAAAGTGATCCTATCATTGGATCTACGCGTAAGAGATTTGGATAGTGAAAACGTAGGTGACACCTCACCTCATGTTAAAACCACACTCAATTATGGTTCACGATTATTTTAGAGGCATTAAAGATATCTAACCATAGACAAAATGATCTAGGCTTTTGTTCGGCATGTATTCGTAGATCAACATTTGTTCTTTTTCGGTGCAAAATCCCAGAACTCTTACAAGATTTACATGCTGCAGTTTAGCAGTAAGCATCACCTCATTCTTGATCTCTTCAAATCCTTGTGTAGAAGTGCTTGAGAGTCTCTTTATTGCTATTTCTTGTCCATTACGTAATATACCTTGAAGGCAAAACAACTGCTTATTTAGTTTTGTTTTCTCGATTTATTCGAAGACAAATAATTTTACCTTGTAAACAGGTCCGTATCCACCCTCTCCGGGCTTATTTTCAAAACAAAAATTATTGGTGGCTTCTTCAAGGTCAGTGAGACTAAATACTAGCAAATTAGGAGCATTTGCATTTCTAGGAGATGCCATAGTAGTTCTGAATAAGGATTGCAATTCTTTTTCGTCGTCCATCCATCCTGTAAGCAATAAAAAGAACATGTGGAAAATCGAAGAAAGACGTTAAAAGGGTGAAGGGAAATGATTTAGGAACAAAATTTTCACAACTGGAAGGAACTTACCTTTGTTTCTGCGTGCTCTCTTGCGCAGATACCATGTCGTAGAAACTAGTACAAGGGTAACTGTGGCTGCGGTTGGAAGCAAGATTACTAGCAATTGTGTCTCTTTGTTTCTTGGATCATTCTCATCTTCTTGTGCTATGAAATTGTACATTAGAGAGATATGTGAGGAGACAATACAGCAATAGACAAGAGAAATAGAATACTCCTATCCCTTCCAATATGGGGGAAAAAAAATCATATATTGCCCAAATTAGTTTCAACCGTACTTAAAAGGCGTTAGGGAATAGTTCAAGTTTTTTTTTCTTTTTTGTTTCGTTCTGTGTTTTGATAACTTAGGGTGTCTGGCAGTGGCAGATGCACGCCCGGAGATGAACACCTATCTCTAGGGTGTAGTTATGAATAAGAAGTAGAATAATAGTACTTCGTCAATTCAGCGTCAAATTGCGAACAAAATTCTGCTATGCGTCACGTTAGACTTTAAGTGTTTAATTTGTTAGCAGTGGCTTGCTTCTACTGTTTTGTTTTGTTTTGCTTTGCTTTCTGCCATTTCTTTATTGTAATGCAGGGTGTCCTGGGCCAATTTACGCACCACTCAAACTAATTCCTACGTACAACCCCTCCCACAGTCGTTTCACACACTTACGCATGAGGTGAGGTGATCCCGACAACTGCTAGCAAGGGGGAATGGAGATGTGTGAGTTTGGCATTGTAATTCTTGTTGGCTAGGGGTGGTGGCTAGCTCCTCGTGGGTGCTTCCTAGGCTTGTTTACGGATTCAACCATCACTATTAAACATTCATATGGCAAGTTAATCACATAGATGGTTGATGCCATATCTGTTAGTAAATTCTTCCTTCATTGCAGTATGATAAACCAAACAAAACAAAAATCGAGCCTTAACCCCAATCAACGGACTCGGATCCTGTACATTTTCCCCGGATCATCCAAAGCCGAAACGGACGCGCGCGATTCACCTTTGTAAAAACTTATTCACGGAGCTCCATGAATAAGTTTTTCTCAATATCGATGTCTATTCAATTCTCTAGAGTAGTCTATCACTCATTTAAACAGATTTAAACTTTTTCATAATTTCGTGGGCTGAGAAAGATGGATGGACTATTCAATTCTCTAGAGTAGTCTATCACTCATTTAAACAGATTTAGACTTTTTCATAATTTCGTGGGCTGAGAAAGATGGATGGAGATCATATGGCTCCGCTCCTCTTGACTTCAGCGTTTCCTCTCTCACCAACTTGTGCAGATATTCTTCTACTAGCAATTGTGTTTCAACCACCAAATTGTGTTTCAACCACCAGGCAGGAGTAATAAAAGCTTGGGCAGATATTCCGAAATGCAATATTATGTATTTCGAAGAATGTGGTGGTGGTTTGATTCTTATTTTGTCTCGTTCGTGGTGCCCTAGCGGATTCAGAATCCTTGAGCTCGGGCTGAAAAGGGATTATAGCGATTGGGTTGTCAAGTGTCGGGTCAATCTTTGGCCCTTAATATCTGAAATCTCCGACATGGAATGGAGAGACTACAATAACCTCAGTGGATAAACTCTTCTACTAGGGTGAACAAGAGTTCCGTTTTAGCCTCTAAAAGCAGTGTATTCTAGAATCTAGCTGTAGGGTTAAGCAATGTAAATAGGAAGAGTGACATTGGGAGGCGTGTTAAAAAAGAAGAACGCACAACAAGAATAATCATAAAATAAGTTTGAACTAGAGATACTTTCTCTACGGACAAGTGATAACTTTTCAAATTTTTATTAATCAAATAATCGACAACTTCTTAGCCCTAAGGCTTACATCCTTATTTGTAATGATATCTAGAAATACTAAAAAGGAAATAAAATAAAATAAAGCTAAAAATCTAAGTCTTGGAGAATAAAAAAGAAAATAGAATCAACCTAGATGAGAAAACCTAATATTCTAGGCAATTTACGCTAAACGGAACGAATTCTGTGAAAATTACAAAAATAGAAAATAAGAAATTCATATATTTCTAGAATAACTAAAATATCAGCTTGCATGAGGGTAGTGAGTTAGGAGAGAACTCCACTTGTTAATTTTTGGTTTGTTTCTAGTGAGATTGCTCCGATTTCTCTTTGGATGTATCCGATTTTAAAGAACCACATAAAACTTTGTGTGTGTGCGCATTTGGTTTTGGTCCTTGGGAGTTGGGGCACACCCCCTAAGTCACAAAACGTGCCCGTGTTGACAACTTCCGGTCTTCATAGTCAATAACAACTCCTTCAAAACTTCCATTTGCTTTCATTTGAAGTTAAAGTCCTCAAAAAGCTTCCCAAATTTAGATTTGAGATTTTCAGAATTTCATTTTTTTTTAGCTTTTCACAATTTGTAAAATCTAAAAATTTATTATCTAGAATTTTTGATAAATGCTCAAAGTTGATTCTAACAATTTAAAATCTCAAAATCTGCAAAAAATAATTTCTCGCATACATGCACTAGTCGTGGTAGGTGTGGTTTGGAAAATTTAGGTAGAATACCAAGAATTTTTGTTAGTCTTTTACTCATTTGACCCGTTAATTTTTCATAAATTGCCCCCAAGAACCTAATTAAATGTTACCTCCCCGTCCCATGCCGAATGACGGTTTCATCATTTTAGACCTCTCAAAAAGTTAACTACGATTTTGTTAACTTACATGGAAACCTTTTACATATGATATTGATCTTAATTTGATAGAACACAATTACTTCTCTAAAACGAACTTCTCAAAATTATAAAATACTGTAAATTAGTAAACATTATAAATTTTCGAGAGATATGAATGCCGAAATCATCGAGAAAGCAACTAAAGGGGTAAACTAGTTCGGACACTAAAAGCATAGTAAAAAAGTTAATCATTCATACCCATACGAACACACGTATTATGGGTCGGCTTCTAGAGATTACGAAATTAGAATAAACTTCTTTCGGAGAAAAAACGACACCCACTCTACTATCTAGGTTTTAGTTTATTCTCAATCTAGCTGTTTACCAAAAAAAAAAAAAAAAGGTCTACCTTCTCGGTCCAAAAGCTATAAGGTCAAAAAAGCATGTTAAAATTTATTATCTTTGCCTTTTCTTTTGAAAACGAAATTGCCCGTCTACTATTTTGTTTTACCAATTGGCCAATAAAAAAAAGGAAAAAGGACGACTTGACTCTCACAATGCTGATGGAATGCCATACTTGTCATGAACCCCAAGGCCCAAGGTGCAAGCAGGTTTGAGAAAGCAACTAATGTTACACCCCGTACGTCTTTTTTAATTCCTACTAATTATATTTCTGTAATAAAAAAGAAGAGGATTTTTATGGTTTGGATCATAATTGATATTTTGTCTCTCTCCACATAGTATAACTATTGTCGGGGGTATAAATCTAAATAGTTTTAGTATTTGGTGTTGTACCGTATTAAATACTTTTATTAGGTGGTTACCTATTATTTAGGGGAGAACGTGAATCAGAGGAAGTCATTATATTAGACTAGGGTTGTTTATTTTGAGAGAGTAGTCGCAGCAGCCAGGGGTTTTGTCTGGTTCGGAGATAGCCTCAAGTATAAGTGGTTCTTCTTCTCTTCATATCTATTTTCCCCTTCTTTTTCACCTTCCCATGCTAGGGCTGAAATTGTGAACGTGGGTGTGGAGTGAAATTATTGGCTGTGTTGGGTTTGTGGCAAGGCGAGAGGGAAAATGGACGAATACTGTGTCGGGTTGTGCGTGGTGAATTGTTAAAGGTTGTTAGATGTTCATTGCTATGTTGGCAAGTAATTCCCTTCCTATAATATTATTCAAGTTGTGGTTTTGTGTATAATAGTGAGTTGCTGTGGTGGATTTTGGAGGATTAAGAGGTGGGTTAATTGCGATTTGTATTCTGAACCTAAGATGTTATAGTAAACGTCACTGGATACATTAATGACCCTATGTGAATTATCTTGTCGTTCAGGTTAACTTGATTTCACGATGTTTGATTGCATTACGTTTGGACTAGGTGAGTGGTTAAGCATATTACATACTTTCGAACTTTCTTGTGTCCCTTAAATTGTTGTTTTGGAAAATTTATGATTGAAATTGGAAACACTTTGTTATATTTGTTTATACTAGTAAGATTGCACGTGCTTTACACTTGGTATTCTTCAAATGAAGTGAAATTTTTGTCTTCGTCAAAATTTGATTTGTCTTTACCTTTACAAATGACATTTGTATACGACTTCTCTTTCATTATTAATAGCGAAGTATTAGTCAATCTAGCTATTTTCCCTCTCTACATTATGCATGCATCTTTGAGATCTCAATATCATCGTCCAGTCCACAGATACATCATGTTTGTGAAGTCTACAGTTTGAAAAGTCAACTTACCACTAGTACTATCTTTAATAGGAAGTATGCATGACAGACACATACAACTAAATAAGAGAGTTGTTGAGTTCAACCTGAGGTAGGAATAAGCAAATCTAAGCCTTTGGAATACGGTTATATAATTTTGATATCACTCTTGAATGCATTTTAGTTGGTACCACCAACCATTTCATGTAACCTTAACTGTCATCTCATGTTGGAAACAACTTGCACAACGGAAAGAGACATGGAACGACATAAATAAACAACATAAAAAACTTTATTTCTGCCACGATGTGTAATACTAACGTAAATATAAGAACAAAACTATAACACGGCCAATAACCCACTATTTTCGGATCATTCAGTACAACTTGTTTTCCTGAAACATCATTACAGGAATTGATCAACAAAACTCAACAGAGCGGATCAAAAAAAAAAAAAAAAACTCAACAGCTTACCAATTTTAGCACTATATGACGAATCACTTTGATCTTTGCCAATGTCCTTAACGATCAAATTTTCCTTATCGTCTGTTTCGGCAAGAGAAAAAAATAAACTACTTGGGCTTGCACACAAACAACTTAATCCTACGCTGGTTTAGATGGCCAATGAATTCAACAAAGGAAGTTCCATCAAAATCTAACGCTACTCAAAACTTCCAACGTGAGTACTCACTCAACAACCAACCACAGAAAAGAAAAGAAACAGTAATATACAGTGACAGACATTTTGCGATTGCTACTCAGTGGATTTCAAAATCAGAATAGTGTTGCCGTATCCAAACATGAAACTGACCAAGAACATACACATAATCATCAACAATATTGGTATCCCTGCCATTTGAAAGCGAACCTTTTCAAGACAGGATTTCTGCTGCTCTATTCAGCTACGAAAACGCTTGAGATTTGCCTAAGCTTTGTCCAATTTGGAACCCATGCTTGCAAATGTGCACCTTAGATTTATAATCGCCTCCTCAAGCACTCTATCCATCGTTGCAAAAAGTTCTTCCCTACTCGATTCCTCCCCATCATCATCAGCAACCCTATCGGTGTCCACGAAACCAACCCAAGTCTAGGGCAAGGGACAACACAAAAAAAAATTCCAAAATCAAATCAGCAAAAGGAGAGAGATTGAAGAACCCGCACCTGAGAGAACCAACTTTGATTTATTTGGCGAAATGATATTCATGGAGAGAGAGAATAACCGCCACTTGAGCATCAAACTTTGTTTCTTCCCACTTGCCTATTGCTCATCCTTGAAAACAAGCTCACCGTGCCAATTGTGGGATTTGTTACTTAGGAGGAATTTTCCATCACAGAGCTCGAGATTTTGTTTTTATCATCGGCCGATTCGGTTAAATCCGCAAGTTTCTCCTCTCAAAATTTTTCATGGTCCTCTTCACTATACGCGATTCAATGTGTCTCCCACCAAACAAAAAGACTAACAAGTGCTCGGCACTTCCTTTGGCCGGTTAGTAGGCCGAGAGACTAAGCCGTGTACATGTTTCCGGGAAATACATTCCGGAACATGTGGGAAGTCCTAAAAGAGACCTCGCCATCAAAAGGGCTTTGAGAGGATAGCCTAGTTGTAACTCTACGCATACCTTGTCAGCGAGAATGCCTTCCTTAGTTCCTTCATCATCTGATTCTCTCTCCGACAGATCTCTGTCATCCGATACGGACCATTGGAAGGTGAGTTACGTACGAAAAGTCAATGCGGGCGTGTTTGTGGCTGTGTATTTGAGAACTCTGATTCTACTGTGCCGCATCCTGAACCACAGGATCATCTGCCAGCCATCTGGTTTACAACCAACATCAGTGTGTAAACGAAAAATAGAACTCAAACTTTAAGATACTAAGCACTAGATAATGCTGGAGCTGGAATTGGTAACAGTTAAAAACTTAAAAGCAAGCTATATATGTTGCCACTTTGTGCTAAAGATTCGAAGATTTTAGTTGCATGGGCCGAATTGACTATAAGTAGAAGACAATCCAGTAAAAACAAGGGGACAAAGAAATTTAAAACAAAAGGGCAAAACTAAAGTTTTGTTACTTTAAAGACTTTGGAATCCTAAATGGTACACAACTTTATTTTTAAAAAAAAAGTCACTCTAGATGGTGGCATGATGGAATCACAAGGAAACCCTCCTATCGGTTACAAATGAGGACAATGTAAAATAACAATCAATTAAGAAGAGTATAATAGAAGAGATCTTTAAGGAATTCCAGTCTTCATGTTGACCTAATAAGATAGCGAACCTTAGAGCACCTATTAGTAATCCGCTCCTAATGCAATCACTTCCTAAAAAGTAAATGGAACACCTAAGAATGTCTCAACGTCCATATATTGGTGTGAATCATGTCCTTTTACTCACAGAAATACCATTGAATATCAATATCGATTACTTTTTTCCTTTTCCTTTTCCTCTTTGTTTCATAGAAGTATCATCTTAGTCTATGAAACCCACAATAGATCAGCTAATAAAATAAGCACATCTTAAGGTAAAATTTGTAAAAGTACTGAAAGAGAGCCCAATTGTGGTAAAGTATTTCCCTCTGCATTTTTACTCAACATACAGCTATGTGGATTTTCTATATTGGTGGCCATGGGTTTATTTGCCCCGTCACATTAATATTGACATTTGATTTGCCTCGGTTTTCAAGGTCTAACAAATTTACATTTGATTATTTTTGGCAAATGGCCTCTGCCACGATGCATTTTGAAGGATTACCTCAGCATATGCGTTAAATCCCTTTGCCTGTGAAATCAAATTTCAAATATACCCATAAATATATGACATTGACATCATCGGAGTTTAGCCCCACCATTCCCCACATATTTTATGGTATCTGCCCTCTTCTTGCATATCCTTTCGTCCAACGGATGTGATGTCCATTTTCCAATTCATCCTCTCTATTGACATATACCAACAGAATTTGATTTTGATTGTAGGATTGAAAGGAAAAAACCAAATACGGGAAGTTTTTCTTTTGAAAATAGTTAGGAATTGCAAATAGAAATGGTTCAATCAAGAACAGTAATTCTAATTCGTAGTTGCAAAATGAATAGGCCAAACGGTAACTGTTGGGTGGTTGCCAGTTGTTTTACTGTTTTGCCAAATAGTCATCTAAGACAAGGAAATTGATTTTAGCACTCCAAAAATTGATGGAGGGCTCCAAAACGACGTTTCAATTTTAGAGCCCCTCCATTAATTTTTGGAGTGCCAAAATCACAATCCAAGACAAAAACAATAAAAGTGTGAAAAAGATAAATGGCCATCCATACACGCTTATCTCACACATTTCGTCAAACATGTAAAATGCAAGTACAAATGGCAGCATATGGAGGTTCGCAGAAGGACATGCAATCACGGATTTTTGTTCTCAACAATTGTTTCAAATAAGAATTTGATGGAAGTTTTGTAAAGGTCGTATAGTTACAGATTTTGGCAAGAAAAATCGGTGCGGTGTTCGGAAGGTATTGCGGATTTTGGCTAGGGAAACCGGTACGATGTTCGGAAGGTCTTGCATCTGACTTTTGAATGTTTCGGAACATTTGAAGATTGGAATGCTGTGGGGTGCTGCGTTCTTTTTATAGATGATTAAAGTAAAAATTAATTTAGAAACATATTCAACGGGAAAACGAAAAGGGAAAAAGAGGAAGAAACTGAACAAATGAAATCCAACAATCTTACAGAACTTCCAACATTAGTTTGGTGGATTGCAGATGCTTCTGGGTCCCACGTATCTGTTACCGATTCTACGGGAAAACACTCCGTAACTCCGTCCGACAGCTGAGAAAACGAATTATTGCAAAGGAAAAACACGGTTCATAGTGGAGATACGGCGGGGGAATGTTGTTTTTTTTACAGATGCAACAGTTGGAATGTGGCGTATCGGGTTTTTCATACTGGACCTGGTTAAGGTGGGCGTCGATTGGGAGGGGCGGGTTGCGGGGACGGTGTAGGAGGCGATTGAGACTAGAACACATTAGGTAGTGTATATTGTAAGAAAGAAGGCACATACCACGTTCCAACAATCCAGACAGTGTTAGCTTCGAATTCATCTTTCTGAAAAATTCTAGCCATGCCAAAATCCACAATCTTCGGATTCATCTCGTTGTCTAACAAAATGTTGCTCGGTTTCAAATCCCTGTGAATTATTGTCAATCTTGAATACTCTTGGAGGTACAAGAGCCCCTGAGTAACCCCTTCAATGATTTGAACTCGTTTTTCCAAATTTAAAAGTAATCTCCTGATTGGATCTACGCGATAGAGATTTAGTTAAAATGTAGGCAACACCTCATGTTAAGACCACGCTCAATTATTGTTCACGATTACTGTTTTAGAAGCATTAAAGATTGTTAACCATAGACATAATGATCCAGGCTTTTGTTCGGCATGTATTCGTAGATCAACATTTGTTAACGTTCTTCTTCTTTGGTGCAAAATCCCAGAACACTTACAAGATTTACATGTTGCAGTTTAGAAGTAAGAATGACCTCGTTCTTGAACTCTTCAAATCCTTGTGTAGAAAGCCTTAAAAGTCTCTTTACTGCTATTTCTTGTCCATAATGTAATACACCCTGCATGCAAAGCAGACACCGCTAACCGGTTATTTCACCAGATTATGTGCTTAGTTTTGTTTTGTCTCATTTATGCAAAGCCAAATAAAATTTCCTTGTAAACAGGTCCATATCCACCCTCTCCAAGCTTATTTTCGAATGAAAAATTATTGGTAGCTTCTACAAGGTCAGTGAGACTAAACACTAGCAAATTAGGATCAATTGTATTTCAAGCAGATGCAAATAAAGATTGCAATTCTTTTCCTTCGCCCATCCATCTTGTAACCAACGAAAAAAACATGTGGAAGGTCGAAGAAAGACATTAAAAGGGTGAAGGGAAATGATTTATGCACAAAGTTTTCACGACTGGAAGAACTTAATTACCTTTGTTTCTAGGTGCTCTTTTACGCAGATACCATGTCGCAGAAATTAGTACGAGAGTAACTGTGGCTACGGTTGGAAGCAAGATTACTAGTAACAAGAAGTGTCTCTTGTTTCTGGGATCTTTCTCATCTTCTTGTGCTATGAAATTGTGCATTAGAGAAAAATGTGAGAAGACAATCTAGCAGTAGAAAAGTGAAACAGAACACTCCTATCCATTCCAATGGGAAAACACAATGATCATACATTGCCCAAATTAGTTTCAACAATACTTAGAGGCTTTCGGGGATAATCCTCTTGATGACAATTGTGTTCCCTAGTTCTTCTAGTTTTTTTGTTTGTTTGATAAATCAGGGTGTTTGGCAGTGGCAGATACACATCCATCTCTGTCAATTCAACGCAATTCCAAAATTGTGAACAAAATTCAGATCTGTTCACCGTAGATTGTGCATCTCTAAAGAATGTGAAAATAAAGAGAATAATTAAGCCCCAATCAATTGGGGCCGGCTACATGATGTTGCTTTAAGGTTTTACCTGCCTTAGAAAGCACCCAATTGTCATCATTGGAGACTTGCCCTACTTTGTAACCCGGAAGCCCTTTCTCCCTCACGTAAGAAACCTTAGTTCTGATAGCCTCCACATCTTCATAACCGATCCAAACCGAACCAGTAATGCAGTAATTGGTGACATAATTGGAGTTATACCCTATTTTTTATCCATAACATTTCATATATGACTTGATGAACCTGTAGGACATCGAGCCATCAAGCGTAACGGCGGGACCTCGTCCAGGCAATCCAATCCTATTGGCTGTCGGGTCCACCAGCGTCCACGCGTACCCATGGTATGCCAACCCCAAAACCATCTTGTCCACGCGTACCCATGGTATGCTAACCCCAAAACCATCTTGTCAGCAGGTAATCCTCTACTTATCCATTCCTTAATTCTATAATCAGTGCTTATATTGCTTGAGGGGTCATACAAAGCAGAATGAGCACTTGTGAAATTTGCTGCGGTAGACAAGTGATAGTTATACGATACGATATGTACCCAATCGAGGTTCCTTCGAATCGACTCCATCAGATAACTTGTGATGTTTTTTGAAGGCAAATAATGACCAGCCATTGTCAAAACAAGGTGGAGTCCTTCGATTCCCTATCTATCGCAGTTCTCCAATCGTCAAAGAGAATTCCCACATCTCTCATGTTGTTGGTGCTCGTGTCCGGTTTGACACCATAAAGATCCAGGCCATGAAACCACTTCTGTGAGAGGGTAGGGTGGCCATCGAAAAGAAGGTTGAGAAGTTTGAATCTCCAGCCAAGATGGACAGAAGTGTTATAATTGATGGGTTTTTGCGTCGAACAATATCGGTGAAGGTGGAAATATATGGTTCATCAGAGGGTGAGATTGAGAGCTCATAAGTAGAAGTGTTGATACGTGCAAAAGCACATGTCAAGTGAGTGAACAGATCGAGTTGAGTCTGTATCGAGAATTGGCAAGTCGCTACCGAAAACCAGTAACCTACTTTGATCCATGTCTGGGACTCTGAAGAACTTGTTAATGAAGGAAGGAGGAGGAGGAGGGAAATGATGGTGAACAACATTTGAAGATGGCTAGAGACTAGAGCTCATGTGTTCATTAATGAACCTTTGAACTATATGTAGCTGCATCCTGAGGACTTAAAAGACATTTTCTTTTACATGTTACTTCCTCTGACCCAAAAAAAAATAATAGTCCAAGGAAAAAAGTCGTGCTGATCCACTAGTATGACTATAGTACAGAGTCGTAAACCAAAAACTCCCCTACAGCGTATGTATAATGTGTATGTGGTTTAAGACTTTTCCATAATTTTATGGGCTGAGAATGAGGACCAAGAATATTATTGAGGTTTCCAACTCTCTCTCTCTCTCTCTCTCTCTCTCTCTCATGTGATCAAAAGGTATCACACGTACGTGTAGTGCGGCCGATCCGGCCGTCCATCTCGGTAATGGACGGCTTGATTTGTACTTTGTACTATTGAGATTCATTTGAGCTGAGATCGAAGCTATTGAGCGATGATACTTAAGTGCTCTTGACGATTGGGAATGATCTCAATCTCAGACCTTAACTTCCAGGCCGAACCCTTGGAAATCTGGAATGATCTCAATCTCAGAACATCAATTGCGCTGTGGTACGGTTTTTGCATCTAGATCATAATAGAGGTCCACATAATGCAAAGTTGACAATGTAGGTGTAAGGACCAAATTCCGTAGTCTTAATTGTATTGGCAATTCCGTACAACAAAACACATATTTTATATCGAGTTGTAATTTTGTTTTATAGGCTAGTGAGTCAGTATAGGATTAAAGTTGAAGGAATTATTATTATTTTGTAATCGAGAGCGAGTGTTTTGGATAAAAAGGAAGTCAGCTTCAACGAGACGAATTTTGGCGAAGACGGATCGATGGACGGATCAATCAGGTTATCAATCGGCACCTCCTGTTATTTTAAATGAAAAGCAACGTGACAAAGATATCCATATATGGACTCGTTAGTTCCTGTGCCTCGGTTAAAAAAGTGCAGCCTTATAAAAGAAAAAGCACGGCAAGAAAAACAGACAGGACTACAGACTATATACAAGGTTATGTATATGCAGCGGCTGTAGGTGATGACATTGAAGCAACGTTTTGTTTGCTATTCCAAAGGAGATTTTCGTTAAGTTTTCTGAACACTTGTGGACTCAAGGCCATTGGCAATTAAGATCATTGGGTGCGGTATACGTGCGACTCAGCAAGTAGTTCTTAGAACGTTGTGAGGATTTATGACGTTTGGATAGGTATATCTGTAACTGCACAATGATTATAGTGATTTGATTCCTTCCTGTGGTTTTTACACATTCTGGGGTTTTCCGCGTATATCTCTGTGTTATGTGATTGATTGCTAGCGTAGTTTTTTATTGATAGTATTAATTAGTGATTCACTTTCATACAATTAGGGTTTTTACGGATTATTAGGGAACCCGGAGATTTTCGTTAAGTTTTCGGAAGGCTTGTGGACTCAAGGCCGTTGGCAATCAAGATCACTGAGTGTGGTGTACGTGCGACTCGGTAGGTAGTACTTAGAACGTTGTGAGGATTTACGACGTTTGGATAGGTATATTTGTAACTGCACAATGATTATAGTGATTTGATTCATTCATGTGGTTTTTACCAATTCTGAGGTTTTCCACGTATATCTCTGCGTTATGTGATTGATTGCTAGCGTAGTTTTTTATTGATATTATTAATTAGTGATTCACTTTCATACTATTAGGGTTTTACGGATTATTAGGGAACCTGATTTTTTAGTAGGAATCATCTGAAAATATGTCAAACTTTCTCCCCGAGGAATTCGTTCCATCAATTGATTCTGCTTAAGATTATTCATAAGTTGTTTGAGGGAATATTTCCCCTGCGAGCATGTTCCAAGAGGGTCCAACCATTAGAGCTCATTCAAGTACTTCAGTAAGTGCCCAGCAAAAGGCTGTATTGAGATTAACTGAGCCCTTAAAAAAAAAAAATTTGATCTGGAAAATAAAGAAATTGATTTTAGCCTTCCAAATCCAACTGTTAAAGTTGGTTTTCGATTAATCAATGGCCATGAATACGGTGAGGAATTTCAACCATTTTAACCGCTGATCCTTTTCTTTGATTACTATACCTGGTCAAAGAATCATGACAAAAATTTCCACAGTAAACATCATTGCCGATGGCTAGCGCGCTCATGTGTTCTTGAAACTTTGATGAACTATATGTACCTGCTTGTGAGCAAATGCTGATCCTTTTCTCTTATTTTCTTTAGGCATGGTGTTTATTATGCAACCTGCTTGTGAGCAAATGCTACTTAAAAGGAGCAATGCTTATGCCAGAGCCAACTCACCCACTAGGAAATTGAAGCAACACGAGTTCTATTTCTAACAATATACACAAGGGAATAGGAGTAATTATATTTATTCAAATTTCACAAATATGTCCCAGCAAAAGAAAAATCTTAACGGAAAAAATGAACTGTTACAGGGGCTACTCTGGTCATGAGTAAAAGGAGGAGAATAAACCTTCATCGTGCTACTGTTTGGGAAAAGAATACATCACCAACTGAACAAATTTCTTGTTGAGATATTGTAGACTCTTGAATTTCATCTTCATCTCTTCTTGTAGAAAAAGCAGGTCTTTTGGGAGTGTTCATAGCCGCAGGTTCGTTTTTCAGCATCGACGAGAGTTCGAACATGGAAGGTCTATCAGCGGGATTTTCTTGGACACAGAGCAAAGCTATTTGCATGCATCTCATCAATTTGCATGATGAATATGTATCGTCGAGCAATGAATCCATGAACTCCATGCCCTTTCCACACTTCCACAAATCATATGCCTGAAGTATTTGAAGGTACGTAGTCCAACTTTAGAGTTCACAGGAAGGAAATCAATTCGCAAAATCCATGTCACAGGTTTCAGAATTACTTACAAATTCTAGGAGGTTTAAGTCTTCATGAAGGCCATGTAAACATTATTCCGCTTTCTGCTAATGATTTGTAAAAGAAGAACTCCGAAGTGAACTCCGAAGCTATAAACATCTGATTTAGTGGAGTATATATATGCCACGTCTTAAATATTCGGGAGGTACATAACCACTGCAATATTGCATAAGTGAACAAAAAGAGATAACAAGCTAGATGAGTACTATTTGGGACTAAAACACATTAGGTAGTGTGTATTGTAAGAAATATGCCACTTACAATGTTCCAACAATCCGGTCAGTGTTACCTTCGAATTCATCTTTCTAGAAAATTCTAGCCATGCCAAAGTCCGCGATCTTGGGCTTCATCTCGTTGTCTAACAAAATGTTGCTTGCTTTCAAATCCCTATGAATTGTTGTCAATCTTAAGTACTCTTGGAGGTATAAGAGCCCCTGAGTAACCCCTTCAATGATTTGAACTCGTTTTCCCCAATCTAAAAGTGATCCCCTCATTGGATCTACGCGAAAGAGATTTGGATAGTTAAAACTTATGTGACACCTCATGTTAAACCACACTCATTTATGGTTCACGATTATTTTAGAGGCATTAAAGATCGCTAACCATAGACAAAATGATCCAGGCTTTTGTTCGGCATGTGTTCGTAGATCAACATTTGTTCTTCTTTTTCGGGGCAAAATCCCAAAACTCTTACAAGATTTACATGCTGCAGTTTAGCAGTAAGCATGACCTCATTCTTGAACTCTTCAAATCCTTGTGTAGAAGTCCTTGAGAGTCTCTTTACTGCTATTTCTTGTCCATTACGTAATATACCCTGCAGGCAAAACAGACACCGCTTATTTAGTTTTGTTTTCTCGATTTATTCGAAGACGAATAATTTTACCTTGTAAACAGGTCCGTATCCACCCTCTCCGAGCTTATTTTCAAATGAAAAATTATTGGTAGCTTCTTCAAGGTCAATGAGACTAAATACTAGCAAATTAGGAGCATTTGCATTTCGAGGAGATGCCATAGTAGTTCTGAATAAAGATTGCGATTTCTTTCGTCGTCCATACGTCCTGTAACCAATAAAAAGAACATGTGGAAAATCTAAGAAAGACGTTAAAATGGTGAAGGGAAATGATTTAGGAACAAAATTTTCACAACTGGAAGGAACTTACTTTTGTTTCTTCGTGCTCTCATACGCAGATACCACGTCGCAGAACTAGTACAAGGGTAACTGTGGCAGCGGTTGGAAGCAAGATTACTAGCAGCATCTGTCTCTTGTTTCTAGGATCTTTCTCATCTTCTTGTGCTATGAAATTGTACATTACAGAGGAATGTGAGTAGACAACATAGCAGTAGACACGAGAAACGGAACACTCCTATGCCTTCCAGTGTGGAAAAAAAAATCATATATTGCGCAAATTAGTTTCAACAACACATAAAAGGCGTTAGGGAATAGTTCTAGTTTTTTTTTTTGGTTTCGTTCCGTGTTTTGATAACTCAGGGTGTCTGGCAGTGGCAGATGCACACCCGGAGATGAACACCTATCTCTAGGGTGTAGTTATGAATAAGAAGTAGAATAATAGTACTTCGTCAATTCAGTGTCAAATTGCGAACAAAATTCAGCTCTACGTCGCGTTAGACTTTACGTGTTTAATTTCTTAGCAGTGACCTGCTTCTACTGTTTTGTTTTGTTTTGCTTTCTGCCATTTCTTTATTGTAATGTAGGGTATCCCGGGCCAGCTTACGTACGATCCCTCCCACAGTCGTTTCACACACTTACGCATGAGGTGTGGTGATCCCAACTGCTGCTAACAAGGGGAAATGGAGATGGTGTGTGAGTTCGGCATTGTAATTCTTGTTGGCTAGGGGTGGTGGCTAGCTCCTCATGGGTGCTTCCTAGGCTTATTTACGGGTTCAACCGTCACTAATAAACATTCATATGGCAAGTTAATCACAGAGATGGTTGATGCCATATCTGTAAGTAAATTCTTCCTTTATTGCAGTACGATAAACCAAACAAAACTAAATCGAACCTTAAGTCCCAATCTATTGGGGTCGCCTACCTGATGTTGCTTTAAAGTTTTACCTGCTGCCTTAGAAAGCACCCAATTGTCATCATTGGTGACATGCCATACTTTGTAACCCAGAAGCCCTTTCTCCCTCCCATACGAAACCTTTAGTTCTGATAGCCTCCACATCATCATAACCGATCCGAACTGAACCATTAATGCCGTAATTCGTGACATAAGTGGAGTTATACACTACTTTTTCTCCATCACATTGCATATATGACTTGATGAACTTGTAGAACATCGAGCCTTCAAGCGTAACGGCGGGACCTGTTGCAGGCGATCCGATCTCATTGGCCGAGGGGTCCAAAAGTGTCCACGCATACCCATGGTATGGTAGCCCCAAAACCATCTTTTTAGCAGGTAATCCTCTGCTTATCCATTCCTTAATTCCATAATCCGTACTTACATTGCTCGAGGGGTCATACAAAGCAGAATGAGCGCCTGTGAAGTTTTCCATGGTGGGTAAGTGATAGAAGAATGATACGATGAGTACCCAATCGAAGTTCCTTCGAATCGACTCCATCGGATAGCTTGTGGTGTTTTTTGAAGGCAAATAATGACCGGCCAGTGTCAAAACGAGTGGTGATCAGGTGGAATTCTTCGATTCTCTATTTGTCGCAGTTCTCCATTCGTCAAAGAGAATTCCCATAGCTTCCATCTTGGTGGTGCTTGTGTCCGGTTTGACGCAACAAAGATCCAGGCCGTGAAACCCGTAAAGCCTAGCTCTCTGTATTGATGATTCAATGAAAGAAGTTCTGTGAGAGGGTTGGGTAGTCATTGAAATGAAGGTTGAGAAGTTTGAATCTCCAACGAAGATGGACAGAAGTGTTACAATTGATGGGTTTTTCTGCCGAACGACGTCGGTGAAGGTGAGCATATATGGTTCATCCGAGGGTGCGATCAAGAGCTCATAAGTTGAAGTGTTGATATACGCAAAAGCAAATGTCAAGTGAGTGAACAGAGTCGAGTCTATATCGGGAACCGGGAATTGGCCACCGGAATACCAGTAACCTTTTTTGATCCAGGTCTGGGCAGTGGCGGCTCCAGGAATTTGTGATAGGGTGTTCAAAAATTACCTTAACTCTACTAGCTGATGTATCATCCAATAATATATGTGCAAAACCTCATGTATTAATATAAATAGTGTAGACAAAAAAACATGACTTTTATTTTAAGAAAATTAACTACGAGGCAAACCGAGAACTTAAAAATATGTACTATATTTTTTAACAAAAAATCAATTTTTTTTTAAGTTGTATTGTGTAGTCAATAGTGTTTTTAGAATGGAGAGACTTAAATTTTAGAGTTATTCTAGATGAGTTATCATATTTTTTGCCAACATTTAATCGGTGTATTAGATCTACTAAAACCATTTTGAAAGAAATCGTAGAGAGTATGTTGAGGCCGACCCTTTTTCAAAAATATATTGTTCATTAGGATGCCATGATGAGATTTTCTATCTTAATCTTAAATTCGAAGGAATATTATTCAAGCTAACGGGGAATGTATGTTACGAGTATTAAATTTTTTAAAGCTTTGTCTTTAATTCTATAAGCTAACTAGATAAAAATAAAAAATAAAGTAGTTATTGTTACGAATGCAAAATTAACACATTAAGACCATCGACAATAGGGAGGGAGAAAGAACACTGGCATAATACTTAAACCACTAGATTCTTCTTTTTCTCTTTCTTTTTTTCAATTAGGATTGTGAGTTTTATTTGAGATAATGTGTTTGGTGTTCAACTATGAATTATTTGGATTGATGGAATGTATAATTGGGTTGTGATTGAGTGTTCAATTACTTGAGTTGGGTGGTCAATTGTTTTTGGGTTAGGTGTTCAAGACTATGATTATTAGAATTGTGTGTTCATTGATATTTGAGTTGGGTGTTCATGTTAGCTCATAATTTTTGCATGTATTCTAAGCAAAAAAAATTTGTTTGGGTGTTTATGTGACCATGGAATGGTGAATGCATGTAGAGCCGCCTCTGGGTCTGGGCCTCTGAAGAACTTGTTAATGAAGGAAGAAAGAGGAGGAAGGAAATGATGGTGAACAACATTTTTTAAGATGGCTAGAGGCTGGAGCTCCCGTTCATTAACCTTGGAACTATATGTAGCTGCCATCCTGAGGACTTAAAAGACATTTTCTTTTACATGCGACTTTCATGTTGTAGAAGTCAAAGTCCTATAAAATATATATCTATATCTATGGTCCGGATTAGGTCAGGGCGTCCGGATTTTTGCTAAAATTCAAAGCACGACTCAGCTGTTGGATCGCGTTTTCAATGGTTCAGATCTGCGTAAGGTTTAAACCATTTATGACCAGTGATAATATACCTTTCACAGATCTGAACTATTGAAAACACAATCCAACGGCTGATTGCAAAAGTCTGGACCTAACACTAAATCAGGACGTCCTGACTTGATCTCAATGTATATGTCTATATCTATATATTCAGTTCTCTTGACTAGTCTATTACTCATTTAACAGATTTAGACTTTTTTTCATAATTTGGTGGTCTGAGAATTACCAATGATATTATTTTGTGGACTTCAGAGAAATACACGATGGCGATGGAGCGAGACTGTTGGCTGATGGATGGAGATATGCATGGCAATATTTCCTCTCCCACCCACTTGTGTAGACATTCATTGTGGGGGCCCAAAATCAGAATCCATCGACTCTTTGATTTTGGAACTGTTGATTGGGCGCGTGGACACTCTTTGATTCATAAGGCGTTGAAAAGTCAATAAGTAACAGGATACGAAGTACAAAAGACATGGCACAAGATAAGTTAATAGAGGAGAAATTTTTCAGTGCCGAGTGGGTAGGGTCACGTGGTGCCTTGCACGATCTTGGCCGTCCAACGAAGTTTTGGACGGCCGAGATCAGTGCAAGGCACCACGTGGCCTCCTACCCACTCGGCACTGAAAAATTTCTCTAATAGAAGACATGTCATTGAAAGAAAAGAGTTGCTCCATCTTTAATGAATACATCTCATTGTTACATTATTGCCTTATTAAAATAGCACAGAATAAAAATGATACAAAAATTAATCCGGTTCAGAATAATCTTGGAAGTGCGCCGCTTGAAGAAACTGAAGCTGGGGTCAGCTGCTTAAATTCCTCGGCCCCGAGCTGATGAAGCCACCGCCACGCGACTAAGCCCCGTCTTTGATAGACCCAGCTTTCTTTCCTCCCTCCAAGCATCAAAGCGTGGTCCTCAAAGAGGAGAAGACAAAAGTACGAAGAGGTGGCAAGGGAAGGTGGAATGAAGATAGAGTGAAGGTGAATCTAACGTGGAGCGAATTGGTGTTAAGTCCATTCTATTTATAGGCGCGACAACATGACGAATCCCCAGCACGACGAAACGCGGAAACCAAGTGGCAACTTTAACTTATGATTTGAAAGATAGTCAGAGCGGAAGAAACCGATGTGATGAGTGACAGGACATCAAGCCAGTCTTAAAAGAAGCGCGAGGGGTTGCCCCGGAAGATGGGGCCCGATAACGTTGCAAGCTGTCAAACGATCTGAAGGGGTGGGAGCGACGCCTGAGGTCTGTAACCAGTAACCACATAAAGTCGGCCGGGAAGAGTTGACCTCAAACAAGAGATCATTATTCGGCCGAAAGAAGGGGGAGACATTGAAGGAGGGGCCGAGTATGGACGGGCGTGGGGCGCGCTGTCCAAAGAAAGAGCGCGGGAAAGAACCTCTTCTCCAAAAAAGGTTTTAAATAGAAACAGATGCTAAAGAAAAGGGGACAGAGGAAAAAAGCAAGAAAAAAGAAATAGAGAACTACTTATCTTTAAAATTCTTGTCTTCTCACTATTGAGGAACTGACTTGATCGTTGGAGGACATTTCCGGTCAACCAACCGGACTGGGGTGTCACTGACGAGTGCCTTCGTGTACAGAATCCAGCGAACTCAGGAAAGTTTGCCTATTCAAGTCAGGGCATTCAAGGAAAATTACCGAAGACTAAGAATTGGGATTCCACATTCATCTACTTGCCTTGTGTTTCAACCGCCAGGAGTAAAGGCTTGGTCTGCCATGGTGGATGAACAAGAGTTCCGTTTTAGCCTCTAACTCTAAGTGCAGACCTCTGGCGGTGTATATATTCTGTAGGGTTAAGCATTGTAAACAGAGAGAGAGGGTAGTGAGTTGGGAGAGAATCAGAGAACTCCATTTGTAAAGCTTTAGTCTGTTTCTAGTGAGATTGCTCATATTCCTCCGTGGATATGCGAACTTGGAGAACCACGTAAAACTCTATGTTTGTGTGTTTGCTTTTGATCCTTGGGGCACGTAAAACTCCTCCAAGGATTGAGATTTTTTTTTGAACTGAGATTGAAACTATTGATTGTGATGATATTTAAGAATAGAAAGTTAGAGGCCGATCCTCATTTTTAGGTTCGGTTTGATCCCAACCCTAAGGGTGGGTTTGGATTGAAAAGTTAAATAACTTATTTTTTTTATCTTTATCTGAATTTTTTTTTGCATTTGTTTGTTTTGCGTCAAACTTTTGTGATTTATTGATTCGTCTCGATAAGAGGAATCGGAAAAGTAAAAAATTTTGATCGAAACTCATAATTTTTTGAATAAAAACAAAAATAAGTCAATAAGTCAACTTATTTTACTTCTTCTTGTCTTTTTGAAAAAATTTATGAGTTTTGATCAAAATTTTTTACTCTTCCGATTTTTCTCGCCGAGACGAATCAATAAGTCACAAAAGTTACAAAATTATCGAATATAATTTTTTTTGAATAAAGACAAAAAAAATTACTGTTTCAATTTTAAAGCCAAATGAGCCCTAAATATTATTCCCGAACGTATATAGGCTTTGTTATGTTGAATAATTCCTTTTTTCTTCCCGTCCAACCCAGATCTCTTCTCTTCTCCTCCCTTGCTCTCTCTGCAACCATACTCCCTCCCTCACTCACTCTCTCTCCTCTGCTTATATCCATCTGCTTTGTAACAAGATCTACAATTCCATGTGAGAGATTTGTTGGTAGCGGGCCAGCATCCTGCCCACGCTGGTCGAATCGTGGCGTTTGGGGTCTGCTACGCTTTGGTATAAGGAAATAGAGTTGCGCCTTCACCACTAATTGCGAGTTTTGGTATTGGTAAGATGGTTAAGTGCTTGACCCTACAAGTGGTATCAGAGCCAATAAAGTGTCAATACATGGCCGTGTTGATATAACTTCAGGTCTTTGTACCCGTATCTAGGGAAAAGATTTTTGGGACAAATGTATCCGGGACAGGACATGCACTCATCCACTGCTTTCCTTTTTCAACATGTACGAACACTGGTACTCCGTATTACGTAGGGTCGGCTTCTAGAGATTACGAAATTAGAATAAACTTCTTCCGGAGAAAAAACACCCAATACAACTAAAACTATTCACATCAAGATGTTTCTAAGAGAGGGATCACCATTTTTTATTTTTTATTTTTATAGTTTTTCCTGATAACTCCACTATCTTGGTTTTAGTTTATTCATTTCAAAAAAATAAATAAAAATCCGCTTACAAAAAAAAAAGAGGTCGACCAGCTCGGTCCAAAAGCTATAAGATCAAAAAAGCATGTTATAATGCTTATTATCTTTGCCTTTTCTTTTGAAAACGAAATTGCCCGTCTACTATTTTTTTTATATTAAATTATTTATACTATCGGTGTAAACATTTGTTTCCTCCAAATCAAATACATTGAACCACGTCGCAATGCTCTAATAATTGGGACCACTATTTTGACGACGTGGCCCAAATACAATTGATTTAAAGAAAACAAATATTTATACTGCCGGTGTATATATATATATATATTTTTACCAATTGGCCAATAAAAAGGAAAAGGACGACTTGACTCTTTAAATGCTGATGGAATACAATCTTTGTCATGAACCCAAGGCCCAAGGGACTTCGGGTTGATGTTGTGCAGTGAGGTGCATAGCACCGTTCTGTGCACCTCCGAGCCGTCAGGTCCAAGATAGTTGAGAAAACAACTAATTGAAGGGGCTTGCCCCCAAGATTTTGCAAGTTCAAAATCCACGAAGGCCAAATATTTCAAACTTTGAGGGTTATTAGAGGTTTGTCCGAGTCCCGAAATTAAGTGAGATGGGCGCAAGCTGCCCAAATAAATATCCGGTTATCAACATATGTGTATAAATATATACACATGTAGTAAGATATTGTAAAAGATATAGCTTGTCTCACAATGATTGTATTATGCATTCAAAACTAGGATTTGAGTGGACGACGACTTCATCCATCGTCAATTATTTCGAGTTGAAGTACATATAATTGTTACATCAGTTTTCTTAAATTTAGGATATATATCATCCATTACGCCATCTGTTATAAAGGAATTCAACTGATAATATGGTTAATCCGATGGGTTACCGTATTTTTTTGTTTGATAACTCAGATGTCTGGGTCACCTTACATGCACATCGACTCATCTTGGGGGTCCAAATCCTCCGACCACTTGCGGGGAGCAGAATTATGATGAGTTTGGTTCAAATTCCTAATTTCTTGCACGGTATTGAATGCATACAAAACTTGTGACTACTATACCTGGTCAAAGAATAATGACAAAAATTTCAAGGTTAACAACATTGCAGATGGCCAGCTCATGTGTTCTTGAAACTTTGATGAACTATATCATGTAGCAGCTCGAGCACTGAATTTTTCGCTTATTTTCTTTAGGCATGGTGTTTATTATGCAACCTGCTTGTGAGGAAATGCAACACGAGTTCTATTTCTAACAATATACACAGAGGGATAGGAATAATCCTATTTACCCAAACTTCAAAAAGATATGACAGCAAAAGCAAAATCCTAACGAAAAAATGAACTGTTACGGGACTTACTCTAGTCATGAAAAAAAGGAGAATTAACCTTCATCGGGCTACCATTTGGGTAATGGATACATCACCAACTGACCAAATTTCTTGTCGAGATGTAGACTCTTGAACTTCATCTTCATCTCTTCTTCTAGAAAAAGCAAGTCTTTTGGGGATGTTCATGGGGCAGTTTCATTTTTCAGCATCGACGAGAGTTCCAACATGGAGGGTCTATCAACTGGATTTTCTTGGACACATAGCAAAGCTATTTGCATGCATCTCACTAATTTACAGGATGAATTTGTATTGTCGAGTGATGGATCCATGAACTCCATGCCTTTCTTGTTGAACTCCACTCATGAGCTATATTCGGACATTAGTTGCATCATGCCTTATGACTCTATGATCGCCACATTTACACGTCAGGATTAGAGAGATTATTCAGATTGGATAGTTGGTTCTCGTGTCCATTGGAATGTCTCATTTTGTTTCTTCAGCGATTGACTTTTTGGCATCTTGGTTGGATACAGTGTTCTCTTGGTTTGTTTAAAAAAAAAGGAACAAAAACAGATAAGAAAAGTCAATAGTCTATTTGTGAGATCTTATTGCTTATTCGGGCGTTCATCGAGTACCGGACAATTGGGGTGAGGTACTCTCCCTCTGAGCGTTCGTGTCACAAAATGGATAGACCTTGTGAAAGAATCCATGTTGGACCACTTGCTTAGTAACCGGGAATTGGGTATGAAGTACTCTTGTTCTCAATATTCGCGTCAAACAGCGGTGGGGTAAAAATAAAAGAACATGTTGTACCTATTTGGTAGAAGAAGAAAAAATTGATTTGCCAAAATACTCATTGGTTGAGGGGGAGTATTTGATAATTGAGGGGAGTTATTTCTTAGCCTTGGGATGTCATTCGTGTCATCATGCCTAGTTTGACTTCGTGGAAGAAATGGTGGTTGCCATTCTCATGGAACACGAGATCTCTTGTATCCGAAGATGGTGGTCTTAATAATTCTGACGTGTCACACACCCACTATTGTCATGGACTCATTTCGCATGTTGCACTTAATTCCAGATTCATTCTTGCTTGGGATGCATACAAATTTACTCATTTTTTTGAAAGTGTAGTGACGTTTATTGAGACTCATGGTTGAGCACTCGTATCTCGAATTAATGTGTCTGTCTCCTATGGAAACCCAAGTTATTTTGTGTTGATAGTTTCCCAGTGTGGCAGTTGATTTTTATTTTTGCGGTTGCTTTCGGGTTCGATGGAGCATATCTAGTATTTTGCTCTACTTTGGTACTTGGCACATGCTACTATGGTTCTGCCTTCTAAACTTTCATTTGGTATATGATTATCATGGCATATGGTCATACTAGTTTGTCTTTAGTTTGCTTATCAATGTTATGATCTGTTGGACCTCTAATCTCCTTTCAATCCTTATTGATCTAGGTGCTTGTTTATGTGTGTTCTACCTTTATCATTCCATGACAAAAAGGGGGAGTAATATATTGATTAACAAATTGTCTTTTCAGTGTTTATTTCTGCAGCTTCACAGATCGTGATCAATCTGTTAAGAGATAGATTGTTATGTATGTTTTGTCATGGAAGTGCCAAAGGGGGAGATTGTAAGGTCACGTTTTTATTTGGCAAATTCCATGACAAAAATACATTGATTTGTATCTCTTATTATTGAGTTGTATTATTTATTTTCCTTTTTAGAGTGTCTGTTTAGGAAGTGGATGGAAATCAAATATTATGTAATTGATAGGGTAGGTTTTGTTAAGGAAATAGATTGGAAGAAAATCATGGCTTTGATTGGAATTTCGTGATTGTGGGAGTCTTTATGGAAAGAGGATCAACGGGATTGGTGGCTGAAAAACGTGGGAACATGCATCAGATTTGTTGCTCGAGCAACTCCAGTAAAGGTCTCATTAGTGCTTGAGCAACTTGATAGATTTCGTCTATCTATTTATATGCGGCTCATTTGGGATTTATAGGTCACCGAACATTTTTGTGCCGCCTCTCTCTTGCTCCAAATCAGAAAAATACCTAAGGGAGATTGTGGCTTGTCTCTTGGAATAATTACATGATCCGTTGATCATCGAGCTTTCAGAACAATTCCAAGAGTTCTTTTCAAACTTTGATTCTATTGAGTGAATCGTTCTTCCGGTGGATTCTGGAAGTATCTCGGAGGACTTGTGGATTCAAGGTAGCGGCGGTCAAGCACTGGGTGCGGTGAACGAGGGATTTGGCAATCAACCTTGGTCAACCGAGAGCAATTCTAGGTTGTAAGTATAGGTTTGTTTGTAACCGTATAATGGTTTATAGTGTTTGATTTCCTCCCGTGGTTTTTACCCTTTTTAAGGGGTTTTCCACGTATATCTTGTGTTCGGTATTGTTCATCATTTATTGCTTTTCAATTCCTTTTATTTTGCTTGATTAAGTTTTTAGATAGCGAAAAAAGGATTTTTCACTTTGTATGATGATGATTGAAAGAATGTGAATTAGGGGATGTTGCTTGCTCGAATAAGGATTGACAATGCATGTGTGTATGTGTGAGTTGAGAATTCGAATAGAGGGTCCCACAACGCAAGGTGTGGTAATGCAGAGACTCTAGAGAGCTCGCAATGCAAGGTGTGGTAATGCAGATACCCAAGTGGAGAGAATTCACTGTAACGCAAGGTGTGGTAATACAGTTGAATGTCTCGCATGGTGAATGGAATTATAATTGACTTTAGAAGTTCATGTTGTTGTTTGGACTGTTTGTTGCTTGAGATTGTGATTGTTGAAAAAGGGAATAAACGGTTGATTCTATCAAGGTCTATTAAAGAAAGAAATGTGAGTTTTGAAAAGAGGATTTTTATCAAAAATCCTCCGGTATTCTTGAGCGAATCAACGGAGCTTGACCTGTAATGGTCTTGAGTTTTCTCTAAATTATTTTGGAAATCACAGAAGGAAAGTTTTATGAAAAGAAGCTTGATGCCAAATGGTATGAAATGAGGAAGTAAATTGTGACATTCATTCGAGGAGTCATTAAATGGTTGAGAAATTATTGTAGGTTGTTTAGATTGATGTGAGTTTAAATGTTGGTTCTAGTTGATGTATGAATGGTTAGGGTTACCTTCAAGACGTCCAGAATCCCGCCGTCTTAGTCCGTCAGCTATTGTGGTAACCCTTTATATCTCATTTTCGCTTGTTGAAATCCCATTCACTCTTGGTGCATGCTTCATCGCATTTTCATATAACATGAGTATAGATTTCTCTACTTGGCTAGTGTAGCTCAACCTATCATTTTCAGGAACAAAGCAAGGAAGTTGGCATGACGTGCATGTCATGCTTGTTGATTATGTCTTTCAAATGTATAAAAGAGGCGATCATATACATCTGATTTGAAAGAAGTATTTGGAAGAATGATTATTTTAACCTGTAATTCTATTTTGGTTTTTTGATAACTTGGGGCATTGAGCCAGGATTGTAACTATTGAATTTAACTTTGAGAACAGGGGAAGATACGTCATTTGGGTATTATCGGTACTTCAGTAATGATTTTATTTATTGAAAATGATGATTATTTATGTTGAAAATCGAGGGCGTGACATTTTCAAATCCCTTTGAATTATTGTCAATCTTGAGTACTCTTGGAGGTACAAGAGCCCCTGAGTAACCCCTTCCATGATTTGAACTCATTTTTCCAAATCTAAAAGTGATCCCCTCATTGGATCTACGCAAAAGAGATTTGGATAGTTAAAACTTAGGTGACACCTCATGTTAAAACCACACTCAATTATGGTTCACGATTATTTTAGAGGCATTAAAAATTGCTAACCATAGACAAAATGATCCAGGCTTTTGTTCAGCATGTATTCTTAGATCTAACATTTGTTCTTCTTTTTCGCTGCAACATGGTGCAGTTTAGCAGTAAGCATGACCTCATTCTTGAACTCTTCAAATCCTTGGGGAAAAATTCAAAATACCCCCCAACCTTTACACCAAAATTAATTAGACTCCCAACCTTTTAAAAATTTCAATTTTACTCTCAACGTTATCTTCCGTTAATCAAAATGCCTCCTTCCGTCCGAATGACTAACAGATTTCGTTAAAGACTCCGTTAAATATTGTCCCGATAGAATTTTGATGATCCGAGCCGCTCAATGTGTTCAAAACGTGATTTTAAGGGTACCTACAAAAAATTAGCAAAAAAAATGACCAGGAAGAGCTTCATCTGAACAGTTTTTTATTAAACTATTCAATAAAAAACTGTTCAGATGAATCCCTTTCCGATAATTTTTTTTGTTAATTTCTCGCAGGTATCCTTAAAATCACGTTTTGAACACATTGAGCGGCTCGGATCATGGAAATTCGATCGAAAAGGGGAGGTGCAGACCGAAGCAAAATCTGGATGTCCGGACTTGAACAAAATCCGGATCGATCTGCACCTCCTCTTTTCCAATCGAATTTCGATGATCCGAGCTGTTCAATGTGTTCAAAACTTGATTTTAAGGGTACCCGCGATAAATCAATAAAAAAAAATGATCGGAAATGGCTTCATCTGAACAATTTTTTATTGAATAGTTTAATAAAAAACTGTTCAGATGAAGCCCTTTTGGGTCTTTTTTTTTGCTGACTTCTCGCGAGTACCCTTAAAATCACGTTTTGAACATATTGAACGGCTCGGATTATCGAAATTCGATTGGGACGCTATTTAACGGAGCTTTTAACAAAATCTGTTAGTCATTCGGACGGAAGGGGGCATTTTGATTAACGGAAGATAACGTTGGGAGTAAAATTGAAATTTTTAAAAGGTTGGGAGTCTAATTAAATTTTGGTGTAAAGGTTGGGGGGTATTTTGAAATTTTCCCAATCCTTGTGTAGAAGTGCTTGAGAGTCTCTTTTTTGCTATTTCTTGTCCATTACGTAGTATACCCTGAAGGCAAAAACAGCCGCTTATTTAGTTTTGTTTTCTCGATTTATTCGAAGACAAATAATTTTACCTTGTAAACAGGTCCGTGTCCACCCTCTCCGAGCTTATTTTCAAATGAAAAATTATTGGTAGCTTCTTCAAGGTCAGTGAGACTAAATACTAGCAAATTAGGAGAATTAAAAATTCCAGGAGATGCCATAGTAGTTCTGAATAAAGATTGCGATTCTTTTTCGTCGTCCATCCATCCTATAACCAATAAAAAGAACATGTGGAAAATCGAAGAAAGACGTTAAAAGGGTGAAGGAAAATGATTTAGGAAAAAAAAATTCACAACTGGAAGGAACTTACCTTTGTTTCTGCATCCTCTCTTACGCAGATACCACGTCGCATAAACTAAGACAAGGGTTACTGTGGCTACGGTTGGAAGCAAGATTACTAGCAACAGGTGTCTCTTGTTTCTAGGATCATTCCCATCTTCTTGTGCTATAAAATTGTACATTAGAGAGAAATGTGAGGAGACAATATAGCAGTAGACAAGGGAAACAGGACACTCCTATCCCTTCCAATGTGAAAAAAAAATAAAAAACCATATATTGGCCAAATAGTTTCAACAATACTTAATAGGCGTTAGGGAATAGTTCTAGTTTTTTTGTTTCGTTCTGTGTTTTGATAACTCAGGGTGTCCGGCAATGGCAGATGCACACTCGAAGATGAACACCAATCTCTAGGGTGTAGTTATGAATAAGAAGTAGAATAATAGTACATTGTCAATTCAACGTCAAATTGCGAACAAAATTTAGCTCTGCGTCGCGTTAGACTTTAAGTGTTTAATTTGTTAGCAGTGACCTGCTTCTGCTGTTTTGTTTTGCTTTGCTTTCTGCCATTTCTTTATTATAATGCAGGGTGTCCCGGGCCAGCTTGCGTAGAACTCGGACTAATTCCTACGTACAACCCTCCCACAGTCGTTTCACACACTTACGCATGAGGTGAGGTGATCCCAACAGCTGCTAGCAAGGGGGAATGGAGATGCTGTGTGAGTTCGGCATTGTTATTCTTGTTCTAGGGGTGGTGGCTAGCTCCTCGTGGGTGCTTCCTTGGCTTATTTACGGATTCAACCGTCACTAATAAACATGCAAGTTAATCACAGAGATGGTTGATGCTATATATGTTAGTAAATTCTTCCTTCAATGCAGTATGATAAATCAAACAAAACAAAAATTGAGCCTTAAGCCCCAATCAACAACTGGGATCCTGTACATTTTGCCCGGACCATCCAAAGCCGAAACGGACGCGCGCGATTCACCTTTGTAAAAACTTATTCACGGAGCTCCGTGAATAAGTTTTTCTCAATATCGATGTCTATTCAATTCTATAGAGGACTCTATCACTCATTTTAACAGATTTAGACTTTTTCATAATTTTGTGGGCTGAGAAAGATGGAGGGGGTCCAAACCCACAGCCCACTTGAGGGGAGCCCAATTATGATGAGTTTGGTTCAAATTCCTAATTGCTTGCCCGGTTTTCGATGCATACAATCATTGTGATAACTATACCTGGTCAAAGAATAATGACAAAAAATTCCAGAGTAACAACATTGCAGATGGCTAGCTCATGTGTCATTCTTGAAACTTCGATGAACTATATGTAGCAGCTCGAGCACTGAAATTTTCTCTTATTTTCTTTAGGCATGGTGTTTATTAGGCAACCTGCTTGTGAGGAAATGAACTTAAAAGGAGCAATGCTTATGCCAGAGCAAAATCTTATTCACCCACTAGAAAATTGAAGCAACACGAGTTCTATTTCTGACAATATACACAGGGGAATAGGAGTAACCATATTTATTCAAATTCCACAAAAATGTCCCAGCAAAAGTTAAATCTTAACGGAAAAAATGAACTGTTACTTGGGCTATTCTAGTCATGACAAAATGGAGAAGAATAAACATTCATCGAGCTACTATTTGGGTAAAGGATACATCACCAACTGACCAAATTTCTTGTTGAGATGTAGACTCTTGAACTTGAACTTCATCTTCATCTTCATCTCTTCTCGTAGAAAAAGCAGGTTTTTTGGGGGTGTTCATGGCGGCAGTTTCATTTTTCAGCGTTGACGAGAGTTCCAACATGGAGGGTCTATTAGTTGGATTTTCTTGGACACATAGCAAAGCTATTTGCAAGCATTTCACTAATTTACAGGATGAATTTGTATCGTCGAGCGATGGATCCATGAACTCCATGCCTTTCCCACACTTCCACAAATCATATGCCTGAAGTATTTCGATGCAGTGCATCTTTAGATCGAGTTCACCGAAAGGAAATAAATTCACAATATTCATGTCACAATTTTCAGAATTACTTACATAGTCTAGGAGGTTTAAGTCTTCATGAAGGCCATGTGAACAATTATTCCGCTTTCCGCTAATGATTTGTAAAAGAAGAACTCCGAAGCTATAAACATCTGATTTAGTGGAGTATATGCCACGTTTTACATATTCAGGAGGTACATAACCACTGGAATATTGATAAGTGAACAAAAAGAGATAATTAGATGAATACTATTTGAGACTATAATACATTAGGTAGTGTGTATTGTAAGAAATATGCCACTTACTATGTTCCAACAATCCGGTCAGTGTTACCTTCGAATTCATCTTTCTGAAAAATTCTAGCCATGCCAAAGTCCGCGATCTTGGGCTTCATCTCGTTGTCTAACAAAATGTTGCTCGCTTTCAAATCCCTATGAATTATTGTCAATCTTGAGTACTCTTGGAGGTACAAGAGCCCCTGAGTAATTCCTTCGATGATTTGAACTCGTTTTCCCCAATCTAAAAGTGATCCCCTCATTGGATCTACGTGAAAGAGATTTGAATAGTTAAAACATAGGCGACACCTCATGTTAAAACCACACTCAATTATTGTTCACCATTATTTTAGAAGCATTAAAGATTGCTAACCATAGAGATAATGATCTAGGCTTTTGTTCGGCATGTATTCGTAGATCAACATCTGTTCTTCTTTTTCGGTGCAAAATCCAAGAACTCTTACAAGATTTACATGCTGCAGTTTAGCAGTAAGCATGACCTCATTCTTGAACTCTTCAAATCCTTGTGTAGAAGTCCTTGAGAGTCTCTTTACTGCTATTTCTTGTTCATTACGTAATGTACCCTACAGGGAAAACAAACACCGCTTATTTAGTTTTGTTTTCTCGATTTATTCGAAGAATAATAATTTTACCTTGTAAACAGGTCCATATCCACCCTCTCCGAGCTTATTTTCAAATGAAAAATTATTGGTTGCTTCTACTAGGTCAGTGAGACTAAATACTAGCAAATTAGGAGCATTTGCACGTCCAGGAGATGCCATAGTAGTTCTGAATAAAGATTGAAATTCTTTTTTGTCGTCCGTATATCCTATAACCAATAAAAAGAACATGTGGAAAATCGAAGAAAGACGTTAAAAGGGTCAAGGGAAATGATTTAGGAACAAAATTTTCACAACTGGAAAGAACTTACCTTTGTTTCTGCTTGCTTTCTTACGCAGATACCACATCGCAGAAACTAGTAGAAGGGTAAATGTGGCTGCAGTTGCAAGCAAGATTACTAGCAACAGGTGTCTCTTGTTTCTAGGATCATTCTCAACTTTTTGTGCTATGAAATTGTACATTAGAGAGAAATGTGAGGAGACAATATAGCAATAGACAAGAGAAACAGAACACTCCTATCCCTTCCAATGTGAATTTTTTTTTCATATATTGCCCAAATTAGTTTCAACAATACTTAATAGGCCTTAGGGAATAGTTCTAGTTTTGTTTTTGTTTCGTTCTGTGTTTTGATAACTCAGGGTGTCCGGCAGTGGCAGATGCACACCCGGGGATGAACACCTATCTCTAGGGTGTAGTTATGATTAAGAAGTAGAATAATAGTACTTCCGGCAGTGGCAGATGCACACCCGGGGATGAACACCTATCTCTGGGGTGTAGTTATGATTAAGAAGTAGAATAATAGTACTTCGTCAAATTGCGAACAAAATTCAGCTTTGCGTCACGTTAGACTTTAAGTGTTTATTTTGTTAACAGTGACCTGCTTCTATTGTTTTGTTTTGTTTTGCTTTCTACCATTTCTTTATTGTAATGCAAGGTGTCCCGAGCCAGTTTGCACACAACTCGGACTAATTCTTACGTACAACCCCTCCCACAGTCGTTTCACACACTTACGCATGAGTTGAGATGATCCCAACAGCTGCTAGCAATGGGGAATGGAGATGCTGTGTGAGTTTGGCATTGTAATTCTTGTTGGCTAGGGGTGGTGGCTAGCTCCTCGTGGGTGCTTCCTAGGCTTATTTACGGATTCAACCGTTACTAATAAACATGCAAGTTTATCACAGAGATGGTTGATGCCAAATCGATCTGTTAGTAAATTCTTCCTTCATTGTAGTATGATAAATCAAACAAAACAAAAATCGAGCCTTAATCCCCAATCAACGGACTCGGATCCTATACATTTTCCCCGGACCATCCAAAGTCAAAATGGATGCGCGCGATTCACCTTTGTAAAAAGTTATTTATGGAGCTTCGTGAATAAGTTTTTTTCAATATCGATGTCTATTAAATTCTCTAGAGTAGTCTATCACTCATTTAAACAGATTTAGACTTCCGGTCTTCGTAGTCAATAACAACTCCTTCAAAACTTCAATTTGCTTTCATTTGAAGTCAAAGTCCTCTAAAAGCCACCCAAATTCAAATTTGAGATTTTTAGAATTTTATTTTTTTAGCTTTTCAGAATTTGTAAAATCTAAAAATCTGTTATCTAGAATTTTTTATAAACGCTCAAAGTTGATTCTAACAATTTAAAATCTCAAAATCTGCAAAAATAATTTCTCGCATACATGCCCTAGTCGTGGTAGGTGTGGTTTGGAAAATTTAGGTAGAATACCAAGAATTTTTGTTAGCCTTTTACTCATTTGACCCATTAATTTTTCATAAATTGCCTCCAAGAACCTAATTAAATGTTACCTCCCCGTCCCACACCGAATGACAGTTTCATCGTTTTAGACCTCTCAAAAAGTTAACTATGATTTTGTTAACTTACATGGAAACCTTTTATATATGATATTGATTTTTATTCGATTGAACACAATTACTTCTCTCAAACGAACACTTTAAAATTATAAAATACTGTAAATTAGTAAATATTATAAATTTTTTAGAGATATGAATGCCGAAATCATCAAGAAAGCAACTAAAGGGATAAGCTGGTACATACGAACAAAGGTATAATGGGTCGGCTTCTGATTTCATTGGATAAGCTGTTCACATGATTTAGAAAATATTTTTTATTAAATTTTTATTTGCCATTTGGGGCTGGGCCGTTGCTAATAGGATTTTTGTGTTATTTTTGTAATGGTATTTTACCCGTCGCAAATAGTATTGCCACGGTAAAACCCGTTGCGAAAAGTATTTGCCACCCCACCATCTGTCACCGCTCATTCCCGTCATGATCCCGTTGCAAAAGCGCTTTAGCGACAGTAAGTCACTATTTGCGACGGTATTTTACCGTCAAAGAAGTATTATTTCTTGTAGTGTTCTTTCGGAGAAAACCCACCCCCAAAAAAAAAAAAATTAAAAAAAAAATAAAATAATAATAATAATAATAATACTCCCTCCATCCCTTTTTAAGTGTTCCGTTTCGTAACTCCAAGTTATTAAGAAAACATCATCATTACACATTTCACATCAACTTTACCTCCACTTTCCCTATTTACCCTCTATGAAGACATTATTTTACTCACTAACTTTTAAAAATGGAATATACTTTTAGGGGCAAAATGAAAAATGTACCAACTTTTACCTACTAACTTTACAAAATGGACACTTATTAAGGGACAGCCCAAAATGGAATACTGAACTTTAAAAAGGGACGGAGGGAGTAATAATACGGTCGACCAGCTCGGTCCAAAAGCTATAAGGTTAAAAAAGCATGTTAAAATTTATTATCTTTGCTTTTTTCTTTTGAAAACGAATTGAAATTGGCCGTCTACTATTTTGTTTTACCAATTGGCCAATAAAAAAGGAAAAGGACTTACGCATGAGGTGAGGTGATCCCAACAGCTAAGGGCGGAACTATATATTAGAAGAGGTGAAGGCAGGTGGAGTGAAAAAAATTATTATTTGTAAAAATTTAGCCCACCTCATTTATAGGTAAACTTGTTAAAAATATGGAGTTTTTAAATATTCATCCTCAAATTTCATCCCATGTAAGTATTCATCCAAGTCATTTTGAACAGTTATGTTTTCATCCTCACTTTTAAATAATTCCAAGATTACCCTTTATTATACGAGTATAGAACATTGACTATTATATATATAATATATGTATATATAGGCAGAGATTTTCGGGACTAAAAAATAATCGTAAAGATCCTCTAGCCTAATTTAAGGATAATCATTCCTAACGAATTCCTAAAATTTCGGCCAAACCATTTAAACAACCCCCACCCTTTTGCAGAGATTTTGGAGATTCATGAAATCGCCGTCCTCCACTGCCGCCGTCCACCCCGAACATGGCAACCCACACCTCCGGATCCAAAATCTAACCGGCGGCCGTCGATGTCGACCTAATCGTGTCGTCGCCGTTGCCACGAAGCAATACAGATTTTGTGGGTCTTGTTCAGTTCACTCTCGAGTTGATCCATGAAAATAATCAAACCCAAGCCGCCACCATCGCCCTTGGCCATTCGCCGTCGACCTAACTGCCCCTAGCCGATCGTCGCACCCGCCATGAAGCCTTCCAAATCTCATCGATGCCGGTGAGGAAGAACGACGAGGTGTGCGCAGGTGGTGCGTGGGACATCTCATTGCGACTTGAATCTGTCAGGTGGGGTCTTCCCATTGCAAAACCTTCCGGTGGGAATTCCACCCATGAAGTCCTTCCCATATGGAGGGAAATTGGATTTGACTAATGAATCAGTAAGACCATTGTTGTTTCCTTGATCCACAATTGAATCTCCGAACACGAGCACCTCCGGAATCGTTACGTTTTCTGTTT
The DNA here is from genome assembly GCA_018127125.1 of Rhododendron griersonianum. Classification (NCBI taxonomy): domain Eukaryota; kingdom Viridiplantae; phylum Streptophyta; class Magnoliopsida; order Ericales; family Ericaceae; genus Rhododendron; species Rhododendron griersonianum. Next base: position 5,477,418 of record CM030788.1, on the reverse strand, counting down.
GTTCCAATAATTTGTTCACAGATTTTTGAGTACCAAGTTCAACGAGAATTTGTTCATGGATTTTTTTGGTACCAAGTTTGACTGTAATTGTTATGAGAATTTGTTCATACCAATTGCTCAAAGGTTAGTTTTAATCTCCAAATTATAGGCTCATGGTGTTTGAGTGGATTCATTCTTGAATCTGTACTGTACGAGTTGTTGGTTAATGCTTTTTAAACCCAATTTTTGTTTGTTTGTTTGTTAAGTAAGAAAAATCTGACTTGTGAATATAGATTTGAGTAAATCATGGTGTTTTTTGTTTCAAACATGGTGTATTTTTTATATTGTTGTGTTTTCAAGAATAATTTTTGATATTGTTGTGGTAAAAGTTTTACTTGGTGTCTTTCGTTTCATGAGATTTTTTTCGTTTCAAACATGGTATATTTTTCATATTGTTGTGTTTTCATGTTTTTCATGGTCGATTAAAAATATGGTGTATTCATATTTTTCCATGTTTTTTGATTAATTTATACGTGTTTTCATGTTTTTTTATTAATTTATTCTTATATTTTCATAAATAAAATATGATGTATTCATATTTTTTTAAATCATAAATTTTCATGAAATTGGTCGAACCATATTCACGTAATTTTGTAATCTAATACGACCAATTTACAAAAATTCATGAAAGTGAAGAATTTGAAAATTCACGAAATTAAGGAGAGAGAATGCTTTAGAATATATCCATTAAGGATTTTAAAATTTGAAATTTGAAAATTTTCCCATTTCTATCCATTAATCAACTCATGATTTTAGGTAACTATAATTATTAGAATTCCACTAATTTAGGAAGGAAATATATACCTACATATGAATATCTTATTCAAAGAGCAATATAGGTAATTCACTATCTAAAAGGATGAAAACATAACTGTTCAAAAAGTGCCAGATGAAAACTTACAAAGAGTTGAACCCGAGGACCATTCTTTAAGTTCCCTAAAAAATATCGACTCAGATGAGATAATAAATGATTTATATTCTCCAAAACAACGCAGGACACAATTTCATTAAGATACAACTTCAATAGTTTACGTTTTTTGTTCTTTTCTTTTGTTTGTTGTTGACCATTTACATATTTATGTGCAAATTTGCTGGATATTAATTATTAATCATTTTTTTGGTTTATATATTAGTTAATTAAATTTTTTGTCAGCCCAGAGCATTTTGAATTCCTGGTTCCGCCCTTGCCAACAGCTGCTAGCAAGGGGAAATGGAGGTGCTCTGTGAGTTTGGCATTGTAATTCTTGTTGGCTAGGGGTGTAATTCTTGTTGGCTAGGGGTGGTGGCTACTGGCTAGCTCCTCGTGGGTGCTTCCCAGGCTTATTTACGGATTCAACCGTCACTAATAAACATTCATATGGCAAGTTAATCGCAGAGATGGTTGATGCCATATCTGTAGGTAAATTCTTCCTTTATTGCAGTATGATAAACAAAGCAAAACAAAAATCGAGCCTTAAGCCCCAATCAATTGGGGTCGGCTACATAATATTGCTTTAAAGTTTTACCTGCCGCCTTAGAAAGCATCCAATTGTAATCATTGGCGACATGCCATACTTTGTAACCCAGAAGCCCGTTCTCCCTCGCATACGAAACCTTAGTTCTGATAGCCTCCACATCATCATAACCGATCCATACTAAACCATTAAAGCAGTAATTCGTGACATAAGTGAAGTTATACAGTACTTTTTCTCCATCACATCCCATATTTGACTTGATGTCCTTGTAGGGCATCGAACCATCATGCGTAACAGCGGGACCTGTTGCAGGCGATCCGATCTCATTGGCCGAGGGGTACAGAAGTGTCCACGCATAACCCTCGTATAGTAACCCCAAAACTATCTTTTTAGCAGGTAATCCTCTGCTTATCCATTCCTTAATTCCATAATCCGTACTTACATTGCTCGAGGGGTCATACAAAGCAGAATGAGCGCCCGTGAAGTTTTCCTTGGTGGGTAAGTGATAGAAGTACGATACGATGTGTACCCAATCGAAGCTCCTTCGAATCGACTCCATTGGATAGCTTGAAGGCAAATAATGACTGGCCAGTGTTAAAAGGAGCGGTGATTGGGTGGAATTCTTCGATTCCCTATCTATCGCAGTTCTCCAATCGTCAAAGAGAATTCCCATATTTTCCATCTTGGTGGTGTTTGTGTCCGGTTTGACGCAACAAAGATCCAGGCCGTGAAACCCATAAAGCCTGGCTTTTTGTATTGATGATTTAATGAAAGAAGTTCTGTGAGAGGGTTGGGTAGCCATTGAATAGAAGGTTGAGAAGTTTGTATCTCCTGGCAACTGTACCAAGATGGTCAGAAGTGTTACAATTGATGGGTTTTTCCGCTGAACGATGTTGGTGAAGGTGAGCATATATGGTTCATCAGCGGGTTGGATATAGAGCTCATGAGTTCTATAGTTGATATACGCAAAACCAAATGCCATGTGAGTGAACAGAGTTGAGTCTATATCGGAAACCGGGAATTGGCCACCGGAAAACCAGGAAGCTGCTTTGATCCAGGTCTCTGAAGAACTTGTTAATGAAGGAAGAAAGAGGAGGAGGAGGAAAATGATGGTGAACAACATTTTAAGATGGCTAGAGCCTGGAGTTCCCGTTCATGAACCTTTGAACTATATGTAGCTGCCATCCTGAGGACTTAAAGGATATTTTCTATGAGATTGACTTATTCACGGAGGGGCCATGAGTCTCTTATCTACAGAGTCGCGCGATCTTGACCGTCTGTTTCGGTTTTGGACGGTCCGGATTTGAATGAAATTCTTTCCCGGAAAAGTTTTATTTAAATCCGGACCGTCCGAAGCCGAAACGGACTCTTGCTCGGAAAAGTTTCATTTAAATCTAGACCATCCAAAGCCGAAATGGACGCGCGTGATTCATCTCTGTAAAAACTTTTTCACGGAGATTCGTGAATAAGTTTTTCTCAATATCGATGTCTATTACTCATTTAAACAGATTTAGACGTGTTCATAATTTCGTGGGCGGAGAAAGATGGATGGAGATCATATGGCTCCACTCCTCTTGACTTCAGCGTTTACTCTCCCACCTACTTGTGCAGCTATTCTTTTACTAGCAATTGTGTTTCAACCACCAGGCAGGAGTAATAAAGGCTTGGGCAGATATTCCTAAATGCAATATTATGTATTTAATTTGGAGAATGTGGTGGTGGTTTGATTCTTATTTTGTCTCGTTCGTGGTGCCCTAGCGGATTCAGAATCCTTGAGCTGAAAAGGAATTATAGCGGTTGGGTTGTCAAGTGTCGGGTCAATCTTCGGCCCTTAATATCTGAATTCCCCGACATGGAATGGAGAGACTAGAATAACCTTAGTGGATAAACTCTTCTACTAGCGTGAACAAGAGTTATGTTTTAGCCTCTAAAAGCGGTGTATTCTAGAATCTAGATGTAGGGTTAAGCAATTTAAACAGGGAGAGTGATGTTGGGAGGTGGTTAAAAAAGAAGAACGTGCAACAAGAACAATTATAAAATAAGTTAGAACTAGCGATACTTTCTCTACGGACAAACGATAACTTCTCAAATTTTTCATTAATCAAATAATAAACAACTTCTTAGCCCTAAGGCTTACATTCTTATTTGTAATGATAATCTAGAAATACTAAAAAGGTAATAATATAAAATAAAGCTAAAAATCTAAGTCTTGGAGAATAAAAAAAGAAAAAAAAAGAAAATAGAATCAACCTAGATGAGAAAACCTAATATTCTAGGCAATTTACGCTAAACGGAACGAATTCTGCGAAAATTACTAAAATACCAAATAAGAAATTCATATATTTCTAGAATAACTAAAATATCGGCCAGCATGAGGGTAGTGAGTTAGGAGAGAACTCCACTTGTTAAATTTTGGTCTGTTTCTAGTGAGATTGCTCCGATTTTTCCATGGATGTATCCGATTTTAGAAAACCACGTAAAACTTTGTGTTTGTGTGTGTTTGGTTTTGATCCTTGGGGCACACCCCCTAAATCTCAATACGTGCCCGTGTTGACAACTTCCGGTCTTCGTAGTCAATAACGACTCCTTCAAAACTTCCATTTGCTTTCATTTGAAGTCAAAGTCCTCTAAAAGCTACCCAAATTCAGATTTGAGATTTTCAGAATTTCATTTTTTTTAGCTTTTCAGCATTTGTAAAATCTAAAAATCTGTTATCCAGAATTTTTGATAAACGCTCAAAGTTGATTCTAACAATTTAATCTCGAAATCTGCAAAAATAATTTCTCGCATACATGCACTAGTCGTGGTAGGTGTGGTTTGGAAAATTTAGATAGAATACCAAGAATTTTTGTTAGTCTTTTACTCATTTGACCCGTTAATTTTACATAAATTGCCCCCAAGAACCTAATGAAATGTTACCTCCCCGTCCCATGCCGAATGACAGTTTCATCATTTTAGACCTCTCAAAAAGTTAACTATGATTTTGTTAACTTAAATGGAAACCTTTTATATATGATATTGATCTTATTTGATAGAACGCAATTACTTCTCTGAAACGAACTTTTCAAAATTATAAAATACTGTAAATTAGTAAATATTATAAATTTTCGAGAGATATGAATGCCGAAATCATCGAGAAAACCGAAATCATCGAGAAAACAACAAAAGGGGTAAGTTGGTCCGAACACTGAAAGCAAAGTAATCATTCATACCCGTACGATCACAGGTATTATGGGTCGGCTTCTAGAGATTACGAAATTAGAATAAACTTCTTCCGGAGAAAAAACACCCACTCTACTATCTAGGTTTTAATTTATTATCTTTGCCTTCTCTTTTGAAAACGAAATTGCCCGTCTACTATTTTGTTTTACCAATTGGCCAATAAAAAAGAAAAAGGACGACTTGACTCTTAAAATAATGTTGAAGGAATGCCCTACTTGTCATGAACCCCAAGGCCCAAGGTGCAAGCAAGTTTGAGAAAGCAACTAATCGAGATGCGCACAAACTGGAGAATCCACTCTTATCAACAACCAATGTAAGAGTGTACTTTATCAATCATTGCAATCCCAACTATAAGAGAGAGAGAGAACTTTGGAGTCCAACAAGCAAATTTTTTATTTTTTTTCAATTGAAACACCCCCCAACTATAAGAGAGAAAGGACTTTGGAGAGTGTACGTATATGTTGTTGATATACTATTACATTTTGTAAACATAAAAAAATATTTGAATCGAAAGAGCGCTTATTTGATTAAAATATTTCTAAACCAATAATTTGTCATTGTTTAGAAAAATATTTTTTATATGCCAACCAAACACCAAAAAATAAAAGTTTAAAGTTTATTTTTTGAAAAAATATTTTACATCGAAACAGGCGAAGCCGTGGTAAAAGAGCTTGTCTCACAATGATTGTATAATGCATTTAAAACTAGGATTTGAGTTGACGACGATTTCATTAATTCATCGTTAATTATTTCGAGTTGAAATACATATACATTTGTAATACTATCAGTTTTTGTAAATTTAGGATATCATCCAGTATGGCATCTGTTATCAAGGAATATTTCAACTGATAATATGGTTGTAATTAAAAGGACCTTAATATATATATATATATATATATATATATATATATATATATATATATATATATATATATATATTGATAACTCAGGTGACTGGGTCAGTTTACATGCACCTCGACTCTTCTTGGGGGTCCAAACCCACCGCCCACTTGCGGGGGAGCCCAATTATGATGAGTTTGGTTCAAATTCCTAATGACACCACAGCTCCAGGATCTCTCACCAAACGCTCTGATACCAATTGTTGGAAATCAAGAGAGAATTTACATACTAATAACTCTACTTTTATTCATTTCTCAATCAAAACATACAAATACATTTAACTCACAGCCACACAATCTCTCAACTGCCCTCTTAACTCACCGTACCAAAAATAGTTAGGCTAGGTCCCTCCTTCATCACTCGATCTCAACTTCTCCTCTGTCATCCCACGCTCTCTTTGTCTCCTCAACCAAACACAACAAGGCCCACACACATGCGCACACAGTAATCAATTAAGTTTAACTGTTGATGAACCTTGGAACTTTATGAAGCTGCCATCCTGAGGACTTAGAAGACATTTTCTTTTACATGCGACTTTCATGGTCTGGCTTGGAGTTCAATTTTAGCGCACAAGTGCAAACCTCTGGTGGTGTATTCTGTAGGGTTAAGCAATGAAAACAGGGAGAGAACTCCGGCCCACTTGTAAATTAAAGCTTTAGTCTATTTCTAGTGAGATTGCTCTGTTTCCTCCATGGATGTACGTGTTATGGATTTTACGCAATCCTACAACGCCCCTATGGATCTTGGAACAATGGATCACAGAATAAAGTAAACAAATACGTGCGTAACGAAAAACTGGAAAGAAAACGAGACACAAGATATACGTGGAAAAACCTCAACGTGAGGAAAAAACCACGGGAGCCACACCAGTCCACTATGAAATCAATCCAAGAGTACAAGTCTTCTCACAATCTCTCTGAGATGTGTTTTCTCTCGCCTCTCTCTTTTTCACGCTCAGAAAAAGTGATTACAATAAACCCTAACACGCGCAGCCGCGCACAAAACCCTAAATACAATTTAAGGCCCGAAGGCTCTCGGTAGCGCTACACCATTTCCTGTGTAGCGCTAGGAAACCCACTGATCAAAAAGCTAAAAGGTTGTCTTAACCCCAACAATCTCCCACTTGAAGATAACCTGAAGCATCCGCAAACAATCAACAGCAAACCCAAATAATCTCAATCAATCATGGACGTAGTCATCTGACCCCTCTTGGTGTGGCTCCAGGCCCAACATCTCTTCAAGCATGAAGGCCAACTGAAGCCGAACACAACTTCAGTTTCTGAACAGTAACAGACTTGGTCAACATATCTGCCGGATTTCGATCCCCCAAAATCTTCTCTAGCAACAAATCCCCATCTTCCAAAAGCGAGCGAATAAAATGATACCTCAAATCAATGTGCTTCGTCCTGGCATGGAACACTGGATTTTTGGCAAGGTGTATAGCACTCTGGCTGTCACTGAAAAGAACGCAGTTCTCTTGCTTCAAACCCAACTCCTCCAAGAAGCCCTTCATCCAAACCATCTCCTTTGCAGCCTCAGTCACGGCCACATACTCAGCTTCTGTAGTAGATAATGTCACTAACTTCTGCAGACGTGAGACCCAACTCACCGCTGTTGAACCCATAGTATAGATATATCATGTGGTACTTCGCCGCGTATCATGATCACCGGCAAAGTCAGCATCCACATATCCCTGCACTGTCAATTTCCCTCTCCCAAAACAAAGTGGCAAATCAGTGGTACCTTTCAAGTATCGCATAATCCACTTTACTGCTTCCCAATGCTGTTTCCCCGGATTGCTAGCAAACCTGCTCACAACTCCCACTGCATGGGCAATATCTGGTCTCGTGTTCACCATTGCATACATCAGGCTACCCACGGCCGAGGTATACGGAACCTTGGCCATGTATTCTCTTTCTGCATCTGTCTTGGGTGATTGCCCCTGAGAAAGTTTGAAATGACTTCCCAAGGGTGTGCCAACTGCCTTAGCACCCTGCATATTGAACCTCTCCAGAACACGCTCAATATACTCAGCTTGACTCAACCGTAAGGTTCCCTGAGCCTTATCTCTGCTGATTCTCATCCCAAGTATCTGCTTAGCTGCACCCAGATCTTTCATAGCAAACTCTGTTGCCAACTGCTGCTTCAATTTGTTGATCTCCCTAACACAGGAACCTGTTACAAGCATATCATCTACGTAGAGCAATAAAATGATGTAGCTAGACTCAAACCTCTTGAAGTAACAACAGTGATCCCCATTGCACCTTGTGTAGCCACTGCGCTGCATGAAACCGTCAAACTTTCTGTACCACTGTCTGGGAGCCTGTTTCAAACCATACAGACTCTTCCTGAGCCTGCACACCATCTCTTCCTTGTCTTTCACAATGAAGCCAACAGGCTGCTTCATGTAGATTTCTTCATCCAAGTCCCCGTGAAGAAAAGCAGTTTTAACATCTAACTGCTCAAGGTAGAGATTTTCAGCAGCAACCATACTCAGCACCACTCTGATAGTGGCCATCTTCACAACGGGTGAAAATATCTCTGTATAATCAATCCCTTCCTTTGTTGGAAGCCCTTTACAACCAATCTTGCCTTGTACCTTTTCTTGCCATCACTCTCCTGCTTAAGCCGAAAAACCCATTTGTTCTGCAAGGCTTTCTTTCTTGTGGGAATCTGAGCTAACTGCCAAGTACCGTTGGAATGAAGAGAATCCATCTCTTCCTGCATCGCAGTCTTCCACTTTGTTGACTCAGAAACCTGCATAGCCTCATCATAGCACTCTGGTTCTCCACTGTCCGTCAAAAGCAAGTAATCAAGCGAAGAAATATATTTCGGATTCGGCTTGTGTACTCTAGTTGTCCTCCTCAACTTTCTGACCGCTGAACTAGTCCTTGTCTCTGGAGCTGCCTCATCTGAAACTGTCCCCTCTGAAACTGTCTCATCTGAAACTCTCTCCTCTGCCTGACCAGACCCCTGTTCAACCCCCCTGTCACCTGGAAGATCCTCCAACCCAAAGTACTCGGATGTATCTCCATCCGAAGTGGTACTCCCACTGCTCAGTTTGCTGTCCCTGTCTTTGTACATCACCTTCTCATCAAACACAACATCTTTGCTTCTGATTATCTTCCGGTTCTTGTTATCCCAAAAACGATAACCAAACTCATCTCCGCCGTATCCAATAAAGGTGCACTTCTGTGACTTAGCATCAAGTTTATCCCTGTCCTTGTCGCTAATATGCACATAGGAAACACAACCGAAAACACGTAAGTGTGAGAGACTTACCTCTTTACCACTCCAAACCTCCTCTGGTATGCCAAAATTCAACGGAACTGATGGCCCAAGATTGATCAAATGTGCTGCTGTGCTGACTGCATCTGCCCAAAACATCTTGGGCAACCCTGCGTGTAACCGCATGCTCCTAGCACGCTCAGTCAAAGTCCTGTTCATCCTTTCTGCAATGCCATTGTGTGCTGCGGAGTCCCTGGAGGTGTCCTCTCTAAACGAATCCCGGATAGAGCGCAGGCTTTCTTGAACTCCCCCAACTCATATTCTCCGCCGTTGTCGGACCTCAACCTTTTCACCTTCAAATCTGTTTCATTCTCAACCATGGCCTTCCACTTCTTGAAGACTTCAAAGACCTCTGACTTGTGCTTCATGAAGTAAACCCATACCTTCCTCGAGTGATCGTCGACAAAGGTAACATAGTAATAAGAACCGCCAAGAGAAGACACTGTAGCTGGACCCCACACATCTGTATGGACAAGCTCTAGCTTCTGAGCCTTGGGAGGCCTGCCGCCTTTCTGAAAGCTAACCCGTTTCTGTTTCCCGAAGATACAATCTTCACACATGTCAATATCCACTGACCCTAAACCCGGTAGCTTCCCTTTTGACTGCATAACCTTCATTCCCTTCTCACTCATATGCCCCAATCTATAGTGCCACAGATTTGAACTCTCCTTGCTGTCTATAACTGCAAGTATGTCGCTACCATGTGAAGTCAAGTAAAGTGTACCAACTTTCTTGCCTTTAGCCGTCACCATGGTACCATTGGAGACTTTCCACATGTCCCCTGTGAATGTCGATGTATAACCTGCTGCTGCAAGCTGTCCAACCGAAATAAGATTCCTCTTCAACTTCGGAACGTGCCTGACATCTTTCAGACACCATTTGAACCCATGCGTTGCAATCTGAACATCCCCTTTTCCCACAATACTGCAAGGCTCGTCGTCCCCCAAGTATACTTTCCCAAAGTCCCCTGCTAAATAGTTCTGCAGAACCTCCCTGTTAGCAGTGGCGTGGAATGAGGCACCCGAATCAATCACCCAAGATTCAGTGTCGCTGTTCATGGAAAGAATAAGTGCATCGTGCACAACGTGAGCCTCCTGCCCACCGTTATTCTTTTTCGGTGCTTTGCAAGTTTGTGACATATGGCCTGTCTGACCACAATTCTAACATTCACCTTTAATGGGCCGAACCTGAGATCTATCTCTATTTCCCTTGCCCTTCGATTTCGACCTGTTCCTGTTCTGATTCTGACCACCCTTGGTCTGGCTTCTGCCCCTCTGCTCAAAACTTAGAGCTGAACCTGAACTACCTGAACCATCGATCGAACCCCTTCTGACCTCCTCAGTCAGAATCAAACTAACAACCTCACTCAGTTTCAACTTTTCTTTCCCTGCCGAATTACTGACTGCAGTAACAGTACCCTGCCAGCTCTCTGGCAACTGAGACAGTATTAACAAGGCTTGAACCTCATCATCAAACTTGATTTCGACAGACATAAGTTGATCAACTATCGTATTGAACTCACTGAGATGTGACATAAAGGAAACCCCTTCAGCCATAGACAGATTGAAAAAAATTTTCATGAGATGTACCTTATTCGCAGCAGACGGTTGCTCGTACATCTTTTTCAGTGCTCCCACAAGACCCTCCGTCGTTTTCTCCTTCAAGATGTTGTGGGTGACTGACTTTGAAAGGGACAGGCGAACAACCCCTAACGCCTTCCTGTCCAGGACGTCCCAATCCTCGTTGCTCTCATCTTTCTTCTTCCCCTTTTCTTTACCCAGCAGCGGCCGGTAAAGATCCTTCTGATACAGATAGTCCTCTATCTGCGTTTTCCAGAACGCGAAGTCTGACCCGTCAAACTTCTCCATCCTCTGCTTGCCTTCTTCAGAACCCATAGCTCCCACTGAACTCTGGCCTGCTCGAACGAGATTAAACCCTAACCTGTCGAACAAAACCTACCGCAACCGCGGCTCTGATACCAGTTGTTATGGATTTTACGCAATCCTACAACGCCCCTACGGATCTTGGAACAATGGATCACAGAATAAAGTAAACAAATACGTGCGTAACGAAAAACTGGAAAGAAAACGAGACACAAGATATACGTGGAAAAACCTCAACGTGAGGAAAAAATCACGGGAGCCACACCAGTCCACTATGAAATCAATCCAAGAGTACAAGTCTTCTCACAATCTCTCTGAGATGTGTTTTCTCTCGCCTCTCTCTTTTTCACGCTTAGAAAAAGTGATTACAATAAACCCTAACACGCGCAGCCGCGCACAAAATCCTAAATACAATTTAAGGCCCGAAGGCTCTCGGTAGCGCTATAGCAAAATTGCTATAGCGCTAGACCACGCGGTAGCGCTACACCATTTCCTGTGTAGCGCTAGGAAACCCACTGATCAAAAAGCTGAAAGGTTGTCTTAACCCCAACAGTACGATCTTGGAGAACCACGTAAAACTCTGTGTTTAGTTTGTGTTTGGTTTTGATCCTTGGGGCACAACAAAGAGCAGGAGTGCGGGTACAAACACAAACATGAAAGTGTCTTTAAAAAATGTTGCAAACTCTTTAATTTGCGAGAATGAGGATTGAGATTGAAACTATTGATTGTGAAGATATTTAAGAACGAAGCGAAAAAGCCTACCCAAGAAAATTTCAATTCCAAAAGATTGAGACTCTCTCTCTCTCATAAGTCACAACTTGGCAGTTGGAAGGCAAGATTTTAGATGTATAACCAATTCGGTCAAGACAATAGACGTCTCAATACGTGGCCGTGTTGATAACTTCCCGTCTTTGTAGTCAATAACGACTCGTTCCAAATTTCCATTTGCTTTCATTTCAGGGCAATTTTTGGCTGCTCTTGGGGCATGTCCGCAGTCACGCATTTGGGTGTGTGCATTAGGGTTACGATAGCTATAACTATGAAAATATGATTAATTATTAGTAATTGCCCCCAAGGACCTAATAAAAATTACTTCCCCGTCCCATACCGAATGACACTTTCATCATTTTAGACCACTCAAAAAATTAACTATTGATTTTTTTAATTTATATGAAACCTTTTTTTATACTATATTGATCTTATTTGATAGAACGTAATTACTTTTCTCAGACAAATTTTTCAAAATTATAAAATACTGTAAATTAGTAAATATTTTGAGAGATATGAATGTCGAAATCATCGAGAAAGCAACTAAAGGGATAAGCTGGTCCGGACACTAACAACTAAGTAAAGAAGTTAATGATTCATACCTGTATCTAGGGAAAAGATTTTCTCGGAGAAATGTCTTCGGGACACGACACGCACTCAACCACTGCTTTTCTTTTTCAACATGTATGAACACAGGTATTACGTAGGGATCGGCTTGTAGAGATTACGAAATTAGAATAAAACTTCTTTATGAGAAAAAACACCCACTACAATTAAAACTATTCACACCAATTAAGATGTTAATTTCTAGGAGAAGATCACCATTTTTATTTTCTTTTTATTATAGTTTTTCCTGCTAACTCCACTATCTAGGTTTTAGTTTATTCAATCTGTTTACAAAAAAAAAAAGGTCAGACCAGCTCGGTCCAAAAGCTATAAGGTCAAAAAAGCATGTTATAATGCATATTATCTTTGACTTTTCTCTTTTGAATACGAAATTGCCCGTATACTATAATTTTTTTTTTTTTTTACCAATTGGCCAATAAAAAGGAAAATGACGTACGTCTTGACTCTTAAAATGCTGATGGAATACAATCTTTGTCATGAACCCCAAGGCCCAAGGTGTAAAAGTAGGTTTGTGAAAGCACAAAAGGGGCTTGCCCCCAAGATTTCGCAAGTTCAAAATCCACGAAGGCTAAATATTTTAAACTTTGGGATTATTAGAGGTTTATCCGAATTTCGAAATTAATTGAGATGCGTTCAAGTTGCCCCCCAAAAAAACAGCCGGTTATCCACATATGACCTAATCGGCAATTGCAATGAAATGCGAGAGATGTAGTTATTTGACTCAGTATCTATCTGTGGGGCTTGATAGGATACGTAACGTAGAAAACATGAAAGTGTCCATGAAAGAGAGAATGGACAGCATGTTCTCTTTCATAGACATTTTCATGATTTCTCGTTTTAGAGAATTTCGCCTGTCCAAACTCCACCTCAGCCAATTCAAGTTAGTGGAGTGGATGAAATTATCTTAAGATATTGTAAAAGAGCTTGTCTCACGATTATATAATGCATTCAAAACTAGGATTTCAGTGGACGACGACTTCATCCATCGTCAATTATTGTTATATCAGTTTTTTAAAATTTAGGATTTCATCCAATATGTCATCTGGTGTCAAGGAATATTTCAACTCATAATATGGTTGTAATTAAAAGGACCTTAATCCGATGGTTTACCATTATTATTATTATTATTTATAACTCAGGTCACCTTACGCGCACCTCGAGTCATCTTGGGGGTCTGAAGTCCAAACCCACCTCCCACTCCCAGGGGAGCCCAATTAAGAGGAGTTTGGATAAAATTCCTAATTCCTAATTGCTTGCAAGGTATTGAATACATACAATCATTGTGATTACTATACCTGGTCAAAGAATAATGACAAAAATTTCCAAAGTAACAACATTCCAGATGGCTAGCTCAAGTCTTCTTGAAACTTTGATGAACTAAAAGGAGCAATGATTGTTCCATTGTTCCAGAGCCGATTCACCTACTAGGAAATTGAAGCAAGACACGTTGTATTTCTGGCAATATACACAGAGGGATGGGAATAATCATATTTGCCCAAACTTCAGAAAGATGTGACAGCAAAAGCAAAATCCTGACAAAAAAATGAACTGTTACGGGGCTTATTCTAGTCATGAAAACAAGGAGAATTAACCTTCATCGGGCTACCAATTGGGTAATGGATACATCACCAACTGACCAAATTTCTTGTTGAAATGTAGACTCTTGAACTTGAACTTCATCTTCATCACTTCTTGTAGAAAAAGCAGGCCTTTTGGGGATGTTCATGGCGGCAGTTTCATTTTTCAGCATCACCGAGAGTTTCAACATGGAGGGTCTATCAACTGGATTTTCTTGGACACATAGCAAAGCTATTTGCATGCATTTCACTAATTTACAGGATGAATTTGTATCGTCGAGCGATGGATCCATGAACTCCATGCCTTTCCCACACTTCCACAAATCATATGCCTGAAGTATTTCAATGCAATGCATCTTTAGAGTTCACAGGAAGGAAATCAATTCGCAATATTCATGTCACAATTTTCAGAATTACTTACATAGTCTAGGAGTATTAAGTCTTCATGAAGGCCATGTAAACAATTATTCCGCTTTCCGCTAATGATTTGTAAAAGAAGAACTCCGAAGCTATAAACATCTGATTTGGTGGAGTATATGCCATGTTTCACATATTCAGGAGGTACATAACCACTGCAATGTTGCATAAGTGAACAAAAACAGATCGATAACTAGATGGGTAATATTTGAGACTAGAACACATTATGTAGTGTGTATTGTAAGAAAGAAGGCACTTACTACGTTCCAACAATCCGGCTAGTGTTAGCTTCGAATTCATCTTTCTTGAAAATTCTAGCCATGCCAAAATCTGCGATCTTGGGCTTCATCTCGTTGTCTAACAAAATGTTGCTCGCTTTCAAATCCCTGTGAATTATTGTCAATCTTGAGTACTCTTGGAGGTACAAGAGCCCCTGAGTAACCCCTTCAATGATTTGAACTCGTTTTTCCCAATCTAAAAGTAATCCCCTGGTTGGATCTACGCGAAAGAGATTTGGATAGTTAAAACATAGGCGACACCTCATGTTAAAACCACACTCAATTATTGTTCACCATTATTTTAGAAGCATTAAAGATTGCTAACCATAGAGATAATGATCCAGGCTTTTGTTCGGCATGTATTCATAGATCAACATTTGTTCTTCTTTTTCGATGCAAAATCCAATAACTCTTACAAGATTTACATGCTGTAGTTTAGCAGTAAGCATGACCTCGTTCTTGAACTCTTCAAATCCTTGTGTAGAAGTCCTTGAAAGTCTCTTTACTGCTATTTCTTGTCCATTATGTAATACACCCTGCAGGCGAAATAGACATTGCTTATTTAGTTTTGATTTCTCGATTTTATGCGAAGACGAATAGTTTTACCTTGTAAACTGGTCCATATCCACCCTCTCCGAGCTTATTTTCAAACGAAAAATTATTGGTAGCTTCTACAAGGTCAGTGAGTCTAAATAGTTGCAAATTAGGAGCATTTGCGTTTCCAGCAGATGCCATAGTAGTTTTGAATAAAGATTGCAATTCTTTTCCTTCACCCATCCGTCCTGTAACCACTGAAAAAAACATGTGGAACGTTAAAAGGGTGAAAGGAAATGATTTATGCACAAAGTTTTCTCGGCTAGAAGAACTTACCTTTGTTTTTGCGTGCTCTTTTACGCAGATACCACGTCGCATAAACTAGTACAAGGGTAACTGTAGTTGCGGTTGGAAGCAAGATTAACAAGAAGTGTCTCTTGTTCCCGGGATTTTTCTCATCTTCTTGTGCTATAAAATTGTGCATTAGAGAAAAATGTGAGAAGACAATCTAGCAGTCGACAAGAGAAATAGAACACTCTTAACCGTTCCAATGGAAAAACACAATGATCATATATTGCCCAAAATTAGTTTCAATTATACTTAGGGCTCTCGGGAATAGTCCTCTTGACGACAATTGCATGTGTTCCCTAGTTCTTCTAGTTATTCTTTATCATGACTCTTTTGTGAAATATCTCTAACATTAATTTGATTCGGGATTTTTGACGCAACAACATTTTCCCTCCATCCCTCCATGGACTGCCATCAAAAGATCAAATGTTTTTTTGATAGCAATCTGATTTTGAACCGAAGACGTACACGAAAAAGTGAAAAAGTTCCACAGGGACGAAATCCCAACTTCTTAGCTCAGCTTAGTGGATCAGGAGGAACAATCGGTTTGAGAAATCTTCTCAAATTTACAGGTCACATTGAAATAATGCATTGTTTGTATATAAAAGCACAACTTATTAGATAGCATGGGGTGTATAGTACTCACCTGCCCGAGTAAGCACCCAATTTTCATCATCATCTTCGACTTGCCACACAAAATAACCTAGCAAATTCCTCTTTTTCGCATAAGCTACCTTTTTTTCCACGACCTCAACATCATCATAAGCAATCCAACTCGATCCGATGACGCAGTAATTCACAACATAGGCTGCATTATAGTACTCCGAAACAGCTCCGGATATCTGCAACGCCTTAAGATTCTTGTAGCTCATCCAACCATTGTCGGCGGTCCCCTTTGCCGGTGCACCGACTGCACTGTCATTCGGGTTCACGAGCGTCCAAGTATAGCCGTAGAAAGGCAGCCCCAAAACAAGCTTGTTAGCCGATAACCCGCCGTCAATCCAATCATTGATTCCATCTTCTGTATTCATCATCAGTTGACCACCTCCTGGATCATGCAATGCTGCAAAGGCAGCCGTGTAATTCCACGAAGTAGGCGTGTAGTAGTCAAATGCCATCACATGCACCCAGTCCAAGTTCTTCTTCATAGATTCAATTGGAAAACTTGCATTGTCAAGGTATGGGGAGAACCGGACAGCCGTTGTCAAGATGAGTTGAGACCCACTTGAGTTTCCTGACTCTGATTCGATCGCTAATCGCCACTCATCGAATAGGGTGGCCATGTTTGCCATTTCAGAGCTAGTATTGACAGAATCCCAGTGAAAGTCCAGCCCATCAAACCAATATGATCGAGCTGTTTTTATGGAGGACTCAATGAAGGACTTCCTGAACTCGGATTGGCTAACCATCGAGGAGAAAGTCGAAGACTTCTCCAATCTTACACCGATCGCTAAGAGCGTTGTGACCGTTGGATTCTTTTGCCTGACAGTGGGGGTGAAGATGGAGAAGGACTGGGCATCTGATGAAGAAATGGAAAGTTGGTACGTGGAAGGGTTTAGGCCTGCCATACCGCATATGAGGTGAGTGAAGAGGGTTGAGTTTATGTCGGTTACGGGGAATTTGCTGCCGGAGAACCAGTAACCGGATTTGATCCATGTTTGAGCAGATGAACATGGGAATTTGGAGGAAAGAAAGAGGAGGAAAAGGGTGGGTATAGTCAGTGCCATGGCCATGGAAGAGTGGTAGCTTGACATTTGTGGCTAATTAGCAAACAATTGATGTCATGTGGGTTTAAATTCGAGAAAAAGTTACTCCACTATACCCCGGATGAGCCGGAAACTTTTGTCCGGAAAACCAACAGACGTACTCCACACTACGCACTCCATGTAGCAGAAGCTGCAGCATGAGCATTAATGCTTCTTAACGCGTTCTTTCCTTTCACTCTCTTTCAACAAATATGGATGATCCCACCCTAACCCTTTGAGTTAACATACTATCAAAAAAGGGTTCCTCCACAGTCAGTCTACTGCATGGGCAGGTGTCCTCTACCCGCCTGAAAAGTAGTAAAGCTACGTCCATCGGTGAACTTCCACCGAAACTTCATACAATGCCGTTTTGGAAAAGAGGAGTTGCTATGTTTGGATAAGTTTTTGAGAAATTTTGTAGGATTATGAGTAGAAAGAGAAATTAGAATAATGATTAGAAGTAGAAATAATGATTGGAGAGAGATAGAGAGATAGAGAAATGAGAATAATAATTTGAGATAGGGGTGAATAATGATTGAAAGTATGGGTAATGAGTATTTTTTGAGTTGAGAATTTTTTTTCGAAAAGCAATCCAAACAAAATATCACTCCAGAAAAGCAAAATAAGGTGTTTGCATTCCAGTGTGAGTTAGAACAGCAGCGCCAGAGTGAGGAGCTAGCTACTTGCGTAGCTGGACAGTCTGATCCTAATCACATATCTTTAAGCAATGCCAAATTTATCATGAAACCAATACTTGCTAATACGGTGGTTAATGATATCTTACTCCCTTCGTCCTAAACTGAATGACAATTTCAGTATTTCGGACGTCTTAGAAAATTACTCATAATGCTTTCTATAACTAATACTCTATGAATCGTGTTTGATAAATCTAAATCAGACTATTAGATGATTTTCAAAATTTTAGAAAACATCATAAATTGCCCAAATAGAAGAAAATTTCAAAAGGCACAAAGGCGGACAATTTCATTCATTTTGGGACGAAATGAGTATATATCAATGTCGTTTTGGATATACCTAATCATGGTGTATAATCTTATTAACACAGTTTATGCTACCTCTTGTTTTCTTCTTTTCCCACTTTTGGCCTTTCCACTGGCTTGTCAGGGCGATTTTTTTTTTTTTTTTGATAGGCAACAAGATTTTATTAGAACTTGACAAAGGGTATATCGAGGGCAGACCAAATATAGACTACAGAGGATGAGGTACCATAAAAGGCCTACAAAAAGAAATAAAATAAGAGAAAAAAAAACATTCAATGGATATTGAATGGGCCCAGGAACAAGATGACCCAAATAACATCACTTTCAGTCCATTTGAATAGACAATACCAACACCAAATCTCTAACCCAAGGGTGCCTTCAATCATTTGAGACTTTCTGCTTCATAACATCGCTAAGTCAGCCATTTGGAGCAGTCAACGACATCAGCATAACCTCCAAATCAGGGAAGGCCTTCAAGTAAGTAAAATTCCAGCAATAGCATATCAGAATCATTGGCAGCCAAACTTCCTCCTTTGAAATAGACATATCCAACACGCCAAATACTGAGCATCGTATCCATCACAGCAAATTGCATTTCATCCCTCTGCTTATGATCAAAAGTAAAAAGTGCAGTAACATTATCCCATTATTAGAACAATAAAATCCCATCAAACAGATTTTCAGCAAGAAACCGAAAGCTGTCAGCTCATCATTCAGGGCAACTTGACTTAGTCTAGTCTGGATTTTTTTTTTGAAAAGAGTCTAGTCTGTTTTTAAGGCTCCAGTCCTTCACCCATCAAAAACGGCAAAAATAGAACAGTCTTTCAAATAGACCACTTGATGGGACAATGAAAAAGGGTTGAGTTGAAATAAAGAAAATCTACCACCGAGGTGGTAGCGCAGTTGGTGAGGGTCACTGCTCCCCTTAACGCAGACGGAGGTTCGAGTCCCGGCAGGTGTTCGAAACCCATTTGCAGATTAAAAGGGAGACTTTTCACCAGCTATGCACTAAAGTGGTGCCGTGGTGATGGTGTCCTCTCAGACGGTAGCTATGGCTCGAACTAGACATTTTATTGGCGGGTAGGGAGCCCCTATGGTCACACCAAGGAGAGTTGTTACGCTAATTGCCCCCTCCCACCCTTCTTGATGATCAAAAAAACTAAATAAACAATAAGCTACCTTGTTTGGTTCCCATTTTAGTTTTGTTTTAGTTTTGTTTTCCAATCATTACCCTATTTCTTTCTCCAATCATTACCCTATTTCTCTAATTATTACATTCTCATCTCTCTCTATCTCTCTCCAATCATTACCCCTATTTTCAATCATTACCCTATTTCTCTCTCCACCCACTACCAAAACTAAACTAAACTAAACTCTCAACCAAACAAAACTGATAATCTTATTTTTAATTTTGCAATCTTTTTGAATCGATGTAAAGATCTTATTTTTCTGATTATTTTATCCTAAAGGATCGTAATAATTTTTAACTCTAGGGCTCTTCAAGAGCCTTAAGTTTTCCAATTTTTAATTCGTTTGAACCGGTGCAAAAATTTTATTTTTTTGATCATTTTATCCTAAAAGAACATAATTAATTTTTAGCTCTAAAGCTCTCGTTCCCTAAGAGAAGTATAAAACCAAATATTTCAACACCAAGAAAACAATCCGAAAACGACATCGTATAGGTTTCGGTGGAAGTTCAAGCTACCCCGCCCCACCCCCCTCCCATTTTCCCGGACTACTTCCGACCCCCCATGGGCAACGTTGGGTTTTAAAAAAAAAAATTCTTCCTATTAATTTACAATTCTATGAAGCAGAAATGTGATTATGAGAGCCCTAGAAACAAAATTTGATAATGTCTCTTTAGAATAATATGATCAGAATAATAAGATTTTCACACCCGTTCAAACGGATTAAAAATTGAAGCACTTAATTTTTTAACTATATTTTTTAATATATAAACGGTCTCAAAAAATTTAAGTGCTCAAATTTTCACTCCGTTTGAATCGGTGCAAAGATCTTGTTAATATGATCAGAATAACAAGATCTTTGTACCGATTCAAACGGAGTGAAAATTTGAGCACTTAATTTTTTGAGACCATTTATATATTAAAAAATATAGTTAAAAAATTAAGTGCTTCAATTTTTAATCCGTTTGAACAGGTGTGAAAACCTTATTATTCTGATCATATTATTCTAAAGAAACATAATCAATTTTGTCTCTAGGACTCTCTTAATCACGTTTCTGCTCCATAGGATTGCAAATTGATGATAAGGATTTTTTTTTAAAACCAAACGTTGTCGTTTTAGGGGTTGGGTAGGGGCTACTATGCCCATGGGAGGAGCAGAGCCCCCGGGTCCCCCCTACCCCCACCTTTTAATTTCTTTCTTTATTTAATTACTTATATTTTATTTATTTAATTTCTATAAATACACCCTTTCTATATTAAAAAATATAATTCAAAAATTAAGTGAGCCAATTTTCAATTCAGTTGAACCGGAGAGAAAATCGTATTTTTTTATCATTTTATTCTAAATGGTCATAATGATTTTTTTGCTCTTAAGTCTTTCAACGAACACCCTAAAGCTCATTATTTAATTTCAGGGCTCTCTTAGGGTGTCCATTGAAAGGCCTTGGAGTCAAAATTTTACTACGACCATTTAGGATGAAATGATCAGAAAAATAACATCTTTGCACTGGTTCAAACGGATTGAAAATTGAAACACTTATTTTTTTAACTATATTTTTTAATATGTATATAGGAAAAAAAAGAAAAAAGAAAACAGTCAAGATAAACATGATCAATTGAAACACTTTTTTTTTTCTCTCAATTAATTTACAAAGCTTAGAATTAGACTTGAACCTATTAATTGTCTTACAAGTAGTCTTTCCTAGATTTTCTAGGTATACATACATACTAGCCTACATGATCACATAGTCTTGCACCTATGATAGAATGACAAGAGAGGGGAAGGCTTTAGCATGCTTAAAGTTGGATTGGACATGACCATGGAGCAAATAAACCATAGAAAGGAGAG
The DNA here is from genome assembly GCA_018127125.1 of Rhododendron griersonianum. Classification (NCBI taxonomy): domain Eukaryota; kingdom Viridiplantae; phylum Streptophyta; class Magnoliopsida; order Ericales; family Ericaceae; genus Rhododendron; species Rhododendron griersonianum. The sequence continues at coordinate 5,456,301 of CM030788.1, read as the reverse complement.
AGGGGGCCGGCCATATGGGAGGGGGGAGAGAGGTCCTCACTTTCCTATAAATAGGACCCTTTGTCAAGCCGTTTAACTCACACCTTCAATCTCGAACAAACGTGGCAAGCTATGTGCAATTATTTTCGCCAATCCCTGACTGTCATAACTTACCTGTGGTAAACATGGTTTAGGTTGTACAAAGAGAGGTTTGTTTGAGAATGGACAGATACATGTATGCACCTCGGAAGCAATTCAAGTCAAATGTATAATCACTTTCTAACTTTACTATTAAAATTTTGTTCATTTCTCTACTACACTAAGAAATACTTTTTGATACTTTCCTATTTAAACACAGTGTATTATTTTCTATTACAGGGCAGAGTCTGCACATGTGAGACTAAAGCTATATTTGAGGGATATCATGTCATCGCTATAAATATCTTTTGATAAAATAGAAAAGATGTTAAAAAATTAGTTCGGGGAAATTAAGAAGTCGTTCGAGAAATCATTGAACATTCCACGCCACAAAAAATTATGTGACAACATTTTTGATCAGGTAAGGTGTCGCATTTCATTAGAGGCAATGGAATTCATAGATGATCAGCTAGAAAGCACTTTACAAGTATCCCCCCACATAGCTGGCTATTGCAATTGTACGATCAAAATCACACACGGATTGCCATGCATGCATGATCTTGCATATTATCGTTCCATTTTCACTCCAATTCCGCTATGCAGTATCCACGCTCATTGGACTAGGTTGTCTATGCATGCAAACGAGTTTAATGATAAGGGAACACGACCTAACAGGACATCTCAGATTGTTGAGATATTAGATGGGATGGATCCACGTATGTGAGAGTATATCATAGACAGGTTTATCGATATGACAGATCCATCTCGTAGCACAGTTCGACCTCTATCGTACAATACAGAACATAGAGGTCGACCTGCAGGCAGAGATGAGCAAAGTATACGTCGCATACCTTCTTTTTTAGAAGCATCCACTTCAGGATCAAGGACTGCAACATTGCGAGTGAGAGGGAGAGGGAGACGTGGGAGGGGGTCGGGGGTTCGCAACACTCAATCTACAGTTCCACCCATCCCTGATCGCTACATTCAGCGATTACCTTAGGCTTATCAGCGTTATATTTTCCACACCGTTGATGTGCTTGGTGACGGTCATTGTGGATTCAGGGCGATAGCTGCACAAATCGGGTATAGTGAAAATGATTGAAAACGAGTACGAGAGGAGCTTATTGAAGAGATTCGACAAAATTATTATTTATACAATGTGATTTATCCAGCATATGATTTGCCAAACCAACTACTATGCTTACTAGATTGCTTCGAGCCTTGGGCACCAGAAGCACATTGGATGGACGCTATGACTTTGGGAATTGTCATTGCATCAAAGTACAACATTGTACTGCATACATTTGACGAGCATGTTTTCGGTTGTTTTACTCACTTGTCATTGAAGTCCCTTCCAGTTCCAGTCGAAGACCGCCAGGAAATTGCTATTGCTTGTGTTGACAATCACTTCGTGCAAGTTTTCTTACAACCTCATTACCCTGTACCACTCATCCCAATATGGTGGCAGGACCATGCATCGGACAAAACTAAAGGATGAGCTGCTAGTTATGGAACACGTATTCTATTGTGGTACGAAATAATAGGTATAAGCACGCCAGGAGCAGCATTTGGAGAAAATATAGATTAGAATTTGTGTTTTTATGTATTTTCATGTTTTGATAATATGTACTCAATTATAATGAAATGAAATTTTGTTTAAATTTATTATTGTTCATTAGAAGTTATTTTCATTATTCATTTTTAAGAAAAATTAATTAACTAATTAAAATAATATAAATTTATTAAGTATAAAGTCAATTTTAATTGAAAATATAATTTGAGTTAACCCAAAAAAAAGGCGGGAGGTAAATGGGAAAAGAAACAAATAAAGAAAATAATTAAAAATTAAAAATAGAAAAAAAATATTCAAATTGAAAAGAAAGAAAAGGAAATAAAAAGAAAAAAGAAAAAAAAGATATTCAAATTGGAAAGAAAGAAAAGGAAATAAAGAGAAAAAAAAGAAGAAGAAAAGAAGCCAAACTGGAAACTGGAAGGAAAGAAAGAGGGGGTGGCCCTCATTTCAAACCAGTGCCACACCTATGTGATTGACTGATGTAGGTTGTTGAGGTAAATTGATCCCATCCCCAATCTAAGATGCACCTCCTTTTTTTCGGTAATGCTAAAGAAATCAACAGGAGCTACCGACCACGGTCACAGACGATGCACGGATAATCCGACGAATTGTTCAAAATTTAAAAAAAAAATTCCGAGTGGGCTTATGAGAGCTTAAATTTACCCAATATGTATAAGTACTCGATTCAATTATCTTATTTTTGGATACTCATTCTAAAGTTTTAACTCAAAATTGGCTTTATTGCCGTGGCATCTCAAACGGTAAAAAGGACAGCCACGCCCGTCAAGCCTCTTATTTACAAGTCAAATCAAATGGGTGGCCCTCATTTCAAACCAGTGCCAGCCTTTTCCACCTATGTGATTGACTGATGTAGGTTGTTGAGGTAAATTGATCCCATCCCCAATCTAAGATGCACCTCCTTTTTATCGGTAATGCTAAAGAAATCAACAGGAGCTACTGACCACGGTCACAGATGATGCACGGATAATCTGACGAATTGTTCAAAATTTAAAAAAAAAATTCCGAGTGGGCTTATGAGAGCTTAAATTTATCCAATATGTATAAATACTCGATTCAATTATCTTATTTTTGGGTACTCATTCTAAAGTTTTAACTCAAAATTGGCTTTATTGCCGTGGCATCTCAAACGGTAAAAAGGACAGCCACGCCCGTCAAGCCTCTTATTTACAAGTCAAATCAAATGGTCGGTGGATTTGGCATCCATTGCAATGATATGTCCGACAGCAACGTCAAATCCCATTTTTTCTCAAGAAAGTGATCATTTCAGAACCAAACTTTTCACTCCAAAGCCAAAATCTACGCTATATAATGCTAAGAGCATTCACACCACTCCATTGTAGCTACTTCTTGCTCAAAGTTAGAATAAAAAGCAAAAAGGCAGAAAGTCTCCTGCATCATCTTCTTGTCCTTCCTCTCTACTTTACAATTTGTTTCCATTTGTTTAGAGCAAATTTACCGGTCGTTTGCTAAAAAACTCTTGAACAGTACATATTTTTTATTTTACCTATTCATATCTCTTTTAATACTACACCAACACTATTTATTTAACCTATTCTCTATTAAAATATTATTACTTTTAGAGAGAGGGAGTGAGTGAGAGAACATGAATAGTGTTCTGAGTGAGAGAAGAGGAGAAAGAAACTAATTTTTTAATGGGTAGCTGATGAACAGATCTTCGGTAGAAGTAGCTCACCACTGTTCACAAATGGGAAATGCATGCCCTTTCCCCGAAGCTGCTGCAGGTGGGTTTTTTATATTTTTCTTAGGTAAAATAGTAAAAAAGGTGTTATAGATGTTCTAGTGTACTTGCTCTTATGTTGTGTTTTGATGAGTTTTAAAAAAAAAATTATGAGAGTAATAGGAATAATAAGTGGAGAAAGATATAGAGAGAAATGATTAAAAGTAAGATGAATCTTTTGACAAAAACTTTTCAAAAAGTAAAACAAATAAGGCATTACTTTGCTCATCATACTATATTATTTTACTATTTAATTTATACCTCATCAATGAGTCTTTTGTTTTCTTTTTTAAATTGGATCCGAACCAACTTGCGCGTCTCGACTAATTTCGGGGCCATAAAGGTAACATTCAGGCATAACCTCAGTATTCTAATTTTCAATCCGTTTGAACCAGTGCAAAGATCTTATTTTTTTATCATTTTATCTTAAAGTGTCATAATTATTTTTTGTCTATAGGGCTCTCATAATTAAGTTTCTACTCCCTCCGTCCCTTTTTAAATGTCCTGCTTCGTAACTCCAACTTATTAAAAAGACATCATCATTATACCTTTCACATCAACTTTTTCCTCCACTTTCCCTACTTACCCATCATCATTACACTTTTACTCACTAACTTTTCAAAATGGAATAGACTTTTAGGGACAAAATAGACAATTCATCAACTTTTACCCACTAACTTTACAAAATGGACACTTATTAAGGGACAGCCCAAAATGGAATACTGGACTGTAATAAAGGGACGGAGGGAGTACTTGCTTGACCGATTTCTAGACCTAAAATAATGGGTTGCCCCAAGCGTAGGGCGGAGACCGATGTAGCATAATATCCGGTAAGTCCGGAGTCGAATCCACAGAGATGGTGATGTGTGTTGCTTAAAAAATTGGGTTGTTACTAATTAAAATGGGCTCTTAGGTAGCCACCCCTTGTCTTTGAGTTGATTAATTAACTAATACTAACAAATAACTTGCTCAACTAATTAAAAAGAGAGGCATGGTCGTAGGGAATCCGGCGTTTGCTACCCAATCAGAATCCACTCGCTTTTCAAAGTTCTATAAACGGTTAAAATTAGGGAGAATTGGAAACTCCGAAGGATACGAATCCTAAGGTTGCCGGTCCGGTACACAGCGGCGAACAGGTTTTGGTCCCCCGTTCCCGCTCACATGAGTCCCGGCAATGCCTCGGATTCGTCCAACGAAAGTAGTTTTCACCAACTAAGATTATTTAATTAAATCAATGAACGGAAAAATTGCGAGACGAATCATAATTGGGTCGCGACGCGCCTTTACCCAGCGACCAAACCTCAGAAAAACTACTCACTCATTATTAAAAATAAAAGGAATACAACCCTAGAACTAATCATGCTTCTATTGCTTGGAATGAAAAATAAACAAGAGATTAAAAACAAGAAAGCACAAACGAATAACTTTAATTAAGAACAAGAATTAATACGAGTTACCGGAGTGCGGGTAATTGAACAAAGCTTTAAAACTTGAAGAAAAAACTTAGAAGAAAAATAAACAATATTCGAACCAAAGAATCGCAGCCCCCGTTCTTCGTTTTCTGTTTCGCCTCCTGGGAATACTCTTTCCGAAACCCTATTTCTAAAAGCTGCCGCTGAAATTGTTCTTATGTTCCTTATATAGGTATAAACCGTAAACATGCTTTAATTACACAAAGCTCCCTCAGGCTATGTATAATAACAACTCATAAACTTTAAAGCACTTTGCACTTTTAACTTCAAACTTTCTTTTACTTCTGTTTTTATCCAAATTTCTGAAAACCAGCTTGAGCAACCTCCGCTTTGACACCCCGGCAACGTACGAACCGGCCTCGAGGCCACTCATTCCAACATTGGCGCTAAATCCGCCTTATTACCTGAGAAAATAATAGAAACACAAAACCAAGACAAAGCACGATATCAAGTGGAAAATGAAATAAACCGCGCCTCTAACGCGCTAAAATGCCCTACTTAGGCGCTTATATCCATGATATTGCGCGCCTATCACTACTTTACATAGTCCAAAATAAAGAGCAGAAACTTAATTATAAGAGCCCTAGAGACAAAATTAATTATGACTCTTTAGGATAAAATGATCAAAAAATAAGATTTTAGCACCGATTCCAACGAATTAAAAATTAAGCATTTAATTTTTTTAATAGATCACTATAGAGTATACGTATTACGTTTGAGAAAAAATAAAGAATAATAATAACATCTCAATATTATTTTGGAAGAAGAAGGAAATAATATATTAATAGACCATAAGTTAGAATAGTGAGTCTGATGCAGTATATATTTCAAAAGGGTTTTCTCGACAATAATTCTACTCCCACCGTCCCATAATTCTAATCCCTATTGGGATTTAAGTTGTTACGGTGCATGAAAAAGATACAAAAGAAATTGCTTTTGGAAATGTAATTTTTTAGTGCCAAAACGTACAACATGGAATCCCAGGAGGCCAGGACCAAAATTATTGAACGGGGGGAGTATATGTCCGTCATTTTCCTTAAATTTTGACTTCAAAATGCTAGTCGAGGTACGTGCAAATTGGTCCAGACACCTGGTTATCGAAATGAAAAAAAAAAATTCAACGTGCATGAATTTTTATTTTTTTTGGTAAATGATGCATTTTATAGCCAACCAAACAAGAATCTCAGGGGAGAACCCCTTATACAAACAACTTTACAAAGAGAACCTACAACAAACTACTAAACTAGCAAACTAGCAAAAATGCGCCAAAGATCGCATAATCTTTGGTTCCCTACAGTTTTAGGGATGCTCCTCCATGTACAAATTCTAACTCTCGTATTTTCTGCTATACAAGCTAAAATACGATCTTGATTCTTTGGATTCCTTCCAAAAACACGAGAGTTCCTCTCAAGCCAAATGAAGTATACCTCAGTAGCAAGCGAAAGCTTGAACACAAGAGCACGGAATGAATTCCCTTTGCAGAGGCTAATGGCATAATTCAACTCATTCTCCCATCCACAAGCTGGTCGAAGAATCTGAAATTTGTTGAGAATAGATTCTCATATTTGTCTAGAATAAACGCAGTCAAAAAATAGGTGAGAAACAGTTTCCGCTTTCTGCGAGCAAAGAATGCAGAGAGGGTCTATTTGCATGCCCCATTTCGTGAGTCTATCTTTTGTCGGAAGCTTCTTAAGACAGACAATCCAAAGTATAAATGCCCACTTAGGAATGTTATTAGTGAACCAAACAAGAGAAGACCATTGAACCTTGGGATTTTTGTTCCGAATTGCTTCCCAAGTATGTTTTGTTGAGTAAGAATCTGTAGGAGAGATTGTCCAGGTTATCACGTCTTCACTATCCCCTAAAGTTAAAAGAGATGGAGGGGTAGAAGCCTGAATGTATTGTATAATAATCCTGTTCCTAGGTCTTGGCCAGTGCCAAACACCATTCAAAATGCAAGAGCTAACTTTATCATATAAAGAGGATCCAAGGTTTGATATAATCTTGTCATCAAAGAATTTGTACAAGGGTCCACTTGGATGCCAATTGTCAAGCCATAAGAAGGTAGCTTGCCGATTACCTAAGGTATGTCTGACGAAGTTCTGTGCTAAAGGTCTTAGTTTCAGCAACTTTCTAATTGTCAAGAACTATCATGAGGGATTGGCATGCACCAAAGATTGTTGCTTTTAATGATGTAGCTATGAATCCATTGGACCCAAAGGGTGTCCTCCTTTTTACACAATGCCCAAAGATGACGCATCATAGAGGTCTTGTTCCAAAGTTTCAGAGACTTGAAGCCAAGACCACCTTCAGATTTTGGAGAGCAAAAATCCATCCACTTCACTTTAGCCCCGGCCTTTTTGAGATTAAGACCAGACCAAAGAAAGGCTCTAAGTAAAGCCTCCACTTCCTTCAAGATTTTTTGGGGGAGAATAAACAAGGAGTACCAATATGTTTGCATGCTAAAAAGCACAGACTAAATCAAAAGGGCTCGACCTCCAAAAGATAGAGAATGGTTGGACCATTAGGCAATTCTTTGTTGTGTTCTTTCTTTTAGCAGGATACAATCTTCATACTTCAATCTGGAAGATATGAGAGGCACACCTAGATATTTCATAGGCAAGGATCCCTTAGGTATAGGGAGGATGTTAAGAATGACAGCTTTAACGTCAGTACCAACACCAAAAAAGAAGAATTGGCTTTTGCAGGTTTGGTTTTAAGCATGAAGAATGATAGAATTCATCAAGAGCTTCTTTAATAATCTTCAAGGAACTGCAGTCCGCTCCAGCTAGAAGGAATAGGTCATCAGCAAAGGCCAAATAAGAGATGGAAAGATCATTGCACTTAGGATGGAAAGTGAACTGGCCTTGACGTGCATGAATTTATGGTTGGATTGAGACCATATACATTGTTTTGAGAGATCCCAATTGTTATCAGCTGCAACATGCCAAGCAAAGTAACCAAACAACCCTTCCTGCTTAGCATATGAAACCTTGGCAGAGATGCTCTGGGTGCCATCGTACCCTATCCAAGTTGTCCCAGCATAGCAATAGTTTGAAACAATTGTGCCATTGTACACCATTGCGGCCTTGTTTTTCGGCTATGAACCCCAAGATCTCCCTGTAACGCATCGCCCCATTGCCCGATCCAACCGGCCCATCAGCCGGTGCCATAAGCCCGCGGTTATTCGCATCCGTGAGCCGCCACGCATACCCGTAAAATGGCATTCCGAGGACCAACTTCTTTGGGCTCATCCCGGCCTGGATCCAAGACCCGACCCCATAACTTCCGCTAATCGGGCCGACGGATCATATAGGGCTGCATGTGAGTTGGTCACTTTGGCCCATGTAGGGTCGTCGTAGAAGTCATAAGCCATCAAGTTGATCCAGTCCAAGATATTGGATATGGACAGGACGGGATAGTTCAGCCCATTAATGCTTGGTGCGTAATAGAAGGCCGCGGTTAAAAGTAACGGTGGTTGTCCGGCGGATTGAGCCTCGGTTGCTACCGCGGCCCGCCACTCGTCGAGGAGGACGCCCAGGTTGGCCATTTCTGAAGTGGATTGTGGGTACTCTCAGTCAAGATCCAAGCCATGGAAGCCATATGACCTGTTGGGTATTTAGACGTCAAGAAAAAGACCCTATGAAAAGATTGTGAAATTTGAAATTTGCAAATTACCAAAGCAAACACTCTCTTAAGCTTCACAAGCAATAAGTTTTTTTTCCCAATATCAATTTGCTTCCGGACGTAATTAATTATAGCATCGAGACGCATGGATGTCATTCTAAAATCATATGATTGAACCTCTTTTTGTGCAAATTTTGACAGTTTAATACAACTTTAGGACAATCACAAATCTCGTCAATATTTATAGCATCAAGACACATGGATGTCATTCTCAAGTGGTACAAAAAAAAAAGAGCAAAGTCCACTTTGACCCCCTGTGGTTATCGCCATGTGCGGATACCCCCCTCATGGTTCAAAATTGACTACATAACATACCTGTGGTTTTGAAAATGTGCGGATAGACCCCCTGCCGTCATATTTTCCATCCATATTAACGGAGGTGTATCTCATACGCCTCTAGAATATAATCTGAGTCGTTCATAATGTATTAAATAAAGAATATAGTATCTCTGTAAAAAATCATATCGATCAAGCATCAATAACCTAGTAATCTAATTTTTAGTAAATTAAAATTTGAATTTTGAATTTCATAACAAAATCGATTCGACCATGAGCTTTTCATTTTTTGATTGACTTGAATTTTGGCATAGATGTAGTACTTGTCAAAATTTACAATATCAACGGTTTGGATTCAATTTTTGGTATAGGAGGTGGTGTGGTTAGATTTAAAAAAGAAGAAAAATCAAGGTACATAGTGAGGATATATCAGTCTTTTAATGTTGTTTCCGTTAATATGAATGGAAAACATGACGGTAGGGGGGTCTATCCGCACATTTTTAAAACCACATGTAGGTTATGTGGTCAGTTTTGAATCATGAGGGGGTATCCGCACATGACGATAACCACAGAGGGTCAAAGTGGACTTTGCTCACACAAAAAAAACCCATTGAATTTGATAAAAAAAAAAAATTAATTTTGTAAGGAAGAGGAAAGCTATTTCAAAGTTGTGGTAAAATCAAAGGGTAGTCACGAAAGTCATGTGGTTAGTAATTGACAACCAAGGACAACGACATGTCTTTTAGTTCAAAACTAAACAAAACAAATGAAATAAACCTCAATCTAAACTTATTAGGATTGATTTCACAAACATTACTTACCTTGCCAAGTTTATGGAAGAATCAATGAAACTTTTCCAAGAAGCCGATTGGCTAGCCATAGAAGCGAAGGCAGAGGGTTTTGACAAAAAGGGTTTTTAAGCTGGGCAGTTTTGGTGAACTGAGAAAATGGGGCATTGTTTGAGGAGGAAATAGTGGCTTGATTGGTATTGGAATCAAGATCAGCAAAAGCACAAAATATGTGAGTGAACAAAGTGGAGTCTATATCTGATGCTGTCAGACCACTGTCGGGGAACCAGTAAACGTAGTTCACAAAAGCTTGTTGGCCTGTTGAGAAGTGGAAGTGGAGAGATAGGAGAGGGAGAAAGAAGAGGGAGAAAAGGGGATATTTGGGAGCCATTGGACACCAGGGGATGAGTTTTAATTTGTCAATGAATTGTAGCATATAGGTTAGGATGAGTAAGGAATTAATGCATATGTATAGTGATCTCTGAAGGAGTTATCCATTGCTCTTTTGACCAGATAATGGATATGCAAATAGTCTACTTCACATATCTATCGAATAGTATTGCTCTCAGTACCACATAGTTATATTTGCATTGGGTTTCACCGCACATTTTTCGAGATCGAAGTTAAGATCCCACTATGTCTTACAGGCACAGAAGAGTATTTTTACTGAACGAGAAACTCCAAGGACCATTGAACCAAATTTGTATAAATTTGGCCATTGATCAATCCTGTTCAAGATAGTTATAACTATTAGGTAGACAGTGAGGCCTGAACATAAGGTTGTGGACATTTGATCTTCTTTTGCAATTAAAAAGCGAACGTAGATCTAACGGTTTTCATTAGAGAAAAATGCACCCACACAAAATAGCATTTTTCATTATGGATAGGTAATGGCTAATTAGTCTATTGGAATGTAGAGGGTTGTTTAGTTTTGATTTTCTGGCATATCATAATGCTGTTGTTGGCTCGTTGTATTGGTCTAAAATGTCAGCTTGAATTTTCTTGGGCGGAGAAAGATCCAATTACCTCTCGATAACAGGTTCGTGATTTGTTCCACCATAGTCTTGGTCAACCATTTCACAAGGATTAATAACAGAAAGAAATGCCAAGTGATGCTCTGAATAAAGAAATTTCACATTTTCGTGGTAGTAAAGTATTCTGTGCTCTCTTTTTTTTACTCTTAACTCAAGTGTCTGGGCCAGTTAACATGCACCTCGACAAATTTTGGAGCTTAATTCTACTGCCCATTTACATGGAGCCCACTTAAAACCGGAGCAAATATCCGTATGAACTGACCCCAAAAAAGTTGATAACACTTGGAAGGTTTCAAACCTGAGAACTTAAGATAAAGCAAAGGGATGTGATTTTGACACTCTAGTTTTAGTCAATAGCACTCCACATTTTGTTTTGTAATCTCACATGATCAAGACACAAAATTGAGTGCCAATGGCTAAAATAAGAGTGCCAAAATCAATTTTCTAAAGCAAATTCTTAAGTTCTAGGCCTTAACCACCAAGTAAGCCCCTAAAATTTAGACTACAAGTTATTGCATTTTGTCATGTTGTTTACGCTAACCCACAATTTCTTCCTCTTCATGTTTCCTTCTATTTTTCTCTTTCACCCGCCCATGTACCATCTACAACTTATAGATTAGTAGAAACAACTTGACATTTTTTGACAACAAGAAGTTGTTAATAACTTATTGGTTAGCAGAAACGCCTCCCTAATAGTATCACCGAATTGGGAGTGGGCCTGGAACGGCCCATGTTCGAACCCCCTAATAGTATCACCGAATTGGGAGTGGGCCTGAAACGGCCCATGTTTGTACGGGGCTTTACGCGTCACTCGTTCCGTAACAAAATTTTGTTTGTGGCCCCGAGGAGAATTTGATCGGTTGATGGGTTTGCTCTCAATACTATTGACTAAGGTTTGATTTATAGGTCAAGCAGTACGAATTTTTTTTGGGTTAGGTAGTAAGTAAGTAATTTCTTGAGTATTTTTTAATCTCAGAGAGAATCTATCTTTGACCACACTGAAAAGAAAATTAGTCGGCCAAAGGGCTTATAGCTAAATGGTATTCCCGGTCCTCCCCTAGTGGAAAGCCAGTGTTCGAGTCCCGTCAAGGACGTTTGATGATCAACTTTTGTACCCCATATAGTAACCACCCTCTAAGTTCTAACCCTGTTGATATATACAATTAGGAAAAAAAAATTAGCTGAGATATACGTAAGCTAGCCCGGAAAGTAGTCCGTTGAAAAAAAACAAAATTTTGATTTGTGAAAATTGGCATATATGGATATTCCCCTCCCCTATGGAGTAGTGTAGTACCACAGGAGAAAGACCATACATGTACCCCAAATTGTATCCCTTCGTATAATGTTTTTGGGCAAGTTATTCTACCTGCCAACCGTCTGTTGTCTGTTCGGTACCCCTCTCTCTCCTCCGTCTTCCTCAAACCCCACTTACCGCTCACCAATGGCTAGTTCCGTCCGAATCGCCGTTGTCGGAGACGTTGTAAGCTCTCCTTCTCTCTCTACGACTACATATACACGTATATCTGTATATCTAACATCGTATCGTATCTGGTCGTTTTGTAATGCTGTCACTCTGTTCGCGTATCGCGGTTTTTTTCAAAATTTTTTTTTATAACTTGATGTCGGGGTGTTGAAGTTAAAGACCGGTTAAACTTCTAGTGACCACAAGGTTTAGAATGTTTGGCTTTCATTGAATCGAACTTGCAACCTCTTGGGTATGGTGGTTTTTGAGTGACGGTTTTTTGTTGAAGTAATGTAAACCCTAGGTTTTAAGTTTTAACATGTATACCTCTGTTCTGAGCCAATTTTTCTCTGTACTTTTTTATAGGCAATTGAAAATGGCACACTTTCCAAAAAAAGGTTTAACATTTCGGGATTGCTGATGCCATCATTGACTCTCTTTTTATACCTTTGATATCCCATTTTACCTTCATCTTCTTCATGGTCAACTCTTTCTACGCCCACATCTTCCATCATAACAGTATGATGCTCCATCTTCCGCCTGTTTTGTGTTAGAGAAATGCAATCCCATATTGAATGGTTGATCACTTAGGGCCCGTTTGATTGACCGGGCTAATAGTGAAGCGATGAGATATGTAATCTCATTACATTTATAATGATGGGTTTAATAATGTTGCATCTCCGTTGTATTGCATATCTCAAACTTTGTGGGATCGTATATCCGACTTGTGTTTTATCCGAGCCACATTACTTTTAACGGAACGTCACATACATGGTCCTATGGATATTTAACTTCAATTCGATGCTTATATCTGATCAAACAAATGCTTATATCTGGTCAAACAAATGGCCCCTTGGTATACATGGGGCTCTCTCCGGCTAATAGCTTAATGCTTTTTGGTTGAATCCAAAGTTTTTACATACTCAACCTATTCCAAAACCACCAGAAAGACAAGGAGATGTTTAAGTTTGTTCTACTATCCCCCTTCAAGGACTTGAGAAACCCTAACCAATATAGTACTAGAACTGGTCCTTTACACTTCTTGGGCACCAGGACTTAAGAAGGTTCAAGGAAGAATTTCCAGAGTGCTGTGAAGTCTCCAAGGCCAGTCACTCGGACTGTCAAGGCAAGCTCAATGAAATCAAACTCTTGAAGCAAAACGAAGGAGAAGGAGTAGGCCAATAAGGCTGAGATTGCCCATGCATAAACTATTCAACATGATAAAGTCAAGGCTGAGGTTGCTTCTCTAATTGTCAGCAAATGAAGGGTAGATTGGTTTCTTGCTCGGGCTGAAAAAGCATGGGGATTTTAATGCCTAGTTTTCTAGACAGCAGCTTGCCTTCTATATGCTGAGATTATTGGAAGCTATATTTTAACTTGCCTGTCATCAATTATGCTTACCATGTTCAGCCTTCAATTTCTACGTCAACATCCCTCTTCGTGTGCGAGTAGTTAATGTTGTGATCTTGTGGACCACACCTGATCATTTTCCCTCTTCTTAACAGCGGGGAAATCCACGAGTAACTACAATTAGTGCATTATTCATCTATTAAATTCCACTTATGGAGCCATTTGACGTGTACTGTCGCTGACTTTAGTGTCTGCTTGATAATCTGGAACTCCTAGGCAATGTTTGGCATTCCTAGCTTTGCCAGTACGTCTGTTGACTCTAGGAGTTAGTTATCCCAATTCAGGCGTAATTCTGCTCATTTAGGTTAAGCATAGTGGTATGCCTAGACAACACAAATTGATCTACCACGAACAACAAAGAACACTGAAACAAGTGCACAAACACGAGAACACAAGATAACGTAGTTCGGATTGAGCAACTTTGAGGTTCCAATAAATAAAACACACCTCAAAACAGTCGAAGTGTTGCTTTATTCAGTTTTTCTCTTAACCTCTCCTAATACCTGGCATAAAGTATGCGAGGGTTTTCAGGCAGCGTTCCATAAGTGGACCATGCAACGGCTCCCAACCAATTTTGTATTTGGCAGTGCAATCACTTTCATACCTCGTAAGCTCTAGTTCTTAGTTTCAATGACATCTCCGAATAAGCTTGTAGTATAAAAGTTTGATTTACTCTCTCTCTCTCTCTCTCTCTCTCTCTCTCTCTCTCTCTCTCTCTCTCTCTCTCTCTCTCTCTCTCTCTCTCTGTGATGCTTCTGTGCACATGGACATAACAACACATACTCATATTTGCCTTTTGTTCTATTTGGAAAGGTTATTTCACTGAACGAGTTTAGTTGAGAACGTGTTTTTTGTGTGTGCGTGTGTGAACTGCAGTAATTAATATGGCCATTGTTACTATATAAATAAATAGGAATAAATGCATGGACTACTAATGTTTTCTTGTTCTTTTTACAATCCTTTTACATGTTTTTTGATGCATGATGACTGGAATCTACAAGAAGATACAAAAGCTCTTCAATTATTGCAGGTATTGCTTTGCCTTTCTCTTGTTTGTATTTGTATGTTTGATGCTTACACGTTTGTCGATTACTCAGAAGCTTGAAGCCCTTGTCCTTATGAACTTGCCTTCCTCTTGTTTGCAATTGTATGTTCGATTCTTACAATTGTGTAAGATAAAACAGAAGCTTGCAGCCAGCTGAAATAATCTAAAGCACTATGAAGTCCTAGAGGGGGGGTGAATGGGACAACCAATTTAAATTTAAAGCAACCAATAACTCAAACAACTATCCAAACTCCATGACATGCAATTCAATTCACCAGTATAGTATAAGTAAAGAGCGATAAAACTAAGAATACAAACACCGAGATATACTTGGAAACTACTTAGGGTCACCACGCCCTAAGCATAAAATGACGGCCTAATCTACTCAAATTTCCATAAATCAAAAGGTTAAGCAAAAAGACTACAAGTTAGGAATTACCGACTTTTGCCCCAAATCACACCTAACTCCACTTCTTGCCTAGCACCCCGTGCCCCTTCTTGATTCCATGGACTCCTCGAGCAATATCATCTCGATCTCTGCTCTAGAACGGCTCTGGCATCATCCGGCCAAGTAGATAGGAAGGCACCATTGAATGCAAATGATTATGATGAAGATTTTTATTAAAAAGAATCAATCTAGAGTGTATTCATGGAGTATTAGAGAATAACACTAGATTGACAAGTAAAATGATCAAACACAAGGTTTAGATCATTCTAATGCATCAAAACACAAAGTAAATTAGAGTAAAAGGGTTTTCTATCTCTGGAAGTGGGCTGATGCAAAAACCTACCCTAAATGGGTGAAAAATGTGTTTAAATAGGGTATAACCGGAACCCTACAATGGACCAATGAGAGAGAGACAGGTAGGCTAAAAAGGTGAAGCGCCAAAAAAGCGCCAGGGCGCCACGGAGGCGCCAAGCAAGCATTTAAACGTGCTGGAGAAGAGCGGCGTCACACAAGGATTGAACAGCGCTGGAGAAGCCCTGAGGCGCTTCTCCTTTTTAAAGGGCTGGAGAAGCGTTGAGGCGCCACGGAAGCGCTTCTCCTTTTCTCATAGCCTTCCGAAGCGCTGCAAAGCGCTAAGACTCTAAGGAAACCCAACTCTCTGGTCAAACACACAACACCCATGCCTTGAAAAAATTCTCATGAAAGCTCTAAGAGATGAAGCGCCAAAAAGCACTGGGAGCACTTAGGGAACGCTACTTCCGGTTCCAAAGCCTCAAACTCAAGGCTTAAGAAAGAAAAATTCTTTTCTCTTTCATTAAGTATTATGCATTTTAAAACTCAATACCAGGTGAATAAATGCCTAAGCTTTCTTAAACAACATGATCAAATTAAAAGCTAGACACAAACTTCACATGAAGTTTAGACTAAATGCAAAATGAAGTGTACGCATGTATACCTTTCCGATTCGTAATCCAAGCACTTCGAGCATTGCATAAGCTTGATCGGCACATCTTTAGACACCGGGTGGAGATTCTAGACTTGATCAAAATTAAACTACCACCCAAACCCAATTACAAGAAGACAAAATGGTTTGACAAACCCGGAAAACGCCAATTACATTTACACCAGTCACCAGCCTTACAAAATCTTGTCAAATATATCTTGTAATAGAGGGAAAACAAGGATTACACCTTACAGATTTTTTGGATCTTAAATGAAATGGAACTAGATATGTTGCATGATATGACTTATAGATAAAAGGGGTCTTCCATTTGATGAAAAACACTTAGCTTGACAAGAAACATTGACATCACCAACTGGTATGCCTTGTCTGACACTATATTTGTTGATGATGGAACACTCATAATGGTAATAGGATAGGGTTCTCTTCATAGAGAATTCAAAATAGTGGTTTAAGGTCCCCTGCTTATGCTTAGTT
Organism: Rhododendron griersonianum; assembly: GCA_018127125.1. NCBI lineage: Eukaryota > Viridiplantae > Streptophyta > Magnoliopsida > Ericales > Ericaceae > Rhododendron > Rhododendron griersonianum. The sequence continues at coordinate 5,439,792 of CM030788.1, read as the reverse complement.
GGTCACTGGAAATAATATTTAGCTATGTTTGATGTATATGCAACATGCATACGGGTGCAACTGTATTTCAATTAATGTTAATTTGCTAAGATATGGAGAAATGATATTGAGCTATGGAAGCAAATTTTTATTTGAGATGATCCATTGTTTGTGTTGGCAATATATGCTGCTGCTTTTTCTTTTTTTTTGAACAGCAATATATGCTGGTTTTAAATCACTAGTTTAATTTCTAAGTTTAACTTTGTGACAATTTTCTTCTACGAACCAGGTGTAGTTTAAGATGCTTATAACCATATTTATTCTAGTGCCTCTGTTTCCTCTTCCTGTCTAACATGCATTTTATTTGAAATGCAGCCGTATTTGGTACTGTTTACAGGCAAGTCACGTTTTTTCTTGTTTTTGTACTTGATATTGTTGACAGATCTGCTTTCAGATATTCTCTTCCCTTCTTCAATTTCTTGATGCTACTCTTAACTTATTTGCATTTCTCGGCTTTTCCAGGTGATTTTGGAAATGAGAATGTTGAACTTGTTAGGAGCATTGTGGATCTAAAACTTTCTAAAGCAGCTATATTGGGAAACCAATCAAACCATGATGCCTGGAGGACTCAACAATTTGCTCAAAGGCAAGTCATCTGTGTCGAAGTTTCAGACTAGTTTGCATTAAGAAACAAGGAAGTTGCACTGAATTATGAGTCTATGAAAAGTGAGAACATGGTCTCATTCAGAAGCTTCATGGAATTATTTAACCTATATCGACTGGCTTCCCCTTCGTTTGCATGATGTGTATGCAGGATCTTCAATTCAAGTTGCTCTAATATATACCAGAACTTGATTATTATTTTTTTATTTGCTTTTTTGTTCTTCGATTGTGTCCTGATTATCCTTTAACACTATATTGTTTCAGCCATACTCTCTTCTTTCTCCCAACATCATGTTCCTCTTCCTCTCATATCATCGTCTCTAATATCTTTTTTTTTTATAAGTGGTACATTTCTTATAAAGCCCAAGCACAAATACAACAAGGTTCAAGGGGATAAAACCCTTAGAGACAGAAAACGAGGAGCCACTGCAGGCACAACCAAGCAAAAAAACAGAAAAAGCAACACAGAAAAACAAAGGAACAGAGGCTCTAATATCTCTTCTTTGTTTAGTTTTCGCTAATGGTGATTATAGCTTTCTCCACACGGAGAATAGAAAAACTATCCACAGTTGATCACTAAATTTGACTAATTTGGAAGTTTAAACCTTTTTAAAGTTGGGCTGCTATTTTGCTTATAGAGGAGCCTCGATGAGTAGGCGAGTAGTGTTTTCACAAGCTGCATTTTCCATTCTTTTGTCAACTCCACTCCTGCTGCTGCAGCCATCACCTAGAATCAGAAGTCCTAGATTAGTTCAATTTACAGAGGGTTAAATTAGTCCTAGATTATAAAGTAGCTAGTTCTATGTTTGATGCGTCAAAGATGCAAGTTTAAACTTAAAGGCCATTTTTTTCTCTGACAGTGTCATGGATTTGATTTTGTAGGAGGAAGGACAGAGTCCAACTTCAGCTGGAATGGTGAGCATTTAAGGTCTCTACTTTTTCATTTTTACAGTATCCGAATTTTTTTAATTTATGTACACAATATGGAACTCTTTAATTGCCTCGGCAAGCTTCCCTCGTCATATATAAAGAAGAAAAACAGAAAGATAGTTGTTCTTCCCTCATACTACAAATGCCCTGTTTCATACCTCAGGCCTTTCTGTCTTAAACAAAAGTGGAAGGAAAATAGAATTGCCACAGGTATAGGGCTGCGTATGAGCACTTTCTCATATTGCTGGTAAAGTCTTTTTTGCCTAATGGTATTGCAATTGAACTTGTCCCGTGCTTTTGCTAAATGTTTCAGCTTAGCAATTGAACCTATCCCTTTTGTTTTTACTGGCCCATTCTTGTCTTAGTGGGCCAGATTTAAACTTAGATTAAAATCTATTAAGACTAAACTACAGTAACTACCCAAGTGTTTCTACCCTTATGATGGACCAACAACTAATCATATGATCCTTAGGATTTTGTGATTGTTGGAGTTTGATTTGTGATATTGTCGAATGCCTTTCTTGCCCGGGAAAACTGTAATCATGCATTTTATTCATCAAAAAACATTCCAAACCAGAACGGAGCATTGATTGGGACTTAAGCTCAGTTTTTTTTTTTTTTTATCAACTTACTTAAGCTCAGTTTGACATTGACTTATTTGAAAATATGAGTCACGTTGATGGGTCTTTTGTATTACTTGCATGACCGAAGTCTATGGTACTCTTTCAACTGTTTAGTTGATGAGGACTAATTTGAGTCCATTATGTGATGGTCAGTCTTGGTGAAGAGCATGTGGGTTATCGACGCGTGGATTATCCTTCATTAAAGCTTAGTATTGTTGGCGGACGGCCTTTTTCTTGTGGGGGTGAGCATTTATTCCGGAAAGCACTTCTGGATGCAAGGTTAGTTTTCCGTTGCATGTTACTTACAATCTGTTTACTCTGTCTTGATCGATAGTGATTGTCCTAAATTCCCATAGCATCTCCAATTGTCAGCCATTTTCCAAGCCAAGCCAAAAAGGCAGGAGGTTCCAAGTATTGGTCCCCTACAGTCGGCCATTTTCACAATAAAGTAATGACTTTGCCGCTTCTCAACCCAGATTTTGTTTCAGCCGTTTCTTGCCACATCAGCCATCCCATGAGAGATTGTGGGGATATCAAAGCACACCCCGAGTGACCAATGGCTGCAAGGTCCTGATTAAACAAGGGTTGATAGTAGACCATTTTACTGAATAAGCTTGGTAGTTGGCCTGTTTTGTTTCATTTCATTTTCTGTTCTGACTTTGTTTTTCCAGAAGAAAAAAAGACCGTAGAAATTGTTTGGGTGAACTATTCCAAGAACCGTATTAAAGAAAATTTTCACTTCTCAAGAAATACCAAAAAACTGTTCATGAGTTTCAAAAATCTGTTTTTGTACGGAATAGAAACTATTTGAAAACGATTAGTGCGTTTGAACCTGTCACTGGTTTTTCCTAAACCAAGAAAACAATTACGGAAAAAGTGGCAAAAAACACCCAATAGGAAATTGTTTTTCTGATTCACTTTTTTACTGGAAAGGTTGCATCGTTTCGTTTGCCAAAAATTGGAATAACTCTACTTCACAATGTCTATTTACCAATTTATATATGGCACAGACTTAGCACATGCCATTTCCCACTTGAAGGAGACGACACAGTTACGCATCCCTTTGGTTGTGTTCGGTCACATGCATAAAGAGCTGACTTATGGAAATGGTCTGCGAAAAATGATAGTAGTTGGGGACGACAACACTATATACCTAAATGGTGCCATAGTTCCTAGGGTTAAAAGATTGGGTAATCATCAAACCGCCAACACCCAAAGCTCCATGAACAACAAAACCTCACTCTCCTCACCAAATGCAGAAGACACGGTTCGAGCTTTCACTTTGGTTGAGATATCGGGTGGAAAATTGCAGAAACTTGGGTTTCTGTCACTGGAGATGAGACCTCATTGCAAGAGGAGCACATATTGTACAGGAGAGAGCATGCAGGCACCGAGAATCCTATGCAGTGAATACGGTTTTAGGCGTGGCTGGTACGTGTGCATATTGAAGATATGAAAGATTTTTATGCCCAGTTTTTCATTCATACATGTAGAGTAAGCTTCTAATGCGGACCTCCGCTGCCAAGCAAAGTGCGGACCTTCTCTTTTCCGATCGAATTTCGATGATCCGAGCCGCTCAATATGTTCAGAACGTGATTTTAAGGGTACCCGCGAGAAATCAACAAAAAAAAAGATCGGGAAGGGCTTCATCTGAGCAGTTTTTGTTTATTTTTTATTGAACGATTCAAATAAAAACTGCTCAAATCAAGCCTTTTCCGGTCATTTTTTTTTTTGCCAATTTCTCGCGGGTACCTTTAAAATCACGTTCTGAACACATTGAACGGCTTGGATCATTAAAATTCAATCGGAAAAGGGGAGAAATGGGGTGGTCCGCACTTTGCTTGGATGCGGAGGTTCGCATTAGAAGCTTACTCCATACATGTATATATGGATATCTATATATGCAATTGTTTTGTAGTTTCATATGGAAGAAATTGATGGTGCTTCCATTGCACTGAGTTGATCAGCTTATAACTTTTTGGTTTTGCAACTTCTAAAGAGCAATTAAAAGAGGCACATAGGCTTTTGTGCAATTTGGCAATGAACTGCACCCCTGCAGTCCGGCCATTTTTTGACCCCTTTTGGATTCAATTTGATGATCGGACTCGTCCGCATTGTAGAACTTGTCGAGTACAACAACCACGCAACAAAGCAAGTTTATTAGATACCAACTAATCTGATCAGAGCACAAATTTTTTTACGTGTTTTTAAGTTGTAATCCATCGTACTCAGCTCATTGTATTCCAAATGAATGTTCTGAGATCGGATATTAGTCGGTAACTAATTAACCTGATTTTTTATGTGGTTGTTCTACTCAATGAGCTCTACTATGTGGACAAGTTCTACCATCAAAGTGACTCCAAAATGGCTCTGAAAATGACCGAACTGCACTCCTTGCAATCCACAACCAAACAGCAGAAAAGCCTTTTCGTATCACATACTATGGTCCATTGCATATTGTACTTCGAGCCAAGTGCTTTACTTTGTTGGTTCCCTCAGTGCCTGTGAAGACAATTGGTCATGAGAATGACTCTCTATGATTGATTAAGTTTAGGCTGTGTTTGGATCGTGAATTTTCCAAACGGAATTGATGATAACTTGGGGCTCAAGCTAAGATTGTAACAGTTGAATTTAACTTTGAGAACAGGGGAAGATATGTCATTTGGGTATTATCGGTACTTCAGTAATGATTTTATTTATTGAAAATAATTATTATTTATGTTGAAAATCGAGGGCGTGACACTTTCAAATTCCTATGAATTATTGTCAATCTTGAGTACCCTTGGAGGTACAAGAGTCCCTGAGTAACCCCTTCAATGATTTGAACTCGTTTTCCCAATCTAAAAGTGATCCTCTCATTGGATCTACGCAAAAGAGATTTAGATAGTTAAAACTTAGGTGACACCTCATGTTAAAACCACACTCAATTATGGTTCACGATTTTTGTAGAGACATTAAAGATTGCTAACCATAGACAAAATGATCCAGGCTTTTGTTCGGCATGTATTCGTAGATCAACATTTGTTCTTTTTCAGTGCAAAATCCAAGAACTCTTACAAGATTTACATGCTGCAGTTTAGCAATAAGCACCACCTCATTCTTGAACTCTTCAAATCCTTGTGTAGAAGTGCTTGAGAGTCTTTTTATTGCTATTTCTTGTCCATTACGTAATATACCCCAAAGGCAAAACAACCGCTTATTTAGTTTTGTTTTCTCGATTTATTCGAAGACAAATAATTTTACCTTGTAAACATGTCCGTATCCACCCTCTCGGAGCTTATTTTCAAATGAAAAATTATCGGTAGCTTCTTCAAGGTTAATGAGATTAAATACTAGCAAATTAGGAGCATTTGCATTTCCAAAGATGCCATAGTAGTTCTGAATAAAGATTGTGATTCTTGTTCATCGTCCATCCATCCTGTAACCAATAAAAAGAACATGTGGAAAATCGAAGAAAGACGTTAAAAGGGTGAAGGGAAATGATTTAGGAACAAAATTTTCACAACTGGATGGAACTTACCTTTGTTTCTGTGTGCTCTCTTACGCAGATACCACGTCACAGAAACTAGTACAAGGGTAACTGTGGTTGCGGTTGAAAGCAAGATTACTAGCAACAAGTGTCTCTTGTTTCTAGGATCATTCTCATCTTCTTGTGCTATGAAATTGTACATTAGAGAGAAATGTGAGGAGACAATATAGCAGTAGACAAGAGAAATAGAACACTCCTATTTCCAATGTGGAAAAAAAAAATCATATATTGCCCAAATTAGTTTCAACAATACTTAAAAGGCGTTAAGGAATAGTTCTAGTTTTTTTTTTTGTTTCGTTCTGTGTTTTGATAACTCAGGGTGTCCGGCAGTGGCAGATGCACACCTAGAGATGAACACCTATCTCTAGGGTGTAGTTATGAATAACAAGTAGAATAATAGTACTTCGTCAATTCAACGTCAAATTGCGAACAAAATCCAGCTCTGCGTCATGTTAGACTTGTAAGTGTTTAATTTGTTAGCAGTGACCGGCCTGCTTCTACTGTTTTGTTTTGCTTTGCTTTCTATCAATTCTTTATTGTAATGCAGGGTGTCCCGGGTCAACTTGTGCACAACTCAGACTAATTCCTACGTACAACCTCTCCCACAGTCGTTTCATACACTTACGCATGAGATGAGGTGATCCCAACAGCTGCTAGCAATGGGGAATGGAGATGTTGTGTGAGTTTGGCATTGTAATTCTTGTTGGCTAGGGGTGGTGGCTAGCTCCTCGTGGGTGCTTCCTAGGCTTATTTACGGATTCAACCGTCACTAATTATAAACATTCATATGACAAGTTAATCACAGAGATGGTTGATGCCATATCTGTTAGTAAATTCTTCCTTCATTGCAGTATGATAAACCAAACAAAACAAAAATCGATCCTTAAGCCCCAATCAACAAACTCGGATCCTATACATTTTCCCCGGACCATCCAAAGTTGAAACAGCCGCTTGCGATTCACGTTTGTAAAAACTTATTCACGGAGCTCCGTGAATAAATTTTTCTCAATATTGATGTCTATTCAATTCTCTAGAGTAGTCTATCACTCATTTAAACAGATTTAGACTTTTTCATAATTTCGTGGGCTGAGAAAGATGGATGGAGATCATATGGCAATCTTCGGGATATACAAAAGTTTCTCTTCCTTCCGACTTGTGCAGATATTCTTCTACTATCAATTGTGTTTCAACCACCAGGCAGGAGTAATAAAGGCTTGGGCAGATATTCCTAAATGCAATATTATGTATTTCGGAGAATGTGGTGGTGGTTTGATTCTTATTTTGTCTCGTTCGTGGTGCCCTAGCGGATTCAGAATCCTTGAGCTGAAAAGAGATTACAGCGGTTGGGTTGTCAAGTGTCGGGTCAATCTTAAGCCCTTAATATCTGAATTCCCCGACATGGAATGGAGAGACTAGAATAACCTTAGTGGATAAACTCTTCTACTCGCGTGAACAAGAGTTCCGTTTTAGCCTCTAAAAGCGGTGTATTCTAGAATCTAGCGGTAGGGTTAAGCAATGTAAACAGGGAGAGTGATGTGGGAGGCGTGTTAAAAAAGAAGAACGCGCAACAAGAACAATCATAAAATAAGTTTGAACTAGAGATATATACTTTCTCTACGGACAAACGATAACTTCTCAAATTTTCATTAATCAAATAATAAACAACTTCTTAGCCCTAAGGATTACATCCTTATTTGTAATGATAATCTAGAAATACTAAAAAGGAAATAAAATAAAATAAAGCTATAAAAATCTAAGTCTTGGAGAATAAAAAAAGAAAATAGAATCAACCTAGATGAGAAAACCTAATATTCTTGGCAATTTACGCTAAACGGAACGAATTCTGCAAATATTACTAAAATACAAAATAAGAAATTCATATATTTCTAGAATAACTAAAATATCGGCATGCATGAGGGTAGTGAGTTAGGAGAGAACTCCATTTGTTAATTTTTGGTTTGTTTCTCCGATTTCTCCATAGATATATCAGATTTTGAAGAACCATGTAAAACTTTGTGTTTGTATGAGTTTGGTTTTGATCCTAGGGAAACACCCCCTAAGTCTCAATACGTGCCCATGTTGACAACTTCCGGTCTTCGTAGTCAATAACGATTTCTCCATAGATATATCAGATTTTGAAGAACCATGTAAAACTTTGTGTTTGTATGAGTTTGGTTTTGATCCTTGGGAAACACCCCCTAAGTCTCAATACGTGCCCATGTTGACAACTTCCGGTCTTCGTAGTCAATAACGACTCCTTCAAAACTTCCATTTTCTTTCATTTGAAGTCAAAGTCCTCTAAAAGCTACCCAAATTTAGATTTGAGATTTTCAAATTTTCATTTTTTTTAGCTTTTCAGAATTTGTAAAATCTAAAAATATGTTATCTAGAATTTTTGATAAGCGCTCAAAGTTGATTCTAACAATTTAAAATCTCAAAATCTGCAAAAAATAATTTCTCGCATACATGCACTAGTCGTGGTAGGTGTGGTTTGGAAAATTTAGGTAGAATACCAAGAATTTTTGTTAGTCTTTTACTCATTTGACCCATTAATTTTTCATAAATTGCCCCCAAGAAGTACCTAATAAAATGTTACCTCCCCGTCCCATGCCGAATGACAGTTTCATCATTTTAGACCTCTCAAAAAGTTAACTATGATTTTGTTAACTTGCATCGAAACCTTTTATATATGATATTGATCTTATTTGATAGAACGCAATTACTGCTCTCAAACGAACTTTTCCAAATTATAAAATACTGTAAATTAGTAAATATTATAAATTTTTGATTGATATGAATGCCGAAATCATTGAGAAAGCAACTAAAGGGGTAAGCTGGTCCGGACACTGAAAGCAAAGTAAAGAGGTTAATCATTCATACCCGTACGAACACAGGTATTATGGGTCGGCTTCTGATTTCATTGGATAAGCTGTTCAAATGATTTAGAAAATATTTTTTTTTAAAAATTTATTTGCCATTTGCGACGGGGCTAGGTCGTCGCTAATAGGATTTTTGATTTTTTTGTGTTATTTTGTAATGGTATTTTACCCGTCGCAAATAGTATTGCCACGGTAAAAACCCGTTGCGAAAAGTATTTGCCACCCCACCATCTACCACCGCTCATTCTCGTCACGATCCCATTGCAAAAGGGCTTTAGCGACGGTAAGTCACTATTTGCGACGGTAATTTTACCGTCGCAAAAAGTATAATTTCTTGTAGTGCTTTCGGAGAAAAAACACCCACTCTATCTAGGTTTTAGTTCATTCTCAATCTATTTAACCCCCAAAAGATAATAATAATAATAAGGTCGACCAGCTCGGTCCAAAAGCTATAAGGTCAAACAAGCATGTTAAAATTTATTATCTTTGCTTTTTTCTTTTGAAAACGAAATTGCCCGTCTACTATTTTGTTTTACCAATTGACCAATAAAAAAGTAAAAGGACAAATTGACTCTTAAAATGATGATGGAATGCCATACTTGTCATGAACCCCACGGCCCAAGGTGCAAGCAGGTTTGAGAAAGCAACTAAAAATTGCCCGTCTACTATTTTGTTTTACCAATTGACCAATAAAAAAGGAAAAGAACGACTTGACTCTTAAAATGATGATGGAATGCCATACTTGTCATGAACCCCAAGGCCCAAGGTGCAAGCAAGTTTGAGAAAGCAACTAAAAATTGCCCGTCTACTATTTTGTTTTACCAATTGACCAATAAAAAAGGAAAAGGACGACTTGACTCTTAAAATGCTGATGGAATGCCATACTTGTCATGAACCCCAAGGCCCAAGGTGCAAGCAGGTTTGAGAAAGCAACTAAAGATGCTAACTTCTATGATTTTGCAAGTTAAAAATGCACAAAGGCCCAACATTTTAAACTTTGGAGTTATTAAGGGTTTGTCCGAGCCCAAAGTTAATCGAGAGCGCGCAAACTGGAGAACCCACTGTATCAACAACCAATGGGAGAGTGTACTTTATCAATCATTGCAACCCCAACTATAAGAGAGAAAGGACTTTGGAGTCCAACAAGCAAATTTTTTAATTTTTTTTCAATTGAAACACCCTCCAACTATAAGAGAGAGAGGACTTTGGAGAGTGTTCGTATATGTTGTTGATATACTATTACATTTTGTAAACATAAAAAAATATTTGAATTGAAAGAGCGCTTAATTACTTGATTAAAATATTTCTAAACCAGCAATTTGTCATTGTTTTGGAAAATACTTTTCATATGCCAACCAAACACCGAAAAATAAAAGTTTAAAGTTTATTTTTTGAAAAAACATTTTACATCGAAACAAACTGAGCCGCAGTAAAAGAGCTTGTCTCACAATGATTGTATAATGCATTCAAAACTAGGATTTGAGTGGACGTACGACGACTTCATTAATTCATCGTTAATTATTTCGAGTTGAAATACATATACATTTGTTATTCTATCAGTTTTTGTAAATTTAGGACATCATCCAGTATGGCATCTGTTATCAAGGAATATTTCAACTGATAATATGGTTGTAATTAAAAGGACCTTAATCAGATGGTTTACCATATACATTTTTTTTTATAACTCTGGGTCAGCTTACACGCATCTCGACTCATCTTGGGGGTCCAAATCCACCGCCCACTTGAGGATAAGCCCAATTATGATGAGTTTGGTTCAAATTCCTAATTGCTTGCCCGGCCGGTTTTGGATGCATACAATCATTGTGATTACTATATTTGGTCAAAGAATAATGACAAAAATTTCCAAAGTAACAACATTGCAGATGGCTAGCTCATGTGTCGTTCTTGAAACTTTGATGAACTATATGTAGCAGCTCGAGCATTGAATTTTTCTCTTATTTTCTTTAGGCATGGTGTTTATTATGCAACCTGCTTGTGAGGAAATGCAACTTTGAAAGGAGCAATGCTTATTCCAGAGCCGATTCACCCACTAGGAAATTGAAACAACACGATTTCTATTTCTGACAAAATACACAGGGGAATAGGAGTAACCATATTTATTCAAATTTCACAAAAATGTCCCAGCAAAAGTAAAATCTTAACGGAAAAAATGAACTGTTACTGGGGCTATTCTAGTCATGAGAAAAAGGAGGAGAATAAACATTCATCGTGCTACTATTTGGGTAAACGATACATCACCAACTGACCAAATTTCTTGTTGAGATGTAGACTCTTGAACTTGAACTTCATCTTCATCACTTCTCGTAGAAAAAGCAGGCCTTTTGGGGGTGTTCACCATGGCAGTTTCATTTTTCAGCATCGACGAGAGTTCCAACATGGAGGGTCTATTGGCTGGATTTTCTTGGACACATAGCAAAGCTATTCGCATGCATCTCACTAATTTACAGGATGAATTTGTATCGTCGAGCGATGGATCCATGAACTCCATGCCTTTCCCACACTTCCACAAATCATATGCCTGAAGTATTGGAAGGTAGTCCATCTTTAGAGTTCACAGGAAGGAAATCAATTCGCAATATCCATGACACAATTTTCAGAATTACTTACATATTCTAGGAGGGTTAAGTTTTCATGAAGGCCATGTAAACGATTACTCCGCTTTCCACTAATGATTTGTAAAAGAAGAACTCCGAAGCTATAAACATCTGATTTGGTGGAGTATATGCCACGTTTTACATATTCGGGAGGTACATAACCACTGCAATATTGCATAAGTGAACAAAAAGAGAGAACTAGATGAGTACTATTTGAGACTAGAACACATTAGGTAGTGTGTATTGAAAGAAATATGCGCCCACTTACTATGTTCCAACAATCCGGTCAGTGTTACCTTCGAATTCATCTTTTTGGAAAATTCTAGCCATGCCAAAGTCCGCAATCTTGGGCTTCATCTCGTTGTCTAACAAAATGTTGCTCGCTTTCAAATCCCTATGAATTATGGTCAATCTTGAGTACTCTTGGAGGTACAAGAGCCCCTGAGTAACCCCTTCAATGATTTGAACTCGTTTTTCCCAATCTAAAAGTAATCCCCTGATTGGATCTACGCGAAAGAGATTTTTATAGTTAAAACTTAGGCGATACCTCATATTAAAACCACACTCAATTATTGTTCCCGATTATATTAGAAGCATTAAAGATGGCTAACCATAGACATAATGATCCAAGCTTTTGTTCGGCATGTATTCGTAGATCAACATTTGTTCTTCTTTTTCAGTGCAAAATCCCAGAACTCTTACAAGATTTACATGTTGCAGTTTAGCAGTAAGCATCACCTCGTTCTTGAACTCTTCAAATCCTTGTGTAGAAGTCTTTGAAAGTCTCTTTACTGCTATTTCTTGTCCATTATGTAATACACCCTGCAGGCAAAACATGCACCGCTAATCGATTATTTCACCACATTATGTATTTTGTTTTGTTCCTCTCATTTATGCAAAGCCAAATAATATTACCTTGTAAACAGGTCCATATCCACCCTCTCCAAGCTTATTTTCAAATGAAAAATTATTGGTAGCTTCTACAAGGTCAGTGAGACTAAATACTAGCAATTGCGATTCTTTTTCTTCGCCCATCCATCCTATAACCAATAAAAAAAAACATGTGGAATGTCGAAGAAAGACGTTAAAAGGGTGAAGGGAAATGATTTATGCACAAAGTTTTCACGACCGGAAGAACTTACCTTTATTTTTGCGTGCTCTTTTACGCAGATACCACATCGCAGAAACTAATACAAGGGTAACTGTGGCTGCAGTTGGAAGCAAGATTACTAGTAACAAGAAGTGTCTCTTATTTCTGGGATTTTTCTCATCTTCTTGTGCTAAGAAATCGTACATTAGAGAGAAATGAGAAGACAATCTAGCAGTAGACAAGAGAAACAGAACACTCTTATCGATCCGTTCCAATGGAAAAACACAATAATCATATATTTTGCTCAAATTAGAGGCTTTCGGGGATAATCCTCTTGACGACAATTGTGTTCCCTATCTTCTAGTTTTTCATTAGCATGACCCTTTGTGAAATATCTGTAACATTTGATTCGGGATTTTCGACGCGACAACATTTCCCCTCCATGAACTGCCATCAAAAGGATCAAAGTTGGGTTTTCCCGTGTTTTTTTTTCATAGCTAGCCGATTTCGAACCGAATACGTACACCAAAAAGTGAAGAAGTTCTAAAACCCTGCATTTTTTTTTGCAAAAAAATGGCAACGAGATGCATTCCACAGAGACGAAATCCCAACTTTGTAGCTTAGCTTAGTGGATCAAGAGGAACAATCGATTTGAGAAATTTTCTCCAATTTACGGTTCACATTTGAAATAAGGTGAAAGTATACAAAGACCCCCTCAACTATCATTTTTTTCCACAGAGACCCCATAGCATTTAAAATTGCCCATACAACTATAACCGTTAACTAATCAACACCCTTCTGTCAAAAAGACCATTAAGATGAAGTGGTCAGCGGAGACAATTTTTATAAATGGGGGGTTAGTGTGGGAGATTTTTTAGGTGTAGAATCATTATTTTGCCTCATTCCGTTAACAGAGTTAGCCAACTTTTTATTTCATATTGCTGAGGGGGTCTGTATAGGCGATTTTAAACTTTAGGGAGTCCCGATGGAAAAAAGACATAGTTAAAGGGGTCTCCGTGTACTTTTACTTTAAAATAATGCACTGTTTGTATAAAAGGACAACTTAGATAACAAGGGGTGTAGAGTACTCACCTGCCTGAGAAGAAAGCACCCAATTTTCATCATCATATGGAACTTGCCACACAAAATAACCAAGCAAATTCATCTTCTTCGCATAAGCAACCTTAATTTTCACAACCTCAACATCATCATAAGCAATCCAACTCGATCCGATGACGCAGTAATTCACAACGTAAGTTGCATTATACTCCGAAACAGCTCCGTATCTCTGCATATACGCCTTAAGATCCTTGTAGCTCATCGAACCATAGGTGGTTATCGCGGTCCCCTTTGCCGGTGCACCGACTGCACTGTCATTCGGGTTCACGAGCGTCCAAGCATAGCCGTAGAAAGGCAGCCCCAAAACAAGCTTGTTAGCCGATAACCCGCCGTCAATCCATGCATTGATTCCATATTCTGTGCTCACTTCACTTCCTGGATCATACAATGCTGCAAAGGCAGCAGTGTAATTCCACCAACTAGGCTTGTAGTAGTCGTACGCGATCACATGTACCCAGTCCAAGTTCTTCTTTATAGATTCGATTGGAAAACTTGCATTGTAACGGTCAGGGGAGAACTTGACAGCCATTGTCAAGATGAGTCGAGACCCACTTGAGTTTGCTGACTCTGATTCGATCGCCAATCGCCACTCATCGAATAAGGTGGCCATGTTTGTCATTTCAGAGCTAGTATTAGCTGAAACCCAGCAAAAGTCCAGCCCATTAAACCCGTATGATCTTGCTGTTTTCATGGAGGACTCGATGAAGGACTTCCTGAACCCGGATTGGCTAACCATCGAGGAGAAAGTCGAAGAATTCACTGATCCTCCACCGATCGATAAGAGCGTTGTGACCGTTGGATTCTTTTGCTTGACAGTGGGGGAAAAGGTGGAGAAGGACTGGGCATCTAATGAAGAAATGGAAAGTTGGTACGTGGAAGAGTTCAGGCCAGCGAAAGCGCATATGAGGTGAGTGAAGAGGGGTGAGTTTATGTCGGTTACGGGGAGTTCACTGCCGGAGAACCAGTAACCGGATTTGATCCATGTTTGAGCAGTTGAACATGGCAATTTGGAGGAAAGAAAGAGGAGGAGGAAAAGGGTGGGTATAGTCAGTGCCATGGAAGAGTGGAAGCTGTACTAAGCAAGCAATTGACTGTCATGTGGGTTTCAATTATCTTTATCTTGTATTCACTTTCGCATGAAATGGTCATCTATGAATAGAAAAACTTATTTACGGAGCTTTACCTAAAATAAGTTTATAGAGCTCAATCTCGGCTGTCCAAAAGTGTATTGGATGGCTCGGATTAAAAATAATCTATTATCGTTAATAGGTTATCTATTAGCCGTAATAAATTGTTTTTAATCTGATCCGTTCAAAACACTTTTGAACAGTTGAGATTAATTGCCTCCGTAAAGAGTCACTTTACAGCAGCTCCGTGAATAAATATCTCTCCATCTATGACTGATAAGAAGTCTCTATCTTATCTACTTGTCAACAAACAACAACTATCATTAGTGGAAAGACTGGATTTTCCTGTAGTGGTCATACAAATGAAAGAAAGAGGAAGGTGATCGATGTCGATTGGTTAGAACATTTGGTCAATGGCTACATAATAGTACAGGGAAAATTCCAAATCTTGCCCCTTTGGCATAGTCAGATGTGCACATAACTTTTTTTTTTTTATAAAAGTCTAGGAACATTACTTCTGGACGCTACTCTAGGCACAATGTACTGGGCAGTCCATTGGGTAGCCTCTTTTTGTTTTTGTTCCTCCCGTTCTGATTGGGTCTGTAATCCCCATCCCTAGTTTTCCCGTATTTGTAAAGATGATGCCTCTTGGGAGTTAATTAGCTAATTTATAGAAAGTTTTGGCCGATAAACAAAAAAAAAAAAATAGTACTCCGGGCACAACTATGTATGGAACTGTCCAATGTATGGGGACTCACGTGCATCTAACGGCTATTGACACAGTTGGACCAAAATTGTCTTTGAAGGCTAGGCTCGTTAGCTGTTTAATTATGCAAAAATCACATTGATCGAATATAGGCATAGATAGAGACATGAACGAAACACATTTGTCTTTGAAGCTTTGTCTGAAATCCATAATACCCACTAAATATGTGTAGCGAGTAGTATGAATGTGAGTCATTCATGTTTTTGCCAATGTTTGAAATGTGCGACTCAATGGGGTGAACGAAATAAACAACTCATATCACCTTTTTAAATTCTAGAATGATCTAGACCTATTTGTGCATCACATGGTCCAAAGATGAGAGTGCGTGAGTTTCGATTTATTCGAAGATCGGCGAATATTATAATTTCAAATTCGTTGGCAAGGAATTCGGAATTGCAAGGTTCTGGTATTAGAATATGGAAAGCTAGACATCATGCTTGGTTAGTGTATCTGCTCGGAGAGATAACCATCTTTTTCAATGTGCCCACGACAATGGAAAAACCAACAAACCCACAATCCTTCTTGATGGGAAAGGCACTTCTGCTGTTCTACATATATCCCTCATTCCCTCCTAGAAATAAATGGCTCAGTGAGTTGCACTGAAGTAGACATTAGTACTTTTCAGAATTAATGCTTTGGTTCGAAAGTGAGATTTGCCCATAAATAGATATGCAACCCGAATTTTCACTAGGTCACTCAAAAAAATATTTTGAATAGTTCGGATCACTCATGTGGAATCCGAACCTGGGCTTCGTGCATGATGGTCAACCCTTCGTCGGTACCCATAAATGATTTTATGCGTGAAAAATCTGCCACTTTTCTTTTTTATTTAAATCATTACAATTGACAGCGAGCCAACAAAAAATTGGTTAGCGCATAAATGTTATTATCATAATACAACCACATTATTCTTCAAAGTAGCTCATCAGCTTGCTAAATTAGGGTTTTACCTAAGCCCTTTTATTCGGCTAATCCATGTATAGTTATATTTTCTGTTTTCCATGAGTTTCATGCTCCCCATGCTTGTTTGGCTGCAATGAAAACAAAAACCACATACATTAGAAATGTTAATTTTAGAATTAAAATCCGACCACAAGAGACCTGAGTTTTGTTTGTACAGTGGTTAATTATTGCGGATGGCTTACCGCATACATAATGCACTCATGATCGAATGTCACTGCCCCATCATTTCAAAAGAGTTTTCCTGACAAAAATTCTTTTTGGGACGAAATGAGTATATATCAATGCCGTTTTGGATATACGTAATCATGGTGTATAATCTTATTAACACAGTATATGCTACCTCTTGTTTTCTTCTTTTCCCACTTTCGGTCTTTCCACGGGCTTGTCGGGGCGACTTGACAGTCTGTTTTTAAGGCTCAGAAAGTCTACACACAGATAATCTGTGCACAAATTGCTGTGTGTATAGCAGGACTATTTAAGGCTCCAGTCCTTCACCCATCAAAAAAGGCAAATAGAACAGTTTTCCAAATAGACCATTTGATGGGAGAATGAAAAAAGGGTTGAGTTGATTTTCGGCTTTTCTTCTTTTCCCACTTTCGGCCTTTCCACGGGCTTGTCGGGGCGACTTGACAGTCTGTTTTTAAGGCTCAGAAAGTCTACACACGGATAATCTGTGCACAGATTGCTGTGTGTATAGCAGGACTCTTTAAGGCTCCAATCCTTCACCCATCAAAAAGGGCAAATAGAACAGTTTTCCAAATAGACCATTTGATGGGAGAATGAAAAAAGGGTTGAGTTGATTTTCGGCTTGACCAAAAAAAAAAAGAAAAAAGGGTTGAGTTGAAATAAAGAAAATCTTATTTTTAATTTTGCAATCTTTTTGAACCGGTGTAAAGATCTTATTTTTTTGATCATTTTATCCTAGAGGATCATAATTAATTTTTAGTTCTAGGGCTCTTGTTGAAGAGCCCTATGAGAACCATAAAACCAAATGAAAAAATTAAAATTTATTCCAATTTTCAATTCGTTTGAACCGGTGCAAAGATTTTATTTTTTTAATCATTTTATCTTAAAAGAATATAATTAATTTGTAGCTCTAAGGCTCTTGTTGAAGAGCCCTAAGAGAAGCATAAAACCAAATATTTCAACACCAAGAAAACAATTCAAAACGGCATCGTATAGGTTTCGGTGGAAGTTCAAGTCGGTGGGCGTAGCTTTACCGCCCAAAAAAGGCTGTACTTCCGCCCAATTTCAAAGCAGTGCCAGCCTTTTCCACCCATGTGATTGACTGACGTAGGTTGTTGAGGCAAATTGATCCCATTACCCATTTCCCCCAATCTGAGATGCACCTCCTTTTTTTCGGTAATGCTAAAGAAACCGACAAGAGCGCCACCCATCACGGCACAGACGGCGCACGAATGATACGAGTCGTTCAAAAATTTTTAAAATAAATTCTGAGAGGGCCCGCCAAAGCTCAGATTCATTCGATGTATGTAGGTACTCGATTCAATCATTTTATTTTTCGGTGCTCATTCTAAAACTTTAAGTCAAGGCCGACTGTATTGCGGTGGCATCTCAAACGGTAAAAAAAAAGGACAGCCAAACACGTGAAGCCTCTCATTTCCAAGTCAAGGTGGATTTGGTATCCATTGCTTGATGTCTGACAGCAAGGTCAAATCCGTTTTTTTTTCTTAAGAAAAGTGATCATTTCATAACCAAACTTTCCACTCCAAAATCTACGCTAAGAGCAAGTCTTTTGTAACTATTTTACCTATTCAAGACATTAAAAGAGCGCTGCAGTAGAATAGGCAAACAAGTAGATATTTCTCATTTATGAATAGTTCTTCTCTACTTCAACCTAACAACTGTCTATAAGGTAAGTATTAAAATATTGTTTCTCTCTCTCTCTCTCTCTCTCCACCATGAAACAAAATTCTTTCCACGTTTGATCAAAACCTAGTTTCAGCACAAAAACTGGTCAGTTTGGTTAAAACCCAATTATGAGCACAAACTGATTCTCCACTGCCAAGGTGGAAGAAATTCAGGGGAAAAAAATGATAAAGATAAAAGGGAAAAAGTGGAAGAATGTATATTTTAATTGGTGTTAGATAAAATAGATAGTATTGTATAGTTGTGAAAGAAAAAAGTGATAGCTAAATTAGAATTGTGAACTATTCACAAGGTATTTTACCAAATCATTGATGTACATACTCTATAATGCTAAGAGCATCCACACCACTGTCGCTACTTCTTGCTCAAAGTTAGAATAAAGAGCAAAACGGCAGAAAGTCTCCTGCATCAGCCTCTTGTCCTCCCTCTCTACCTTGCAATTTGTTTACCTTTGCTACAGTGCCTCTTTAGAACAAACGAGGCACTATTCATCATACTATATATATTATTTTACTATTTAATTTGTACCTCACCAATGAGTCTTTTGTTTTCCTTTTTAAATCGGATCAAAGCCGGCTTGCGCACCTCAACTAATTTCAGGACCCTGAAGGTAACGTTCAGGCATAACCCCAGTGCTCTAATTTTCAATCCGTTTGAATCGATGCGAAGATCTTATTTTTTTTATCATTTTATCTTAAAGTGTCATAATTTTTTTTTGTCTATAGGGCTCTCATAATCAAGTTTCTACTTTATAGAGTTGAAAATAAAAGGCAAAAATTTGATTATGAGAGCCCTAGAGACAAAATTAACTATGACTCTTTAGGATAAAATGATCAAAAAAATAAGATTTTTGCACCGATTCAAATGAATTAAAAATTAAAGTATTTAATTTTTTTAATAGATCGCTATAGAGTATACGTATTACGTTTGAGAAAAAATAAAAAAAATAACATCTCAATATTATTTTGGAAGAAGAAGGAAATAATATATTAATAGACCATAAGTTAGAATAATGAGTCTGATGCAGTATATATTTTAAAAGTGACTAGCTAAAATAATAAAGTGATATTTTAAGGTGTAATTTGGTCTAAAATTTAAAAAAGCTGATACGATGCTCTTACCACGTGTAATCTCTCGAGGGTTAGAGATGCTCTTATGTTACAACGAGGAGACAAGGAAAATGAGTAATATAGTAGTAAAATACAATATTTGGGTTGATATTGTAATAAGTGAAAAGTACGAGATGGCAATGATGTTTTGGAGCATGTGTCTCCACAAAAGTTGAATAGGAGTAGTACTACATATAGCTGTTTGACAGATGATTTAGACTACCGATAATATAATTTAGGAGAAAAAACCGAAATGGTCCATATAGTTTAGTGTTTGTGTCAATTTGGTCCCTATAGTTTGAATTGGCTCGATTTACACTCTATAGTTTCTATTTTGTTCCAACTTGGTCCAATTACTAACTGTTGTTAACCTCTGTTAACTCCAAACACAAGTGGGTCCCTTTTCTAGTGAATTACCGAACCCTTTCTTCTCTAATCTTGCAGACCTAAAACTTTTTCCTAAAAAGCAAAACGGAGTCAATCTTTTCTAAAAATCGGATTCTCTGGCCCATATTCTTTTTTCTAAAATATTTGAACTATTCTTCCGATATTCAAGAGGTGACCAGACACACCTAAACTCTATACTCGGTGGAGACTCTAAATTTTTTTCTAAACCCCTTTTGTGGCCCGAACCACAATCGGACCAGATTCTCCTTTACCTGGAGATAAGTAGGCAGCTTAATAAAAGCTCGATCCCTTTTTAAAATAAAACCCACTTCATTTTCTAAAATTCAAACATTTTAAAAAAATATCCGAACCCTTTTTATAGAATACAAAACTCCTCATTTTTCATTTCTTTTCAAGAACCACGTCTCAATTCATAGGAATCGGATCACTTATCTAGGCCCTAATCCCTCTCGCTCATTCCCCCCGAAGGCGAACGAGACACGTTTCGGTCGAAGATAAAATCCCGGGCGCGACAAATGGAGAATGAAACAATGAGACTATGTGTTTTGGTTCAGAGGTATATTAGGGCAAGAGGAGAATGACAGATTACGATTTTAACTCTAGAAAATAGGCCTATTCATGTCTGGGGTTAACGGAGTCTAACGACAGTTAGTAATTGGACCAAGTTGGAACAAAATGAAAACTACAGAGTGTAAATCGAGCCAATTCAAACTACAGGGACTAAGTTGATACAAAAACTAATCTACAAGGACCATTTTAATTTTTTTCCCTATAATTTATTTGATCTTTATCCAGCGTCCGTTAGCACGACTCTTAGGGCCCGTTTGATAAACCTCAAGGGATTATTAATATTGTGTTTGGTAATCTAAAATGGGTTGGGATTATTAGTCCTTAGGACTATAAAAAGGTGGGTATTAGGGAGGATTGAGAAGGGCCTCTCCTACTTGGTATTAACAATCCAATCCCCTCCTTGCCAATACACAAATACGAAAATAGCCTTCACTAATTCCATCTCCTTACCAATCCTATCCCATGTGAAGGGCAAAAACGAAAATGTATACTATAAATCCAATCATATCCCATTTGAAACAAACATGATATTAATAATCTCATCATCTAATCTCATCTCAAACAAACATACTTATTACCAATCCCATCTCCTTACCAATCCCTTCTCATTACCAATTCCAATCCTAATCCCATCTCCTTACGAATCCGAACCATCTATCACTGTAATCAAACGGGGCCTTAAAATTAATTAGGTCCCGTTTCTGAACGGAAAATAAATTCTTACTCCCTCCGTTCCTAATTCATTGTCTCTCTTTGAGAATCCCACTATTTAAGGGAGCATCATTATTGCCTAAACTGAACTTTCACTTTCCTGTTTTGCCCTTGAAACTAGACTCCTGTGATTGAAATTGAAAAAACAGAGGTCAAATCCATTTGCAATAATAACGCCTACTTTTGAGAAAAACAGAGAGGACAACTCTTACCCTATAATGACGCCAACTTTTGAATTAGGGTAAATTTCACTGACCTCCCCTGAGGTTTTTGACATCGACAGATACCTCCCCTGAGGTATCTCAAATAACACTGCCCTCTCCTCCTTTGGCTGACAATACCAAAGGACCTCCTTTCGTTAAACTTCTGTTGGAAATTGGATGGAAAAGATGATGTCACCCCACACAAACTTTTAATATACCTATATTACCCTCACCCTTACTCTCCTTTGTTGTAAATATGATCCACACCAACTCCATTTTCACAAATTTAACACCAAGAAAATAGAGAGGAAAGCAAAACAGAGCATATGGTAGGAACCCAATTTCCATCATATTATACATTAGCTACAAATACTAACAGCAACTCACTTCAAATTTCTCCATTCTCTCATCTCCTTTTTCCCTTAAAACATGTGTTGCTCAATCCCAGAGACTTCTTCGCCATGTGCACGACATGTAATCCAACTGTCCATGGTCATGTGCAAGTGTCCAAGCATGTAATACAAGTCAAAGTTAATGAAAAATGGAGACTTCTTTCCCATCGTATGCAAATTCCATTAATCCAAATAGCAGTCAAAGCATAAGTTCCAAGTTTACTGTCAACCAAATTACATAACAGGGCTTTTCCATAACAAGGGCTATACAAAAAGTTGTATCCAATACTGGGTCACAAAAGTAATGAATCCAATTTAACCTATACAAAAAAGTGGTATCCAAGATAAGGCCACAAAAAAACTGTTGGTAATCTACTTTTTACATTTTGTGGTATCAAAGTATACTACCCCATTAGCCCTATACTACAATATACAAAAAGTTAGTCTTCATAAATTCAATCATCTCACAAAAAAAGGCCCAAACTTCATGATCATCTGCAAAGCAAGAAGAGACTGAACTGTTACAAGATACATTGGAAGTAAACGTATGTAGTAGGTAAGAAGCACGAAAACGGACACGGATATGGACACAGACACGGACACTATTATGGACACGGCAATTCTACAAAAATGGGGATACGGACACGACAGAGGACACGTCAAAAAGAGAATATATGTACTCTAATATTTTAAGTTGTTATTCATGAGTACCAAAAACGAGAAAAACCAATGAAATTTAACATTTATGCTTTATGCTATATGGAATAGAGAATCCACCACAAAGACAAATGGCACAAGTGACACTTAATAAAATCAATCAAACACGCAACTTGGCGTGTCCCATACGTATCCCGCCTTGTCCCCCAAGTATCCATGTCCCTAGAGTGTCTAAAACGGAAACGGAAACCAATAAAAATACTTGCTACTCACTTAAAAAAGAGACCACTCTGATGGCTGGCTTTGAGTACTGATACACTGTGAAGGCTGTGTCTGTGATGTACCCCCTTGATTTCCCTAATTTTTTGCCATTACATAAATAAGTCCATGAGACTAAAGGCCTAGGACTATGTAGGTAGTTGAACTAGACCATATTCATATTTAGGAATGGGGTGGACGACTGACTTTTTTTGAGTCCAGCTTTCTGTTTGATTGATACTAACATAGTAACATTAGTGGGTGCATGCATTCAAACAATTAAATTCAAAGCTGCCCAAAAGAAAGAAAAGATTTTCAGTAAGTCGATGGAAAGTAGATTTTTAGTGGACTAATTCGTCCAAAAAAAAACAAACATAATTCCAATAGTCATTGGTTTGGACCGCTTGGTACCTGACATGTACAGATCTCAAAGGATTACAACCATATCAAGCAAAATAATCCCAAAAAAATACATGGATTACAACCATATCAAAGAGAAACAGAAATTCCCAAATTTTTGAAACCGTAACGAAACTAATTTGATTTAACAGGATTCTTCTTTTTTTTCACTAAATTTAACAACATTAAACCAAATAAAGCATGGAATACAGCCATATCAAGGGAACAAAAAAGCCCCAAATTTCTGAAATCTGAACTTACTAATTTGATTTCACAGGATTTTTTTTATTTTTGCACAAAATGTAACACCACTGAACCAACAATCTAACCTATCAAACCATTCCAAATGTAAATCATGAAAGCCCTAAATTTTTTAACCCTAACTATTCAGATTTCAAGAGAACCAAAAAAAAAAAAAAAAAGAGCTATAAAAAAAGCAAAATCTAACAGATGTCGCATGCACCAAAATGCTACCATACATACACTATTTAGGGTTTACATGGTTATCTGTAATAATAGCTTAAAGAAGCAGCGATCATGATGAACAGTTCTTCGAGTGTTTGATCGAGTAGAATTGCATGATCTTCTTCTTAAGAAACGACCCACGTTTTGCAAGTGTTGGAGTAGAATCGCGAGCATCATCGTGTCGTCTTTTTACGTGATCTAATTGCCATCGTTCCTCATCGTTTCTTCTCTCTCTCTCTCTCTCTCTCTCTCTCTCTCTCTCTCTCTCTCTATATATATATATATATATATATATATTTAGGGCTTCGAGCGTCTGGAATGGTAAAGAAAAAATCTCCAAGTGTGTCGTTATATACGGAAGGTCAATTTAGTCTTTTCAGTCTCATTTAACGCTCAACTTAACGCTGTCTAAGTTAAGTTGGGGGAAGGGGGTCCTTTGGTATTGTCAGCCAAAGGAGGGGAGGACAGTGTTATTTCAGATACCTCAGGGGAGGTATCTGTCTGTGTCAGAAACCTCAGGGGAGGTCAGTGAAATTTGCCCTTTGAATTAATTTGGTTTGCTAAAATAAATATTTAAATCTGAAGAGGAAAGGGCATAAAGGGAAATTAGTAGTCTTTTTTGGGTTGACTTTTGAAAATGGACAATGAATTTGGAACACCCAAAAAAGGAAAGATGGACCTTCAATTAGGAATAGAGCGAGTATTTTTTAATAAGACAATTTCAAACTCAAAAATAATGGGCTTACTGAAATCTAAAAATATATAATATGGATCTTATTCGAAAGATCTCGATGAGATCTTTTATACGGTGCCAAAAAAAAATATTTTTTATTTATATTATTTTTGAGTTTGAAAATGTGAAATAAGTACTTATTTTTTAAGAAGGTGTTTTGGAATACACTCAGATCGATGGGGTAGAATTTGCGGATGCCAAATTCGAAAATGTCAAATTGCCACTTGAGTTTTTAAAAGAAAATTGACTTTTTAAAATTTAAACCTATACTGATATACGAATATGTAAACTAAATTAAACCGACTGAACAAGCCTGACCCCATCGTCATCGATCTAGTCATCACCAAATTGTCACGTGGTGGTAATCTAGGAGCACTTGAGTAATCACTCCTTAGGAATCAGCGACCTCGTTCGTTTAAAGGTTTTAGATTTTAAATTCTAACTATTATCCTATTTCTCTCTAATTATTACTCTTATTTTTCTTTCTATCTCTCTCCAATTATTACCCCTATTTTCAATTCTTACCCTATTTCTCTCTACACTCATTACCTATAAATCCAAATCTAAAATCCCAAAACAAAGAGGTCAGCAAGATTTACCACTTAATTAAGGATGAAAAGTCTCCTCTTTTTGGTGTACTTGTTTGCAACTTTGCATAGTGACTTGGTAGTTGGAGATTTTAGAGTTTATCCTGAAATTTATGTAAGGACTTGTTCCACCATTGCCCTGTATTTTTTAAAATAAAGTGGCTTAGAAACACAATTTTAACGGGAAAGGGCTTTTCTGCTGTCCAAAAGCAGACTATAGAGGACAATTCACATCATCCAAGTTGATCAAAAGTGTTTTCAATGAACAAGATAACATATACAAAGAGGTCAGCAAGATTTACCACTTAATTAAGGATGAAAAGTCTCCTCTTTTTGGTGTACTTGTTTGCAACTTTGCATAGTGACTTGGTAGTTGGAGGTTTTAGAGTTTATCCTGAAATTTATGTAAGGACTTGTTCCACCATTGCCCTGTATTTTTTAAAAGGCTTAAATACTTAAATGGTCCTTACAAAATAGAGTCGGTTTCATTTTCGTCCTTGTAAAAAATTTTGTGTCAATTTCGTCCTTCCAGTTTGTGACTCAGTTCAATGTCACCCTTGCCGTCAACCAGTGAACGGAATTCGCCTACTTGGATAACGGAAGCCTTATTTGGTACCTACCTGGCCCACGTCTCTTCCCCCAATATTACCCACATTGTTTTCTACCAAAAAAAGATGCACAAGATCAATCTACCATTCAATTACAGTACATTACAAACGCGCGACAAAAAAAAATCACAAACGATATAGGTTTAGAGAAAACACTCTCTAGACTCTTTTCATTCAATAATAATCAATCACTATCTTGCCCCGAAGGCTTACAACTTGTTAAATAGGTAGAAAAACCCTAACTCTAATTGATTGGTCTCAAAACGGACACCAAATCAATTAATAACGGAAATTACCAAAAATAAAAAAATTCAGAATAATAGCAAAACTAGAAAATAAAGAAAATTGTAAAACTTCTCCCAAAATAACGACTTAATTCGGATTTTTCTTGCCCAAGTTATTAGCAAATCAAATATTTCCTTAAACGGCAAATTTGAGCTTCCGGAGGCCTAAACGGCTAAAAAAACCATGATACATGGCCAACGGCCATGTGCATTGACCGTTGGGCCATTTCGAATTGAACCCAAATGCGTACAAAGAGGGGACCACAAATGCGTACAAAATAGACATTTTTTAACAGAGAAAAAGGTAGGTGAAAGGTATAAAAAACCACGCACACTTTAAATTTGTCCCCCACTGAAATAATTAGTATATAAACTAATGATACAAATTAGTATAAACTAATGATGTTCCTGCAGTAAACAACATCTTTTGGGCGGAAAACCTTAAACCATTTGCATTAAAAACTTGGGTAACAAACTGGAAGGACGGCAAGGGTGATATTGAACTGAGTCACAAACTGAAAGGACGAAATTGACACAAATTTTTTTACAAGGACGCAAATGAAACCGACTCTATTTTGTAAGGACCATTTAAGTATTTAAGCCTTTTTAAAATAAAGTGGCTTAGAAACACAATTTTAACGGGAAAGGGCTTTTCTGCTGTCCAAAAGCAGACCATAGAGGACAATTCACATCATCCAAGTTGATCAAAAGTGTTTTCAATGAACAAGATAACATATTTACTGAATGTATCCTACAAAAAAATTTTACCATTGATTGTTGAGATGAACTGCCAAAATTGAACAAAAGAGACTTCTTTGCAACGTGTCCTTTTTTCATACCACAAAACCTAAACTGTGAGTTTTCTTCTACATTCATCAATATTTACGGCCTTATGGGTCCATACCTATAATTCATACTCCTCAAGACTCTCTTTTTTGGGCTTCACTTGGAGCGCATAACAATGATCCGTAAACAGAACAAAACATCTATAATTCACCAGTTCATCTCGTAGATTATGCGAGCAAAACATCTATGCAAAAAATCATATTTGGTCTTGAACAGATCGTATAAAATGGAAAATTTATGTTCCAAATTTTACTTGTCAACTATTAAGTAAAAAAAAGTTGCAAACCATCCATGCATTTATTTATATTTGATCAAGATGTTCGTATGGATGTGCTTCTCTCTGGAATCTACAAGATGAACAAGTCCAATCATTTTTGTGTGGCCTAAGTGAATCAGGAAAAAAAAAGAAGAGGAGTCTAGAGGAGTATGGTGGATACAAATATAGAGAGGAGATTAACCCCGTACTCAAAATGTGATGCATAAACATGGTCATTGTAGTATTACTTAACAGTTGACATGAAAGGAGAACAAAATTATGACATAGCGTCGCCAAAAATGAATATCTACAACTTCTTCTTCTTCTTTTTTTTAACTGAAACAAAGGCCTTATTTTGCTTAATTTAAGGCACAACAAGCCCTGATTTGACACCGATGGGCCTCATTTCTTGTCGAAAAAGACGTGATCGGGATCATTCATTTTGCTAGGCTCGTTAGCTGTTTAATTATGCAAAAATCACATTGATCGGATATAGGCATAGGTAGACACATGAACGAAACACATTTGTCTTTGAAGCTTTGTCTAAAATTCATAATAATACCCACTAAATAGCCTAAATATATATGTGTAGCGAGTAGTATGAATGTGAGTTGTTCATGTTTTTGCCGATGTTTAAAATGTGCGACTCAATGGGGTGAACAAAATAAACAACACATATCACCCTTTTTAAATTCTAGAATGATCGAGACCTATTTGTGCGTCACATGGTCCAAAGATGAGAGAGCGTGAGTTTCAATTTATTCGAAGGTCGGCAAATATTATTTCAAATTCGTTGGCAAGTAATTCGAATTTGCAAGGTTCTGGTATTAGAATATAGAAAGCTAGACGTCCTGCTTGGTTAGCGTATCTGCTCGGAGAGATAGCCATCTTTTTCAATGTGCCCACGACAGGGGACAAAACAACAAACCCACAATCCTTCTTGATAGGAAAGGCACTTCTGCTGTTCTACATATATCCCTCCTAGAAATAAATGGCTCAGTGAGTTGCACTGAAGTATAGAAATTAGTACTTTACAGAATTAATGCTTTGGTTCGAAAGTGAGACTTGCACCATGCATGATGCAGGTTAATTGACATTCACCACTTGAAGTCTCGAACCACTTCTGCCAACATTATTTGATCCTTCCTCTCAATAAATATTTTGAACAGTTCGGATCACTCGTGTGGAATCCGAATCTGGGCTCCGTGCATGATGGTGAACCCTTCGTTGGTACCCATAAATGATTTTATGCGTGAAAAATCTGCCACGTTTCTTTTTTATTTAAATCATTACAAATGACAGCGAGCCAACAAAAAATTGGTTAGCACATAAATGTTTTTTTATTTGGGTAAATGCGCATAAATGTTATTATCATAATACAACCACATTATTCTTCAAAGTAGCTCATCAGCTTACTAAATTTAGGGTTTTACCTAAGCCCTTTTATTCGGCTAATCCTTGTATAGTTATATTTTCTGTTTTCCATCAGTTTCATGCTCCCCATGCTTGTTTGGCTGCAATGAAAACAAAAACCACATCATTAGAAAAGTTTATTTTAGAATTAAAATCCGACCACAAGAGACCTGACTAGTTTTGGTTGTACGTTTAAAACATTGCAGTGGTTAATTACTGCGGATGGCTTACCGCTTACATATTAATGCACTCATGATCGAATGTCACTGCCCCATCATTTCAAAAGAGTTTTCCTGACAAAAATTCTACTCCCACCATCCCATAATTTTAATCCCTATTGGGATTTAAGTTGTTACTGTGCATGAAAAAGATACAAAAGAAATTGCTTTTGGAATCCCAGGAGGCCAGGACCAAAATTATTGAACGGGGGGAGTATATGTCCGTCATTTTCCTTAAATTTTAACTTCAAAATGCTAGTCGAGGTGTGTGCAAACTGGTCCAAACACCTGGATATCGAAATGAAAAAAAAAAAAAAAAATCAACATGCATGAATTTATGGTTGGATTGAGACCTATATACCTTGTTTTGAGAGATCCCAATTGTTATCTTGTGCAACATGCCAAGCAAAGTAACCAAGCAACCCTTCCTGCTTAGCATATGAAACCTTGGCAGAGATACTCTGGGTGCCATCATACCCTATCCAAGTTGTCCCAGCATAGCAATAGTTCGAAACAATTGTGTCATTGTACACCGTTGCGGCCTTGTTTTCGGCTATGAACTCCAAGATCTCCCTGTAGCGCATTGCCCCGTTGCCCGATCCAACCGGCCCATCAGCCGGTGCCATAAGCCCGTGGTTGTTCGCGTCCGCAAGCTGCCACGCGTACCCGTAAAACGGCATTCCGAGGACCAACTTCTTTTGGCTCATCCCGGCCTGGATCCAAGACCGGACCCCGTAACTTCCGCTAATCGGGCCCGATGGATCGTATAGGGCTGCATGTGAGTTGGTCACTTTCGCCCATGTAGGGTCGTAGAAGTCATAAGCCATCAAGTTGATCCAGTCCAAGCTATTGGATATGGACTGGACGGGATAGTTCAGCCCATTAATGCTTGGTGCGTAATAGAAGGCCGCGGTTAAAAGCAACAGTGGTTGTCCGGCAGATTGGGCCTCGGTTGCCACCGCGGTCCGCCACTCGTCGAGGAGGACGCCCAAGTTGGCCATTTCTGAAGTGGATTGTGGGTACTCCCAGTCAAGATCCAAGCCATGGAAGCCATATGACCTGTTGGGTATTTAGAAGTCAAAAAAGGACCCTATGAAAAGATTGTGAAATTTGAAATTGGCAAATTACCAAAGCAAACACCCTATTAAGCTTCACAAGCAATAAATATTTTTTCCCTATATCAATTTGCTTCCGGGTGTAATTATCTATAGCATCGAGGGCATCATGCTAAAATCATATGAGCTTCTTTTTTGTGCAAATTTTGACGGTTTAATACCACTTTAGGACAATCACAAGTCTCGTCAATATTTATAGCATCAAGACGCATGGATGTCATTCTGAAGTGGTACAAAAAAACAAAAAAAAAAAACCCCATTGAATGTGATAAAAAAAAAAATTAATTTTGTAAGGAAGAGGAAAGATATTTCAAAGTTGTGGTAAAATCAAAGGGTAGTCACGAAAGTCATGTGGTTAGTAATTGACAACCTAGGACAACTACATGTCTTTTAGTTCAAAACTAAACAAAACAAATGAAATAAACCTCAATCTAAACTTACTAGGATTGATTTCACAAACATTACTTACCTTGCCAAGTTTATGGAAGAATCAATGAAACTTTTCCGAGAAGTCAATTGGCTAGCCATAGAAGCGAAGGCGGTCTTGTCGGCGGAGCCACCGCCGATGGATAGGAGGGTTTTGACAGAAGGGTTTTTAAGCTGGACGGTTTTGGTGAACTGAGAAAATGGGGCATTGTTTGAGGAGGAAATAGTGACTTGATTTGTATTGGAATCAAGATCAGCAAAAGCACAAAATATGTGAGTGAACAAAGTGGAGTCTATATCTGATGCTGCCAGACCACTATCAGGGAACCAGTAAACGGAGTTCACAAAAGCTTGTCCTGTTGAGGAGTGGAAGTGGAGAGATAGGAGAGGGAGAAAGAAGAGGGAGAAAAGGGGATATTTGGAAGCCATTGGACACCAGGGGATGAGTTTTGTCAATGAATTGTAGCATATAGGTTAGGATTAGGATGAGGAAGGAATACATATATATATAGTGATCTCTGAAGGAGGAGAAGTTTTTTAGTGTCAGGTGGGCACGGGCCACGTGGTGCTGAGCACCATCTTGGCCGTCCAAATGTGTTTTGAACGGTTCAAATCTATTTGGGTAATTTTTTAGTATAAAATTACCAAAACACCTCCTCAAGCCCAAGCAGATCTGAGCTGTCCAAAACACGTTTGGACGGCCGATATACGTGCTCAGCACCACGTGGCCCGTGCCCGCTCGGCACTGAAAAATTTCTCCAGAAGAGAAGTTTTTACGGAGTTATCCATTGTACTTTTGACTAGATAACTAGTACTTTTGTTATAAAATAGGAGAAAATCTTCTATACGGAGGTGCTGTAAACACAACACTCAATTGTGACCATCCAAAAGTGTTTTGGACGGTCAAGATGCTAATGGAACTTTTCCAAGGAAGAATTAATTGTGATCAGTCATAATTGAAAATGAATCTGAGCCATTGATTGGGCGAATAGATGGTTGAGATTGGTTGGTGCTGGTTGTTTACAGCACCTTCGTAAATAAGACAATCTCATGCAAATAGTCTACTTTCACTTATCTGTCAAAGAGTATTGCTCTCAGCACCACATATTCATATTTGCATTGGGTTTCTTCGCATATTTGTCGAGACCGAAGTTAAGGTCCCACCATATCTTATAGCTAGGGACAGAGGAGTATTTTAATAAACAAGAAACTCTAACCATTGCACCAAATTTGTATAAATTTATAATTGTTAGGTAGACAGTGAATCCTGATCATACGATTGTGGACCCTTGATCTTCTTCTTTTGCAATTAAAATGCGAACGTAGATCTAATGGTTTTTATTAGAGAAAATACGCCCACACAGAATAGCATTTTTCATTATGGATATCATATAATGGCTAATTAGTCTATTGGAATGTAGAGTTTTCTTTTGGATCTTTTGGCATATAATGCTAGCTGTTGTTGGCTTGTTGCAATATTGGTCTAAAATGTCAGCTTGAATTTTCTTGGTGGGAAAAAGATCCATTACCTCTCGATAACAGACTTGGTCAAAAATGTCAGCTTGAATTCTCTTGATTTAGAGGAAGGCGCCTCCATCTCAGTGGAGTTTTGATTCGTTTCTTCTATTCTTTTTGGGCTTTCTTTTGCTGGCTTTGCTTTGTTTTGCTATTAGCTTGTTGTTCTGTGGCGGTTGCTAGGGTTTTGTTTTCGGTTGCTTAATTGGCCGAGTTTGCTTTGCCGGGTTTTTCTCGTGTTTTGTTGGTTTGCTGTTGCTAAGGTTGTTTTGTTGATATTTTCCCAGAGCTCCGTCTTCCTTTTTGCTCTAGAGGTTAGGTGCCTGTTTTCAGGTCATAGTCTTTTTCGCTCGCTTCTGTGAGTGTGGTGGCTGTCGTTTTTTCTTTGGTGTGGCTGTGTCTGTTAGCGTACCACTGTTTGGCGGTTGTTTTTGGGTGCAAGTGGCTATTTAGGGTGTTTTTTTTTTAGGTTTTGGGCTTGGCTTGTTGTTGATCTCTTGCCAACGGTTTGGGTCTCGGGTAGCCTTAGGTTAGTAATTTTTCCTTTGAATGCCCTTGTCCTTTCAATTTTTGTATCTTTCAAAATTCAAAGATTAATAAAATTCTTTTGCTGAAAAAAAAAAAAATACAGGCTTGACTTTTCAACGACATGGTTCATGATTTGTTCCACCATAGTCCTAGTCAACCATTTCACAAGGATTAACAGAAAGAAATGCCAAGTGATGTTCTGAATAAGTAGTATTTACAGAAAGACTTGACTTTTCACATGCGCATGGTCCTTACACATGGTAGTAAGTATTATGTGCTGTCTGATCAGTTTACATATATCTCGACTAATCTTGAATCCAATTTTACTATCCATTTACGTGGAGTCCACGTAAAATCGGAGCAAATTTTCGTATTAAATGACCCCTAAGGAGTTGATAACACTTGAGACTCGAGAGATTTCAAACATGAGAATTTAAGAGAAAGCAAATCCCTAAGTTCAAGGCCTTAACCATCAAGTAAACCCCTAAATTTATTTTGTACTTCTTGTAGGAAGGAAAATGCAAGTATGCAACTTTGCAAATTTGAAACTTCTCTCCCAATTTCATTCTCCTGTTAATTTTATCACCGAATTGGGAGTGGGGCGGATCAAAAAAAGGAATTGGGAGTGGGCCTGGAACGGCCCATGTTTGTACTGGGCTTTTTTTTTTCAGTAGTGCTACAGGTACAACAAGCTCCGTACACCAGCTGTGTACAGATCCATTTTGTACCTGTCTCGGATCCTACAAAGATGATCGGAGCCGCTCATTTTGTTCAAAATAAATTGTTTAGGGTCCATGTAAAAAATCATCTCAATCCGATACCGGTAAATGCGTTTACGAATCATCCAACTTTGCTTCAGAAATTAAGGCCAAATTTTGAAGCAAAGTTGTATGATTTATAAACGCTCTTACCGATATCGGATTTAGATGATTTTTTACAGGGATCTTAAACAAAATGAGCAGCTCCGATCATCTTTGTGGAATTCGAGACAGGCGTAAAATGGATCTGTGCGTGGCTGCTGTACAAGGTTTGTCGTACCCCTAGCATTTCTGGTTTTTTTTTTGGTAAATATGTTTGTACTGGGCTTTATGTGTCACTCGTGCTGTAACAAAATTTTGTTTGCAGCCCCAAGGGTAATTTGATTTTTTTTTTTTATCCGCCCGAGGGTAATTTGATTGGTTGATGAGTTTCCTCCCAATACTACTAACCAAGGTTTAATTTTTAGGTCAAGCATAAAAAAAAATTGGGTCAAACAGTGAGTAAGTAATTTCTTATGTATTCTTTAATCTCGGTCTATCTTTAACCACATTGAAAAGAAAATTAGTTGACCAAAAAACTTATAGCCGAATGGCATTTTCTGATCCCTCTCCTGTGGGAAGCCAGGATTCGAGCCTCATCAGGGCGTTTGTCGTTCAGGGTTACAGATAGTCTTTAAACTCTCCATTTAGTAATTTACTAATTGCCCTTTAATTTCTTGGGGAAAAAAATTAATCGAAACACACATAAGGTGGTCCGGAAAATAGTAGTTGAAAAAAACAAAATTTTCTTTGTGAAAATTGGCATATATGGAGATGGAATACTATAGTACCAGAGGAGAAAGACCCCAAATTGTATCCCTTCGTATAGTAATCTTTTTCAATGCTTTTTGGCAAGTCATTCCACCTGCCAACCCTCTGTTGTATGTTCGGTACCCCCCTCTCTCCTCCGTCCTCCTCAAACCCCAGTCACCGCTCACCAATGGCTAGTTCCGTCCGAATCGCCGTTGTCGGAGACGTTGTAAGCTCTCCTTCTCTCTCTCTACGTATACACGTATATCTGTATATCTAACATTTTATCGTATCTGGTCGTTTTGTTACGCTGTCACTCTGTTTGTGTATCGTGGTTTTTTTTTTTTAAATTTCATAACCGGATGTCCGGGCTGCACCCACCAATACTAATTTCGGTATGCTGAAGTTAACAACCGGGCAAACTTCCAGGGAGCAGAATGTTTGGCCTTCATGGGATCGAACTTGCAACCCTAGGTTTTAACATGTATGCCACCCCAATTTTTCTCTATACTTTCTTTTAGGCAATTGAAAATGGCACGCTATCCCAAAACGGTTTAACATTTCGGGATTGCTGATGCCATCATTGACTCTCTTTTTATACCTTTGATATCCCATTTTACCTTCATCTTCTTCATGGTCAACTCTTTCTACGCCCACATCTTCCACCGTAACAGTATGATGCTCCATCTTCCGCCTGTTTTGTGTTAGAGAAATGCAATCCCATATTGAATGTTTGATCACTTAGGGCCCGTTTGTTTGACTCGTTTGTTTGATTGGGCTAATAGTGAAGCGATGAGATATGTAATCTCATTACATTTATAATGATGGGGTTAATAATGTTGCATCTCCGTTGTATTGCATATCTCAAACTTTGTGGGATCGTATATCCGACTTGTGTTTTATCCGAGCCACATTACTTTTAACGGAACGTCACATTCATGGTCCTATGGATATTTAACTCCAATTTGATGCTTATATCTGGTCAAACAAATGGTCCGTTGGTATACATGGGGCCCTCTCCAGCTAAAAGCTTAAAGCTTTTTGGTTGAATCCAAAGTTTTTACATACTCAACCTATTCCAAAACCACCAGAAAGACAAAGGAGATGTTTAAGTTTGATCTACTATCCCCCTTCAAGGACTTGAGAAACCCTAACCAATATAGTACTAGAACTGGTCCTTTACACTTCTTGGGCACCAGGACTTAAGAAGGCTCAAGGAAGAATTTCCAGAGTGCTGTGAAGTCTCCAAGGCCAGTCACTCCGACTGTCAAGGCAAGCTCAATGAAATCAAACTCTTATTGAGCTGGTGGACAATGTAGTTAACTAGAAGCGGTACGAAGGAGAAGGAGCAGGCTAATAAGGCTGCGATCACCCATGCATAAACTATTCAACATGATAAAGTCAAGGCTGAGGTTGCTGCTCTAATTGTCAGCAAACGAAGGGTAGAATGGTTTCTTGCTCGGGCTGAAAAAGCATGGGGATTTTAATGCCTAGTTTTCTCGACAGCAGCTTGCCTTCTATATGCTGAGATTATTGGAAGCTATATTTTAAATTGCCTGTTGTCAATTATGCTTACCATGTTCAGCCTTTAATTTCTACGTCAACATCCATCTTCGAGTGTGAGGAGTTAATGTTGTGATCTTGTGGACCACAACTGATCATTTTCCCTCTTCTTAACAGCGGAGAAATTTGACGTGTACTGTCGCTGACTTTTGTGTCTGCTCAATCATCTGGAACTCCTAGGCAATGTTTGGCCTTCCTAGCTTTGTCAGCATATCTGTTGACTCTGGGAGTTAGTTATCCCAATTCAGGCATAATTCTGCTCATTTAGGTTAAGCATAGTGGCATGCTTAGACAAAACAAATTGATCTACCACGAACGACAAAGAACACTGAAACAAGTGCACAAACACGAGAACACAAGATAACATTGTCCGGAGTGAGCAACTTTGATGTTCCAATAAATAAAATACACCTCAAAACAGTCTTAGTGTTGCTTTAATCTTTATTCAGTTATTCTCTTAACCTCTCCTAATACCTGGTATAAAGTATGCAATGGTTTTCAGGCAGCGTTCCATAAGTGGACCATGCAACGGCTCCCAACCAATTTTTTATTTGGGAGTGCAATCACTTTCGTACTTTGTAAGCTCTAGTTCTTAGTTTCAATGACATCTCCGAATAAGCTTGTAGTATAGTTTAAAAAGTTTGATGTAATCTGATGCTTCTGTGCACATGGACGTAACAACACATACTCATATTTAGCTTTTGTTTTATGTGGTAAGGTTATTTCACTGAATGAGTTTAGTTGAGAACATGTTTTGTGTGTGTGTGTGTGTGAGTTGCAGTAATTAATATGGCCATTGTTACTATATAAATAAATAGGAATAAATGCATGGACTACTAATGTTTTTTGTTCTTTTCGCAATCTTTTAAATGTTTTTTGAAGCATGATGACTGGAATCTACAAGAAGATACAAAAGCTCTTCAATTATTGCAGGTATTACTTATGCCTTTCTCTTGTTTGTATTTGTATGTTTTATGCTTACAAGTTTGTCGATTACTCAGAAGCTTGAAGCCATTGAACTTGCCTTCCTCTTGTTTGCAGTTGTATGTTTGATTCTTACAACTGTGTAAGATAAATCAGAAGCTTGCAGCCAGCCTTACAAAATCTTGTCAAATATATCCTGTAATAGAGAGAAAACAGGGATTACACCTTGCAGATTTTTTGGATCTTATATGGAATGGAACTTGATATGTTGCATGATATGACTTATTGATAAAAGGGGTCTTCCATTTGATGAAAAACACTTAGCTTGACAAGAAACATTAACATCACCAACTGGTATGCCTTGTCTGACACTATATATGTTGATGATGGAACACTGATAAAGGTAATAGGATAGGGTTCTCTTCACGGAGAATTCAAAATAGTGGTTTAAGGCCCTTGCTTATGCTTAGTTGGTCACTGGAAATAATATTTAGCTATGGTGATGCTATGGTTGCAACTGTAGAACTGGCCCACTATTTTCAATCAATGTTAATTTGCTAAGATATCGAGAAATTGAGTGATGGAAGCAACTTTTTATTTGAGATGTGCCATTGTTTGTATTGGCAATATATGCTGTTTTTTTTTTTTTTTTGAACAGCAATATATGCTTGGTTTTAAATCACTAGTTTAATTTCTAAGTTTAACTTTGTGACAATTTTCTTCTACGAACCAGGTGTAGTTTAAGATGCTTATAACCATATTCATTCTAGTGCCTCTGTTTCCTCTTTTTTTTTTGGGTAAACCACCTCTGTTTCCTCTTCCTGTCTAACATGCATTTTATTTGAAATGCAGCCGGATTTGGTACTATTTACAGGCAAGTCATGTTTTTTCTTGTTTTTGTACTTGATATTGTTGATGGATCTGCTTTCAGATATTCTCTTCCTTTCTTCAATCTCTTGATGCTACAATAACTTATTTGCATTTGTTGGCTTTACCAGGTGATTTTGGAAATGAGAATGTTGAACTTGTTAGGAGCATTGTGGATCTAAAACTTTCTAAAGCAGCTATATTGGGAAACCATGATGCCTGGAGGACTCAACAATTTGCTCAAAGGCAAGTCATCTATGTCGAAGTTTCAGACTAGTTTGCATTAAGAAACGGGAAAAATTCAAAAAAACCCCTGAACTTTGAACTCAATGTAGGCACCTGAACTTAAATAAACTTCAATTGAACACCTGAACTTTCACTCCGTTATTAATTTACCCCCTGCCGTCTCAATCCCGTCTCAATCCGTGACTTGCCGTTAACGGCAAAGGCAAAACGGCAACGTTTTGGTTAAATAAAAAATACTTACCACCAGTTTGCAATCCTATGAAGCAGAAACGTGATTATGAGAGTCTTAGAGACAAAATTTGATTATGCCTCTTTAGAATAATATGATCAGAATAATAAAATTTTCACACCCGTTCAAACGGATTAAAAATTGGAGCACTTAATTTTTTAACCATATTTTTTAATATATAAACGGTCTCAAAAAAAAATTAAGTGCTCAAATTTTCAAAAAGAATTTTAAAAAAAATTCCCCCTACTTCCGACATTTCTCTCTCTATCTCTCTCCACTTATTACCCGGACCCGGGGGCTCTGCTGCCCCAAAGGCACATCAGCCCCTACCCACACACCAAAATGGTAACGTTTTGGTTAAATAAAAAATTCATACCACCAGCTTGCAATCCTATGGAGCAGAAACGTGATTATGAGAGCCTTAGAGACAATTTGATTATGTCTCTTTAGAATAATATGATCAGAATAATAAGATCTTCACACCCGTTCAAACGGATTAAAAATTGAAGCACTTAATTTTTTAATCATATTTTTTAATATATAAACGGTCATAAAAAAATTAAGTGCTCAAATTTTCACTTCGTTTTGAATCAGTACAAAGATATTTAAGTGCTCATAAAAAATTAAGTGCTCAGAAAATTAAGTGCTCATAATCACATTTCTGCTCCATAGGATCCTAAATAAAGAACACATACTTAATATGAGAGCCTTAGAGATAAAAATGAATTACGACCCTTTAGAATAATATGATAAGAATAAAAAGATCTTTGCACCGATTCGAACGGAGTGAAAATTTGAGCACTTAATTTTTTTTTGAGACCGTTTATATATTAAAAAATATGGTTAAAAAATTAAGTGCTCCAATTTTTAATCCGTTTGAACGGGTGTGAAGATTTTATTATTCTGATCATATTATTCTAAAGAGACATAATCAAATTTTGTCTCTAAGGCTCTCATAATCACGTTTCTGCTTCATAGGATTGCAAACTGGTGGTAAGTATTTTTTATTTAACCAAAACGTTGCCGTTTTTCCTTTGCCGTTAACGGCAAGTCACGGATTGAGACGACAGGGGGTAAATTAATAACGGAGTGAAAGTTCAGGTGTTCAATTGAAGTTTATTTAAGTTCAGGTGCCTATTTGACATTGAGTTCAAAGTTCAGGAGTTTTTTTGAATTTTTCCCTTGAGAAACAAGGAAGTTGCACCGAATTATGAGTCTATGAAAAGTGAGAACATGGTCTCATTCAGAAGCTTCATAGAATTATTTAACCTTTATCGACTGGCTTCGTTTGCATGATGTGTATGCAGGATCTTCAATTCAAGTTGCTCTAATATATACATATTATTTTTTTATTTGCTTTTTTGTTCTTCGATTGTGTCCTGATTATCCTTTAACACTATATCGTTTCAGCCATACTCTCTTCTTTCTCCCAACATCATGTTCCTCTTCTTCTCATATCATCGTCTCTAATATCTTTTTTTTGATAAGTGGTACATTTCTTATAAAGCCCAAGCACAAATACAACAAGGTTCAAGGGGATAAAACTCTTAGAGACAGAAAACGAGGAGCCACTGCAAGCACAACCAAGCAAAAAAACAGAAAAAGCAACACAGAAAAACAAAGGAACAGAGGCTCTAATATCTCTTCTTTATTTAGTTTTCGTAATGGTGATTATAGCTTTCTCCACACGGAGAATAGAAAAACTATCCACAGTTGATCACTAAATTTGACTAATTTGAAAGTTTAAACCTTTTTAAAGTTTGGCTGCTGTTTTGCTTATACAGGAGCCTCGATGAGTAGGCGAGTAGGGTTTTCACAAGCTGCATTTTCCATTCTTTTGTCAACTCCACTCCTGCTGCTGCAGCCATCACCTAGAA
The DNA here is from genome assembly GCA_018127125.1 of Rhododendron griersonianum. Lineage (NCBI taxonomy): Eukaryota > Viridiplantae > Streptophyta > Magnoliopsida > Ericales > Ericaceae > Rhododendron > Rhododendron griersonianum. Next base: position 5,400,665 of record CM030788.1, on the reverse strand, counting down.
TCAGAAGTCCTAGATTAGTTCAATTTACAGAGGGTTAGATTAGTCCTAGATTAGTTCAATGGCTATTGTCCAACATACTTTAGATTATAAAGTAGCTAGTTCTATGTTTGATGTGTCAAAGATGCAAGTTTAAACTTAAAGGCCATTTTTTTTCTCTGACAGTGTCATGGATTTGATTTTGTAGGAGGAAGGACAGAGTCCAACTTCAGCTGGAATGGTGAGCATTTACGGTCTCTACTTTTTCATTTTTACACGATATGGAACTTTTTAATTGCCTCAGTAAGCTTCCCTCGTCATATAAAGAAGAAAAACAGAAAGATAGTTGTTCTTCCCTCATACTACAAATGCCCTGTTTCATACCTCAAGCCTTTCTGTCTTAAACAAAAGAAGAAGGAAAATAGAATTGCCAAAGGTATAGGGCTGCATATGAGTACTTTCTCATCTTGCTGGTAAAGTCTTTTTTGCCTAATGGTATTGCAATTGAACTTGTCCCATACTTTTGCTAAATGTTTCAGCTTAGCAATTGAACCTATCCCTTATGTTTTTACTGGCCCATGCTTGTCTTAGTGGGCCAGATTTAAACTTAGATTAAAATCTATTAAGACTAAACTACGGTAACTACCCAAGTGTTTCTACCCTTATGATGGACCAACAACTAATCATATGATCCTTAGGATTTTGTGATTGTTGGAGTTTGATTTGTGATATTGTCGAATGCCTTTCTTGCCCGGTAAAACTGTAATCGTGCATTTTATTCATCAAAAAATTCCAAACCAGAACGGAGCGTTGATTGGGACTTAAGCTCAGTTTTTTTTTTTTATCAACTTACTTAAGCTCAGTTTGACATTGACTTATTTGAAAATATGAGTCACGTTGATGGGTCTTTTGTATAACTTGCATGACCGAAGTCTAGGGGTGTAAACGAGCCGAGCCGAGCCGAGTTCGGCGAGCTCGAGCTCGGCTCGTTTACTTAACGAGCCCAAAACTCGAGCTCGAGCCTTAACGAGCCGAGCTTAGTCATTTACTAAACGAGCCTTCTTTAACGAGCCGAGCCTCCCTTAACGAGCCGAGCTTTTGTCGAACGAGCCGAGTTTCACTCGGCTCGTTTAGTTAACGAGCCGAATAGTTGAGCTCGAGCTCGGCTCGTTTACTAAACGAGCCGAGTCGAGCCTTAACGAGCCGAGCCGAGCCGAGCTCGCGAGTAGCTCGGCTCACTTACAGCCCTACCGAAGTCTATGGTACTCTTTCAACTGTTTAGTTGATAACGACTAATTTGAGTTCATTATGTGATGGTCAGTCTTGGTGAAGAGCATGTGGGTTATCGACGCGTGGATTATCCTTCATTAAAACTGAGTATTGTTGGCGGACGGCCTTTTTCTTGTGGGGGTGAGCATTTGTTCCGGAAAGCACTTCTGGATGCAAGGTTAGTTTTCCGTTGCATGTTACTTACAATCTGTTTACTCTGTCTTGATCGATAGTGATTGTGCTAGTGCATTTTGACTGTTGATACCAGTTATCCTAAATTCCCATAGCATCTCCAATGGTCAGCCATTTTCCAAGCCAAGCCAAAAAGGCAGGAGGTTCCAAGTATTGGTCCCCTACAGTCAGCCATTTTCACAATAAAGTAATGACTTTGCCGCTTCTCAACCCAGATTTTGTTTCAGCCGTTTCTTGCCACATCAGCCATCCCATGAGAGATTGTGGGGATATCTAAGCACACCCCGAGTGATCCAATGGCTGCAAGGTCCTGATTAAACAAAGAGAGCTGTCCCTTCAGCTTGCATTGCACGAATGGTGCCCCTTCAGGGCAAGTGATCCAACTGCCCAAGAGATGGTTGTTATCTAATGGCAGCAAGTGATGGTTGGCCAAAAAATTGGCTTTGGCACCGTCAGCAGATTTGCCAACATTTGGCAAAATGACACTGCAGCGAGCCAAAAATAAATTGCTTTGGCTGTGGTTATTTGGTTCCAATCATTGGAGCACTAAGCTTAATATTGGTTTGTTTTCAGTATTCGAGGCATTAGACTATGCTATATCTGTTTCTGTTCTTCCATTGCTTTCTTTTTTCTCCATATTCTTTTTCAAGTCCCTTTTAGTTTTTAGTTGAACATACTGATGCATCCATTTGTTGGATTTTGTGATTTCTTCATAGGAGTCAGGTAGGATTAAGGCAAAATGGCTTGCTTTTATCACATGGTTTAGATTTTAGTGCATATGTGCTGGATCTTGTTCTTAGTTATTATGGGGTGAATTGCAACTCATCAAACAGAAATGATTCTCTTAGGTATGGCATCCAAGACTTGGATGGAAGTGCAAAGAGAATCTATGAAGCTGCTTTAGGTGCCCCAGAGGATCATTCTGTTATATTGCTCGCTCACAATGGTCCCACAGGTCTGTAAATCTAATCCATATCTTCTTGTCTTTCTATGACAAGCTGCTCTCTTTAGATGGATAGTTTCTTGTTACGTCTAAGCAGGTCTAGGTTCGAAGATCAATGACATTTGTGGAAGAGATTGGGTGTTTGGAGGTGGTGACCACGGTGATCCAGGTAGTACCCTTTTGGCTCAGGTCCTTGCTCGTTTGGATTTCTTGTTTCCTGTAGGTTCCATATCAGCAAGCCCTCTAAAAGGGTTGATAGTAGACCATTTTACTGAATAAGCTTGGTAGTTGGCCTGTTTTGTGTCATTTCATTTTCTGTTCTGACTTTGTTTTTCCAGAAGACAAAAAGACCGTAGAAATTGTTTGGGTGAACTATTCCAAGAACTGTATTAAAGAAAATTTTCACTTCTCAAGAAATACCAAAAAACTGTTAGTGAGTTTCAAAAATCTGTTTTTGTACGGAATAGAAACTATTTGAAAATGATTAGTGCATTTGAACCTGTTACTGGTTTTTCCTAAACCAAGAAAACAATTACGGAAAAAGTGGCAAAAAAATACCCAATAGGAAATTGTTCCTCTGATTCACTTTTTTACTGGAAAGGTGGTGTCGTTTCGTTTGCCAAAAATTGGAATAACTCTACTTCACAATGTCTATTTACCAATTTATATATGGCACAGACTTAGCACATGCCATTTCCCACTTGAAGGAGACGACACAGTTACGCATCCCTTTGGTTGTGTTCGGTCACATGCATAAAGAGCTGGCTTATGGAAATGGTCTGCGAAAAATGATAGTAGTTGGGGACGACAACACTATATACCTAAATGGTGCCATAGTTCCAAGGGTTAAAAGATTGGGTAATCATCAAACCGCCAACACTCAAAGCTCCATGAACAACAAAACCTCAATCTCCTCACCAAATGCAGAAGACACGGTTCGAGCTTTCACTTTGGTTGAGATATCAGGCGGAAAATTGCAGAAAATTGCAGAAACTTGGGTTTCTGTCACTGGAGATGAGACCTCATTGCAAGAGGAGCACATATTGTACAGGAGAGAGCATGCAGGCACCGAGAATCCTATGCAGTGAATACGGTTTTAGGCGTGGCTGGTCCTTGTGCATATTGAAGATATGAAAGATTTTTATGCCCAGTTTTACATTCATACATGTATATATGGATATCTGCAATTGTTTTGTAGCTTCATATGGAAGAAATTGATGGTGCTTCCATTGCACTGAGTTGATCAACTTATAACTTTTTGGTTTTGCAACTTCTAAAGAGCAATTAAAAGAGGCACATAGGCTTTTGTGTAATTTGGCAATGAACTGCACCCCTGCAGTCCGGCCATTGTTTGACCCATTTTGGAGTCAATTTGATGATCGGACTCGTCCACGTTGTAGAACTTGTCGAGTACAACCACCACGCAACAAAGCAAGTTTGTTAGATACCAACTAATCTGATCGGGGCACAAATATTTTTACGTGTTTTTAAGTTGTAATCCAGTGTACTCAGCTCATTGTATTCCAAATGAATGTGCTTAGATCGGATATTAGTCGGTAACTAATTAACCTGATTTTTTATGTGATTCTACTCGACGAGCTCTACTCTGTGGACAAGTTCTACCATTAAAGTGACTCCAAAATGGCTCTGAAAATGACCAAACTGCACTCCTTGCAATCCACAACCAAACAGCAGAAAAGCCTTTTCGTATCACATACTATGGTCCATTGCATATTGTACTTCGAGCCAAGGGAAGTGCTTTACTTTGTTGGTTCCCTCAGTGCCTGTGAAGACAATTTTTTTTTTTTTGATAGGCAAAAACATTTTATTAATGGGGAAAGGGAAGAGGGGTTCCAACCAAAAGTTGGAAAATACAGCCAAAAGGGACGTAGCCCAAACACCCAAGAGGGACAAAGCCCAAAACACCTGAAGTGCCTGTGAAGACAATTGGTCATGAGAATGACTATGATTGATAATGTTTAGGCTGTGTTTGGATCGTGAATTTTCTTAACGGAATTGACGGTTACCAAATTTTTAAATTTTGCTCATGCAAACTATTGTCGTCTTATCTTTTAGGCTGTGTGTTCTATTAAACTTATCTTAAAAAATACTCCCTTCGTCCCTTTTTAAGTGTCCTGTTTTGTAACTCCAATTTATTAAGAAAATATCATCATTACACATTTCACATCAACTTTTACCTCAACTTTTCCTACTTACCCTTTATGCAGACATCATCATTACACTTTTCCTAACTAACTTTGCAAAATGGAAAATGTACCAACTTTTACCCACTAACTTTACAAAATGGATACTTATTAAGAAACAGTCCAAAATGGAATACTGGACTATAAAAAGGGGATGGAGGGAGTAAGTATTATCAAAAGAAATATTAAAATAAGTTGGTTTGTCATTATTTGAATTTTTGTTTGCATTTGTTAATTTTGCGCCAAACTTTTGTGGATTATTGATTCATCACGACGAGAGGAATCGGAAAAGTAAATTTTTTTTATTTTTACCCAAGTATTTTGAGAAATAATCACTTTTAACAGAAAAAGTAAAATAAGTTGACTTATTTTGAGAAATAAGTGGTTTTTTCCTAAATATTTGGGTCCGATTCCTCGGACCCGGGGTGCCTACCGAGCGGCACTCGCTCGGCACCCCTGCCGAGCGGCCAATCCGGCCGTCCATCTCGGAATCAACGGCCCGGATCGAAACATCTTTTTCCTTTTCCTTTTCTTTTTTTTTAAATCCATTCGGTACTTTTGCATCCGGGCCGTCCAAAACACTTTTGGATGGCCGAGATGCGCTCGGCACCCCTGTCAAGCACCCTTGCTTGGCAGGTTCTCCCGATCCCCGATTCCTCTCATCGAGACGAATAAATAATCTACAAAAGTTTGGCGCAAAACTAACAAATGTCAAAAAAATACAAATAATGACAAACCAATTTATTTTAAAATAAGTTTAAAAGAACACAGCCTAACTTCACTTTCTCATTCTCATTCCCCAATTTTATCGACAAATTATGATCCTAAAACAGTCGTAGTTGGATAATCCGTTAATGATTCGCTTCTAAGCTCCATAAAGTGAGATCCTGATTATTTTCTTTGTTAAATCATTGTTTATGTGTTCGCACAGTGGCATCTCCACATGGAAGTCATGTTCCATTAACTAGATTTCCGAGAAAATATATGTTGTCTTAAAGCCAGACAACTACCTAACAATGTGTTTCCATTGACTAATCTTTTTGTTAGAGAAATTATTCAGCGTTCCTGAATACCATGTGACATTGCCTCCGTGGTACTCCCAACCAATTACGCAGCGACGTATGCCATTATCATTGACTCTTGCGGAGTGGTTGAAAGACGAGGACTGGCTCCCATAGTGTGACGGCGATCTTTTACTTGCTGAAAATATCACGTGGTACTCCGAGACAGCGCAACAGAGCCGGCCATATTTTTTTAAAGGGACTTAAAGCTAAAATAAAAAATGAAACCCTTATGTTGGACTATTATAAAGGATAAAACAATAGAAGGGCGCCCCTAAAAATCAAATTTTTTTGAACGATCTTGCTAATGTAAGTCCATTGGGCTGACAATAAGCACACTAGAAAACAAGAAAAACATGTATTTCTATGTACTTTTTACACTCTTTAATTCTAGGAAATTCCCCTAATACATATTCATACACTTACTATTGTCAGCCTATTGGATTGATTTTAAAATTTTCCTTTCGTCGAAAGACTAAAATATTCGCAATACAAACTTTAACTCAAAGCCGACTCTGATGACCAATGATTTGACCTTTTATTAACCCAACAAAACAGAGTTCCCTTTTCAACTTTAGTTTTCTTTAGGACCCCAGCTTTGGTTTTTGCACCAAGTTCTAAGCATTCTACCACATTTCTATGGGCCTTTTTTGACCCAGTCTATTCCTTTGAGGTCAAGCTATCTTCCTCAGGAATGAGGGGGTTTATCCCAACGCACTTCATGGAATCACAACTTGGGACTTGCCCCACATCTTTGTTGGGTTTTGCTATGACATGCATAAAAAATTAAAAATCCATGAAATCCGTTGTGATATCGAGGTTTGTTCAAACATTTAGGGCGCTTTTCCGGGGCACAAAACCAAAATCTAAGATGGGAACTTTTGAACAATTACAAAAGATATTGAAGTAGGAGGGACCCCTAGAAGTTGTAAATTTTCAGAGACCTATATATAGCAGCCGACACTATGAGTTTTAGCTCCAGATCGGCTCTGAAACATCCGTCTTAGTATGGTACTTCTCATGTGACGATTCCTCCTATGGTCCTATTTGATGATGTGAATCATTTATTTGTGGACTTAGAGGCGTCATTTTTCGCAAATCAGCACATTTTTATCTTATAATAGTTGTGTTGAAAAACTTAGAGCCCTGCTACAGAAATGAAAATAGAGGACTATGTTTATCCCTCACGAAACTTTGCAATAGATTGCAAAAAAGAAAAGAAAAAAGGAGGCAAACATATCGGGCAAAGGAAAAGGGGAGAATAGGGATAAAGGGAAAATTGGGAGAGAGGAGGAAAAAAACGTGGGTCTTGGGGGTATAAGATTCACTATTAATTTGACTTTTTTTTTCCAAAGTAATTAGATTACCCCATAATCTCATATTCCCAGAGGCAGTGAAGGTATGAGATTCATCTTCTATTTAGAAATTTGATTGCTCCTGAATTGGGAGATTAGTAATCATATTCTCATTCAATCATTATCCAAACGGGGGAATCTCATAGTTCTTGTAATCATATTTTCATTCCCTCTAAAATGTTTATTATTCAAACATAGCCAAATGTCTCAAGTTCAAAACCTGTCAAGTTCTATCATCTTCTTTTGAGTCAGACTATACAAAGCTTCGCTCTTGCTTTAATTAGAACCCTCGCAAGTGTTCAATGTGATTGGTTCTACAAAATTAGTCGAGATATACGTAAGTGGCCCTAGATACCAGAGTTATATGTAAAAAAAAAAACCTTAAGCCTATAAGAAGTTTAACATATGAATATTTAAAATGAGAGAGAAGCAATTATGGTAGTATGAGGGTAAATAACACAACTTCCAAGAGTTGGGTTAAGAATTAAAATTATTCCATTTATGGTTATGGTCATGGTCTTGGGACACCGTCACGTAATATTCTAACATTCTTATCAACAACACATTTTTGCAAAGACACCTGTTTTGAGTAATCCTACATAAATATGTGACGAAAAAAATGTAGTATTCAATACTAAGTAGTGATATCTCAAGACCACTGAATAATTACTCGAGTTAACTAACCCATTCATTTGACTGAACAAAGGAAACAGGGGAATGTATGACTCTGACACTGCCTACAGCAGCCTTTGACCAAATCTCAGCCGTCCATCACCCTCCCATCTCACCAAAGATCTTTTTGCCACTTTTACTTTACATTTACCTCCCTGTACTATGTAATAATAATCAATATCTAGCCAAAACTTTAGTGCCTTTCCATGTGAAACCCCCAGTTACTTTTTTTTTTTGGGTTAGGGGCTTCCACTTCACCTTTCATTGCATTTCTTACCAATCAAAGCACTCCAAAAGTAGACGTCCTATAGTGTATCTAATATCGGATATGGACATGATGCGTGTTAGATACGACAGATAAGTTTTTAGTATTTGTTTGATTTGAAATGTTAGCTTTCGGATATCTATTGAATATACGCAAAGATGCCTATTGAATATGCGAGAGATACTTCCAAAATATGGTGGGCGTTAAAAGATTATTATTTTTTTATAAGTATCCAATAAGGAACAAATAAAATGTATGAATTATATACACTAGACGATTAGTCATTTTCATACATTTGTCTTAAACAATAAATAGAATCTTGGCATGTGGAGTCGATACATCGTCTTTCTGTTCACAACTTATCTCTTGAAGTTTATTGGTTCAAACTTTGAACACAGATAGATACCCCTCACTCGCTCTATCAATTTATCGTGCTCTATCAAAATACATCATTCTAGCTATATTTTTTCTATCTAATAATAGACTAATAATTGTAAATAAAAAAATGTAAAATTGTTATAGATGTATATGACATATTCATATCCATATCCATATTATGTATATTTTAAATATTGACGTACTACCATATCCATATCGTATCGTGATGTACTATTAAAGTACATTAATTTCTTTTTTTATGACTAATCAATTACAAACCTATGTGGTAGATGATTTAAGATCCTATCATGTGACGATCATCCTATTATTCTTTGATGTTATACAAAATAGACTCCATCATGCTATCCTTAAATTATCTTAAACCCTTCATTTTACATGACTCGATATGCTTATTCTCATAAAAGATTGATTAATCAAACATCACTCACCGTTTGAACAAAACCACATCTGTCACATAAAAATGAAAAGCCAAACATTGGTCGTTCATTTTTCTTCGATGAAATATAAGTCAACCAAATTTTTGTCAATATTCGATCGTCCTAATTCGTAACACAAGCCATAAACGCATCGAGATCTATAAAATGAATTACTCACATTCAAATAAAATTGTGACTATTCCACATCGGGTCCCATACAACCAATGTACATTTTTTTGTTGGAAATTGATATTCGTGCTCTTTTTTTTTTTTTTTTTATGCAGGCGCTCCACTTTGTTCATTCGTTAAAAATGGAGCGCGTGCATTAAAATAGAAAGCGCAAATATCAATTACCTTTTTATTCCATGATGAAAAACTATACTTACGTGAGAGATATGGCCATCATTTATTGGTTGGAGATGTGTACACATAATCACTAGATACTACTACTACCATAGTCAAACGTCAACATATACATCATCACCATCACAGCCATCGTCACCCCCCTCTGTTCTTTATTCTCTCTTCAATTCTTTTCTCTGAGAGGCTCTGTTTCCACCTCTTCCCGCTTAGATCGGATCTACCCTCCACCACCAAATCACCACCAACAACAATCCACACAAAATCCAAACCAGAAAACTTTTACACAAAAAACCCAACAAAAAATTTACCCAAATCCCTCATTTTCCCTCAAAAAAACAGAGGAAAAAATGAAAATCCACATCTTTCACAACCCAAATCTCCATTGGAAGCTTCAAATTTCCCATCAAACTAACCCAAAATCCTAAAAAGAGAAAACCCAACAAAATTAACCCCAAAATCCTTCATTTCCCATCAATTTTCCCCTCAAAAAAACATATCAAAAGAACAAAATTTGACCTCATTTCCCATAGATATCATCAATTAGTGAATATTTTTTGGTGGGTCGGCGTTAAGTGAGCTCTTTTTTATTTTATTTTATGGGGAACGTGACGTCGAGCGTGGCGGCGAGGTTCGCGTTCTTCCCGCCGGACCCACCGACGTACGAGGTGTACAAGGACGGGGAAGACGACGACGGACGGCTGGTGTTCACGGGGCTCACGGCCGACAAGAACGTCCGCGTCCACTTGCTCGAGACAAAGGGCGGGAACAAGATTGTGGCCACTTTCTGGAAACACCCGTTTGGGAGGTTCACGATTTTATACTCCCATGGAAACGCTGCCGATTTGGGGCAGATGCAGGAGCTTTTCATTGAGCTCAGAGCTCACCTCCGTGTCAATATCATGAGGTATTTTTTGGGAATATGTATTGGCTTTGTTTTTGTGTTTTTCTGTTATTTTAATGGTGTGGAAGGGTGATTGTGGGGGTTTTTTTTTTCCTTTTGCTTTTCAATGCTTATGTTGGATGATTGTTTGTGGGGTTTTCCATTCCGTTTTGTTCATGAGATATTTTTTTGGAGTGTGTTGGGTTTGTTTGTGTTTTTACGTTTAGTTGGGTGGTTTGGAATCTGGGTTTTGTTTGGATTAAGGGATGATTGAGAATCTGAGGTATGATGGGGTATTTTTTTTGTTGTTTACTTTGGATAACTCTGGTGTCCGGCCATTTTACGGACACTTCGATTATATTTTCTGTGTTAATGGTGTGGAAATGGGTGAGTGTGGTTTTTATTTAAAAATAAATAAATTCCCTTTTGCTTTTCAATGCTTATTTTGGTTAGGTATTCTTATCAGATATTGAAGCTATGATACTTCTCTCTCTCTCTCTCTGGATGTTTTTCAGTGTCATGGAGGTATTTTTTGGATGTATTGGTTTGTTTGGGTGATTTGGAATGGGTTTTGTTCGGTTTGAGGGATGATTGGGAATCTGGGGTTTTGTGGGTTTTTTCCAATGCTTATTTTAATTGGGTTTGTTTGTGTTTTTCTGTTATTTGGATGACTTGGAATCTGGGTTTTGTTTGGATTGAGGAATGATTGAGAATCTGGGGTTTTATGTGTTTTGTTGTTTAAGTGGTATGGAAATGGGTGATTGTGGGGTTTTTAAAAAACCCCCTTTTGCTTTTCAATGCTTATTTTATTTTTTCTAAGAAATTTAAAATGCTTGTTTTAGTTGGGTGACTGAAATTGTGGGGTTTTCCATTCCCTTTTGCTTTTCAATGTTTATTTAGTTTGGTATTCTTATAACTACCAAGGACTACGTATATCTACGGTTCATGAATTTGGGTTTCTGATTGGGTGATTTCCTTTGGATGGATAGCAATGGTTTGATTTTTTTTTTTTGTTCTTCTATGCTGTTGCAAGATCGAGATTACATCATTGTTTGTTTGCATTTCAGCGCCATTATTGGTCTGGCATTGAATTCTTACAACGCATTTGTATTGTGTCGAGGAGACTATATAGATTTGTGATCTTCATTCTTATTATGGTATCTTGTTTTTCTAATAGTGTGGTAAGGGTTTGATGGAACCGAAATGGTTGTATGAGGTCGGTTATCTTTTTCTGGTAAATTAGATCCTTTTGATATCCTTCCTCATTCCATCTGCCTCTATATTGGAGAGTCTTCTCTACTTGGTTTGTTGCTACGCTTTCACAATTTTATGTACCTTTTGATGTTCCATTTACTGCTTGATTGTATAGTTCTTGAACATCGGCTCCTGCTTTGTGTCTGATTGTTCTACTTGTTCCTCAAAGCATGCACAAGTTTCGATCCTGTGGGTGAAATTGGTTATATACCCAGTCCTTGCGTTTTCTGTGCTCTTGCAGACCTGGTTTTTCACCTGCGTTTTTTGGGTTTGTTGCTGTTAATAATGGTCTGTAGTCCCTGTCTATTCTCAATGCTCCAACAGCTAAGGCCTTGTTTCGTTCCTTCCCTTTTCGGTTTGGTTTTGTCTTTTGGTTGCGTGTTGAAGACCTACAACTGTTTGATAATTCTTTCACCTGTGAAATACCCTGGGGTGATGAGTCTATACTGCAAAGTTGTATCACAATCTGTGAACACACACAAATAGGGTTCTTATATGGATTTTTTTAGGCACATATCATTGTGAATCTGTTAGGTTTGTGCAGGTATTTCTGCTAAAATGATTCAAGTTCTTTTTTGGTTATTTATATTAGTGAGTAAAAACACTTGAAATACCCATGTGGAATCTAACTAGCAGCTGATGTTATTTTTCACCGTTAAAAGACATAGCAGGATGCCAATTGGATCTCGAGTATAGCTTTTGTGTAGGGCGAATACTGACTCGACACATTTACTATTTTGCAGCTATGATTATTCTGGGTATGGAGCATCCTCTGGTAAGGTAATTATAATATGAAACCAATCTTCCTGTATAGTTAGTCTCTGGATTGAAAAATCTAGGAGGCTATGTACAAACTCCTAACTACTCATTAAATTTTCTCTCCAAAAAAACTCGGAAACTTAAAGGATAAGTGAAAGATGCAATTAAGTACTGTGATCCAGCCTATGTAGCACCGACACTCCAAAAAGGTGCCGTGTCCACGTATTGGACATGGTGGGGACACGTATCGGCCGGGACACGGCGGGGGACACGGCTAGGGGTCAAAATGTAATTTTTTTTAAATTTTTGGGGTTAATATGAAATTATTCAAAACATTTGGGTTAAATTGTAATTATGCCTTTGAAAAAAATTTATACAATTTGTGAAATTATTCATATACAATGGTTCATAATTTTTTTTTTATATATGTACATATATTTATTTTTAACTTATTTATACACGTGGCGTGTCCCCCACCATGTCCGTGTCCCCATTTTTTTAGAATTGCCGTGTCCCGTGTTCGTGTCTGTGTCCATATCCGTGTCCGCGTCCGTGTCCGTGCTACATAGGATCCAGCTCCTTTTTTCTGATCATACATGTTTTGGCTGGTTGCCTAAATCAGTTGCTGAGAAATGGTTACCGTTTGTATTTCACAGCCATCAGAGTTAAACACATACTATGACATAGAGGCCGTCTACAATTGTTTGAAGAACGAACATGGAGTCAAGGAGGAGGATGTGATTTTGTACGGCCAATCCGTTGGAAGTGGGCCCACGCTCCACTTAGCTTCTCGTTTGCAGAGGTTGAGAGGTGTTGTTCTTCATAGTGCGATCCTTTCAGGCATACGAGTATTGTATAACGTCAAAATGACATTCTGGTTTGACATCTTCAAAGTAAGTTTCAATGTGTGGTTCTTCTTATCTCTTCTGTTTGATGTGTTATTACCTCTGCTGTATATTGAGAAACCTCTGCTCATATCTTCAGAATGTAGACAAAATACGGAATGTCGACTGTCCGGTTCTAGTTATACATGTAAGTTCCCATCGCTGATTAGTTCTCTCTCCTTTCTTTCCAGAGATATTTCCAGATATCCATTTTGTTTTCCGCAAATCTTATCACATCCATTATTGGCAAAGCTTTTCGTTTTTGGCATTTGATTTTAAATTTTTTCTGCAATTACATCACATTGAGATTACCCTCATCTTGCTTCTACCTACTGTTGGAATGACTATCCTTGTTGTGTTATCAGTTATCGTATGCCATACTATATTGAGAAAACAATCTGAAAGTCAATGAAAACAAATTGCTGTGTTAAAAGTTAAAACCATGATCTCTCGCCATGCTTGTGTCTATCTTTTTAACAAGATCTATGTCGAGGTTTTTATTGTCTTTCATTGCTATGTTAATTTTCTGGTATTTTATAACTAAAGAACATGAGGGGATGTCAGTATCCTTAGGGAGCTCATTAATCTTTGGAGAATGATCAAGTTTCAAAGACAGCTATAGATAAGCTGCAATTTACGCTGCCATTTGTCGGTCTCTTAAGAGACGAGGATGCTCAAATAATGTGTACCCAAAAAAGGGATGCTAAGGTGGGTGAGTTGGAAGCTTTTGTGTGAGGGTATCACCTCATGAATGCTTTTGTGTGAAGTTAAAGGAAGCACAAATTAGGGACCAAAGATGGAAAGTTTATTAAATGGTTTAGTTGTGGCATGGTAGAATACGACGAGAGGCTGCACAAATCATGGGTTGAGGACCTTGAGGTACATATCGGGTTGGATCTATGTTGAATGACCAGGTCCTTGTCCATTTAAACACGAGTGGGCACGACAAAAGATAGCGGTCAAAAAGCTTGAAAAACATGCTTGTGGCGTTTTTTAAAGTTATCTAAGAACTTGTAGATCAGATGATGGAAAACTTTGAAGTAGTGGACTCCAAGTAGTCTATAAATTCAGAGTAAGGGAGGATTTGGCATCTGCTGAGGTTAGTCAGTGCTACTGTTTAGACAAGCCTTGGTCGAGGGTGGTGTTTACCGTTTTAACTTTTAAGAGTTGCCAATGTTTCGAACTCCTTGACAATGGAACTTTAGGAAATGAGTTCCCAATATTTTGACTTTGTAGAAGTAGTGATGCATGGAATTTCCTCGTGCAAGTGATACTCCATGTATCTTGTTCTGCTGGTTGATTGGTAGAGTGAGCTATAGATGATTTTCGATTTAGTTGGGGTTGCGGTTGGTTAAGTGATGGTATGTAACTAGATCATATGTACTATGTAGCATGGACACGGACACAGATACGGACACGAGATTTCTTAAAAAATAGGGACACGGACGCGGCAGGGGACATGACAAAATATCCATAAATATCCCTGTCCAAGGACACGAGAACATAAATATCCATATTTTCTTAATGTCGCCCTTTTACTTCTATTTTCCAGCATATTAAGATGGTGTTTATGAGGTAAAAAATAGAGCATTTCATTCCGAATACAAGGTGGCGTACTTGTAAACTCAAGTTTGTGGACGACTGGAAAGCGAAAACTCAAGTTTGTGGACATACTCGATGGGGAATACCCTACAACACTTATCGGAAACATATCTCATAAGCTTAGTTAGGAGTAGAGTATCCGACATGATCTCCGACCAATATCTAGTCCAGTTACATAGGTAGCTCATTGCTAGCTAATCTGGAAATTGATTGTCCTTGATTATTGACATGTGAAGGCTTTGTGATGAACATATGTTAGAAAACCCTCCTTTACCTACATTATGGTTCCTTTCTTTGATTTTGTGGTATCTGAGCTCAGGTTAAGTCGCGATTCAAAATTGCTTTACGTTATTTCTCCTATGCCTTGATGATAAATTTGCAGGGAACAGAAGACGACATTGTAGACTTGTCCCATGGAAAGCGACTGTGGGAACTAGCCAAAGAAAAGTACGATCCGTTATGGGTCAAGGGTGGTGGTCATTGCAACCTCGAAACTTATCCCGAGTACATTAAGCACCTGCGCAAGTTTGTGAACGCGATGGAGAAGCTCTCTTTCACAAAGGAAAACAAGTCTCGTCTTGGTCCTACCGATAGTATGTCAGAATCCAAACACAACAAATGCTTAAGATTCAGAAGAAGATAGCTGCAATGTCTTTCCTTTTCCCACCTGATCGAGTAGTGAGCAGAGATGGCTAGTTTTTTTTTCTTTTTTCCGAGGAGTGCTATTCGTGTAAAGAAAAGATGCGCTCGCTTGATGGGCGATGTTTGGCAGTCAACCTCATTTGGCTCAGTATTTTTCTTAAAGGTTTGTGTTGGAAGGAAATTACTTACTTATTTTGGCCCTATTTATTACAGATCCTGATGAGTTACCCATTTTTGAAGAGCTAAGTTCTGGAATTTACGTTAGGGCAGTGTGCTCTTTTGTAAGAAAGCTTAAGATTAGAATCAAAGGAGTCAACAGTTAATGTACAAACAATCAGTGGTTTTCAGCTAGCAGAAACGGAAGAGAGAGAAAATATTCCGAAGTACCAAAAAAAAAAAAGAAATGGAAGAGAGAGAGAGAGAGAGATATTGGGCCTGCTGTTGGGACAACTGAAGTTTCAGATCTATCTGGTGAGCATAAATATCAATCGCAAAGGAAAATGACGGCCAATGACAGTGTTTTGATAATTAATATCCGTCAAAGACATTTTCAGTATTAACAAATGTTCTCAGCATGTCCTTGGTAGATATTAATTATCAAAACACGTCCTGGGCCGTCATTTTCCCCAAAGCTTTATCAATGTGTACTAGCTTTGTCGGGCTGGGCAGGTCGCAGGGCCGGTGTGCGCCTCTCCCACAGTGCATATAATAGGGCAAAATTGTTTCCTAATAGAATTGACAAGGCAATTTCATAACTTTGGTGAGGGTGTCTGAACAATTTTACAGTATTTGTGAAGACAAATTATAAAAATCCAAACTCATACAAGGAATGACCATTTTAGACAAGTGATCAACCGCCAAAGCATGTGCACCACTGCTGTACTGAACTACCCATGTGTCGGACACCGGAGTTGATTTTATGCAGCTTTTACTCTCTTTTTTTCCACTTGGCAAAAGAAATTTATTAATTTTTGAAAAAGAGATACAAAGATTAAACGGACCAAGGGCACAACGACTAGCGCCACCCGAGACCCAAAGAAAAAACCAGGAAGGTAAGACACCAACCAAAAGCAAAGGCCATACAAAAACCACCCAAGCTGAACCACCTAAAACACGCACCTCAAAACCAAAGAAACTAAGATGAAACAAACGCAACCTCCAACACGTACGGAAACCTCCAACATGACAAAACGAACATGAACACTACTAGGAACCTCAAAAGCGAAAACCCAAAACGAACACGATCCGAAACAAAAACCAAAACACCATCACCAAACGGAAGCACAAGGATTAAAACTCCTGGGAGAGGGATGCACCCTCATTGCTTTTGTTCTAGTTGTAATTTACTTGTATTTTTTAATATAATGGGGATGATCTTTCCCGCCAATTAAAGCCATAAAAAACTACCCTTCATCAATAGGTCGCAATCCTCTTAAAATACAGAAATTTTCAACTCCCTATTGTGCATGTCGCTTTTAAAAACAGACAATTTCGTAATCATCAAAGTGACATTTACATTGGTTGATTTTTAGGGACTAATTAAACAAACTTCCTTGATTAAGATGGTTAATGTTGTTTATATGGTGGTACTGAGTTTAATTTCCACATAATTAAACGATGAGTGTTCGCCCGGTTGCTTAGAGTATTTGGATCAAGCACCCTACGCATATCGGATGCCGTTGATTCTTGTGAGGGCCCCCTCGTTTTATTTTTAGAATTTTTGGACGGCTCGGATCGGCCGTCCGGTGGCCGGAGATGGCCCAACACGGCCTTCGGTACGATTTCCCAACGGTTTCGTCGGTACCAATAGGATTTCTGTTTTTTAAGTCGTCTGATTATTAAAAGTTTAAACCCCATAATGTACAGCTAATTTGAAGAAGACACTGATCTTCTCCAGCTAAGAAAGAATCTGAATCTACATTAGTTATATAACGTCTTCATATTCTTGGATCACACGTGGGACCACTAGTTGCAGTCCCTTTTCGGTGCATCCTGATCGAAACCGGTCACTTTTTGAATTCCGTCAAAAAAATTTATCCATATCAGAGATAAATTTGATCGTGTATCAATATGATTTTTGAAATCCATTTAAACGAATCTATGTACGAAACCGAGGTGCTTTGAATTACACTTGACACTGCTTCGAATTGGGGGATGGTGCACACCTCTGAGCCGTCGGATCGTGCATCCGACAGCTCAGATGTCATTATAAGAATTTGCGGTAGAATGACATCAAAATCTCCAGCAATGTCTTTCTCGACCTAATTAGTCAATTGGCTTCAAATGTCCTGCAGGAGCCATGGAATTATGGAACGAACTCAAAACCGAGAAGTCTACTGTCCCTTAGGGGACAGTGACAGCATGTGTGCTAACCCCATCCGAGCCGTCCATTTTGACAATAGATGACTCAGATTTTATCTCAGCTGAACAAATCTCAGCCATCCATTTGTTAATTACTGAGATGAAATCTGAACCGTCCATTGCCAAAATTGGACAGCCCAGATGAGTCAACACACATGTTGTCCCCTAAGGAACAACAGGCTCTCTAATTTGAACTAACTCAGAGTATGCACCCTTGCACTACAGGTTTCTGGTTCCGGAGCAGACTTAATTAAAGTAGAATAGAATTGAAGGCCGGGAATTAGTAGTTTTTTTTCTATTGATCAGGTTTTTTAACATTTTAATTAGGCCTCTCGAATTTGAGTTTGGGCCATTGACTTTCGACTTCTTAATTTAGGTAAATAAAATAAAACATTGGTATGAATCTTGAGTTTTTTTTTTGAAATTGTACGTGGGCGGCGACGGCCACCACTTATTCTCCCCTAGCTCCATCATTGCATGCAAGGCACGTACTATTATTTAGAGCATATAGATTTAAGTCTTAATTCGAATAACTATACAATTTAATTATTTATCTTTCCATTCGTTATTGAGACCATTCAAGACTAGGGTATCCACTAGGGTACCATAAAACCCTAGCATACCCTAAAACCCTATGGTGACACTTCCATTAATGGTAAATGTATTTTTGTAAAAGTAGACCTAGTGGTAATTAAGTATTCCATCTTTCCTTAATACAAATTAAAACACAATATTTAGATGCTCTTAATGAACAAAAAACAACTCATATTAATACTGAAATTTGGAAAAATTAAAAACCTGAAACTACGCGGGGACCGTGGCCCCCATATGCCCTTTCCTAGTTCCGTCTCTGAGCCGAAGTCCAAATTTAGAGAGGGTACATTACGCTATTCGTAAAATGTGAACATTTTCTCTTTCGATGGTTTCAGTTTCATATCTGAAGCAAAATTTTTTTTTTTGAACCAAAAGACATAACTTATATTTGATCAAAAGTGTTACAAAGGATGATACATTTTTGCAAAACAAGGGACTACTGTGCCCATCTGATCTTTGGACGAAGCATCTTACAAAAATTCTGGTGTAACACTATATATGTAAAACAAAAAGCCCTTGAGTTGCTGCTGCATG
The DNA here is from genome assembly GCA_018127125.1 of Rhododendron griersonianum. NCBI lineage: Eukaryota > Viridiplantae > Streptophyta > Magnoliopsida > Ericales > Ericaceae > Rhododendron > Rhododendron griersonianum. The sequence goes on along the minus strand of CM030788.1, from coordinate 5,382,040 downwards.
CTTGATGCTTGGATAATAAGTCAGATACCTCATTAATTAGCCTTGCGATAACAAAACATGACTAGCAACGAGGAGAATTCGCCATGTTTTCACTAAAATTTTTCGGCAACAACTTACGGCATTTTACCAAGTTGTTCACACTAATCAATAAGTTATTGGTTAGTGAAAACAACTTAATATTTGGCAATAACTTATTAATTAGTGGAAACAACTTGACATTTTTCAACGACTTTTCGCTCACATACTCATCTACATGCAACTTATTGGTACGTTAGTGGAAACAAACAATAATTTTTCAACAACAAATCTCCTTAATTTATTCCCTTGCGTAAATTCCCAGAAGTGAGTCCCAGAAGGTCCCGAAGCATTTTGATTGTGGTAAAAAGGTACTTAATAGTCGATTTGAACCAAAAGGAAGGTAGTTGGGGTTGTACCACTCAGTCTTTCGAGGAGTATCGCCAAAAAAGAGATGAGAGGAGATCGTCTTCTGATGCCATATTGAAGCTGAGAAGAGGAATGAGGAGATCGGAGAGAAAAATTAAAAAAAAAGAAACATCTCGCGGAGATTGAGTCTAAGTTCGACAAAGTGAATCATAGAAAGAAAAAGGGCCCTTATTCCTCTTTGTTCTTTAAGGAAGCTCGCAAGATGTTAGATATTGGTTCAAAATTGGGCATTGAAATAAAAGGTGGGAGGAACTATAACTTGAAGAGATTTGTTGAAATGCAAGAGGAAGAATTAAGGGAAAGAATCCAAGCTCTTGACGACTATGAGGAAGAATCTATCTCGGGGGATGATGATGATCTCGAGGAAGGAGCCTCTCTCTCTCTGGCTTTTTGATGTCGAATTTTAGGCAGGTTTGGGGTTTTCTGTTGATTAGGATAGGTAGTTCTGGGGTTTTCTGCTGATTAGGATGAGGTAGCGATGTAGTTTTTGCGGGGCAGCAGGAGGTTTTTGCTTTTGTGGAGGTGGCTGGGGATTTTCCTTTGCTGCTTTTGTGGCTCTTTTGGTGTCTAGTTGGCGTCTTGCCTTCTGTTAGGCCTTGGGTGTCTTTTGCCGGTGTGCCCTTGGTCCTTTTAATCTTTGTAATCCTTATAAAGATTAATAAACTCTTTTTGCTTAGAAAAAAAAAAGAAGGTACATTCTCAAATACTATTGATTTCGTCGGTTGATAATGACATGAATTACGACTTGGATTCACGTGGTGACATGCACAATCTTAACTCACCAATAACGAGACCAAACTTTATTCAAACGCCTACCCAATACTTGATCACAATCATTCGCCCAATAATAATACTAATACAGAACCATTGGCTGCGAATTACGTGTAACAAATTAATTAGTAGTAACGCTTACATATGACAGACTCTATTTAAATAATTTGGCCAATCGAAGCAAATAGAGAAAATAAAAATTTCAAAGATGCTTCTTTTAACAAACCAAAACACACAAAAGTTAATCCATAAGAAGGACGTACGTTGCTTCTTTTATATATATATATATATGTAGGATAGTCGATGTACGCAATTTCCGCGTAAAATCATCAAGTACCAAACCTCTTCTGACTAAAAATAAACCGAGTGTGAACAGTGAACGAGTCTAAGAGCAACAACACCAACAAAGGTAAAGAGCAGATTTCGGTAGAGTAGCTAAGCAAATCAAAGAAAACCATGCTACAACAGATTAGCTAAAGGAAGAGGTAAAACCCATTTGTGAACAGTGCTTAGTCATTTTTACCTAAGCACTGTTCATACTCTTTTCTTTTTTTATTGTTTCTTCTCTCTCTCCTTCCTCCTTTCTCCTTTCTTTATTTTTAATATTGGAAAAAGGAAAAAAATAATATTTAAATAGATGATAGGTAAAATGGATTGTGTTGGTGTAGTTGTGAAAGAAAAAGTTGATAGTTAAAGTAAAATTGGAAACTGTTCACAGGGTATTTTACCTTTTCATTGATAAACTTGCTCTAAGATTTCAGTACTTCAGCCCCAAGATGGTTAGTCCATAGAGAGTATTTTTTTTTTTTTATGCCAATAGGTAAGGAGCTAGTTTACCCCTCAAGTTCTGCGGTTTGATTTCTACAGCAAGCAAAAATTCTTTGGGTCCATAAAGATTTATCTGGTCGTTAACTTGATGATCCTGGACTAGTGAAAATATGCATAATTTGACCTAGATACCCGTGGTTTATACCACTTTGACAAGGAATATGCCATGGAAGAGACAATTTTTAGGACACTACAAATGCTTTAGATGATGTCTCTTTTGCAAACACAGTTGAATGGTGATGTTTTAATTATTTCTCATCTTGAGCTTATTTGTAGTTTGTGTGTCAAACTATGCTGGTACTTTTTTGACAGCCTAGTTTGATTTAACGCAATTATCGCGATATTTTAAACGTATCTCCCACCATCTATTGGCGGAAACATAATTATTATAATGCGTGACGTATATCTAGCTACTAGATTGGAGTCACTAGAATTTGTCCGTTTACAAAAGAAAAAAAATAAGGTAGCGTATGAGTAACTCCGTGTTACTCTATATAAATTTATGTTGTAATTAAGAAGCTTTTAATTTGTACTGGGTGTGATCTTTTCTTTTGTATTGTGTAATTTATACTCCAAAACTAAGGTTGATATCCTTAGAATCAATTGATAGGAATATCATGAATCACATCAAAATAGAGATTGAAAGTCTAACCTCAACACATATTTCGAGCACACTGACTATTGAATAAACCTATTGAGAGAACCTCCGCTATTGGGCTCTAGCCCAGTTGGCAAGCATCTCCTGGTTTTCCTCTTATGAGAGATCAGGGTTCGAGCCCTATCGTGGGCGTTTGTGGTTTCAAGGCTATGAACAGCCTCTCTGACCCCCAAATTACAAACTAAATTAACAATCCTTACATTAGCAAATTAAAGAAATGTGAACAATACATGCACCACATATAAACCTTAGTACCTCACAAATTTAACTCGGCTTTCATTTACTTTGGCTCCGTATGAGTAGCTCAGTGGTGGCAAAAAAAACAAAAAAAATCAAGTCATTAAGAAAGTTGCTAGCTATTTATATTTTGAACCTTGGGGGTTTGCTTGACGCTTCAACCCTCTAAACACTACAGTAAATCCATGTTTTTTTTTTTTGGGTGTAAATTAATTAACCACTTTATAGAGCAAACAAACAGAATAAACAGAGTTTTTCAATACAGACTTTGAAATGGCTACCAACAATTGGAGCCTTAACAAGGAAATCAACGAGCTAGAAACAAACCTTGAACACCTGTTAACATTAAAACAACGGAGCTAGACAAAATAGCCAGCTAGATACTGAAAATCCTAGAGTTTAAGCCCTAGACATCAGCCAGCAAACGGTTCCCATAAAGATTAAGCCATGTTTGGATCTGCTATATATATGATTCTCTTGTGTACTCCATAAAGACCTTTGGTTGCCCTCGTATTTGTTTTTGGATGTAGCTAGCAAAGATCAACAATTTTCAATTGTTGAATGAATGTTATAGGCTCCTATGTTACAAATGCATAATCTGCCACAAAGTATGAATGAATCTATGATCTCTATGCAAAATGTGGGTCCCCACATCCACTAGCTAGCACATATGCCATATTGGCTCACTTACCTTAGGCAAACAAAAAAGAGGTTAATCTCCTTTTAGAAAGAAGTAATTGGATCTTAATCAGATTTTTCAATGATGAAATTGTGGGGCTCCTTTTTGGATGGTTCGATCACCTTTGCTTTGGGGTTCGAATCTAGCTCCTAATCCTTCAGCGTCCTGCAAAAGAGAGCACGACTAAAGACCACACCGGAGGCTCTCCGGGATGGCCCTCCGGTGCAAGAATCAGAACACTTGCTAAGAGTGATGAAGGATCAGAAGTTAGGGATTTTGGGTTCAGTAAAAACGTACCTCTTTCTGGAGGCATCACAGTATATTTATAGGGAATCCTAACTTGACCTTCAAGGCGGTTTCGTTGCATGACAGGTGTCGGCTTACGCCACCCTTACGTCACCTTTAGGGTTTTGTAACCGTTTAGCGAGTGAGCTGGCCCCTTCACGTGTTACCATCACCCTGGTAACCGTTCGGCTGACGTCCCTATCGTCATCATGGCCACGGTGGCACTCCCACGTGAATGAGAGAGGATCATGGCCCCCACATTCGTTCAAAGCCGAATGTGAGCCGACAATCAAAGAGTCGGCAAGCCGAGAAGATGTCGACCGTGAAAGATATCAGGAGGTAATGCTCATCCCTCGGTAAGCCGAGGCGGATAGACATCTCTTTGGGTCAAATTGGACCGTAGGTAAGCCGAGACGTCGTCGGCATCACCTCGGAGAAAACCAGACCGTCGGTAAGCCGAGGCGCTGTCAGCATTGCCTCGGAATGAAAATGGACCGTCGGTTCTGTGACTCGGTATTACGCTCGGTGAGGACCGAGCCATCTGACTCGGCCTGCTACAGAAATGCCAGTAAGTAAATTATTTGGAATTAGGTTAATACCTAATCAACATTTTCATCAGTAAAACTTTGCCATAGTTCTAAAATTTGCTAACCACAGCCTTAGGGTGGTGGATTATGTGTAAAAATAACAGTGGAGCATTGACCTCCTTGAATGTGCATTGATTTCTGAAATATATGTATTGAAATTCTCGTTTTTTGGCATTATGTGCATGTTATTTTTGGCATTATGTGCATGTTATTCACTGTCCGGTTGGCGGTTGTTGGCAAGGCCCGTCCCAAAATATAGTTTTTATGAATTAGGATTCTATGCAGTAGATAGACTACGTGGATTGAGGTCGTCCGGTGCGCCATAAGTCTCATTGTGATGACGCGATTCATGCTAATTTTTCTATGGTCCATCTAAGTATGTGGAAGAGCTCCGACGATAAAAATTAACTTTATTCATTGATGGTGACAATCGCGATTTCATGACGTTGCTCTTAGAAAAATAATGGATCGATGGTCTACTTTTAAAATTACGTATATTGTCTATTTTCTTTGGTCAAATACAATGAAATCCGTGACTTCGATCATCGAATCCATTTGAATTATATAAATATCGTACATACATCTAGCCTTACAACGAACCAATCAAAATTTCGAAATATATATACCGTGGTGGACCCCACGGGTCATCCATGGAGAAGCATATACACATTTAAATTAAGTTGCGTACATATTTATCTAACTCAACGGAGTTGTAGGAGAAATTTTACCGTAGAATATATCTAGTTAGATCTTCGAAAGTCAATGGGATCAAGTGACCCGTAGACGATGATAAAAGAAAAAAGTGAGCCATATGTAATGCATTAGTGCAACTGATTATGATTCATTTGTTCCTTTGTTGTGATGATCTGCCAAATTAAAATTGAAAATGAGAATGTTAAAATTGTTTTGTTAGTGTCAATTTTTTTAAGTGGATAAGAGTTTAATTTATACCTTACATGCGTACAAGTTTCTTACGTGCTACGAATTTTCGACATTAGTAAAAACAACCAAAATTTCGCCATCCGTAGTTTCGATCGATGTTTGATAGAACGAGAAAACACACGGTTTTGAGTTGAAGGAATATTTGTTCATAAGGTAAACCTTTTTCAAAGGAATTTAATGTTAAGTTGAGATAGTGTTTAACTATTTGGTGCACTTCAAATTCAATGGAAAGTTTATGCTGGTGTTTTTGTGTTCTCTCCAAGTGAAAGTTTGTGTACACATATTTATATGCACGGATTCAAGCACAAATATGTTCGGAACTGCTGATCAATGTATATGGGTTCCATGAAATAATAAAGGATTCTCGTGCATCGGATGATTCCGAAAAATATCTGTGCATGTGCATGTCCACATAGATTTCTGCATTTCTCAAATGATAATTTAGGAGCTAATGATTGATTGCCTTTGAATGATGAAAGCAAATGCGCTAAGAAGCCAAAATGAGGGCAATCTAGTTTGAAAATTAAAGTTCGAATTTTTTGTAAACGCCTTTATTGATATCCGAAAAACGTGTCTTGTTCTCTTTGCTTTTCAAAAAACATTTTTCAAAAAATTCCCCATACTTCCAACATTTCTCTCTCTATCTCTCTTCACTTATTACCCCTACTATTTTTCAAAAAATATTTCAAAACACAAACCAAACACAGCTTTTCTTCTAGCTAGAGACCCTAAACAAACTATTTTGAATAAAATGAGCAGCTCGAATTATTTTTGTGGGACTTGAGACAGGCTGAAATGCGTATGAACACGGTGTATGTATATATATAAATGTATGCACATATAGCACAGCTCTCCCTCTACATCGTTCTTGACAGGTTCGCCCAACTTTTGTCCTTATTGTTTGAAGAGATAGACTTTTTCACGGCCGCTCCGTGAACATGGTGTTTACAGAGCGGCGCAATCTCAATCGTTCATTCGCGCAATCAATGGTTGAGATTCGTTTTCAATTATGATAGGTCACAATTAACTTTTTTCCAGAAAAGTTTCATCAAAATCTAGACCATCCAAAATACTTGTCCAAAATACTTTTGGACGGCAGCGACTCACTTTCGTAAACTTTCTTTACGGAAACTTCTGTAAAGAAGTTTTTCTCTTGTTTGAAATAAGTAAATAAGCGAGTCCTTTTGCACTCCAAATATGCTTTATTTGCATGGAAAATGCCAACTATCATAAGGTGTATTGATATTCGCAAAAAACGCATAGATATCCGTGAAAGTTGTATCGGAGTTCTAACACTTTTATCTTTTTACGTGTATTATCTCGTATCCAATGGACTAATGTTAGCGGGACCCTTGGCAATTAGGATCGAACAATAGCGTTAACTAAGGTGAAAAATCTACATAAATAATGACTATGCGAAACCGTGTTATATCCCTTGTGAAATGATTTTCAAATACAAACGTTCAGTATCCTCCCATGATTTAGTATTAGATAGCATCGGTTAGTGCAAAATAACAAGTAGCAGGTCAATCTTCGTAAATTTCATCGTAAATGCGATGTACTTAAACAAATTAAAAAGCGGGAGATATAAAAATGATGCAGGGACGTCATTTGCCTGCTTGGCTAACCAAGCACAGAATAATTCATAGATCTTTGGACTCTCCAGTTACCAAGAGATAGAAACTCTACAAAATAAAGCCCGCGGAGAATTGGCGTTCTATTGTTGTCATTTTATATAGTTACATTTAAGGTAGGATTTTCTGTGCCGAAAACCTAAGTGCCGAGGAATTTTTCTGCCGTTAGATTTAAAACATAAAAAAACCATACAATCTTATGAACGAAAAAAATTTCGGCACAGAGACACAAGGATTTTCGGGATAGAACAGATCAGATCCGTTACATTTATCTATCTATTTTAGTCATGTGCCAGATGATGTAAGCCCTTATGTGTATCATCTTAACATCTTATGCGCTTTAACCACCATCCAGCGACGGGGTTGTTATTAGCATGCCGAATCATCAGATCAACAAAGAAAGCTCCCATGAGTTTGGCCTCATACAATCCCAGCCAAAACTAAACTGAGTCGTCTCTTCTAAGGTCTCAGGTTCGATTTTCTCTGCCAGCAACTTTTGTGGTCACCTCATCCAATTATCCATGCTAACAATTTTTGTGGTCACCTCACCCCACACGTAAGTGTATGAAACAGATTTGAGAGGAACTGTAGAAATTAGTTCGGTGTGCATGCAAGCAAACCCGAACCACCATGAGCACCACGTATGCACGTCTTCATATTCGCCTCGCCCTTGACAACCACCATCTCCAAAGTTTATGTGGAACCACCTGCATGTCATGACCGAAATTCAATTAGTAGAATATAACGCATAGGTCGTTATGGATGTACCACACATTGGGATAATCAATGATTCGAATTTGCTCAGAAACACTTGGCGTGAAGAGTAAACTATTTCCGCGAAGAATCTCTGAGAAAATACAAACCATTAGTTGCAGCAATGGACTGTCCAAAATTGGACTCTCTCCTCACATCCAAAACTCACAACAGCCAAGGTCGGAACCTACAATGCATGTATATTGCATCACAAGGGACAATTATTCAATACTTCTGGTGTATACTCTCTCCTCTCACATAAGTTATAACATGGGCCCACGCGGAACCTACATGTAGGCCCCACATGTTATGTGAGGGGAGGGAGTACTGAATAATTACCCATTCTTTGCATACTCAACATGGGAATGAATTTAAACTCTTCCAAATTTTTTTTCACTTTGTATACGTGAAATTATCAGAGTATTCTCTTCTCTTTTTTTTTGGGTAAACATTAGTATCAAAGTATTCTTAATTCAATTTTAATATGTGAAAAGTAATCCTTACTTCTTAGTTGTCATTTCACATAACTATAAGGAAATTTTTACTTAGCTGTCTATTATAGAAATTAAAAAAGAAAACGAAAACAAAATTACTATGCTGAGTGATTTTGCCACTCCTTTTTTTGTTAATGGCACTCCCCTTTTTGTCTATATAAGATGATGTATTTTTTTGAGAGAAAGGGAGTGACATTAACGAAAAGGGGAGTGGCAAAATCAATTCCCATTATTATATGTGCCATGAATAATGGAGCAACTTTTTCAAAATTTTCGGTCGGCTAGAGGTATGCATATTTATATCATTATATGGTAGTAGAAGAAGACCTGGAAATATGATAGCCTATATCTAATGTCCTTCAAATCTCTATTATAAAACAGAAGGGTGTGGGGACAAGTTGTTGGAACGGCTTAGATTCATTTGATCCAAAGGCTGTAGTACTGCATCCTCTCACTTCCCGGTTAAGTGCCCATGGTTTTCACCTAAATCACACAACTGCCATCTCCTTCCAATCGGGATGCGTAGTGCCGTAGGCACGGATTAGCACTAGTTATAAATAAAACAAAACTAATCACACAATTTTAAAATACAATATCAGATATAACTGTATTCGGAATCGTTCGATGCACATTAGTCAACATTTATCAAACGGTTTCCAGGTATAAATGTGTCCCGAGTTGTGTTTCAATATTGTATTCGTGGAGATATACCTCACACTTTTGTTGTTACAGATGACCAATAAGAAAACAATTTGCCCACTACGGCACCTGTAAATGAATTACTATTATTCATGAATGTAAAAAAAAACTCCCAACCAATCACGTGGCGACAAGTGGGAAAAATACTCTAATTATCAATGGTCAACGGAAGGTTCAGATCAGCGAGGATGATGAGCATATAATGCAGGACTTATGTTTGGTCCCCACTGAATAATTTTGCAATCACGTGGAGCTCAATGGCCAGAATCTGGTAGAATCCCAATTGGTATATCTAAACAGAATCTGGTAATGATTTTTAGGATTTAAATGCTAATTAATGATTTTCCCCCTTTTTCCTTTCTGGGGAAATCATTTATATCCTCCAGCTAAAAACTCCTTTCTTTGATTTTCGAAATGTGCTTAATTTCATTCCCACGCATCGAAAGATAACGAAGTAAATTCACGTATATAAGGACAAAAAAGGAATACAAATAATAAAAAAGAAAGTGCATGAATCAATTCCTTTTTAATCTAGGTAGGGGAAAAGAGAAAAATGAAAGAGCTTTCTGATCATTTTACGGACTCGGCTTCTCTTCCGGTTGGTAGTCGACTACCAATTGAGTGTGTTTGCAACATACTCCGTATTATTGAACATAAAATTAAGCTTGCAAATTCTTACGTCAATTATAAGTAATAATAGGACCAGTTTAACACACCTTAACTATTCTTTTGGTGACCAATTCCACTGTAAGTGGGGGCAAAAACGTATATGAACCTATCCCACAAGAATTGATCGGACGTATTTGCATGAGCGGGAAATATCCATTTGTTTTGAAGGAGTAAAATGAAAATAGGTTACCATGCTAAGTTGGAAATTAATTAATTACATGGGATCCTTCAATATGGTGCAGTATTTTCTTTATATGAGTGAATTGAAAATTTTCAAAAATAGTGAGTCGTTGCTTTTATGTCACCAATGAATTGATTTACCTTTACTATCTTGCCTTAAGTTTTATGGGAATTTCCCCATATAGATAAATCCCTCATATACTTAATTGACCAAGGTATAATTAATTGGTAATTTAGACTAAAATGCCTCGTGAAAGTATACAGTGGGAGTATTGAATAATTTTCTGCAACGACTATACTATCTATATGCATAAGTACACAATTTTTGACCCAAAATGTAATCGGAGTACCACACTAATAATTGGAGCCGTTCAATTTATTCGGATATCAATGATTATTTGATCAATTCATCCTGCCAACTTTAGGGACAAAGATCGATCAACTCTTTACCAATATCTGAATAAGTTAAATTTGTAGGGAGCTCTCAAAAAAAATGTTTCAAACAAATTGAACGATTCTGATTATTTGTGTGAGACCCTCCAAAATGGGTCCCACGCAAGATTTTTATATTTTGTGAAAGGAAAATGATTTTGCCACTCCCTTTTTTGTTAACGTTACTTCCCTATAAGTATATTTTTGCACCAAAAATACACTTACAAATAAGTGACGTTAACCAAAAAAAGAGGGCAGCAAAATCAACTGCCATTCTGAAAAGTGTGTTAAATGTTGTGTCCAGAGAGACAGAGGGAGAGTACAAAAATATGCTCGCTTTCATGAGCCGGTGTGTTGTTGGTTGAAAGTCCAATTCTGTTCTTGCCAATTGCCATCACCATCGTTGTCAATTTTATTTTAGTATTTCTGTTGTTGGTAAAGACCATCGTTGTCAATTTTACAGCTTTACTTGCTACAGCCAGTCTCTCTCTCTCTCTCTCCATCATTGTCAATTGTACAGCTTTGTTCACTTGAACCAGTCTCTCTCCCTCTCTCTCTCTGATCCCTCCATAAAGACCATAACCCGCCTGCCCTTCGCACCATTTGCCATCACGGTGTGTTGGGAAAGTTTTTCTTTTGGGAAAGTTCCAAAAGAAAAACTTTTTCCATGGTCAAAACCCAACCTTAACCCTGTGATCTCTGTTTTTGTGCTCTGTTTTGATCTGGGTTTCGTATTTTTGCGCTCCAAAGATGACTTTAGAGGAAATTAAAGGAAGTTTAGGGGATGAAAATGATAAATTCCCAGTGGGTATGCGGGTTCTTGCCGTTGATGATGACAGAACTTGGCTGAGGATATTAGACGAATTACTAAGGAAATGCCAATATCACGGTCTGATTCTCTCTATTTCTTGCTTTTTCCTGTGTTTAATTCTTAATTTGAGTTTGAATTGTCATAAACCCTTTGTAATTGTATTGTTTCTAGTTGAATTTTCGCCCAATTTTTGGTTTCTAATTAGAATTTTGACTCAACATCATTTCTAAATGGGTTCGGCTTTGTTCATCTAATTGTGCATGGTGGTAATTTCTCTTTGTTCATGGTGTTTCAATTTTCTTTTCTTTTTTTTCCTGAAATTCTTGGGGTTTGGGGAAGTGGGTCCTACTAAATTATGTGTATAAAAAATTCCAAAATTCTGGTGATTAGTTTTGATTCATTCTATCCTGTGATGAAATCGTTGTAATGCGTTCAGGTTTTTGATATGAAATTACCACTTGTTCAAATAAAAAATACCCTTTTTTTTTTGTTTGAAATTCTTGGGGGTTTGGGGAAGTGGGTACTTTATTATGTGTCTAAATTCCAAAATTCTGGTGATTAGTTTTGGTTCATTCCTGTATTCTGTGATGAAATCTTTGTAATACCTTCCGGCTTTTCAAATGAAACTACCTCTTGTTTAGAAAAAAAAATTCCAGTTTTTTCCCGAAATTCTTGGAGTTTGGGAAAGAGGGTACTCTAGGATGTGTCTAAATTCCAAAATTCTGGTGATTAGTTTTGTGTTAGATAAAGTTCAAATGTTTGTTTGCTTAAAGTGTGTTTTTTATTTCTTTGATTGGTGGATTATTTTGGCGATATTGAAAAAAAAATTTGATTGCTCAATTGTCTTCCCAATTTGGGTACGTTATGAATTTGTGCTCAGATAAGGTTCAAATATAATTGCATGTTTTAGAGTATTTTTTTTCCCCATATTATTGCAATTCTGCTACCAATTATTTCTTTCTTAGGATACAATTATTCTAATTTGGTGGCCTTGAGTGGTCTCAAATTCTAGTAATGCCTGTCGATCCAGTCGTGTTTTCTACATTAAAAAACAGTGAAATATTATATTTTTCATGGCAGTTCTAGCCATATTTTGTGCTTTTATACCATTAACCAACAATCTCAATAGAAATTTCAGATTTTCAGTTATTGTAAAAAGTTGCTGTAGTTCCATTATTTTCTTTGATCACTTTCATTGGATTCGTTTGTAGTGCGCTGGTTTCAATCGTTCCCATCTTGAATTCTATGTCTTTGGTTTTGGACTTGTATGCTAGCTTTGTTTTTCTTGTATTCTAATATGGGTTTTTTGGTCAAAGTAATTGACACTTTCGTGTTTTTGGTCTTGGCAGTCACAACGACGAATCAGGCAAAAGCGGCTTTGAAAATGTTACGGGAAAACAAAAACAGATTCGATCTAGTTATCAGCGATGTGCATATGCCGGATATGGATGGTTTCAAGCTCCTAGAGCTCGTGGGCCTTGAAATGGACCTACCTGTCATTAGTAAGAAATAGCCTCTTCACTGATCTTTCACATATCATAACCCAAAAGACTTTTTGATTTTGTTTTTGAAAGCGCGGAATAACAATTGTTTCTGCGAATTTTTTGTTTATGTCCCAGTGCTGTCAGGAAATGGCGATCCCAAGCTTGTGATGAAGGGGATTACCCACGGTGCTTGTGACTATTTGGTGAAACCTGTTCGAATCGAGGAGCTGAGTAACATATGGCAACATGTTATCAGGAAAAAGAAGTTTGATTCTAAAAGTGAAAACAATTCCAACGCTCAAGACAAGGGTCACCAAGGAGGTGGACAAGCGAATTCGCCTGATGGGGCCACTGATCACACTAGGAAGGTAAGTAGAAAAAGAAAGGAAGATGAGGAAGAAGAACAAGAAGAGGAAGAAGGTGAAGAGAATGGACATGAAAATGAGGACCCGGCTACCCAGAAGAAGCCTCGGGTCGTTTGGTCCATAGAGCTTCACAGAAAGTTTGTTGCAGCTGTTAACCAATTGGGCATCGAAAGTAAGCAGTTCGTAGTTATCACAGTGCTACAATTTTCTTTGGATTTCTTTCTGAGTCTTTTGATTACTCATTCCTCTATCTTCCTTGGCTTATGCAGAAGCTGTTCCTAAAAGGATTCTTGACATGATGAATGTTGAAGGGCTTACAAGGGAAAACGTGGCAAGCCATCTTCAGGTACAGAACTTCCCTTTTCCCATTACTTGTTATTCCCTTGGGATGTGTTTGGATCCTGGATTGTGGAGGGAAAGAACAGGTAAGGGAAACATATCTTGGATTTGTGTAGGAAAATTACTTATGTTTCCTTTCCCTCGACAAATCCCCTTGCAAATCGAAGATTTTAATACAGCCTTAACTGATGTTGTAAAACAGCCATCTCTTGACCAATTTTTAGATTTGGTTTGAGATTTTCCACTCGTTGGGGATTGTTTAGGGCCTTTTTGTATTGTGGCCTCTTTTTGTATTTGGGAGGCAATCCCTTTTTATAAATAATTATTTGCTTATCAAAAAAAATTAAAAAATGTTGTCTTGAAGTGAAACACCCTGAATCGGTTGGTCTGGTAAGTACTAAGTTGGAATCTGGTAAATTTGGTGAATGCTAAGAAAATCACTAGTATGCGATCTCCAAGAAGATTTTGTGAGGTCACAAGAAGCATTAAGAAGTGGAGATGAAATGCATGTTGGATCTTCCGAAGTGGTCTCTCTTGTGAATTATTAATTGGAACGTGGAGAACGATAAATGAAAAAATAGAGTTTTGACAGGTTACTTAACATTGGGGGCTGCTTACATAACTGATTAGCTCACGGAATGGAAAAGACTCATTATAAACTCCATACAACCATTCACCTGCTGTAATTCATCGGCTCCCAACATATATCTCAACATGTCACTGTGTCAGACCTCCCTGAAACTCTAATATGAGGAAATAGTCTAGGCTTGAAGTGTGCATGAAAAAGTTGTGAACCCATCACCCATGCAACAGAAACACCTGTCTGAGATGTATTGGGTATTTTATATCCACTGTAAGGGAACGCTAGTCTATAGGATTTATAAGATATTGCGCTTTATTTATCCTGTTTCAACTATGTAATGTAATTAGTTAAGGAAAACTTTCTTCACAAGGTATTCAAAGCCCCAGGAGATCTTGGGTTCAACTCTTTTTTTTTTTTTTCCCGTGTGCATTATGCTTTTCTATAGGTATGGATGTTACTATCTCCACACGGGTGCTGACTATACGTATTCACCATTCGGCCTATTTCCGGACCACTTATTGTTTTGAGACAAATTGGTGATCTAACAACCTGAACAACTTTTTATTGCAAAACAAAATTAGCTTTGGCTTACCCAACGGTTAGGAATGACTTAGTTAAGCTGAGTAGCATAGACAGAACAGATCTTCCTGAATAGAAAAAAGGAAATTGATATTCGCGCTCCCTTTTTTGATGCAGACGCTCCACTTTGTTCATGAAGTTATTAGTAACTTCACGTTGAAAGTGGAGCGCCTGCATCAAAAAAAGGTGCGCGATATCAATTCCCAAAAAAAATGATTGGTGCTTATTGACAGTCAGACTACAATTTCATACCGGTTGCCAACATGCTTACGCTTTTGTCTTGTGTTGCAGAAATATAGGCTTTACCTGAAACGAATCAGTTCAGCGGCCACACAGCAAGCAAACATGGTTGCTGCATTAGGGGGTAAGGATGCTTCTTATATGCACATGAGTTCACTAGATGGGCTTGGAGATTTTCGCACATTGGCTGAACCTGGGCGATATTCAAATTCTAACATATCACCATATCAAACAGGTGGAATTCTAGGTAGATTGAATAGCCCTGCTGGGGTGAACCTCCGTAGCCTTTCTTCTCCTGCACTATTCCAACCTGTCCATGCCCAAAACTTAACCACCCTTGGGAAGCTCCAGCCATTTGTTTGGCCATCAAACCAAAACCCCAGTTTATTTCAAGGGATTCCCACATCCTTGGGGCTTGGCCCATTTCAACCGGGTGGTGCTTCGAGCAGTCCTTTCACTGGACATGGAAATGGACAACACATGCAAGATGGGGGTCTATTTAGTAGTCAACCTTCTTTCAAAGTGGGTTCACTGACTTCAGAACCTTTTAACACTGCTGTTGGTGGTTCTAATGAAAGCTGGCATCGTACAGTTGAACTGCCAAACTACTCGCCAAATTCTTTGTCATTGAGTGGACCTTTCGATCATGATCGGCTGACTCCAAATAGTGTGAGGAGCAATAATTCTTCCACGGCCACACATATTCAGAATGGTCCACTTGATTTTTCTTCTACCAATTCTATGTCAGCACCCATGGAGGATTCAAGAGGAGAGATTCATTTCCAAGCAGGATCTGTTGGCAATGTTGTTCGAAATATGAACCAAGAATCGGCCAAGAGGTGGGACTCGAATCAGATTTTCAGTCCTTTCAACTCTGTGGTTCCTGCCAATGGTGTTGTGTCCCCGTTAAGCCAGAGTATGGGTCAAACTAATGGAGTCTTCCACAGAAAGACTGATCCAGCGTTGGTCAGCCGATCACATAGCAGTGCTCCAACTCTTGCGCAGCACATTGGGATTGAGAAATCATTTATGGACCCAAAGATGAGGTCCAATGCAGACTACACTTCGGAGCAAACAAAGTCACCGGGTGGCCATGTTCATGGCAGCTATGAGTCCTTGGATGATATAATGAATGCAATGATCAAACGGGTATGATTGTATATCGATGGTTCCGTTTGTAAGCATAATACCTTATAGATATCCTGTTTCCCCATGACACTTTCAAAATGTTGTTTCAATGAGCATAAAACATAGAGAGTCTGAGGAAGGCTACCTTAGCCATCTATAAAATGACTTGTTTTCCATTCATATGTTTCAACTACCATGCTGCACATGATCTCCTCCAGTGTATTTTCTAAACATCATGATTCCGTAATTGCTTTCTGAGCATTTCATATGGGATTTCGTTTGTATGATACAGGAACAAGAAGGATCATTGGATGGAGGATTTGGATTTGGTGCTTACACATTCGGATAATGTTCGGAAGACGCTTGTAGCTGTTGAATCTCGGAGAAGAGGAAGAGCCTCAGCAGTAAAGTTTACTACTCTGAGGAATCTGTAACATTGTGTAATTAGTAGTCTTCCTTTCCTTTTCCTTGTTCTTTTAGTGCACGGTTTTTTATTTCCCTCTTGTACCAAAGTTTGATTCCATGGTTACGATTGCTAATGTTTGTTCTAGATTTTGTTGGAACGATGACCTAAGAAGTTCTTGACATCTGAAGGATTTTCTTTTGTTTTTTATTTGGAAGACTAGGTGGTGTTCCAATTTCTGGAAATACCTTCTTTGTGAAAAAGACGGTAATTTCCAGCTAAAAAATTTTTACGCAAATAATTTTCTACCAATATGGATCTTGTTTGATAGATCTCATTGAGATCTTTTAAACGGTGCAAAAAAAATTGAAAAATTATATTTCATTTTCGTTATATTTGATTTTGAAATTACCTTCTTTTTGAAAAAGAAAGTTTTGGGAGAAAGCGGAACGGGGCCTGCTTCTTTGTAGTCCCATTTGCCCACACTCAGATCCCTCCTCGATGATACGAGGCGCCATATTCTAGGGCTGGTAGAATGGACCTCATATTCTAGGGCTGGTAGAATGGAAAGTTTCACGCAAAAATTCAAGTTGATCGGACGAAATGAAATAAATGGTCTAACCATTTTTTTTTTTTTTTTTGCAAAAGTAAATTGTTCCAATCAAGTGATTACGGGTGTTCGGTAAATTTGAATTGTTGGCAAGACTGTCAACGGGCCTTATAATATAAACAGCTAATATCATCGAGAAGAGATCCAGGTGTGGGCAAATTGTACCTTGCAGTTGAACTGCGGAGAAGCGGAGTTAATGTAACATGAATTGGCATCTTATAATGCATCCCATGTAAATTAGTTGGATTAGATTTATAGTGATTGTGGACTTGTTTTGAGTTTGACATAATTTTTATACATATATTCTCCTACCGCTTCTAATAAAACAAATAATCTGGCCAACCAAAAGCTTTTCCCAACATTGATTCTGAACTTTTTTCCCTCACAATCTTCATCAGTTAGGAGCATATGAACCTAAAGAAATGCTTTCGAGATCAGTATACCTTGTGAAAGACCTTTACCTAATAATTCAAACATAAATCACTACATAGAAGTAGTTCAAAGGAAAATTATGAGCATTTACGAGGATTTGGTTCATTTCATCAGTGCATGCTTCCCAGATCTGCTCCAGTGGATAGAGAACATATATTGAAACCCCAGACTACTCATACACTCTACATGAACAACCTCAAAAATAAAATAAAATAAAATAAAAATAAAAAAATTCATTAACGGTTGGAAATGGTAATCAGAAACTAAATCAGCAGATTCATTCAAAATGCATACATACATACGCGCAATAAGCAGAACAGTCGATTTAATAGTACCACCAATTGTACCGCGATTTAATAGTACGTATAGTAAACAGAACGGTCGATTCAACCTCATACATACAATAGTACCACCAATGCACACCTTTTCTTAGTTTCTTGGCCATGCCATTGTCAACAATGAGAAGACAGAGGAAAGGAGAGGAAAATTTGCGATGCTATGAACTTCCTTTTCCTTTCCCATGGCTTCTCCAGAATCTCCACTGCCAAACATTACCAGATAGAGTTTGCGAATACATAAAAACATCCCTCAGACACAAGCCACGAGATCAGAATGAACTTTACAGTCGATTTAGTCGAGCTCAACGAGCTGAGCTCTTCTCTCTGCAGCTTTCTTCCTCACGAATATCCCCCATCTCAAAGCAGCTTTTAACTTGAGCCACCCCACAACAGCCCTTCCTGAACTTCGTCCACGCTCCTGCCCATATCTCTGATCCAACTGATGCTCACTCGGAGCATTGTAAGAGTAACCACCCTCAACGGAATGGCCAAATGCGGACCCCATTCCAACACCAACCCCCGTGTTGAATGTCTTAAGAAGTCTCTGCATATCGTCACCATCCAACATTTCCAAACTTCTCAATCGGATTTCCTCAGAGAAGTCCTGAAGTCCCTGCCCGTCCCTTGGCCTTGACCATTCTCCTGGGAAAAAAGAACCGCCAAATTCTGACATTCCAACCGATCCATAATCCAATGAAGGCATTCCTGCCATTGAAACAGACCTCATGAATTGGAATTCACTCAACTGAGAGTTTGAAGGGAGATGGTTTTTCATTTGGCATTGTGGGATTGTTTCGGAGGAGATGTGTAGCTGCTTGTTCTGTGTAGTTGTGACGGGATTCTGGTCTGATGTAGTCTCAGATGAGGCTCTTGTTCCATAGTTTCTAATTGATAGAGAGTTTAGAACTTTGCCATCGTATTCAATAACTTGGTTCCAATTCTCGTATGCTGTTTTCACCAGTGAATCAACTGAAACCTGTAAACAGAACCCAAAGGAGTTAGGCCATATTTTTAGGTAAAGTTAACGAGTCAATAATCTTTAGGGAAAATTTTAAAATGGCACCTGAACTTTCACTCCAATGTCACCGAAACACCTGAACTTCACTTTATTTCAATTAAACACCTGAACTTTCAAAATCCCCAAATTGAGGCACCTACCGTTAGCTTCCATCCATTTTCTTTCCAAATCGGCTGATTTAGCTCATTTTTGGCGTTAAATGGCCCCACTAGATATGTTAGGTAGTGAACTCAATGCACAAATTTAGGAAGTAATCTTTATCATGTTTATGGATTTCACATAATAAGACTAGGAACAAAAGTCTAGTTCCCATACCACTCGAACTAGTCTGGATGACTAGTCATAAAATCTTGTTCAAGTGTTGACATAATTTGAAATCATTTTCTTTCTTGTGAATGAACTTGAAATCATTTCAGTGGTTAAGTCCATATAAGTAGTTCTACTACATGCAGAGAGCAGATGGAAGTAGTTGGTTCATCTCTGCCCAAGGCATCCGAGCAAGGTTATCTCCCCTATGCAAAGAGAAGTGATTGTATTCATATAAAAGATGGCAGTGAGGACTTTCTAAAACCAATGCAGGTAACCATGAGAGCAGGAATCACATGAAAAACAATAATTGTACCAATCCAATCCTAATCAATGGGGGTATGGACAGGGAGGATTGAGGACTTAACCTTTGGCAATATATGCACAAAGCAACTGCTCTTGAAAAGTTTTATCACTGAAATAGTGCCCGCTTATACCTCCAAAAATTGAGAAACTCAAGGGACGCTATGCTGTGTAGGAGTGCAACCATGCCCCCAAAACAAAGCTGGAAGGCATCAAACAGCAGGCCTAGAGACCCCCATTCATATATTAAGATTGATCCATCCCGAGGAGAATTAACTTCACACCATTTGCTACAGATTGAAATTTCTGCTTTGCAGAACTTCCTCTCAAATCCAACATATGTGACAGTCAACGGAAAAAAGCTAGCATCTTATTGAAAGTTGAAATGTGTATTTTAGAGACTAACAAGTTTAATCAGCTAAAACCCGAGGTGGATTAAGGTATAAGGTATTTCAGATGTTATGAAAATAAAAACCTCAGACCTTTTGATTGTGCGTAAGCGAGTCCAGAGGGAAGAACTGTCCATTTGCAATAAGGCCTCTAAGCTCATAGATATCATTGAATACAGCGCCCATGCTATTTGTTCCATCTGAATAGTATACATACAGCTTCTCACCCAAAACGCACGTCTTCGCATGTTCCACGGTATTATCCCACATCCTATTGGACATTCCACTTCCAAGAATCTACAATATGTTCATCAGAGAGAGAGAGAGAGAGGTAAGAACAATACCTAATTCAACACCAAAGGTAAAGGGAACATTGAAAAGGAAGGAAACGAGATAAAATTGAAACCCTTACATTTCTCAGCCTCTGTGGTTCCCTAACAAGAACCCTGAGGAAATTTTCAACAGTTATGATATCAGCCTTTATCAACTTTTTGTGCAGCGCTCCATCCTTTGCTATTCTATCCAATCTCCAAACTTCATCTTGCAAAGCAGGCGGGTAATGTTTCTTGTACACTACAATACAAAAAAACAGTTCACCAACTTAAAAGCCACAGTATCAACATAACACGATTGATCACAAAAGGAACTTTAGTAACTAAATTCTCTAACAAGTAATGTTAAGCCATTCGAGTCCTTCTGCCTATTTTACTACGTCAGAGGTTTTTTGGCTGGGTGTCACTTAAAGTGAAACATGCCACCATTAAACCAGGAATATCATGATTCATGGTTCTTAATCATAACTCCTTACACAAGTGCACGCTAAAGAGAAATAACATCAACAATAACTAGAATGGCCGAGGCAAAAGGCTTAAAAGCCGGACATCTCAAGCTTGACTCCCCACAAACTACTACAATGCGATTAGCTGACAATCACATGCTTCCTAAAGGATTTGTATCAATCCAAGTCCCAAGATGGATTAGGAAACAATGCCAATTTGAAGTGTTCTTATACAATCGTTCATTTGAAAACAACAGAACATATGAGGAACAATAGGTGCTCTGTAGATCTTCCTCTACTCGTGCCACATGAATTTCCATTCAAAGATTTGGACCTAACATGGGTCCAAACACCCAAAAAGAGTTGTTGTACAACTGAAGCAGGTAAATCTTCTACAATCATTTCAATTACTAGGCTATCAAGGGCCCTCATATCCTACAAACTAAGGTGGAAACAACCTGACTTAATTTGACCAATAAAGAGAGGAGACTGAGGGACCTTTGCAATAACATGTTATGCTTTTGCATTAAATAAGAACATATCTCCTGCATTATATTGGAAACTTTACCAATCGTTGGAAAGTATCTCAACAATACTGGCATTGCACCCATGGCACGATCATTCTAACAGAAATACAAAATCTCAATGCTCTTGCGTTATGTATCCAAAACAAACTGATCAAAGAATAATTAGTTTCATTTAAAAGACCACCAAAGCATGGAACAAGCACGCGCATTCTAGCATGGCAGTGTGTTACTATATCTTGCAATGACAGACTACCGGAAACTTTGGATCCAAGTAAAAGGCAAGGACATTGATTGGTCTTTACCTCAAAACTGGTTTCGACAGCCATGCTTTATTTGTCAATTGTCATCGCAAAATGAAACAACAGAACGTCATGATTTAACTTTTTCTCTTTTCCACATAAGGAAGTAACTAATGCTGAAATAACTCACATTCACCCCTATGATCTTTAACTGCAAAAGCCTCAGTTTTAGCCTCACGAACACGAACCTCCTCAAAATATCCAGTAGCAACCTTCACACCAAGCCTAAATTTTCTGCTCCTTGTCCAGCTCGAATTGTCAGTGAAAGTCATATCGCCCAGAGTGCCCACACCTTCCTTGAGAATTACCTGTAAATCCCCAGTCAGAAGTGGCCTTTTCCCCTCACGCTCCTTTACTTCATGGTTTTCAAAGTCATCTTTCGTCCAATCTTCACCAGTTTCCTCATTGAAGTCACCTTCAAGCACCACAACATTCAGTTTGGCTGCTGATTCCGGTCCATTTTGTACTACATTTCCGGTGACTGCATCTATAAGGACAACATGG
Organism: Rhododendron griersonianum; assembly: GCA_018127125.1. Taxonomy (NCBI): domain Eukaryota; kingdom Viridiplantae; phylum Streptophyta; class Magnoliopsida; order Ericales; family Ericaceae; genus Rhododendron; species Rhododendron griersonianum. The sequence continues at coordinate 5,360,312 of CM030788.1, read as the reverse complement.
ACTGCTGCTCCTTGCTCTCCCTCAACCTTTCCGCCTGTGAAGAGGTGAGGTGGCATCCTTGTTTTAAAGTGAAGCTGCAAGTTTTTTCCTTCTGGGCCTTGTATTCTTGGTGGTGAGGACCTGTCAGAGAAAATGTGCTCAATTACTTCCCAACCAGAAGATTTAAAGGGTCAAGATTAAAACGTAGACAATTAAGTAAAAACCTTTATGCATAAAAATTGTCAATTCTGTTTGAGACCATGAGGTCCTTACGTATGAAGCATGCAATCTCACATAAATAACAAAAAAGAACGTTAAAGCAGGCCCTAAATACACAAACACACCTTCCAGCTAGTTTAGCATGGCCTAATTTTGTCAAAGCACGCTCCACTTCTTCACTTACCTGTTTTTCCAATAAAATTAGTCCAATGTTAACAGTAATGGGATATACTCCCATGATAAAGAAAAAATCAGATATCATTCAGATATAATCATCTTGAGTCTACCTGGTAAAAACTAAAATTGTGTATAGCAGAAGTATCATTGGACTGGTCAGAATTATAAGATGATTTGTGAGAAGAAATTTAAGAAAGTTTCACAAGCGACATGCCTAGTGTATCAGAATGGATGGCAACAACGCAGTTAAGATACTTCAGCACATCTAAAAGGCAAAGTGAAAGCCATCTAATAAGACACAAATCATAATTTAATGAGAAAGGCAACAACACAATGTAGTGTCATGACATTGAATTTCATCTCTTATTGGTAAACACATCCAATAAGACACTAATCATAATTTAATCTAATCCAGCAAAAATTCATGCTAAAAAGTAAAAAGTTAAGACGACTTACAATTCTGCGGAAAAGTGGCTCCAATGATGAGCAAAGTCTTTGCAAACTATCCACCTTCAAAGCCTCCACAATCACACTGTAGGACAATTTGAACCAAGATAAATTAGGAAGACCCAAATAACTGATGTCATTCATTTACATGGAGCAGTTAGACAGATCAGATGTATTACCGAGAAACAATTTTTGTAAGTTCAACACTGTATCACTCGAAAAAGTTTTAAGCAGTTTAGAGCTTATGGAAAGCCCCAAACACTTGAAACTATTTCAGTCAGTCGGAGAAGATGCATAGTCCATGGCAGATTACAGATTAGAAATACTATCTTGAGATCAGACATACGCGGTCAACATGTTGTAAGGGTAACTTGAGCACAGACTTCGTATTGCTAAATCTTAAGACAAGGTTTGCAATACAAAATGAGAACCTATTCATGGAATTGATCCTTGTGCAATGTTCCAACCATCATAACTTAGTCAAAACTTGCTCGTCTTGTAACTTAACCGCCGTCTAATAAAGAAAAGGTTGATTCTCAATGGGTGTTATTTGATAGAGATGTTGAATGATAGAAACAAATATCAAATAGACATTAACATTTAGTGTTGCTAGGATTCCATGTTAAAACTAAAATTGAATGGACACCAAATTCAACCCACAGTTGCCATCTAAAGATCCAAAGCAGAAGTACTGTTAATCATCTTGAAAATGTCTTCTGTCATTTTGTTTACTTTCGTTCCTAAGGCATGAACACCTAGAGCAATCAGGTTATCCCTCCACACTACAAGGCTATTGTTAATGTTTCTCAAGATCTTGGCCCCTAGTTTGTATTGGCTTAGACTCTTAGCAATCTTCTTTCGTTGCATCGATATTGAGTGATCAAGCTATTACATGAAATTAAGGCGGTAAGGTATAGATACCTAATTGTTTAACAGAATCTCAAGACTTCACCACCATCTCCTATACACAACATATAATGTGCTTTAACTCCATGGTATTCTCCACTCACTCTTTCTTGTTTCCAAGCCTACTAGTTTTCCATGCTGACTCATTCGTAACAACTAATTTGATAACTCGGTATCCCGCCGAATGAAGCGATACCGTCAACTAGTGAGGCCCCAATCAAAGCTGGGGCAAAGCCTTGTATGGACTGAGCCAACACAACAATTGGTAGCGGGTGGGATACTCCTTGAACAGAACCAAACTCCTAAAATCCCTGTCACTCCTAAATCTGAATAACATGATAACCGTAACCGACAATCTGGATTTCTAAATCCATGATGGCAACTAAAATTCGTTTGGCACTCCTTTATAATTCTGTTCTCCAATCAAAACAAATGGTTTCTCTCAGTGTCTCCACAGCAATAACAGGTTATTCTATAACCTAATACATACATCAATGCATCAATGTAAACCTACACACATGCTTCATTTTCTCTCTATGCAGCAAATATCAAACTTTTAGCACCATAAATTCCAACAAAATCGAAAATCAAACATTCTCAGTACATCCACCAACAGAAACAAGAAAATGTGGAGTAAAAGTTTGTATATGAGTAATTTGCAAAAAAGACCTAGCCAAACCGGGCACTTTGGGCTTCTTCAGATTTGGCTTCCCACCATCTTGATCTTCCAAACTTTCTTCATACACTCTCTTCTCCACTCTCCTGCCTCTTGAACCTTCCATTCTTGGAAAACTAACCCAAACCCAATTATCTTTCCAGATTAACCAAAAAAAATCAACTTTTGTTTTGCTTCTTTACAAACCCAGTAATTAAACAACTAAATTGCAAAGATAGAATGCTTTTCTATACTGGGTTCCTCGTATTTCAGCCAAGAACGTGTAGACCCAGTGGTCTGAAGCTTGAAGGAAAAGGAAGATCGCTTGCAAAACTGGGATATAGATCTGAGAGCAACGATAGACTGTGTCTGTGATTGTGATTTGTATCCCATCTGTGCCGGGTGAGGAAATTTTGAATTCTTTAACATCGAAACCGCGTTTTTGGTCTCTGGGGGGTTGTCTTCGTGGACTTTTGTGTATTTTAAGTCAATCTTGTGCGTTCAGACTTGGGAAAATTTCAAAATACTCCCTAACTTTGATCTCAGTATCTAATAAACATCCATGTTTTAGCAAATTTTAAGGGAAAAATTCAAAAAAACCCCTGAACTTTGAACTCAATGTCAAATAGGCACCTGAACTTAAATAAACTTCAATTGAACACCTGAACTTTCACTCCGTTATCAATTTACCCCCTGCCGTCTCGGATCGTTAACGGCACAGTTAAAAAAAAAAAACTTACCACCAGTTTGCAATCCTATGAAGCAGAAACGTGATTATGAGAGCCTTAGAGACAAAATTTGATTATGTCTCTTTAGAATAATATGATCAGAATAATAAAATCTTCACACCCGTTCAAACGGATTAAAAATTGGAGCACTTAATTTTTTAACCATATTTTTTAATATATAAACGGTCCCAAAAAATTAAGTGCTCAAATTTTTTATGAATTTACTGGGTATAAACGGTCCCAAAAAATTAACTGGGTATGAATTTTTTATTTAACCAAAACGTTGCCATTTTGGTGTGTGGGTAGGGGCTGATGTGCCTTTGGGGCAGCAGAGCCCCCGGGTCCGGGTAATAAGTGGAGAGAGATAGAGAGAGAAATGTTGGAAGTAAGGGGAATTTTTTTTAAAATTCTTTTTGAAAATTTGAGCACTTAATTTTTTGGGACCGTTTATATATTAAAAAATTAAGTGCTCCAATTTTTAATCCGTTTGAACGGGTGTGAAGATTTTATTATTCTGATCATATTATTCTAAAAGAGACATAATCAAATTTTGTCTCTAAGGCTCTCATAATCACGTTTCTGCTTCATAGGATTGCAAACTGGTGGTAAGTTTTTTTTTTTTAACTGTGCCGTTAACGATCCGAGACGGCAGGGGGTAAATTGATAACGGAGTGAAAGTTCAGGTGTTCAATTGAAGTTTATTTAAGTTCAGGTGCCTATTTGACATTGAGTTCAAAGTTCAAGGGTTTTTTTGAATTTTTCCCTACTTTTTTAGCCAAACTTCTTTTTTTTTAACCACCCAGTGTCAGATAGCTTATGCGTGCCTCGAATAAGATTACTATAAAAATTAATAATTGAATAAATCTCAAGCCCGATAATATACTTTTAGGGAAAAATTCAAAAAAACCCTTGAACTTTGAACTCAATGTCAAATAGGCACCTGAACTTAAATAAACTTCAATTGAACACCTGAACTTTCACTCCGTTATCAATTTACCCCCTGCCGTCTCGGATCGTTAACGGCACAGTTAAAAAAAAAAAACTTACCACCAGTTTGCAATCCTATGAAGCAGAAACGTGATTATGAGAGCCTTAGAGACAAAATTTGATTATGTCTCTTTTAGAATAATATGATCAGAATAATAAAATCTTCACACCCGTTCAAACGGATTAAAAATTGGAGCACTTAATTTTTTAATATATAAACGGTCCCAAAAAATTAAGTGCTCAAATTTTCAAAAAGAATTTTAAAAAAAATTCCCCCTACTTCCAACATTTCTCTCTCTATCTCTCTCCACTTATTACCCGGACCCGGGGGCTCTGCTGCCCCAAAGGCACATCAGCCCCTACCCACACACCAAAATGGCAACGTTTTGGTTAAATAAAAAATTCATACCCAGTTAATTTTTTGGGACCGTTTATACCCAGTAAATTCATAAAAAATTTGAGCACTTAATTTTTTGGGACCGTTTATATATTAAAAAATATGGTTAAAAAATTAAGTGCTCCAATTTTTAATCCGTTTGAACGGGTGTGAAGATTTTATTATTCTGATCATATTATTCTAAAGAGACATAATCAAATTTTGTCTCTAAGGCTCTCATAATCACGTTTCTGCTTCATAGGATTGCAAACTGGTGGTAAGTTTTTTTTTTTTAACTGTGCCGTTAACGATCCGAGACGGCAGGGGGTAAATTGATAACGGAGTGAAAGTTCAGGTGTTCAATTGAAGTTTATTTAAGTTCAGGTGCCTATTTGACATTGAGTTCAAAGTTCAGGGGTTTTTTTGAATTTTTCCCAAATTTTAATTAGACATCTAAAATTATTGAGGCGTTATTCAATTAGGTCCCCGTCAAATTACTAAGGGAAATTGTTGACCTGAGTTTTTATTTTTGTTTTATGTCTTCTCTCTTTAGTCAATTTGGATTACTACAATTAATCACAGAGGATGAAAAAGAGTTTAATTTAGATATTGTTAATGTGATGCTAGAGCATTTGGAGGAGGTTAGTTGGGTTTCGGTGCATGGGGAGAGAGTGATATGATTGTGGAATCGGAAAAAGGAAAGATGGAAGAATAGGTTTGAAGTTTTTATATTTGGGTTATGGATAAAAAGTTTGGATTGCGGTTTAAACAAAAACTTGACGGTTTTAGACGGCGGCCATGTAATTTTAGGTCATGTATAAATTCAAGTCATCATATAACGAAATAATAACCCAGGTCAGCAATTTTTTTGTTAATAATTTAACGAATTTAGATGGCGACAACCTAATTGAATAACGCCTCAATAGTTGAGATGTTAAATTAAAATTAATTAAAAGTTTGAGTGATTACACATGGAGGTCAAAATTCGGGGGTAAACGTAAAAGGGTCTAAAGTTGTCCAAAAGCTAAAAATATAAGAAAAAATTACACATTCTTTATAGTATGACGACATTATACTTCTTTTTTCTTTTTTTTTTATGTACTTTCACACCCTTCATTTTTTTTTTACACATTCAATGCTAGTTATGCTTTTCTACAATTTAAAATTCGACTGTAGAGAGCAATTTATATAATCTCGCATATTCAAAATTATTTTTCATGGTTCAAGTATACAAGCATGCATACGTTTTCAACCTTAAAAGGCACTTAGTAAAAAAAAAAGAGTGTGAAAGAATGTTTGGTGGAAATTAAGAAAAATGTTACAATATCAATTAATCTTTTTTTCATTTTAGTTTTATTACTCGGCTTGCTTTCTAGTGAAAAAAATCTTGAAATTTATTTCGCTCTTAAATCACACGTAAGATTTTCAATCAATTTGTTTCACAAAAAAATGACTAAAATGGACTCCCATCATGCCCGTTAAATTGATATGAACAGATATTTTTCTAGAACAAGTTTTCTACCAAGTTCGATGACAAAAGATTTTGGGAAAAAGTTTGCAATTTGCCGAAAAGATGTGATAAGTTTCAAAATAATCCACATTTGGCACTTAATCAGACTCATCGCTAATGGACGGTAAAATTGAAACTCCGGAACGGAAATTATTGGAGGTGCGCGTAAGGTGACGTTTACTATCATGTAGTGTTTCAAAGTAAGGCAAATATAATAAAAGGAAGTCTTACATGATTATCTCTTATAAAGTCCATCTTTACAAAATTTTCCCCCTCTTTTCGATTTTGGTTACACGCCAAAAAGGAAAAAATTAATCGGGTTAAATCCATAGTGCAAGGATTCAAGGAAAGAGGGTGGGGGATCTTAAGTTACATAATTTGCCTGTGCATGGGCAAATATGAGAGCATCTCTTAAAAACGTTCAAAAGTATTAAAATTTGTAAGAAAGAAAATTGAAAGCGTAAGCGCAGAGTGAAGATTTACGGGAACGGTGAGCCCTACCGGAGGCTATTACGTGACTATGGTGAGAGACCCTCCAAGAAGGGAGTTCACAATATGGGTCAGGACTGAGTGGATCCAACGGTCACCCTCTCTGGTGAGAGGAGAAAATGTTGAGGAAAACTTTACTACAGCTATTTCCGTGAATAATGTTTACGGAGGTGTATCACAGCGGTCCATTTCGGCATTTGACGGTCCAAATTCAAATGAAACTTTTCTGGAGAATCTTTTTCGGAAAAGTTTTATTTAAATCCGAACCGTTCAATTCCAACACAGACGGCTGAGATCATTCAGTTCCGTCAATGACTTATTCATGACTACTCTGTGAATAAGTCAATCTCTAAAATGTTACTACTACGGACAACCGAACAAACTGGGGTTTCCGGATATCCTGTCCACGGAAGACACATCAGCGTCCTCCTAAAAACTTATACTTGGACCTGTAGTTTAGTTTTTAACTCCAGTTTTCTTTTATACGCAGTTTTTAACTCTAGTTAATTTTGAAGACCGCGTACCTCTTAAACAGTTTTTTTAAATGAAGAGACAAAAATTATTTTAAAAAAGTGTTAAGCCAAAACACCTGTTAATAATTCTAAAGGATAATTTTTTTTTTTTGTCTTCATCAAAAAAAATTCACCTTAATTAGTTTTGCGTCAATTTTTTTGCGAATAATACCAAAGAAAAAAATGAAGCCAACTAAATATTTTACATAAAAGAGAAAAATAATCCAAAAATTCTATTTGGTTTTGGATTATTTGTCTTAAGTGAAAATTTTTAAGATTTGATCATAATTTTTTTTTAATTTTTAGATTACTCTTGAAAGTTGAAGACGAACAAATAATTCAAAGAAAATTGACGCAATACTAACAAAGGGGAATTTTTTTTTGAATAAATACAAAAAAAAAAAATCCTTCTAATGTTAAAATTGGTTTATTAAGCCAAAACACATATTTCGATTTGTAAGCAAAGAAATGAAGTTAAAATTGGTAATTTCTAATACAGCCGGAAAGGGGATTACAATTTTGTGTACATAAAGAGTCTGCATGACTCTGGGAGCATCTTAGAACAACCATGAAGTCTTTTTTTTTTTCTACTCAGGATGGACTAGATTGAACCAGCGTAGCGTGTCTAGCAACCCTCGATCAATTTGGGAATCTACCCAACCTAGCTAGAATGTATGGACTTAAGTCTTAAGCCATAACTGTCCTACCAAGTTCAATTGGAGCGCTTCCTCTCCCAATCATTTGGTCTCAAGTTTATATCGAACTCGTGAACATAAATGATGACAATTTACTAAAGGAGGAATCTTATGGACTATGGAATCTTATGGACTATGGAGTAACTCTTGGAAAAAAAAAAGATCATAAAGATGTGAAGTTGGGTACACACATTGCAAAAATAACACATTTCATGATATGACAAAGAAAAGTTCACTCCAAGATGACCTTCAAAATAAACTGCGCTTCCGTTCTCAATTTTTGCACTGCGTCCGCGCTCTTAATCCTTGCTCTCGTTAATTTTATTGGTTTGAGATGTGTTTCATAGACACTTTCACGCTCGCGCACACAAATTATATGACTTAGGTCGTACCCACTCCATCAATTCATTTATTAGTTTTTCCATATTAAGTTGAGGCGATTTTCTATTCCAATTCCATAGGTCCATATGCAATTCCTTGGCAAAGTAATCTTAACTAATAACCCGAGCAAAGGTAACCCGAAAGTTAACCCCCAAATGTCCCGAATCACATCAAAGTGAATCTGAACCACTTATTTACTCCCTTCGTTCCCATTATTTAATTCCTTTTGGGAGTTCGTACCACTTTTCAATTAATTATATTTTGCAATCTATAATTTTTTAGGTGATCTTGAAAATATCGTTTAAAAGAGCTCATTGAGATCTACTGTATAAAACAAGATCCATATTGCATATAAATAGTATTACCAATTAAAAGTTATTATTAGTTTTTTATCCGGTTAAAATTGGACGAGTGACAAAACAATGGGGACATAGGGAGTATCTTTTGGAGAAATTTTCGGGTTTACTTTTCCGGCTACTTAAAATTTCGAATTAACTCAAGGCTGAATTAATCTGGTTTGGGTTTAATAACGATTCAATAATTCTAGGGACACACCCAAGTACACACCCAAACACACACCCACACTCACATGAGTGGTGGGCCCCATACACACACTAGAGTGTGTAGTGTGTGTAGGACCCACCACTCATGTGAGTAGTGGGTGTGTGCTTGGGTGTGTCCCTAGAACTACGGCTTTGGGTTCGGGTATCGGGTGCGGTATTATATGGAATTAAACTCGAACAGCATCCCACCGATATTTTCATTTAAAAATATAAAAAAATGAACCCAGTTAATCAATAAAAACTGCTCCGATCGGTGCGGTTCGGTTTGCATGGGTAAGATTGTCATCCCCTAACTCACATAATCCTTCAACAAACCCGTCGCTCCCACTCTCGATCCTACCCTCAATCTTCATTCTCGTAAATTTTGATAGTTTAAGATATTTTCGAAAGTTTCCTTCATGATTGCTCACCCGCTCGCGCTCACACTCGCACTCACACATTATGTGCCCATCCCTAAAGTTGAACCGGAGAATTCCTCCCTAGTGTTTGACTGTTTGTCCATCCCGATAGAGACACTCTGAACGTGGTTATATGTCGTCTTCAAACTGAAAATTTCCTTTAAATATCGGTTCACAAGGTAAGTGAGTAATAAAGTGAAGTAGATAATTATAGTAATTTTGTGTATCATAATTATACTTACTTTCTTTTTGTTGATTAAAAAAAAAAGTACTTTCTTTTTGGCAATAAATCTTTTCGTAATTACATTCTAAACACAGGCTAACCATTTGGGAAGAAAGAAAAATAGCTTAAGGAATGAGAAGTCACTTATCGTGTACGTTCTCGGACCATCTTTTCCCTTCGATACCTATGTTCATATTTTGCCTTAACGTGACGGATGTTCAGGCTGAGTAGGCTATTCTCTCCTTCCATCTTCTCCCTTCGATATCTATGTTCATATTTTGCCTTAACGTCACGGATGTTCAGGCTGAGTAGGCTATAAGTTATCGGGGCCCAATTCATATTAAAATTTCCAAATAGGGCTCTCAACATAATTCATAAATAAAAATGATAAATCAACTACAAAGAGAAATATAACAAGTAGGGGTGATTTCGGTTCGGGTTCGATCGGTTTGGGGTGAATATTTCTAGGACCAATCCCAATTAGAGTTAAGTTTTCGGTTCGGTTCCATTCGGTGTAGGGTCGGTCTAGTTGGAGATTTCGGTTCACCCGAAATGTGCCTTAGTTGAGTCAAATATAAAACTTTACACTGGGCCAAAAATCAAGGGTTTAGGGTCTCTAGTAGAATACATGATTTGGAAACTACATGCTACTTATTCATCACATTTTGTTTGCTTCATACGAAAACTCGCGTCACTTTGGGTGCTTTTGGCGTTGTCTGGTTTTTGGCCATTGGTTTCAGGTTTTTTGGTGCGGTTGGCTTCTTGCCTTCTTTCAGCTATGGTTCTCGGGTGGCGTTTTGCCGATGTGCCCGAGATCCTTTTAATTTTTATCTTTATGCTTAGGGGGGAAAAAAAAACTCGTGTCATTTTGATCTTAAAAAAAATTCTTTTGACAATAATTTTGAACTTTTTGCACCATTCGTAAGTTCGAAATAGTCTTTTGCAAAAGAATTAGGGGTTCCCAAGAACAACGAATGATTACACAAATCAAATTAAAACCAAGTGGAAACAAAACACGACAAAGCCATAATTTTTACAAGATGATGAATTCAAACCTGTTGAATCCTAAAATCAATTGAGAGCTTTCTTCTTAATTAATATCAACAGAGTGCCAGAAAAAAAACAAAGAGATCAGTAGTAAAATACTAAGGGCAATGCCACTTTTAATTCCATTAATTCCATATATACAATCACAGCCACTTTCTTAAGCATACTACTATGTAATTACCCCACTCATTCCATTCCAAATATATAGGAGAATTAAGCTCTTAATTACAACCACTTAATTATAATTAAGTAATCTACTTCCATGCATGTAATTAACATAACATCCCACTTTCTACATCTCTCTCCCTCCCTCCTAATTACGTGGACGACCAACTCCTGCGGAAAATGGAAAAAAAGAAGAAGAAAAACCCAAAGTCAGAGAACAAAATTGAGTTTATTGTTAACATGAAAAATAGATGACTATTTAATTACCTGATCAAAACCCAACGCCGGGGATGAAATCTCCCCAACCAGGATCGGTACCGATATCGAATGGGTAATGCGGTGGTGTAGGCAGAGGTGACTGGCCCGGTGTCTCGGCTTCGGAGCCGGACACGGAGTGAGGGTGGGACGTCGGCGGGTCTCTAATGGGATCTCGGCACCCACGAGGCACTGGATCACGGCGCCGTCGGCAAAAGGCCAGATACACAACGTAGATGGCCCCCGAAATGATCACCCCGGTGCAAACCCGACCGAAGGCACTCACGAACAGGCTATACAGCAAGGACGGTGAGCTCCCCGGTGGTGGCGGTGCAGCCAAAACGCAACAGTAGGGAATGGGGGGCGGCGGTGGACAAGTACTGGTCACCGGCACGTCCGGAAACGGCGGCAACAAAGGCTGTGGTGGTGGTATGGAGGGAGTGTCTAGTGGTGAAGTGAGAGTGGGTGGTGGCAAGAACATGGTGTCCGGTGGTGAGGAGAGTGTGGGTGGAGAGGAGGTGAGGAGGCGGACTCTACATAGAGTCAGAGAAGGAAATGCAAGGAGAAGAAGCAAGAGCAACATTTCTGATGATCAGTTTTTGAGTTTAGAGCAGAGAAATGGTAGAGCCAAAGGATACAAAGGGGGAGAGAAGGCAAACCGAGAATACGAAGTATGAACCCAGCAGCTAACTCAAGAGGTTGTATTTATAGGCGTGTAAATGGTAGCCAATTAGAATGTAGTCACCGCACATGTCTACCGCGCGTGTGGGGCCCACTTCGGATCTCTAAGAAATACGTAAAAATATTCAAAAAGTTTTAAAATAATTTTTCATGGGTCTCTGTGAAAAATCAGCTCTAACGGATATCAGTAAGTTTTTTTTTTTTTCGATTTGTAAGGGCAAAATTGAGCAGTTTCTCCCTACAAATCCAGAAAAAATACTTACTGATTTCCGTTGGAGCTGATTTTTTATAGAGCTCCGTGAAAAATTATTTTAAAATTTATAGGTATTTTTGTTTGTATATTTGTGGGACCAGAGTGGACCCCACCAGCGTGCGGTAGACATGTGCGATAAGCCTAGTCCATTAATTTCCAAGGAAAATCACTGTTAACAATTGGAATATGCTTATCCATTTCATAGGAAAATTGAATGTGCTTACGATTCAAGGTGTTTTCTCTGTTGTGATTTGGGTTCAAGACTTTCTAAAAATATCTTTGATGTTCTAAAAATCTCTGTTCCAAAGGACCTCATTTTAAGAGGCAAATCTTGATTAGAAGAGAATTTCCTGAAGCATTTCATGTGGTTGCTACATCAAATGGATATTAACCGGCAAGTGACACTGTGTACTAATTTTCGCTTTTGTCTATGTAGCACGGACGCAAATTTTTTTTAAAAAAGGTACACAAACATTGCGGGGGACACAGGACACTAGAATTTTAAAAGTACGGGGTTGCGGACGACATGGCAGTGAAAAATCTTCTTTGTGTTTATGAAAATATTTGAGAGACTAGTGACCAGAGACCATTACTAATTGAGTACTGCTTAGGCTCCCTTAACTCTTTTTAGCAAAATATTTTAGCCTTTGCAATTACTATATGTGTAAGTTCATCTTCTTCTCTTCGATCATGAGAAATAAAAGTTAAAGAGATGTGATCCACGATGAATAAAATCTCAACGCGCTCAATGGATTACAATTGTATTCTAATCCCATAAATGCAATATGGGATTTACTTGTTTGGATCATCATTAATAGTGTTATAGGCGCGGGTAATTCGCTAGTACGGACTTAACGTCAACAAGTAAACATCCATTACTGTAAACGTATTGGCAACTATCACAAGCTAATTCTTAAATGGGAACAAAACACAGAGAGAGAGAGAGAGAGAGAGAGAGAGAGAGAGAGAGAGAGAGAGAGAGAGAGAGAGAGAGAGAGAGAGAGAGAGAGAGGGGTCACATAATAGGAACGAAAAAAAAAGAAGTAACTGACATAAGGGTGAATCTCTTTAAGGAATGGCAAAACCCCAATAATTTTAAAACCACACACAAACACTTGCATACACATATTCACTCATAATAGGAGTGGGCCACACGCATACATTGCACACATCTGGTGTGTGTGGGGCCCACCTCCTTTGTGAGTGTGTGTAAGTATTTGTGTGTTTGTAGCATTGTTAAGCAAAACCCAGTGGCGGACCGAGGGGTATAAGCGGGGACCCGAGTCCCAATTATCCCACAAATACTTAACAATGCTAGTTTCTTGAGTGGAAAACAATGCTAGTTTCTTGAGTGGACCCGAGTCCCAATTATCCCCGCACACCTCCCAATTATCCCACTACCAATATTATATTTTGAGGTTAATTTGGAAAAGTTCTATAGGGTCCGCCCTTGCAAGTTTCTTGAGTGGAAAAAAAAAGTAGAAAAAGTTTCTAAATATGTTTAAAAAAAAGACCCCGAAAATTTCAAGTTATCAACCATTTTTCGATCGTGATTATAGAAATAAATACGATTGTGCATATGTACACGATCTCGTCTTCTTCTAAGAAATACTAAGTAGCAATATTTATATTATTCGAACACTGTTGAATACAAATTCTGCTTCCGCCAATGGCAGAACCCATGGAATTACGAGGGGCATTAGAAAGTTACATGAGGTTAAATTTTGGAGGTGACAGACAAATGGTTTAAGATGTTACTCCTATTAGAGAGAGAATATATTGTGTTGCAAGGAATATATTCTTTCTTCCCCCCACCTCAGGGCTCAGATATATCCTGATAATGATATTACTCCCTCCGTCCCGGTTTGTTTGTCCTCTTTTTGACTTTTTGAGAGCGTTTGACCTCTCAAAGAATTATCTATAATTTTCAATTCGTAATGATTTTAATATGCAATATGGATCTTGTTTGATAGATCTCAATTAGTTTTATTATACAAAATTTTCAAAATCATAAAAAACATTATAAAATGTAAGATATAAGTGTATTTTTGAAAGACACGAATTTCGACAATTGGACAAACAAATTAGGACGGAGGGAGTATTTTTGAACCGTCAGATATGTGATGATTAACCACTGCAAATATATCTCAATGAAATAAAGTGGTCCTCTATTTCCCATTAAGGAAGTTACTAAACCATCACACTCTTTCTTCCACCCACCTCCAAACGGAAATATATCTCAATGAAATGGTGGAGGTAAGGATGGTATTTATATGCGTAGGCTTGCATGGTTGAATAGTGACTTAACTTGTTTGAGTTTAATCACGGTTCTCCCTTGGACCCCCCACACACGAAACTGCTTTGGATACAATATTTGTATATGAGATACATGTATGATATTGATTCTTTTTCTGAGACATGTAGTAGTAATGCTAATTAAGTGGTCCCAAGGGCTCATGCAATCTCACCTTAATTATTTACTAAATGAGCCTACGTACAATTGTTAATTGAGATTCGAATCCAGTTCGTTTAGCTAAATCAAACAACGAGCCCTTGCTGAACTGTGTTTGTAATAGTTCGATCATGATTACTTATTGCGAAATCTACAATTAAGTTGTCCTATGTTAGAACTGTGGCTCATATGTTAATATGAAGAGATACTAAAAAATTCTAGAAAGAGGCCAGATGTCGGAGCGGAACGAGGGGAGCGGATACGTTGATAATAAGAAACGACAGCCGCTCTCGCTCCCGTGGACGTACCCGATTTTTGGAGAACCACATATATCTGTGTGTCATTGATTTCTTTACTGTTTTCATATACTCGCATATCATGTGTGTGTTTCGGTCCTACATTCTAGAATGCTTATTTCATTAGAAGATAAGTCAGAGAAAATTGCACAATTAGAGTAGTGGCAAAACGAATGCACTTACAATAACACAAAAGCAAGTACCACCTATAAAATTAACTTAGCGTCAACAAGTAAATATTAATTACTTTAAATGTATTGGCAACTATCACAAGCTAATTCTAAAATGGGAATAAAACAGAGAGAGAGAGAGAGAGAGAGAGAGAGAGAGAGAGAGAGAGAGAGAGAGAGAGAGAGAGAGAGAGAGAGAGAGAGAGAGAGAGAGAGAGAGAGAGAGAGAGAGGAATATATTCTTTCTTCCCCCCACCTCAGATATATGATGATCATTAACCACTGCAAATATATCTCAATGAAATAAAGTGGTCCTCTATTTCCAATTAAGGAAGTTACTAAACCATCATACTCTTTCTTCCACCCACCTCCAAACGGAAGCTGCTTGCTGCTCGTGCCACTGCCACTCGACAGCAAAAGGGAATTCAGATCCTCACACAAAGATTGCTTCATTGGTACTGAGAAATTAGCTAGTGCTTATGGGCATGTTTTGAAATATTACGTAACAGTATCGGCCAATATTGAATATCAATAGGTACAGAAAATTGTTACGAACGACATTGCGGTGTGAAGAATAACAGCATATGTATATCGTTGATATACTGTAACATTATTGGTCGACAGGGGCCGCGCGTCCTGGCAAAATTATGGTCGTTGCGGTATCAGTAATTAAAAAACAAAAAAAAAAACATGTGGCAAACTTGGAAAAAATTCAGAGAACCACTCTAGTGAAGTTGGTTGCTCATCTCCTTCCTCCTAGTGGTGACTAGGGTTTGAATCCTACGGGGGGCAGGGCTTTGGGGGCCAGGGATATGAATAGCCTTTGACCCCGCTGATGTAAACAATGTTGATCAAAAAAAAAATTACTTGGAAAAAATTTCAGAAAAGATGAAATAATCAAAAAAAGGTTTTCGTTCAGTTTTCATTGTCTTTAGTGATGGCATTGGGAACTGATCCTTACATGTGACTATTGCAAGAAGATATGTACTCTGTTATACCTGCCTTCGAAGAATATTTTTATTCTTCTACTCACCCTTGTCGGATTGAGAAACTATGGATTTTGATCAAATTAACTTATGTTTTTAAGTTAACAACTTATTTTGTTGTTAGCATTTTTTTTTCCCCAGTTTTGGTCAAAATAATTGACCTTTTGAACTCGTATTGACAAAAGAAACTAGAAAAAATCAGAAAAGATGAATAACCAAAAAACAAATGTTTTCGTTCAATTTTCATTGTCTTTAATTTTAAAACTTTCTATTGCGGTCTTTTTAGGTTTTATATTTTTCTTGTCAAGATCAATCAGAAAGGTAAAAAAGAAGTTATCCCAAAATCAACATTTTTTTAAACAAGACCAAAAAAAAAAAAAAGAATTAGCAAAAGCAGTAATTTCGTCCAAACCTCACCTAGAATTAAGACAAGAACAAAAAAAGACCAGTGTGACCAAAAACTTCTTACAAGTTTGGATATCAATCTTAATAGGAAAGCTTAAGATTTTTATTGTTGTTATTATAGTACTCCACTTAAGAGCCATAATTCTCAAGAAATGATGATTGTGAATGCATTTAGAATAATATGAGGCTGAGCGCGTTATTTTACGTACACTATATGATCATCACTCTATATGACACCAATTTACCAACTTTTTAGACAATTAGTGTAGTATATATGTACGTATATGCACTGTGTCATATTAAGAGACGGAGCCAGAATTTTACCACATTAGTTACCACATTAGTTTATGCAAATCAATAGTTTATGCAAATCAATAAATTGAAGAGGACTAACCTTTTCTCAATGGAGTTTGAGAAAGTCACACAAAACGCCCAGCAATAGATGATTTTTAGAGAATGAGTCATCACTCATTCTTACGTACACTATATGATCATCACTCATTCTTTTCTTAGAGACTGAGTCAATTATTTTCTTGACCATGATTACTTACCACATTAGTTTATGCAAATCAATAAATTGCAATATTTCTTTCATATAGTGCAAATACCATCTATTACTCAATACAAACTCAATAAGGGATTCAATACATTCAATAATTTCTCTAATTTCAATTGAATATTGAAAAATTGAAGAGGACTAACCTTTTCTCAATGGAGTTTGAGAAAGTCACACAAAACGCCCAGCAATAGATGATTTTTAATTTTCAGAATTCCACTACTGCACAGTGCCGGCATTGGAAATTTAAAAAATCTGGAAGTCCACTACCGAGAAATCCACTACTGTCGAGTCGTGCACAGCGCTGACTGTTTTGGTTAACTTGTTTAATTTTTTAGGTTGAGTTATTTTATGTTAATTTTTTTTTAGGTTAAAGTGTGGAGTTCTTTTTTTTTTTTTTTCCCTTAATTACCTCATCCTTTATATTATTTCACTTTGGCCTATTGAATTTAGTTTTGGAATACAATTTTGGGTCTCCTTTCTTGAAAAAAAAAGAAGAAGAGGATTTAGGACTATTATATAGCAAAAAATAAGGAAAAAAAAAATCTAGCGGTGGCGAGTCTATATAAGTTGGGGATAATTTTTTTTACATATAATAATTGCATTTTCTAAAATTCTTGCCGTGGCGGCCGCTCCTACTAGATGCCTCCTGGCTCCATCCTTGGTCATATATCCCTAGCATTATCGAAGCATTTATGTGAAATATAAATTTAAATATATATGCTTTTTCGTATTCCTATTGAGTATCGATACATGAAGGTATTTATATGGTGATCACCTCTTATATATATACCACCATATGATCAGTGAAGTCATATATACAATCGCATCTGGAATATACAAAACTATTTCATGTAAGTTTTGGTATCCTTATCTACTTAGTTGATTTTGCACATTTAGTAGCGTAATTGCCACCAAAACTGTTCAATAATCCAAGATCAGACGTCCCATGAAACCCTACAAAGTTGATGTGAGACTTGCCCAATCGATTGATCTAAAAGTACTCCCTCCGTCCCTTTTTAAATGTCCTGCTTCGTAATTTCAACTTATTAAAAAGACATCATCATTATACCTTTCACATCAACTTCTTTCTCCACTTTCCCTATTTACCCATCATCATTACACTTTTACTCACTAACTTTTCAAAATGGAATATACTTTTAGGGACAAAATAGAAAATTCACCAACTTTTACTCACTAACTTTACAAAATGGACACTTATTAAGGGACAACCCAAAATGGAATACTGGACTGTAATAAAGGGACGGAGGGAGTATGTGTTATACACGATTGAGGATTTCAAGAAATTGTGTTTTTTTTTTTTTTGATCGGCAAAAATAATTTTTTTTTTAACTCATAATACGAAGTACATACATAATAGGGGTTTGTGTATGTATACCGACCTGACCATCCAAGACCTTCTTCTCCAAACCACATGGAGGAAACGGATTTAGGCCCAACATGTTGAGCCCAAACCAGGAGGAAAACCCCTATTAAACCCCACGATTGGTAAGAAACCAATCCAAACACCCATTGGGACAAAGCCTATAACACCTTGGGACAAGCTCATAACACATTTTGGGCCAAGCCTAGCACCTAAACCCCAAGAAACTGAGCCTGTACCTTAATGTTTGAACCAAAACCTAAACCACCCAATTGCAACTAAGCATTCCAATTGCAACCTAATACACCGCCCTGACCACCCAAGACCTTCTTCTCCAAATCACACGGAGGAAACGGATTTAGGCCCAACATGTTGAGCCCAAACCAGGAGGAAAACCCCTACTAAACCCCACGATTGGTAAGAAACCAATCCAAACACCCATTGGGACAAAGCATATAACACCTATTGGGACAAGTCCATAACACATTTTGGACCAAGCCTAGCACCAAAACCCCAAGAAACTGAGCCTGTACCCTAATGTTTGAACCAAAACCTAAACCACCCAATTGCAACTAAGCATTCCAATTGCGACCTAATTGGGCCAAACCCATTTGCAATTTTTCCGGCCCACACCAAACACCCAACACCCACAAACCCTAGGACTGAAAGCACCACTGCTGCCGCTGCCCCTCCACCGACGCTTCTCCTCCTCTGAAACAACTTCTCCTCCACCGCCGATTTCAAGCAATGTTGGATGCCGTTCGTAGAATAAAAGTGTGAATTTGTATTTTTCGCATTTCCTTAATTTCCTTTTCTGTTTTTTCTTGCTTCATCCAATCATGTATTGGATGTGTTTTGCCTTTTTCTATTGGTTCTAGCCTTTGCACATGATTTCGCTATAATTTGGGTGTCTAACAGAATTGGTATACTTGCCATGATGATGATGCACATGCTTGAGCTCCTCTCGATTATCGAGTTATTTACTAAAGGTGTGTTCAATTATCAAAAATGTTAAAAAGGTAAAGCTTGGCCTTAAGGCAAGGCCCAATAGACCGCCGTCTAGGCCCCCCATTTTTTGGGCCCGATTTAGCGTTCAGTTTTATACTAGTAATTTGGGAAAATAACAGTCAATAACGTGTTTTGATAATTAATACCCATCAAAGACATTTTCAGCATTAACAAATTTTCTCAGCACGTCCTTGTCGGATATTGTCCTGAGCCGTCATTTTCTCGTGTAATTTTCCTGAAACTAAGAAATAATCTCCCCTTAGGGTAGCGGTTAAACACGAGGGCTACCGCACCCAAGAGCTAGGTTCGATTCAGCCTCTTTGCCGTAATCTTGTAAAGGTTTGAATGGTTGGAAAATAAAAAATAAAAATCTCAATTTTCAAATTTAGCTTGTTGAAATTTTAAACTAGAGGTATTCAAGAAAACTGACCTAATCAATAAAGCGATCCAAACCATCCGATTTGATCTAGTTATTGTTCTGAAAAATATAAACCAATAATTTTGATTCGGTTACTGATTATTAGTTTATGAACCATGGTTATAATCGAATCGAATCGAATCATTTAGTAATCGGAAATTGATTTTAGCACTCCAAAAATTGATAGAGGGGCTCCAAAATGACGTCGTTTTGTGTATCAGCACAGTTTAGTTTTGGAGCTCCTCCATCAATTTTTGGAGTGCCAAAATCACAATCCTTAATTAGTAATAACATGTACAACACCCAAATCCGAATCATGTATTTGGATTGGGTAAGTTAATTTGTTTAAGATTCTATTACGCACTTGTTCCCTAATTAATTTGTTTAGGATTCTACTCAAACAATGTCCTAAGTAATAATATAGGGTAGTAAAGCTAGGTTTTTAGATCTTTCAAAATATTATGTTACCATGTTTTGGGGTTATCATTCGTGATTCTTTGGTTAGTCTAGATTTCCTGTTATACATGTTCCCCTAATTAGTTTCGATTTCTTAGTCACATTTTGGAGCCTATTTAAAGAATATATACTAGGAGGAGTTGATCGATTGGACATCAACCCAAAGAGAAAAAAGAAGAAGCAACACCAATAACTAGAAGAAAGAGAGGCATGGGTACAAACCAAAGCACACCAACAGACCAAACAGGACCAAATGAACCAAATCAAGGTTTTGCGTCCGATCTTTTTTATTATCCACCTCTAAGCATGCCAACAGACCAAACATCAAATCGACCAGTTCAAGGTTACTCGCAGGATCCTTTTGCTTCTCCACCTCTAAACACACCAACATACCAACCACCAAATGGACCGAATCGAGGTTTTGTGCAGGATCTTTTTTCTTATCCATCTCTAAGCACGCCAATAGACCACACACATAATCGACCAGTTCAAGGTTACTCGCAGGATCCTTTTAATTATCCACCTCTTAGCACACCAATATACCAAACACCAAATGGACCAGTTCAAAATTTCATACAGGATCTTTTTTATTATCCACCGCAAAGCAGACCAACAGAGCAAACACCAAATCGACCAGTTCAAGATTACTTGCAGGATCCTTTTAGGTATCCACCTTTGAGCATACCAACAGATCGTCGAACACCCGGTGGACCAATTCAAGGACGTTACTTGCGAGGTCCTTTGAATCCACGGCCTCTTCTTCGAACGTTTGACCGAAAGCAAAAATGTATAAGCTGCCGCAGGCTCAAGGTTGGTGGACTCCCTCTCTTGAAATCTGAAACTACAAACTCTTATTCTTTAACATGAAAAATATATATAACTCGTGTGAAAAATTTGGTTTTTGCACGTGTCTCACTCAGCAACACGTATCTACAAGTTCTCAAACGTTGTTTGTGTGTGATTTTAAAATTATTGAATAGTTATCAGTGTTTTCGAACCTTGATCATTAATTTCCCCTACAACTAGGGTTGGCATATCAAGTTTTATTTGAGCTATATATGTTTGTTTTACCAAAGAACATGGGGAAGGAAAAAACATTTCCAAAAATGAGACAAGAAATTTTAAATCAGAAAATAAGGCTTTAAAATATATTGGCAGCCCTGAACTAGAGAGATTATGAATTCTAATTATCAGATAAGGGCATCGTAATCTTTTTTCTTGCCAAATATTGAACGGATTTTACAATATATTTTCTTTTTGGAAATGATCGTAATGACGGAGTTGTGTTTCTAAATCTTGGAAAGAATAAAATTGATACGTAAATGATATTTTGCATTCTGATTTGAATTAATCTCTTTTAAAAATAATATTTGGGCGTATATTCTATTGGTTAAGGAATATTTTCCTGTTTATAAGATCTTTATTGCCTAGTTAATAAATTTGTAAGGGTTAACTACAAATTACCTCCTTAGACTATCACCCTTTTTCACTTTACTCTCTTCATCTGGAAAATTCTATAACTTGCCCCCTAGTCTATGACTTAGTACAACTTAACCCCTTTTGTTACTAGCTCTTTCGTCCAGAATTGAGCGTTGTACTCCGATATGACATGCAAATCTGACTCATTTGTGATGAAAATGTCCCTTTTTGTTTGATAGGATTTCTAAAGTTAGGAGAAAATGTTCCAACTAATTAATGATGCTTTTGTTTTTTGGGAATCAAGTGAAAATAATTTACCAAGCTATTTAAATGACTATGAGCGTGTTTGCGTGATAGCTGTGGATACAAATTTGAGATTTTAGTTTTAAATTCTGCTGCAGATTTTAGATTCTGAATTTTAATAGAAATTGAAAAACCTATTTGCTGTAGCTGCAAGATTATCAAAATTTCAATTTTTTTTTTGTAAGAATGTGTGTTGCAGAATCCCAAACAAAAATGCTAAGAACACATCCAAGTGTACATCAATTTGTACATCTTCTATCATAAGTGATTGTGGGACCCAGTAAATAGTATTGTGAGTCCTAGCTACGATCACTTATGAGAGGGATGTAAAAACAGATGTAAACTTTGATGTGTCTCCTAGCATTACTCGAATCCCAAAAACTATCCAAACCAGCTTTGGAATTTTGAGAATTTGTTTACCTTTTCAGGTTCTTAGAATCTTTAGATTTTAAAAATCAGTTATGTAGAATTTTTGACAAACATTCTAAACTGATTTTTATAAGCTAGAATATAAAAATCTGTCAAAATAACTTTGCACAAACACCCAATCTCTGACTAATAAAAACAAAAAAAAACACCCAATCTATGGTTGTCAAAAAGGAGAAAAAAATTGTTTCGAACAAAAGTAGTGTTATAGTAGTAATCATCAGGCGACTAGAAAATTTTGTACAACCCGTATAAAAAAAGGAAAAAAAAATAATTCGTAACTTTTCATCAATATTATTTCCTCGGAACATTATTTACACCCTAAGTTGTGTTGATGCTAAAACTAACGTTCACTTTTGTACAGTACATGCAGCCGACAACCAACCTTGGTCACGGTCGATATCAATGTCCAGAATGTCTTCCTTTATCTGCCATGGAACCCAGCCAATTGGAACCGATTATTAGTCAAGTACACAGCTTTTTCGACGACTATTTGAAGCTTCCTGTGAAAAAGGACATTCCTATTTTCTTGATCGACCCAAATGAGATGGGTAAACATGATGTGGTAAGTTAACGCATTTTACAACCTCATTTTTCACTAACAAAAAAGTTTCAGCATTTTACCATCTCGTTTTCATTAACGAAAAAATTATCCACAAGAGCTGTTTTTTGGTACAGTAGAGACTCACAAATCTATCAACAATTTATTCGCTACCGGAAATAACTTGACATTTTTCAATAACTTATTCACTGTCGGAAATACCTAACAACTTCTCTACCGCAAATTAAAAATTTACAAAATTTTCACTACCGGAAACACTCCCTTGGCTCTCCCATGGTTATTGACAATATTCTCAGGTACCTACCCTACTTTATCTGATATTACAGTGCTCTTCCTGATGGTTCAATTTTTAAGATCAAATTAGCCCCTTCCGTTAGTTGACCAACCGTTGACTCACGGAAGTTGCTGACATAAAAAAAATTACGTTAACCAATTACCTATTTTTGCCCTTATAATGTTTATGCAGGCATTGCATTCATTCTTCTAGCCGATTTGAAGAAGGTTTAGTAAATTAGTTTTCATAATAAGACTTTATTATACTTTTATACAGTATCATTTTTAATTGGCAAAAGTAACATTTTATTAAAGAAAATGAGAAAGGGAAATCTAACAAAGGGTTAAATAATACAACATGATGGTACAAAGCCCGATCACACCTTATGTGCAAAGCCCGAGACACTTAAAGGCCTACAAAGCCCAAATTTTACAAATAAAGCCCTGGAACACCTGAAGGCCTAAACCCACCAAAGTTGGTGGCCCAGCCAAAAGCTGGTCCACAGAAACCCAAAACCTAAATCACACTAAACTGTACAACACTGGTCTTTTTTGTTTTTGGGAAAATGACGGCCAATAACGTGTTTTGATAATTAATATCTGTCAAAGACATTTTCAGTATTAACAAATATTCTTAGCTTGTCTTTAGTGGGTATTAATTATCAAAACTCGTTCTGGACCATCATTTTCCCTTTTGTTTTTGTCTTCTAAGGTTCGGACAAAATTACTCTTTATGCTTTTTTTTTTTTGGGGGGGTGGGTGGGGGGTGTGGGTTTGTGTTTTGTTTCTTCTTTCAAAAATTGTTGATGTTCTGATAAATATTTTTTATCTTTTTTATTTATCTTGACGAGCGAAACATAAAAACTAAAAAGACCCCAACCGAAAGCTAAAAAAAATTCCGTAAAGACAACAAGAATTGAAAGAAAACTAGTTTTCGCTTATTCATCTTTTCAGAAAATTTTCAAGTTTGCTACATTTTTTCTATTTTTCCTAATTTATTTTAATTAAATAATCACCCTATGTGAGCTTACCACGTAAGATTTCATCCTGCCTACTTTTAATGTTTATTTTGGTTACCCAATCGGTTCAGGGATTAACCAAACCCCGATTGGTTCGGTTATGGTACCTTATTCCTCTCCCCGTTCGGGTATTGGGGCAGATATGGTTCGGTTATCGGTTTCGGGGATCGGGTACAGAAATCTCCATATCCGCCCCGAACACCATATGTAAATGTTTATGTTTTCATCCTTCTGGTGGGTGAAAACCTTTCTTGCCCTTTTCCAACCACTACTTTCATTTTTATCTCTATCTCTCTCCAATCATTACCCTATCTCCTATCCTAATCATTACAAATTCAAATCCAAAATCCAAATCCGAAAACGTTCAACCGAACAAGCCCCCAGTTACTCATCCTAGTAGTAGTCACCCAGTTACGTACTCATCCTAGTCAGAAATAGGGAACCATTCCAGCGACCCATTGGTATAACTAAGGGCATGGGTAATTCGATTGTGCTATATATCGAACACTGTACTGGATCTTCGATATGATGGAACATTGTACTGGATCTTCGATATGATGGTAAATTAATCGATTGAAAGGGTGGAATTTATGTACCCAAAATTTACCATTTTCAAATAGCTTGGGGTTTCTGATATGTTTGTATCTGCTTGATACCATGAACGACAAAATACACCATGAAATTTGCTTGGTAGAATACACTTGATAAAATACATCATATATGAAGTATTTTGTTAGATTCAAGTTTTATTTTTTGTTGGATAATCGATCGTTCGTCTCAATGAGAAGAGTGAAAAAGTAAAAAATTATGACCAAAAAATGAAAAAATTCACTAAAGACGAAAAAAATATCAAGCAACTTGTACTTTATTTGAGTATTTTCTTTATTTTTTTTTTTACTTCAATCTATATTTTATTTACCTTTTCGAAACAGAAGAGCTAAAGTTTGGCCATTAATGGTGGTGGGTCAGTTGGGATCTGATAATGACGGGCAAATTGACATCACTCGCATGAATGATTATGTATTTTTCTTTATTGTGGACAGAATTAGCTTGAATAATTTTGTGCGAAATGGTCGAAGTGCATTTAGTTTGGTATTGGAGGGTAAAAATGTCAAAAAGTGGCATAGACAAGTCTTACAAGGACCTCAGTGTAATTTCAAATAAAATAGGGGACGTTTTTGAAATTGTTAGAAACTTCAAAGGAGTAATATGCAATTTACACATAAATATATCATAGAGACAACCCATTAAAGTTTGAATTCTATTGGATGTCGTAGGAGCCTCATCCTTCCTTCTTTCTCATGGGGTGGCTCCCGTCGGCAATGTACTTTGCCTTTCTCTGCTATGGTACAGATCATGAAAGTGATCCGACAGTCTTACGAGGTTAAAGTGTTATACAATTTACAGTATATATCGTTCGGTTTCATTAGGTTTCTTATCGTTAGAGTTACCAGGGTACGTGCCAAGTCCTCAATGCATTGACTAATCCCAAGCCCTTGGACCTAATAGCTACTCCCATCCTAACTACAAAGTCACGATGTCCTTTTCATGTATTCATTATCTTGTTTACACATACATTTATTTATAAGATCTTCTTGTGTAGAAATTAAAATGAATCGATTTTAAGCAATAAGATTTCTACTTCATTGAGTTAGTCAAAATTTACTAACATCTTGTTGTGATGTTGTCTGTACAGAATCCTTACAATCAAGGGTTGACTTTATATGATCATAAAGCTACGATAAAATTCGTAAGAACTAGCCTTTTCTTTCCACGATGAATATATAGCATATTTTTCTACTTTTAGGAAATACTTATCACATAATATTTTGTATGTTCACTCTTTTTCTGCCCAAACACTTAATCATATATCATTACTAACTCAAAATGTTCTT
This sequence comes from Rhododendron griersonianum, assembly GCA_018127125.1. Lineage (NCBI taxonomy): Eukaryota > Viridiplantae > Streptophyta > Magnoliopsida > Ericales > Ericaceae > Rhododendron > Rhododendron griersonianum. The sequence goes on along the minus strand of CM030788.1, from coordinate 5,334,638 downwards.
TCATTTTTTTCAGTATATATATGCATATATTGGTCTAATAATGTTTATATACTTGTGTGCAAACTAGGTCGAAAGATGTGTAAGGAGAGGGGCTGATATGAAAGTGGTTACAAAGAAGAAGGAAGTAAAGCGTGATAAAGTGGTTGCAATCTTACTTTTGTTTGGATTCCCAAAGTACTCTTCTTATCTGATCCTAATATTTTCATGTCTTTCATTTTATACACGCCTTTCTTTTTCTTGAACGAAATTAACTTATGAAACAAAAATAAAGCGGTCTTGCTATTATCAGTCTACTGGGTTGACGATAAGCACACTAGAAGACAAGGAAAATAGGTATTTTTGTAAATCTTTTACATCATTTAATACACATTCACTCACTTATTATTGTCAGTCCATTGGGCTGATTTTAAAATTTTCCAAAATAAAGATAGAAAACGGGCAATATATTGGGGAACTAGCCTCTAAAAGTTTGAAACTCTCTTGATGTTCAGTAGAGTTGAGTTTTTGCCACAACAAAAATCTCTCTATTAGGGAGTAATTTTAGACAGTTAAACAAGCTGATAAGAAGGTGTTCAAGTAATAAAGTGAGAATAATTATTTGCATACATACATATATAATATCATTTTCAGGCATATGTTGATGATACAGTCGCATCGAACCCTCCTAAATTATATCTAATTTTGTAGGCCCTCAATTTTATTGCTCTTACAGTAGACCGATATATCAATTAGTAATAGGTTAGTTATAGTATCCATTGTAAGTGATGGGTATATATCTTGATTACAAGATTATTATGAGAGCTTAATTACTACTTTTCATGCTAAAAATGGGAGAAAAGTGATACTTCAGTAATACATTTGGAATTAATCGAATGAGTATCAAGTATTTTGAACTTATTATTTGTAGTAGAATGGTGCTACTGGTACATCTGTATCAGTGTGTACAAATCCACTTTTTCTTTCTTTTCTTTTCTTTTTTTTCCCGTTTTGGGTCTAAAAAAATGATCGGAATCGCTCATTTTGTTTAAAATACTTTATTTACGGCTCCTGCGAAAAATAAGCTCAATCCAATATCAGTTAAGACACCTACAAAACGTCCAACTTTGTCCCAGAATTCAAGCCTGAATTCTAGAGCAAAGTTTGGATGTTTCGTAAATGCTTTTATCGATACCGGATTGAGCTTTTTTTTTGAAGGGACCATAAACAAAGTATTTTAAACAAAATGAGCGACTTCGATCATTTGTTTGAGACCCAAAACGGACCCAGAAAAGAATTTGTATCCACTGGTACAGATTTTTCATATGTACCATTAGACTCTCTGTTTGTAGTACTCGTTATATTTCTGAACGTTCACGATAAGTGATTTCTCAATCCTTATGCTATTCCGAAGATACAACAATCCATGTAGAAATTCATAATATTACTATTCATAACTTATAGCCCTGTGGTGTGGCATCTGAGTCGTCCGTTTCGGCACTCAATGGTGCGAATTTCATCTCGATAATGGACGACTCAGATCGACAAGGGTTGAGATGAAATCAGGACCATTGTTTGTCGAGATGGACAGCTCAAATATGCTGCAGTAATGCCCTTTCCGCTATTCCAGTGTGTACAACACATACATCTTGAATTCTAGACTTTTTTTTGTTGAGAAATTCATAGTATCAAGAAACAGATTCAATTTTCACAATGCAGTCAATTTTGACGTGAAATGTGACTTACATGCAGACCGATAATTGGGGCAACACTAGCTCATGAGATGGGGCATGCATTGATACGGCTCCAAGGTATAATTATTTCAGGCTCTCGCACCTTTTCTTGATTAAATTTTCAATCTCTCATATCATACAAATAATAATCTTATATATATATGGTGATAATATCCTTGTTCTATGACTATACTTTTTTTTATACGGCAATAATATTATTAAAGAAGCTCGATAATGGGCACACGTACCATTGATTATTATACTTTTATCTTATTGATCGTTACATGTGACATACGTACCATTGATTTTGAAATTTTATGAGTATATACTGCATCACATGATAATTTAATGTCATAAACAATATTATTTGAAAAGTTTATTAGTTATGAGGGCGGAGTTTCATATGGTCAAGTGGGGTTTGAGCCCATTTTCATTTTCATATTTTTCTTAGATTGACCCTACAAGTCGTATGAAATTTCCCAAAGCATGGCAACCACATCAAACTTATAACTTCGCCCTCCTTTTAACGCTAGAAATTTGCTTAAAATCGATCAATAGGTGATGACAATTTCACTAAATGCTAAAAAAGTTAAAATTTCAATTCTCATTTCGTTCTTACGGATACACTTCATAAATTTATGTTCAACATCGGGAGTTTGGGTTGTCATAGGCAGATTGCTAGTAAGGCTCTTGGGCCCCTGTAATATAGGTTGGCTCTCACATTGGGAATTTGGGTTAAGTGTGTGTGTTTAATTAAGAAGGTCCTCATACCCTTTCCTAGTCAACTATTGCTTAGTGGAGATGGTAAGTAAAATTACTCTCTTACCCCTCCGTGTTTTAAAAAAATTATTTACACATCAATTGGTGCTCTAAAGGCGATCAGTAACTGAGAATTTTCGATAAAAAACACATGTAGGTTTCCCACTGCCCGAGATCTCTAACTCTGCCCCTAGTCAAGTAGTGCTATAGGTACCATCGCCCAGCGTAGGGAAATCGTACCGATGGCCGATCCGAGCCGTCCAAAATTTTTTTAAAAAAAAAAACAAGGGTGCCAACGCGGGAATCAATGGCATCCGATATGTGTAAGGTGCTTGATCGTATATACATATATACACGAAAAATAGGGTGTTTAGATCAAGCATCCTATACACATCGGATGCCGTTGACTCTCGCGTAGGCCCCCTTGTTTTTTTTAATAGAACTTTTGGACGGCTCAGATCGGCCATCTGGTGGCCGAAAACGGCCCGACGTGGCCATCGGTACGTATATCTTTACTGTTTACTATCGGATTACTAATAATATATCTATTAATTGTTGATATAGGCTGGACCTTTATATTGGAAAGGAAAGTAGTAGAAGGCATATGTGAGGCGATAGCTTACGAGTGGCTAAAGTACAAAGTTCCTAATTATGATCCATCGTATACCCAAAAGGAGGCTGCAATTGCAGAATGGTTGAGGATACAAGAGATGTCTCGCATTGTAAGAGGAAAGTATGCGGCGGAGGTTGGAGAGGCTCGCAGAGCCATTAAAAAGTACGGCTTGAAACGCACATTGATGCATATTGCTCGCTGGAGGAATATTCCAGAGTGAGAGAAACATTGTTGGAGTTTATGTTACCTCTGTTATTTTTATTGTCTAAGAAACTAGATATAATTAAACTTGGACAGCATTTTTCTAAATTTATTGACGTTAAATTATCAATATTTTTGTTTCTTCATTTGTAGTATCGCACTTTTATCTTTATATATGTCCTCTTGACGTTTTGGTAACATGAAATTGCTGTTGGAAGTACCTTAAAGACACTTACATCGTGAGAATTATTTTGAAAAACAAAAAAGCAATGCTATGGGGAGCATATTTGGCGACCATGTTTTGCATTACTATGTAATGTGTACCACTATTTGGGTTTGAGTAGGACTCTTTTTAAGGGAAAAAAATGCCCAAATAAAAAATATGGAGGTTCTGTTTTTTTAGCAAAACGTGGGTTAACTACAGTATGTGCGTGAGGCTTAAATCCCGGATTGCACCCCCCCTGAGCGCGAGTAACTTGTGACATGCACATGGTTAATTGGTTTCCTTTTCAAATTGCCTTCGGCCTTGACCCATTTCCCCAAGCGCACAAGACCTCTTCTTGTGTCTAGCCACATTCACAAGCCTACTATGGTGCATTGTCATTTAAGGTAGAAAAATGTTTTGTAACTAGCCAATATGGGACAAGGCAACAACAAGATTTTAACAAATACACCAAAAATCCCAACAGATTACATACCAATTCTAACTGATGATATCCTCACATTCTGCATGTGTGAGAGGGCTAAAACTCCTCAGGTTACGCCTCTTGTTTTTGTTGCAGTTTAGGACTTGAGATAGAAGATGAATACAAGGGTTTGAGTGTTTTGGCTTCAGAATTTTACTTTGAATAACTCATCACATAGGATAGTGTAGAAGTTCCATAGTAGAACAAAGCTCGTAGATAAAATTTGTTACCGCAAAGAGGTAAAGTGCTAAAGTCAAAATCACGAAGGGTCATTTGCATACCTCCAACAAAAGAACAACGCGAAGAGCATCCCAAGCAGAAACAAGAATGCTAATGCCACTCCAAAAATTACTATTGTCACTCCAAAAATTACTATTGCCACACTATTCCATTGGAGATAAGAATGACTATTCCTAAGCACAGCCAAACATGAGAATGGGAATGATTATTCCATTCCCAATTCCTCCAATTCTATTCCATTCTTAATTCTATTTCCATTCACATTTCATTCCATCCAACCAAATGCACCCGACAGAGTATGGTTTCCTTTAATATTACGTAGTAGTCGGTGAGAATTGGAACATGCCTTTGAACCAATGCGCGTCTAAAAGCCCAAGCCAAAGGATTAAATAGACAGAGAGAGATCCAAGCCCATGTTCAAAGCTTTTGCCGGAGAAAGATCCAAGCCCATGGGGTATATATTTGATATGTACATGAATATTAGTCATACGTAAATTTTAGGACTTGGGTTCTTCTGAATCAGATGTTTCTGTTTCTGGGTATCTCTCGACATAATTCATAAGTAAAAATGATAAATCAACTACAAAGAGAAATATAACAAGTAGGGGTGATTTCGGTTCGGGTTCGATCAGTTTGGGGTGAATATAATTTCTAGGATCAATCCCAATTAGAGTTAAGTTTTCGGTTCGGTTCGGTTCCATTTGATGTGGTATCGGTCTAACTGGAGATTTCGATTCACCCGAAATGGGCCTTAATTGGGTCAAATAATAAACTTCACGGTGGGCCAAATCGCCCAAACCCAACAATTTAAATATGTATGACCCCAATCCATGAGGCAACACCACCTAGTCATTTTTCCTCTAGAATGCATACGCATGCATTTGACGATTCCTGAACTCCACTTGGGCAGCAGCACATGATGCGTAAGAAGTAGGAGTAACATTAAACAGGTACTGTTTGTGGATTACATTTGGTAAGAATCGACTGTAAATATCCTAATTTGAGAAAACCATGATTTGGGGCAATATTCGTTTACGATTGCATTCAACAAAAATCAAGGGTTTAGGGTCTCTAGTAGAATACATGATTTAGAAACTACAAGCTACTTATTCGTCTCATTTTGTTTGCTTCATACGAAAACTCGCGTCACTTTGGGTGCTTTTGGCGTTGTTTGGTTTTTGGCCATTGGTTTCAGGTTTTTTTTGGTGTGGTTGGGTTCTTGCTTTCTTTCGACTTTGGTTCTCGGGTGGCGTTTTGCCGGTGTGCCCGAGATCTTTTTAATTTTTATCTTTATGCTTAGGGGGAAAAAAAAAACTCGTGTCATTTTGATCTTGAAAAAAAGGTTCTTTTGAGAATAATTTTGAACTTTTTGCACCATTCGTAAGTTCGAAATAGTTTTTTGCAAAAAAGAATTAGGGGTTCCCAAGGACAACCAATGATTACACAAATCAAATTAAAACCAAGTGGAAACAAAACACGACAAAGCCATAATTTTTACAAGATGATGAATTCAAACCTGTTTGAATCCTAAAATCAATTGAGAGCTTTCTTCTTAATTAATATCAAAAGAGTGCCGGAAAAAAACAAACAGAGATCAGTAGTAAAATACTAAGGGCAATGCCTCTTTTAATTCCATTAGTTCCATATACAATCACAGCCACTTTCTTAAGCATACTAATTACCCCACTCATTCCATTCCAAATATATAGGAGAATTAAGCTCTTAATTACAAACCACTTTATTATAATTAAGTAATGCAATTCCATGCATGTAACCTAGGCATGCTATGTAATTCCTTTCACACACAAGCTATAATACATCATTTCTCTTTTCTTCACAAAAATAAAGTTTATTGTTAACATGAAAAATAGATGACAATTTAATTACTACCAGATCAAACCAACCCAACGCTGGGGATGAAATCTTCCCGACCAGGATCAATACTGATTTCGAAGGTTGTACGCAGAGGTGGCTGGCCCGGTGTCTCGGCTTCGGAGCCAGACACAGGGTGAGGGTGGGACGTCGGCAGGTCTATGGGACCTTGGGACGGATGAGGCACTGGATCACGGCGCCGTCGGCAAAAGACTTGATACACCACGTAGATGGCCCCCGAAATGATCACCCCGGAGCAAATCCGACCGAAGGTACTCATGAACAGGCTATGTAGCATGGACGGTGAGCTCCCTGGTGGTGGCAGTGCAGCCAAAACGCAACAGTAGGGAATGAGGGGCGGTGGTGGACAAGTACTGGTCATCGACACATCCGGAAACGGCGGCAACAAAGGCTGTGGTGGGGGTATGGAGGGAGTGTCTAGTTGTGAAGTGAGAGTGGGTGGTGGCAAGAACATGGTGTCTGGTGGGGAGGAGGTGAGGTGGAGGACTCTACAGAGAGTCAGAGAAGGAAATGCAAGGAGAAGAAGCAAGAGCAACATTTCTGATGATCAGTTAACTCTAGGGCGCCCTTTACTCTACGAACCCAGCAGCTAACTCAAGTGGTTGAATTTATAGGCGTGTGAAATGTAGTACCACCGCACATATCTAGTCAATTACGTAATTACGTAAAAGAATGTAGTACGGCCTAAGTATAATTTCCAAGCAAAAAAATAATTTCCAAGCAACATCGTGAAATAATTTCCAAGCAAAAAATCTTTGGCACATCGTGTAATTTCTGGGCAATTGCTTGCCACCATGCCCATGCATGACGAAATGACTACGTTCAATGACAAAATGCTTGGTAGTCTCCAGCTGTCTACTTAATTTGAGTGGAATCACTTATCTAGTTCATTATTGTTTGATATTTCAGTTTTGGTCAAAATAATTGACCTTTTGAACTCGTCTTGACAAAAGAAACTAGGAAAAAACAAAAAATATGTAGCAAACTTGAAAAAAAAAATCAGAAAAGATGAATAACCAAAAAAAAAAAAAATGTTTTAGTTCAATTTTCATTGTCTTTAATTTAGTGATTTTTTTTTAAGATCAATCAAAAAGGTAAAAAAGAAGTTATCTCAAATTCAACAATTTTTGAAAGAAGACCAAAAAAAAAGAAGAAGAAGAAGCAAAAGGAGTAATTTCGTCCAAACCTCACCTAGAATTAAGACAAGAACAAAAAAGACCAGTGTGACCAAAAACTTCTTACAAGTTTGGATATCAATCTTAATAGGAAAGCTTAAGATTTTTATTGTTGTTATTACAGTACTTAAGAGCCATAATTCTCAAGAAATGATGATTGTAAATGCATTTAGAATAATATGAGGCTGAGCGCCTTATTTTACGTACACTATATGATCATCACTCTATATGACACCAATTTAACAACTTTTTAGACAAATAGTATTAGTATATATTTACATATACGCACTGTGTCATATCAAGAGACGGAGCCAAGATTTTACCCTAACAGTAGCAAAATGTATACTGAAAAAAATAAAAAGATGCATTACAATATGTGTACAACACTTCTTTTATTAAAGAACGAGTCAATTATTTTCTTGACCATGATTACTTAACACATTAGTTTATGCAAATCAATAAATTGCTATATTTCATTCATATAGTGCAAATACCATCTATTACTCAATACAAACTCGGTAATGGATTCAAAACATTCAATAATTTCTCTAACTTCAATTGAAAATTGAAAAATTGAAAAGGACTAACCTTTTCTCAATGGAGTTTGAGAAACTCACACAAAACGCCCATCGATAGATGGTTTTTTAATTTTCAGAATTCCACTACTGCGCAGTGCCGACATTGGAAATTTGAAAATCTGGAAGTCCACTAATGAGAAATCCACAATGGCCGAGTTGTGCACAGCGCTGACTGTTTTGGTTAACTTGTTTAATTTTTTAGGTTGAGTTATTTTATGTTAATTTGTTTTTTTAGGTTAAAGTGTGGAGTTCTTTTTTTTCCCTTAATTAGACCTCATCCTTTATATTATTTCACTTTGGCCTATTGACTTTAGTTTTGAAATACAATTTTGGGTCTCGTTTCTTGAAAAAAAAAATAGAGGATTTAGGAATAGTATATAGCAAAAAATATGATCAGTGTAGTCCTATATACAATCGCATCCGGAATATACAAAACTATTTCATGTAAGTTTTGGTATCCTTATCTACTTAGTTACAAGCCAATTAGCCATTTAATTTGCACCTTCACCACGAAAATTGTCATATAAACTTTTAGATCCTTGTATAATATTTATTTATGGCTATATTTGTGTTCCTAGCACTAAGCCAGGAAACATAAATTAATCCCGGCCCAGAAAATTCTTAGTACGAAAATTTTGGACCAATTTCCAGGTCATTTTAGCTAGTTGATTTGCACATTTAGTAGCGTAATTGCCACCAAAACTATTCAATAATCCAAGATCAGACGTCCCATGAAACCCTACAAATTGCAAGTTGATGTGAGACTTGCCCAATCGATCGATCTAAACGTATGTTTTATACACGATTGAGGATTTCAAGAAATTGTTTTTTTTTTTTTTGATCGGCAAAAATTAATTTATTTCACTCTTAAATCACATGTAAGATTTACAGTCAATTTTGTTTCACAAGAAAATGACTAAAATGGACTGTCTGTTGATCTGGTATGCTTCCTGGCCAGCACCAAAAAGTAGAGTAGACCAAACCCCACGCAATTGATTCATTCTCCAATAGTTTCCCAAGGAAAAAATAAACCTATCTTTTTCCGTGAGTCTGAAATTGCCATGGAATTAAATAAACGGAGATCCAAGTCCATGATGGTGGTGACTGGTGGTGGCCCAACAAGCCAAGGTAGGAATAGTATTTGTACCGTGTTCTCTGGTTACCTAATCGGAAAATGCGAAAATAGTGGTGACGGGTTACCACCCCACCAAACCATCCCTCTTTTATAATGGGTCAGAAAAAAAAAAAAAATCTCCGTCCGACCCATAGAATTTATCTGGTCCGTAAAATAAGAACTTAAAAAAATAGCACTATTTTTGCAAAAAAAAAAAAAAATCAAAAAAGCTTCATCAATTTAGTATTGGATATTACTAAGTTCTTTTAGTTTATACACGATTGAGGATTCCAAGAAATTGTGTTTTTTTTTTTATCGGCAAAAATAATTTTTTTTAACTCATAACACGAAATACAGATATAATAGGGGTTTGTGTATACCGGCCTGACCACCCAAGACCTTCTTTTCCAAACCACACGGAGGAACCGGATTTAGGCCCAACATGTTGAGCCCAAACCAGGAGGAAAACCCCTACTAAACCCCACGGTAAGAAACCAATCCAAACACCCATTGGGACAAAGCCTATAACACCTATTGGGACAAGCCCATAACACATTTTGGGCCAAGCCTAGCACCTATACCCCAAGAAACTGAGCCTGTACCCTAATGTTTGAACCAAAACCTAAACCACCCAATTGCAACTAAGCATTCCAATTGCAACCAAATTGGGCCAAGCCCATTTGCAATTGTTCCGGCCCACACCAAACACCCAACACCCACAAACCCTAGGACTGAAAGCACCACTGCTGCTGCTGCTCCTCCACCGACGCTGCCCCTCCACCAACGCTTCTCCTCCTCTGAAACAACTTCTCCTCCACCACGATTTCAAGCAATGTTGGATGCCGTTCATAGAATAAAAGTGTGAATTTGTATTTTTCGCATTTCCTTAATTTCCTTCTCTGTTTTTTCTTGCTTCATCCAATCATGTATTGGATGTGTTTTGCCTTTTTCTATTGGTTCTAGCCTTTGCACATGATTTCGCTATAATTTGGGTGTCTAACAGAATTGGTATACTTGCCATGATGATGATGCACATGCTTGAGCTTGAGCTCCTCTCGATTATCGAGTTATTTACTAAAGGGGTGTTCAATTATCAAAAATGTTAAAAGGTAAGCTTGGCCTTAAGGCAAGGCCCAATAGACTGCCGTCTAGGCCTCCCATTTTTTGGGCCCGATTTAGCGTTCAGTTTTATACTAGTAATTTGGGAAAATAACAGTCAATAACGTGTTTTGATAATTAATATCCGTCAAGGACTTTTTCAGCATTAACAAATTTTCTCAGCACGTCCTTGGCGGAAATTAATTATTAAAACACGTCCTGAGCCGTCATTTTCTCGTGTAATTTTCTTGAATCTAAGAAATAATCTCCCCTTAGGGCAGCGGTTAAACATGAGGGCTACCGCACCCAAGAGCTAGGTTCGATTCAGCATCTTTGCCGTAATCTTGTAAAGGTTTGAATGGTTGGAAAAAAAAAATCTCAATTTTCAAATGAAATTTTAAACTAGAGGTATTCAAGAAAATTGACCTAATCGATAAAGCGATCCAAACCATCCGATTTGATCTAGTTATTGTTCTGAAAAATATAAACCAATAATTTTGATTCGGTTACTGATTATTAGTTTATGAACCATGGTTATAATCGAATCATTTAGTAATAGGAAATTGATTTTAGCACTCCAAAAATTGATGGAGGGGCTCCAAAATGACGTCGTTTTGTGTATCAGCACAGTTTAGTTTTGGAGCTCCTCCATCAATTTTTGGAGTGCCAAAATCACAATCCTTAATTAGTAATAACATGTACAACACCCAAATCCGAATCATGTATTTGGATTGGGTAAGTTAATTTGTTTAAGATTCTATTACGCACTTGTTCCCTAATTAATTTGTTTAGGATTCTACTCAAACAATGTCCTAAGTAATAATATAGGGTAGTAAAGCTAGGTTTTTAGATCTTTCAAAATATTATGTTACCATGTTTTTGGGCTATGATTTCGTGCTTCTTTAGTTAGTCTAGACTAGATTTCCAGTTATACATGTTCCCCTAATTAGTTTCGATTTCTTAGTCACATTTTGGAGCCTATTTAAAGAATACTAGGAGGAGTTGATCGATTGGACATCAACCCAAAGAGAGAAAAAAGAAGCAACAACAATAACTAGAAGAAAGAGAGGCATGGGTACAAGCCAAAGCACACCAACAGAGCAAACAGGACCAAATGAAACAAATCAAGGTTTTGCGCGGGATCTTTTTTATTATCCACCTCTAAGCATGCCAACAGACCAAACACCAAATCGATTAGTTCAAGGTTACTCGCAGGATCCTATTGCTTCTCCACCTCTGAACACACCAACATACCAACCACCAAATGGACCGAATCGAGGTTTTGTGCAGGATCTTTTTTCTTATCCATCTCTAAGCACGCCAATAGACCACACACATAATCGACCAGTTCAAGGTTACTTGCAGGATCCTTTTAATTATCCACCTCTTAGCACACCAATATACCAAACACCAAATGGACCAGTTCAAAATTTCATACAGGATCTTTTTTATTATCCACCGCAAAGCAGACCAACAAAGCAAACACCAAATCGACCAGTTCAAGATTACTTGCAGGATCCTTTTAGCTATCCACCTCTAAGCATACCAACAGATCGTCAAACACCCGGTGGACCAATTCAAGGACGTTACTTGCGAGGTCCTTTGAATCCACGGCCTCTTGTTCGAACGTTTGACCCAAAGCAAAAATGTATAAGCTGCCGCAGGCTCAAGGTTGGTGGACTCCCTCTCTTGAAATCTGAAACTACAAACTCTTATTCTTTAACATGAAAAATATATATAACTCGTGTGAAAAATTTGGTTTTTGCACGTGTCTCACTCAGCAACATGTATCTACAAGTTCTCAAACGTTGTTTGTGTGTGATTTAAAATTATTGAATAGTTATCAGTGTTTTCGAACCTTGATCATTAATTTCCTCTACAACTAGGGTTGGCATATCAAGTTTTATTTGAGCTATATATGTTTTGTTTTACCAGAGAACATGGGGAAGGAAAAAACATTTCCAAAAATGAGACAAGAAATTTTAAATCAGAAAATAAGGCTTTAAAATATATTGGCAGCCCTGAACTAGAGAGATTATGAATTTTAATTATCAGATAAGGGCATCGTAATCTTTTTAATTTCTTGCCAAATATTGAAGGGATTTTACAATTTTCTTTTTGGAAATGATCGTAATGACGGAGTTGTGTTTCTAAATCTTGGAAAGAATAAAATTGATACGTAAATGATATTTTGCATTCTGATTTGAATTAATCTCTTTTAAAAATAATATTTGGGCGTATATTCTATTGGTTAAGGAATATTTTCCTGTTTATAAGATCTTTATTGCCTAGTTAATAAATTTGTAAGGGTTAACTACAAATTACCTCCTTAGGCCCCGTTCAGTTATCAGGAAAGTACAGTAAAGGATGGGAAAATCAACTTTCCCATAACTTTAGTAGTGTTCAGTTGGCTGGAAAGTAGTGGGAAACATGTTTTTAAGTTTTCCTGCAAGATTTGCTTTCTTGCAAAAGTGATCCGGCCAAAAGCATAGGATTTTGCGTCACGGGAAAAGTTTTATCCATTGTGAGGCCAAAATAATTGGCGGGTAAGAAAAAAAATGAATGACACCAATAACAAAAAAATACAAATTAGGTTATTAGAAAGACACTTCGAGATTTACATGAACAATAATAATTTCGACGACTATGATGCTTTCTGAGATAATTGTTGTGGAAAAAGATTGGTAGTTTATTTTTTTTGGATGTATTTATTTATCTTGTCATTAGTCTTCAATTTTGTTTTGTACTAACTAATTTTCAGTGAGTTTTTGTATCGGCAATTAATCAAGCACGGTTGTTTAATATTTATTTATTTAGTTATCATCTACTTATTTTTTAAACTTTATTTGTATGGTTGATTATCAAAGAATGTCAATTTAAATGGGGGATTTGCATGACCATTCAGAATATAGCAAATTGAATAGGAAATTGCAAGTCGATTGTTTCATTTCATGTTAAGGCTTTGAATTAGATAAAATACATTTTCCATATTTGTTAATTTTTGAAATATGATAGCCTATTATTTAGCTCTCAAAGTTACTTTTATTTAAAATTAGCTATGGGAATAAAAATAAAGAAGTTTATCATAAGTGTCTTTTCCCGGCAAATGAACCACTAAACTTTAGTTTTCCTGCAAAAAAAAACTGTCAAATGAACACTCACGAGAAAATAGATTTCTTTTTCCTTTACTTCACTTGACTTAACTTTTCTTGAGAATAACTTTCCGGTACAGCATTCCTGGCAACTGAACGGAGCCTTATACTATCACCCTTTTTCACTTTACTCTCTTCATCTGGAAAATTCTATAACTTGCCCCCTTAGTCTATGACTTAGTACTACCACTTAACTCCTTTTGTTACACTTTCGTCCAGAATTGAGCGTTGTACTCCGATATGACATGCAAATCTGACTAATTTGTGATGAATATATCCCTTTTTGTTAGGATTTCTAAAGTTGGGAGAAAATGTTCCAACTAATTAATGATGATTTTGTTTTTTGGGAATCAAGTGAAAATAATTTACTAAGCTATTTGAATGACTATGTGCGTGTTTGCGAGATAGCCGTGGATACAGATTTGAAATTTTAGTTTTAGATTCTGCTACAAATTTTAAATTTTGAATTTTAATAGAAATTGAAAAACCTATTTGCTGTAACTGCGAGATTATCAAAATTTTAATTTTTTTTTTTAAGAATGTTTGTTGCAGAATCCCAAACAAAAATGCTAAGAACACATCCAAGTGTACATCAATTTGTACATCTTTATCATAAGTGATTGTGGGACCCAGTAAATAGTATTGCGAGTCCTACGATCACTTATGAGAGAGATGTAAAAAAATATGTAAACTTTGATGTGTCTCCTAGCATTACTCGAATCCCAAAAACTATCCAAACCAGCTTTGGAATTTTGAGAATTTGTTTACCTTTACAGGTTCTTAGAATCTTTAGATTTTAAAAATCAGTTATGTAGAATTTTTGACAAACATTCTAAGTTGATTTTTATAAGCTAGAATATAAAAATCTGTCAAAATAACTTTGCACAAACACCCAATCTCTGACTAATAATAAATAAATAAAAACACCCAATCTATGGTTGTCAAAAAGGAGAAAAAAATTGTTTCGAACAAAAGTAGTGTTATAGTAGTAATCATCAGGCGACTAGAAAATTTTGTACAACCCGTATAAAAAAAGGAAAAAAAAAGTGCTGAAATCCTATTATCTTTCTAGAACTCATTTTCCGAGGAAATAATTCGTAACTTTTCATCAATATTATTTCCTCGGAACATTATTTACACCCTAAGTTGTGTTGATGCTAAAACTAACGTTCACTTTTGTACAGTACATGCAGCCGGCAACCAACCTTGGTCACGGTCGATATCTATGTCCAGAATGTCTTCCTTTATCTGCCATGGAACCCAGCCAATTGGAACCGATTATTCGTCAAGTACACAGCTTTTTCGACAACTATTTGAAGCTTCCTGTGAATAAGGACATTCCTATTTTCTTCATCGACCCAAATGAGATGGGTAAAGATGATGGGGTAAGTTAACGCATTTTACCACCTCATTTTTCACTAACAAAAAAGTTTCAGCATTTTACCATCTCGTTTTCATTAACGGAAAAATTATCAACAAAATCTGTTTTTTGGTACAGTAGAGACTCACAAATCTATCAACAATTTATTCGCTACCGGAAATAACTTGACATCTTTCAACAACTTATTCACTATCGAAAATACCTAACAACTTCTCTACCGCAAATAAAAATTTACAAAATTTTCACTACTCCCTTGGCTCTCCCATGGTTATTGACAATATTCTCAGGTACCTACCCTACTTTATCTGATATTACAGTGCTCTCCCTAATGGTTCAATTTTTAAGATCAAATTAGCCCCTTCCGTTAGTTGACCATCCGTTGACTCACGGAAGTTGCTGACATAAAAAAAATTACGTTAACCAATTACCTATTTTTGCCCTTATAATGTTTATGCAGGCATTGCATTCATTCTTCTAGCCGATTTGAAGAAGGTTTAGTAAATTAGTTTTCATAATAAGACTTTATTATACTTTTATACAGTATCTTTTTTAATTGGCAAAAGTAACATTTTATTAAAGAAAATGAGAAAGGAAAATCTAACAAAGGGTTAAATAATACAACATGATGGGACAAAGCCCGATCACACCTTATGTGCAAAGCCTGAGACACTTAAAGGCCTACAAAACCCTAATTTTACAAATAAAGCCTAGAACACCTTAAGGCCCAAGCCCACCAAAGTTGGTTAGGCCCAGCCAAAAGCTAGCCCACAGAAACCCAAAACCTAATCACACTAAACTGTACAACACTGGTCTTTTTTGTTTTTGGGAAAATGACAGCCAATAACGTGTTTTGATAATTAATATCTGTCAAAGACATTTTTAGTATTAACAAATATTCTTAGCTTGTCTTTGGTGGGTATTAATTATCAAAAGACGTTCTGGGCCGTCCTTTTCCCTTTTGTCTTTGTCTTCTAAGGTTCGGGCAAATTACTCTTTATGCTTTTTTTTTGGGGGGGGGGGAGGGGTTTGTGGGGGTGTGAGTTTTGTTTCTTCTCTTCTTTCAAAAATTGTTGATGTTCTGATAAATATTTTTTACCTTTTTTATTTATCTTGACGAGTGAAACATAAAAACTAAAAAGACCCCAACCGAAAGCTAAAAAAAATTCCGTAAAGACAACAAGAATTGATAGAAAACTAGTTTTCGGTTATTCATCTTTTCAGAAAATTTTCAAGTTTGCTACATTTTTTCTATTTTTCCTAATTTATTTTAATTAAATAATCACCCTATGTGAGCTTACCACGTAAGATTTCATCCTGCCTACTTTTAATGTTTATTTTGGTTACCCAATCGGTTCGGGGATTAACCAAACCCCGATTGGTTCGGTTATGGTACCTTATTCCTCTCCCCGTTCGGGTATTGGGGCAGATATGGTTCGGTTATCGGTTTCGGGGATCGGGTACAGAAATCTCCATATCCGCCCCGAACACCATATGTAAATGTTTATGTTTTCATCCTTCTGGTGGGTGAAAACCTTTCTTGCCCTTTTCCAACCACTACTTTCATTTTTATCTTTATCTCTCTCCAATCATTACCTTATCTCCTATCCTAATCATTACAAATTCAAATCCAAAATCCAAATCCGAAAACGTTCAACCGAACAAGCCCCCAGTTACTCATCCTAGTAGTAGTCACCCAGTTACGTACTCATCCTAGTCAGAAATAGGGAACCATTCCAGCGACCCATTGGTATAACTAAGGGCATGGGTAATTCGATTGTGCTATATATCGAACACTGTACTGGATCTTCGATATGATGGAACATTGTACTGGATCTTCAATATGATGGTAAATTAATCGATTGAAAGGGTGGAATTTATGTACCCAAAATTTACCATTTTCAAATAGCTTGGGGTTTCTAATATGTTTGTATCTACTTGATACCATGAACGACGAAATACACCATGAAATTTGCTTGGTAGAATACACTTGATAAAATACATCATATATGAAGTATTTTGTTAGATTCAAGTTTTATTTTTTGTTGGATAATCGATCGTTCGTCTCAATGAGAAGAGTGAAAAAGTAAAAAATTATGACAAAAAAAGAAAAAATTCACTAAAGACGAAAAAAATATCAAGCAACTTGTACTTTATTTGAGTATTTTCTTTAATTTTTTTTTACTTCAGTCTATATTTTATATACCTTTTCGAAACAGAAGAGCTAAAGTTTGGCCATTAATGGTGGTGGGTCAGTTGGGATCTGATAATGACGGGCAAATTGACATCACTCGCATGAATGATTATGTATTTTTCTTTATTGTGGACAGAATTAGCTTGAATAATTTTGTGCGAAATGGTCGAAGTGCATTTAGTTTGGTATCGGAGGGTAAAAATGTCAAAAAGTGGCATAGACAAGTCTTACAAGGACCTCAGTGTAATTTCAAATAAAATAGGGGACGTTTTTGAAATTGTTAGAAACTTCAAAGGAGTAATATGCAATTTACACATAAATATATCAGAGACAACCCATGAAAGTTTGAATTCTATTGGATGTCGTAGGAGCCTCATCGTTCCTTCATTCTCATGGGGTGGCTCCCGTCGGCAATGTACTTTGCCTTTCTCTGCTATGGTACAGATCATGAAAGTGATCCGACAGTCTTACGAGGTTAAAGTGTTATACAATTTACTGTATATATCGTTCGGTTTCATTAGGTTTCTTATCGTTAGAGTTACCAGGGTACGTGCCAAGTCCTCAATGCATTGACTAATCCCAAGCCCTTGGACCTAATAGCTACTCCCATCCTAACTACAAAGTCACGATGTCCTTTTCATGTATTCATTATCTTGTTTACACATACATTTATTTATAAGATCTTCTTGTGTAGAACTTAAAATGAATCGATTTTAAGCAATAAGATTTCTACTTCATTGAGTTAGTCAAAATTTACTAACGTCTTGTTGTGATGTTGTCTGTATAGAATCCTTACGATCAAGGGTTGACTTTATATGATGATAAAGCTACGATAAAAATCGTAAGAACTAGCCTTTTCTTTCCACAATGAATATATAGCATATTTTTCTACTTTTAGGAAATACTAATCATATAATATTTTGTATGTTCACTCTTTTTCTGCCCAAACACTTAATCATATATCATTACTAACTCAAAATTTTCTTTCATTTTTTTCAGTATATATATTAATATATGCATATATTGGTCTAATAATGTTTATATACTTGTGTGCAAACTAGGTCGAAAGATGTGTAAGGAGAGGGGCTGATATGAAAGTGGTTACAAAGAAGAAGGAAGTAAAGCGTGATAAAGTGGTTGCAATCTTACTTTTGTTTGGATTCCCAAAGTACTCTTCTTATCTGATCCTAATATTTTCATGTCTTTCATTTTATACACGCCTTTCTTTTTCTTGAACGAAATTAACTTATGAAACAAAAATAAAGCGGTCTTGCTATTATCAGCCTACTGGGTTGACGATAAGCACACTAGAAGACAAGGAAAATAGGTATTTTTGTAAATCTTTTACACCATTTAATACACATTCACTCACTTATTATTGTCAGTCCATTGGGCTGATTTTAGAATTTTCCAAAATAAAGATAGAAAACGGACAATATATTTTGGGGAACTAGCCTCTAAAAGTTTGAAACTCTCTTGATGTTCAGTAGAGTTGAGTTTTTGCCACAACAAAAATCTCTCTATTAGGGAGTAATTTTAGACAGTTAAACAAGCTGATTTAAGAAGGTGTTCAAGTAATAAAGTGAGAATAATTATTTGCATACATACATATATAATATCATTTTCAGGCATACGTCGATGATGCAGTCGCATCAAACCCTCCTAAATTATATCTTATTTTGCAGGCCCTCAATTTTATTGCTCTTACGGTAGACCGATATATCAATTAGTAATAGGTTAGTTATAGTATCCATTGTAAGTGATGGGTATATATCTTGATTACATGATTATTATGAGAGCTTAATTACTACTTTTCATGCTAAAAATGGGAGAAAAGTGATACTTCAGTAATACATTTGGAATTAATCGAATGAGTATCAAGTATTTTGAACTTATTATTTGTAGTAGAATGGTGCTACTGGTACATCTGTACCAGTGTGTACAAATCCACTTTTTCTTTCTTTCTCTTTTTTTTTTTTCCCGTTTTGGGTCTAAAAAAAATGATTTGGAATCGCTCATTTTGTTTAAAATACTTTATTTACGGCTCCTATGAAAAATAAGCTCAATCCAATATCAGTTAAGACACCTACAAAACGTCCAACTTTGTCCCAGAATTCAAGCCTGAATTCTAGAGCAAAGTTTGGATGTTTCGTAAATGCTTTTATCGATACCGGATTGAGCTTATTTTTTTGAAAGGACCATAAACAAAGTATTTTAAACAAAATGAGCGACTCCGATCATTTGTTTGAGACCCAAAACGGACCCAGAAAAGGATTTGTATCTACTGTACAGATTTTTCTTATGTACCATTAGACTTTCTGTTTGTAGTACTCGTTATATTTCTGAACGTTCACGATAAGTGATTTCTCAATCCTTATGCTATTCCGAAGATACAACAATCCATGTAGAAATTCATAATATTACTATTCATAACTTATAGCCCTGTTGTGTGGCATCTGAGTCGTCCGTTTCGGCACTCAATGGTGCGAATTTCATCTCGACAATGGACGACTCAGATCGACAAGGGTTGAGATGAAATCAGGACCATTGTTTGTCGAGATGGACAGCTCAAATATGCTGCAGTAATGTCCTTTCCGCTATTCCAGTTTGTACAACACATACATCTTGAATTCTAGACTTTTTTTTTGTTGAGAAATTCATAGTATCAAGAAACAGATTCAATTTTCACATTGCAGTCAATTTTGACGTGAAATGTGACTTACATGCAGACCGATAATTGGGGCAACACTAGCTCATGAGATGGGGCATGCATTGATACGGCTCCAAGGTATAATTATTTCAGGCTCTCGTACCTTTTCTTGATTAAATTTTCAATCTCTCATATCATACAAATAATAATCTTATATATATATGGTGATAATATCCTTGTTCTATGACTATACTTTTTTTTATACGGCAAAAATATTATTAAAGAAGCTCGATAATGGGCACACGTACCATTGATTATTATACTTTTATCTTATTGATCGTTACATGTGGCATACGTACCATTGATTTTGAAATTTTATGAGTATATACCGCATCACGTGATAATTTAATGTCATAAACAATATTATTTGAAAAGTTTATTAGTTATGAGGGCGGAGTTCCATATGGTCAAGTGGGGTATGAGCCCATTTTCATTTTCATATTTTTCTTAGATTGACCCTACAAGTCGTATGAAATTTCCCAAAGCATGGCAACCACATCAAACTTATAACTTCGCCCTCCTTTTAACACTAGAAATTTGCTTAAAATCGATCAATAGGTGATGACAATTTCACTAAATGCTAAAAAAGTTAAAATTTCAATTCTCATTTCGTTCTTATGGACACACTTTCATAAATTTATGTTCAACATCGGGAGTTTGGGTTGTCCTAGGCGGATTGCTAGTAAGGCTCTTGGGGAGTTTGGGTTGTCCTAGGCGGATTGCTAGTAAGGCTCTTGGGCCTGTAATATAGCTTGGCTCTCACATCGGAAATTTGGATTAAGTGTGTGTGTGTTTAATTAAGAGGGTCCTCATACCCTTTCCTAGTCAACGATTGCTTAGTGGAGGTGGTAAGTAAAATTACTCTCTTACCCCTCCGTGTTTTAAAAAAATTATTTACACATCAATTGGTGCTCTAAAGGCGATCAGTAACTAAGAATTTTCGATAAAAAACACATGTGTAGGTTTCACATTGCCCGAGATCTCTAACTCCGCCCATAGTTTACTATCAAGTAGTGCTATAGGTACCGTCGCCCGGCGTAGGGAAATCGTACCGATGGCCGATCCGAGCAGTCCAAAATTTTTTTTTTTAAAAAAAACAAGGGGGCCTGCGCGGGAATCAACGGCATCCGATGTGTGTAGGGTGCTTGATCATACACGAAAAATAGGGTGTTTAGATCAAGCACCCTACACGCATCGAATGCCGTTGATTCTCGCATAGGCCCCCTCGTTTTTTTTAATAGAATTTTTGGACGGCTCAGATCGGCCATCCGGTGGCCGGAGACTGCCCGGCGCGGCTGTCGGTACGTATATCTTTACTGTTTACTATCGGATTACTAACAATATATCTATTAATTGTAGATATAGGCTGGACCTTTATATTGGAAAGGAAAGTAGAAGAAGGCATATGTGAGGCGATAGCTTACGAGTGGCTAAAGTACAAAGTTCCTAATTATGATCCATCGTATACCCAAAAGGAGGCTGCAATTGTAGAATGGTTGAGGATACAAGAGATGGTTCGAGAGGCTCGCAGAGCCATTAAAAAGTACGGCTTGAAACGCACATTGAAGCATGTTGCTCACTGGAGGAATATTCCAGAGTGAGAGAAACATTGTTGGAGTTTATGTTACCTCTGTTATTTTTATTGTCTAAGAAACTAGATATAATTAAACTTGGACAGCATTTATCTAAATTTATTAACGTTAAATTATCAATATTTTTGTTTCTTCATTTGTAGTATCGCACTTTTATCTTTATATATGTCCTCTTAGACGTTTTGGTAACATGAAATTGCTGTTGGAAGTACCTTAAGACACTTACATCATGAGAATTATTTTGAAAAACAAAAAAGCAATGCTATGGGAGCACATTTGGCGACCACGTTTTGTATTACTATGTAATGTGTACCACTATTTGTATTTGAGTAGGACTCTTTTTAAGAAAAAAAAAAAATGGAGGTTCTGGTTTTTTTTAGCAAAACGTGGGTTGACTACAGTATGTGCGCGAGGCTTAAATCCCGGATTTGCACCCCCCCTGAGCGCGAGTAACTTGTGACATGCACACGGTTAATTAGTTTCCTTTTCAAATTGCCTTCGGCCTTGACCCATTTCCCCAAGCGCACAAGAACTTTCCTTGTGTCTAGCCACATTCACAAGCCTACTATGGTGCATTGTCATTTAAGGTAGAAAAAGGTTTTGTAACTAGCCAATATGGGAAAAGGCAACAAGAAGGTTTTAACAAATACATCAAAAATCCCAACATATTACATACCAATTCTAATTGATGATATCCTCACATTTTGTATGTGTGAGAGGGATAAAGCTCCTCAAGTTACGCCTCTTGTTTTTGGTGCGGTTTAGGACTTGAGATCGAAGATGAATACAAGGGTCTGAGTCTTTTGGCTTCAGAATTTTACTTTGAATAACTCACCACGTAGGATAGTGTAGAAGTTCCATAGTAGAACAAAGCTCGTGGATAAAATTTGTTACCGCAAAGAGGTAAAGTGCTAAAGTCAAAATCACGAAGGGTCATTTGCATACCTCCAACAAAAGAACAACGCGAAGAGCATGAGGTGTGTTCCATGCACGCAGTGCTCTCTACCAGAAAGTGTAAAAAAAGCCAACTTCGTTGGCATCGGTCGCACTAGGTTGGCATCGGTCGGGTTTTGTGGAAAGCATCGTCAAATTGTGGAACTACCGTATCAGCTGGACATCGGCTAGTAGCATGCGCGGCTCTGACACCTGACAGTTTGATCAATTTATCGCTGGACTTGACTCCTTCATTTGGTTGGATATGTTATGTGTCTCCTTGTGTGTAATAGGTCCTTGTAACAGCTGTATTAGTTGCCTCGGTAGAATGTAATCACCATATTCATTAATACATTTCTAACATGTTCCAAAAAAAAAGAAGAAAAGAATCGCAAGACAACGAGATTTCTACATGGTTTCTTACAGGGCGCGGCTCCAGGTTTTAGTTCAGCGGTGACAAAAATTTGCAAAAAATTATTTTATACAACACACCATGTCAAGTAAATGATATTTAGTGCAATTTAAAGGGCCGAAGCCCAAAACACCCGAGGGCCCAGCCCAAAAAATGGGCCAAGCCTGAACACCTATTGGCCTGAAATTAAGACCAAAGGAGGAAAAAAAATTCCTCCCAACCCAGGCAGGTTGTTCTTCCAAGCGAGGCTAGAAAACATGATTCCATTCCATGAGTAAGCAACTACACATCAACATCAAACTCATCATCCCATTGATGAGAGAAGCAACCGAACAAAGCAGGGGAGTTGAATAACCCTGAAAACTTTCTCATGTAGCTTCAGCAACATCAATAGTAGCATAAATACATAGGAACAACGGCAACCAAAAGAAATAAAATCCACGATTATCCTTGGCATATCCTTAGATCAAAGATCACCCAAACGAACAGACCAAACCAATCAATCCAGTGAGCAAAATGGGATTGAATAAACTGCCAATCCCCATTTACTGGATTAATTATCTCTTAGCCCTCCTAAGTAGGGGTGTGCAAAAAAACCGCAACCCGACCAACCCGACCTGACCCGAAGGGTCTCGGGCGGCTCCGAACAGGTGGTTCGGTCGGGTACGGGTTGGGTTCTATACTTCTGTTAAAAAAACGAGTTTCGGTTCGGACTTCGGGTTTGTGTGTTTTGTACCTGTGGGGGTCGGACCCGACCCGACCAATGAAAAACCGACCAACCCGACGGATCCGACCCGAAGTAAAAAATCAGGCTCGCGGACGGGTGTATACCATCAGTCGGTTCGGTTGCGGGCCTGAAATTTCCATACCCGACATTGTCGGGTCGGGGTCGGGTAGTGGGCGATACCCGACCCGTGCACACCCCTACTCCTAAGCTTGGGAGACGAAGAGAGTAGAAGATGACTCCCAAAAAGTCTCATAGCCCTCCCAGAGAGTAGGAGTTGCAAGAGCAGAAATTATCAGCATACTTGACAGAAACCAGTAGATCTCTTAGCCCTCCCATTATTAGGAGTTGAGAAGAGATTTCATCAATCAAACTCCAGCCCAAAAACAAGATTGAGAAGGAGAGCATCGCAACCGAACTGGACTAAGGAAAATCAGCATCTGCGAAAATTTAACAATGATTGAAAGAAATCTTAGCCCTCCAAAGAGTAACATGCCCTCCTCAAAAAATATAAACAACTTATTCACTACCGGAAATACCTAAAAAAATTTCATCAACAAAATTTTTTCTACAAATACTTCACGGATTTTGATTTCGGCGTTCCACTTCTGTACGCAGCGCAGACGCTCTACTTTTAACGTGAAATTACTAGTAACTTCATATACAAAGTAAAGCGACTGCGTACAAAAGTGAAGTGCCATTAAAATCAATTTTCATACTTCACTAGTGGAAACACCCCGTGGTACCTCAGTCTAGCAAGTATATATTGCATCGGTTATTGTTGGCCCCTAGCCCCCACCTTGGGACGCTGCTCCTGAACCTTGAATAGTCAACACGACTGAAATTGAATTAGGCTTCATAAACCCAAATTGGCTACTAAAATTGAATCAGGCTTCATAAGCCAAAACACTTACACACACTCACTCAAAATAGGGGTGAGTCTCACACACGTTGGAGGTGTCTAGTGTGTGGGACCCGCCTCTATTATGTGTGTGTATAAGTGTTTGTACGTTTTTGTGTGTTTATATATACTTATTGATAAACAAAAGTTATAGCCAAGTTTAATCATAAATTTGCACGGTGAAATTATTTTGTAAAACAGAACTTAAGATGATGAAGTTTCAATGGAACAAGAAAGGGGGACCAAAATGCTGCTTAACATTTCCCTCGCCCTAAAAAGGTTTGGGAATTGGGACACGGGGTATGGATACTCCCCAAGGATCAAATCACCAAAAGTCAATTTCTTTTCTTTTAAAGAACTAAGGGACCGTCTAAAACACTTTGGACGCGCTCAATTTAGCTATGTAAAAACTTATTTACGGAACTTCCGTAAAAAAGTTTTTTCTAATAGCCCCTCTCCAGTCTCCACCCTGAATGCTGAAAAAGTTAAAAGTAAAGTTTTCTATTGGGGATTTCCACTGCAACGGAAATGAACTTCGGAAAAAACAATTTCGTAAAAAAGGATAGTTGTCACTACCAGTGGAAAAAATAAAACACACCCTTGCAATTTCATGAAGAACATGTAGAAGAGGCATTTTTCACTACAAGAAAAATGGTCATTCCCGGCATTTTTATTCCCGGCATTTTAATTAATGCCGGAAAAGCCACTATTACCGGCATTTCAAGAAAATGCCGGAAAAAATAATTATTACCGGCATTTGTTTAAAAAAATGCCGGCAAAAGTCGAGTTTTCCGCCAAAATAATACTGCCAAACTATTACCGGCATTTGTTAAAAAAATGCCGGAAAAAATCTCCGTTTAATATAAATATTTTTCAATGTGCAAGTTGACCCAATATGGTGGCTAGCCCAGTTGGTAGCCTCACGCGCGCGCGAGGCAAAGGTCACGAGTTCGAAACTTGGGGCAAGCAATTTCTCCACAAAATTTGCACGACACGTGGGCGCCACGCAAGTGCCATGTGGCTGACACGAGGCGGACACGCAGGCACCACATGGCATTTTTTGGGGTCTTATATGGTACAATTTTTCCCGGCATTTGTACAAATGCCGCAAATGAGTCCAACTATTCCCGGCATTTATGGAGACCTTTCCCGGCATTTGTACCTTTATCGACACATTCCTAGACGGCATTTGTAATAAATGCCGGTAATACCTAACAAATGCCGATAATACTCTTTTTCGGCATTTTTTTAACTTTTAACGGCATTTATGAAATGCCGGAAAAAGCAATATTTCTTGTAGTGTTTCTAATTCTGTTATTTTTCTAATCAGCTGGGAGAGCAAAATTCTGTTGCTCATTGGCTAGCAACTCATGTTTAGATAGGAGCTTTATTTGTAACCCAAATTGTATCCCAACTGGGCTTTTCTAATCAGCTGGGAGAGCAAAATTCTGCTGCTCATTGGCTAGCAACTCATGTTTAGATAGGAGCTTTATTTGTATAGAAAATTAGAGGCCGGTCCTCCTTTCTAGCCTCGGTATGATCCCAACCCTGAAATTTTTCCCCGAAGCTGGATGGCTCGGGTATATTGGGTGATGGACGTTTTTGCCCTTTTCCGGGTTTACTATATATAGGCTTGTTTTCAAATTGAAAAGAATATTGGCCGAGAGAGAAGACGGAGAGAGAGAGAGAGAGAGAGAGCGATCGCTATTGCGATCGTGAGAGCGATCTCGAGAGAGAGAGATCGAGATCGAGATCGAGATCGAGATCTAGGGAGAGATTGCGATAGAGGGAGCGATTGACGTCTAGCTTGAGCGATTGATGTTCGATTGAGAGGAGGAATTGCGTTGGATTGAGATTCAATTGAGATTCAATCGATCTGTTGAGGTATTTTTTGTGTATGTTGTTAGATTTGATTAGTTATTCAGTTAATGTACTTTTCATTTAGCAGTGATGTATGTTGCTTTGTGATTCGTTGTAGCTTTGTGGTGCTTGAGGAGATGCCGGTTGATGGAGTCGAGCAGATGAGGTATTTAATGTCGTTTTTGTTGTTAGATTTGATTATTTCAGTGTTTATGTGATTGTTTTGATATATGAGAACTGTTTTTAGATCTATGAGAACTGGTTTCTGAACTACGAGAGCTGGTTTCTGAACTATGAGAACTGGTTTTGAACTATGAGAACTGTTGTTAGATTGAGGCCTAGCTTGAACTATTATTGTGTTTGTTGTTAGATTTTGATGTGAACAGTCTTTTCGTGTATTTTTCATGAGAACTGTGTTTTTTTATATGAGAACTGTGTTTATTTATATGAGAATTGTGTTTATTTGACATATGAGAACTGTTTTTAGATCTATGAGAACTGGTCTCTGAACTATGAGAACAAACACAATAAATAAACTGTTCTCTATGTGAACTGGTCTCTTGTCTCTGAGCTGGTTTGTGAACTATGAGAACTGGTTTCTGAACTATAGTTCTCATATGATTTTGATGTGAACTGTCGTTTTGTGTATTTTTTCATGAGAACTGTTTAAATGTCGTTTTATGTTGTTAGATTGAGGCCTAGCTTGAACTATTATTGTGTTTGTTGTTAGATTTTGATGTGAACTGTCTTTTTGTGTATTCTGCATGAGAACTGTTTATGAGAATTGTGTGTTTTTTATATGAGAACTGTGTTTATTTATATGAGAACTGTGTTTATTTAGGGAAATGGAGAAATCGTTGATCTTGTTTTGTAAATACAATGGATTGTGTGCTGGAATAAAGTTGTCTCGGTCTTCGAGAATCGGAGATTTTATGAAGATATTGTGTGGCAAGTTCAGTGAGTTGAGAAGACACTCATTGCAACTCTTTTATGCTATACGTGATCATCCTAGCACCATGTTATATAATGATGAAGATTTGGAGGTGATGTTTGCTGTAGCTGATAGTATTGGATTGAATTGCATTGAAGTTACAGTTGTAGATAGTCATGGTTTTGATAGTGGTACTAGTGGGTGTGGTGGTGATGTTGGTGCTAATAGTATTGGGTTTTTTGATAGTGGTGGTGATGTTGGTGCTAGCACTAGTAAGGGCATTTCTTTCAGTGGGCAAGGGTTAGTCGTCCATCGATTGGAATCAATGGGAGATGTAGGTAAAGAGGATGATTTGGGAGCTATGTTTTGCCCGCATCAGCAGCGTCCAAGGTTGTCCGATGCGTGGAAAGAGCTTATTAAAAGTGTTGGTCAGTTGTTTGTTGGGGGTTCGGAAGGTTTTCGTGATGCATTGCAGAAATATTCAATTGTTCATTCTTTTGAGTTTGACTTTGTAAAGAATGAAACAGAGAGAGTGACTGCAGTTTGTAAGGTAAAATCTTGCAAGTGGAATATCCATGCTAGACTTGACAAGGTCAGTGGTTGCTTTTACATCAAGAGGTATTATAATGTTCATTCTTGTGGTGTTGCTGGGCGTACGACAAAGAACTGTCATGCTAATTCAACTCTGATTAGTCAATTGATAAAGGATGATGTTCGAGACAAGTCAAAGAAACGTCCTGTTGATGTTGTTGATGATTTGAAGGAGTATTATGGGGTGGATGTGTCATATAATCGTGCTTGGTTAGCTGTCCAGAAAGCCAAGTTCAGTGCATTTGGAGATTATTCAGATTCTTTTAATCAACTTCAATGGTATCGTAATGTTGTTTTGAATTCGGATCCTAGAAGTGTTTTTGATGTTGAGTGAGATCAAACCACAAATCGGTTTTTGAGGTTGTTTGTAGCGTTTGATGCCTCTGTACAAGGATTTAAGCACTGCAGGCCTGTTTTGTCCGTTGATGCAACGTTCTTGAAGGCAAGGCATATGGGATGCTTGATGTCTGCTTCAGCTAAAGATGGTAATACAGGTATGAAATAGATCACATATACAATTCTCATATGACTATAACATACAGTTCACATAGGCTATAATGCACTATGAGAAATATGAGAACTGTTTTCAGAATTATGTGAACTGTTTTCAGAATTATGAGAAATGGTTCCTGAAGTATGAGAACTGGTTTCTGAAGTATGAGAACTGTTTTCAGAACTATGAGAACTGGTGTCTGAACTATGAGAACTGGTTTCTTATAGTCATATAGGATGCTTGATGTCTGATTGAACTGGTTACTGAATTATTTTTTACTTCTCAGGCGCCCACAAATGTCAAGTATAAAGAGAGTTTGATCAGAGTTTTTTCGAAATGTGCTTATGCTCCCACTGTGGCAAAGTTTAATCAGCATATGGGTAATTTGCTGAAACACGGTGGTGCAGCAGTTGTTCATTTTCTGTCGGAGTTGCCTAATGAGCGCTGGGCGAATGTTTTTTTCCCGGGGCAACGTTATGGAGCAATGTCCTCTAGTCTGGCTGAGTGCTTTAACTCATGGATATTGAAAGAGCGTGCGCCAAAAACTTGATGTGAAATTTTAATGTACTCGCAAGCGCACGAATCGTATCGAAGTATAGGTATGCAAGTGCGAGGTCGAACCCACAGGGACTTGTGTATTTTTGTAGGAAAAATAAGTAACTTAAACCGATTAAACCCTAACCTAGTTGACAAAAGTTGTGATTGATTTTTAAACTAAAAGTGAAAAGTAAAAACAATGATCTAAATTATCAAAGACGAGAAAATTAAAGCTTTCTTTTTAACCAAAGGAGAAAATACTAGGGTTTCGGAATCCACACCCATTAACTCGTACCGTTATATATTCATGATCATTGACTTCACCCAAATTTCTTCATGATAATCTGAAAGCTAATTCTGTTACCATGGAAAATATCATCGTGAAAATTTATTAAAAAGTCTAATGTATGTTCCTCTCCGCTCGCAAGTATAAAACCAAATCATTAATTGTATCCGCTTTGAACAAATCACAATAAATATCCAGTTTTATAGTTAACAATGAAAAACCAGCAGTCAATGTTAAAGACAATTCCAAATCATGAGAAAAACATGATTGAACTCATATCCAGAATCTATCCATAACAATTGATTTGGAGTAAGAACAATTTAATCAAAATCAAACCAAATATTCGGGTAAAACCAATTCTCATGAATAAATAAATAATAGTCATTAACGGGGCTTCATCCTCAACCCTAGTTGAAGAGTTTAGCCGCTCATGGAGTCAAAACACATAATCAAATAATAATAGAACTCCATTAAAGAAAATAAGAAAAGATGTTCAACACTTAACCCTCCAGCCGAAACCTCTGATCTTCGAATTGCCGTCGTGCTGTGCTCTCTGTTTTTGCGTGAAAAAAAAGTGATCCTCTTCAAAGCCCCATTGCCTCATTAAATAGGTGCCGAGAATCCTCTTTAAAAGGAAAGAAAATTCCTTTTCCATCCACTTCTCGTCAATTACCGATTGCGTAGTATTTTTTTCCTTAAACAATACTTGCCTTAAGAGTTCTAGTATTAGATGTGCAAGCCACGTGCAGAGAACCAAATCTTTGCAATCCAAATCTTCTAAAATCAATTCCATCGTAGGAAAATTCCGTGAGCTTGATTTTGGGTTTTGCTCTTTTGGATCTTCTAATTTGAATTGGATTGAGCCCACTTGAATCAGACTTCAGCTCATAATTCTCGGAAGAAACGTTTTTGCGTGATAAAGCCCAAAATACCTACAAAACATAAATAAATGATAATACGACATAAATAATAATAAAGTCAAGACTAACAATGCAAGTATGGACGTCTTTTAAGTACTACATTTTATGCTCATCAAATACCCCCAAACCTACATTTTGCTAGTCCTCGAGCAAAAGAAATAAGATTAACAAAAGAAACAAAAATTACTAACTAATCCTTTTTCGGAGGAGTCCGATTGCATTTAGCATATGCAACAAGCCTTTAAACCCCTAGGTTGCCCTAGTGGACGAGTTATAGTCTCGTGGGGGTTTGCCGTGAATATACCCACAAAATTCTCAAGAAAGATGGAACTCAATCAGAATCCCGAATCGTACTTATTGGCCTCTCAAAATAACTAGTATGAGAATTACACAATTTAGAGGCAAGACATTTCATCCATTAACAAAGTTAAACAAGTGAACATTCTAATCCGAATTTGCACAAAAACTGTTCCTCCCACATATATATGGATAGAAAGAAATCACAAGGCATGCGTGTAAAGTGAAAAATCGCACAAAGATTTTCATTAACCTCGAAAACAATACACGCACCTTCAATACCTCAATACTCATCAAAATGCTCACATGAAAATATAGCCCCTCCCCTTGTTCCAATCTTCACTTTTTTTTCCTTTTTATATATATTTTTTTTCTTGTGGTTGTGCAATGCCTTGGTCCCTTAAGCTTTCTAATTGACCCTTGTAGCGAGTTTTAGGCCAGTGACACCCAAACCAGATGGCTTTAGGGCACTAGATGTAGAGAACATCCCAATGGACTTAATCACTCGAGTCAAAAAGGCTACTAACCCAAGCTAACCACACATGACAATCCCAGAACTCTCCACCGTTTGACGCGAACACTCACTGCTTACTGAGGCAAGAGGCCCGGTTACTAAGTCAAGAGCCTGAAAAGCATGTATTTTATTCTTCTTCTTTTCTTTTCTTCTTTTTTTTTTTTTTTTGGGAAGGGCATTAAGTATTCTATTAAGAGATCCAACTCGTACTGAGGCATCAAAAATATATGTACGGCCCTCGAGATCAAATCTAAGTCTAAGTGTGACGGTGCTCGAGCAAAGGCATGTATACAAGTGATTAATCGCTATCCAAACATAGGTGATTTGAACCAACTAAGTGCCTTTCATCGATGCCTATGTTCGCAAGTTTAATTCTATCAATAAAATCATATCAAGACTCCAACTTGAGCAATAATCAAACTAGTACTAATCAAAAACCAACAGCCACGTCGAAAATCATAATCAAGTATCCAATTTTTTTTTTTTTTTTTTTGAATTTTTACTCTTTTTTTTCATTTTTTTTTATAAGAGAAAAAAAAATGGTTAACTACGGAGTCTATGCATAGAACAAATATAAATAATAGGTGAACCCTCCCCCAAACCTAAATGTGACAATGTCCTCAATGTCAAAAGCTTACAAAATAAACTTTAACATAAAAAGGAGAAAGGATAGGATACACCTGATAAGCGCGATGAGATTGAACTGTGCGACACCTGCAAAACAAATTATGGAAACACAAGAAAAGAAAAGAACGCACTAACCAAAAGTAATTAAATGAAGTCAGAATGCTCTTTTTTTTTTTGTTTTGTAATTTATTTTTTTGTTAACCTACAAATAATGATAGAAAAAAAAAAAAAAATAATAATAATAAAAAGAAGATAAACTACTACTCTAATCAAGTACTATACAGTAGCATACAAAAAGATCACCAGTTTTGGGCAGACTAAATGGTTAATCCTCATAAACAGGATCCTCCAAAAGGATTTCCTCTACTTCTGGGGTTTTCAACTCTATAAACGGTTTCAATCGCTGCCCATTCACTTTGGACACAGAACCATCTTTAGGATTCTCAATTTCAACGGCCCCATGTGGATAGCTAGTGCGAACGATAAAAGGGCCGGACCATCGAGAACGGAGTTTGCCTAGGAACAAATGCAGACGAGAGTTATAAAGAAGGACTTTTTGACCAGAAGTGAAGGATTTTCTTAAAATATTTTGATCATGAACCCTTTTCATACGGTCCTTGTACGATTTGGCACAGTCGTAAGCATCATCCCTAATTTCCTCTAGCTCAAGAAGTTGAAGTTTTCTGCGAACACCTGCCTTGTCAAGATCAAAATTGAGTTGTTTCGTAGCCCAATATGCCTTGTGTTCTAGTTCTACAGGTAAGTGACATGCCTTGCCATAGACAAGTCGGTAAGGAGACATTCCAATGGGAGTTTTAAATGCTGTACGGTAAGCCCACAATGCGTCATTAAGACGTAAAGACCAATCTTTCCTATTTGGGTTCACTGTTTTTTCAAGTATATTTTTAATCTCCCTATTAGATATCTCAACTTGACCACTGGTTTGGGGGTGATAAGCAGTTGCAACTTTATGCGTTATGATATATTTTTTCATTAAATGCTCAAATACTCGATTGCAAAAATGCTTACCTCCATCGCTAATAATAGCACGTGGTGTCCCAAAACGAGCAAACACATTATCTTTCAAAAACTGGATCACCACTTTGTGATCATTAGTTTTACATGCAATGGCTTCAACCCACTTAGAAACATAATCAACAGCCACAAGGATATATAAATTACCAAAGGAGTTAGGGAATGGACCCATGAAATCAATGCCCCATACATCAAATATCTCTACAATTAGAATTGGGTTAAGAGGCATCATATTTCTTCTTGTAATACGACCTAACTTTTGACAACGCTCACAGGCTATACAGTAAGCATGTGAATCTTGAAAAATAGAAGGCCAATAAAATCCACACTGCAAAATTTTTGCAGCTGTCTTTTTAGCACTAAAATGGCCTCCACATGCATAATCATGACAAAAAGAAATGACACTTCGTTGGTCACTCTCAGGAATGCACCTTCTAATAATCTGGTCAGGGCAATATTTAAACAAGTATGGATCATCCCAAAAGAAGTACTTAACCTTGGATAAAAATTTAAATTTATCATGTTTGGGCCAATGCGAAGGTATCTCTCCAGTTACAAGATAATTTACAATATCTGCAAACCAAGGTGAAGATAATTGAGACACATGCATCAATTGTTCATCAGGAAAATTTTCAGAGATGGGCAATGAATCCTCGGTGAACTCTATAATTAATCTAGACAGATGGTCAGCTACCACATTCTCGGAACCTTTTTTATCTCGAATCTCAATATCAAATTCTTGCAGTAACAAAATCCATCGAATTAATCTAGATTTAGCATCTTTTTTAGACAAGAGATACTTCAATGCAGCATGGTCTGAATAAACTAAGACCTTAGAACCCAATAAATAAGCTCTAAACTTATCAAGTGCAAAAACAACTGCTAGCAACTCCTTTTCTGTAGTGGAATAGTTTAATTGTGCATCATTTAAGGTCTTACTAGCATAATAAATTACATGAGGGAGCTTATCGACACGTTGTCCTAAAACAGCGCCTACTGCGTAATCAGAGGCATCACACATAATTTCAAAAGGGACATTCCAATCGGGTGGTCGAATTATAGGGGCTGAGGTCAACTCACTTTTTAATCTCTCAAAAGCATGAAGGCATTCCTCATTAAACACAAACGGGGCATCTTTAGCCAGCAAATTACATAGAGGTTTAGCAATTTTACTAAAGTCTTTAATGAACCTCCTATAAAAACCCGCATGACCCAAAAATGATCTAATCTCCTTTACAGTACGTGGGGGTGGAAGGTTAGATATCAAATTAATTTTAGCTTTATCCACTTCAATACCTTTATTCGAGATGATATGCCCTAATACAATTCCTTGCTTAACCATAAAGTGACATTTTTCCCAATTAAGCACAAGACTTTTTTCTTTACATCGCACTAACACTAGGGTCAAATGGTGTAAGCATTCATCAAAAGAAGATCCAAAAACTGAAAAATCATCCATAAACACTTCCAAAAAACGTTCTACCATGTCAGAAAAAATACTCACCATGCATCGTTGAAACGTGGCGGGTGCATTGCATAGTCCAAATGGCATGCGGCGGTAGGCAAAAGTACCATAAGGGCAAGTGAACGTAGTCTTTTCTTGGTCTTCCGGTGCAATGGGAATTTGATTATAACCAGAATAACCATCGAGAAAGCAATAATACTCATGTCCCGCTAACCTTTCTAACATTTGATCAATAAACGGTAAAGGAAAATGATCTTTTCGTGTCATGGAATTTAATTTTCGATAGTCTATACAAACACGCCATCCTGTTTGAACACGAGTGGGAACTAATTCATTGTCTTCATTTTTTACTACCGTCACACCCGATTTCTTAGGAACAACTTGAACAGGACTCACCCAATTGCTATCAGAGATTGGATAAATAATGCCAGCATCTAAAAGCTTAAGAATTTCCGCTCTAACTACATCTTGCATAGCAGGATTTAGACGCCTTTGTGGCTCACGTGAAGTTCTAGCATTTTCCTCTAAATGGATTCTATGCATGACCAATGAAGGACTAACTCCCTTGATATCATTTATGGACCACCCTATTGCTTCCTTGTGCTCTTTTAGTACATTCAACAATTTTTGTTCCTGTGTATCATCTAAATCAGAAGCTATGATTACTGGTAAAGTATCACAAGGGCCAAGGAATTTGTATTTAAGAGTGTTTGGCAATGGCTTGAGTTCTAACTTAGGTGGCTCCACAATAGATGGAAGTGCTGGTGATGTAGACAGTGAAAGAGGAACCACTTTTGGTTGCCATTCATCAATGCTCATTAACGGGGCAGCATCTAATAATGCATTAACCTGCTCAATTGATTCATCTATGTCAAATTCACACCCAAAATGAGCTAGACAAGCTTCTAAGGGATCCTCATAACTTGACTGAACAAAAGTATTTTCAACCAAAGTGTCTATTATACAAACTGTACTAACCTCATCTTCATCTATTGGTTGCTTGCTAGTATTAAAAATATTTAGCTCAACAGTCATATTACCAAATGATAATTTCATCACACCATTTCTACAGTTGATTAAAGCATTAGATGTAGCCAAAAAGGGACGCCCTAAAATAACAGGAATTTGCCCACTAGAGTTTTGGACAGGCTGAGTGTCAAGGACTATGAAGTCCACAGGAAAATAGAATTTGTCAACCTTAATCAAAACATCCTCAATGACTCCTCTAGGAATTTTGACAGATCTATCAGCTAATTGGAGTGTTACTTGAGTGGGTTTTAACTCTCCTAACCCCAATTGTGAGTACACTGAGTAAGGTAATAAATTGACACTGGCCCCCAAATCTAACAAAGCCTGATCGATATGATGGTTACCTATAATGCAAGAAATTGTTGGACAGCCAGGGTCTTTATATTTTATTGGAATTTTGCATTGAATAATAGAGCTAACCTGTTCGGTTAAAAATGCCTTCTTTGGAACATTTGTCTTCCTTTTAATAGTGACTAGATCTTTCAAAAATTTAGCGTATGAGGGCACTTGTTGAATGGCATCTAAAAATGGAATATTGATTTGTACTTGCTTAAACACTTCTAGAATGTCTCCAAATTGTGCACCTTTCTTAGGAGCTACTAGTCGATGAGGATAAGGAGCTTTAGGGACAAAGTTCCTAACAGGTGGCTCTATTATAAGTGGTGGAGAAATAGACTCTTGAACTTTAGTAGGATCAACATGATTCTCTTCTTTTTTAGTTTCAACTAACTCCTCTGTTGGCATACTAACCTTATTATCAACTTCTTTCCCGGATCTTAAGGTAATGATTGATTGAACATGGTGTTGCTCGTTTGAAGAAGTGGAGGTGGTGCCTATAGAAAACTGTCCTTTTGGATTCACTAGAGTTTGACTCGGAAACTTCCCTTTCTCTCTTTCTGCAACTTGATTAGCCAATTGAACCATTTGATTTTCTAGTTTAGTGATGGCTATGTGAGTGGAATTTTTAATCTCTGTAATGGCTTGAGTATTCAAGTGAGTAGTGCTTTTCATTTCAGCCATGAATGCTTTAAGAGTGTCCTCTAAGGATGACTGTTGTTGTGGTGCAACAGATTGGAAATTCGATTGAGACACAGGAGTTGGAGCATAAAAAGGCTGAGATTGATGAGGGTATGATTGTGTAGGAGGACGAAAACCTGGGGGAGATTGGTTTTGTGAATGGAAAGGTTGTCCGCCTACATTTGTTAGAGGTTGGTTCTGCCGCCATGAAAAGTTTGGATGTTTTGACCAATTTTGGTTGTATGTTTCTGAAAAAGGACTAGCAAATGACTTTCCATAATTATTGAGTGCGTTCGCTTGTTCAACATAGCTGTCAGAATATCCAATAATGGAAGGACATGTTTGTGTTGTGTGCATGTGACTACTACAAAGAGAACACGCCTCACTTTGAACTTGATTGGCTGACTCCATAGTTCTACTTAAAACTAACGCCTCAACTTTTCGAGTAAGATTATCTAACTTTATTCTCACATCTGAATCTTCTTTCACCTCATATAATCCCCCTCTCTTAGGTGTGGAAGTTGGTTTGTCTCGATGAGAAGTAAAATCCCACTGTTGAGATCTCTCAGATAAATTTTCAAGAAACTCATAAGCTGCATCACCCCTAAGATTTAAAAAATCACCACCGTTCATTGATTCAATCATATTGCGATTAGACTGAGTTAAACCATTATAGAAAAATTGAACCAGTCTCCATGTTTCAAAACCATGAGGGGGGCACTTTAAAATAAGATCTTTAAATCTCTCCCAACTCTCATAAAATTTTTCATGTTCTTCTTGACAAAAATCAGTAATCTCCCTCCTTAGAGTAGTAGTTCTAGACATTGAAAAGAATTTTGAAAGAAACTTTTTAACGAGGATGTCCCATGAAGTGATTGAGCCAGAGGGTAGAGAATTTAACCATGCCTTCGCTTTATCTTTCAGTGAGAAGGGAAAAAGACGCAATTTAACAGACTCCTCAGAAAAATTTTGATATCTAAAGGTAGCACAAATTTCAAGAAAGTCTTTGACATGCATGTATGGATCCTCTCGTTCAATCCCATGAAATTGAGGAAGAAGTTGTATTATGTGATGTTTCAGCTCAAAATGTGTTGCATTTGTCGTGGGTAACACAATACAAGAAGGAGGATTTGTAGTCACGGGTGAGAACAACTCTCTTAAAGGTTTTGTATCTTCTACAAGTTCTCCCATTTTTAATTGACTACGTTCTACTCTTTGAATTTTTAAATTGAGTCTAAAGGTTCTCTCAATTTCCGGATCAAGAGGTATTAATCCTAAGTTTGTCGAACGGCAACCAAACATAAACTTATGAATGAAAGCAAATAAGGGAAACAGCCGAAAATAAAAATAAAATGCAACAGAAGTGTCTGACGCAAACTAAAAAGATATTCTTTTTTTTCTTTTTTTTAAGACAAAAAGTTCAAGGCTTTAAGAATGATTACTGAATGCTTTACTTAGCAAAATGAAAACCTACAGTAGTTAATTTTATTGTTAAAAGCACTAACAAACGTAAATTATGATAAGCAAACAGTGAGTAGAATGAAAATCGTTTTTTTTTTTTTTTTACACACTAACTTACTAAGTACTTGATAAAGAAAACAAAAACAGATCAATAGCAAAAGTAAATTAAGATTAATTAGAGACTAACCTGTGACTTGGTGCTTCTAACTCCAACCACCGTGGTGCACGGTAAATACAGTGGTTCCCAAAATTATTTCAATCAAGCACTTGTAGCCGACTTGGAAATCTCGGCCGATAAAAACAAATAAAAAGGCAGCTCTACTGTGTGACAGCAACCACAAAAATACTTTGTGACAAAAAGCAATTACTACTAATCAAAGATGCACGGTATAGCAAATGCACGTGATGAAGGTTTTTTTTTTTTTTTTTTTTTTTCAATGCTAACTAAACTAGTAGAAGAGTGAAATCAATTCAAATCTCTAGATTTCCTAAAAAAAATAATTAAGTCCCCGGCAACGGCGCCAAAAACTTGATGTGAAATTTTAATGTACTCGCAAGCGCACGAATCGTATCGAAGTATAGGTATGCAAGTGCGAGGTCGAACCCACAGGGACTTGTGTATTTTTGTAGGAAAAATAAGTAACTTAAACCGATTAAACCCTAACCTAGTTGACAAAAGTTGTGATTGATTTTTAAACTAAAAGTGAAAAGTAAAAACAATGATCTAAATTATCAAAGACGAGAAAATTAAAGCTTTCTTTTTAACCAAAGGAGAAAATACTAGGGTTTCGGAATCCACACCCATTAACTCGTACCGTTATATATTCATGATCATTGACTTCACCCAAATTTCTTCATGATAATCTGAAAGCTAATTCTGTTACCATGGAAAATATCATCGTGAAAATTTATTAAAAAGTCTAATGTATGTTCCTCTCCGCTCGCAAGTATAAAACCAAATCATTAATTGTATCCGCTTTGAACAAATCACAATAAATATCCAGTTTTATAGTTAACAATGAAAAACCAGCAGTCAATGTTAAAGACAATTCCAAATCATGAGAAAAACATGATTGAACTCATATCCAGAATCTATCCATAACAATTGATTTGGAGTAAGAACAATTTAATCAAAATCAAACCAAATATTCGGGTAAAACCAATTCTCATGAATAAATAAATAATAGTCATTAACGGGGCTTCATCCTCAACCCTAGTTGAAGAGTTTAGCCGCTCATGGAGTCAAAACACATAATCAAATAATAATAGAACTCCATTAAAGAAAATAAGAAAAGATGTTCAAC
Source organism: Rhododendron griersonianum (assembly GCA_018127125.1). Taxonomy (NCBI): domain Eukaryota; kingdom Viridiplantae; phylum Streptophyta; class Magnoliopsida; order Ericales; family Ericaceae; genus Rhododendron; species Rhododendron griersonianum. The sequence continues at coordinate 5,296,209 of CM030788.1, read as the reverse complement.
ACTTAACCCTCCAGCCGAAACCTCTGATCTTCGAATTGCCGTCGTGCTGTGCTCTCTGTTTTTGCGTGAAAAAAAAGTGATCCTCTTCAAAGCCCCATTGCCTCATTAAATAGGTGCCGAGAATCCTCTTTAAAAGGAAAGAAAATTCCTTTTCCATCCACTTCTCGTCAATTACCGATTGCGTAGTATTTTTTTCCTTAAACAATACTTGCCTTAAGAGTTCTAGTATTAGATGTGCAAGCCACGTGCAGAGAACCAAATCTTTGCAATCCAAATCTTCTAAAATCAATTCCATCGTAGGAAAATTCCGTGAGCTTGATTTTGGGTTTTGCTCTTTTGGATCTTCTAATTTGAATTGGATTGAGCCCACTTGAATCAGACTTCAGCTCATAATTCTCGGAAGAAACGTTTTTGCGTGATAAAGCCCAAAATACCTACAAAACATAAATAAATGATAATACGACATAAATAATAATAAAGTCAAGACTAACAATGCAAGTATGGACGTCTTTTAAGTACTACATTTTATGCTCATCAAATTGCCCGTGTTGGATATGGTTGATCGTATTAGGAAGAAGATGATGAAATTAATGTGTTTGAGGAGAGAAAGGGCAAGTAAATGGGAGCAGGTGATTTGTCCTTATGGGGAGTCTCGGTTGGAGAATTTATATGATTTAGTTAAAACATGGAAAGTGATTCCTTCAAGTGCTGATATATTTGAAGTTGACACCGATCCGTCTGTATGTGTTGATATTGGGAGGCGTACATGCAGTTGTTGTTGGTGGCAGTTGAATGGATTTCCTTGTTGTCACGCTGTCTGTGCTATCAAATATAGTGGTAAGGATTTGAACTTGTATGTAGAGCGTTATTTTCATGTTGAGAGTTATCGTCAGGTGTATTCAAAACCAATTTACCCGGTTGCATCATTGTTGAAAGGTGATGTGGTTGATTGTGGTACTAGTATTCTGCCACCCTTGTCAAAGAAGCCTCCAGGGAGGCCTAAGAAGAAGAGGATTCGTTCGAATGGGGAGAAGGTCAGAGAAATGAAGTGTGGTAGGTGTGGGAAGATGGGGAATCATAACAAACTTACTTGTAAGGAGGATTTGAGGCCTGGTTTTTAGGTTTTAATAATTGAGTCATACAAAAAACAATGTTATTGGATTTGATCTGTGAAATAATTGTTGAGAATAAGAAAAAATTTGGGATTTTGTTACTAATTCTGTGTTTGATCTAGCACTTTTCATTTTTGGATTTTTGTCACTAATTTCATTTTTTGGACTGTGTATTTTCTATGAGAAGTGTATTTGTTTTCTATGAGAAGTATTTTTTTTTGTCTGCGAACTGTGTTAAGGCATATGATGACTGTGTATTTTCTATGAGAAGTGTGTTTTTCCTATGAGAAGTGTGATTTTTTCTATGAGAAGTGTTTATTTTTCTATGAGAAGTGTTTATTTTTGTATGAGAACTGTGTTAAGGCATATGAGGACTGTGTACTTTCTATGAGAAGTGTGTATTTTTCCTACGAGAAGTGTGTATTTTCCATGATAAGTTAAATTCTAACACAACATGCAGCAGATTAACATACACCAAACCATACTAACAAATAGGAAACGAATTTTAACATAGATGAAATCAACTTTAACATGCAGAAAATCCTAATTATCATCAGAGTCATTACAGCATCACTAGTTTGACCCAACTACAAACCCTAATTTTCATCGGACTTAGATTCCATAATCATTTGAGGACGTAGCCAAAAAGGAACAAAAAATCCCCAAAATGATGATGAACCCCAACTACAAACCCTAACTTTCCAAAAAAGTAGTTGGGGCCACCAAATCCTAACTTCTACTGTGCATCTTCGAGCTCCTTTTCCTGTTCTTCTCTGTGAGCGTCCATCAATGCCTTCATCTCCCTCTTGAGGCGGGCAAGATCTATGCTCTGTATCCTGTGCAGGCGGTGCATGCGATCCACTTCAGCTTTGAGAGGAGCCACATGCTCCTCGATGATCTTCTTCACTGCATCCTCCATCGGTGAGATTATTGGAGCGTTGTTCGGTGGTGTGTTGGTCGGAGCGTTCTGATTTGTTGCTGCCATAGTAGTTTGCCTCAGAGATTTCTTCTCTCTCTCTCTGAGGAATAGGGACAGGTGTGTGCGGTTGTGTAAAACTCTTCAGGTATTTATTGGAGTGGGACGGCGGTAGTGGTACACGTGTTGAGTCGTTTCACTTTTTTGGTAATTTGTTTAATATGAATGAAATGAATTTCCGACGTACAAAAAAAAAAAATGAATGAAATGAAATAAAGAAAGGAAAACATCCAGATTTATAAAACACACATCCTAGATGGAATTGATTGATCCAAATACAAGGAGACGTCATACAAAGAAAGCATCATACTTAAACAAGAGATCTACTAAGAAAGAAAAAAAAAACAGCCAGATTGGAAAATTATATCCCTAGTTAGTTGGTGGTTGTCTTCTTGGTCGCACGTTTCTGCTGGATGTGGCTTCTTCGGTTTCCTTTGCCAAAATTTTGGCAAGCTTCCCATCTTTGCAGATCTGCACTTGCTTCTTGAGAAGGTCGATGTTGTCCTGGTTTTCCAAGGATCGGCCTTGGGTTTCATCAAGTTTTTCACGGGTCTCTTTGAGTGATGCATCAACGGCATCTTTGATGAGTCTTGCCAAGTTTTCTGCCATTTTGTAGGAGTTTTTTTGGGTGTAGTTGTGATGAGGGTGGGAAATGAAGAAATTGGAAGAGGAAGAGTGGTATTTATAGGCTATAGAAAATAGGTTTTCACGTTTAAGATGTAATTTACAAAAATACCCTTTACATTTTTCTATGAGAATTGGTTATTTTCTATGAGAATTGTGAATTTTCTTATGAGAACTGTGTTTTTTCTATGTGAATTGCAAATTTTTCTATGAGAACTGTGTTTTTAATCTATGCGAACTGCAAACTGTGGACAGTGAACAATGGAGTTCAGAGAAAGATGATTTCATATCTTCATTGCATTGATGTCCTTGTGTTATATACATTAACCACTAAACTAAACAAGTCATTAACCACTATGCCTGTGTAAGTTGAATCTATTCATTGCTTGTGTTATATTCATTGCATTGCTGTCCTTGATGAGTAAGTTGAATCTATGCCTGTTTTTCCTTCTCTTGAAGAAGCTCCTGGTCGTCATAAAATTTTTGCAGTCTGAGATTTTCCATCCTGTTATGATAGATCTCTGGAGTCCATGATCTATTCGGGTCACTGACAAATGCTTCCACAATATCAGCTCTCATTTGAAGGCATTGTTGCTTTGATAGGTCGCTTTGAATTGGTTATTTCATTAGCTTTTGGCGAATGATGTAGGCAACAACAACTGCACAATCAACCCTGTGAATACAAGACTAATGTTAGGATACTTACAATCAACCCTGTGATGAGTTTTGGAAGTTGAAAGGATACTTACGAGCCTGGTTCTTGTTGTGGTGTATTGTTGAGGAGCTTTGCGGAGGTTTTAATCTTCTTATTGCTGTGTTGGTTGATGTAGTTCGTGACATTATTTCTCTGTTACAGAATATGATCATGGATACATTAACGATACACACTTCACATAGTCTGTTCACGTAGACTACAATACACAGTTGAAAGAGTTCATACCAGAGTGGTAGTTGCTTCACAGTATTTATCTCTTCTCCCTTGTCTGCGGATGGAGTTGTAGAACCTCCATTCTTGGTCAATGGTGTCTAGCTCAAGCAAAGTATAATGGCTTGAACCATATATTGGGATAAGGATTGTTCTGATTTTCAAAATCTTTGAGCTGACGGCATCAAGTGCTCTTTTAGCTGAGTTTTGATCACCTCCAAGGAAGGTCTGTTTGGTAAGAAGATAATTAGTCAACTTCTTCAACTGTGAGTGTATGCTACATGAATTGTGAGAGAGTGCTTCCTTTTCTTACTGATGAAAAGCTGTTGAAGACATACGGCATATCTTGTTGGTAATCTTCTATTCCCAATGAAAAGGATGGTCCAGATGTTGGTGGTAGTAGTGTTGTAGTCAGCAAGTGGACATAGGCATCTATTGGCTGTATCAGAATGTAAAAAGAATTTGTTTATCACGTACAGTTCTGATAGAAAAAAACACAGTTCTCATACAAAAGCACAGTTCTCATATACACTTCTCATAAAATACAGAAAGAGAGTTGCTTGTTTTTGTGTGTGTGTGTTACCTGGCCTGTTAATTCTTGATCACATAGCAGAAACCTCACATCTTCTTGATATATGCGCAGGTTAGGGTCTTCACAATCCCATATGTGTGTACTGCATGATATACATAACATTAGGTAATCTGAAATGATTTAATGACAGTAAATTGTTGGGTTTAGCATTTTTACCATCCCTCCTTGAGTTCCCAAAATTTTCTGATTGTTTCTTGGCATTGGTCAGGTAGCAAGGCAAGGACAATGCGTGCCTTCTTTTCTAGGGGAGCAATCTTGTTATCAAGTTTCTTGATTTCTGCTTGTGGCTCGTCAGTTTCGTCAAGGACAATTGGTTCTTTTTTGTGACCATCCTTTGTGATTGAACCGTAGTAATAGTTTCATCTTTGTTTTGCTTTCGTGGTCTTTGTTTTGCATTGTCATCTTTGTTGTCTCCTTCAGACTTTTTCTCGGCAGGAGCGTATAGTTGTGTAACTTCATGCACCACTTGCTCAATCTTCTGATCAGTGTACGTTTGTGTGATGTTATGTATTGATTCCTCACTTCTTTGTGTGAGCAGAGAGGAATCAGTCTCGACAGCTGGTAAATGCTTTTGAGGTTCTTTGGTATGTCGCGGTTGGATGGAAAGCTTGTTGGTGAGGGAAAGCTTGTTGGTTAGGCTGCGTATTTCTGCATCTTTTTGAACAATTATAGCCTTTTGCCTTTGTTCGGTTGTGTTCAAATACTTTTGCAGCTGGCCCTTTTCAGTTGTTAGGGATTCAATTTGCATTGTAAGTGCCTTTTTGTTGTTGTCGGACATAGCATCCGTATTCTGTAGCGTTTCTTTCAGTGAATCCCTTTCTTTTCTCATTTCCAGGAGCTGATTTTCCATTTCATCCCTGTCCTTTTTCAAAACGTTGGACAAAGTATCCATCTTCTGTAGCTTTTCTTCTGCTTTTTTGTTGTTGTCTGACATAGCATCCATATTCTGTAGCGTTTCTTTCAGTGAATCCCTTTCTTTTCTCATTTCCAGGAGCTGATTTTCCATTTCATCCTTGTCCTTTTTCAAAACGTTGGACAAAGTATCCATCTTCTGTAGCTTTTCTTCTAGTGAATCTCTCTCTTTTTCCATTTCCAACAGCTGATTTTTCATTGCATTGCTGTCCTTTTCCAAGTCTGCAGTCTTCTCTATAAGGACCTTGTGTTGTTCTTGGGTCTGCAACATTGTGTTGGACATAGTAACCATCTTCTGCAGCTTTTCTTTCAGTGCATCCCGTTCTTTTTCCATTTCCTCCAGTTGATTTTTTATTGCATCCTTGTCCTTTTGAAGTCCGTGGTTTTGTTGTTCAAGTATTTGTTTTTGATTCTGAAGATATTGGACTTGTTGCTGGAGATCCTTGATGATAACTTGATCATTGTCCTCCAGTAAGCTGTCACAGAATTTGCCCATCTGGCTGTGCTCTTTAATTACGCCTTGACTGAAATTAATGGAGTCAAGAGGTTGGTAGGTACTTGGAACCATAGTCTCGCCTGATTGTGATTGTGAGAACACTGCTTGTTTTTGCTGAGGAGATGATGTTGACACAAGAGGAGATGTTTGCTGTTTTTCAGTTAAGTGTATCTCATCAAGTCGTTGTACTGCCGGACTTTGAGGAGATTGTGTATGCTGCATCATCTGTGATATAGTTTCCCTGTCATTGTCATCTACAACTTCTGGGTGTGCCATGCTGTAGACTTGAGCCTCTTGACATGTTTCTTGAAGTTCCTCCTCATATACCTGAAAGATGTGAACTCACAATCAGAGGAAAGATGTGAACTCACAATCAGAATTGTGTATTTTTTTTGTATGAGAAGTGTGTTATCATAGAAAAATACACAGTTCTCATAGGAAAATACACAGTTATACACAGTTCTTATAGAAAAATACACAGTTCTCATAGACAGTTCTCATGTATAATACACAGTTCTCATAGAAAAACACACAGTTCTCATAGTAAAACACACAGTTCTCATAGTAAAACACACAGTTCTCATAAAAAAATACACAGTTCTCATAGTAAAATACACACTTCTCAAAGGAAATACACAGTTTGCTCAGTAAAATACACAGTTCTCATAGGAAAATACACAGTTCTCATGTATAATACACAGTTCTCATGTATAATACACAGTTCTCATAGTAAAATACACAGTTCTCATGTATAATACACAGTTCTCATAGTAAAACATACAGTTCTCATAGAAAAATACACAGTTCTCATAGACAGTTCTCATAGAAAAATACACAGTTCTCATAGAAAAACACACAGTTCTCATAGTAAAATACACAGTTCTCATAGAAAAATACACAGTTCTCATAGTAAAATACACAGTTCTCATAGTAGAACACACAGTTCTCATAGAAAAATACACAGTTCTCATAGAAAAATACACAGTTCTCAGACAGTTCTCATAGAAAAATACACAGTTCTCATAGAAAAATACACAGTTCTCATAGAAAAACACACAGTTCTCATAGAAAAACACACAGTTCTCATAGAAAAATACACAGTTCTCATAGTAAAACACACAGTTCTCATAGTAAAATACACAGTTCTCATAGTAAAACACACAGTTCTCATAGAAAAATACACAGTTCTCATAGAAAAATACACAGTTCTCATAGAAAAACACACAGTTCTCATAGTAAAATACACAGTTCTCATAGGAAAATACACAGTTCTCATACCGTAATTTTGACATTGCTCAAATCATCAAAATCATCAATTTTTTTTTTCAGGTCTGAGGTGTTCCAGTTTAGTAGCCTTGGAATTGTTTCATTTTTTGGTCGTGGAATCAAATCTGTGTGTTCGCAAATCCAGTACTGCAAAAACAGGTAAAAGGAAATTATTAAAATAAAAGAAAATTATTAGAATACACAAAAACACTTCTCACAGCAAAAATAGATTTAACTTACCATCAATGCCACCACACATCCTGTTGCATCTCTTGGTTTGTCATGGAACTTGTGCATTGATGTATTCAATGTTTCTGCAATGGATTGTGCCCAGTCATAGTCTTTTATTTCTTCTATTTTTTCCATGCAATGCACATATGTCCATGCAATGGTGACTCCTGATGTGGAGAAGAACAACGTCAGGCAAATGAACATGCATATGAGGCGGACTACATCTCGGATGTCTTCATCAGTTATGGATTCCTCTCTTTTTTGCAGTATTTCGTTTATCATGTCTTTCATCTTTTTACTACCAATCCTTGTTTCCTGGATCCCCCTTCTTGTTGCAAATGCAACATCACTTTTCTTCTTGTTCAAATCTCCTATTGGTTTGTTCCCACAAGCTATTCCAAAGATTAGCTTGATGTCATTCCTTGTTATGGCAACCTTTTTACCACCAATGAGGAACTTGCTGTCATTGGTATCATAGTTCTCAATGATACTCAGGATGGGTTTATCGTGCTTCATGCAAGCTTTTTCGGCCAACTTGCCTTTCTTAATGGCATCAATCAGCATCCAAACTGGTGTTTGTTTCAACAGCTCTAAGTGGGCATTGTTCAAGTTCAGTTTTGACAATAGCCCAAGCGTTCCTATTACATTGGATCTGAATGTGCATTGCTTTTGGGTTTGGGTTGGGGAGTCTGGTTCTGGTTCAGAATCTTGGATAAGCCTTTGGCGTTTCTTGGCAATATTTTTTTGTTTTGGGCTTTGTCTTTTCTTTCCCCGAGTTTGCGTAGGGGACTGGGATGCTTGGCTAACCATTGAGGTTGCTGGCCTGTCAGGTTGAGTTTTTGATCTTGTAATGACTCCTGCCTCCTCCATTGTTAGTGTTCTTGGTCTGATCTCGTAAGAAGTTTTTAAATCTTGTGTGCAAGTCTTCTTGTGCCCTGTTAAATATATGAAAAAAAGTGAGATAGAGTGTTTATGTTGGCTCATCATAGGTATAGCACACAGTTTGCATAGACAGTTCTCATGGAGAAATACACAGTTCTCATAGTGAAATACACAGTTCTCATAGGAAAAATACACAGTTCTCATAGAAAAATACACAGTTCTCATAGAAAAATACACAGTTCTCATAGACAATTCTCATAGAAAAATACACAGTTCTCATGTATAATACACAGTTCTCATAGTAAAATACACAGTTCTCATAGAAAAATACACAGTTCTCATGTATAATACACAGTTCTCATAGTAAAATACACAGTTCTCATAGAAAAATACACAGTTCTCATAGGAAAATACACAGTTCTCATAGTAAAAATACACAGTTCTCATAGGAAAATACACAGTTCTCATAGTAAAAATACACAGTTCTCATAGGAAAATACACAGTTCTCATAGTAAAATACACAGTTCTCACAGTAAAATACACAGTTCTCATACAATGTTCCAGTAGAGAAATACAATGTTCCAGTAGGAAATACAGAGTTCTCATAGAAAGATCTCATGTATAATACACAGTTCTCATAGACAGATCTCATGTATAATACACAGTTCTCATAGACAGATCTCATGTATAATACACAGTTCTCATAGTGAAATACACAGTTCTCATAGACAGTTCTCATAGGAAAATACACAGTTCTCATAGGAAAATACACAGTTCCCATAGAAAAAATACACAGTTCTCATAGGAAAATACACAGTTCTCGTAGGAAAATACACAGTTCTCGTAGGAAAATACACAGTTCTCATAGGAAAATACACAGTTCTCATAGTAAAATACACAGTTCTCATAGTGAAAATACACAGGAAAATACACAGTTCTCATAGTAAAATACACAGTTCTCATAGTGAAAATACACAGTTCTCGTAGGAAAATACACAGTTCTCGTAGGAAAATACACAGTTCTCATAGGAAAATACACAGTTCTCATAGGAAAATACACAGTTCTCATAGTAAAAATACACAGTTCTCATAGGAAAATACACAGTTCTCATAGAAAAATACACAGTTTTCGTAGGAAAATACACAATTCTCATAGGAAAATACACAGTTCTCATAGGAAAATACACAGTTCTCATAGTAAAATACACAGTTCTCATATACATACCGTTCTTTGCCATATTGAAAATGTTGTTGCCGATCGATTCCACGAGAGAGAGAGAGAGAGAGAGAGAGAGAGAGAGAGAGAGAGAGAGAGAGAGAGAGAGAGAGAGAGATCGAGCGAGAGAGAGAGAGCACTGTCGAGCGGTAGAGTTAGGGTTGTGTAGCGGTAGAGTTAGGGCGGTTCTGTAGTGGTAGGGAGAGAGTCAGGGTTTTGTTGAGCCGTAGGGAGAGGGACGTGACCCGCGAGGTGTACTTTTTACCCGCGAGAGGATCCGGGATGCTTGTTTTGACCCGCGAGGGGTATTTTTGTCCACAATGTATCGCCGGGACTAAAGGGGGTATAGAATATTTTGTGCTGGACTGAATTAGGTCCGAGCCTAATATTTTGGGCCGGCCTCAAAATTCCCCTTATTTGTAACCCAAATTGTATCCCAACTGGGCTCAGCCGCCTTCTTATGAAGGATAGGCCTTCTTAATGTTAAATGAGGAAATGGAATTATTCAAATATATACATACATACATACATATATATATGTATATACACGGGACGGTTCCGGGGACCCTTAAAAAAACCTCTAAAAAAACCCTCAAATTTTAATCTCATAGTTTCTGATCAAATTTTGATGATCCGAGCCACTCAATGTGGTGATCACAACGTGATTTTAAGAGTGCCCGTGAGAAATTGGCAAAAAAAATAACCGGAAAGGGCTTGATTTCAGTAGTTTTTTTTATTGAACTGTACTGTTCAATAAAGTTCAATAAAAAACTGTTCGGATAAAGCCCTTCCCGGTCATTTTTTTGCTGATTTCTCATAGGTACCTTTAAAATCACGTTTTGATTACATTGAGCGGCCCAGATCATCAAAATTCGATCAGGAACTGGGGGGGTATATATCATAGTGAAAGTTCATTAAAAAGTCTAATGTTTGTTCTTCTCCGCTCACAAGTATAAAACCGAATCATTAATTTTATCCGCTTTTAACAAATCACGATAAATATCCAGTTTTATAGTTAACAATGAAAAACCAGCGTTCAATGCAAAAGACAATTCCAAATCATGAGAAAAACATGATTGAACTCATAACCAGAATCTATTCCTAACAATTGATTTGGAGTTTAATCATAATCAAAACCACATATTCGGGCAAACACAAATCTCATGAATATATAAATAATAGTCATTAATAGCATAGTTGTTAAAAACCTACGATACACGATACGTATCTTATGATTTGTATCGTCTCCTTCGGAGAACGATACGTATCCCATCATGTATCCTTTTTTATAAAAATCCTACGATACAACCACGTATCCTACGATTTATACACGTATCCTACGATTTATACACGTATCCTAATTCTATACGTATTCTACGATTACTTATTTGAAAAAATTTGGACCTTATTTTAAGAAGCGGAACCCAAATGCATTAATCTAAGCCGTTTAATCTAATTATCTAATTATGGCATCTTTCAAATCTTTTGATAGAAATTCAACCTCAATATAGGTCTTGTATAAAAGAAAGAACTATACTTCAATTGTATTTTGTCTTACTTTTCTTTTCCTAACAAAGAGAACATAAAGCTTTAATGTAATAGGTCCTAGGTCCCAGTTGAGGGACTTGAAATTTTGCATTTTAAATTTTTTTCCTAAATGTAAGCATAGTTTGTTGGTGTTATTAACTTATTAGGTGTATCTACTTCTTAATTATATTTTAATTATGATTACCGTTGTTGAAACATAAACTAAATTTAGTATTTTGACAAAGTTCCAATTGACAAAATCCAAATATGATAGATACTATCGAAAAAAATATAAATATCTAGTTGTTAGAAACTCTAAAATATCTAGCTATAGAAACCTAGAATATCCTTGTGAAATATCTAGAGTTTTTTGTGAGAATTAGTCTCATGTGTAATTCTAGAATTACCTCAAAGTTTATCTTGTATGAAAATATCTTTGAACTAGAGTCTTCATGAAGTAGTACAAATAGGGATGGGTTCTAACCATTTTGTATCAAGCCAAAAAAAAGTTTGAGTTCAAGTGCCATACAAATACTCTCCTTTGCCACTCTTGTCTTTAGTATTCTCCCTCTTCCAAAAATATTGTTTAGTTATATTGTCCAACTAAACAATAGAAACTCCTACTCTTCCAACAAACATATCTCAAGATACACGATACGTATCTCGATACGAACTATACAAGTGAAAAAACGATACACGATACGTAACCCGATTTGAAAACATTGATTAATAGGGCTTCATCCTCAACTCTAGTTTAAGAATTTAGTCACTCATGGAGTACAAAAACATATTCAAATAATAAAAGAACTCCATGAAACTAAGCTTACGACAAATGAAAACAAGTTTTAGACTTGGTTTCTACTACTCAAGCCAGCCGTGAGAATTCCCTGCCTCGTGGTGATGTTGCTCTGTCGTAGGCCGAAATACTGCTAAGGCGTGGTGTCTCTGATCTGTCGTGATCTCCCTAGCCAAAATCCATTGGCCTTCTTAAATAAACATTGCCGAGAATTCATTAGGTAATAGAATTCTCCTTTCCTGAATTCCTAGCCATTATGATTTCTTTCTATTTGTTACATAAATACAATCTTTATTTCTAGTTGACCAAGATTTTGATTTTGAGTAGTTCCCCTTGATTGCCTTGCCATAATATGCTTGAATTTAAACTAACAATATACGATATCAAAACATGCAGGTAACAACTTGGGAAAAAGACCACGTGAGTTTACCTAAAAAGAAACCCAATTACCGACTCAAATCTCCTTCTTATTAACAACGCATTCCCCGTTCACAGGAAAAGGCTCCGGAAAAGTCTGAGGCCCACGTGCACCAGGTGGGCGGCAATGTCCAGAAGTGCCAACAGTCGGTGGATCATGTACCACTTGTTCATCAGAATCTGACATGTAGAATATCCACTCTCCAACCTCTGGAGGAGCATATTTCAAAGATTCAATTGGAATCCTTACATGATCGCCATCGTTGTGGAGGGGAGGTTTGGGGGTGGCACAGAATGGACATTCAAAAAGAGTTTTTGTGGGGTGAATCTCCTGGCACACTCTCAAAGGCAAGTAGTGGGTGCTTTCTTTGCAGTACATGAAGAATTTGGGGGCGCGGGATTTTCAGATTATTTTTGTAGTAAGCGGATAATAGTGCGAAGATCAGGGAGAAGACCGAGAAGTTGATCAGAGATGATTTGTGAAGACAAGCAAATACAAATTGTAGACCAGAAGATAAAACCTGTGAAAGTGCTGCGAGAAAGGCAACAAGTCCAGAATGCCAATGTGCAGCTTCATCTTCTTCATCCACAAGAGCTCTCTCACGGCGAATCTGATTGCGACCACAGTGCACCCAAACCCGCCCGAAATGTACGCCAGTCTATTCCCGGCCACCTGCTCTAATGCAGCACTCACACCTTCACACATGACGTTGAGAATGGTGAACACCAGATCGACCTTCAACCATGTCAAAAACTTGATAACCCCAAGAAAAATACTGGCCAGAGGGTGATTGAAGAGTAGCATCATGGTCACGTTAGATTCAAATTAGAGCTTTAAGGGAGGGAGAGAGAGAGAGAGAGGTACAAGAAATTCTGAGAGTCTGAGAGGGAGGTGGTGTTGAACGAGGGTTCTGAGAGGGAAGTGGTGTTGAACGAGTAGTTTAATTTATGACAATATTTATGACAATTTCAGATTGACCAAAAAAAACAACAAGGGCTCTGAGAGAGAGAGAGGGTGGGCATGTGAAATTCTGAGAGGGAGGTGTGTGAAAGTGAACGAGGGTTCTGAATGATGCTCTGCAGAAGGGGTGGTTGCAATCAAGAAGCACGGACACTTCTCAGAATGTGTCACTGTCCTGGGGATAATGTGGATATGTGTTCAAAGTGTCCTATTAGTTCCGATACTTTAGGACTCTAATTCTTTAAGGGCTGTAATGCAACATATGAAATAAATTTATCTGACTTTGCCTTTTTGTGGAAATTGAGACATCTCCAGTACGCTTTCTTTTTTCTGGAGTTAAAAGTACTGTCTATGGTTGTGATTTTACTGTGGTTAACTACTGCTGAAGGAGCTTCTCCATTGTCTGGTTTTGTGAATTTGTGTTTCCCACTTCATCCTGCCAATATTTTAGTATTTGACTTCTGGGGGTCAGAACTTCGCATCTTCTCTGATAGCTACCTTATACTGATGTCCCAATGATCTTAGTTTATAGGACTGCTGGTCCACCAAAGTATGGTCTACTTGGGCATGGAACAGACAATGAGGTATTCCTAAGGAATGCGACCTGTTTCAGATTTCCTCAATTTGCATCCTTTATGATGTGTAAACTGTCAGTTGCAAAGCATTGACACCCCCATTCGTGACAGCCAATGTGTTGTAGATGCCCCTCCCATCTGCTAGTTGTTATTGGGGTTTTTCTTCTGTTGCAATTCGACAACTGCCAAACATTTCAGACATGTGTTCCTCCTGAGGACACTTCTCCACACCTCTTAAAGACTCTTTAGTTTAGCTAAAAGCTCAAATACACACTCGGGCATGGGCGCGCACATACATGCTCAGAGGTGGTTGGGTGGGTGAGTGTGGGCATGTGTGTGGCAATCTGCATGCTTATGCACTTGATGTGTTGTGGTTTGGGTACTCACCACAATTTTGTTCCTCAGATTTCATTACTAAAGATAGCTCGGTAACTGAGGCTTGCTTATGAAGGCGAACCACGCCCAAAAGGCAAAAGCATTAGCTTCTCTTGCTGGAGAAACCATAGTGAAAGTTGCTTGTGGAACAAATCATACAGGTATGCATAAGACCTTTTTATCATCTCTCCCCCACATTTGCTTTCTTAACTGTCTTATTGACTTTGCCTTTTTTCTTTTTTTTTTAATTTGGGGTATACAGTTTCTGTGGATTCGAAAGACTTTGTTTACACGTAAGGTTTACCAAAAACAGTTCATTTCCTCACATTCCCTCTCTCTTGTTTAAACAGTGAGTTCAAGGTTTCATGAATTGCATTTTACAATTTCCAGGTGGTGCTTTGTTGGGTATGGAAGTTCGGTGGCTGTTTATTTCCATTTCAAGTTTGCTACTTGGGGGTCTTGCTTTTGAGGATTGCCAAAGCATTCTAGTTGCTGGATACGAAACTTCAGTTTTTCTGCAAGAATTGTATTTTCTTTTCCATGATCTCTTTACTTAATGAGTTATGAGTATAGGCTGGGACATAGAGAGCAGAAGCATGAGTGGCTTCTGCGTCGTGTTGATGTTTTCACAAGGCACAAATTCTACCTCCTAATGATGTAGCATGGACGGTGAGTTCCTCGGCAGTGGCGGAGCAACCAGTACACAAACTGAGGAACGGGGAGAGGGTGGAGGTGGAGAACAAGCGATCACCTGCATGTCCAGAAACAATGGCAACAAGGGCCATAGTTTTTATTGTACCCGTGCTTTTATCGTGCCCGTGCTTTTTCCGTGCTTTTTTCGTGCTTGTGCTTTTTTCGTGCCGTTGCCGTGCCTGTGACACGCTTTTCAAAATAACTTACCAACCATACCCACCTAGCATTGCGCGGGTTATTAATTAATAACCCACATCTCTCGGCTCCACAATTTCCACCGAACTAAAAATATTTTGTTTTTCCTCCTTTTACTAGCATTACCTTCTCTGACTGTCTGTAGAGATCTCAAAAGCTTCATGATCTCCACACCATTCCCATCACCTACTCTCTTCACAACACCGGAGGCTCTCGGTTTACCACAGCTGTTGTCATTCCCACCACTGGAGCTGGACATGCTGATCACCACTATATTTATGAGAACATAGATGATGACAATTTTCTAAATTAAGGAGGAATCTTATGGACTATGGATTAACTCATAAAAGAGGTTAAACACAAATGGATTGCAAACACAAATCAACCACTATAACAAACTAAGATTAGCATATGATCATCAATTCTTTTACATCAACGAGTTCTAAACTGAGCAACTTTCTTAATCCTCGAATACCAAAGAAGAAACAGAGCAACTAATAATTGCAAGTAACCAAAACTATTAAATAAAGATACTGACTGAAGAATAACAGCCCATGCATCACTATTGACCTCCCTCTTCAAACCAATATCTGTTGATCTCCAAAACTAGCCCCATCTGCCAAATAATATACAAGAAAATTACATTTTGTTTTCACAGTAATGGTGAATGATCATAGCCGATCGAGCAAAAAAAAAGAGATTGTGTTGATAAAGATGAATTCATTTTGAAACCCCCTAACACACATTGCAACAACATTATGTGCCCATCCGTAGAGTTCAACAAGAGTCAATATGCATACTTGCCCTTGGTGCTTGTCCATATTAATATTCCGATAGAGACACTCTATTTGGACGTGGTTATTGTCATTTTTTCAGTTGCATAGCATGCTTCTGTATCTTCAAACTGAAAATTTTCTTTAATTATCAGTTCACAAGGTAAGTGAGTAATAAAGTGGAGTAGATAAATATAGCAATTTTCTATGTCATAATTATTTTCCTAGCAAAGTGAGACTTCACTTTTGTTTTTTCTTTGGGAAAAAAGGAAAATATGTCTTCTTAATTTCCTAGCAAACTGTTGAAAGAAAATTTTGTAAATAAGAACGTCGCTCTCCACAATTCAATATTGCAATCTAAATTTAAAAGTAAGTTTGGGAAAAATGACTAAACTCATGGGGTGATGCGGCAATAACTCCTCTCTTCTCCCTTTTTTGCTAGCTTGACATGTGGTCAATTGACCAAGTCAATTGGCCTTTGAATTGGAAGGAAACCAACTCCCTCCGGCGCATAACCAATTCCCCTAAACTCGTGGGCCTTGCTTCTTGGTCCAGATCAACATTTTCTTTATGGGCTCCATCATTCATGGGCTGCATTTGGTTATTGGGCCCAAATGTAATAGAAAATCCATGGCCCAATAAACTTAATAACCAATCAATTACATAATTTTGGCCCAATTTAATTAAAGAATTAATTAAATGGCCATTCACGGCTAGCCCAATCCGCGGTGCCAAAAACGGGTATAAACATCTTCTTAAATCAAATTAAAATATTGTTTTAATAAATAAAATCGGTTCCATCTTAGGGAAAAAAAAGGAGTAAAAAATAAAGTCGGTCGTCCCACATCCCTTTCAATCTTCATCATGCAGCCAAATGGAAAGGTGCGACTCATTTCTTATCCAAAATACTTCAGTCCGTGTCACTACAGAACTCCTCCGTTACGGTTTTGCCGCTGCTGATTAAGACGGTGGCGAAGTTAGAATTTTCGTACGTGTAGATCTCTAGGTTAATTGATTTTTGGATGTGCTATATGGAGGCCCTTTTTGACAAAATTCACACCCGACCCCTAAAAAACCAGAGCCGGCCTTGCACGATCAATGTTAATATTACCCAATCCCGTATATTCATATGGATATAGTTACATGAGATTTTTCATATTGTGAAAAATCGTGAAATGGGTACTACTCAAAGAGTTGTTGCTAGTAAGGATTTTAATTTGGAGAAGAATGGTTCTGGTATGAAGCTAGCTTTCATTTGCGGATTTGCTAAAAGGGAAGGACATGGAGTCATCCAAGATTACCATAAAAGCTAAGGAAGACACCTTTGTGGATGGGAATGATTGGCTTTTGAGAAGTGTCATTGGCAAATTACCCTTCCCTCCGATCAGTGGAGTCTATCAGAGAAACTTTCTATTCTGAGGGTGTCTTTGATATCGATGATGCCGCCATTTGGTAGTCGTTGAAATTGTCATTATATTTACCAAATGGACGTCATATTAATTAGATTATTTATTTACATTAACCGGACTACAACTACAGGTTTGAATAGTATAGTGAGGAAGTCCGAATCGATCCACCGGGAAATAAGTGTGTCAATTGCCAAAATTAACTTCTACTTTAGTGCGAGAAAAAGATAAGATGATTTGTGGATTTTAAAATACGAAATGCATAAATTGAAATAACATAGAATAAAATGGAGGATAAAGATAAAATAGAGGTCCTGGAATTTCGATTCAATCCTGGCTTCGTAACAATAGTATTGCATTAGTTTAAGGTCTAAATTAATTCGTTCAATTGTGATCCGTGGCAGCTACAAGCCCCACAAGTATCGTCAAGAGGATAAATATAATTCATCATCGACACAGTACTCTATCTTGATTAGGCACGGACCGTCTCTGACTCTAACTAATAATCTCAGCCAATCTGTCACTAATCGGCTTCGACTACTAGGTAATCTAAGGACGATCTGTCACTAATCGCCTTCCACTCTACACTACACTAAATTTGTCTCGGCACGATCCGTCTTCTCAGGATAGACTATCTCATTTCGTAATTATACTTTCTGTGAAAACTATTGCATGGCGTAGTGTTTGAAATTACAGAAACCAAACACCCGATCTTGAATACTCGAGAAAATCATTTAACAAAATGAAAGATAAATAGCCATACAATTAAATTGAACAAACCAAAACAAACCAGAAATCAAATACAATAATTAGAGTTACTTGGCCAGGATTTCCTCTACACTCCAAAGACAAAAATGGAAGAGCATACATATTTGTGGAACAGAGGCAGAGCCTCTGCTCCTGGCGTGGAGCTCACCTCCTTTCCTTCTCTTGGCCTTCTGCCGAATTCCTCCCCCTCTCACATGCACGCCTCTTGCCCCCCCTTATATGCTCTACTGGGACTGGACGTTTGAGAAGCAATAATGTCCCCCCACTACTCATGTTGGCCATCGACTAAGAAGAGGCCAAAATAGTGTCATGGCCATAATCTTTACACATGCACTCTTATCTTCTTTGTCATAAACTGCACGACATATGAAAAGTGGGAGGGAGTAAAGAAAAGGCATGCCATGGCCAGTGGGTGGTCCAATAATGCAAGGTCTATCTTCATAATGATCTCCAACTTCCAATTTACAGTCAATTTTGATACAAATAATCCCGTGGCCTACAATCACAGAAATAGCATAAAAGACAGTAAAAGTCCACTTTCACCCCCTGTGGTTATCGCCATGTGCGGATACCCCCTTCATGGTTTAAAACAGACCACATAACCTACCTGTAGTTTTGAAAATGTGCGGATAGACCCCCTGCCGTCATGTTTTCCATCTATATTAACGGATGTATATCTCACACGCCTCTAAAATGTAATCTGAGTCGTTCATAATGTATTAAATAAAGAATCGAGTATCTCTGTAAAAAATCATCTCGATCAGGCATCAATAACCCAGTGATCTAATTTTTAGTAAATTCAAATTTGAAATTTTAATTTCATAACAAAATCGATTCGACCATGAGCTTTTCATTTTTTGATTGACTTGAATTTTGGCATAGACGTAGTACTCGTCAAAATTTACAATATCAACGGTTTGGATTCAATTTTTGGTATAGGAGATGGTGTGGTTAGATTTAAAAAAGAAGAAGAATCAAGGGACATGACAAGGGTATATCGGTCTTTTAATGTTGTGTCCGTTAATATGGATGAAAAATATGACGGCATGGGGTCTATCCGCACATTTTCAAAACCACAGGTAGGTTATGTGGTCAATTTTGAACCATGAGGGGGATATCCGCACATGGCGATAATCACAGGGGGTGAAAGTGGACTTTCCTCTAAATAATAATAGTAAAGGACATAACAAATATAAATTAGGTGGCCTAAGTGTGTATATTTTGGCACTTATGAATACAGATTAAATCTTTTGGGGGATTACTATGTTGTGCTGACTTTTCCATCTATAGAGGCGATGTTGTCCACGATTGAGGGCCCTGAGGTCAATTGGTTGGGAATATTTTTTTGAGGAGTTCCGACCATGGAGCCCTGACTTCACTATTGAAGCCTCTCGCACTGTCTGGTTGAATTGTTACGGTGTTCCTCTGCATGTGTGGAATTCAGATACTTTCTTTAGCATTGGAAGGAATTGGGGAGAGCCGATTACTCTTGATGATGCTACCTCGAAAGGTTTGTCTTTCTCTTCAGGAAAAGTGCAAATATCTCTACCAATTCCTTTGGTGTTATTAATCAAGAGGTCAACTTGGAGGTTAATGGTAAACTGTATCCAATCCGGGTAATGGAAGAACAAATGGTGGTAAACAATATGATGAGAGAGGTTTGCAACTGTAAGTACAATGGAAGTGATAGTCTTAACTCCTATTTTCTTGTTTCCGACAAGGAAGAAGAAGATGAAACTAGCATCCATGGGGAAAGATCCACCCATGAAGCCATTTTAAAAATGGAAAGGAGGCTGAATAGGTCCAAAAGAAAGATTAAAAAGAAGAAACTTATTTCTGAGTTTGGGAAATTTTTTTTTTTTTCAATCGTCATACATCAGCGGGGGTTAGTGGGAGTGTTAGAGTTAGCGCGGAGTCCAGAAGCTATCCAAGACCTCCCCCATAGGAGAGAGATGACATACCAACTGAATTGAGTTTGGGATTAAGGCGGCAAAAGTTTCAAAAAAAAAGCTTTGATGTTTCCTTCCTCTTCTCTATCATCCACAGACATTCGGAATAGGAATTCTGTTTTATTCAAGAATGCAAGTAAGGCTGTGGATTTAGGTGCTCGATTGGGAATTAAACTTGTAGGAGGGAGGAACTTTAATTTGAAGAAATTAGTTTGAAATTGAAGAGGAGAAAATTGTAGATAGCGAGAATGCTTTGAAGAAGTACGTGGAGTTAGAAGAAGGAGAATTTTTTGATTGGGAGGACAATACTTCTATTTCTTTGGAGTTTTAGCTTCCTATGTTGGGTTTCCAAGGCTTATTGTGCATGTTGTTAGGTTTGGTGTCAGTAACTTTCAGTTTTGTTTCGGTTTGTTTTCGCTTTTTGTGGAGCTTTGGGTGTTTGGGTCTTAAAGTTTGGTTTGGAGTTTTCGTTTAGATTTTTGGGAGTTTGTAGTTAGGTTTTCCTCAGGTTTTTGCTGTTTTTGGATGGCGTCTTGCCGTCCTTTTTTCGGTGGTCTTGGGTGGCTTATGCCAGTGTGCCCTTTTCCGTTTAATCTTTGTAATTGTTTATAAAGATTAATAAAATCTTTTTGCTAAGAAAAAAACAAAACAAAGTTGTAGAGACAAAGAGATCGATATATACTTTACCAATTCATAGAAATTATAAAGCAAAAAAAAAAAAAAAACAATAGACGACTATGTCATGAGAACTGATCCTTACATGTGACTATTAGCAAGAAGATACTCTGTTATATATGACTTAGAAAGAATTGTCTTCAAAAATATTTGTATTTTCCTATTCGACCAAATTAACTTATGTTTTTAGTTAAAGACTCATTTTATTGCGAGCATTTTCTTTTTCAATTTTGGTCAAAATAATTGACTTTTTGAATTTGTCTTGACAAAATAAATTGTGTTTTTTTTTTCTCGGTTTAATTTGATGATGAAATCATTTGATGTTAGACTTTATTGAGGACATTGAACATGCCAAATATGATCGATGACGATTAAAAATCGATCATTTCATGATTTTAACACATTTATCTCGAAAAATTAAAGAATATTTTGTCATAGTGGATTAAACTAATTTACATCAAGATAAATGAGTTGCGATCAAGTTTCCATTGAGATTATATCATCATAAATTTGATCTAGATGATGGTCTTAACGAGATCTAAGAAATACATCAAACATCAAAATGGATTCAATAAGAGCCCAACAAAAGTGCCAACGACATGATTCGCGGGTCCCAGCTGCATTTAGGTTACAAACAAATTGAGTGAGGGAGTAGTAGGTCGTTAGAAGATAAAAATAACATTTTTAGCAACTAACAAATGAGTGAAACTTGATTTAGTTATAAGTTGATTCGATCTCAAACAAGTTTTAATCAAATTGTTTGTCAAGTTCAGTAGGGATCGTTCAAACTTCAAACAAAACTTGCTGGCGATAAAAAAGAAAAGAAAAGAAAAGAAAAGATGGAGTATATTTGAACTTTGATTCAGCTAAGTACCAAGTTAGTTTCAAAATTCAATTATTATTCAACCATAAACACTTACACACACTCACATCTTTTGATGGGGCCTACACAAACTTGATGTAGTATGTGTGGGCCCCAATATGAATGTGAGTGAATTTGTGTAAGTATTTGTAATTGTAGAAATAATTGTTCAAAATTTTACTAAGCCACAACGAATTGATTTTAAAGGATGATCAAACAAGGGTAAGAGCCAGGGTTGGGTTGCATTAGCCCGGTGCCAAAAATGAGGTATCAATTTTGAAAACCAATTTTGACCGTTAGGTAAGAATTAGTTTTTGCCAGTCAAAATTGAAAACACATCTCAGCCATTGATTACACGAATGGACGGATGAGATCGCCGTGAATAAGTTTCTTCCATATCAAAGATGACTTGTCGACAAAGAGAAAAAGGTTGATCAGAAAAACTTCTACTCCGAAAGATGCCTAGAGTTTTCTCGTAAAAGTGCACTTTGGGCCGCACGGATCTTCCTAAGAGTTTAGGTCGTGTTTGGATTGATGGAATATATATTAGGAGGTTTGTCACATTCGCGTAACCTACTACACTATGTATAAGAGAGAATGAGAGGAAGATGCGGCTGACTTGTAAGGTAGTTTTAAACTCCTAATTGGCCGAGCATACCATGCCTGCTCGCGAGCTAGGTACCCTATTTATGCAACCAAAAAAATTCAAAAAAAGAGATGAAAAGGAGAATTTTGTAAATATCCCCATATAGGGCTTTTTAAGGAAGTTTTTGATTGTTAATTAAACCATGTTTGGACCTTGAACTTTATTGGAAAAAATCAATTCATGGCAAAATGCCCAGTTCATGAAATCAACGAAAAATCCCCATCTATTTGGACATGATGCACCGTGATTCGATCAACAATTATACATGCAATAGTGGAGAACCTGTTAATTCAAGCTGCTATACTAATATCGCTTGAGTTGCTTGACTGCTATTTCTATTCTTAACTAGTTTTTCCTCCACCTCGATCCCTCTTGTGAATTTCTCCACATTTAAAAAAAAAAATCTCCTTTCATTGCAATTTTCATTTTTTGGGTGATGTCATGGCATGAGAAACTGCTGGGCAACAATGCTATCACTACACAGAAACACTTACACACACTCATTCAAAATAGGGGTGAGTCCTGCCCACGTTGGAGGTGTCTTGTGTGTACGTGGAACCCACCTCTATTATGTGTGTGTGTGTATAAGTATTTGAACGTTTGTGTGTGTTTATATACTTATTGATAAACAAAAGTTACAGCCAAGTTTAATCATAAATTTGCACGGTGAAATTATTTTGAAAAACAGAACTTAAGATGATGAAGTTTCAATGGAACAAGAAAGGGGGACCAAAATGCTGCTAAACATTTCCCTCGCCATAAAAAGGTTTAGGAATTGGGACACGGGGTATGGATACTCCCCAAGGATCAAATCACCAAAAGTCAATTTCTTTTCTTTTAAAGAACTTAGCCAAACAGCTCCTAGGGCTTAAAATGGATGGGGTTTGAGTTATGAACACCAAAGTGGAATAGTACTTGCCGTTCAAAAAAAAAGTGGAATTTAATTTGCAATACAAAACCCAACGGGGACAGATCCCGTCCATTTGCTTCGGATCAGTTCAGTCCATTTGGACGGCTCAGATTTAAAAGGGTTTTTTTTTTAAAATTTAATCAAAAACACTCTATTTAAATTTGAGTTGTCCAAAACACTTTCGGATGGCTCAAATGCACCCAAATGGACTGAACTGGCCAAAAGCAAATGGACAGTATCCGAGTCCAAACCCAACAACCCCCACATTTCTATCAACCCAAACACACTGAGCATTCCTCGAGTTTGAAACTTGGTACCTCTTGAGGTTAATTAGGTCGCAAGAGAGAAATTTCTCTTGAATCTTTTAGACCTGGCGTGAATGACTTACCTTTTGATTGGGCCGGAGAGGGAAATAGTTGGATGCACATGAGTTGGTCCGGACAACTAGAAGAAATAAAAAATGGAATAGTACGGAGTAAGTGAGAAAGCCCCCTGATTGTCAACAACAACAAAAAAAAAGTGAGAAAGCCCCCATTTGGGACCACAACACAAAGTTGCTTTTTTTTTTTTATTTCCAAAAAAATCTCTTTATCCTCTAAACTCTACTTGATCAGTACAACAAAATTAATGTAGGGGAAATTGGTGTTCAGTGGCCCTAGGGGCAAATTATTCCCAAGCCATGGAGTATTTTTTCGGAATTGCCCCTTCATGGGAAGGAAAACAATAATTTTTAAGATATGGTGTTGAAGACAAAAATATCCCTCTTGTCTTGAACTTAGAGGGCAATTTAAGTTCATACACGGGGTAACTTAGAGGGCAACTTAAGGTTCATTTACGAGGCAATTTAGGTTCATATACGGGGCAATTTAGGTTCATACACGGGACAACTTAAGTTATACACGGGGCAACTTAGGGGACAACTCAGTCACTGAATGAATTCCTCTAGGCCCACACCCAATAAACTTGAAATTCAAAATTTTGGCCCAAAATTTGGAAATTCACTGGATGACTCTGCCCGATCTGGTTCGACTCCGCCGATGCCTGTTTAACAGCGTGGGCACTTGTGGGTATAATAGAGAGAGGGACCTGTTTAACAGAGTCGACGATTTCGGGGCCGATTCCGTCGCCGGGAAAGAGAATGGCTCGGATGAGATTGGAGTCTGAGGAGGAGAGGCTCTGATCGAAAACCCAAGAAGCTGCTGGTGAAGAAGCACTACTACAATAATCGTAAAAGATGACAGTTTAAAAGTGTCATTAAATGTGAAAGATGACAGTTTTGAAACTGTCATCTATGGAGCTGTCATTAAAAGTCTGAATCTTAAAATGACGGTTTGAAACTGTCATTAATATCTATAAAGATAACACTTTATAAACGTAATTGAAAATAAAATATTACAGTTGTGAAACGTCATTAAAGTGTTTTAAAGTCATCATCTTTTGTAACGACCTGCTCCCGCCCTGTATAATATTGTCCGCTTTGAATACTAAACCCCATCAAACCTCCCAGTGAGGTCACCCATCCCAGGATTACTCTAGTGCGAGCATGCTTAACTATGAAGTTTTAGTTGGCTTTGGCACCCTCGTAGCTTTAAAAGTCCTTGTACAAGATAGGATGACGATATATATATTATTTATAGCACACAACTTACACTTCACCAAGCGATGTGGGACTACCCTCGGTTGACCCTTTTGGTCACCGATCTGACAGCCCCTCGCACGGGTCCCAACTGTCCCCAGGCCGGTTGACCACTACCTGGAACTCCCCAGGGGTAGGGCGTCACAATCTTCCCCACTTAGGAACACACGTCCTCATATGGGGTCGAGAATCTGTCTCACATTTTCGGTTGGTACAAGCTCTGATGCCATATGTAACGACCCGCTCCCGATTTGAGACTTCAAAGCAACGATGCTCATAGATGGCGCCGTTCTCTCCAAAAATAAATTTTTGTTCTTCAATGTCACTTATAAGGAAAAACTGACATTAAAAAGAAAGAATAGTTATGCCACTATTTTACAAAGTGACATCATAAATATATTAGATCACAATTTAGGAGAAACTGACATTAAAAAGAGAGAATTGTTATGTCACTATTTTACAAAGTGACATCATAAATATATTATATCACAGTTTAAGAGAAACTGACATTAAAAAGAAATAATAATTATGTCACTATTTTAGAGAACTGATTTTTAGGGTTTTAAATGTGTGTGGGTATATTAGTCTTTTTACGTGGCCCATTTCAAATATTAAGAATTATTTTTATCCTTTTCATCTTTACATGAATTCTATGAAAACTAGTTCATGACTTGGGAATTATTTGCCCCAGGGGCCACTGAACACCAATTTCCCCAACAAAAAATGAGATACCCCTATCGTCAAGAAGGGCTAGACCTTGTTCGGCTGGAGCTTTCAATTATATTGCAAGTGACAGGCTCCGTTCCACTTTCATTTGGCACATGGGATTTTCCCTTTTCCTTTTGGTGAATCATGAGCTAGTGCAGAAAGAAAGATCATAAAATTACACAGGTGTACAAGGGCCTATGAAAACCTAAGTGGTGGTCATTCTTGTGCCGGACACATCGCAAATATTGTCATGCCAGAGATGCACAAGATACATATAAGACACTCCAAGCGGCATGTCCAATAGTTATAGTAAAAACTAAGGGGAGGAACGTCGGGAACACGCGCGCGACACTCATGGGCACATCTTTGGTTTGTATCAAGCTCTACTTGATAATCTGTTTTTTTATTTTTGCTTGGCAGCTTTTGATTGAAGAGAAAAAAAAATGAATGAGTGTTTTTTTTTTTGTTCCGTTACTGGAATAAAGAGAAGAGACAAGGTTTTTTATTTTTTTCCCTAGAAAAATCCAATTGATTATTGTTTCTATCCGGTTCGAACAATGATCATTCGGATTTAAACCCTTTCCTTATCTTAAAGTAAAAGTACTTGATGAGAATAACTTATTCACAGAAGCACCCAATTTTATTCGTTCGTTTCGGCAATCAATTAATGGTTCATATTTTAAAAAAACAACACTTTGGACACGCAAAATTGAGCTCCTTGAAAACTTATTTACGGAATCTCCGTAAAAAAGTTTTTCTAATAGCCCCTCTCCAGTCTCCACCATAAATGCTGTAAAAGTTAAAAGTAAAGTTTTCTATTGGTGATTTCCACTGCAACGGAAATGAACTTTGGAAAAAACAATTTCGTAAAAAAACATGCCAATATAAACTCCCTTGATTCAAACAATAAACATAGTTGTCTCTACCACTGAATAAAATAAAATACACCCTTGCAATTTCATGAAGAACATGTAGAAGAGGCATTTTTCTAGTAATGTCAAACTCCCCCGTCCCAAAATAAATGTCCGATTCGCAAAACGAGAACTTAAAAATAGGAGTAATATGAATTTTTTCAAGAAAAATTCATATTTTTTTCAACAATTTACTATAAGATATCCATGAATTTTTTTAATTTATAAAAAAAAATCAAATTTTTTCTTGTAGAAAATATATTATTTTTAAATCCTCGTTTTGTGGGCCGGACACTTATTTTGGATCAAACAGAGTAATTATCTTCATTTTGGATTAGGATTTATAGTGTAAACTATAACTACTATTTTACCTAAAAAAAGAAACCCAATTACCCACTGTAGCGAGTCAAATGTCATTATTATTATCAATGCTTTCCTGTTCGTAAAAGAACTCTTCGTCTCCATCGCTTTCCTTCTCGTAAAAGAACTCTCCTTCTCCCCCATTGAAAAAGCATTGAACTCCGTATACGATATTGAAAAAGCATTGAACTCTCCGTCTCCGCCATTGAAGTTGGCACAGTGTGGGCATTCGAAGAGAGTTTTTGTGGGGTGAATCTCCTCGCACACTTTCAAGGATTGGCAGTGGATGTTTTGTTTGCAATAGATGACAAATTCGTGATTGCGGGATTTCCAGATTATTTTGTAATAAGAAGATACTAGTGCGAAGATCAGGGAAAAGGCGGAGAAGTTGATCGGAGATGATTTATGAAGACAAACAAATACAACATGTAGACCAGAAGATGAAACCTGTGAAAGTGCTGCGAGAAAGCCCAACCAGTCGAGAATGCCAATGTTTTGGTTCTTCTTCTTCATCCTTAAGAGCTCTCCCACGGTAAATCCGATCGCAACCACAGCACACCCAAACCCGCCCAAAACGTACACCAGCCTATTCCCGGCCACCTGCTCCAATGCGGCATTCACGCATTCACACATCACGTTGAGAATGGTGAACACTAGATCGACCTTCAACCATGTCAAAAATTCCCAAATTTTGATAACCCCAAGAAAAAATACTGACCGGAGGGAGGGAGAGAGGGTTGGGTAGCACCATGGTCAGGTTAGAGAAGGAGAGAGAGAGAGAGAGAGAGAAGGAATTAGGGGGTTTTTTTAGAATCGGTGTCGTGTTGGTGCTACGAGATGGCGATTTATCGTATAGAATAATAGATCCGCAGGAGAGAGAGGGAGGGAGGGGTGGGTATGTGATCTGAGAGGGAGGTGGGTATGTGAAATTGAGAGGGTTGTGAGAGGGGGAGAGAGGGATAAATAGAGAGTTAGTGGGCCCCATAGTTTGAAAATTCTGTACGCGTCCTTGGAGGATGTGGCAGGTAAGAAGCGTGTAGATTGTTTCAACGAAAATGATAGAAATAACCCCTTTCCTCCCTTTAATTAACAAAACTAGCATGAAGGGACTTTTTCCACGAAATCACGCCCACTTTTTCCGGACGCGGAGTCCCTGCAGTGCGCAAAAATCACTGCAAACTACAGCCCCCCAAAACGACGTCGTTTTGGGGGCAAGTTACACACATATCATCCCATCAAACACACACCCCCTTCATCCCTCATCTGATCCCATCCCCCCTCTCTCTCCTCCCCCAAACGCTTCCTCATCTCAGCCCACACAGAGCACTGCCGCCGGCCACCACCTCCTCTCTTACCTCCTTTCCCCAGCGATGAGGAAGCTGGGTTTTTTTTGTTATTCTCTTTTTTTATTTTCCTTGATTACAGTTTTGGTTAGTCTCAGACAAAAGTTTGTAGAAGACTTTAATAGAACAATCAATCGGGTGCTAAAGCCAAAAATTGGAGGACTTGAATCGGCCACCACCTCCTCTCGGAGTCGTCTTGAATACGGCTCCGGTCGTGATGGGTCCTCCTCCGACCTCCGTTGCAATCTTCTCGTAGAGCCAAACTTTCGAAGAGCCAAACATGGGTCCTCCTCCCTTGGAATGGGTTTTGATTCTTAGAAAACTGATTTCAATTTTGATAACCATAGTCAATTTGTTTCGATTCTTCGTTGGTGGAGGAATGGCTTCATGCCTTCAAATACGTTTGCGAAAAGGACGAGTTTATTTGTGGTAGTAATTGCTGGGGAAGGGAGGTAAGAGAGGAGGTGGTGGCCGGCGGCGGTGCTATGTGTGGACTGAGATGAGGAAGCGTTTGGGGAAGAGAGAGAGGCGGATGGGATCAGATGAGGGATGGAGGGGGTGTGTGTTTGATGGGGTGATGATGAGGCACTGAATAATTTTCCTCCCTCTCGCCTTTTCCACTTTTTCAGCTGCTGGCTTGGCCGTGTGTAACTTGCCCCCCAAAACGACGTCGTTTTGGGGGGCTGTAGTTTGCAGTGATTTTTGCGCACTGCAGGTACTCGGGGTCCACTTTGTCCACGTAACTTTTCCTTCTTTTTTTTCCTTAACTTTTCTCTTTCTTTTTCCATTTCAGACTGCATGTTGAAGTTTTTTTTTTCGGCCTTCAACGCAATAGTTGTTATCTACGGGATCGATCTCTATTTTGAAAGTCATAAAAAAATAAGGTATGTTTCACTCACAAGCTGTGGTTTCAACCATGCGAAGTCTTGGCCTTGTTCGTTTTGAAATTTTGGATTTATAGGTAATGAGTGTAAAAAGAAATAGAATAATGATTGAAAATAGGAATAACGATTGGAGAAAGGTAAAGAGAAAAATAAAAATAATGATTAAAAAAAATAAGATAATAATTAGAATTTAAAATCCAAAACTCTTAAATGAACTGGGTCTAATCTTCACTTTGAATCATTCACAGATTTGAAACCTAGTTTGTTCCTTTATGACACAACCTAGTTTGTTCCTTTATGACACATAATTGTGAATATCTATTGGTCAAAATAATTGACTTTTTGAATTCGTCTTGACAAAATAAATTGTTTTTTTTTTCTCGGTTTAATTTGATGATGAAAACATTTGATGTTAGACTTTATTGAGGACATCAAACATGCCAAATATGATCGATGATGATTAAAAATCGATCATTTCATGATGGGTTGTTGGGGGCGATGCTGGAGAGGATATGGAGTGATGGGACTGGGCGTGGCGGCAGTAGGGGTTGTCGCTATTGTCTGTGGCTGTTGGGGTGTTGTAGCGGCGGCGCTGCAGTGGCTGTTTGAGTGTTTCGGCAGGTTAGGGTTTTGGTTTTGTTTTCGTACGCGTTTTTGTTTTGTCTGGACCCTTGTCTGGTTTCTGTCCGGATGTTGTTCCGGTTCTTGTCCCGGTGGACCTTCCAGCGGGGTTTTGTTCCGGTCTGGTTTTCCAGATCGGGTGACTGATTTCCACAGGATTAATGTTATCTTTGATATGGAGCTCTGCCATCCCGAGACATTGGTGTCTGAGTACTAGCTCCACGTTAGCCGATCCATGTTGACGGTGTGAAGAAGTGAGCGATGGCTCGTGCATAGGCGCTAGACACTTGTTTTCTCTCTTAGTCTTTTCATGTATTGTGTCTCTGTATCTTTGTTTTTAGGTGGAAATCTGTATTTGTCGTATGGCCTGATCTGTATTCGGGATTATTCTGTAAATGTCGTATGACTTGATTAATGAATATGCTTCTTCCGTTGTAAAAAAAAAAAAAAAACTAAATTACATCAAGATAAATGAGTTGCGATCAAGTTTTCATTGAGATCACATCATCATAAATTTAATCTAGATGATGGCCTTGAATGACGTCAAACATCAGAATGGACTCAATAAGAGCCCAACAAAAGTGCCAACGACATGATGCGCGGGTCCCTAATTAAAGGACCTGCATTTAGGTTGCAAACAAATTGAGTGAGAGAGTAGTACTCCGTAGGTCGTAGAAGATAAATAAGATTTTTAGTAACTAACAAATGTGTGAAAGTTGATTTTTATAAGTTAAATCGATCTCAAACAAGTTTTAATTAAATTGTTTGTCAAGTTGAGTTGTGGTCGTTCGAACTTCAAATAAAACTTGCTGGAGATCAATAAAAAAAAGATGGAGTATATTCGAAGTTGATTCATCTAAGTACCAAGTTAATTTCAAAATTCAATTATTATTCAATCACAAACACTTACACATACACGTATACACACTAACATCTTTTAGTGAGGCTCACATACACTGGAGGTATAGTGTGTGGGTCCCACCAAAAGATGTGAGTGAGTTTGTGTAAGAGTTTGAGGTAGTAGAAATGATTGTTCAAAATTTTACTAAGCCACAATGAATTGATTTTAAAGTGATGATCAAACAAGGGTAAGAGCCAGGGTTGGGTTGTATTAGCCCAATGCCAAAAATGAGGTATCAATATGAAAGCAGAATAACTTCTTTACGGTGCTCAATCACGCGTGTTCAAAAGTGTTTTGGAATGTTCGGATTGAAAACCAAAATTGAAAATATCTCCTATAGTAAGGAAGTTTTTGATTGTTTATTAAACCATGTTTGGACCTTGAACTTTATTGGAAAACATCAATTCATGGCAAAATGTCCAGTTCATGAAATCAACGAAAAATCCCATCTATTTGGACATGATACACCGTGATTCGTTGATTCTATGAGATGATACACGAAAAATCCCCTAAAAAAAATCTCTTTATCTTCCAAACTCTACTTGATCAGTACAACAAAAAATGAGATGCCCCTATCATCCCAGTTCCCCTTGATTCTATGTAGCACTGATCTGAATCCTTTCAACCATTTCTGCTAGAAGGGCTAGACCTTGTTTGGCTGAGCTTTCAATTATATTGCAAGCGATTGAATATTTCATTTGGCACATGGGATTTTCCCTTTTTCTTTTGGTGAATCATGAGCTAGTGCATAAAGAAAGATCATAAATTTACACAGGTGCATGTACAAGGGCCTATTAAATTGTTTGTCAAGTTGAGTAGTGGTTGTTCAAACTTCAAACAAAACTTGCTGGTGGTAAAAAAAAAAAGGAGTATATTCAAACTTGATTCATCTAAGTACCAAGTTAGTTTTAAAATTCAATTATTATTCAACGGTAAACACTTACACACACTCACATGTAACGCCCCGATTTTTCGAAGACGCTAAGAATGCATTTTCCAAAATGATCTCATTTATTTAATAGTAATAACGAGAATCAAATTTTAGGTTTAGTTATTACAACCATAGAAAGAAAATAAGTTCACAATTATTACAATCCTCGAATACCGCTGAGTTCTCAAAATAGGGTTTAATTAAATTAACAGAGCAACTAAGGATAAGGCAACCAAGGCTTGTTGGCTTCTTCCTCTGCAATATTAACGTCAGCTGAATCGATCGGTAATCCTGTTTCTCCTTCGATACCTGGCATTTGAATACCAAGGTACGTAGTACCGTGAGCATAAAACGCTCAGTAGATAAATCCTACTCCTACTTAACCCACACGTATCTAGCACATAAACATGGATAATAAACAAGTTAAAGGCAACAACAACATTCATTTCATAATTGTCCTTTAGCTTAGGTTAAATTCTAAGATCCCTTCCTCAGGAATCTCTCCTACCCTGTAACCTCCGGTGTATGGCCATTGGCGTGATTCGGCTCCTCCTTGTCGATTAAGGTCCAAATGAGAGTAACTAAGTTATCTACCCGGTTCTCCGATCCGCGACCACACAAGGAATAAACAAAAGCTTCACCGGGTTGTGACACAAGCACAATTCCACCCTTATAACCCAACCGTTCTCGGAGCCAATCACCACCACGCCTTACCCAGGGTTCGTACCTCAATAATCAAATCCAATTCAATCATCTCCAATCCGAACTCATTCCGGTCATTCTCAACACTGACCCATACAATCCTCCATTTACTCATTAACAATTCACATATTTCTTTTTCTATTAACTTTCCATCATCGTATCTATAGTGAATTCCTCACAATTCGTAACCACCCAGTGATCCTATTGTCCAATCTAGGTTCTCATACACAGCATGCATCAATAATACATCATACAATAAAATAATTAGGCCGGCTCACAGTTCTACATTGACAACAATAACAAGTAACATTATTTATCTGTCACGACATCAATTTACTTACATTCGCATAGGATAATAAGTCGATCAGTAATTTCAAATAATTGTATCAAGGAAACAATATGTTAAGTTCATCAGTAACTTGTAACTTTGTAAGTTCATTACTTTAAATTATTGTAAGATCAACCAACCACATCTTAGACTATGATACCATCGAATATTACTTTTTAATCAAGATCAAGGCGTGATTAGGAGCCTTGGTGCATTTATTCAGTATCAAAATTCCCATGGACTTGTCATTACATTACCTTACTTCTTGAAACAGATCAGTAGCAAGAGTTTACATGTGTCAAAAGCTTCCAACAGTTTTAACAAGTGACCAAGTCCTAGCCTTGTTGGCTGTTTGCTAAAAACAAACTATTTTCAACGTTTTGCATTTAGTACAGGGGTGGCCGACGGGTGCCGTTCCAATTCAACGGAAAAACTCCTTTTTCGTTCATTTAAGCTTCTGGGTATCATAAACTACTAGATTAATCATAAGATTGAGCATATGAAAGGGTTCGGTAGGATAAACCTACTTTAATTCCTGCAGATTAAGCTACGATCGGAGGGATTCGGGTGGGTTACGGTGGCGTCGAGCAGCGGCCAGACTCCTTCTTCTCTGCAACTTCTCTTCTACAATGCTCTCTCTCTCTCTGGTTTGTATAGTGTGTAGTGTGAAGGAGGGGTTAGAAGTACTTGTAAGAGGTTGGGAATCATTTGTGCTTCGGGAAGAAGAATTGGAGGCAGAGGTAAGTAATTAGAGAATGGGTGCGACAAAGATGCAGGGTATGGTTTGGGTCAGGCTATCCTGACTCAGGCTTAATTAGGAGTAGGTAATAATTTATCTATGCGTATACATATATAGACAACTACATACACACATACATATACTCGTTTATCGTACACAAACACTTTCTCGTGCGTGTGCATACTTGTACACAGACAAAATTTTATAGAATGAAATCCACACTAAATGAAACGGTAATTATTTGAATTACGACATTTATTTATTGAAAGAAATGTTCTAAAATTTCAGATCGTTACACACATATTTTGGTGGGGTCCACACACTGTATCTTTTTCTGTCCTAAGAGTTTAGGTAGTGTTCGAGGCAATTTACGGTTTCAAATGCGAATTCCGTCGTGAGTTGAGATTTTTTTTCATCCAGTCGTGGGTTGAGATGAGGAGAAGTTTTTGGGGGGAGAGAGAGGGGATGGGGATTTGAGGGAGGGTGTATGTGGGTGTTCGATGGGGGTGCATTATTGTATGATGTGTCAATTTGTCATTGGCGGCTGCAAAACTTTAAATCACGGAAGCTCAACGATATTCTGTTCAATGAGGAGAAATTAGGAGGGAGGGATAAAGAGGGCTGGGAGATGCAAGATTTCAGGAATTTTATCGATGACAACGATCTAATCGATGTGGGTTATGTGGGTTATCCATTCACTTGGAACAACAAGAGGGGTGGGCGAGATAATATCCGTATGCGGCTGGATAGGGCAGTGGTAAATCCTCGTTGGCGGGTAGACTATCCTAACGGGGCTCTTCTTCATCTTAAACCAGGAGGATCTGATCACTGTCCAATCCTTCTGCGGTATGGGATGACTTTCGAGAGGAAAATTCCTCGCTTTATCTTCGACTCGAGATGGTTAGATAAGGTTGAGTGCAATTCTATTGTTAAAACTTGCTGGGAGAAGAGATTTGTTGGGTCAAGGTGGTTCCGCATCCAACAGAAAATCCGGCTTTGTCGTCAGAAATTGCGAAGATGGAGAGCTAATAGGAGTTTAAACTCAAAAGCTAAGATGAATGAGCTCCAAGATCAATTGGAACAGGAGAATGAAAAGACGAATTTCGACGCGGATGCGTACAAAAGGATTGAGGGGGGGATGAGGCTGGCTAGCAGGGAGGAGGAGGAGTATTGGAGGGCCAAATCAAGAGTTTCATGGCTGAAATTAGGCGATAAGAATACTAGTTTTTTTCATGCCAAGACTGTCCAACGGAGAGCGATGAATAAGATTCATGGGTTGGAGGACAAACACGGAATTTGGAAAGAGCAGGATCATGAAGTGGCGGAAATTGTAGCTGATTATTTTCAGAATATTTTTTCTTCTTCCAGTCCTTCTCTAGTTGAGGAGGTAATTGCAGGGGTTCAAGAGAAGATTACAGATGATATGAACAGGAGACTCCTTAGGCCAGTGTCCATGACTGAGGTTCGTTCAGCTCTCTTCCAAATGGAGTCTATGAATTCACCTGGTCCAGATGGCATGACTGCTGGATTTTTTCAGAAGTATTGGGAGGTGGTGGGGAGGGATCTAACTGATGCTATCCGTAGCTTTATGTTTTCAGGGAAACTCCTTAGAGGTATGAATCATACCCATGTTGTTTTAATTCCTAAGGTGCAATGCCCTGTCAATATGACCCAGCTTAGGCCCATTAGTCTTTGTAATGTGGCGTACAAGATCTTAGCCAAGGTTCTTGCTAATCGCCTTTGTCGAGTGTTGCCTGATGTGGTCTCTCCTAATCAATCTGCTTTTGTTCCGGGGAGGGTTATTTCAGACAACATCCTAATCGGGCAAGAACTTTTCCATCATCTTAAAAATTGTAGACTTGGTAGAAAACATAGTGTGGCTATCAAGCTTGATATGAGTAAAGCGTATGACAGGGTGGAGTGGATTTTTGTGGAGAAAATTATGTTAAAGATGGGTTTTCATCCAAAGTGGGTAGGGTGGATTATGGAGTGTTTGTCAACGGTTTCGTATTCTTTTTTGATTGATGGACAAATTTCTGGTTTTGTTCAACCTTCAAGGGGGTTGAGACAAGGGGATCCTTTATCTCCTTTCTTATTTTTGTTATGTGGAGAAGGGCTATCTGTCCTTTTGCAGCAAGGTGAAATTAATCAAAGCATCAAAGGGGTTAGAATCTGCAGAAATGGTCCGTCTGTCAGTCACTTGTTCTTCGCTGATGACACGCTTTTGTTCGGGGAAGCTTCTTCGCAGGGGATTACTTACTTTAAGCAGATTCTTGAGATGTACGGGAAGGCATCGGGTCAGCTTATAAATTACGGGAAATCTTGCTGTTTTTTCAGCTCGAACACTTCCATCACAGTTCGGGATAGCTTAAGTAAATTGTTGGGAATTAGAAGAGATTCTAGCCTTGGGAATTATTTGGGTCTTCCAACGGATCTCAGTCAAACGAGGTACAAAGTCTTCTCTTATATGAAGGATGGGTTGCGAAGGAAGACAGAAGGTTGGAATGAGGTTTTCCTTAATCTAGCAGGCAAAGAAGTGATGCTTAAATCAGTAGCCTTGGCCCTTCCAAGCTATGCCATGTCTTGTGTGAAACTCCCAGCCAAGTTGTGCAACGAGTTGAATGCGATGATGGCCAAGTTTTGGTGGGGTTCAAAGGGTCAAGAGAAAAAGATCCATTGGTTGTCTTGGGACAAACTTTCAGATAAGAAGCATGATGGAGGGATGGGGTTTAAAGATCTCAGATGTTACAATCTTGCGATGTTAGCTAAGCAAGGTTGGAGGTTGATGAACGGTGGGGATTCTTTATTGCTTAGAGTTCTTAAAGCCAAATATTTTCCGAGATGTCACTTCATGAAAGCATCAGCGAAGTCCAATGCTTCTTGGACCTGGAAGAGTATTCTGGAAGGAAGAAGGGTATTGGAGGAGGGTACTAGGTGGAGAGTTGGGAATGGTGAAAAAATTTCAGCAGCATATGATCCATGGATTCCCAAGGATGGGGGTCTTAAACCAGCGTGGATTGCTGATTTTGCTAAAGAGTTCAAGGTGAGTCAGTTTATAGAAGCCGGAAGAAACAAATGGAAGAAGGACGTGGTACGACTGGCCTTCCACACCGATGATGCAGAAACGATTCTTGGGATCCCTTTACCAAGATTTGTGATTAATGACTAATTGATTTGGCATTATAGTGGGAATGGTTGTTACAATGTCAAATCGGGCTACGAGGCTGCGTTGGCTATCCGGAAAAGGGGACACTTGGGTACAAGATTAGAAGGTGAAGGGAGCAATAGGGAACGACATAAGGAAATTTGGAAAAGCGTGTGGGCACTCCCATGCCAAGGGAAAGTGAAACAGTTTCTGTGGAAATGCCTTCACGATATTGTTCCAGTAAAAGACGTTCTTGCTCGAAGAAAGTTGGTCAGTGATGTGCTGTGTCCAGTGTGCAAGGAAGATAGAGAATCAGTGTTGCATTTGATTGCTCGGTGCCCTTTTGCTCAGATTGTGTGGCGTATGTCCCCCTTAGGAGTGAACATGGAATCTGTTCTCGGGGATTCGATGATGGACTGGTGGGACAACCTCCTAGAAAGGTGGAAGGGGATGAGGGAACACAAGAGGGTTTGGGCTGCAGTGGGAGCTATAATTTGGAAGATTTGGAGGTGCAGGAATGATTCAGTTTTTAATGACAAAATTTGGAGGCCTGATTTGGCATGCAGCAAGGCAATACGGGAGGCATCTGATTTTTTAGCAGCCAACGGGAAATTAGATGAAATCAGGAATACCCATGTATCACAACCCCCAGGGAACCAATTAACGTGGAAGCAACCTGAATGTGGATGGATCAAGATCAACTTCGATGGGGGCGTGGACGTTCGGGAAAAAAAGTGTGGTCTGGGATTGATTGTTCGAGATGAATATGGAGCTTTTCGAGCGGCTCGAGCAGTTAACGTTGAAAATTTGGTGCATCCTTTGGTGGCTGAAGGTATGGCAGCGAGAGAGGGTCTCCTTTTTGCGCATGAGCTTGGATTTACGCGAATTCAATTGGAAGGTGACTCGCAGCAAATTGTTAATCTGATCCAGAAAAAGGAAGAGTCGAATTCGTCTGTTGGTGTGATTATTTCAGATGTAAACAGATTAAGGAGCAGTTTTGAAGAATTGAAGGTGAGTTTTGTGAGGAGATGTGGCAATTCTGTGGCCCACATGGTGGCCAAGAATGCAGTGAGAGGGAGTGGAATTCGTACTTGGGAATTTTATCCCCCCCTTGGCTTTTTGTTCCTCTTTGTGAGGACGATGGCCCCCTTTGATGTATTGGTTACTTTTTCCTATCAATAATATTATCCTAACATTTGGCAAAAAAAAAAAAAAACGAGAAAATTAATCTCAAAACATGTTTTTTGATTAACATGTTTTTTCAGAGAGTAAAAACAGTTTATTAATGAGACAAAATGAGAATGTACAGTTTAATTTTTTTTGCATTTTTAATCCATTAACATGGCAAGTCAATATTCAAACTTAGCAATTGTCATTACTTATTTTGTAGTTTTTCTACCAATAATTTTGTTTTTAACATATGTAACAAATAAAAACATATCATACGTGTACGCTTTTTTATGTCCAAACATGTTTTCACTCTCTGAAAAAATTGTAGTAGATGGATGGTAAACTGAAATTATCCTCATCAAACTCTAAGCTGTAATTCGATCAAAAGACCCAAAATAAAAAACTCTTGGTGTAATCAAAACAAGTTTCTTATCCCCTAGAAGAAGAAAAATAATAATCACAATGCAACCACAAGATCATGATTCATAAAAGAACACGAAATTTTTTTTAAACCATCGGAATAGTTCATTTCCATGTTTCAGGTCTAACTCAAGTACATAACCAAACATCAAAACTGGAAGGAACCAAAAAAGACCCACTAAATCTGAAGCATTTTCTGTCAAGGGTTATGCCTATTCAAAAACAGGTTACTGGAGTTATCATTTATATAGAAGAGGGTAATTGTGTTAATATATGTAAAAAGGAAGGGCATAAAAGTCTATCCATCATCAATCCCATTGGATAGGATTGGTAATAACACCCCTGATGGAAAAATGTATGCATATTAATTTGTTGGAAAATTATATGTATTACAATTACATATTTATTTTGATGAATGTTGAAAAAATGATATTATCTATTTTGATGATGTTTTCGGCAAATGCTAATCTATCGAAAAGTCTTTTTTGGACTAAATTTTCTAGGCTTGGAAACATTGCATAAAGCCTCTTGGATTCAATGTTTAATATTTACAAATACTTAGTAAGCTCAATATATGCTTTAACGGAATTATTCAGATGAATTTTTTTGAGCTATAGGTTGATGAACCGACTGTCTGAACAGAAGAGCTTGTCAACCGGAGTTCACCAAATGGTAGACCGGTTGAGAGAGCGGACGACCTCCCGGTAGAGCGGTACCACATTTCTGCAGTTTTCCGTAGATCAATAAAATTCCAACCGCTATATTTTTCGTAAATTAACTCTCAACGGCTCTATTCACTTTCCAACGGCTAGGAAGCATATGGAGTGCTATATAAAGCTTCAAGAACTCATTGATGAGTACCAATCTAAGCTACAACATTCCATATCATTCTAAGAGCAAATTCTCCAAAGATCAAGTCCAAAATTCTCCTTGTTCTTCCACTTTCATATTTTTCTTGAGAGAAAATTTGTACAAGTCGTGAGCGATAATTTTCATACTTTCTTCACATACTTGTAATTCCTAAGCGAGTGTTTGAGTCAAACACTTGAAAGCTTAGAAGACCAAATTCGGGTTTGAATTTGGGTGTTATTGTTTTCGAGAGGTTTTCGGAAAAAACTCTTGCGGTTGCACTAGCTCCTCGGGAAAGCTAGGAGATAAGATCGTTGTAAGCACCCGCAAGACTTACTACTTGTAATCTTTTTGAAGATTAGTGGAACCTTCAAGTAGTTGCTGAGGTGAAGTGGACTAGGCCGGACCGTGGACAAATCCGGGCCGAACCACTATAATTGGGTTCTATCTCTCTAACTCTCTCTTTTACTTGCTCATATTATCTTGGATATATTTGTTAGAGAATATTATTAAATTGATATTTTTAATTAGCAACCCTATTCACCCCCCTCTCTAGGTTGCCTTTTTGGGTAACAACCCCCCTTGGTAGGCTAATCCTGTCCATTTAGGCCATGTTTGATAAGTGTATTAGGCCTTGGGATAGGATTGCTAATCCCATGGGCTTCCTAACTCCTTGTTTGGTTGTCAAACAAAGGATGAGATTAAGGAGAGAATGAGATTTCCCACACTTTTGCCGGATTAGTAATACCATGGGGTACTAGATATTGCCAATCCTGTCCCAAGCTCCCTCCTGCAAAATGACCACCTCGCCTATAGTTTTTTTTAACTCAATACCAATAATACCCTCCATTATATACCTCACCTACCCACCCAACGAAAACCCTACTTCTATTTTGTATCTCTGTAGCTGCAAAGGAGAGGACATGTCCACGACTGCTGGAGAGTGGCGACGTTCGACCTCATTTCTGCTGACGGCGACAACTTCGACCTCGTTTCTATGTGTTGCTGTTCTCTCTCTTCTTCTTCCTTCTTCTTTTTTTTTTTTTTTTTCTGTTTCTCTCTCCTGTTCTTTATTGTTTTGAAATCTGCTTTTGGAATTGAAAACCTACAAAAAGTCCTGATTTCCCCGCTAATTCATTAGATAGATCTTTTCCATGACAACAAGATATGTTCGTTTGTTACCGCTTTTTAACAATAGGAGAAGCACAATAACCAATTCCTACCAAGGTTTTTGCGTTTTTTTTCCCCTTCAAATCATTCGAATGAGACAAACCTTTTTTTCTTCTTTCATTTTTTTTATTTTCGATTAGAAAATGGGTTGTTTTGAGAGAGAGAAAAAGCTTGTATCGTATTTAAAATTGATAGAGGAATATGTTTTTGGAAAAAATAAAAAGAAGGAAAGTGTTCATTATTACTGTCTTTGAAATCAAATTCAGTTTTCTAAGAGAAGGAAAAATAAGTGCATGAAGTTAGAATATATTAACAACTGTGTGTAGTTTGGTCATTCGGCCTAAATGCTATTAACGTGTGAAATGAATATATGCACGTAAGTCGTAATTAATGTGTTTTAATTTTGTGCAAACTTAAAATTAATCTTTGTAAACATCTCTTCTTTTTTCTCATTTATTTAGGTTGTTCCATGAGTAAGGAACATGAGGCACATGTAATTTTCATATTTCGAGGGTTGGCGCTTTTGCTTTGGGCGTGGGTAGGTCTAGAAGAAAAAAGTTTGAAGGAATAAATTGCTACTTATGGACTTTTGTCGCCTATGTAATGTAATTCAAATAAATAATTATACAATTTTTTTGAAAGTATAATAAAATGTTATCTGTTTTGTTTTTTTTGGTTTTCCTTCTTTTATGGTACATGAATAAAAAATATATGCTTGCTTTATGCCAAATAAATTCACAATGATGTAGGGCTAGTTGTCCAAATAAGTATCTGGAAATTGATTGGATGAAAAAAATGCAAATTGTCCGAAAATAATTGGAAAAATGCACCGTTTGTTTGTTTGTTTTTTTCCATGCAATTCAATAGACCATGTTTTCATCCATGGGTATATTTGGAAATGCACCACCTCTTAACCCGAATTAACCTTCCCAAACTTCCATACACACCTCAAGCTTCCCAAAACAGCCATCATTGACCCTAAATCAATTCCGGACGGCCGTACTCCGATCATCTTCTCCGGCGAACCAAAATTTCAAAAACTCGTTTAAAACTTGTTTTGATCAAAACCGAATGTATATACCTCTTCTCCCACTCTCCCTAAGTATAATAGAGTGGTTTTGACGTGTTATTAGGGCTTGAAATGATCCCAAACGAAAAATATAGCTTACTGTCCGTTTTCTGCAAGATTCACCATTTTGATATTATTTATGATACCGACTATCTATTTGATATTACCTACGTATAAGATGACTATTTTGATATTTATTTCAAAATTTTCATGATATTATTATTATAAAAAACTATTGAATTGATATTATTTAAAGACTTTATAATATCAACTTAATATAAAATATAATAGTTATATCAGTTTAATTTATCTGGTTGATTAAGTGGATTATTGGCAATATTTTTTTTTAAATGCTTAGAATTGTGCTCAAATTTCTTTTACCACTTAATAATTACCCATATAATATCTTAAGATCGAGAAATGAAAAAAAAAATTAAATTTATAATACTTTTATTTGATAATTTTAGAAAGGAAATTAGTGGATAAAAGATATTTATAATCTTAACTTAATATCATAAGTAGTAATAAAATATTTCTTTAAATTACGATAAGGGGAAAAGAATAGATTAACAAACTTTGTTAACAAATAATAAGATTTTCAAAAGAAAGAAAAAGATAGATTTAATACAATGGTTTCCAATATCCTACTAAAAGTTAGTATGTTTCACAAAAAGAAAAAAATATTTCCTAATTATGATATATAAATAAATATCATTAAGGAAAGAACAATATTTAAAGTAAATATTTATTAAAAATAACAATCCTTGTGATTAATTTTAAAAAGAAATTATTTTAAACTATTTATTAATAAGTGGACTATTCTATAGAATCATAAAAATTACTAATTTGTCATTTTAGTTATTAAAAACTAGTTATATCACCAATAATAAATAAAGTATTAAAAGACTATAACAAAAGAATGTTTTAATAAATTAAAGGTAATAAAATTATGGAAATGAATTTCATGAATTTCGATAAATTGTTATTGCCTTATTGTTGCTTCGTGAACGTAGAAATTGGACAATAGGTACCCCGGGTGGTATCCGTACGTTGGAATAAATTAATTAGACGTTAAATCTCTAGGGAAAGTGAAATTTTGTCACAGTCAAGAGATAACCAGAGTGGCCGAGGACCGTGGGTTTCCTGAAAGAATGGTCGATGGTATCGACACTTGTGGTTAAAGACCGGTGGATTATCATCTTGCGAACCCTGAATATGGCACTGTTGGATTTATCTTCCAGATATTCCAGGGGTGGATTTATTGGATGAAACTGGATTATGGGTATCATTTCTCGCGGTTGGTTGGTTATCATTCGCTCTTTGTGATGGTACGGCCGAGTTTGACCCAACATATAGTTTGGTTTTATTCGTCTGGGACCCCAAGCTGGACAAGCAAGGAGAGGGTAAATCGGCAGAGTCGCCATAGTTCAGCGGTTGTTCGGGAGGATTATTTCTCATGGTGGAGAAATCTAGAAATCACTTAAAGACAAGATAATTCATAATATACTCCTGATTGCTGTTACTTTAATCTTTATGCTCATTATTATATTATTGTTGTGTTTTATGGGTTGTGGATTTAGGGGTATCTACTGGGTGATTTATCATTCACGGATACGTTCGTATTCTGGTAAATCGGTTGCTTCGGCGATCAATTTGCCAGAAGCTACAGGTAATGACGACATAGAAGAACAGGACCACAATTTGGAGCAGTGTATCACCAGAGAGATTCCAGGGACGGAGACTAAGCAAGAGTTCGCTTGGGATCCGTATCAGAATTAGAGTCGCTCTGAGTCATTGCTCTGTGATGTCATGTCACCCAAGGGCCTCCATACATGTGGGGTAGAGCATATTGGCGTCATTCCAAACTGTAATAAAGAGATTTTTCTGTGGTTTGTAATAAAAAGGATATTATTTATGCTAAGTATAATCTATTAATGCTTCTGAAATTCCTCAGAAAATTGGGCGTTACACAATTTCATGATTTAATCCTTACACAATTAAAAACCTACTTTTGCTTACTAATCCTATCTAATCCAACACATTTATCAAACATGACGTTAGGGGAGCAAGAGTTCGCTTGGGATCCGTATCAGAATTAGAGTCGCTCTGAGTCATTGCTCTGTGATGTCATGTCACCCAAGGGCCTCCATACATGCGGGGTAGAGCATATTAGCGTCATTCCAAACTATAATAAAGAGATATTTTTCTGTGGTTTGTAATAAAAAGGATATTATTTATGCTAAGTTATAATCTATTAATGCTTCTGAAATTCCTCAGAAAATTGGGGCGTTACACAATTTCATGATTTAATCCTTACACAATTAAAAACCTACTTTTGCTTACTAATCCTATCTAATCCAACACATTTATCAAACATGACGTTAGGGGATTGAGAATCCCAGGACTCCTAATCCGGCCCACCCATGAAAATCTAACCAAACATGGTTTTTCAAGCTCACACCCCCTTCTTAATCCTATCCTAAGGCCTAATCTGACTATCAAACAGGGCATAGTGTAAACTGTATTTACCTAGAAACCCAATTACCCGAGTCAAATCTCCTTCTTATCCATGTATCTGAAAGTCTCATATTCGTCTCCTGAAGACGAGTCAGAAGGATAAAACTCCAATTTATGAAACCCCTTAAACCCCGAAGGAATAAAAAGCCGAGGCCCACGTGAGCCAGGTGGGCGACGAAGTCTAGAAGTGCCATTAGTCGGTGAATCATAAACCGTTGAGATCCCATCTACCGATGAACCTTCATCAGATTCTGATTTTCTAGGCCCACGTGATCCAGGTGGGCGGCAAAGTCCAGAAGTGCCATCTACCGATGAACCTTCATCAGATTCAGACACGTAGAATATTCACTTTCCAACCTCTGGAGGAGCGTATTTCAGAGATTCAATTAGAATCCTTACATAATCGCCATCCTTGTGGAGGGGAGGTTTAGGGGTGGCACAGATTGGACATTCAAAAAGAGTTTTTGTAGGGTGA
This sequence comes from Rhododendron griersonianum, assembly GCA_018127125.1. NCBI lineage: Eukaryota > Viridiplantae > Streptophyta > Magnoliopsida > Ericales > Ericaceae > Rhododendron > Rhododendron griersonianum. The sequence continues at coordinate 5,252,569 of CM030788.1, read as the reverse complement.
ATCTCCTAGCACACTCTCAAAGGTGAGTAGTGCGTGCTTTCTTTGCAGTACATTACAAATTTCTGGGTGCAGGATTTTCAGATTATTTTGTAGTAAACAAATAATAGCGCGAAGATCAGGGAGAAGACCGAGAAGTTGATCGGAGATGATTTGTGAAGACAAGCAAACACAAGTTGTAGGCCTGAAGATGAAACTTGTGAAAGTGCTGCGAGAAAGCCCAACAAGTCCAGAATGCCAATGTGCAACTTCATCTTCTTCATCCACAAAAGCTCTCCCACAGCGAATCCGATTGCTACCACAACACACCCGAACCCGCCCGAAACGTACACCAGCCTATTCTCGGCCACCTGCTCCAATGCGGCACTCGCGCATTCACACGTTACGTTGAGAATGGTGAGCACCAGATCGACCTTCAACCATGTCAAAAACTTGATAACCCCAAGAAAAATACTGGCCAGAGGGTGATTGAAGAGTAGCACCATGGTCACTTTAGATTCAAATGAGAGAGAGAGAGAGAGAGAGAGAGAGAGAGAGAGAGGGTATGTGAAATTCTGAGAGGGAGGTGGGTGTGTGAGTGAATTATGACTCTGGTTCAGTAGTTTAATTTATGACAATTTCAGCTTGACCAAAAAAAGAACGAGGGTTCTGAGAGAGAGGGTGGGTATGTGAAATTCTGAGAGGGAGGTGTGTGAAAGTGAACGAGGGTTCTAAATATGACTCTGGTTCAATAGTTTAATTTATGACAATTTCAGCATGACCAAAAAAAGAATAAGGGTTTTAAGGGGGAGAGAGAGAGGGGTGGGAACCTGAGCTGAGAGTTAATGGTGCTTAGGTAAAATTCCCAGAAGTGGAAATGGAATTTAAACATGTTTTGTCCAAAAATGGCAAAGAGGAAAACTATGAGTGATAAGGGAATTGGAGGATCCTCCAATTCCAATTCAATGGTCAAGATTACCCTAGTATCTACAGTCCCAAAACTCATATGGTATTCTATAGGCACTCAATTACTCCACAAATATTTTCCAATTATCACATCCCAGGCAAAGAACTATCAGATTCAGAGGGTTAATCAAAGAACTCGTTTTGCATTTCTTCTAAAATATATTTTCTGTAAAAATTATCTTACATTCAATTACTTACTCATACGATTTCTTTCTAATTTCCATAACTGAATTTTAATTTCTACTTTAATTTCTTACATACAAAAACAACTACATCAATTAGCACACGACACAGTGCGAAGCACACGTGAAAATACACTAGTGTCGATAAAAAAAAAATCTCATGGGCTGCATAATAAGATAATATCAGTGAAAAAAAAGATGCTGAAAGGAAATTTTTTTTGATATCGGTCGAAAAAAATTCTCATGAGCTATATAAAAAAAGTTTTTTAGAGGCAAGTTTAACGGGGAGAGAAGATGCCTTTCAAAAAAAAAAAGAATTTTTTGTGAACTTCGAAGATTAATGAATTTTTTTCGCCATTCAAAAAAACGGGGAGGGAATACGCTTATGTAATTGAGAAATATTTGGGGAGTAATTGGGTGCCCATAAACTACCATATGACCTTTAGGGCTTAAGTTACTAGGGTAATCTTGACCACTGAATTAGAATTGGAGTATCCTCCAATTCCCTATGGATTGGAGAGGAGCCGGACTCGTTGTCGCTTCCAATGGATAAAATAAAATACACCCTTGAAATTTCATGAAGAACATGTATAAGAGGCATTTTTCTAGTAATGTTGTACTCCCTCGTCCCAAAATAAGTATCTGGTCCGCAAAACGAGAACTTAAAAATACGAGTATTTTTCAAATTTCTTTCAACAATGTACTGGAAGATATCCATGAATTCTTTTAATTTATAAAAAAAAGTTTGAATTTTTTCTTGTAGAAAGTGTATTATTTTTAAGTTCTTGTTTTGTGTACTGGACACTTATTTTAGAATGGATGGAGTAATTATCTTCATTTTGGATTAGGATTTATAATGAAACATATATATCTAGTGTAAACTGTAACAACTCCATAACTGAACTCTCCATAACATATATATCTTGGGAGTACTATTTTTACCTAAAAAGAAACCCAATTATGTAGCGAGTCAAATCTCCTTCTTATTATCAATGCTTTCCCCATTAATTGAACTCTCCGTCTCCTGAAGACAAGTCCGAAGAATAATACCGAGGAGCCCCACGCTGTCGTGAGCAACTGGGTTGGGCAAATCCAAAAGTGTCAATAGTCAGGTGAATCATGTACCATTGGTTCATCGGAATCTGATGAGGCTTGATCGTTCACCACGTAGAATATCCATTCTCCAACCTCTCGTGGAGCATATTTCAGAGATTCTATGGGAATGCTCACATGATTGCCATCCTAGTGGAGGGGAAGTTTAGGGGTGGCCTGGATTAGGCATTCAAAGAGAGTTTTTTGGGGGGTGAATCGCCTGGCACACTTTCAAGGGTAAGTAGTAGGTGCTTTCTTTGCAATACATGATAAATTTGTGGGTGCTGGATTTCCAAATTATTTTGTAGTAATTAGATAATAGTGCAAGGATCAAAGAAAACACCGAGAAGTTGATCGGAGATGATCTATGGAGACAAACAAATACAACTTGAAGGTCAAAATAAGATGTAACTTGTGAAAGTGCTGCGATAAAGCCTAACAATTCCAGAATGCCAATGTGTAGCTTCATCTTCTTCATCCATAGAAGCTCTCCGAAGGCGAATCCGATTGCTATCACAGCACACCCAAACCCGCCCAAAACGTACATCAGTCTATTCCCGGCCACTTGCTTTAATGCTGCACTCGCGCATTCACACATCACATTGAGAATGGTAAACACTAGATCGACCTTCAACCATGTCCAAAATTTGATAACCCGAAGAAAAATACTAGCCGGAGGGTGATTGAAGAGTAGCACCATGGCTAGAGAGAAAGAGAGAGATTATGTGAATGAGGGTTCTGATAATTAGAGGGAGAGAGAGGGGTGGGAGCCTGAGAGTTAGCAAATTGTTTTGCTTGCAATAAAGACGGTGGACTGAAGTGGTTAGGTAGAATTCCTAGAAGTGGAAATGGAGTGTAAAACGCGTTGTCCAAAAATGGCAAAGCCAAAGCCGTTGGGGATGAAATCTCCCAAACCAGGATCTGTACAGATGTCGAAGGGGTAATGCGGTGATTTCGGGAGAGATTGGTTCATTGTCTGGGCCTCAGAGTGAGGGTGGGACAGCGGGCCTCTGGAACTTGGGGGCCGGCGAGGTGGTCGATTATACTGATGTCGGTTAAAAGCCAAATACAAAACGTAGATCGCCCTAGAAATGATCACGCCAATGCAAATACGACCAAAGTTACTCATGAACATGCGACGTAGCATGGACGGTGAGTTCCCCGGCGGTGGCGGAGCAACCAATACACAACACCACCACTGAGGAACGGGGGGGTGGGGGGGGAGGGGTGGGGGAGAGAGGTGGAGAACAAGCAATCATCGGCATGTTCAGAAACAATGGCAACAAGGGCCATACTTTTTATTGTACCAGTGCTTTTATCGTGCCCATGCTTTTTCCGTGCTTTTTTCGTGCCCGTGCTTTTTTCGTGCCGTTGCCATGCCCGTGACACGCTTTTCAAAATAACTTACCAACCATACCCACCTAAAAGTGAACCCAAAAATTTCCCAAAAAGATAAATAAATAGTTTAGATTTACTTTGATGTGATTTGGGACATTTGGGGATTAACTTTTCGAACTACCAAGCATTGCTCGGGTTATTAGTTAATAACCCACATCTCTCGGCTCCACCATTTCCACCCAACTAAAAATATTTTGTTTTTCCTCCTTTTACTAGCCTTACCTTCTCTGACTATCTGTAGAGACCTCAAAAGCTTCACGATCTCCACACCATTCCCATCACCTACTCTCTTCACACCACCGGAGGCTCTCGGTTTAGCAGTGCTGTTGTCATTCCCACCACCGGAGCTGGACATGCTGATCACCACTATATTTATGAGAACATAGATGATGACAATTTTCTAAAGGAAGAATCTTATGGACTATGGAGTAACTCATAAAAGAGGTTAAACACAAATGGATTGCAAACACAAATCAACCACTATAACAAACTAAGATTAGCATATGATCATCAATTCTTTTACATCAACGAGTTCTAAACTGAGCAACTTTCATAATCCTCGAATACCAAAGAAGAAACAGAGCAACTAATAACTGCAAGGAACCGATACTGACTGAAGAATAACAGCCCCTGCATCACTATTGACCTCCCTCTTCAAACCAATAGCTGTTGATCTCCAAAACCAGCCCCATCTGCCAAATAATATACAAGAAAATTACACTTGTCGTTTTTTCAATTGCATAGCATGCTTCTGTATCTTCAAACTGAAAAATTTCTTTAATTCAGTTCACAAGGTAAGTGGGTAATAAAGTGGAGTAGATAAATATAGCAATTTTCTAGGTCATAATTATTTTCCTAGCAAAGTGAGACTTCAATTTTTGTTTTTTCTTTCGGAAAAAAAGGAAAATATGTCTTCTTAATTTTCTAGCGAACTGTTGAAAGAAAATTTTGTAAATAAGATCGTCGCTCTCCGCAATTCAATATTGCAATCTAAATTTAAAAGTAAGTTCGAGAAAAATGACTAAATTCATGGGGTGATAAGAAAAAGCCAAGGATTTAGAATTCAAATAGGGGAGGCACTTTCTGGGCGGGCTAGAACTGCCTTTTAGTTAAGCCGTTTTGTAACTGTGGCTCCAGTGGGCGTGGCCGACAGCTTTCTGAGCAAGTCGGAACTTTACCTAAAATGTCGTGCGGTTTAACTCATGACAGCGCAAAGTTTAGCAAATTTTGGTGCATCGCGCGGTATAGAAGTGTTACGTGCAGCATTCTAGGTTCAGTCCTGGAGTCTTGGGCTTTTGGGTTTTTGGATTTTCTGGGTTGAAGGGGGTCCTTTATCCAAGCTCTCAAAGATATTGTTTCCTTAATTTCATCATCGGGGCATTTAAAGAACCTCCGAGGTCCGGATTTAGATGCCTACACCAACTAGGTTTAATTTTCGTGCCCTTGTCGTGCTTTTTCCGTGCTTTTTGTACTCGTGCTTTTTCTGTGCTTTTTCGCGCCCGTGCTTTTTCCGTGCATTTGGGAAATAACCACTTTTAAGTAAAAAAGTCGATATTTTTTTTTATACTTAAAAGTGGTTATTCCCCAAAATATTTGGGTAAAAGTAAAAGAAAATTAATTTTTTGAATCGTCTCATTGAGAATCAAAAAGTAAAGAAAATTTGATACAAACTAAGAAACGAAAAAAAAAATTCAAATAAGGATAGAAAAAAAAGGGGGGGTTCCTAAAAGTGGTTTAGTGGAATGGGGGAGTTGGACAAGTACAGCCACGTGCGTGTTTAGTAGTATAAAACCTGAAGTTTTGAGTTCAGCTCCCTTCCCTCTCTCTCTCTCTCTCTCCATTGCCGACGATGCTCAGCTGAGGAACTACCACCGAAGTAGCACAATGTTGGTAGTTCTACTTGTTCTCCTTGCTTTTTTCCCTTCTCTGACTCAATGCAGAGTCTGCCACCTCATGATCTCCTCCCCACCCACACTCTCCTCACAGCCCTTGTTGCCGCCGGTCCCGGACATGCCGATGACTGCTTGTTCCCTGCCGCCCCCGGCCCAGTGTTGTTGTTATGTTTTGGTTGCACTGCCACCGCCCACCTTGAAACAGTACCATTTCTTCAAGCCATGAAAGTAAAACAACATTTAATGCATTTGATCACATGAGATGATCAAGAAAATCTTGTTTAGGAAACAAAATATGGCTTGTGGATATGGTCTCATTTTGAAAAGTACCGATGACAGTATCTCAACAACACAAACAGACCTGATGAAGAATGGCCACGATCTAGATAGTTTAGGCAAATAAACTGTAGCTAGCGAAAGACCGCACGCCTGGACATACTACGCCATGCGACGCATCGGAACGCCGCGCGGCGTGGTATGTCCAGTACAGTGGCTATTTTATCTTTTGAAAATGGTTTTTAAGTTAGTACTTAACTAAAAGGGTTAAGCCTGGCTATAGAAAAGCCCCCTCAGGGCCAGGACAGAGCCTAACCCAAGGAAACTTGTTTTTTACCTTTGATCTTGAGCTTGGATGAAGGTGGATGGTGATGAGTGAGTATTGGTAAGAATGGATGACCGTGGGGTGAGTGTGGGTTTGAGTGGTTGTCGGGTGTTTAGGCGGATGAGATCTCAAAGTTAGTAAAAGAACTAAGCTTTGAAGGTGAGGAGAAAAATGGAGTGCTTTTGAGAAAAGAAATGCCTTGAGAATGTTTTTAGAGCAACATTCTCAAGACTTGGAAATGAAAAATGGATGTAAAAGCAAGATGAGAGAGGGAGAATGATTATTGACCATTTTCTCTTGAGTGGATGGGTGTATTTATAAGAAAAAGCCAAGGATTTTGAATTCAAATAGGGAAGGCACTTTCTGGGCGGGCTAGAACTGCCTTTTAGCTAAGCCGTTTTGTAACTGTGGCTCCAGTGGGCGTGGCCGACAGCTTTCTGAGCAAGTCGGAACTTTACCTAAAATGTCGTGCGGTTTAACTCATGACAGCGCAAGGTTTAGCAAATTTTGGTGCATCACGCGGTGTAGAAGTGTTACGTGCGGCATTCTAGATTCAGCCCTGGAGTCTTGGGCTTTTGGGTTTTTGGATTTTCTGGGTTGAAGGGGGTCCTTTATCCAAGCTCTCAAAGATATTGTTTCCTTCATTTCATCATCGGGGTGTTTAAAGAACCTCCAAGGTCCGGATTTGGATGCCTACACCAACTAGGTTTAATTTTCGTGCCCTTGTCGTGCTTTTTCCGTGCTTTTTGTACTCGTGCTTTTTCTGTGCTTTTTCGTGCCCGTGCTTTTTTCGTGCATTAGGGAAATAACCACTTTTAAGTAAAAAAGTCGATTTTGCGCCAAATTTTAATTTAAAAAAATCTTACTTTTACCCAAATATTTTTGGAAATAACCACTTTTAAGTAAAAAAGTCGATTTTTTTTTTATACTTAAAAGTGGTTATTCCCCAAAATATTTAGATAAAAGTAAAAGAAAATTAATTTTTTGAATCGTCTCATTGAGAATCAAAAAGTAAAGAAAATTTGATACAAACTAAGAAACGAAAAAAAAAATTCAAATAAGGATTAAAAAAAAGGGGGGGTTCCTAAAAGTCGTTTAGTGGAGTGGGGGAGTTGGACAAGGACAGCCACGTGCGTATTTAGTAGTATAAAACCTGAAGTTTTGAGTTCAGCTCCCTTCCCTCTCTCTCTTTCTCTCTCCATTGCCGATGGTGCTCGGCTGAGGAACTACCACCGGAGTAGCACAATGTGCCTATTCTCGGCCACCTGCTCCAATGCGGCACTCGCGCATTCACACGTCACGTTGAGAATGGTGAGCACCAGATCGACCTTCAACCATGTCAAAAACTTGATAACCCCAAGAAAAATACTAGCCGGAGGGGGATTGAAGAGTAGCACCATGGTCACGTTAGATTCAAATGAGAGAGAGAGAGAGAGAGAGAGAGAGGGTATGTGAAATTCTGAGAGAGATGTGGGTGTGTGAGTGAAATATGACTCTGGTTCAATAGTTTAATTTATGACAATTTCAGCTTGACCAAAAAAAGAACGAGGGTTCTGAGAGAGAGGGAGAAAGAGGGTGGGTATGTGAAATTCTGAGAGGGATGTGTGTGAAAGTGAACGAGGGTTCTGTATATGACTCTGGTTCAGTAGTTTATTTTATGACAATACTTATGACAATTTCTGCTTGACCAAAAAAAGAACGAGGGTTCTAAGAGAGGGAGAGAGAGGGTGGGTATGTGAAATTCTGAGAAGGAGGTATGTGAAAATGAACGAGGGTTCTGAGAGGGAGAGAGAGAGGGGTGGGAACCTGAGCTGAGAGTTAATGGTGCTTAGGTAAAATTCCCAGAAGTGGAAATGGAGTGTAAACGTGTTTTGTCCAAAAATGGCAAAAAGGAAAACTATGAGTGATAAGGGAATTGGAGGATCCTCAAATTCCAATTCAATGGTCAGGATTACCCTAGTATCTACAGTCCCAAAACTCATATGGTATTCTACAGGCACTCAATTACTCCACAAATATTTTCCAATTATCACATCCCAGGCAAAGAACAATCAGATTTAGAGGGTTAATCAAAGAACTCGTTTTGCATTTCTACTAAAATATATTTTCTGTAAAAATTATCTTACATTCAATTACTTACTCATACGATTTCTTTCTAATTTCCATAACTGAATTTTAATTTCTACTTTCTTACATACAAAAACAACTACATCAATTAGCGCACGACATAGTGCGAAGCACACGTGAAAATACACTAGTGTCGATAAAAAAAAAATTTCATGGGCTACATAATAAGATAATATCAGCGAAAAAAAAGATGATGAAAGGAAATTTTTTTTGATATCGGTCGAAAAAAATTCTCATGAGCTATATAAAAAAAGTTTTTTAGAGACAAGTTTAACAGGGAGAGAAGATGCCTTTCAAAAAAAAAGAAGAATTTTTTGTGAACTTCGAAGATTAATGAATTTTTTTCGCCATTCAAAAAAACGTGGAGGGAATACGCTTATGTAATTGAGAAATATTTGGGGAGTAATTGGGTGCCCATAAACTACCAAATGACCTTTAGGGCTTAAGTTACTAGGGTAATCTTGACCACTGAATTGGAATTGGAGTATCCTCCAATTCCCTATGGATTGGAGAGGAGCCAGACTCGTTGTCGCTACCACTGGAAAAAATAAAATACACCCTTGAAATTTCATGAAGAACATGTAGAAGAGGCATTTTTCTAGTAATGTTGTACTCCCTGGTCCCAAAATAAGTATCTGATCCGCAAAACGAGAACTTAAAAATATGAGAATTTTTCAAATTTCTTTCAACAATGTACTAGAAGATATCCATGAACTCTTTTAATTTATAAAAAAAAGTTCGAATTTTTTCTTGTAAAAAATGAATTATTTTTAAGTTCTTGTTTTGTGTACCGGACACTTATTTTAGAATGGATGGAGTAATTATCTTCATTTTGGATTAGGATTTATAATGAAATATATATTTCTAGTGTAAACTGTAACTACTCCATAACTGAACTCTCCATAACATATATATCTAGGGAGTACTATTTTTACCTAAAAAGAAACCCAATTAGCCACTGTAGCGAGTCAAATCTCCTTATTATCAATGCTTTCCCCATTAACTGAACTCTCCGTCTCCTGAAGACAAGTCTGAAGAATAATACCGAGGAGCCCCACGCTGTCGTGAGCGACTAGGTTGGGCAAATCCAAAAGTGTCAATAGTCAGGTGAATCATGTACCATTGGTTCATCAGAATCTGATGAGGCTTGATCGTTCACCACGTTATCCATTCTCCAACCTCTTATGGAGCATATTTCAGAGATTCTATGGGAATGCTCACATGATTGCCATCCTTGTGGAGGGGAAGTTTGGGGGTGGCTTGGATTGGGCATTCAAAGAGAGTTTTTTGGGGATGAATCGCCTGGCACACTTTCAAGGATAAGTAGTGGGTGCTTTCGTTGCAATACATGATAAATTTGTGGGTGCTGGATTTCCAAATTATTTTGTAGTAAGTAGATAATAGTGCAAAGATCAAAGAAAATACCGAGAAGTTGATCGGAGATGATCTATGGAGACAAACAAATACAACTTGAAGATCAAAATAAGATGTAACTTGTGAAAGTGCTGCGATATAGCCCAACAATTCCAGAATGCCAATGTGTAGCTTCATCTTCTTCATCCATAGAAGCTCTCCAAAGGCGAATCCGATCGCTATCACAGCACACCCAAACCAGCCCAAAACGTACATCAGTCTATTCCCGGCCACTTGCTTTAATGTTGCACTCGCGAATTCACACATCACATTGAGAATGGTAAACACCAGATCGACCTTCAACCATGTCCAAAATTTGATAACCCGAAGAAAAATACTAGCCGGAGGGTGATTGAAGAGTAGCACCATGGCTAGAGAGAAAGAGATAGATTATGTGAATGAGGGTTCTGATAATTAGAGGGAGAGAGAGGGGTGGGAGCTTGAGAGGTAGCAAATTGTTTTGCTTGCAATAAAGACGGTGGACTGAAGTGGTTAGGTAGAATTCCTAGAAGTGGAAATGGAGTGTAAAACGCGTTGTCCAAAAATGGCAAACCCAAAGCCGTTGGGGATGAAATCTCCCAAACCAGGATTTGTATCGATGTCGAAGGGGTAATGCGGTGATGTCGGCAGAGATTGGTTCGTTGTCTGGGCCTCAGAGTGAGGGTGGGACAGCGGGCCTCTGGAACTTGGGGGCCGGCGAGGTGGTCGATTATACTGATGTCAGCTAAAAGCCAAATACACAACGTAGATCGCCCCAGAAATGATCACGCCAATGCAAATACGACCAAAGTTACTCATGAACATGCAACGTAGCATGGACGGTGAGTTCCCCGGCGGTGGCGGAGCAACCAATACACACCACCACCACTGAGGAACGGGGGGGGGGGAAGGTGAAGAACAAGCAATCATCGGCATGTCCAGAAACAATGGCAACAAGGGCCATACTTTTTATTGTACCCGTTTTTTTTTCGTGCCCATGCTTTTTCTGTGTTTTTTCCGTGCCCGTGCCGTTGCCATGCCCGTGACACGCTTTTCAAAATAGCTTACCAACCATACCCACCTAAAAGTGAACCCAAAAATTTCCCAAAAAGATAAATAAATAGTTTAGATTTACTTTGATGTGATTTGGGACATTTGGGGATTAACTTTTCGAACTACCTAGCATTGCTCGGGCTATTAGTTAATAACCCACATCTCTCGGCTCCACCGTTTCCACCCAACAAAAAATATTTTGTTTTTCCTCCTTTTACTAGCCTTACCTTCTCTGACTATCTGTAGAGACCTCAAAAGCTTCATGATCTCCACACCATTCCGATCACCTACTCTCTTCACACCACCGGAGGCTCTCGGCTTAGCACTGCTGTTGTCATTCCCACCACCGGAGCTGGACATGCTGATCACCACTATATTTATGAGAACATAGATGATGACAATTTTCTAAAGGAAGAATCTTATGGACTATGGAGTAACTCATAAAAGAGGTTAAACACAACTGGATTGCAAACACAAATCAACCACTATAACAAACTAAGATTAGCATATGATCATCAATTCTTTTACATCAACGAGTTCTAAACTGAGCAACTTTCATAATCCTCGAATACCAAAGAAGAAACAGAGCAACTAATAACTGCAAGGAACCGATACTGACTGAAGAATAACAGCCCCTGCATCACTATTGACCTCCCTCTTCAAACCAATATCTGTTGATCTCCAAAACTAGCCCCATCTGCCAAATAATATACAAGAAAATTACACTTGTCGTTTTTTCAATTGCATAGCATGCTTCTGTATCTTCAAACTGAAAAATTTCTTTAATTCAGTTCACAAGGTAAGTGAGTAATAAAGTGGAGTAGATAAATATAGCAATTTTCTAGGTCATAATTATTTTCCTAGCAAAGTGAGACTTCACTTTTGTTTTTTCTTTGGGAAAAAAAAGGAAAATATGTCTTCTTAATTTCCTAGCAAATTGTTGAAAGAAAATTTTGTAAATAAGATCGTCGCTCTCCACAATTCAATATTGCAATCTAAATTTAAAAGTAAGTTCGGGAAAAATGACTAAACTCATGGGGTGATGTGGCAATAACTCTCCACTTCCCCCTTTTTTGCTAGCTTGACATGTAGCTAATTGACCAAGTCAATTGGCCTTTGAATTGAAAGGAAACCAACTCCCTTCGGCGCATAACCAATTCACGTAAACTCGTGAGACTTGCTTCTTGGTCCAGATCAACATTTTCTTTGTGGGCTCCATCATTCATGGGTTGGATTTGGTTATTGGGCCCATATGTAATAGAAAATCCATGGCCCAATAAACTTAACAACCAATCAATTACATAATTTTGGCCCAATTTAATTAAAGAGTTAATTAAATGGCCATTCATGGCTAGCCCAATCCGCAGTGCCAAAAACGGGTATAAACATCTTCTTAAATCAAATTAAAATATTGTTTTAATAAATAAAGTCGGTTCCATCTTAGGAAAAAAAAAAAAAGGAGTAAAAAATAAAGTCGGTCGTCCCTCATCCCCTTCAATCTTCATCATGCAGCCAAATGGAAAGGTGTGACTCATTTCTTATCCAAAATACTTCAGTCCGTGTCACTACGGAACTCCTCCGTTACGGTTTTGCTGCCGCTGATTTTTTTTTTTTTTTTTTTGCCATAGTTTAGGAGAATATTAGTAGCGGTTAGAGATTAGTGTTGGGGGAAGAGGAGGAGGTAGGGTTTGAACCGCCGACCTCATGCATTAGGGGTATAGTGCTGGGCCACCTGCGCCAGCACCCCACATGCCTGCCGCTGATTAAGACGGTGGCGAAGTTAGGATTTTTGTACATGTAGATCTCTAGATTAATTGATTTTTGGATGTGCTATATGGAGGCCCTTTTTGACAAAATTCACACCCGACCCCTAAAAACCCAGAGCCGGCCTTGCACGATCGATGTTAATTTTACCCAATCCCGTATATTCATACGGATATAGTTACATGAGATTTTTCATATTGTGAAAAATCGTGAAATGGGTTCTACTCGAAGAGTTGTTGCTAGTAAGGATTTTAATTTGGAGAAGAATGGTTCTGGTATGAAGCTTTCGTTTGCGGATTTGCTAAAAGGGAAGGACATGGAGTCATCCAAGATTACCATCAAAGCTAAGGAAGACACCTTTGTGGATGGGAATGATTGGCTTTTGAGAAGTGTCATTGGCAAATTACCCTTCCCTCCGATCAGTGGAGTCTATCAGAGAAACGTTCTATTTCGAGGGTGTCTTTGATATAGATGATGCCGCCATTACCAAACGGACGTCAAATTAGATTATTTATTTACATTAACCGGACTACAACTACAGGTTTGAATAGTATAGTGAGAAAGTCTGAGTCGATCCACCAGGAAATAAGTGTGTCAATTGCCAAAATTAACTTCTACTTTATTCTGAGAAAAAGATAAGATGATTTTGGATTTTAAAATATGAAATGCATAAATTGAAATAACATAGAATAAAATGGAGGATAAAGATAAAATAGAGAAGGTCCTGGAATTTCGATTCAATCCTGGCTTTGTAACAATAGTATTGCATTAGTTTAAGGTCTAAATTAATTCGTTCAATTGTGATCTGTGGCAGCTACAAGCCCCACAAGTATCGTCAAGAGGATAAATATAATTCATCATTGACACAGTACTCTATCTTGATTAGGCACGGACCGTCTCTAACTCTAACTAATAATCTCTGCCAACCTGTCACTAATCAGCTTCGACTACTAGGTAATCTAAGGATGATCTGTCACTAATCGCCTTCAACTCTACACTACACTAAATTTGTCTCGGCACGATCCGTCTTCTCGGGATAGACTATCTCATTTCGTAATTATACTTTCTGTGAAAACTATTGCATGGTGTAGTGTTTGAAATCACAGAAACCAAACACCCAATCTTGAATACTCGAGAAAATCATTTAACAAAATGAAAGATAAATAGCCATACAATTAAATTGAACAAACCAAAACAAACCAGAAATCAAATACAATAATTAGAGTTACTTGGCCAGGATTTCCTCTACACTCCAAAGACAAAAATGGAAGAGCATACATATTTGTGGAACAGAGGCAGAGCCTCTGCTCCTGGCGTGGAGCTCACCTCCTTTCCTTCTCTTGGCCTTCTGCCGAATTCCTCCCCCTCTCACTTGCCCCCCCTTATATGCTCTACTGGGACTGGACGTTTGTGAAGCAATAATGTCCCCCCACTACTCATGTTGGCCATCGACTAAGAGGAGGCCAAAATAGTGTCATGGCCATAATCCTTACACATGCACTCTTATCTTCTTTGTCATAAACTGCACGACATATGAAAAGTGGGAGGGAGTAAAGAAAAGGCATGCCATGGCCAGTGGGTGGTCCAATAATGCCAAGGTCTATCTTCATATTGATCTCCAACTTCCAATTTACAGTCAATTTTGATACAAATAATCCCGTGGCCTACAATCACAGATATAGCAGAAAAGACAGTAAATAATAATAGTAAAGGACATAACAAATATAAATTAGGCGGCCTAAATGTGTACATTTTGACACTTATCAATACAGATTAAGGGGGTGTTCTTCTAAATAAGCCATTTGGCTTTCCCGTCAAATTTTTTTTGTCCTTATTCAATTTTTTTTTTGCATTTTGTGGCTTATTGTCAATTTTTTGGAAATTATTGCTTCCTTATGACGAGAGGAATCTAAAAAGTAAAAAATTTCGATCGAAATCCAATTTTTTTTGAATTTCAACGAAAATTGGCGGGAAAGCAACTTATTTCGTCTTTATTCAAAAAAATTTGGATTTCGACCAAAATTTTTTACTTTTTAGATTCCTCTCGTCATAAGGAAGCAATAATCCTCAAAAAATTGACAATAAGCCACAAAATGCAAAAAAAAATTGAATAAGGACAAAAAAAATTTGGCGGGAAAGCCAAATGGCTTATTTAGAAGAACACCCCCTAAATCTTTTGGGGGATTACTATGTTTTGCTGACTTTTCCATCTATAGAGGCGATGTTGTCCATGATTGAGGGCCCTGAGGTCAATTGGTTGGGATTTTTTTTTGAGGAGTTTCGACCATGGAGCCCTGACTTCACTATTGAAGCCTCTCGTACTGTCTGGTTGAATTGTTACGGTGTTCCTCTGCATGTGTGGAATTCAGATACTTTCTTTAGCATTGGAAGGAATTGGGGCGAGCCGATTACTCTTGATGATGCTACCTCAAAAGGTTTGTCTTTCTCTTCAGGTAAAGTGCAGATCTCTACCAATTCCTTTGGTGTTATTAATCAAGAGGTCAACTTGGAGGTTAATGGTAAACTGTATCCAATCCGGGTAATGGAAGAACAAATGGTGGTAAACAATATGATGAGAGAGGTTAATTTGCAACTGTAAGTGCAACGGAAGTGATAGTCTTAACTCCTATTTTCTTGTTTCCGACAAGGAAGAAGAAGATGAAAGGAATGATGAGACTAGCCCTATTTTTCACGTGGCAAATTGTTTTGTACGGCTCAAATTTAAAGGGGAGTTTTTTTAAAAAAATAATCAAAAAATAGACCGAACTGGTCAAAAGTAAATGGACAGCATCCGAGTCCAAACCCAACAACCCCCACATTTCTATCAACCCGAACACACTAAGCATTCCTTGAGTTCGAAACTTGGTACCTCTTGAGGTTAATTAGGTCACAAGAGAAAAATTTCTTGTAAATCTTTTAGACCTGGCGTGAATGACTTACCTTTGATCGTGCCGGAAAGGGAAATAGTCGGATGTATATAAGCTGGTCCGGACAACCAAAAGAAATTAAAAAAAAAAAAAAGAATAGCACGGAGTAAGTGAGAAAGCCCCCATTTGGGACAACACCACAAAGTTGCCTTCCTTTTTTTTTTTTTTCCCCCTAAAAAAAATCTCTTTATCCTCCAAACTCTACTTTATCAGTACAACAAAAAATGAGATGCCCCTGTCATCCCATCCCAGTTCCCCTTGATTCTATGTAGCACTGATTTGAACCCCTTCAACCATTTCTGCTAGATGGGCTAGACCTTGTTTGGCTGAGCTTTCAATTATATTGCAAGCGATTGAATCTTTCATTTGGCACCAAGGGCGGAAGTACTTGAGGGCTAAGGTGGGCTATAGCCTAGGTCACTTTGAGAAAAATCAAAAAAACAAAAAAAAATAATTATATGTACAAGTTTTACTCAATTCATTTTTTTTAGCTCAACCCATCCCACCGACCTATTTTCTCTCCCTCTCTCCTACGTTCTTTCTTTATACTTTCTTTCTTGTACTCTCCTTCTCTACTACTGTCGATGGCAGGGGTTCTTGTTGATTGTTCAGAGCTGAAAACCCAGTTAAATTGACTCAAGGAATTTCATGAAACCTCATGGTGCTCAATCTTTTAATTCGGATGCCACATGAAAAGCCCTAAAAAGCGACTTTAAGATACCCGTTGGTCAAGATGTTGATCAAAATGCATGGGTTCATCAAGCTACCATCTTCTAAATCGGGCGAAGGACTGACATCTAGGGTTTGTGCTAAACCAAAAAATTGGGCTTTCATTCTTCAATCTTAGAGTAATATTCTTGGTCTCCAATAAGGTAAACATGCTACTATTAAAATCCTTGAATCTCTCATTGATGAGGAAAACTAGAATTTCTTTAATCTCTCATCTAGTTTATTTATTTTAAGTTTGAGCAGAAATACTATTCAAGTACATCAAGTTGCGAGACTTCAGATCTATAAGTATTCCCTTATTATGCAGAGCACTGGCTGGTGTGTTTAGATTTGCTCTCATATTGTTAAATGCAGAGCACTGCCCGATGTGCTTAGATTTTTACTAATTTAGTTGATTCAGTCATGCAAAACACTGTCTGGTGTGCTTAAATTTTAAATTTTTGGTTCTTACAATCTTATTTTTTTAGGTTTAAAATATAATGTAATAACAAAAAAAAAATCTGAAGCATTTTTTGAGATTTGTTGATGTCCAAGAATTTTTACGGGAGCGACTTTTTCATATTGTGCTTTTAAAGACACCACTATATTAACTCCTAAGAAATAGATATATATCCAACTAGTGATTGCCCGTGCCTACTGCACTATGCCAGTCAAGCAGTGGGTAAAAAGAACCGATGACATTTTTGTAATATATTTGTAAGAGTACGTGTGGGTGTTTTCTTAAGAGAGTTGGAGAGCACACATCAGCTCTTGGATCAAATGAATCTCAACCCTTCTTTCAACTTGTGTTTGTGTGGTCCCCACACCCTTATGTTTTATTAGGTAAATGTTCACATTCATTACAATCTGAACATTCACAATATGTGAGGTCAATGATATGATGATAATAGCCATACAAGCGGTCCATGAATTGGATTACAAACCTTATTTATTAGAGATTGCCCGTATGCATATTATATACACTATTTTGCCCATAGTTGCTTAATACCTACAATAGATGATACGTATCCTACGATTTGTATCGTTTCATTCCAAGAACAATACGTATCCCACCATGTATCGTTTTTGTATAGAAATTACACTATACGACCGCGTATCCTACGATTTATACGCGTATCCTAATTTGGTACGTATCGTCTGATTTTTTTGTTGGGAAAAAGTCGGAGCTTATTTCAAGAATCGGAACCCCGAATGCATTAATCTAAGTCGTTTGATCTAATTATGGAATCTTTCAAACCATTTGATAGACATTCAACCTCAATGTATGACTTGTATAAAAGAAAGAACCATACCTTAATTGTATTTTGCTTGACTTTTCTTATTTTGCTTGATTTTTCTTTCCCTAACAAAGGGTACAAAAAAACCTTCATTTAATAGGTCCCAATTGAAAGACTTGAAATTTTGCATCTTAATTTTTTTTAAATATAATCATAATTTGTTGGTGGTATTAGGTGTATCTACTTTTTAATTGTCTATTAATTATGATTAACATTGTTGAACCATAAACTAAATTTAGTATTTGACACAAGAAAGTTAAGTCCAAACAAGTTTAATCGACAAAATCTAAAGATAGAAGATATTATTAAAGAAAATATAAATAGTATCTAGTTTTTAGAAACTTTAAAATATCTAGCTTTAGAAACTTTAGAATATCCTTGTGAAATATCTAGAATTTTTGTAAGAATAGTCACATGTGTAATTCTAGAATTACCTCAAAATTTATCTTGTATGAAAATATCTTTGTACTAGAGTCTTCTATGAAGTAGTATAAATAGGGATGAGTTCTAGCTATTTTGTATCAATCCAAAAAAAAATAAGGGTTGAGTTCAAGTGTCTAATTCCCCACTTTTGTCTTTAGTATTTATTCTTTTCCAAAAATCTTGTTCAACTGAACAATAGAAATTCCTATTCTTCCAACAAACGTATCTTAAGATATACCATACGTATCCCGATACGATCTATATAATTGAAAACGCTGGTTTTGGGTTAGCTCGGGGTAGAATCAATTCCTGGTTCCGCCCTTGTTTGGCACATGGGATTTTCCCTTTTCCTTTTGGTGAATCATGAGCCAGTGCATAAAGAAAGATCATAAATTTACACTGGTGCATGTACAAGGGCCTATTAAATTGTTTGTCAAGTTGAGTAGTGGTTGTTCAAACTTCAAACAAAACTTGCTGGCCTGGTGGTAAAAAAAGATGGAGTATATTTGAACTTGATTCATCTAAGTACCAAGTTAGTTTCAAAATTCAATTATTATTCAACGGTAAACACTTACACACACTAACATATTTTGGTGGGGTCCACACACTGGATCTTTTTCTGTCCTAAGAGTTTAGGTCGTGTTCGAGGCAATTTGTGGGTGCGGGATTTCCAGATTATTTTGTAGTAAGCGGATAATAGCGCGAAGATCAGGGAGAAGACCGAGAAGTTGATCGGAGATGATTTGTGAAGACAAGCAAATACAAGTTGTAGACCAGAAGATAAAACCTGTGAAAGTGTTGCGAGAAAGCCCAACAAGTCCAGAATGTCAATGTGCAGCTTCATCTTCTTCATCCACAAGAGCTCTCCCACGGCAAATCCGATCGCGACGACAACGCACCCGCCCGAAATGTACGCCAGTCTATTCCCGGCCACCTGCTCTAATGCAGCACTCACACCTTCACACATGACGTTGAGAATGGTGAACACCAGATTGACCTTCAACCATGTCAAAAACTTGATAACCCCAAGAAAAATGCTGGACGGAGGGTGATTGAAGAGTAGCACCATGGTTACGTTAGATTCAAATGAGAGCTTTGATAGAGAGAGAGGGGGGGTTGGTATGTGAAATTCTGAGAGGGAGGTGGGTGTGTGAAAATGAACGAGTGTTCTGAATATGACTCTGGTTCAGTAGTTTAATTTATGACAATTTCAGCTTGACCAAAAAACGAACGAGGGTTCTGAGAGAGAGGGTGGGTATGTGAAATTCTGAGCGGGAGGTGGGTGTGTGAAAGTGAACGAGGGTTTTGAATATGACTCTAGTTCAGTAGTTTAATTTATGACAATTTCATTTTCTGTCAAGGGTTATGCCTATTCAAAAACAGGTAACTAGAGTTATCATTTATATAGAAGAGGGTAATTGTGTCAATACATGTAAAATGGAAGGGCATAAAAGTCTATCCATCATCAATCCCATTGGATAGGATTGGTAATAACACCCCCTTTGGGTTGGCCAATCCTGTCCATTTAGGGGATTGAGAATCCCAGGACTCCTAATCCAACCCATGAAAATCTAACCAAACATGGTTTTTCAAGCTCACACCACCTTTTTAATCCTATCCCAAGGCCTAATCTGACTATCAAACAGGGCATACTATAAACAATAACTATTTACCTAACAAGAAATCCAATTACCCAGCTAGTCAAATCTCCTTTTTATCCATGATTTCCCCGTAACTGAACTCTCCGTCTCTTGAAGACGATTCCGCAGAATAAAAATGAGGCCCACGTGAGCTAGGTGGGTGGCGAAGTCCAGAACTGCCAATATTTGGTGAATCATGTACCACTAGTTCATCAGAATCTGACACGTAGAATATCCATTCTCCAACCTCTGGAGGAGCATATTTAAGAGATTCAATGGAAATCCTTACATGATCGCCATCATTTTACTAATTAGAAACAAGCTTTCCACAATAAAGACAAATTGATCAATGAGGTTTAATTTTCGTGCCCTTGTCGTGCTTTTTCCGTGCTTTTTTTGAGCCCGTGCTTTTTCCGTGCTTTTTTCATGCTGGTACTTTTTCCGTGCATTTGGTCAGAATTGACTATAAATATCATAATTTCAAAAAACCATGATTTGGCACAATAATATTCATTTAGGATTGCATTCAATAAAAATCAATGATTTTTGGTGTCGAGTAAAATACATGGTTTGGAAATTACATGCTACTCATTTGTCTCATTTTGTTTGCTTCCAACCTCTCGTGGAGCATATTTCAGAGATTCAATAGGAATGCTCACATGATCGCCATCCTTGTGGAGGGAAAGTTTCGGGGTGGCACAGATTGGACATTCAAAGAGAGTTTTTGTGGAGTGAATCTCCTTGCACACTTGCAAGGGTAAGTAGTGTGTGCTTTCTTTGCAATACATGATAAATTTGTGGGTGCAGGATTTCTAGATTATTTTGCAGTAAGCAGATAATAGTGCGAAGATCAAGGAAAAGACCGAGAAGTTGATCAAAGATGATTTATGAAGACAAGCAAACATAAGTTATAAACCAGAAGATGCAACTTGTGAAATTAAAGTGCTACCAGAAACCCCAACAAGTCCAAAATGCCAATGTGCAGCTTCATCTTCTTCATCCACAAAAGCTATCACACGGCGAATCCGATCGCTACCACAGCACACCCAAACCTGCCCGAAACGTACACCAGCCTATTCCCAGCCACCTACTCTAATGCAACACTCGCACATTCACACATCACATTGAGAATGGTGAACACCAGATCGACCTTCAACCATGTCAAAAAATTGATAAACCCAAGAAAAATACTGGCCGGAGGGTGATTAAAGAGTAGCACTATGGCTAGAGACAAATATGTGTGTGAGAGAGAGAGAGAGGTGTATGTGATCTGAGAGGGAGGTGGGTATGTGAAAGTGGGGTGGGAACCTAAGAGTTAATAAATTGTTCTGCTTGAAATAAAGACGATGGACTGAAGTGGTTAGGTAGAATTCCTAGAAGTGGAAATGGAGTTTAAAATGCATTGTCCAAAAATGGCAAAGAAGAAAACGACAAGTGATAAGGGCTTCGTCAAGTGGTGTAGTTGTCTTGGGTGAGTTTGCTTCCTAAACTAAAAATGACGAGTGATGGGTTTGGTGTTCGACTGGAGAATTACTTAGATATACAATTAGGATTAAGCTAATGGGTAATATGATGGTGAATGTGATGTTTTTAATTTGTTGGAAATTTGGTCTTTAAAATGATGAATGTGATGGCATCGTCTCTTCAAAATCTGGAACAATAGAAGCAATTCGAGTCGCGTTAGGAGAACGCTTTCCTAGAGAAAGTATTTGCCCCCACTAGAAGGTGTGCACCGGATTACAGCAAATCCGCCTTCAAGATAAATCGAATCACTACTCTAGGTTCTTTCTGTCAGCCAAGTCCTAAGTTTTGACTTGACTTAATATAACAAATGGTTATCACCCCATCAGTTATCAGCCCATCCAAAGATAAACTGAAAGCCCAACATGCATCCAATCAAAGCAAAGCCCAAAATACTCAGTAGCATACTTGTAAATTTGAGAACTTAAGGGTCTAGTTTTATTAGAAAAATCATTTTACTAATTAGAAACAGGCTTTCCACAATAAAGACAAATTGACCAACGAGGTTTAATTTCCAAGCCCTTGTCTTGCTTTTTTTGTGCTCGTACTTTTTTTGTACCCGTGGTTTTTTCGTGCCGGTACTTTTTCCGTGCATTTGGTGAGAATTGAATATAAATATCCAAATTCAGAAAACCATGATTTGGGGCTATAATATTCGTTTAGGATTGCATTCAATAAAAATCAATGATTTATGGTGTCAAGTAAAATACATGGTTTGGAAACTACATGCTACTCATTTGTCTCATTTTGTTTGCTTGTCTCATTTTGTTTGCTTCCAACCTCTCCTGGAGCACATTTCAGAGATTCAATGGGAATGCTCACATGATCGTCATCCTTGTGGAGGGAAAGTTTGGGGGTGGCACAGATTGGACAGGCATTCAAAGAGAGTTTTTGTGAAGTGAATCTCCTTGCACACTTTCAAGGGTAAGTAGTGTGTGCTTTTTTTGCAATACATGTTAAATTTGTGGGTTCAGGATTTCTAGAATATTTTGTAGTAAGCAGATAATAGTGCGAAGATCAAGGAAAAGACCGAGAAGTTGATCGGAGATGATTTATGAAGACAAGCAAATACAAGTTGTAGACCAGAAGATGCAACCTCTGAAAGCGTTGCAGAAACCCCAACAAGTCCAGAGTGCCAATGTGCAGCTTCATCTTCTTCGTTCACAAAAGCTATCACACGGCGAATCCGATCACTACCATAAGACACCCAAACGCGCCCGAAATGTACACCAATCTATTCCCGGCCACCTACTCTAATGCAACACTCACACATCACATTGAGAATGGTGAACACCAGATCGACCTTCAACCATGTCAAAAAATTGATTACACAAGACGAATACTGGCCAGAGTGTGATTGAAGAGTAGCACCATGGCTAGAGACAAATGTGTGTGTGTGTGTGAGAGAGAGAGGTATGTGATCTGAGAGGGAGGTGGGTATGTGAAAGTGAGGGGTGGGAACCTGAAAGTTAATAAATTGTTCTGCTTGAAATAAAGACGGTAGACTGAAGTGATTAGGTAGAATTCTTAGAAGTGGAAATGGAGTTTAAAATGCATTGGCCAAAAATGGCAAAAAAGACGACAAGTGATAAGGGCTTCGTCAAGTGGTTTAGTTGTCTTGGGTGAGTTTGCTTCCTAAACTAAAAATGACGAGTGATGGGCTTGGGATTCGACTGGAGAATTACTTAGATATACAATTGGGATTAAGCTAATGGGTAATATGATGGTGATTGTGATGTTTTTAATTTGTTGGAAATTTGGTCTTCAAAATGATAAATGTGATGGCATCGTCTCTTCAGAATCTGGAACGATAGCAGCTATTCGAGTCGCGTTAGGAGAACGCTTTCCTAGAGAAAGTATTTGCCCCCACCAGAAGGTGTGCACCAAATTACAGCAAATCCGCCTTTAAGATAAATCGAATCACAACTCTAGGTTCTTTCTGTCAGCCAAGTTTTGACTTGACTTAATATAACAAATGGTTATCACCCCAGTTATCTGGATTTCTGAATAGAACCAAACTCCTAAAATCATTGTCACTCCTAAATCCGAATAACATGATAACTGTAACCGACAATCTGGATTTCTGAATCCATTAAGTAACCATGTTGGCAACTAAAATTCGTTTGACACTCCTTTATAATTCCTTTATAATTCCGTTCTCCAATCAAAACAAATGGTTTCTCTCATTGTCTCCACAACAATAACATGTTATTCTATAACCTAATACATACATCAATGCAAACCTATACACATACTTATTTTCTCTCTATGCAGCAAATATCAAATTTTTAGCACCATAAATTCCAACAAAATTGAAAATCACACATTCTCAGTACACCCACCAACAAAAACAAGAAAATGTGGAGTAAAAGTTTGTATATGAGTAATTTGCAAAACAAACCTAGCCAAACCGGGTACTTTGAGAAACCAAGCTTAGTTGAGTTGGTTTGCTCATGTGTCTCCCCAGTGGTGGCCAGTGTTCGAGCCCCACGAGGAGCAGATTTGGAGTTCAGGACTATGGATAGCCTCTGAAGCTTCGTTGACTAAAATACTAACACCCTGCTAACCCCCGCTGATGTATAAACTATGGCAAAAAAAAAAAAAAAAAACCGGGTACTTTGGGCTTCTTCAAATTTGGCATCCCACCATCTTGATCTTCCAAACTTTCTTCATACACCCTCTTCTCCACTCTCCTGCCTCTTGAACCTTCCATTCTTGGAAAAACTAACCCAACTACCCAAACCCAATTATCTTTTCAGATTAAGCAAAATTTAATCTAAACACCCAATTATCTTTTCAGATTAAGCAAAATTTAATCTAAACACAATTACAGAACACCACGTTTTCATGTTGCTCCCACTATGCACATGTGGTGGATAGTTACATGGATCCCACTAACTACCGTATCACCGCTGCGCGGACCCGGATTAATACATGGTTGAAAATGATTGGTTCGTTGCACCGCAGAATGACTATTGGGAAAATCACGGGACAGTGGTGTTCCCCCAAACAAATATCCACTTTAATGGTCTCGACTATTGAAACTACCAAACGCATGGTGAATTCCAAAATTATTACCGAACCATGGTAACCATGATTCAGAAAGACTCTGTTGCCCTTCAATAGAAGTTGGAGAAATCAACAATTCCCAACCAGTTCTACGAAGAAGAATTTATCTCCCTTCGCTCCCCTCACCTCTCATCACCGCGACTTCTTCCGGTATGTGCTTGATGCTTGGCCGTCAATCGCGTTCAGGTTTGCAAAGGAAGAAGAATTTGCGGCTAGGGTTTGCAAAGGAAGTCCACAAATAGGCCATTCGTGTTCGAGATCTTTACCGATAGATTCACCATGGACTTCATAGCCGATAACAAGGATAGCGAAGATATGGCTCTCTTTGGAGCATTTTGTTTTTTGGTAAATACAATTTTGAGCTCTTTTTTTTTTTGACATAAGAACACCATCAGCAGCTACGTCCTGCTTGGCACCAAATTCCATCAGGCACGTATAATTCAGCATTCAACTGAGTGTAAAAGGCTCAATTATTGACATAAGAAGATCATTAGTAGCTAGAAGCAGATATACGAAGACCAATATCCGCAATGAACAGGTGTGGTGATTTAGTAAGCAAACACTTCAGCTTCACATGTTCTCGATGATTGAGATAGGATCATATCATTAGAAATCTGTTCACTTCATCACATGACTCAATACAACCTCTTAGCCCTCCCAATGGTTGGGAGTTGAAAGATAAGGGGTGAAGGGAAAACAAAACTCTTAGCCCTCCTAGTCCTAGATTTATTAGGAGTTGGAAGAGGAGCAGAAAAGAAGTGAGACAGCAGTAACATCAGCCACTGGGCTAACAAAGAGTTGCAGCAACTTCAACCACTGGACTAAAACATTTAGCAGTTTCACAACAATGATATCAGCAGGGAAAGACCAGAACATACCACTAGAGTGTCAAGCCAGTCCCTTAGGATTCCATCACAGAGGAGTCATCCACTCAAACTTCAAGCTATGGCAGTACCCGCTCAAACTATTTTGAGCATATTACTGTTATTGTTTCTCTTAAATGACTGATCTTGTGGATTAAATTCATTGTCCTGTGTATTTTTTGTGTCACTAATATTGCTAAATTCTAACAGAACATCAACTCCTTCAAGCTAATCCATGCGGGCTTTGTCCGGCTTTAATTAGTGGTCAATCTTTTTGACGCGTCCTGTAATTAGTCAAGGTGCACGTAAACTAGCCTAGACACATGAGTTATATGCAAATACTCTTTCTAAATTCTGATGTTGAAAATGCTTGGATTGGTTTAATGTTGGTATCTCTGGGATTGCCTTTGCAAGTTCCTTGACCCTTGCGTAAACTACCGTTCTCTATCAGTTCGGCGGTTGTCAATGTTAGTACAATTATTTGGGTGATATTCCTTCAACAATGTGAGCACAATAATTATCTTGCAAGTTGAAGATCGATTAACTTTAGCACAAATCAACAAAATTGTATATAACTCAAGGGTAGAAAACTTCACACTTTTAATTGTGAAAACACAAACAAGATACTTCTATAGGGGTTTCATTAGTTGATAGAAGTATTGTGATTCATGTGTTTTCTGAACATAGAAGCTGGTAGTATTGTGGTTTAGGTTTTGTGGTAGTATCCTTGTTTTCTATGGCTTATGATTTTTGGCTTAACGTGCACCATCTAAACCTCGATGCACGTTGCAAAGATCGAGAAATTTAGTTCTGTTGGAAAATATTATAGGATATAATATTTTATTTTAAGTGTGAATGAAAATTGATTTATTTTGGAGTTGCATCTTTTCATTGGCACCTGTTCGCCATGGACGGACGCGTCCTTCATGAACAGATATGCCTCTTTCCTTGGTGACTTTTCGTAGAGTTACGAGTTGGCCTATAAATATTATTTCCCTCATTCATTTTTAGAGGTTGATTTATCCTTCATTTTAAGTCCATTCATATGAGAGAATTACAAACACAAGATGGTTCGCCAGGCCCTCCAATTGAAGTGCTGCCTTGGGGGGATTCCGATCAAGTAGTGCTGGGAGACAGTCGTCCAATGCAAACCGTGAGCACCGTAGCGGGGGCGAAATCTGTCTTAAGTTCAGAGTGTCACACACAAACACTCGCCTTGATCACCAATTTGTTTCCATCAATTTTCAGGTTTTGAGTTCTGATTTTATTGCATTCAGATTATCGATTGGTTTCATCACAAATAGTAACCACATTTTTTCCAACAATCTTAAGACAGATTCGTTTACTTTTTGTGTATGTTTTGATCCTTGGTTTTGACATTCTTCTGTTAATGCGAATTTCGTTTGCATCGGAAACGACAAGAATATTTGGCACCTCTTGAGGAATCGGTTTAGGAGAAGGAGTGGAGAAGATTTTCTTTCCAATATTTTATGAGGTTTGATTAGTTTAGAATCTGATACCTCTTTGCCAGGGATCACACTGTTTTGCTTGAAGTCATGCTTTGCCATGTGTTGCCATTCTTGTATCTTACAGATTGGTTTGTTAATACTCCAATTCCCAGAGAACCTTTGAGAAATATACATGTGAGTGTATATTTTGATACCTTTAAGAGCATACACCTGTATGTGAATCGGTGGGAAGTATTTTATTATCATGTTGCAGTTTCTCGCATTTCCATGATTAGCATTGCTTCAATCATGTGGGTATTAATAGTCACTATTGGGGAAAAAAAACAAAAACTCAACGGATCCGTACCAAATTTAAAGAGTTATGACTCTTTCAGATGTCACCTTGTTTTGCTTATGTGTGAAAATGTGTGACCTTTGGGGTTAAACTAAAAGGTGTGACCCTTGGGATTAAAGGGTGTGACTCTTGGGATTAAGTCAAAGGATGTGACTATTGAGTTCACATCAAGAGGTTTAACTAAGGGTTGCGACCATTGTAGTTACATCGAGAGATGTGACTATTGGTAGTAGATAAGTCACAGATTCAATGACTTTTCTACAAGTCACTTGGGCCAAATCTATTGGAGGTATTAAACATGTAAATTCATGTTTTGAATTATTTGAAATTTTGTTTAAATCCATCAGATTGGGTCGCTATGTTTGATTTGGCGTGAAACTGAAATTGGAGTATTTTAGTTTCTACGATCTTGAATGGTTGGTAGTTATTAACAATTACGCTCCGCAAGGTACTTTTTAAATAAAGTAAAATCGATTTATATGCTATAAAGAATGCATGGTGCAATTAGCATAAATTCGTTTTACTTCGAGTAAAGAGTTACTCGATTTTGAGTGAGTTACTCAATGTGGGGGTTGTCTCTCGCCGATATCTCTTAGAACACATAAAGAGATGGAGAGAGAGAGTTTTGACATTGTTCGTGTAATGTCATAAATGACGGAAATTATTTTAATTCTGAATTAATTTCAGAATTGTGGGGGAAGCACGTATAATTTCCACAAAATTAAACTTTTGTTGCACTATTGGAGATGTCCAACTATACTTGAAGAATAAAGTATTGTGATGAGTATCCAATTTAAAGTTTTAGAATCCAAAGGTGGAGTTAATTTTACAATTGTAGTGCAATAGTGATTTGAATATCCTCATGCGTGTAAAGCAAGGTCTACGATGAAGTCTGATCAACTCATTGCATTAGACAAAAGGCTAGTAAGCAGATGGTGGTTCCATCTCTTAGAGGATGTTCCAACGAGGTCCAATTCTGTGCCAGAGTTGTAAAGTGATGGCCATCAGCAGTTGAAAAAGGCATAGAAGACCACGTGTAATGGTAAGTTTTGATATTGCAGACATGGTACCGTTAAACATTTGTTCTCACTAAAGAATGAAATGTCAAAATAATTTATAACGGATCCGTAAAGTTGAGTTTTGACTAGAGAACAAATGATCATCGAGGGGAATGAGATGAAAGCCTATAATTAAAAGTCTATATAACGGCAACCCAACCTAGCTGACTGGAGATCCCAAGATCTAGGTTCAACGGGACAACCGAGTTGTATGAGACTTAGGAGTATCACTGAGGAGGAATCTCTCCAACTCATTCCTATGGTGAAACAGTGATGCCTGCAGCGTTTTAGGTTAAGTTTAACTTTTAATGATTCTTATACCTTGGTAAATCCAAGTAGGGTATTAGCAGGATACCCTTAATAAGAGATCACCTATGTGAGTGTCAAGGGGTCGCTTATGTGAGAATTTTCTAAGGCTGAATTCTCTAAAGCACTCTCTGAAATCAGTCGGTGTTCCAGGGCCAAAATGGGCACAACCGTAAGAACCATCTGTGTTTGGAAAGATTCTGTGTGAATTCTATTGTCTTGGTTTACACAAAACGCTGAACAGTTCAAGGCATCGCGTCCACTGGTTAGCAAGTAAATCCGATAGTCTTTCACAAGGGAAGGTTCAAAGCCAAAAGCTACCTATCCTATGCAGGAAATTTTCACTTGTACTCTCTCTGTCATTTGCATTGTTTTGCATTGGTTATCGAGTCAATTTCATTCATGTGGGGGATTGTTGGAAAATATTATAGGATATAATATTTTATTTTAAGTGTGAATGAAAATTGATTTATTTTGGAGTTGCATCTTTTCATTGGCACCTGTTCGCCATGGACGGACGCGTCCTTCACGAACAGATATGCCTCTTTCCTTGGTGACTTTTCGTAGAGTTATGAGTTGGCCAATAAATATTATTTCCCTCATTCATTTTTAGAGGTTGATTTACCCTTCATTTTAAGTTCATTCATATGAGAGAGTTACAAACACAAGATGGTTCGCCAGGCCCTCCAATTGAAGTGCTGCCTTGGGGGGATTCCGATCAAGTAGTGCTGGGAGACAGTCGTCCAATGCAAACCGTGAGCACCGTAGCGGGGGCGAAATCTGTCTTAAGTTCAAAGTGTCACACACAAACACTCGCCTTGATCACCAATTTGTTTCCATCAATTTTCAGGTTTTGAGTTCTGATTTTATTGCATTCAGATTATCGATTTTTAACACAAAAGGTAAGCACATTTTTCCAACAAGTTCTGCCTAGTTACTAGAGTTACATTACAGAATTTCAACATCTTGATGAATAAACACGGTATTGCTCTTTTTTCCTTCCACGGTAGTGTCCTGACAAGTGTGTCGTGGATTATAGTAGCCTCTAATTCAAAAGAAGGAAATGGATAGGAGTATAGGACATAAATCGTTCTTCTAATTTTTATTCATATGGCCGATGAGCTAGAGGACCAGCGGTTGGAATAGATTGGAACAGATCTCGGAGCGATGTACTCGTGCGTCGGATTTTGAGAGCACGACCTTTCCTATGCTTTTGCTCTCAGCTCATGAGTTGGGTGAGTTGATTTCCTCCAAGGGTTTTGATTTTCTGTTTGTGCTTGGGCGAGTTGATCTTGGTTTTTAGTTTGTCGGCTTGCATTTTTTGCTCGACGAGATTCATTTGGAAATACAATCTCACAACAAGAAAGAAGATGAGTGAATATCAAAAGACTCGATTTTACCCTTGAATTTGGAAATTATTTCGTCCATGTCGGCTTGGGAGAAGTTTCGATTGATATGACGGAGCTCAACGAGGAAGTACAGAGGTTTCCTTCTTTTTTGTTTCTGCATGCTTCTTTTCATCAATGGTATTTCTTCCCTCGGATAATAATTTTGGTTCTAGAGTGGGTTATTGGCTCCAGAACATTTTTATTACTATCAGTTAGACAAACTAAAGGAAAATGGGTCTAAATTCTGATGAATGATTTTAATTTCTTCAAAATCTTGGTTCTATAATTGGGCTTTAGGCTCCTGAATTGTTATATTTATGTTTTTTTTCTTGATTCAAGTCCTTTTTTATAAGTGGTAAAAGAATACAATTAAATCAATTATATCATACAGACGTAAGTCTATGAATCATTTTAAACCCAACAGATAGCCCATTAAGGGATCAAATAACTAAACAATTAATTGCCGAGCCAAAAAAAAAAAAAGCTAAACAAATAACCCCATTTAAGAGGAAATTTGTCAATATTTGCTCTGGGTATGGATTTATTCCTATGGGAGTCTACAAATGTGGCTCACTTAGCTTATCCCAATTGGTTGGTTCAAGGATTTTAGTCGTGTTGAATATTCAAGGTTCAGGGGCAGCGTCCCAAGGTGGGGGCGGGGGGCCAACAATAACCGCAATAAATACTTACTAGACTGAGGTACGTATTACGTGATGCAAACCTTAGGTCATAGACGTTTGCTAGCAAGAGTTGATGTAACATATACTCTCTTCCTTCGATATATGAAAACTGGTGTGAGTTGTGGATATACGCAATTACATTGATCGGAAACCAGAGGCAGTTTTACCTTTGTTTGAGTGGGTTCAAGCGAACTCTCTTGATTCAAAAATTGTACTAAATTTTCATATATTTGTACAAGTAATTTAGTTTTTCTTTTCTCTAAAATTGCATGTCCACACTTAAACATTAATATGAAGCCAAAGTAAATGAACTAAACTGAAATTTGTGAGTAAGTAGACAATATATAGCTCAACAAAAAAACCCAAGCCTAATAAATTTTCAACCCAAAAAAATATCGTTTACTTTATATATTTTGTTTTGTACAAAATAATTTTTTGAACATTTTTGTCATCGTTGAACTAAAATTTGGAGCGCACCGCGCCCTATAAGAAACGAACGCTGCTACAGGTACAGCAAATGATACACAACAATTGTGCACAAATCTCTATTGCGCCTGTCTCGGGTCCTACAAATTAAGATGATCGGAGCCGCTCATTTTATTCAAAATACTTCGTTTAGGGTCCCTATAAAAGATCACCTCAATCCGATATCAAGAAAGACGTTTACGAATCATCCAACTTTGCTTTAAAATATAGGCTAAATTTTGAAGCAAAGTTGGATGATTTATAAACGCCCTTCTTGATATCGGATTGAGGTGATTTTTTATAAGGACCCTAAATGATGTATTTTGAACAAAATGAGCGGCTTCAATCATCTTTGCAGGATCCGAAATGGGCGCAAAAGCGATCTGTGCATGGCTGCTGTGCTTCATTTGCTGTACTTGTATCTTTACTGATAAGAAACCATGTACGGAGTATTAATCTATGTGTCTTGTGATTATTGTTTCTGCTTTCGTTGCTCTTCTCGTTCTTTTGTTAGAGGCATTCGTGATTCTGACTTTTGCACTTCACCTCTTTGCCGTAACAAATTTCATCTATGAGCTTTGTTCTACCAAAATTGTTAGGGGCAACATGAAAGAAACAAAAATGAAGGCCTCAAATTCACTTCGTTCATGTGTTTTCTTCATGGACTCTATGAAGCCTCTTGTTCAGCAGCATCGTACGTGTTGAGATATTCAAAGTAAAATTCTTAAGCTAAAAGACTCAAACCCTTGTATTAATCTTCTATCTCAAGTCCTCAACCGCACCAAAAACAAGAGGCATAAGGACATTCTACCAATACAATAGTGGTACACAACTGCTGTCCATCAAATGTTCTCCCCATAGCATTGATTTTTTGTAATAATTCCCACGATATAAGTGTAGGTTTCCAACAGTTATATCAAGTTACCAAAACGTCAAGAGGACAAAATAAAGATAAAAGTTTGATACTTCAAATAAAGAAACAAAAACATATTGATAATTTAACGTTACTAAATTTAGATCAATGCTGTCCAAGTTTATATGTCTAGTTTAACAGAGGTAACATAAACTCCAACAATGTTTCTCTCACTCTGGAATACTCCTCGAGCGACCAACACGCTTCAATGTACGTTTCAAGCCATACTTTTTAATGGCTCTGTGAGCCTCTCGAAATTCCGCCGCATGCCCTCCTCTTTCAATTCTAGACATCTCTTGTATCCTCACCCTTTCTGCAATTTTAGCCCCTTTTTGAGTGTACGGTATTGGATCATAATTAGTAACTATGTGCTTTAGCCACTCGTAAGCTATCGCCTCACATATGCCTTCTTCTAGTTTGCTTTCCAATATAAAGGTCCAGTCTGTATAAAAGATCATCAACAAATTGATAAATTATTAGTAGGGCGAAATCAGAGATCTCGGGCAGTTGGGAAACCTAATCGTGTGTTATTTATAAAAAATTATCAGTTATTGATCGCCTTTAGAGCACCAATTGATGTGTAAAAGGTGTGTTGATATTCACAAAAGTTGAACATAAATTTATGAAAGTGTATTCGTAATTAGTACAAAATGTGAATTGAAATTTTAACTTTTTTAGCATTTTGTGAAATTGTCACACCTATTGATCGATTTTAATTAAGTAATTTTCTAGTGTTAAAAGGAGGGCGAAGTTATAAGTTTGATGTTGTTGCCGTGCTTTGGGAAATTTCATACTCCCTCCGTCCCTTTATTACAGTCCGGTATTCCATTTTGGGCTGTCCCTTAATAAGTGTCCATTTTGTAAAGTTAGTGGGTAAAAGTTGGTGAATTGTCTATTTTGTCCCTAAAAGTAGATTCCATTTTGAAAAGTTAGTGAGTAAAAGTGTAATGATGATGGGTAAGTAAGAAAAGTGGAGGAAAAAGTTGATGTGAAAGGTATAATGATGATGTCTTTTTAATAAGTTGGAGTTACGAAGCAGGACATTTAAAAAGGGACGGAGGGAGTACTATTTGTATAGGGTCAATCTAAGGAAAATATGAAAATTAAAATGTTTACGACATTAAATTATCATTTGATGCGGTTCGAAATCAATATATGGTACGTGTGCCACATTTAACGATCCATAAGATAAAAGTATAGAACAAGGATATTATCACCATAACAGTATTATTTGAATGATATATATGAGAGATTGAAAATTTAATCAAGAAAAGGTACGAGAGCCTGAAATATTTATACCTTGGAGCCGTATCAATGCATGCCCCATCTCATGAGCTAGTGTTGCCCCAAGTATCGGTCTGCATGGAAGTCACATTTCACGTCAAAATTGACTGCATTGTGAAAATTGAATCTGTTTCTTGGTGTTATAAATTTCTCAAAAAAAAAGAGTTTAGAATTCAAGATTTGTGTGTTGTACGCGCGCACCTGAATAGGGGAAAGGGGTTACCTATAATGTAGAGCCACACTACAGGTGTGCAGTAGTGCGGCATTCGAGAGTTGTCCATCTCGGCAATCAAATGTCCGAATTTCATCTGAGCCGTTCAGTACCATTGAGTTTCGAGAAGGACGGCTCGGTTGCCGAACCACAGGGCTAGAAGTTATGAATTTCTACATGGCCGTATCTTCGTATATGTAATAGCTTAAGGGTTTAGAAATCACTTATCATGTACGTTCTCTCTTCCATCTTCTCCCTTCAAAACCTATGTTCATATTTTGCCTTAACTTCGCTCGATGTTCAGACCGAGTAGGCTATAAGTTGGCCCGATTCATATAAAAATCTCCTAATAGGATCTCGGCATAATTCATAAAAAATTAAAAATAAAAAGATGAATCAACTACAAAGAGAAATGTATTAACAAGTACTACAAATAATAAGTACAAAATTGCTTAATAAGTACTACAAATAATAAGTCCAAAATACTTGATACTCATTCGATTAATTCAAATGTAATACTTAAGTATTGCTCCTTCTTTCTTTCTTTTTTCCCATTTTTAGCAAGAAAAGTAGTAATTAAGCTCTCATAATTAAGATATATATACCCTATCACTTACAATGGATACTATAACTAACCTATTACTAATTGATATATAGGCCTACCGTAAGAGCAATAAAAATTGAGGGCCTGCAAAATTAGATAATACTAGTTCCCCAATATATTGTCCGTTTTCTATCTTTATTTTTGTTTCATAAATTAATTCGTTCAAGAAAAAGAAACTCGTGTATAAAATGAAGACATGAAAATATTAGGATCAGATG
Organism: Rhododendron griersonianum; assembly: GCA_018127125.1. Taxonomy (NCBI): domain Eukaryota; kingdom Viridiplantae; phylum Streptophyta; class Magnoliopsida; order Ericales; family Ericaceae; genus Rhododendron; species Rhododendron griersonianum. The sequence continues at coordinate 5,218,747 of CM030788.1, read as the reverse complement.
AGAAGTACTTTGGTAATCCAAGCAAAAGTAAGATTGCAACCACTTTATCACGCTTTGCTTCCTTCGTCGTTGTTTCCACTTCCAGAACAGGCCCTCTCTTTACACACCTTTTGACCTAGTTTGCACATAAGTATATAAACAATATTAGACCAATATATGCATATATTGAAAAAATTGAAAGACCATTTAGTGGAAGTAATGATATATGATATCATTAAGTGTTTGGGCAGAAAAAGAGTGAACATACAAAATATTATGTGATAAGTATTTCCTAAAAGTAGGTCAATATGCTGTATATTTATCGTGGAAAGAAAAGGCTAGTTCTTACGCTTTTTATCTTAGCTTTATCATCAAATAAAGTCAACCCTTGACTGTAAGGAATCTGTACAGATCGACAACATCACATCAAGACATTAGTAAAATTTGACAAACTCAATCAAGTAGAAATCTTATTGCTTAAAATCAATTCATTTTAATGTCTACCTGTACAAGAAGATCTTATAAATAAATGTACGTGTAAACAAGATAATATTGAATACATGAAAAGGACATCGTGTCTTTGTAGGTAGGATGGGAGTAGCTATTAGGTCCAAGGGCTTGGGATTAGTTGGTGCATTGAGGGCTTGGCACCTTGGTAACTCTAACTATAATTAAGAATGCCGATAAAAAAAACTCTTAACTATAAGAAACCCAGCGAAACCAAATGACATACGGGAAATTGTACAACACTTTAAGCTAGTAGTGTTGCTGGGTCAGTGCTTTCATGATCTGTATCGTAGCAGACAAATGCAAAACTCATTGCTGACAGAAGTCACCCCATGAGAAGGATGAGGAACTTAGGTACATTATTAACTTGGTGTTATGGACCTACTGAAATTTTCTCCTACCACACCCAACAGAATACATGCTAACTTTCATGGGTTTGATTTCAGCAACTTCTGTGAGTCAAAGGATGGTCAACTAACAGAAGGGCTAGCAAAATTGATCTAAAAGATTGAACTATTAGCTAGGGAAAGCAGTGTAATTTCAGATAAAGTAGGGGAGGTATCTGAGATTGTCAGTAACCATGGGAGAGAGATAGCCGATCAAAACAAAACAAAAAACCATGGGAGAGAGATAAAGTGTAATTTACCCGGGCATGTTCACCCATCCCATTTGCGTCGACGAGGAAAATAGGAATGTTCTTTTTGACAGGAAGCTCCAAATAGTCATGGAAAAAGGTGTGTACTTGATGAATAATGTGTTCCAATTGGCTGGGATGCACGAAAGATATAGAAAGACAATCTGGGCATAGATATCGACCATCACCCAGGTTGGTTGCTGGCTGCATGTACGTTTTAGCATCATTAATTAACACAATTAATAAGCGTAAATAATAGAGAGGTGATTTTGGCACTCCAAATTTAGCCAATGGCACTCCACTTTTAGTTTTATTTTCTCACATGATTAACACACAAAGTGGAGTGCCAGTGGTAAAAACTGGAGTGCCAAAATCAATCTGGGCATAGATATCGACCATCACCCAGGTTGGTTGCTGGCTGCATGTACGTTTTAGCATCATTAATTAACACAATTAATAAGCGTAAATAATAGAGAGGTGATTTTGGCACTCCAAATTTAGCCAATGGCACTCCACTTTTAGTTTTATTTTCTCACATAATTAACACACAAAGTGGAGTGCCAGTGGTAAAAACTGGAGTGCCAAAATCAATTTCCTGAATAATACTCCAGAATTTATTATATATAGTACTACTAAACTCATTAGCACCAGTAACTCGATCAAGTTGAAATTATTTGTTTATTAATTTCCCTGGAAAATGAGTTCTATATAGATAGGATTTCAGCACTTTTTTTCTATATATTTTCATACAGGTCGGGGTTGTACACAAATTCTAAATTTACAGATTCTAAAAAGGAAAGAAATTCTCAAAATTTTAAAGCTGGGTTTGGGTAGCTTTTGGAATTCGGCTAATGTCAGGGACACATCAAAATTTACATCTCTCTCACAAGTGATGGTAGGACTTACAACACTATTTAATGGGTCCCAAAATCACTTGTGAGAGAAGATGTACAAATGGATGTACACTTGGATGAGTTCTGAGCATTTTATTTGGGATTCTGCAACACACATTCTCAAAATAAATGAATTTTTCATAATCTCGCAGCTGCAAAAAATATGTTTCTCAATTTCTACTAAAATTTAGAATCTAAAAGCTGTAGCAGAATCAGAAACTAAAATATCAAATCTGTATCGCCCATAGTCTTTTAAAATCTAAAAGCTGTAGCAGAATCAGAAACTAAAATATCAAATCTGCATCGCCCATAGTCTTTTAAATAGCGGGGAAACCACCCCCGCGCAAGTCTTTTAAATAGCGGGGGAAACCCCCCCCCGCGCAAGAAAATTATCATTAGTTGGAACACTTTTTCCTGACTTTAGAACTTGCTATCAAACAAAAAGGGACATTTTCATCATAAATTAGTCAGAGTTGCATGTCATATCGGAGTACAACGCTCGATTCTGGACAAAAGAGTAACAAAAAAAAATTGTTAATATGACATCTCCAACCCGTTTAAGTTGCCCTATTACACATATTTCCAACAAGGGACGATGCACCCACTATGTATAAGTACTTTACATTCGCTTGGGTGCATCGTCCCTTGTTGAAAATATGTGTAATAGGACAACTTAAACAGGTTGGAGATGCCATGTTAGCAATTTTTGGGACAGAGAATAACGGCGGGGGTCTAAATTTGACGATTTTGTTAGTACAAGTGTTTAATTGAAATAAACTTAAGTTCAGGTGTCTAAATTTGGGGATTTTGTTAGTACATGTGTTTAATTGAAATAAACTTAAGTTCAGGTGTCTCTGTGACATTTGGTGCAAAGTTCAGGTGTCATTTTGAAATTTTCCCTCAATCTATTCCATCAACAAAATTGCTGATGTGGCACACATCACCCGTTAACTGGCCCCACTTTACATGTTAGGAAGTAAAAGACATGCACACAATCAAAACCCCACCATTCACTTCCCGAGATCCATCGTCACTTCCACTTCTTGAACCCTCATAATTTCCTCTGCTTTCCCATCAACCGAATCCACAATTTCTCCTAAATTCGGTTCGATTTCTTCAACAACCCTTTATTCTAAAACTAACTTTGGAATCAGGCTCAACCTCAGATGTGGGTCCCTCTTTCGTTTCTCACTCCTCCCCAACCTCTCAGCTCCATTGCCATCTCTATTTCTCAATCCTCTCCGACCTTCTCAACTATGGCCATAAACTGGTTTTGATCCACAAGCAAGGGCGGCGGCGCAGTTTGGAGGAAGTGGGTCGGTGGGCTCCAACTTGGTCGATGCCAGTGACTTTAGGGGAGGACAGTTCGTGGGTCTCGATTGCGGGTGTTCTTCTTGCGGATGAACATTGGGCTGGAACGTGATTTGCCCCTGCTTCGGCCACCAAAATTGGTCCTAAGAAACCTCGTCAGTGGCGGTGGGAACTTCTTCGACTGGTCTAGTGAAGGGGACTAGATTGGAGGTTTGTGGGGTTTTGATTTTTTTTTTTTTTTGATCCGTGGAGTTTTGATTGTGCGCACAATCAAAAGGTGAAGAAAAGTGAAGTAGGGTAGTGTTGGGTTGTGATTGTGTGCATTTCATTTGCTTCCTAACATGTGAAATGGGCCCACTTAATGGATGAAGTGTGCCACATCAGCAATTTTGTGGATGGAATGGATGGAGGCTAACGGCAGGTGTCTCATTTTGGGGATTTTGTAAATCCAGGTGTTTAATTGAAATAAAGTGAAGTTTAGATGTTTCTGTAACATTGCAGTGAAAGTTCAGGTGCCATTTTGAAATTTCTTCTTACAATTACGTAAACATAAAGTCATAAAACAGCCTGTGAGTTTTGGGGTATCTTTAAATCAACAATGATGCCAGTTATATACTTATCAGAACATAAACGATGACATTTTTAAAAAAACCATGACAATTTTGTAAATGAAGTAATTTTTTTTTTTGCCAGTAAAAAGGTGGGCTGAATTGAACCAGCGTAACAACCTCCAATCACCCGACCTACAATTTTGTTTTTTTTTTTTTAATTTCGAAATCAGATCTTACATATGCAAAAATGCTCCTAACTAAGAACTTCAATAGAGAAGGAAACAATTCATAATCTAGAAATTATGGAAGAAGAGAGAGAACCAAGAAACCAACCCTATTTTCATGGAGTTTTGTACTCTCAATTTGATTTAGGTTGACAAGTTCAGGAACCTGAATACAAAACAAAAGGTTCTTCTTTGGTATATTTAATCGGATCCAGAATAAATCTCTACTCAAATTGTTCTAGTCCCTATTTGGGTATGACTACTGTCATGTACTTCTTCTCGTGGAAGAAAGAAAGTTGCAGCAGAAAAAGAAAGATGAGGAGGCTGGGGTCTTGAGAGAGAGAATGGGGAAGTTGCATATTATTAACTAGAGGCCGGGGCACACGCAATACGTGTGTAAGTCGAATTTTCACAACGTTTTTGTAAACAACAATTAAATTCTAAAAAAATCAATCGAATTGTTACTAATAATTCATTTGATTTTTTAGTAAAAAGAGGATTTCTTACGGGAAGAATCTACCATGTTACGTATGGTAAAGAAGTAGTAGCAAAAAAGTGTCATTTTCTTTTCCCTCAACCCCATTGTTTTTACAAGTAATATATTTGTGCTCTACTTAAATTTACAAATGATTTAGAAATTATAACCAAATAAAAACTGAACAATACATGGCTATATAGGAAAATTCTAAAACTACAAACGTTTTCACAAACAAAAACACAATACACATATATGGGCTTGCGGACTCCACGTGGAGATCATAAACCCATGTGAATGTGTTGTGTATTTAGTTTGTGTAAATGTCTGCGGTTGTAGAATGATTGAGTACACACTGTGAGAATTTTTTAGGTTGTCATTAAACACCTTAATATGAAAATTTACCGTTTTGGGCCGGGAAGGATAGAATCATAGAATCAGTTTATCCTTTTCAAAACTGAATGGACTTTTGGCCCAGCTAAATTCAGCCTTCGAAAATGGTCCACCATATTTAAATTCTTGGGAAAATGACAGCCAATGACGTGTTTTAATAATTAATATTTGCCAAGGACATTTTCAGCATTAACAAATGTTCTTAGCTTGTCCTTAGCGGGTATTAATTATCAAAGCACATATTGGGCCGTCATTTTCCCTAAATTCTTTTAGCTTTTGGCCCATTTAAAAGTCATTTTCCCTTGTCCTTTTTGTGAGTATAGAGGTCTTGAAAAAACAAAATAAAAAAAACAACTCTTTTAGTTCCGGTATTTAACTTTTAAGTATGGTAAAAACAACTCATTTTCCACCTCTACTAATAATACATAGAAGTACATGGTTCCTGTCACTGCGATTATAAGAGCTTATTTTCGTTTTGGGCCGGGGGAGGATACGATAAGATTATGCTTTTCATTAAAAACTGGATGGGCTTCTTACCCATTAAATTGGGACTTCAAAATGGTCTGCATATGTAAGTTAGGCTTTTTGGGTTGTTCTTTTCTTGTCCTTCAGAATATAGTAAATTAGAGGCCGGTCCTAATTATTAGGCTCGGTTTGATCCCAACCCTGAATATTATTTCCAAACCTGGATAGGCTTGGTCATGGAGCATAATGACTTTTTTACCCAAAATCGACTGCTCCCTAGCATTTCGCTGCTATATTTCCCCTCTCTCTCTCCTCCGCAGCATTTCTACTGCAACCCCAAATCGATTGCTCCCAGACCCATCATCTCCTCCTCCATCCTCCTCCATCCTCCTCTCCTCTCCTCTCCCTCCTCGCGCACATGCGGGCCACCGCGAACATCACCGAGTAGACCAACCCCTTCTCGACGCCGCTGACCTCCTGGCTGATCTCGGCGTCATTTCCGAGCCGCACCGCGTGGCTGCCCTGGGGCACGATGAGGATCATGCCGCCCTGTTTCTGCCCGGAATCGATGAGTTCGACGGTGCCGTTTGATTTCCAGCTAGGGATGGTTGTGGGATCGTCGGCTGACGCCGAGCTTGAGAGAAGTCGCCCGATGGTGGGGTCTCGAAGTCGCCGTTGGGTAGTAACTAGTAAGCCTGCAACAGGTAGTGATCGTGAGGGATGTCGTGAAATCGCGTGGGACACACGTGCAGAGTACTATTTGCTAATTACATACTATTAAGGGGGTTTACTATACTATTAATGACGAAATCAAAACAGTTTTTAATTAACTGATCAATTTAATATTTCATAAAATAATCTACCTAGGGTGATTAGGTTTGGCTGATTGCATGTGTCCATTTTCCATCATTTAAATCGACGTAAGGTGGTATTTTTTTATGAGAATTGTGTATTGTTCATAAGAACTGTCTATGAGAACAGTGTTTTTTCTATGAGAACTGTGTATTTTTCTATGAGACTGTGTATTGTCCATGAAAAATATCTATGAGAACTGTGTATTTTTTATGAGAATTGTGTATTTTTCTATGAGAATTGTATATTTTTCTATGGGAACTATCTATGAGAATTGTGTATTTTCTGCGAGAACTGTCTATGAGAACTGTGTATTTTAGTGTATGGTGAGACTATTTGAACCGTGTATTTTTCAGTTCACATAACCCAGTTTTCATAGCTTGTTCACATAGCATAGAGAACTGGCAGTTCTCATAAAACTGATTATGAGAACTGTGTATTTTTTTATGAGAATTGCGTATTTTTTATGAAAAACTGTGTATTGTTCATGAGAACTGTCTATTAGAACCATGTATTTCTATGAGAACTGTGTATTTTAGTGTGTGGTAAGACTATGTGAACTGTGTATTTTTCAGTTCACATAGTCCAATTCTCATAACCTGTTCAATAACCAGTTCATGAGAATTGAACAGGTTATGAGAATTGGCAGTTCTCATAGAACTGATTATGAGAACTGTGTATTTTCTATGAGAACTGTGTATTTAGTAGGTGGCGAGGCTATGTGAACTATGTATTTTCAATGAGAACTGTGTATTTTTTGTGAGAACTGTGTATTTTTTTTATGAAAACTATGTATTTTTCATGAGAACTGTGTATTTTTCATGAGACATTGAGAATTATTTTTGTTCAATTTTTGTACCGTGTATTTTTTACGAGAACTGTTTATTTTCTATAAGAACTGTGTATTTTATTGTGTAGTGAAGCTATGTGAACTGTTTATTTTTCAGTTTACATAGCCCCATTCTCATAGCCAGTTCTCTATGAGAATAGTCAGTTTTCATAATCAATTCTCATAAAACTTACCATTATAATTGATTATGAGAATTGGCAGTTCACATAGTCAGTTTTCTATGAGAACTGAACGGTTCTCATAGAACTGACTATGAGAATTGACAGTTCTCATAGCCCCATAGCCAACGGTATTTTTATCCGAAATAATATGGGTCACATAACCAGTTTTCTATGAGAACTGAGCAGTTCTCATAGAACTGACTATGAGAATTGACAATTCTCAAAGCCCACATAGCCAAGGGTATTTTTGTCCGAAATAATATGGGTCACATAGCCAGTTCTCATAGCCCACATAGCCAAGGGTATTTTTGTCCGAAATAATATGGATCACATAGCCAGTTTTCTATGAGAACTGAGCAGTTCTCATAGAACTGACTATGAGAATTGGCAGTTCTCATAGCCCACATAGCTAAGGGTATTTTTGTCTGAAATAATATGGGTCACATAGCCAGTTTTCTATGAGAACTGAGCAGTTCTCATAGAACTGACTATGAGAATTGGCAGTTCTCATAGCCCACGTAGCCAAGGGTATTTTTGTCCGAAATAATATGGATCACATAGCCAGTTTTCTATGAGAACTGAGCAGTTCTCATAGAACTGACTATGAGAATTGGCAGTTCTCATAACCCACATAGCCAAGGGTATTTTTGTCCTAAATAATATGGGTCAGAAATTAATTATAAAAATATAAATTTTATTAAAAATAGACATGTACACAAAAAGTTAAGAAGAATGGGTAAAATAGTAAAATTGCATGAAAAGTCAAGAAAAATGACTGAAGGAAAGAAAAAATATTTTGGTCAGGACTGTTTGAAGTCCGAACCAAGAAAAAAGGGCCGGCCTCTAAATTCCCCTTCAGAATATTGAGAAACAAAACCCGCTTCTCGGGATAAAAGCATATAATAAAATCTCTAGAAAAACGATTATTCTAATCTTCGCCCAAAAAATGTAGAATAATAGGTAAAAGGTGTAATGATATTTGAAAGTGTATTAACTAATATCCGTGAGATATATGCATTAATATTTGAACTTGTTTAGAATTATTAGCATATTTATTATTCTCTGCATAGTAGGCTGAGATTAACAAGACCGTTTATCAACCAAAGAAGTTTAAAATGAATGCTAACCCCTCTTTTATTCCTCAGCGTTGTAAGTAATCTCTCTCTCTCTCTCTCTCTCTCTCTCTCTCTCAACAATGAAATCCGTGTCAATTTGAAAACAAACACAACCGTTTATGGTTCCCAAGGATTAGTAATCTTAAATCTTGTATTGCAAAATTCCTATCTTGTATTGAGCACCCCATTTATTTGATTTAAGCCACACCTTCAAAAGTTAGAATTACAAAAAAGAATTTTTAAGGATCTCTACGATCAAAGTTCGAAGTAAGATAAAGGGTAGCATAATTAACCGCTAGTGGACGATGGATTTATAGTCTCTCACGACCAGTCGAGGTGTGTATAAGTTAGCCCGGACACTTGGTTATAATAAAATGATAGCCTAATTAGCACAAAGGAAAGCCAAAACAAAAACAAAACTTCATAACTTTGCTCAAGATAAATACTCATACAAAAATCAGGATTCTATGAAAAAACTATACAAAGCCTCCTAACTCAAACATCTCCTAAACTACACCTCCTAGTAAATAGACCAAATTGATGGTTTTGCTTTGTGTACCAACTATCAACTGTTAATACATTTTTCGCAAGCGGCGAGCCCATTATCTCGTGTTGTAGCTTTTATTTATGTAAATTAGCCTATACATCTGTTGAACATTACATGGACAGCAAAATGAGGCTCCGATATCGACTTCATCAATGCAGAGAAGCATGCACCCACCTTAGCTGCAACAATGACCACTTGAAAGGACTTTAATGTCTATTCCACAAAATTTAATCCCTACTCTAGTTGCATTCTTCAAGTTCCATTATCGTTAACATACATTTCACATATTGATGTTGTGGATGAGTAGCTAGTGAATAAAACTGGCGGGTGGAAGAATAGCTAGTGAATAAACCAACATGAATATGTGAAACCTATGTTAAACAATAATGGGGCTTGAAACCTACACCAAGAGCAAAAATTAACTTCTCCTTTTCAGACAGGCAAAGTTGCCCCGCCAAGAAATGGCTCACAATAACGCCCCGCATGAAGTCGAAGAGAAGTATCATCATAGCCTTTTCCATATGGTAGACTATTCAGTTACTTCACTAATAAGAACAACAAAAACGAAAAGAACTTTGTTTGGTTTCAATTTTGAGAAAAAAAATTGATGTAAGGAATGGTTATGAATAGAGAGATACAGATAGAGAAACTTATTGAGAACCGTGCATAGCGTAATTCTTTTTTTCTTAGTGGATCCATGAACTCTTCTGCACTATCTTATTCCCAACAATTTCTGCTGCCTTTTGGCAACACCACAAAAAGTGTGTGTGTGTGTGTGTGTGTGTGTGGGGGGGGGGGGGGGGGGGGGTGTGGGGCGGTGTGTGGGTTGTTAAGGGAAATTCAAGCAACAACCCAACAAAATCATATTTTCCCCAACAGACCCAATTACTGGAAAACATAGCAAAAGAACCCACTAATCAAACAGAGCAAAACCCAAAAGAAAAATAGAGCAAGAAAACCATTCCAACAAAAACCCAACAGAAAAACAGAGCCAATTAAACATAGGCGTATCAACAAAATGTATATACGGATAAAACTCTTTTTTGAAAAGATCACTATATTAATGATGATAAAGCCGATTTACATCATTCGCAAGCAAAGGAGACAAGCCAGGCGGAATACAACCTGTAAGACTAACAAGACTCCTGTTTAGACAAGAAGAAGCAAGCCAGTGGGCAAGACTAACAAGACTCCTATACGGATAAAACTCAATAAACAAGACTCCTATAACCGAGATGTTTGTTTGAGAGAAAAATGCTTTTGATCTAGCGACAATGTTGAGATTTTGGATCCGGGAGCCACGTTACGAACGGGGAAGGTTTTGTTGAAAAAGCATCCCGCTCGCCCGGCAAAAATCGGTCTCTACTAAGCATTTTAGATGGGGGATTTAATACCGCTTGGAAAACTTCAAAAACACATTCGGGAAAGGGGAACAAGATGAAATATATCACGTTGTCGTTCATGTGGTGCTTACTGTACAGAAATGATGAAAGATGATGCGACGAAAATATAAATAAGGAAAACTCTTTAACAAGCTGTCTGGATCACCATCCTCTGATGCACGGCATACCGCTATACGACGCGCGGCCATACGATATGCCGTGCGTGGTTCCGATCTTGTCTTCAGGCTATCAATGGTTTTCAAAGCCTTGCGTGGTGTATCCAGTACGACGCACAGTGTTACTTCAAAGATATCAGAAAACTCACAGCCGTCAGATCATTCCAAAATAGCACCATTCCTCCAAGACATAAGTAGAAAATCACTTTAAATGCATTCGTTTATTCAGAATGGTTATGAAAATTCTTTTGTGATGATAAACACATGGCTTGTAGATATGGTCCTGTTCTGAGGCTACCAATGATAAATAGAAATGGATCCAGCGAAAACGATCACGATCCAGACAGTCTAAACGAGAAAATAGCAGTTAACCGAAATGCCGCGCGTGTGAGTCTACTACGTCGTGCGACGCATTAAAGCGCCGCGCGGCGTAGCTTACCCAGCACAGGGGGTGTTTTGCTTTGTAAAAATGATTTTTAAACCAGATCTTAACCAAAAGGGGTTAAGCCTAACAACAGAAGGGTCCCCTCAGGGCCAGGACAGAGCCTAACCCAAGGAAACTTAGTTTTTACCTTTGATCTTGAGCTTTGAACGAGGGTGAATGATGATGGACGGCCTTGGATGAGATCGGGAAAAGGGAAAGGGATGTGATGGTGTGTAATGAATGAATATATTAGGTAGTTCGGGTTTTAAAGTTAGTAAGAGACTAACTTTAATGGTGAGGAGAAAAATGGAGCAAGAAGCTTAGAAAATGTCTTTTGAAAGCAACATTCTCAAGACTTAGAAATGGGGAATGGGTATAAAAGTAAGAATAGAGAGAAAGGGTATAATGGTGATCAAGGGCCATTTTCTCTTGAGTGGAGGGGTGTATTTATAGGCAAGAGCCATGGATTTTAAATTTCAAATGTTGGAGGCATTTTCTGGGCGGGCCAGAAGTGTGTTTTCGGCTGAGCCATTTTGCAGCTGTGGCTTAAATAGGGGTGGCCGACAGCTTTCTTAGCCAGTCAGAACTTTACCCGAAATGCCGTGCGGCTAACCTCATGATCGCGTGCGGCGTAATGACTTTTGATATGCCGTGCGGTGTAGAGGTGTCACGTGCGGTGTTTCAGGTCCAGTCTAGAGCTTTTGGGTTTTCTCTGAGCTTTTGGGCTTTTGATTTTATTTGGGCTGAGGATTTGTTTGGGGCTGAGGGAATCCTTTATTCAAGCTCGCGAAGGTTCTGTTTCCTTTATTTCATCATCGGGGTGGACAAAGACCCCTCGAGGTTCGAATTGGGGTGTCTACACCTAACTAAGAACTTCAATAGAGAAGGAAACTTCATAATCTAAAAATTCTGGAAGAAGAGAGACAACCAAGAAACCAACCCTATTTTCATGGAGTTTTGTACTCTCAATTTGATTTAGGTTAACAAGTTTTTTTTTTTTTTTCTGGGTAAACCAGGAGCGATAACATAAACTAATTAAGAGTCATACAATAGTCTAGGGTACTCGACCCCATTTCGGTCATCGCAAATATGCGAAATAATACAATCTGGAGCAACATATTAAAGATCTTGAGAGTCCCACTTTCTCTCTCTTGTCATTTTTTAAATCTAAAAATCAACTACTTTCGTGTATAGTTTTTCGAATTTTTTCGCACCATATTAAAGATCTTGATTAGTACTTTAATTTGGTGCGAAAAAATTCAAAAAATTATACATAGAAGTAGTTGATTGTTTTATTTGAAAAATGACACGACTTTTCGTGGTGGACTCTCAATATGGAACGAAGGGAGTATTAATTACCCGAGAACAAAACGGTGGCGTTTTGGTGGGGCTACAAGTTGCAGCAAGTAGCCTCACTGCAGGGACTTCGCGTCCTTTACTGCAACCTTGTTAGCACCACATCCACTTACACACTCAAACACACACCTATACTCACATGAGTGGTGGGCCCCACACACACTAACATATCAAATGTATGTGGATGTGTGTTTGGGTGTGAAAGTGGGTGTGGTGCTAGAATTTTTTTCTTCCGCTGAATGTGCTTTAACCCATCACTACTTTTTGACAGTAGAAACTTACGAATTCGACTTTGCTGGTAAGTTGGTAACTGTTTCGGAAAGTTTTGGAGTCTTATTTTTGTCTTTGGATTCGAGAGGAACAGTTTTGGACAAGGACAGCCATGTGCGTGTTTAGTAGTGTAAAACCTGAAGTTTTGAGTTCAGCTCCCTTCAAATTCGTGAACAAGTTGGCACACGACGACCCAAACTTAAGGGTGGCAAATTGAACCCAGACCCATTAAGAAATCCAAACCCATCTATTAAAAGATAGACCAACCCAACTCATTTATTAGTTGGGTTAGAATGGGTCCAAACCCATCTAACTCATTTATTATTGGGTCTTAATTGGATTTCAATTTGGTCAACTTAAATGCCCAATGGGTCATGAACATTACCCAACAAAAAATATAACTACCACATAAATGAAAAAAACAACTGTAACCCTAACCTCCCCACTCTCTCGCCTACTGCCAAGACACTCCTCCACCCATCTCCCTCCACGTGTCACCTCCCTGCAACCCTGTTACGGAAAATTATTCCATGCTCCTGGCCTAAAATTCCACAAACAATCCTCACCACACATCACTGGTGAGTTTCAAGCCGAACGCGTCATCCCACAACAATGTTTGGTTTTAAAATCTCTTGAAGCAGTAGCCAAAGAGCACGGTATAATTACCCCCACACCTCTTTTCTGAGTTCTCTCTCTACTTTTCAATCTCTCTGTATACTGGTTGGAATATGTACTCAGATACACGAGGAATTTTTCAGTGCCGAGCGGGTATTGCCCACGTGGCATCCGCTCGGCGCATCCAAGCCGTTCGATACATTTTTAGACGGCTTGGATTAAACCCTCTCCCTCCTCTCACCCCAACACTTTTTCTTTCCAAATTTGAGCCGTTCAAAAATGAAATGGACGGCTCGGATGTGCGAGCGGGCACCACGTCGTACCGGAGCCGAGCTTGTTCGTGGCTTATTTTTTTGTCCCCCGTACGCTTTCTCTCTCTTAAACACCCTCCCTACAGCTGCAAACGAGTCGAGCCAAGCCGAGCTTGTTCGCGGCTTATTTTTTTGTCCGTATTCAATTTTTTTTGCATTTGTTTGTTTTTCGTTAATTTTTTGTGAATTATTGCTTCGACATGACAGGAGGAATCTAAAAAGTAAAAAATTATTATGAAACCTAAATTTTTTGAATGAAGACAAAAATAAACCAATTTTTTTTATCTTTATTCAAAAAAATATGAATTTCCATCGTAATATTTTACTTTTTAGATTATTCTCGTCATGACAAAGCAATAATCCTCAAGAATTTGTCAAAAGCCTAACAAATGCGAAAAATATTTGAATAAAGACAAAAAAAAGCCACTTGGATACATTGCGATTCGATAATTAAGAGCGACCAATATGGTAATTAAGTGTACAGGGGTAATTTGGTCATTTTTGTAGTAGAGGGATAGTATGGTAATTTTAGTTTACATGGTAATTTTAGTATATAGTGTGTAATTGCAGATAAAAAAAAAGTGTGTAATTGGGCTAATGGGCGGGCCGGGTTTGCTTTTAAATAAATGCGTTGGGTTGGGTATGGGTAATTAGACTCATAATTAATGGGTCAATGACCCATTAAAGACCCAACTGATAGGCGCGCGGAATTCATGGATTTAAGCGCCTAAGTAGGGAAATTAGCGCGTTAGACGTGCGATTAATTCTCATTTTCCATTTAATGTGTGCACGTGGTTGGATTTTGTGTTTGTGCCTAATTTGCAGGGAATTGAGATGTTTTGGCGCTAATGAGGCGTATCCGGAAGGCCGTGATGGGGCTCGAGAGCGAAAAGGGCCGTGGAGACTAAGTATTGGAGTGGATTTGACGAGGGAATCACCGTAGTCGTTCGTGAGCGCTACAAGAAAAGCCAATAGCGCTCAGAAGTGGAACAAAAGGTGCCAGAAACAGATCAGAGAGCTCGCGAGCGCTATACCATTTTGGGTATAGCGCTACCTAAATGCTAAGGGAGGTCAACGGCCACGTCAGCAGTCAACGGCCAATACGTCAGCCGAAGGGGCTCGCGAGCGCTACACCACTTTTGGTGTAGCGCTACCGATGGGATTAGTGGGCCTTCGAACGGCGGCGTTTTGGGTTGGGTCGGTTCGAATTCCGATTATTATTAGGATTTTAATTGTTTTTAAGGGGATTAATATAAATACCTCGTTTTAACTTAGTTTTAGGGTAGATTTTCATTCCAGACTTTTACGTAGCAGCTTTTCACTAACGTTGTTTTGTTTTCTCTCAGTTCTTAAGTTTTCTGCACTATTTCCTTCAATCGCTTGGATTCTGGTAACGTTTGAGATTTTCTTCATTAATTAAAGTTGTTCGTTATTAATTATTCTACGTGGATCTGCTCTTTTATTTTCCGTTTCTTTTAAAATAGATGATCATGTTTCGATCTAGGTTTTTATTTCCTGTTACTTCAAGCATGTGTGAGTAGTTCCTTAGGGTGCAGCCACGGGACGAAGGCGTCCTGTGACTAATTTAATCAATATTTCACCTCGAGTACGAATTAATTTATTTTTCCAACAATTTTGGGATACGAAAGAGAATCCTTTTCTAATAAACAAAACCCAGGCATCATCAGATTTCAAATGCGCATGAGGGCTGGTGACAGGTGGTAGGCATTTATTGGGAACCCCCTCTTCCCTTATTCTGAAATCAGTGAATTGAATAATTGTGTCCCGAGTAAATATTGGTTAGGCTAGTTGCAGACGCTGGGTTCCCACGGTTGTACTCTCCTTTAAATTCATAGTTTATTAATTCAATTTAGTAATTTAGTCAATCAATCAATCGAACAAAGGGTGGCTACCTAAGAGCCAGATTAAACTAGAATTCATCACATTTAAGTCAAGCACCGTCCGTCCGTCTCTGTGGTTCGACTCCGGTACTTCTGGAATTATTGTGCTACATTGATCGAGAGTCCTACGCTTGGGACGCGTTTTTAGTCTAAATTTATTAACACCCGACAGATCAAGCATTTTTGGCGCCGTTGCCGGGGACGGCGACGTGTATTCTAGAGTGTGAGTTTTCGTATTTTTTGTCTTTTAGTTGAGTCACCATAGGTAGAGAGAAGAAGGTGTCCTTTAAACAGGACCCTCTTTATTATCGTGACCCGACACATCGTTTAGTTCGAAAAGAACTGGAGTCGAGTCAGCCTGTGCTTTCTAGTTCTTCATCTTCTAGTTTAGAGTCAGACTCAGCTGAGCATCAGTCAGAGTCTATTCCCATTAGTGGTTTTTATATAGATTTACCTTTTGAGTCAGTTAGTGTCAGTAATCCACTTTTCCAGTCGGTTTTAGAATCAGAGTCAGAATCCGTTGAGATGGGAGATAGACAGGTAGCTATTCAGCCGTCCTTGAGACAACACATGCATCCCGAGAGGACCACTCCTCTCGGACCCATTGTGTTCCCTCAAGAGACACAAGAGGCACGCAATGCCTTTACAGTAAAGCCTGGTGTCCTTAATAGTCTCCCTAGTTTCCACGGGAGAGAGTGTGATGATCCGTATGAGCACGTGCGGACATTTGAGGGATTGGTGCGCAACCTTGCGTCTAATACCCAATATGAGAATGCGTGTCTCAAGCTTTTTGAGGCGACATTGAAAGATGGCGCGCTTCTGTGGTTTCGAATGCAAAAGTCTCAGTCTTTCACCACTTGGGCACAAGTGCGTGATGCGTTTTATAGGAAGTATTTCTCTGAGGCTAAGACTAAGACTTTTAGGCGTCAAATTCAAGGTTTTAGGCAGGAGAAGGATGAGTCATTTCTCAAGGCATGGGAGCGCTTCAAGGAATTGCTCCTAAGGCTGCCACACCATGGCTTTGAGAGAATTCAGTTAATTGGGTTCTTTCATCTTGGTCTCAATGCTGAGTCAGTCCAGCACATAGAATATTCTTGCAAAGGGGACGATTTCTTGTCCAAAACAGCAGACCAGGCTTGGGATTTCTTAGATGACCTAGCTGATAGGCAGAGGGCTTTAGAGCCATCCGATTTTGAGCGATCCGGACCTTCTGGGTCCAGCGTTGTCCCGGTCACCATTCGTGACCAGCGACTCCAGGCTCAAGTTGAGAAAATGGCTCAGAGATTAGAGGAGCTAGAGGTGAGGCAGGCTCGACCAGTTCATGAGGTATCAATTGAGGAAGTTTGCGTGTGGTGTGAATATAAAGGGCACACCGCGACCGTTTGCCCTGGGTTTATTGCCGCCAAGGGGGCAAGTCATTTTACCCAGGAGGAAGTCAATGCAGTTAGGACTTGGGATCCTTATTCTACCACGTATAATGCGGGATGGAAGGATCACCCCAATTTTGGGTGGTCAGACTCCAGACCCGTAGGTGGAGGCCAAGCTCAATCTTTTGGGCCACCTCCGCCGCAGCAGTTTCATCAGGCCCAATCGTCCAGGCCCCCTCAGGGCCAGGTTATCCCATTTCACTTCCAGCCACAAGCTGGTAGAGGGGCAGGACCATCCACTCGTGGTCCTCCCCCAGGGTATTCACAGATGACCGCGCGTGACCATAAGTTAGATTATACTGTCAATTCCCTGATGCAGTCACAGATGACATTTCAGACGGAAACGAGACAGCAAATTGGGGCTCTTACAACCCAAATGTCACAGCTCACTGCAGTGATCGGTCATCTGCAGCAGGAGAAAGGTAAGTTTCCGGCCCAGGGTAGTACAGCAGGGGCCCATTATTTAGAAAATTCTTCAAGTTCCAATATTCATAACCCAAATCAGGAGGAGGCTAAGTCGGTCACCATTCTTAGGAGTGGGAAGGAGATCGATAAGTCCATCCAGCCAAAGCAGAAACCAGCTCCACCCCCGGAGCCGGTTGATGCACCAAAAGCAACTCCTGATGTTGTTGATGTCCCTAGGCCAGAGGTTAAGGATGATGAGGAGTCACCTGAGGTGGTGGTGCCTGCAGCTGCAGCCCCCACGACTCCAACACCGCAGGTTGTGCCAATAGCTCCATTTCCCCAGAGGTTGGCGGTGAAACCTAAGCAGAATATGAACCATAAGATGATTGAACTTTTTAAGAGGGTGCAATTCCCTATCACCCTGATGGAGGCTATTGAGTCTTTTCCCCAGTGCGCGAAGGTATTGAAAGACCTTTGCACGAAAAAGCACAAGGGTCAGAATAATGTGGTTCTGACCGAGCAGGTGAGCTCCATCTTTCAGACTGAAATTCCTGCCAAGTGCAAAGATCCTGGGTGTCCCACCATTACCATAGATATAGCAGGCCAGACGTTCGATAAGGCATTGTTGGATTTAGGAGCAAGTGTTAACTTGCTCCCTTATTCAGTATACTTGAGGTTAGGCTTGGGGGATCTAAGACCTACTCCTGTCACACTGCAGTTGGCAGATAGGAGTGTGAGAGTACCCAAGGGTGTGGTGGAGGATGTGATGATTCAGGTAGGTGAGTTCCAATTTCCCGCAGACTTTATTGTTCTAGACACTTGCCGAAACCCAGAGGTTCTAGAGAAGACTCCCATTATTCTAGGTCGTCCTTTCTTAGCTACCTCCAATGCCGTCATGAATTGCAAAACTGGCAGAGTTCAGTTGTCTGTTGGCGAGGAGATGATGGAGGTGGATGTTTATAATGTTAGTACTCTTGAGGAGGATGACGAGGAGGTAGAAGAGGTGAGTTTGATCAATGCGCTCGTGCAGGAGCATATAGATACAGTGTTATATAAGGATCCTCTGGAGATTGCTCTTACCGCCGAGGAGGCGTCATTTTTAGATTCTCCAGAGGTGGGAAGTTTGTTAGAGTTATTAAATGTTGAGGATTCAGTAGAGGAAGTATGTGGGGTCTCTTATGACCCATTGTTCGAGCCTCTTGGCGACCCTCCGCCCAAGGTTCTTCCGTCTTCAGTTCAGCCACCGAAACCAGAGTTAAAACCTCTGCCGGACACGCTCAAGTATGCCTTTTTAAAGGGCCGTGATACTTATCCGGTAGTGATCTCCTCATCCCTTGAGGAGAATCAAGAGAGGAAGTTGCTTGATTTGTTGAGAGAGCACATAGGCGCGCTTGGCTGGACTGTAGCGGATTTACATGGTATAAGCCCAATGGTGTGTACACACCGAATCGATCTTGAGGATAGTGTGAAGCCTTCTAGGCAACCTCAGCGGCGCTTGAATCCCCATATGAAAGAGGTGGTTCGAGCTGAGGTTTTGAAGCTCTTAGATGCGGGTATCATTTACCCAATCGCCCATAGTGAGTGGGTGAGTCCAGTTCAGGTAGTGCCTAAGAAGGCTGGGGTGACAGTGGTTACCAATGAGCGAGGTGAGTCCGTACCAACCCGAGTTCCTACGGGATGGAGAGTATGCATAGACTACCGGAAGCTCAATGCGAGCACCCGGAAAGATCACTTCCCTCTCCCTTTCATTGACCAAATTCTGGAGAGGGTAGCTGGTCGGGCTTTTTATTGTTTCCTGGATGGGTATTCGAGATACAATCAAATAGAGGTTGCGTTAGAAGACCACGAAAAGACCACTTTTACGTGTCCGTATGGTACTTATGCTTACCGTCGCATGCCCTTTGGGTTGTGCAATGCACCTGGTACTTTTTCCAGGTGTATGATGGGAATTTTTAGTGACATGGTGGAAGGGATTGTGGAGGTCTTTATGGATGATTTTTCGGTCTTCGGGGACTCATTTGATGGGTGCCTCGAGAATTTAGGCAAAGTATTGCAGCGATGTGAGGAGAAGCACTTGGTGCTAAATTGGGAAAAATGTCACTTTATGGTTACCCAAGGGATTGTGTTGGGACACATTGTGTCCTCCAAGGGTATCGAGGTGGACAAGGCTAAGATAGACTTAATTCGTAAGCTTCCAACTCCCAAGTCTGTTAGAGATGTGTGTTCATTTCTTGGACACGCTGGTTTCTACCGGCGGTTCATAAAAAATTTTAGTGCTATCTCCCGTCCATTGTGTCAGTTGTTAGCAAAGGACGCACCCTTTGTGTGGTCCGATAAGTGTGAGGAGGCATTCCAAAAGCTAAAGCGGAGTCTCACTACTCCGCCTATTGTGCAGTCTCCTGATTGGAGTCTTCCCTTTGAGTTAATGTGTGATGCATCTGACTATGCAGTCGGAGCTGTTTTAGGACAAAGGAGAGGGAAGGACCCATTTGTGATCTACTATGCGAGTAAGACACTTAATGAGGCACAGATGAATTACACCACTACCGAGAAAGAGTTGTTAGCGGTGGTGTTTGCCTTAGATAAGTTTCGATCCTATTTGGTGGGGTCGCAGATCACGGTGTTCACCGATCATGCGGCCCTGAAGTACTTGATGACCAAACAGGATGCGAAAGCTCGCCTTATTCGGTGGATTCTGTTGCTGCAAGAATTCCATCTCATTGTTAAGGATAAGAAAGGGGTAGAGAATGTAGTAGCTGATCATCTATCTCGTCTGGAGTTCGAGGATCCCACCTCGGATCTTCCCATTAGAGACTCTTTTCCAGATGAGCAGTTGTTTGCTGCTAACGAGTGCCCATGGTATGCTGATATTGCCAATTACTTAGTAACCGGGCAGATTCCTTCCCATTGGTCTACCCAGGAGAAGCAGCGTTTCTTGAGGAGTGTCCGACAGTACATCTTCGATGACCCATATTTGTTCAAGTACTGTGCGGATCAAATTGTGCGTAGATGTGTCCCTGAGTCTGATCAGCAGGGGATCATAGAGTTTTGTCATGGAGAGGCGTGTGGGGGTCACTTTTCTTCGAAGAAGACCACCGCCAAGATTTTGCAGTGCGGGTTCTGGTGGCCCGATATGTTTAAATATGTGCATGCATTCTGTAGGTCATGTGACCGTTGCCAACGGCTTGGCAAACTGTCTTCACGTCAGGAGATGCCCCTCCGGCCCATTCTTGTGCTAGAAGTGTTTGATTGCTGGGGCATCGATTTTATGGGTCCGTTTCCTATGTCTCATGGTTTCGAGTACATTCTGTTAGCAGTGGATTATGTGTCAAAGTGGGTGGAAGCAATTCCCACTAAGTCTTTGGAGTCTAAAGTCGTGCTAGAGTTTCTTAAGGTTAATATCTTGTCGAGGTTTGGCGTGCCACGCGCCATTATCTCGGATCAGGGCACGCATTTCACGAGTCGGTCATTTGGGAAATTGATGGGGGAGTTTCAAATCACTCACAAGGGATCCACTGCGTACCACCCCCAGACTAATGGGCAGGCCGAATTAGCTAATAGAGAGATTAAGAGGATTTTAGAGAAGACTGTAGGTGTGACGAGGAAAGATTGGTCCACCAGGTTAAACAATGCGTTGTGGGCCTACCGCACTGCTTATAAGACCGTGTTGGGTGCTTCACCCTATCGGCTTGTTTACGGTAAGGCCTGCCATCTGCCAGTTGAGTTAGAGAAGAAGGCCTATTGGGCCATTCAGAAAGTCAATTCGAGTTTAAGTGAGGCAGGTGAGCATAGGAAGTTACAGTTGTGTGAGCTCGAGGAGCTTCGGAATGACACGTATGAGAACGCTAGCATCTATAAGGCTAAGGTTAAGGCGTATCATGATAGGAATTTCCAGCGCAAAACCTTTAGGGTTGGTCAGAAAGTGTTGCTCTATAATTCGCGTCTCCATTTGTTTCCAGGGAAGTTGAGGTCACGTTGGGACGGTCCCTATGTAGTGGTTCAGGTATATCCAAATGGTTCAGTCGATGTCCAAGATTCTAAGGATGATCATGTGTTTAAAGTTAATGGGCAGCGTCTGAAACCCTATTTGGAATTTCTAGAAGTAGGTGAACCAGATGAGGAGTTGGTCAATCCTGTCTATCAGGATGACCCGGTTGCATAATTTGCTAGTCATGATTTGCACGGGGAGCGAAAGCGTACCGCTGAACTTAATTGTTTGTCGGACCCGGCCCCTAGCGATAGGGGTACCCATCATTGACT
Source organism: Rhododendron griersonianum (assembly GCA_018127125.1). Lineage (NCBI taxonomy): Eukaryota > Viridiplantae > Streptophyta > Magnoliopsida > Ericales > Ericaceae > Rhododendron > Rhododendron griersonianum. The sequence goes on along the minus strand of CM030788.1, from coordinate 5,197,263 downwards.
TGGGTTTATAGCTTCGCACGCCACTATTAAAATAAGGATCGTGTGCCCAGCTCCGGTTAGTAAGGGCAATTTTGTGTCAGTAACATTGGATTTTTCCTAATATCTTTTGCTTTTGGCACAATCTATGTATTTTCGTCTTTTATTTCTTCGTTCCTTATTTCTTGTCATTTGTTTAGATGTTTAGAAATTAAAAAGCAAAAAAAATAAACATTACTAGGGTACTTTTTAATATCAGTGACATAGGGCTTTAGGTAGCTTTTCTGATAGGAGCAATTCACCGTGCACCACTCACGTCTTCCAGATTAGCCCCATCGGGGGCGGTATAGATCATAGGTTAGGCTTTGGTATTCCCGTGCTTCATAACCGCACTTGGCCCTATCTTGTGCCTGCCTAGTTACGATCTTAGGGGACGCTGGACTTAATTGTTTGGCGGAGTCCAGCGGTGACTTGGACGCTCCGAGTTCTGATATTAACTCATGCATCTTGTACATATTGCACATATTGTATATCTTGTACATAGTTCTCTTATTGGTTGGTTGTTTCTTAGTGTTTCGGGCTTTTCATTCAAAAGATTTCATCAACGCATTATTGTATCGGACTTTTAGTAGTCCGTCTTTGTGGTAGTTTGCCGTTAATGATCCGTGCTCTCCGAAATTGTCCCTATCGGTGGCAGCTTAGGTCTGTGGGTGAGATTTGCTTTTGTTCTGTCTCACTTTGTTTCGACCAAGGGAACGCTGGGCTTAATTGCTTGGCGAGGTCAAGCGGTAAATTTTACTTCGGCGTAATGTAACACATTTGACGGTCTAGTATAGCCACCCGAGTTTTGTCTCTTCGGTGAGACTCGGGATGAAAAGTATGACTCGTGCGACTGCGTGAATGTCTGGTGGTGTTCTTTTATTTCCATTATTATTTCTTGTTGTGTCCCGGCTTCTATTAGCGGGCGGTACTAATGTCATATGTTGCCTAGTAGGTAGTTGGTTCTTAAGACTTTTGCAGGATGAGCATGCTACCACATCAGCCTTGGTAGTTTGGGCCTCTCCGCCGGTGTGAGTGAGGCATTCAGGAGCCTCGAGCAGGGGTGCCACTAAGTGTGGCGGTTGTCAGTCCGATAAAGCATTGGCACGGCTCTATGTGACTAGCTGTGGACCTCGTGAGGTCCGAAGGAGCGAATTCTGGAAGCAGTTCTGATGACAAAACGCAACAGTGACAGTAAATTCCTCGAACATCGGCCGAGGTCACGGTGGTTGGCTGCCACCCCAGGTTCACTCTTTCCTTCTTTTTGCTATTTCTTGTTCAGTGTCTCCATGCTTTGGGGACCAGGCGCATTTCAAGTTGGGGGAAGGGGTGTACTTTGTACACTTGCTTTTATTTTTATTTTTTAGCGTTGTTAGTTGGTTTAGGCTCCATTTTTATTTTTGTCTGGGGATACGATTGTTATGCTTGTTTGAATGAGTTAGGTGAGCATGCTAGATTTTTGTCTCATTGTTTGCCTGCTTAACTCGTTTACATGCATATATCTGGCATCTCTGTTTGAATACTGTCGCACCTTAAGCAGTGTTGAGTAGGTGTTCCCACTTAGTTCACAGTGTGTCCCCGAAAGCATTCCCATGTTTCTTTGTTCATCAATTTCCGCAATTGCATAAAATAGTAGGCGTTTGTACCACTTGTCGTAGTCTAAATATTTTGCATGCATGTTTGAGAGTTGGAAACAGGCTTAGGGGATGAAACAAGGCAGTTCTTGTTTAATTAAACCACTATATGAGTCCCGTTGATCCATTTTAGACCCGTCCGTGTCTGTCATATCCATGTCAAACTTAGGAAATCGGTGTTTGGATGGGGTGTGTGTTTGGTGGTCTAGCTCGGTGCACATTTTAGAGGCCTCAAATTGTTGAGATAAAAGGAGCATCGTCATTTTTGGGGATATAGAATTTTTGCTTTTTGGATACTGTATCTTGGTAAAAACCTTAAACCTTTTTCCCAACCAAAATCCAAACCCTTAAGCCATTTGATTCCCCACCAAAAATTCCATTAAACAAAAAGAGAGATCAGTCAACTGACCCCTTTGACCGTCCAAGTCTAAAAAAAAAAAAAACGAGTTAAGCATTCGGGAGCGCTACACCAAAAGTGGTGTAGCGCTAGGGTCCAGCGTTTTAAAAAAAAAAAGCAGACGATCGGTCAAAGGGTGGGGCTTTCCAATCCCATCACCATCAGTTTTTTTTTTTTTTCTCTCACTTTTCCACTTCCCCACAAAACCCCACGAATCTCTCCTCTCTCTCTCTTCCATCACCATCTTCTTCTTCCTTTCTTTCTCCAATAACCAGAGCCTTTCCAAACTCCATAACCACCAAAACCCTAACCCTTAAAACTTCATATCTCCCTCAAAACTCCACCAATCTTCACCAAAATTCACAGAAACACTCCTCTCACCCTCCTCTACCATAATATCCAACCCAAAACTCCCCTAACTCCTTAAAATCTCCAGATCAGAAAATCCCAAACTCCATTTTTTTTTTTAGCCCAAAACCCACTAAGTATGGCACCCAAAAAGCAGAATGTTGGCAAGGGAAAGGCAGTGGCTGGAACCTCTGGCCCACCGGAGGAAGTTCCAAAGACCCGGGCTAAGCGTAGGGACTGGGAGCAGATAGAGAGGGATAACCAGGCGGGCTGGGAGGCGTCTATAAAGGAGCGGGGCGTGAAGAACGAGAGGCACATTGTTGATGATGGGTTATGGCCGGCAAACTTTGAACCTTTTGCCGCCATTCGGGACCAAGGTCTAAGGTATTGGTTCGATCCTAATCCTGGGTATAACAATGCTTTATGTGAGGAGTTTTATAAGAATATGGTTGTGCCGGAGCCGGGTCACTTTTTGGCTCCAGGTGCCCGGATTACTTCACGAATAGGTAATACTCCAGTTTTTGTTGATGTGGCTGAGATAGCCACTGCTTTAGATTATCAGAGGCCCACGAGACCTGTTAATTTCCCTAGGCCGGATGAAACTTTTGATCAGAATGAGATAGCTGGATATCTGTATGAGCACCGAAAGAATGCTAGGATTCCTCACTGGCCTGGTAGATTCACGACTGCGTATAGGTTTATCAACCAAGTGGTTTGCTTTAATTTGTATCCTCGAGGTCGGGAGGGCGCACCCCAGAAATCTGTTGGAAACTTGATGTATGCATTCATGGGTGAGGACACGGTCTCTGATTGGGCCCTATATATTTTTGGGCAAATGTGTGATTTTAGAGATGCTCCGACTACTTTGAGGATGCCTTTCCCGTGCTTAGTTACCAAAATTTTGAGGACTAGAAATGTTTCGGGAAAGCGATTCTATAGTAATGATGATCTACTGCCGGGGGATTTGGATTCTTCGTTTATTCAGCGGAGTATGGCCCAGTTAAGAGGGGTAGAAGGATCGTTACTGTCTTCACCACCGGCTAGTGCTAGTACCAAGACTTGGCTGGAAAAGATTTTTGGTTGTTTGACGGGCCTTGCTAGGAGTCAGCGCAAGTTGAAGAGAGAGCAAAGGCAGTTGGCCCGGAATCAGGCGGACTTACTTGAGAGGCAGCGCCACATGGAGGCACAGCTGTCTGGGCAAAATCCAGGGCCTTTCCAACCTAGGCGGTGGCCGGTGTTAGAGGTGAGCGATGATTTTGCGGATGAGCCTGAGGAGGAGGAGCATTCGGATGCTGGAGATGGTAGCTGAGCATAGAGTTGGGATGGTGGTGGTGTTATTTTATGTTCCATTGTCGAGTCATGTCAATTTTTGTGTTATTTCATGTGTTTTGTGAGTCGGTGGATTGAGTCTTGTTATTCAGATATTGTGTAATAATTCGTACTTTGTTATGTTTGTGACTGATGTTTTGTGTTGAGCACCGGTGTGTTGCAGGAGTCAAGGTGGCGGCCAGTCAGGGTAGACTAACCATGCGTTTCTATAGGCCGCTACCCTTTGCATGTTCCTTGTTTTTTTGTAACCACGGTCGTTAAAAGCCAATGAAGCCCTTAGTTGACCCAATGCACGTTGTTAACTCTCTTGCAGGCATGTGTTACATTTAGCTATGAACATGTGGTATCTTTATTCCGTTGAGCTTTCATTGTTATAACTGGCGTTGTTTTGATTGGCACGTGGTGATTTTTGTTCCATCTCACGTTGGTCGCCAAGCGCCTCGCATGGGATGTTGAGTGTTCCGGTGAGCAAGAGTGACATTGTGACTTTGTGGGGACATTTTCGTCTCTAGTACGTTTTGGTGCGGAATTGTTCAAATAATAGCTAGGGCATGCATGTGACTGAGTTAAAGGTGGCAATGAGGAGTAAATTTTATGTTCACTAAATTTTTGTACAGGTTGCATAACTCTCGTATCCCTTGTTAAGTCTATTTTCTTGTTTTCTTTATTTCGTTCGTTGCTAGGGACTAGCAACGTTCAAGTTGGGGGATGTGATAGGCGCGCGGAATTCATGGATTTAAGCGCCTAAGTAGGGAAATTAGCGCGTTAGACGTGCGATTAATTCTCATTTTCCATTTAATGCGTGCACGTGGTTGGATTTTGTGTTCGTGCCTAATTTGCAGGGAATTGAGATGTTTTGGCGCTAATGAGGAGTATCCGGAAGGCCGTGATGGGGCTCGAGAGCGAGAAGGGCCGTGGAGACTAAGTATTGGAGTGGATTTGACGAGGGAATCACCGTAGTCGTTCGTGAGCGCTACAAGAAAAGCCAATAGCGCTCAGAAGTGGAACAAAAGGTGCCAGAAACAGATCAGAGAGCTCGCGAGCGCTATACCATTTTGGGTATAGCGCTACCTAAATGCTAAGGGAGGTCAACGGCCACGTCAGCAGTCAACGGCCAATACGTCAGCCGAAGGGGCTCGCGAGCGCTACACCACTTTTGGTGTAGCGCTACCGATGGGATTAGTGGGCCTTCGAACGGCGGCGTTTTGGGTTGGGTCGGTTCGAATTCCGATTATTATTAGGATTTTAATTGTTTTTAAGGGGATTAATATAAATACCTCGTTTTAACTTAGTTTTAGGGTAGATTTTCATTCCAGACTTTTACGTAGCAGCTTTTCACTAACGTTGTTTTGTTTTTCTCTCAGTTCTTAAGTTTTCTGCACTATTTCCTTCAATCGCTTGGATTCTGGTAACGTTTGAGATTTTCTTCATTAATTAAAGTTGTTCGTTATTAATTATTCTACGTGGATCTGCTCTTTTATTTTCCGTTTCTTTTAAAATAGATGATCATGTTTCGATCTAGGTTTTTATTTCCTGTTACTTCAAGCATGTGTGAGTAGTTCCTTAGGGTGCAGCCACGGGACGAAGGCGTCCTGTGACTAATTTAATCAATATTTCACCTCGGGTACGAATTAATTTATTTTTCCAACAATTTTGGGATACGAAAGAGAATCCTTTTCTAATAAACAAAACCCAGGCATCATCAGATTTCAAATGCGCATGAGGGCTGGTGACAGGTGGTAGGCATTTATTGGGAACCCCCTCTTCCCTTATTCTGAAATCAGTGAATTGAATAATTGTGTCCCGAGTAAATATTGGTTAGGCTAGTTGCAGACGCTGGGTTCCCACGGCTGTACTCTCCTTTAAATTCATAGTTTATTAATTTAATTTAGTAATTTAGTCAATCAATCAATCGAACAAAGGGTGGCTACCTAAGAGCCAGATTAAACTAGAATTCATCACATTTAAGTCAAGCACCGTCCGTCCGTCTCTGTGGTTCGACTCCGGTACTTCCGGAATTATTGTGCTACATTGATCGAGAGTCCTACGCTTGGGACGCGTTTTTAGTCTAAATTTATTAACACCCGACAGATCAAGCACCAACCCACTTGCAACTTACCCATTTTAACCCAAACCCGCCCATTTGACACCCCGGCTCAATGAGCGATATTTTTTTTAACAATAACATGAGCAGGTCACATGAAATTGGGAAATCTTTAGTTGAACATTATAAGCTGACCAAAATATTCGGTTATAAAAAATAAAAGTAAAAAATGTCAATTAATGTTGGGCTACTTACTTGGTTTTTAGGGTTTTTTTGTTGTCGTTATTTTTTTTTTGTTATTCAGTTTTGCGCCACATTGTTGTAGATTATTGATTATCTTGATGGGAGAAATCAAAAAGTAAAAATTATGACAAATCAAAAAGTAAAAATTATGACAGAATTATTTTTTCTTTTCTTTTTTTTTGAAAATTTCAATGAAAAAACCTTTTTTTTTTGTAAAAAGAACAATATTTAACTTTTCCGAATTTTCATATGGTTTTCAATTCGCAAAATACTTACCAAACAAACCGAGTATGCAAAAATTTAAATCTCCCCATTTTCCATCCCTAAATTTGTACGCAAGGCATGTACTTTTTTTCTCAATGAGCGATATTTTTTTTAATAACATGAGCAAGTCGTATGAAATTGGAAAAACTTTATCTGAACATCATAAGCTAACCAGAACATTTTACAAAAAAAAAAAAAACTGCATAAACATGCGTCAAAGTGTGTAGAGACTACACCCCGTTCTGCTAAAAACTTCTTATTTTAGTAATTTTTTGTTTTTCTTCAATTTTTTTCATGATTGTTCATTTTGCGCCAAATTTTAATTAAAAAAGAATCTTACTTTTGCCCAAATATTTTGGGAAATAACCACTTTTAAGTAAAAAAGTAAAAAAATTGAATTTTTTTTTATACTTAAAAGTGATTATTTCCCAAAATATTTGGGTAAAAGTAAAAGAAAATTAATTTTTCGAATCGTCTCATTGAGAATCAACAAGTAAAGAAAATTTGATACAAACTAAGAAACTAAAAAAAAAAAAAATCAAATAAAGATAAAAAAAAAAAAAAGGGCAGGCGGGGGCGGGGGGGGGGGGGGGGGGGGGTGGTTCCTAATAGTCGTTTAGTGGAATGGGGGAGTTGGACAAGGACAGCCACGTGCGTGTTTAGTAGTATAAAACCTGAAGCTTTGAGTTCAGCTCCCTTCACTCTCTCTCTCCCTCCCTTAAAAATGGGTAGGAACTTAATCTTTCCGTTTTTCCCTAATCTTATGTTACCATTGCAAGGAACAATTTTACATATAATTCCACAAACAATTTTACATGTGATGGAATCTCAATTAAATGATCAAAAAAAAATGTCAATTAATGTTGGGCTACTTACTTGGTTTTTTGGGTTTTTTTGTTGTCGTTATTTTTTTTTTTGTTATTCAGTTTTGCACCACATTGTCGTAGATTATTGATTATCTTGATGCGAGAAATCAAAAAGAAAAAATTATGACAGAATTATTTTTTCTTTTCTTTTTTTTGAAAATTTCAATGAAAAAACCTTCTTTTTTTTTTGTAAAAAGAAAAATATTTAACTTTTCCGTATTTTCATATGGTTTTCAGTTCGCAAAATACTTACCAAACAAACCGAGTATGCAAAAATAATCTCCCCATTTTCCATCCCTAAATTTGTGCGCAAGGCATGTACTTTTTTTCTCAATGAGCGATATTTTTGTTTAATAACATGAGCAAGTCATATGAAATTGGAAAAACTTTATCTGAACATCATAAGCTGACCAGAACATTTATCTGCACATTTTCCATCCCTAAATTTGTACGCAAGGCATGTACTTTTTTTCTCAATGAGAGATATTTTTGTTTACTAACATGAGCAAGTCGTATGAAATTGGAAAAACTTTATCTGAACATCAAAAGCTGACCGGAACATTTTACAAAACAAAAAAAAACTGTATAAACATGCGTCAAAGTATGTAGAGACTACACCCCGTTCCGCTAAAAACTTCTTATTTTAGTATTTTTTGTTTTTCTTCAATTTTTTTCACGATTGTTCATTTTGCGCCAAATTTTAATTAAAATAAAATCTTACTTTTGCCCAAATATTTTGGGAAATAACCACTTTTAAGTAAAAAAAGTAAAAAAATCGAATTTTTTTTTATACTTAAAAGTGATTATTTCCCAAAATATTTGGGTAAAAGTAAAAGAAAATTAATTTTTCGAATCGTCGCATTGATAATCAACAAGTAAAGAAAATTTGATACAAACTAAGAAACGGAAAAAAAAAAGGGGGGTTCCTAAAAGCCGTTTAGTGGAATGGGGGAATTGGACAAGGACAGCCACGTGCATGTTTAGTAGTATTAAAACCGGAAGCCTTGAGTTCAGCTCCCTTCACTCTCTCTCTCTCTCCCCCAACCATTATTGCTGACGGTGCACGGTGCTTGGCTGAGGAACTACCACCGAAGTAACACAATGTTGGTAGTTTTACTTGTTCTCCATGCTTTCTTCCCTTCTCTGACTCAATGCAGAGTCCTCCTCCAGATCTCCTCCCCACCCACACTCTCTTCACAGCCCTTATTGCTGCCGGTCCCGGACATGCCGGTGACCGCTTGTTCCCCGCCACCCCCGGCCCAGTGTTGTTGTTGTGTTTTGGCTGCACTGCCACCGCCCGCGGGGAACTCACAACCCTTGCTATATCAACTGTTCATGAGCACCTTCGGCAAAATTTGCACCGGGGTGATCGTTTCCGTGGTGATCTTCTTTTTATACTGGGCTTGTTGCCGACGTAGGCGTGACCCTCGTCGGCCCCCGTTCACAGAGTTCCGCAGTCCATCCCTCACTTCGTGTCCGGCTCCGAGGCCCAGACACCGGACCAGTCGCCTTCGCCGCTGCCACCATGCCCCTTCGACATCGGCAGTACTGATCCCGGTTCGGGAGATTTCTTCCCCGATGGGTTTGACATTGGGTTTTGATTTGGTCCATTTGGTGTAAACGGAAGGGTTACTCTACTGCAAGCATTACCCTTCTTTTTTTCTTTTTTTTTACTCTACTGCAAGCATTACCCTTCTTTTTTTTTCAAAAAAAAGGAAAAAAGAAGGGTAATGCTTGCAGTAGAGTAACCCTTCCGTTTATACCAAATGGGCCAGATCAAAACCCAATGTCAAACCCATCGGGGAAGAAATCTCCCGAACCGGGATCAGTACTGACGATGTCGAAGGGGCATGGTGGCAGCGGCGAAGGCGACTGGTCCGGTGTCTGGGCCTCAGAGCCGAACACGAAGTGAGGGGTGGACTGCGGAACTCTGTGAACGGGGGGCCGACGAGGGTCACGCCTACGTCGGCACAAGCCCAGTATAAAAAGAAGATCACCACGGAAACGATCACCCCGGTGCAAATTTTGCCGAAGGTGCTCATGAACAGTTGATATAGCAAGGATTGTGAGTTCCCCGCGGGCGGTGGCAGTGCAGCCAAAACACAACAACAACACTGGGCCGGGGGTGGCGGGGAACAAGCGGTCACCGGCATGTCCGGGACCGGCGGCAACAAGGGCTGTGAAGAGAGTGTGGGTGGGGAGGAGATCTGGAGGAGGACTCTGCATTGAGTCAGAGAAGGGAAGAAAGCATGGAGAACAAGTAAAACTACCAACATTAATTGTGTTACTTCGGTGGTAGTTCCTCAGCCAAGCACCGTGCACCGTCGGCAATGGAGAGAGGGGGGGTTGGGGGGATAGAGAGAGAGAGTGAGAGAGTGAAGGGAGCTGAACTCAAGGCTTCTGGTTTTAATACTACTAAACATGCACGTGGCTGTCCTTGTCCAATTCCCCCATTCCACTAAACGGCTTTTAGGAACCCCCCTTTTTTTTCCGTTTCTTAGTTTGTATCAAATTTTCTTTACTTGTTGATTATCGATGAGACGATTCGAAAAATCAATTTTCTTTTACTTTTACCCAAATATTTTGGGAAATAATCACTTTTAAGTATAAAAAAAATTCGATTTTTTTACTTTTTTACTTAAAAGTGGTTATTTCCCAAAATATTTGGGCAAAAGTAAGATTTTATTTTAATTAAAATTTGGTGCAAAATGAACAATCGTGAAAAAAATTGAAGAAAAACAAAAAATACTAAAATAAGAAGTTTTTAGCGGAACGGGGTGTAGTCTCTACACACTTTGACGCATGTTTATATAGTTTTTTTTTTTTTTGTAAAATGTTCTGGTCAGCTTATGATGTTCAGATAAAGTTTTTCCAATTACATACGACTTGCTCATGTTATTAAACAAAAATATCGCTCATTGAGAAAAAAAGTACATGCCTTGCGTACAAATTTAGGGATGGAAAATGGGGAGATTATTTTTGCATACTCGGTATGTTTGGTAAGTATTTTGCAAACTGAATCCTCACGAATCCGAAGACAAAAGGAAGATTCCAAAAACTACCCGAAACGTTACCAGCAAAGTCGAGTTCGGTGAAAGAGTAGTTTCTACTGTCAAAAAAAAGTAGTGATGTGTTAAAGCTTTCAGTGGAAGAAAAAAATTCTAGCACCACACCCACTTTCACATCCACATACGCTTGATGTGTTAGTGTGTGTGGGGCCCACCACTCATGTGAGTGTGGATGTTTGTTTGAGTTTGTAAGTGGGTGTGGTGCTAGCAAGGTTGCGGTAAAGGACGCGAAGTCCCTGCAGTGAGGCTACTTGCTGCAACTAGATCACCACGGAAACGATCACCCCGGTGCATATTTTGCCGAAGGTGCTCATGAACAGTTGATAGAGCAAGGATTGTGAGTTCCCCGCGGGCGGTGGCAGTGCAGCCAAAACACAACAACAACACTAGGCCGGGGTGGCGGGGAACAAGCGGTCACCGGCATGTCCGGGACCGGTGGCACCAAGGGCTGTGAGGAGAGTGTGGGTGGGGAGGAGATCTGGTGGAGGACTGGGGGATCTGGTGGAGGACTGGGGGGGGAAGATAGAGAGAGTGAGAGAGTGAAGGGAGCTCAATTGCTTCAGGTTTTAATACTACTCCCATTCCCCCATTCCACGTGCCTGTTCTTGTCCAATTCCCCTATTCCACTAAACGACTTTTAGGAACCCCCCCCTTTTTTTTTTTTCCCGTTTCTTAGTTTGGAGTATCAAATTTTCTTTACTTGTTGATTCTCAATGAGACGATTTGAAAAATTAATTTCCTTTTACTTTTACCCAAATATTTTAGGAAATAATCACTTTTAAGTATAAAAAAAAATTCAATTTTTTTTACTTTTTTACTTAAAAGTGGTTATTTCCCAAAATATTTGGGCAAAAGTAAGATTTTATTTTAATTAAAATTTGGCGCAAAATGAACAATCGTGAAAAAAATTGAAGAAAAACAAAAAATACTAAAATAAGAAGTTTTTAGCGGACGGGGTGTAGTCTCTACCTACGTTGACGCATGTTTATACAATTTTTTTTTTTTTTGTAAAATGTTCTGGTCAGCTTATGATGTTCAGATAAAGTTTTTCCAATTACATACGACTTGCTCATGTTATTAAACAAAAATATCGCTCATTGAGAAAAAAAGTACATGCCTTGCGTACAAATTTAGGGAAAAATAAGACTCCAAAACTGTCCTCGTCCAAAACTGTTCCAAAGACAAAAGCAAGACTCCAAAAGTTTCCGGAACAGTAACCAGCGAAGTCGACTTCTAAGTTTCGACTGTCAAAAAAAAGTAGTGATGGGTTAAAGCTTTCAGGGGAAGGAAAAAATTCTAGCACCACTCCCACTTTCACACCCAAACACACATCCACATACGTTTGATGTGTTAGTATGTGTGGGGCCCACCACTCATGTGAGTGTTGATGTGTGTTTGAGTGTGTAAGTGGGTGTGGTGCTAGCAAGGTTGCAGTAAAGGACGCGAAGTCCCTGCAGTGAGGCTACTTGCTACAACTTGTAGCCCCACCAAAACGCCACCGTTTTGTTTTCGGGTAATCTATTCTAATATTTATTCTAATATATAAAGGGAGAGCACCAATTTGGTGTTTTCCTGTCATGTATTTTTATTTCCAAAAATACCCATCAAATGTGTAAACACAATGTTTAAAAATTCATAGACAAATATGTAAATTGACATGGCAATTACCAAACCGCATGATCCTCTCTATCCCCTCCGTGTCTTCTCCTCTCCTCTCTCTCTCCCCATGCAAGTAAATTACTCCTTTCTATCTATGATAAAAATAAAAAAAAAAGGGAAACTGAAATTACCCCTTTCAGTAACTGCCCACCCACGTTCTGTAGGCCATTTCCTATCTTTTACGCCATTGTCCACACAAACTGCCAAGCCCCTCATTGTCCTCTCTCTCTTTTGTTCCACGAATCCACAATGAAGTACACCATGTTCCTGTCCAAAAACAAAGAAACGACAAAGGAGGTCACAGAGCAAATCTCCTCCTTCAAGGTATTTTCCCTTCTCTTTGTTAATGGCTTTTTCTTTTGGGCAGTGATTTTTGTCACACCATTTTTTGATAATGTCACATCCTGCAAATATATTTTTGGGTGAAAAAATACACTTGCAGGATGTAACATTATCAAAAAATGGTGTGGCAAAATCATTTCCCTTTCTTTTTCACTCTTTTATGTTTTCACCATACATGCATGCAATGTCTCCGTATGCATATTTCCAATTGTTTTGGGCTTTGGAAAGTGAACACTTTTTTGCTCCTACTTCTTTACCATACGTAACACGGTGGATTCTTCCTGTCAGTTCATTTTTTTTTTTTATGCAACGGAAATAAACTGTTTGTTTTAATTTCCATCTATTGTTGTCTCTTAGTTCTATGGGGGGAAAACTTACAAAAAAAAAAAAAAAAAACTAACACCATTTACGCCACATATTTTTCCTTTTTGTTGTGTTCTACCAGAGTAACGTCACGTGATGCACTAACACCATTTACGCCACATATTTTTCTAGGCTTCATTACTAAGTTTATAAATTCTAGTGGAATATGTGAGTATAAAGGGTAATAGAGAATGACGTGGCACCCAGCATTGCTGAATAATCACTCTAATAAGAATTAAGAAGAGGGATTGATAAGGAATGTTCTTGCTTTATAAAATATTTACGGCTTATATTTTGGTTTCGTCTTTGTTAGTTTGCGTCAAATTTTTGTACATTTTTAATTTATCTCCACAAGAAAATTTAGAAACTTTTAAAAATATAGACCAATATTTAAAAAGTTTAAAAGAACAAAAAATTAATCCAAAAAATATCTGTTTTGGATCATGTTTGTCTTTAGAGTTTAGATCATAATTAACCAATGATCCGCAAAAGAAATTAGCGCAAACTAATAAAAGTGAATATTTTTTTTAAATAAAGAAGACAAACAAATAGTACTAATAATAAAAAATGAATTCTTAAACCAGAACACCCGAAAGCCATGAATAATGCATTCACACACAATGTCTAACGTACCCCTCGCCCTCACCACACCAATCCACCATTCACCCCTTTTCCTGATGTAAATAACTAGGCAAACAAGGTCAAAAAGTAAATATCGACCCAGATAAATACTGGGCTTTGGATCTTTGATCTAGGGTTCATGCTCAAGAATGAGGCTCCGGTGGAGAGATTTGGGATTTTTCAAGGGCGGTTGCCTCTCTCCCCAAATCAGCTGATGATTTCACCTCCAATATCAACAGCCCTCTCTCTCTCTCTCTCTGTGTGTGTGTGTGTGTGTGTGTAGGGTTGTGGTGATGAAGAATCATCTCGAATCCTCGATCTTCGTCGTCTGCTTTCTTTCTACTCACTGGGGAAATGTTTTCAGGGAAGGATCATAACGCATTCCCATCATCCAACAGCCAATTCCAATCCATCCAAACAGAGCCTTCAGATATCCTTCCATTGACTGTACATGGTCGTATGATCTGTTACAGCTCTGGGAAGCACTGAATAATTACTCGATCCTGAAAGAGGCTGTGACGATATTAGGATCTTTGAGCAATAGTTTCAGGCGTTGATAATCCGACCCGTTTCATGGCGGGGCGACCCGGGTGGTTGCAGCCATGGCGAAGCTGGATATCTCTCCTGATTATACCCAGATGATCAATTATTCGAATTTTACAAGTAATTACAATTAAGAATTATTTGCAAGGTTAGTTTCGGAAAGGGGTTATGTCTGGAGTTTTCAAATTAAAATTCCAATTTTGAGAATGTATTTATTTTTATTTAAAATGAGGCAGGAAGCTCAAATTATACTCTTGTTATTTATACAAAATCACACGGACTACTTGTATTTTTTTAGAGTGAAATAAAATTAGGAAAAAGAAATTTAACCGGCCGAAACGATCGAAAATATTTGTTTGGTTTTGAAATTGGTCCAAATAAAATCGTACAAATTAAAACAAAAAATAAGACCCAATTAATGATTCAATTTTACCCATATATAGTTGTAGAAGTAAATGGTCAAGTGCGTTGCAGACTGATACAATCTTGTTGGATCATTTTTAGGTTCTTTTTTTTTTTCACGTTGATAATAAAAAATGTTTGCTAAATAAGCTCGAGTCAGATATTTAAGCTTGTACTTTCAACGAGACGAGCTTGAGTAAGCTGGAGCTCGACTGAGCTTATATCTATCTAACACTTAAAAGTTCCTACTCTTTGGGCTTTTTGGCTAGTTTTTGTTCCTCTTTTCATTCTAAGAGAGAGTCAAATCACTTGTTCAGAAAATCCAACCGTACATTTCTTCTCGTGCAATTTTATTTACAGAATTCCAAACAAAAATATACTTTTATAAAAAAATAGTTCTGTGCATTGCAATACTACCACTGAATTTGCAAAAACAGAGTTAGGGGTTGTTCAGACAAATAAGCCACTTGACTTATTTTTTGTCCTTATTTAATTTTTTTTCGTATCACTTGGCTTATCCTCATTTTTTTGGGAATTATTGCATCCTCATGACGAGAGGAATCTAAAAAGTAAAAAATTTTGATCAAAATCCAATTTTGACTTTTTGGCGGGAAAGCCAATGGCTTTTATAGCCGAACAACCCCTTAATTGAGAGATTTGTAATTTTGGACTGTGGGCCTATCACAACTCACAAAATGTACAGATGGGACAGGTGCAATTTTGGACCGTGGGCTTTTCACAACTCACAAGTATTCTTGAAAGTAAACAACATTTGATTGTCAATTTGGGCTCTGAATTGGACTCAAAATAGAAGACCGGACTTGTCCAAGATTGTTTGTCCCGTCAAAGCCAATTACAAATGGAAGTTATGGAACCGTTGCATATTGGTACCGATCGTTTAAGAACTGATAGGATACCGACGGGTATGCGGGACGCTTTGGATTGAGCTAATTTTTCATGAGCCTTCTCGGATTTTTTAAAACAAATTATTGAATAGTTTGGATCTTCCGTGCGGGATCCGTAGTGGGCCCCGCGTGCCCGTCAGTACCCCATCGATTCTTAAACGGCCGGTCCCCTTAGCTTTACTGTTACAAATGTTCTTCAAATTCCTCGCTCCGTCCTAAGTATGAGACTATGAGTTAATAGTAGAAGGTAATTTATTAGTATTGTTTTTATCTCAAACAACTTAAATGAAGGAAGTTTATTTTCTTGGTCTTGATAGAATAATTTTTTTTAATCATTAAAAACTGCTCAAAGGGCTACAAACACCCAAAATCCAGAGTCCTCTGTTAGAAAAAAGCGATCCTCAACTTAACCGTGATAGAATGTTTTGTTGCGTCGGGAACTTTTCTATAGATTGTTCCCTTGAAGAATATTATGGACAGCATTCGAGCTTGTTTGAGTGGTTGGCGTAACGTACGTTGAGCGCTCTGAGGCAAATCGTAGGCTTGTGGAGGCTTTTGGAACATTTCTTCCTCTGTTTTTCCATGTGATGAAATTCTTCGGTTTGCTGTTTTTCAACTGTGGTACCCAAAGGTGTACATACAACTTGTTCAAGCCTAACACATAAATGTATTTCAATTACTTCCCTCTTTCTCTCATACACATAATGTGCATACAATAACACTGTCCTCACAAACGTTTTGTATTAATATATGAATTTAAGTCCCAATCTATATCATCTATACTATACAGTATTACAAGGGCCCCCTTTTATTGAGAAGCTCCTTGCGCTTGCCATGGGACAAAGCGTGAAAAATTTCTGAATCCTTGCGCTTGCTACGTGACAAAGCATGGAAAATTTTTGAATTTTGAGATTTTTCTTTTAAAAAATTTGATTGGACAATGATAACTGAACTAAGAATTTAAGTAAAGATAACACCATGATATATGTGGAGATATGATTTTCAAAACAAAGAAATCCAAATCAATGCATTCTATTGGCTACCATAAGGTCCATTACTCATTATACGTCTTGTGATTTCCCACAACCCTTCCTCGCCCTATTTACAATGGAAATGCAATAAAAGTCCTCTTACATTGAAAATCTTTAATACACTTAAATTCACTTTCTGAATAAAAAAATGGTAAATAATTTTGACACTCTCTCTCTCTCTCTCTCTCTCTCTCTCTCTCTCTCTCTCTCTCTCTCTCTCTCTCTCTCTCTCTCTCTCTCTCTCTCTCTCGTAAAGGTATCAAATTGTCCTTCATATGTAAAAGTGACTCAAGAGGTGAGGGTAACTAAGTAATTTTACATGAATAAAAGATAAAAAAATAAATAGAGTTCCAATGGATAAAAGATGAGTGTGAAAATTATTCATTTAAAAAAAATATTGTTTTAATCCTTCGAGATTAAAGAATTGGGTTGGAGATGGTCTTAGGGCCAAGAAACTCTCGGGCTAGACCTACCATCAATTCGGCCCGAAGATTGAACCTAAGCTCGATTCCACTGTGCGGGCTAGAGTTAAGAAAGTTGGCCTGATCTTTCCTGGACCATGGACTGGGCTCGTGCCCTGCAAGTTCAGGGAAGGTCCAGTCCAGTTTTCTTAGTGTCCAGCCCTTCCTAGGCCCACAACAACGATCCAACTCGTTCATTTCGTAGAGCTTGTCAAGTATTTCGTTTACGCAAAAAATTAGCTTGATTGAACATCAATAGGTACATGAATGAAATATATTTGCACAAGGAGAAAATGGGTAATGTAAAATTAGGGTCCCTAGCAATCTGTAAAAACCCTTAAATATGAATGTGAATCACTAAAGTAATACTACCAACAAAAACTACAGAAGTAATCAATCACACAACATAGAGATATACATGGAAAACTCCTGAATGGATAAAAATCATGGAAAAGAATCAAATCATTATAATTATCGTGCAGTTACAGATATATCGATCCAAAAGAAGTTAATTCTCTCCAACCGATTGATCTGATCGCAAAGTCATACTGTCTTTGGCCACTCGATTCAATCACTCTCAATGACAATTAACGATTACTTTCACTCAAACTTTATACAGATTCACTAGCTAATAAAAATAATAAAATTACAATTTAATATAAATGTGTTTCGTCATGTAGAATTGCTAATATAAGGAGACTCCAAAATTTGATTCGTACAAGCAATTATGAGTTTCGACTTAATTTTTGTCATCACTTTTTTTATCTTCTACAAATCTGTTTTGGCTATATACCTATTTATGTTCAATTAAGCTAATATTTTGCGTAGATGACGAATTCAACGAGTTTTACAAAGTGAACGATTTCGATCGTTGTTATGGGCCCGAGCGAAAATTGCACCGGATTGGTCATTAATAAAATTAGACTTCTCCCACAAGTTCGATCTTAGGCCCCGTTCCACTAAAAAATTTATTTTTTAAATACTTATTTTTCATTTTACAAGATATTTTATTCTTTTACAATACGTACATAAGCAGAACAATCGGTTATTGTCAGTTGTCAATTATTATCCAGGTAATAAGAATGTGACAGGTGACGGTTGTCGGCGTGCTGAGGACAAGCGCGCAGCTGTCCCTTTCTTTGACAATGGCGACCTTTTACAAGTCCAAATGTAGAAGTAAAACAAAACGGCGGTGTAGACGTGTAGTCTGTAATATGTGTTGACGTCACTAGTTAAGTCACACTGGATGACGCCATCAGTATTCCTTTCTTAACCATGAAGGAAACAACTTTTAGACGGCAAGCGTGAGCTGGCAACGGAAATCGGAGCTTGCGGGCTCGGCTTATTTACTAAGCGAGCCGATCGAGTAAGGGCTCAAGTTTTTAGCACGTTTAGTTAACGAGCCGAGTAGAGCTTGTCTCGTTCCACAAAAATTCGACTCGTTATTCGTTAAGGTCGACTCGGTACGATTAAAGAGACTCGTTTAGTAATCCTTTAAACTCGGCTCATTAAGGCTCGAGTTGAGATCGAATCCAAGCTTTTGGCTCGTTTAGTGCCTTGCAAATCGTGGTCGTCGGAGGCGTCCTCCCCCGCCGGAGTTGGAGATCCAAGTTGGTGGATGAAGTCTGCTCTGACACTGCAGACTCTGTTCGGTTCCAATACTCGGCTCGATTAAAAAGACTCGTTTAGTAATCCTTTAAACTCGGCTCATTAAGGCTCGAGTTGAGATCGAACCCAAGTTTTTGGCTCGTTTAGTGCTTTGCAGATCGTGGTCGTCGGAGGCGTCCTCCCCCGCCGGAGTTGGAGATCCAGGTTGGTGGATGAAGTCTGCTCTGACACTGCAGACTCTGTTTGGTTCCAATACCAGTTTCTCTTCTTCTTTTTTTTCTAGTCCCTGTTTGTGGGGCTTCTATCACCCCTGTGTGAGTGTTTTTGATTGTTTTCTGTGATGCTCCGTCTATTTGGAACAGTGGGTTCAGTTGGAGTTGAATATAGTCTTTAGTCTGAGACCTCTCCTGTTTAGTTTCTTAATTCCTTATTTAGGAATAATGAAGTTTACTCTTGATGTACTATTTCTTAAATGTATAATATCAACTGTTATCTTTATTCAAAAAAAAAAAGAAAAAAAATTAAAACTAATTCAATTGACACAACTCAAATTAGATCAAATCAGAATTTATAAAACCAACATCGCATGAGAATCATCATATAGATAACATTCTAATTTAATTTGGGGAAAAGCACCCACGAGAAGCAAACTTGATGCAAGCACAGCCTCCTTTTACGAAATAATTTGCAGTAAGAAACAAGAACAAGTCAGAGGTACTCCCTTTTTGAACAAACGAATTTGCGAATTAATCTCGATTTTTCATTAATAAAAAAAAAACCGACCCTTGCCTTAAGGTTTACATCACAATTTATAATAGTAGTATTACTAAAATTATAAATAAATAAATAAAATCAACCCTAAAATGGGTGTGTTCCTTATCCGTAGCAGATTTAGCAAGTTGGTGGATTGATTACAGGTTTCATATTAGAAGAAAATTCCTTGATTTCTAGATGGAGGTTAGATTATTGGCTTGCACCAAAACTACTCCATTCCATGACAAGCAAGGCCTCCACCAATGACCAACCATAAATTAGCCGAAGATCCAAACAAGATGGAGGTCAAACGAAAGAAAAACTGAGCAAGTCAACAAACACAAATACAGGCAAATATGAATGAACGATTAAATGCACGATTAAAGAAGATGCAAGTCCAATTTTCTAGATGCACGTCCAATTTTCTAGATGCATGTCCAATTTTAGGCACGATTTTCTAGATGCAAGTCCAATTTTAAAGGCACGATTTGAAATTAAAGGCACGATTTTCTAGATGCAAGTCCAATTTTAAAATACCGGCAATATGCAAGAATGTAGCAAATGGGAATCAAAGTCAATTTTCTCTCTGATTATTGAATGGTGTGTTGTAACGAACGCTATGAATGCAAGCTAAGAATGAGAAATTGAATACTAAACAAGAAATCACAAAGACACAAGATATACGTGGTTCCCCAAGATGGGTACGTCCACGGGCGAGGAGAGAGAGGATTCACTAACCAACGTGAAGAAGAGATACAAAGAGCCGGCTGTAATCCGTAACTCTAGAAAGGCCACAATATGAGAGCCCAAAAGATACTTTAGAAGTTTTCCAAAAGCCTTATTTATAATAGGCTACAAAAACGGGAACAACATAATTAACCAATGTGGGACTAAAGAATACAAGGCATTCCCAACAATTCTCCACCTTGACTTGAATTCCACTGAACCAAATCACCAAATATAGCTCTCCCCTTCTAACCTCTCACTCGCCAAATGCCCCCGAGGGGCGATCAACTGCAAATACCAAGCAAGCCCAAGCAATGCTTGAACTTGGCAACCGGAACTGGTTTAGTCAACATATCTGCTGGGTTATCTGCCGTACCCACTTTCTTCACCTCAACTTGCTTCTGTGAGATGATATCCCGAACGAAGTGATACCTGACATCGATATGCTTGGTCCTCTCATGATACATCAGATTTTTAGTCAAATGTATAGCACTCTGCGAATCACAAAATAATGAACTCACACCTTGTGCAAGTCCAAGCTCACAAAGCAAACCTCTCATCCATAATGCCTCCTTCACAGCTTCAGCAATGGCCATATACTCCGCTTCTGTTGTAGAAAAGTAGCTTTCCAACTAATGGCACTTCCGGACAGAGTAAAGACATAACCTGTCAGAGACCTCTTCTTATCGTGGTCACCGGTAAAATCCGAATCAACATAACCAACAGCATGATCACCAGAATTGGCAACCCCAAACAATAGACCAACACCTGCAGTTCTGCACAAATACCGTAGTATCCATTTCACAGCCTCCCAATGTGCCTTTCCTGGACGCCCCATATAACGACTAACGACACTAACTGCATGTGAAATATCAGGACGAGTACATACCATGGCGTACATAAGGCTCCCAACTGCGCACGAATATGGAACCTGAGACATATACTTCTCCTCATCCTCCGACTGTGGTGATAACTCAGCTGAAAGTCGAAAGTGTGCTGCCAAAGGGGTACTGACTGGCTTCGAGTTCTGCATGGCAAAGCGCTCAAGCACTTTAAGAATATAAGACTTCTGATTCAAAAATTTGCCAGCTACTCGATCTCTGCAAATCTCCATACCCAAAATACGTTTTGCCGCACCTAAATCTTTCATCTCAAATTCACCACCTAACTGTTGTTTCAACCTGTTGATTTCTGATACACTCTTGGCAGCAATAAGCATATCATCAACATACAATAGATAAACAAATGAACCATCTGGAAGTTTTCGAAAATATACACAACTGTCATACTCACTCCTAGAATATGACTGGCTTATCATAAAAGTATCAAACCGCTTATACCACTGCCTTGGGGATTGTTTGAGGCCATACAAAGATTTACGAAGTAAACAAACGCGATCCTCCTTACCAGAAACAACAAATCCCTCAGGCTGACGCATATAAATCTGTTCTTCAAGCTCGCCATGCAAAAACGCAGTTTTGACATCAAGTTGTTCTAACTCAAGATCATAACAGGCAACAATAGCAAGTAAAGTGCGAATGGAACTATGTTTTACAACAGGTGAAAATACCTCATTGTAGTCAACACCCTCTTTTTGGCTGTATCCTTTCGGCACTAGCCGAGCTTTGAACCGAGCGTCTTCTACCCCTGGAATACCTGGTTTGCGCTTGAAGACCCACTTGCACCCAACAATCCTCTTCCCTTTCAGCGGTTCTACTAACTCCCATGTCTGATTCTTCTGAAGAGACTCAATCTCTTCATTCATAGCAACAAACTACTGTGCAGACTCAGTGCTCGAAACAGCTTCCGTATAGCTTGAAGGCTCCTCATACTCAACTGTCTTAGCAACTGATAAAGCATAGGCCACCATCTCAGAATAAGCCGAATACCTTTCAGGAGGCCGAATCTCCCTCCTTGGCCTATCTTTAGCAATAGTGCGTGGTTGCTCAACTAACGCATCAACCTCTGTGTCTGAACTCTTGAACTCCTCTTCAATTGGCTTTTCAATGTGCTTCTTCCCTGAGTCGGAAGATTCACTCAAAAACTCCACCTGCTTTGGAACACTCTGTTCCTGAACTGTATCATCAACCTGCTTAGACCCGTTAATCAAATAATTTTCATCAAAAGTCACATCCCTGCTAATCAAAAACTTCGAAACATCAGAGCACCATAACCTGTACCCTTTGACACCTGCTGCATAACCCAAGAAAATACACTTCTTGGCCCGTGGCTCCAATTTACCCTCATTCACATGAGCGTAAGCTGGACACCCAAAAACACGCAACACAGAATAATCAGCTGGATGACCTGACCATACCTCAAACGGAGTCTTACACTCAATAGCAGTCGACGGAGACCTGTTCACCAAATAGCATGTCGTGGAAACGGCTTCAGTCCAAAATTCTTTGCCCAATTCGGAATTGGACAACATACAACGTGCCTTCTCCAAAAGAGTCATGTTCATTCGTTCAGCCACACCATTCTGCTTAGGAGTTTTTTCTCACTGTGTGATGCCTCACAATGCCCTCATCACTGCAGAACCTATCAAACTCGCCAAGACAAAACTCCATACCATTGTCAGTTCTCAAACGTTTTATTTTCTTACCAGTCTGATTCTCAATCAAAGTTTTAAACTGTTTGAATGTATTAAAGGCGTCACTTTTATTTTTCAACATATACACCCAAACCTTACGAGAGAAATCATCGATAATACTCATAAAATAGCGAAAACCACCTTTAGAAGTTACCTCTGCGGGACCCCAAAGATCTGAGTGAAAATAATCCACTGTGCCTTTGGTGCGATGAACAGCTGTACTGAATTTCACCCTGCACTGCTTGCCGTAGACACAATGCTCACAGAAATCCAGCTTCTCAGTTTTCTGGCCACATAGTAAACCCTGTTTGCTCAAAACTGTCATCCCCCTCTCGCTCATATGCCCAAGGCGCATATGCCACAAACGAGTCAAGTCTGAATCTGAAACCTTGGATGAAGCAACCGTTGCTGCAGCACCTAGAACTGTACTGCCCTGGAGTGTATAGAGGTTACCACGCTTCTGACCCTTCATCAGTACCAATGCACCCCTCAAGACTTTCAAAACTCCACCTTCACCGAGGAATTTGCAACCATAAGAATCAAGAGCACCCAGGGATATAAGATTTTTCTTCAAATCTGGAACATGTCGAACCTCAGATAAAGTCCTAACAATACCGTCATGCATCCTAAGCTGAATCGTTCCTGAACCAACAGTCTTACAGGCCATGTTGTTACCCATCAAAACTGTACCACCATTGACCGCCTCATAAGTAGAAAACCACTCTCTATGCGGACACATGTGGTATGAACATCCAGAATCCATAATCCACTCGGTATTAGAGCGAGAATCGCCCTCTGTAACTGATAACACATTATCTGACTCATCTGAACTTTCAGCAATTCCAGCAATTACTTTACCCCCTTTCTGGTCTTCTTTTTCTTTCTCCTTGAGTTTTAAACAGTCTTTTTTCCAGTGCCTGGATTTCTTGCAATAATTGCACTTTCCTTTCTTCTTACCTGATGATCTGGATCTTCCCCTATTACTCGACTCCTCCCTTTCTGTTGTTCTTCCCCTAACAAACAAACCCTCCGCATGTGCATCACCCTCACCTGACACTTTTTTCCTTAATTCTTTCGAATAAAGGCTGGCTTTAACATCCTCCATGGATATCGTGTCTTTGCCATACAATAGGGTTGTAACAAAGTGCTCATACGAAAGTGGTAAAGAACATAGCAAAATTAGGGCTTGGTCCTCATCCTCAATTTTACTATCAATATTTTTCAGATCCATAATAATACGATTGAACTCGTCTAAATGATCCTTAACAGGTATACCTTCTCGCATACGAAACGTATAAAGACGTTGTTTGAGATATAACCTGTTGGTGAGCGACTTCGTCATATATATGCCTTCCAACTTCAACCAAATTCCTGCTGCTGAAGTTTCTTCTTCCACCTCGCGAAGAACATCATCTGCCAGACTCAACTGAATAGAACTCAGAGCTTTGGCATCCGTATCATCCCAATCTTCCTCTTTGATTCCAGAACTAGTCTTGCCTGACAAAGCCTTGTGCAATCCTTGTTGGGTTAACAGAGCCTTCATCTTTACTCTCCAAAGACTGAAACTGCTGCTCTGCCCATCAAACTTCGCAATCTCGAATTTAGCCGCCATAGCCACAATCGGAAACGAAACCCTAGTTTTTGCAACCTGGCTTTGATACCAGTTTGTTGAAACGAACGCTATGAATGCAAGCTAAGAATGAGAAATTGAATACTAAACAAGAAATCACAAAGACACAAGATATACGTGGTTCCCCAAGATGGGTACGTCCACGGGCGAGGAGAGAGAGGATTCACTAACCAACGTGAAGAAGAGATACAAAGAGCCGGCTGTAATCCGTAACTCTAGAAAGGCCACAATATGAGAGCCCAAAAGATACTTTAGAAGTTTTCCAAAAGCCTTATTTATAATAGGCTACAAAAACGGGAACAACATAATTAACCAATGTGGGACTAAAGAATACAAGGCATTCCCAACATGGTGGAATCTAAAATGGGTGTGTTCCTTATCCGTAGCAGATTTAGCAAGTTGGTGGATTGACAACAGGTATCATAATTTGGAAAAACATATTTGGGAAACTTGTTTTTATGCAACACTTTGGTTCATTTGGTTGGCGAGAAATGACAACATTTTCAACAATGCATCAACTCGGGGCATGAGAAGTAGGGGATCTAATCAAAACTAGAGTGGTGATGGATGAAAGCAAAGTTTGATACTAAGATCTACACAGTAGAAGATTTTAAGGGTTATTTAGATGGTATTCGAAAGCGTTATGTAGCTTTGAGGTGTTTCTTTTCATCCTATTATTGGTTGGATGAGTGTTTCTGTTTTCTTTTGCGCAGTTAAGCTTTTTTATGCTTCCCTGCTTTTCTCTTCGATGTACACCTTTCGAGTTTTATAAAATGTGTTGTTTGCCGAGGGAAAAAAAATCAAGTGGCACAAAAAATGTAGTATGACAAACCATACATTTTTTTGCATTTGTGTCAGTTTTACGCCTAGGTTATATTATGAATTATTAACTTGTCTAGATGAGAGGAATGAGAAAAGTAAAAATGTTATAATTTTTAGCTTAATGTTTTTGAAAAAATTCAAGATAAAGCCTAGGCTTGAGCTTTATCTTTTTTATTTTCAAGAATATTTCGATAAATATCATAATATTTTCCTCTCGTCCAGACAAGTTAATAATTCAAGAAAATTCACATAAGATTAACAAAGAGATTCACGAATAATTCAGGGTCGTGCGCTAACGTAATCGTTAGGTAGCATGGTCCACAGACTCCACACGGAGTTGGTACTTGGTACTACTACACGAACGTAATCGGTCGGTACAATGGTCCACAGGCCGTTTATTTTGACTCGAACCCTAAAATTTTTCAGTGCGGTACCTTGTGGTGTCTACTTGGAGCATCCGAGTCATCCATTGCGTTTTTGGACGGTTCGAATTTGAAGAGAGAAAGTGCTGTGGTGAGAGGAGAGAGAGAATTTCAATCCAAGTCGTCTAAAAATATATTGAATAGTCCGAATGTGCAGAATGAATACCACGTGAAATATAATCACCCGGCACTGAAAAATTTATATGGTTCCTACTACATGCTGCCCAATGGGCATCGTATGGGAAAATTGGATCAGAAAATTGGGCTAAGGTCCAAAACAACAAGCCCAATTATACATTTAATCCAGCCCAAGTTTTTGTACCCTTTCCAGTCCATTACCGCGTCTTATTTAGAGTCTCAAGTCCCTGAGATTACAATTGTACCCTTCGTTATTTAAATACGTTCTTTCAAACACAATTCACTATTCCAGTTACTCCAGTTTTTGGCGGTCGATCGCGAGCTCCAGATCTGGTTCTTCGTTCTTCAGGTTAGGGTTTCGTGATCTCTCTCTCTTTCTCTCTCTCTCTCTCTCTCTCTCTGAAGAAAAGAAAACATGTTGCAAATTTAACGATACTAAATTTAGGTTAATGCTGTCCAAGTTTATATCTAGTTTCTTTAGACAGTAAATAACAGAGCTAACATAAACTCCAAATAATGTTTCTCTCACTCGGGTATATCCCTCCAGCGAGCAACATGTTTCAATGTACGTTTCAAGCCATACTTTTTAATGGCTCTGCGAGCCTCTCGAAATTCCGCCGCATACTTTCCTGTTTCAATGGTAGACATCTCTTGTATCCTCACCCTTTTTGCAATTTCAGCCTCCTTTTGAGTGTACGATGGATCATAATTAGTAACTGTGTACTTTAGCCACTCGTAAGATATTGCCTCACATATGCCTTCTTCTACTTTCCTTTCCAATGTAAAGGTCCAGTCTATATGAAAGATCATCGACAAATAGATAAATTATTAGTAATCTGATTGTAAATTAGGGGCAGAGTCGGAAATCTCGGGCAGTAGGGGAACCTAAACATGTGTTGTTTATAAAAAATTATCAGTTATTGATGGACTTTAGAGCACCAATTGACGTGTAAAAAGTATATCAATATTCATAAAATTAGAACATAAATTTATGAAAGTGCATTTGTAAGTACGAAATGTAAAAATTGAAAATTTATCTTTTTTAGCACTTAGTGAAATTGTCCACACCTATTGATCGATTTTGGTTTCATTCGGCTCCTTTATGGAAGATGGAAGAAGTCTTAGATCTAAGATGTCTCAGAAGGTCTTCGGGATCCGCAATCAAAAGATTGAATGTCCGGTTCATTGATTGGGTACGGCTTGGATTTCTATCTATATAAAATTAGAATTAAAAAAGGAAATAATAGATTTCCATAGATGTTAATTTCCTAGCTTCATGTAACATAGAGATTATATATACACACACACTTGAAGAATTCTTAAAGGGCTAGCTTATTGACCTTTCCCTAGTACGAGAGGACCGGAAAGGATGCACCTCTAATGTACCAGTTATCATGTCCATGATAAATACCGGGTAGCCAAGTGCCAAGCGGATAACTGATGAAAGCACCTAAGGTTTTAGGCAAATTTCTAGTGTTAAAAGGAGGGCAAACTTATAAGTTTGATGGGGTTGCTAAGCTTTGGAAAATTTCATACGACTTGTAGGGCCAATCTAAGAAAAATAAGAAAATGAAAATGGGCTCAACCCCGGCCGCTTGACCATGACCATATAGAACTCCGCCCTCA
Organism: Rhododendron griersonianum; assembly: GCA_018127125.1. Lineage (NCBI taxonomy): Eukaryota > Viridiplantae > Streptophyta > Magnoliopsida > Ericales > Ericaceae > Rhododendron > Rhododendron griersonianum. Next base: position 5,170,410 of record CM030788.1, on the reverse strand, counting down.
TAATTAATAAACTTTTCAAATAATACTGTTTATGAAATTAAATTATCATGTGATGTGGTATACTCATAAAATTTCGAAATCAATGGTACGTGTGCCACATTTAACGATCGATAAGATAAATGTATAAAACAAGGATATTATCACCATATTTGCATGATATGAGAGGTGGAAAATTTAATCAAGACAAGGTACGATAGCCTGAAATAATTGTACCTTGGAGCCGTATCAATGCATGCCCCATCTCATGAGTTAGCGTTGCCCCAAGTTTTGGTCTGCATGGATTACACATTTCACGTCAATATTGATTGCATTGTGAAAATTGAATCTGTTTCTTGATATTATATATGAATTTCTCAACAAACAAAAAAAAAATTCCAGAGGTGTGTGTTATACACACCTGAATAGGGGAAAGGGATTTCCTCCAATGCAGGGTCGCACTACAGGGCTGTAGTGCGGCATTCAAGCTGTCCATCTCGGCAATCAATGTTTCGGATTTCATCTCAGCCCTTGTCGATCTAAGTCGTCCATTGTCAAGATGAAATCCGCATCATGGAGTGCCGAGAGAGACAGCTCGGATGCCAACCAAAAACTGAATAATTGGTCGGTGGAGGTCCGACGGTTTTTCGTAACAACCCTAATAGTAACAAGTACTACAAATAATAAGTACAAAATTCCAAATGTATTACTTAAGTATCAATTTTCTCCAATTTTTTTCAAGAAAAGTAGTAATTAAGCTCTCATAATCAAGATATATACCCTATCACTTACAATGGATACTATTAACCTATTACTAATTTATATTCCAGAGGTGTGTGTTATACACACCTGAAAGTCAAACCAGATTTAAGAAGGTGTTCACATAAGGGCAATAAAAATTGAGGGCCTGAAAATTTTGATATAATTTAGGAGGGTTCAATTCAACTGCATCGATCATCGACGTATGCCTGAAAATGGTACTATGTATGTTTGCAAATGATTATTCTCACTTTCTTACGTGAACACCTTCTTAAATCTAGTTTGACTTTCTAAAATTACGCCCTAATGGAGAAATCTCTTGTTGCGGCAAAAACTCAACTCTACTGAACATTGATTCAAGAGAGTTTCGAGCTTTTAGAGGCTAGTTCCCCGATATATTGCCCATTTTCTATCTTTATTTTTGTTTCATAAATCAATTTCGTTCAACAAAAAGAAAGGCGTGTATAAAATGAAGACATGAAAATATTAGGATCAGATGAAAATATTACTTTGGGAATCCAAACAAAAGTAAGATTGCAGCCACTTTATCACGCTTTACTTCCTTCGTCTTTGTTTCCACTTCCATATCAGCCCCTCTCCTTACACACCTTTTGACCTAGTTTGCACATAAGTATATAAACATGCATGATTAGACCAATATATGCATATATTGAAAAAAATGAAAGACTATTTTGAGTTAGTAATGATAAATGATTAAGTGTTTTGGGCAGAAAAAGAGTGAACATAAAAAATATTATGTGATAATTATTTCCCAAAAAGTAGGTCAATATGCAAAAAATTCATCGTGGAAAGAAAAGGCCAATTCTTACGATTTTTATCGTAGCTTTATCATCTTTTTTTGTCATCCCTTGATCAGTAGGACTCTGTACAGACAACATCGCATCAAGACGTTAGAAAATTTTGACAAACTTAATCAAGTAGAAATCTTATTGCTTAAAATCAATTCATTTTAATTTTTACACAGGAAGATATTATAAGTAAATGTATGTGTAAACAAGATAATATTGAATACATGAAAAGGACATCGTGTCTTTGTAGGTAGGATGGGAGTTGCTATTAGGTCCAAGGGCTTGGGATTAGTTGGTGCATTGAGGGCTTGGCACCTTGGTAAATCTAACCATAAGAAACCCATCGAATTGAAATCGAACGAGATATACAGAAAATTGTACAACACTTTAAGCTCGTTGGGCTGTCAGGTCACTTTCATGAATGGAACTGTAGCATAGAAAGGAAAATCACATTGCCAATGGGAGCCACCCCATGAGAAGGATGAGTGACTTTCTTTCTTTTTTTGCCAAAATGGTATGAGATTTCATTCATACGAAAACGCATACAACCAAGGACTATCTCAAACAGAGACAGTGACAAGAGGTCTAGATTACAAGCATATAACTCCACAATCTCACAACAGCATCAACCTCCTATATGAAAACAAGCCGGTATCGAGGATGAGGGACTTAGGTACATTTAACTTGGCGTTATGGACCTACTGAAATTTTCTCCTACCACATCCAACAGAATGGATTGCCTCTATGATATATTTATGTGTAAATTACATATACCTCCTTTGATGTTTCTGACAATTTCAATAACTTCCCCTACTTTATTTGAAATCACACTGAGCTCCTTGTAAGACTTGTTTCATGAATGCCACTTTTTTGACATTTTTACCCTCTGCAACAAAACTAAATGCGAAGTACCATTTCGCACAAAATTATTCTGTCTAATTCTGTCCACATCAAAGGAAAATACATACTATGCCAGTAATGCCAATTTGCCCGTCATTACAAGATCCCAACTGACCCACCACAACCGCTTACCACTACCATTAATGGCCAAACTTTAGCTCTTCCTGTTTTGAAAATTAAGGTGGTTTTTTTTTTTTTGGCAATATTGTATACATCAGTGGGGGTTAGGGGGTGTTAGTAGGTTAGTCCACAAGAGATTTCAGAGGCTATCAATAGCCCTAAATCCCAAACGCTCACGATGGAGATCCAACCCTGGCTTCCCAAAAGGTAGTTTGGTTATTAAGAATTTACTTATGTTTTAGTTTGGGATACTTAAATATTGGTCCACTGCAAATTATTGGCGTATGTTTTCATCCCGCCCATTTTTTGTGCTTAAGATTTCAACCCGACTTTTTGTTAAACTAAAACAATTTTACCCTAGTTATACCAATTTGGTCTGTATATAGCAATGAATTTTGGTACCTAAACTTAATTCTACAAGTCCCCTGCCAAAGAATTTTGGGATGTAAAACTAAACTTTGAGGTCCTAATTTTGATTTTGTGTGTTGTAACCGAAAAAAATCCATAAGATCATACTTTCCATAAATTATACAATCACATTTCAGAAATCTAGAAAAACCATTTCATCCAAATTCCCACCAAAAACCAAATACCCAATTTAAAATTTGAAGCTCCTTCAAACCAACAATGGTAAGACCAAGATTCATGACGGACTTCCTCCATTAGATAGGATAGAGACGGCATATTATGTGACACTCTTTTTAGGTTGCTGAATAGGACGCAGGTTTCTCTCTCGGTAATGCACTCAATTTTTTTTAGCTTTCGATTAGGGTCTTTTTAGTTGAGAAAATAAGCCGGAAGGTACGTAATTGCAAGTCGAATGTTGACAAAATATGCACCATAGCTTCCGATTTATTTTGTTAACATTTGATTTGCACAGGCATTGCGTGTGCCCAACCTCTAGTCAATAATGAGGGCATGTGCAGAGGTCAAAGTTTGAAACCAAATTATAATTCCTCCTTCCTAATCCATTACTTCTTGTGCATCGTGCGATGGTAGCCTTCATTGATTATGCATTTATCCCACTTGGATAATAAAGTACTCCGTAATAAACTAAGAGCATCCGCAATGGGGTTTGGTATATTTGTGTGTTAAAGTGTTTGTTAAAAGGTGTATTAGGATAAAAATGGGTCCCACAAATGTGTGTTAGATATTGATAACATAGAAGTGTACTAGAACATCCACAATGAGTTTGGTAAATTTGTGTGTTAAAATGTTTGTTAGGATAAAAAATGGGTCCCACAAATGTGTATTAGGAGTAGTTGATATTTATATTTTATGGTTGAAGTTTAAATTATAGAGGTGGGACCCATTTATTGTTTGCTAGCATAGTTGCCAAACTTGACACACATGCTAGCACACTATAAGATTTAACACACTCTAGCACACAAACTAACACAAGCATTGTGGCACAAAAACTACATTTTTGTTTGCTAAGTCTTAACACACACAATTAAAACACTAGTTAGCACACCCATTGTGGATGCTCTAAGAACCTTGTTCGGATAAGGGTTTTACATTTTAGATTCTAATTATTATCTTATTTCTCTTCAATTATTTTTCTCAGTTTTCTTTCTATCTCTTTCAAATCATTACTCTATCTCTCTCTAAACTCATTACCTACAAATTCAAATCCAAAATCCTCAAACGAACGAGGTCAACGTGTTTTGAAGAAAGGAGGATTAGGTGGAACGTAACCCAAATCACACAAACCCATATGACGTTAACATGAATCACAAACCCAGATGAAGTTAACATGCATGCATAAAGTAAATTAGCATGATAACATGTAATTTGATCAACAACAACAACAGAACCCATAATAATACTCCCCAACCATTGGGGTATGAGCGGGAGAGGATTGAAAACAGACCTAACCTTTAACAATACAAAAAATGCTAAGTGCACAATCACCCGAACACAACACCAAACAAACCCCTCACATACACGTGGGTCCCACACACACATAACACGTGGGATCCACGTGTATGTGAGGTGTTGTGTTTGGCTAGTTGTGCACCTAACGTCTCTCTTGACAATATGCACAAAGTGATTTCTCTCAGAGTACCATTGAGGGTGTCATGTGGACTTACAAAGTTGCACAGCGGATGATCGATGAACACAAAACACTTGATGCAACTGGAATCCCCGAGCATGCATTTGCGTGGAAGGTGTCCAATTGTGAAAAGTGTGCGAAGAAAGTATTGTTCGAGGGTGAAGCAAAGGGAAAAGAGGTAGATTTTGGTTTGTGATAGGGTAGAAGTTGTAGTGGGAGGAAAATTGACATGGGATAGATAGTTATTGGGGTTGGTGGTTATTTGGTGCTGGTTTGTTTATTATGTCCTTACAATTAAGGCCTCTATGAATTCAATTGTGGGTGAATTTTTTTTTTTCCTTCTGTGTACGGTTTTTGGAAATAAAAAAGCATTGCAGAGCTTCTAAAAAGGGGACATCAAAGTGTTGCTCGTCATTTTTTTTTTCTGATTGTTCGCGGGTACCCTTAAAATCACGTTCTGATTACATTGAGCGGCTCGGATCATCAAAATTCGATCAGGAACTTAGGGGGGTTTTTTTAGAGGTTTTTTTAAGAGTCCCTGGAACCGCCCTGTGTGTGTGTATATATACACCAATTACCTATTTTTGCCCTAATATATATATATTAGGGCAAAAATAGGTAATTGGTTGATGTAATTTTTTGATCTTCAGAAACTTCTGTTAGTCAAAGGATCAACTTTACGAAAGGGCTAGCTAATTTGATAATAAAAATTGAAATAAAAGGGAGAGCTGTGTAATTTACCCGGGACTGTTTACCCATCTCATTTGCGTCGACGAGGAAAATAGGAATGTTCTTTTTGACAGGAAGCTCCAAATAGTCACGGAAAAAGCCGTGTACTTGATGAATAAGGTGTTCCAATTGGCTGGGTTGCACGAGAGATATAGAAAGACAATCTGGGCATAGGTATCGACCATCACCCAGGTTGGTTGCCGGCTGCATGTACGTTTTAGCATCATTAATTAACACAATTAATAAGCGTAAATATATAATACTCTACTCCAGAATTTATTATATATAGTACTACTTTAACTCATACGGGTTGTACAGAATTTTATAGTTGCCTATGATTCTAACACTACTTTTTTAGAATTTACAGATTTCAAAAATTCCAAAGATGGGTTTGGGTAGTTTTTGGGATTCGGGTAATGTTAGTAGGGACACATCAAAATTTACATCCTTTTTTTACGTCTCCCTCACAAATGATGGTAGGACTCACAACACTATTTGTGGGTCTCAAAATCACTTGTGAAAGAAGATGTACACTTGGATGTGTTCTAAGCATTTTTATTTGGGATTCTACAACACATTCTCAAAAAATAAATGAAATTTTCATAATCTCACAGCTGCAACAAATATGTTTCTCAATTTCTTCTAAAATTGAGAATCTAAAAGCTGGAGCAGAATCTAAAACTAAGATATTAAATTTGTATCCATAGTTATCCCCAAAACGGCCATAATCTTTTAAATATCTGGGTAAATTATTTTCACCCACCGCCCCCCACCCCAATATATATATATATATCCCCATATATATATCGGGGCGGTTCCGGGGACAACTAATTAGACACCTAAAAAAATACCTCATAGTTCCCGATCAAATTTTAATGATCCGAGCCGCTCAATGTGATCAGAACATGATTTTAAGGGTACCCGCAAAAATCAGCAAAAAAAAAGACCGGAAAGGGCTTGATCTAAGCAGTTTTTAGCTTAAATTTGATGAACGGTTCAATTAAAAACTACTCAAAACAAGCACTTCCCGGTCTTTTTTTTTTTTGCAAATTTCTCGCGAGTACCCTTAAAATCACATTCTGCACACATTGAACGGTTCAAATCATAAAAATTTGATCGGAAACTATGAGATTGAGATTTGGAGTGTTTTTTTAGGTGTAATTGGTTGTCTACGGAACTACCCCGTATATATATATATATATATATATACATACACTAATCTTCTAATGACGACCTAAAATGAGGACTACCCCATTTCTTCCCTTTCCCGATTGAATTTTGATGATCCGAGCCGCTCAATGTGTTCAGAACGTGATTTTAAGGGTACCCATTAGAAATCGGCAAAAAAAATGACCGGGAAGGGCTTGATTTGAGCAATTTTTATTTGAACCATTCGATAAAAAATAAATAAAAACTGCTCGGATGAAGCCCTTCCCAGTCTTTTTTTTTGCTGATTTCTCGCGAGTATCCTTAAAATCACGTTCTGAACATATTGAGCGGCTCGGATCATCAAAATTCAATCGGAAAAGAGAGGTCCTCATTAGAAGGGGACTCTATGTATATATATACACTAATCTTCTAATGAGGACCTAAAATGAGGACTACCCCATTTCTTTCCTTTTCCGATTGAATTTTGATGATCCGAGCCGCTTAATGTGTTCAGAACGTGATTTTAAGGGTACCCGCGAGAAATCGGCAAAAAAAATGGCTGAGAAGGGCTTGATTTGAGCAGTTTTTATTTGAACCGTTCGATAAAAAATAAATAAAAACTGCTCGGATGAAGCCCTTCTCGGTCTTTTTTTTTTTGCTGATTTCCCGCGAGTATCCTTAAAATCAAGTTCTGAACACATTGAGCGGCTCGGATCATCAAAATTCAATCGGAAAATGGAGGTCCTCATTAGAAGGGGACTCTATGTATATATATACACTAATCTTCTAATGAGGACCTAAAATGAGGACTACCCCATTTCTTTCCTTTTCCGATTGAATTTTGATGATCCGAGCCGCTCAATGTGATCAGAACGTGATTTTAAGGGCACCCGCGAGAAATCGGCAAAAAAAATGACCGGGAAGGGTTTGATTTGAGCAGTTTTTATTTGAACTGTTCGATAAAAAATAAATAAAAACTGCTTGGATGAATCCCTTCCCGGTCTTTTTTTTTGCTAATTTCACACGGGTACCCTTAAAATCACGTTCTGAACACATTGAGCGGCTCGGATCATCAAAATTCAATCGAAAAAGGGAGGTCCTCATTTTATTAAAATGAGGTGGTCCTCATTAGAAAGGGACTCTATATATATATCATTAGTTGGAACATTTTTTCCTGACTTTAGAACTTGCTATCAAACAAAGGGAAATGATTTTGCTACACCATTTTTTGATAATGCCACACCCTGCAAGTGTATTTTTTCACACTTGCAGGGTGTGGCATTATCAAAAAAAGGTGTGGCAAAATCACTGCCCCAAACAAAAAGGGACATTTTCATCATAAATTAGTCAGAGTTGCATGTCATATAGGAGTACAACGCTCAATTCTGTGCGAAAGAGTAACAAAAAGGGTTAGGTGATACTAAATCATAGACTAAGGGAGCAAGTTATAGAATTGTTTAGATAAATAGAGTAAAGTGACAAAAGGGTGATAATCTAAGGAGGTAATCTGTAGTTAACCCTTGAAAATTTATTCGCTAGGCAATAAAGATCTTATAAACAGGAAAATATTCTTTAACCCATAGAGATTGCCCTTGATATACACCCAAATATAATTTTTAAAAGAGATTAATATTTCAAATCAGAATGCATACTGTTGGTTACTAAACTTACTATCATTTATTAATTTTATTCTTTCAAAGATTTAGAAACATAAATCCGTCATTATCATTTCCAAAAAGAAATTTTAAAATCCCTTCATATTTGGCAAGCAAAAAGCAATTGATGCTTATTGCTTCCTTCCAAAAGTTTACAGTGCACTTATCTCATGGAGTAATTAGAATTCATAATCTCTCTAGTTCAGGACTGCCTAATGTAAAGCCTTTATTCCTTTTTGCCTATAATCCTTCTAGTTAATAGGTTAGTTCATAATGAATTTCAGAGGCTATATAGTCCTGAATCTCAAACGCTCACAACGAGGCTCGAACTCTGGCCTCTCACATGGGGAGGACCAGGAGATGCCAATTGGGCTTGAGCCCATTGGCATAGAACTTGTTATGCCAACCGTAGTTGCAGATAGAGATGGCAATCGGACCGGCCCCTCCCCAAACCCGCCCTGCCCCACCCCGCCTCGAACAAGGCGGTTTTTCCACCACCTTTTCAGGTATCGGGTCAGGGTCAACATAAAAATACTAAAATCCAACCGGGTTCGGGGAGATAATACCCCGCCCCAACATGTATTTATTTATAAAATTATATTTCTATCCTAATCTAATTGGCATTAATACTTCAAATTTTATATTTTTATACTAATATTATTATCATTGAACTAAAAAACCCTTATATTCTTACCTTTATATTTTCACCATTATACTAAACTAACACTTTATTTATACTTATTTTGCTTTTAGATTAGTAGTTTTTTTAATTTTTTACGGAGCGGGGCGGGGCGGCTAAACCCCGTTCCCTGATTGGGGCAGGAACGGGGGTACCCAAAAAATACCCGGTCGGGGTCGAGCTGGGTAATAATTTTTGGATCGGGGTCGGGTTATGCAAAAACCCGCCCCTCCCCGCCCCATTGCCATTCCTAGTTGCAGAGAAAATTAATGATTGAAGTTGGAAAACACTAATAACTAATGGATGAGAACTTGTACAGATAAGTGCTACTGAGTGAGACACATAAATGTTCCACGTGACATGTATTTTCATGTTTAATTTCAGAGTAATTTTAAGAGGAGTCAACAAACCTTGACCCAGGCACAGCAATAACATTTTCGCATTGGGTTGGACGTTCGAACAAGAGGCCGCCGTGAATTAAAAGGATCCTGCAAGTAATGTCCTTGAACTGGTCCATTTGGTGTTGCGTATGTTGGTGTGTTCAGAGATGGATAATCGAAAGAACCCTGCAAGTAATCTTGAACTGGTCGATTGGTCGATTTGGTGTGTGGTATGTTGGCGTGCTTAGAGATGGATAAGAAAAAAGATTCTGCACAAAACCTTGATTTTGTCCATTTGGTGTTTGGTCTGTTGATGTGCTTGGAGGTGGATAATAAAAAAGATCCTGCATGAAACCTTGATTTGGTCCATTTGGCGTTTGGTATGTTGGCGTGTTCAGAGATGGATCAAAAAAAAGATCCTGCACAAAACCTTGATTTTGTCCATTTGGTGTTTGGTCTGTTGATGTGCTTGGAGGTGGATAGTAAAAAAGATCCTGCGTGAAACCTTGATTTGGTCCATTTGGTGTTTGGTATGTTGGTTTGTTCAGTGGAGAATAATCAAAAGGATCCTGCGAGTAACCTTGAACTGATCGATGATTTGGGGTGTGGTCTGTTGGCGTGCTTAGAGGTGGATAATAAAAAAGATCCGGCGCAAAACCTTGATTTGGTTCATTTGGTACTGTTTGGTCTGTTGGTGTGCTTTGGCTTGTACCCATGCCTCTCTTTCTTCTAGTTATTGTTGATGCTTCCTTTTTTTCTCTTAGGGTTGATTTCGAATCAACTCCTCCTAGCTAGTATTCTTTAAATAGGCTCCAAAATGTGTGACTAAGAAATCGAAACTAATTAGGGGATCATGTATAACAGGAAATCTAGACTAACCACGAAAGCATGGCTGATAACCCAAAAATATGGTAACATAATATTTTTAAGGATCTAATAACCTATATATAGTATTATTAGGACATTGTTTGAGTAGAATCCTAAACAAATTAATTAGGGAACAAGTGCGTAATAGAATCTTAAACAAATTAGGGAACACATGCATAATAAGAAAACCTAGACCAATTAGGAATTTAGGATACATGAAAGTTATAGGAGCAATCAGAAACCACCTAAAACTCGTTAAAAAAAAAAAAAAAAAAAGACCTAAAAAACATGGCAACATAATATTTGCTATTACTAATATTATTCTAACACCAACCATGCAAAACAATATCTTGTCCATTAATCATTACTTTTAACGAGCAAAATAACCTACAAGTTGAAAAATTGTGATGATAAAAAAAAAAGGTGAATTGTAAACGGAAGGGTTACTCTACTGCAAGCATTACCCTTTTTTTTTTTTACCACTGGATTTAACTAACCTACAAAAGATGGGAGCATTCTACTGCGATAAAAAGATAGGGAGATGAGATGTCCATATTCTTTCTTTCTTTCTTTTTTTTGTGTTCGTTAGTTTTGAATCAAATTTTGTAGATTATTTGTTAGTCTCATATAGGGGTGAGCATGGTCCGGATTGGTTCGGTTATATAATAAACTAATAACCAAACCAATATATACGGATTATGAATTTGGAGAACCAAACCAAATCCACAAAAAATAGAGAACCAAACCAATCCAAACCATTAAAATACTACGGTTCGGTTTCAGTTTTAAACCACGGTTTGTTTTGAACTAAGCTATCATCTTCAAAAATATTTAATGTACTTAAAATTACGAAGACAAATTCAAAAAAAAACTTATATTAAAACCAATTCCATTGAAATTACCAAAACACACTAACATCAACCAACAAATTAATTATTGCGGTGGATTTATAGAAGTTTAGTCTAAATTATCTTGGCATAGAAGAAAAACTAAATATTGTGGTAGATTTAATACGAACAATAAATTAGGAAAGTTGTTGACTAAGGCTCCCATATTTATTTGGTGAATCATAATTAATTAAATTATATATAATATATATATATATGTATTATACGGTTTGGATTGGTTTTGAACCATAACCGTGAACGTGAATCCACAAACCAAACCATATAATACAGTTTCTAATTTTTTTTAAACCATGACCAAACCATACTATTAAAAAACCGAACAAAATCTTTCGGTTTGGATTGGTTTGGACTGGATTTGAGGTTTAGCAAATTTTTTGCTCACCCCTAGTCTCATAGAGAGGAATCGAAAAAGTTAAATATTGTTCTTTTTACAACAAAAAAAAGGGGGGCTTTTTCATTGAAATTTTCAAAGAAAAAGAGAAAAAGGGATTCAGTCATAATTTTTACTTTTTGATACCTCTTATCAAGAAAATCAATAATCTACAAAAATGTGGCGCAAAACTAACTTAAAAAAAAAAAACAACAACAAAAAAGCCGAGTAATTTGCCCAAAATTTCGAATTTCGATCACTATCATTATAAATATAGAGCTGCTACAGGTACAGCAAAGGTTGTACAACAGCCGCGTGGCTTTTGCGTCCATCTCGGGTCCTGCAAAGATGATCAAAGCGGCTCATTTTGTTCAAACATTTCTTTTAAAGTCCCTGAGAAAAATCATCTCAATTCAATATCGGAAAAGGCGTTTACAAATCATTCAATTTTGCTTCAGAATTTAGGCTAAATTTTAAAGAAAAGTTGGACAATTCGTAAACGCCCGTTCAGGTATCGGATTGAGATGATTTTTTACAGGGACCCTAAACAAAATATTTTGAACAAAATGAGTGGCTCCGATCATTTTTGTGGGACTCAAGACGGGCGCAAAAGCCATCTGTACATGGCTGCTGTATAGTTTTTGCTGAAATCGGAAAGTCTGTTGACACAGACAAAATTGACACAGATCGCGCACAGATTTTTTTGGGGCCCACTACGGCTCCCATACAAACGATTCGAGCCGTTCATTAAATGTAAAACATTTTTTTAAGGGCCCCCGCTAAAAATTAGCTCAATTCGATACCTATAGTTGCTCGATCCAATCATCTTACTTTTCATTATCCTGAAATCCGAATGAAAAGTTAAATGATTCTATTCAGTAGTTATAAGTATCGGATTGAACTGATTTTCCGCAAGGACCCTTGAAAAAATGTTTTACATTTAATGAACGATTCGTATCATTTGTGTGAGATCCGTAGTGGGCCCCACAAAAAATCTGTACGCGATCTGTGTTGATTTTGTATGTGTGAATAGCACAGTTCGTTATAAATATAGCCCATATTCTTCAGTCCACTCAAGCGGATGAGGGCCTCGGGCCGTTGTACTGAAGCTGGTCCCATTGGGTCTGGCCCTCAAAAGAAAGTCCAGAGCATGAAACAGATTGGAGGATTGTGTTTGTGCTGTAAGTGAAACTTGCCCAACGAACCAGGGGCAAAAATCACAGTTTTTTTTTTTTTTTTTTGACTAAGCGAAAAGATTTTATTAATCTTTGGAGAAGAAAACAAAGATTAAAACGATCTCGGGCACACCGGAAAAACACCACCCGAAAACCAAAACTAAAAGATGGCAAAAGCCAACCGCACCAAAACCCACAGTTTAACAGATTATTCGATGATCAGAAAGGGATCGAGCACGGCCGGCCCTATACATTCGGAGGCCTAGGCAACCTCCTGGGCCCTCTCTAATATTTGTCAAATTTCAAAAACTATGAAAACATACTGTAGCGGGCCGAACATGGTTTGTTCGCATGACGCGGACCATACCTGCCGTGGTCCGATCGCAGGCCTCGTGCGCGGCAAGCCGACAATGACTCGTCGTGTATATCCGGTTCGCCTCAGGCTCGGCAGCGGGCAGACCCGCGCTCGGATTGTGCCGTCGACGGAGTCCGCGGCGACGTTACCTCCTTCATTGAACGCATGGCTCTGCTCGGCGGTTCCCGCGGTCGGCTACCTTCAGAGCACGGCATGCAGCCGACGGAGGCTGACTGTAAAGCCACGCGTCCTGCCACGTGCAGAAGCGGTTACAACAGAAGATGATCACGGGCGCACATGGGTGTGCCAGCTCAGCCCTGGAAACGGTTATCAGATCTATTTCTCGACGTCATTATGATGTCACTTGGCCCGTGGAAGGCACGCGATGGTACTTGGAGGGCAAGTCAGAAGGCACTATAAATACCTACAGATGGTAATCCTAACAGGTACACGCTACTGAATACTCACACTTACTCCCTCTCCAGAGCTTTCTGCTTCCTCTCTGCGCTATACTCATCCTCTCGCCGGAGGGCCTTGCCGGGACAACCCCCGGCCAGGTCTTAGTCGTGCGTTCCTTGTGCAGGCTAGGAGAAGAAAGCTAACCCACCATCGAACCACCTACGAAGGATCGAGGACCGGAGGATCACGGGCCACACAATTGGTGAACCCGACGTGAAATTCCTTCTGATCTCAGCGGCTCTCTCATCCTCCAAACTTCCCTCGCTCCTCCGTAAGACAGCAACCAAACTACTCACCATGGGCGGAGACATAGCGGACGCCACCATCTCAGGGGCCAAAGACGCAGGTGGAAACGTCAATTCCACGCCAACCGTCGACAGGCACATGTCCTTCTCTCTCGCCCCTGGATCCGGGCTCTCACCGGTCTCGGACGACGTCGCTTCAGCCTACATCCGCCTGTTGCAGCGTCGCGACGACGAACGCGACAACGAGCTGGCGGCACTAAGGGCGGAAGTGGCCCAAATGAAGCGACATATGCAGCAGGACGCCACTCCTGCCGCATCTCGATCTGGTGGAGACAGGGGTAGAGGTGGGCAAACACCGCCTCCACCTCCACCTCCACCACCGCAAGGGCGTCAGAACGAAGGAGGTCAACGCGGGTCCGTGAAAGACCGCCTAGGCTTCACCCCAGCACAAGATGACGCCAGGGGAATGATCCTCTATAAGCAACCCACAGTATCTGGGACGCATCGTTCCAGAAGCCATCACGATGGAACCAGGACAAGGGACACCGAGTCGTTCACCAGCACGTACTCAACTGGCCGGGCAGAGTTCTCTCGCACGACGGCCTCGCACCGTAGCCGAGACTCTGCCCGAACCAGACCCCATGTCTCTGAGCGCCTGGGGAACATCCCGACAGAAAACAATGACAATGAACATTACGCTCGGCGCAACGGGAAAGACGTATGCGTTGAAGGCGCAAACGACGAGAACAAAACCCGACGCCACAACGACAAAACAGTCGACGGCCCACGCCGAACGGAGAGAGACCTGCGAGACAAGCTTCGCCGAAGGGAAGCGGAGAAGACGGCGGCGAAGGAACAAAAAGACAGGGATTCAAAGCGACCGAAAACGGATGAGCACGGCAAACCGCCGCGCCCAGGATTCGAAAGGCAGCTAAAAGATCTCGGCGTCTCCCCATTTACCTCCCACATAATCAACACGCCGCCGGAACCCACCTTCCACCTACCCAAGTTCACTAAGTTCGATCCATCAACGTGTGAGGCCTACACTCACCTCATCCATTTCAGACAAACCATCGAACTCTGCACAAGTAAAGATGAGGTGAAATGCAAGGCGTTCCCGTCCAGCCTCGGCTCCTTAGGGCTCCAGTGGTTCAACAAATTGCCCGCTGGATCCGTAAGGACCCTGGCCGACCTCGAACGCGCCTTCAACACTCGCTTCATCACAAGCAACAAAACGGCTAAAGAGCCCGAATCGCTGTCATAGATGAGGAAACTATCATCGGAAACACTCAGGCAATATGCCGAGCGCTACTGGCAGCTGTTTAACGAGATCCCTGGAATCGATGAGTACTGGGCCGCACGTACGTTCAAGAACGGCCTGGAAACTGGGAGCAAGATCTTAGACGAATTCGCCATTTGCCCACCACACGGCATGGGTGAACTGATGCGTGTAGTGGAAAGATTCTGTGCTCTCGAAGAACTCTACGCAGACAGAGCCGCACAGGGAATCCCGAGCTCTAACAATCCGTTCTCCTCGACCGTGCACCAGCTGCCGGTACAAACGGCGACCCAACAAGTGCAGCCGAAGAAGCAAGTGCACAACATTAAAAAGGGGAAGGAACGTCAGCCGAAGGAGCATGACCACGTGGCCGAAACCACTCACTTCAAAGAGCCAATCTGGTCTTTTCTGAAGGAAATAATGAGACAACCGTGGTTTGAGTGGCCGACGACCAAGCTCGGGACTGACACCGGCCAACCGGATCAAAACCCAAGGAAGAAATGCACTTACCACAATGAGCTCGGCCACTACACGACTGCTTGTGCACCGTACAAGGCTCTCCTTGAAAAGCTTGCCGCTCAAGGCCATCTCGATCAATACATTGATCGAGCAAAGACGCCCGCCCGGCAGACAAGTCCCAACCCCAACGGACAACGACCATTGATCCACGTCATCCATGGACCGGTAACAAAAGCATTCGAGACCACCCTCAGAGCCGACATCGATCAAGCCTCAACTTCAAAAGAGATACTCTCCGTCGGCTGCGGATCCAAACGCTCCCGACCACAAGACTTGCCCAAATTGACCATCAGCTTTACCGAACGCGATCTTGAACACGTTCAGACTCCACATTCGGATGCACTCGTTGTCACCGTCCAGATTGGTGTCCATGATGTCAAACGTGTCCTCATCGACCAGGGAAGTTCGGCTGAGGTCATGTACTATGACCTCTTCAAGAAGCTGGACCTACCAGAGTCAGCTTTGCAACCCACCGAGGTACCTCTCATTGGCTTCAGCGGAGCTCCTGTCTGGCCGATCGGCCGTATCTTCCTCCCTGTCGTCGTCGGCTCGAAAACAATCACCGTCGAATTCATAGTTGTCAATGCGCCGAGCCCATACAACGCTATCCTCGGCCGAGCTTGGCTTCATGAAATGCAAGCCATCGCTTCAACATACCACCAAGTTGTCCGCTTCATCGGCACAACAAGCAGACAAGAAGACTTGCGAGGGGACCAAATTGCATCCAAGAAATGCTATGTCTCCGCCGTCCACAGCTCCTCAAAGGCAAAACAAGTGCAATGGGTTGAAGTCCCAGACATGGCCGTCATTGACGACGTCGGTCAAAAAGCCGAAGACAAAGCCGAAGAGGAACTGGTAAAAATGCCCATCAACGAGGACGGATCACGCTTCTTCTTGCTTGGCTCCTCACTTTCTGACGCCGAGCGGAGGAGATGTTCCTGTTCCTCAAACAAAATCTTGAAGTTTTTGCATGGACCCCGGAGGAAATGCCGGGAGTGGATCCCAACTTTATCTGCCACTCCCTCAACATAAAAAAGGACGCCAAACCAGTCATTCAGCGGGCTCGACGTTCGGCACCAGAGCACGCCGACGCCGTGATAGAAGAAGTCAACCGGCTACTAGACAACAACGCCATTCAGGAAGTACAATACCCAACCTGGCTCTCCAACACGGTGGTCGTCAAGAAGAAGAATGGAAAGTGGCGAGTCTGCGTCGACTACACGAATCTTAACGACGCCTGTCCCAAGGACTGGTTTCCACTACCGAAGATCGACCAGCTCGTAGACGCAACTGCCGGCCATGCTCGGCTTAGTTTTCTGGACGCCTACCGTGGCTATCACCAGATTGCTATGGACCCGGCCGACATGGAGAAAACAGCATTCATAACTCCTCATGGAATTTTCTGCTATAGGGTGATGCCGTTCGGCCTCAAGAACTCCGGAGCAACATTCAACAGAGCGATCTTCAAGATGCTCTATGCCCAAATCGGCAACATCCTGGAAGCATACATTGACGACCTCGTCGTCAAAAGTCAAAAGGAGCACAACCATTTGAAGGAGCTGGCCGAGGTCTTCGAGATCCTTAAGTTCCACAAGCTACGTTTAAACCCGGAGAAATGCGCGTTCGGCGTAAGCGCCGGCAAATTCCTTGGCCATTTGGTCACACGGAGGGGCATCGAAGCCGACCCCAACCAAATCAAGGCAGTGGCAGATCTTCGGCCACCAAGATCAATCAGAGAGGTGCAAAAACTAACTGGAATGGCAGCGGCTCTCAATCGCTTCATCAGCAAGTCATCCGACAAGTGCCACTCCTTCTTTCACGCTCTCAAAGGGAAAAGCCGACGAAGTTTTGAGTGGACACCGGATGCGACAGAGCGTTGGCCGAACTTAAAGATTACCTGAGTTCATCACCACTAATGGTAAAGCCCAAAGAGTACGAAAATCTCTATCTTTACCTTTCAGTCTCGAGCCACGCAATTAGCTCAGCACTTGTTCGGCGAGACGGGGCCGACGACATGCCAGTGTATTTCACAAGCAAGACACTCCTCCCAGCCCGACTCGGTACCTTCCACTGGAAAAACTTGCACTCACCCTGGTCTCCGCGGCGAGGAAACTTCTGCCATACTTTCAGGCGCACACCATAACGGTGTTGACCGAGCACCCTCTCAAAGCCCTATTTCGAAAAGCCGACCTCTCAAACAGAGTCTCAAAATGGGCGGTCGAGCTAGCGAACTTCGACATCCGTTTTGAACCGAGGACAGCAATAAAGGGGCAGGTCCTCGCCGACTTCATTGCTGAACTCACACCGGAAGACTCGGAGATCCTACACAATCCTCCCAACCAACAGTTTGCCGAACACCAACCAAAAGAGGACCGGTGGCTCCTATTCCAGGGAGACACTTGGCGGATGCAAGTCGACGGTGCCTCCAACAACAACGGAGCCGGTGCCGGAGTCGTTTTGGTCTCTCCTTGCGGAACTATTCACGAATGTGCCATCAGCATCGATGTCCCCGCCACCAACAACGAAGCTGAATACGATGCTTTGCTTGCTGGCCTACTCTCGGCAATAGAGATGAAAGTTGACATCCGGGCCGTATTCTGTGATTCTCAACTTATAGTCAATCAAGTACTTGGGGACTACGAAGCTAGAGACCCACGGATGATGAAGTACCAGGCCACAGCAGCAGAACTCATTACTCGCTTCAAAACTTTCAACATCGAACAAATCAACCGCGAGCACAACGCCCACGCCGACGCACTTGCTGGCCTCGCCTCGGCATCAAAAGCATCTGAGTTTCGAACCATAAATTTTGGCAACATCGACAACCCAAGTTTCGATACAACTCCAGAGGTACTCAACATCAACCTTGGTCCAAGTTGGATGGATGAAATCGTGGCCTTCCTCAGGAACGACACCTTACCCGACGACAAAAAGGAAGCCTTCCGAATCAGAAATAAGGCCGCATACTACTGGCTCTCTGAGAGTGGCCAGTTCTATAGAAAATCCATTTCAGGACCTTATCTTCTTGTCGTCCACCCAAATCAAGTTGCCGAGATCCTTGACGAACTGCACTCCGGAAGCTGCGGCTGCCACTCTAGTGGACGTTCGTTATGCCAGCGCGCGATGAGTCAAGGATACTTCTGGAAAAACATGAAGAAAGACTGCGAGGAAATCGTACGCAGGTGCCGACCATGCCAACTCTTCTCACCTATCCCCAGGCAGCCAGCTCAGAATCTCTCTCCAATCACAAGTCCATGGCCATTCGCACAATGGGGGCTCGACATCGTCGGGAAACTCCCAACAACACCTGGGGGCTTCATTCCTGATCACAGCAACAGATTACTTCTCCAAGTGGGTCGAGGCCGAGGCCCTCGTCACCATAACAGAAGCAGACGTCCGACGATTCGTATGGAGAAACATCGTGACAAGGTTCGGCGTACCTACGCCATCGTCTCCGACAACGGCACCCAATTTGTCGTGGAATGCCTCACGAGTCTCTGTGAAGAGTTCGGCATCAGATTCTACAACTCAACACCAGCCTACCCTCAGGGAAACGGCCAGGCCGAAGCCTCAAACAAAACGGTCTGTGCAGGGATAAAACGAAGACTGAATTCAAAGAGGGGAAAATGGGCAGAGGAACTCCCCAGGGTTTTATGGGCTTACCGCTCCACTCCCCGCCGTTCTACAGGCCAAACACCGTTCTCAATGGCGTTCGGCATGGAGGCCGTAATCCCACTAGAATCAAGGTTCCCAACCCTTCGAACGGAGAACTTCAATCCTCAGTCCAATGACGAAGCCGTCGAGCAAGAACTAATTTTGGCTGAGGAAAAACGCGATGACGCTCGGCTAAAGCTGGCCGAGTATCAACAGACTGTTGCCAAGGGCTACAACAGAAGTGTCAGAATCAAGAAGTTCAAGCCCGACGACTTAGTTTGGTGAAAGGTTGTCCAAGCAAGCAAAAAGAAAAAGTTCATGCCTAATTGGGAAGGGCCATTTCGTATCGTGAAGGTTGCTGGTGAAGGGGCTTACACCCTCGAAGACATGCACGGCAAGGTGCTCACCAACCCGTGGAATGCCCAGAACCTCAGAAAGGCCTACATGTGATGCTCCACTCAGACAGCTACCTTCGGCCAACACTTCATGCATACCGAGTTTCTGTTTTCTTCAGCATCGGCATAACTCTTCTACATTTTTCTTTACATTTCAAAGAAGGGCTTCGACCCACTGTTACTGTTTTTCCTTACTTTCACTGTACTTCAACAAAAAATATCAATGAAATGACAATCCTTTTTGATCCAAAAAATCTTCAAACATCATTTTATGCATTTATTCCACTCTCGGCTAGAAAGCCGTACACAAACGATGACTTCGGTCACACCCTCCAACCGGCTCCTTAAAAAGCCCATTGCTTCGGCCAATTTTACCGCCCAGAGAAGCAATCACTGGACATATGGTCCGCCGAGTCTGAAATACACTTTTGGAACTTAGGCTTTGGCTCGGATTGGCAAGACACTATGGTCGGCCACCGAATGGTTACACTCGCAATTTGGCGAGCAAACCACCCACAAACATTCACTACTCTCCAACGTTCCTCTACCATGGTCAGGGGCTAACACCTAGACCGAGCCCCATCCACTGGCACGGGGGACACTTCACACTCTCAAACTAAGTCAAAGACTGGATCATGACAGGTTACATTACATCGATGTTCGGCGACCTATAGCAACTACGGCCATACTACTTTGGTCAGGGCTCGGCTGCAATATCTATACTTAACCATTTCGATCACGAAATGCTCTCAACTATTCTGCCGAACCCAAACCAAAAGTGGGGGCTACGGACAACTACACATTCACAAACATGCAAGAACTACAAGAATTTTATGAAGACATGAAGGCAATAATAGACAAGCTCGGCAATAATAGAGACGTTGCGAAAGAAGCCATGCATTCATCTAAAACTTCGAAACAAAGACAAGTGTTTTGAAAGATCCTAAGCTAGGAGGTACGGCGTAGTAAATCGTTCGGTGCCGACCCCCCTTAAACCATTACATCTGGCACGGCAAACTCCCAAGTTCGGAGCCGTCCAGTCCAACAAAAATTCAATAATTTAAAAAAAAAAAAAAAAAAAAAACTTGAAGCTCTATGGTTGGGGCGGATCACCACCGGCTGCAGCTTCAGCAAGACGAGCAGCACTGTCCTCGGCCCCAACAACCACTTCATCATTATCTGCTTGTTCGGCGTCCTCCTCGGCGTTCTCGACCTCGGCCTCTGTCCTATCACCAGAACCACCCACTCCACCTTCAGCGTCGGCCACAGTCAGATCGTCAACATCATCCTCGCTCTCAGAAAACTCCTCCGGCGGAAGTGGGGCACATTCTTCCTCCGTGTACGGCAGCACGAGCTCGGGCACAACGGCCGCAGGGATGGTCTTCATCAAGTTCATATCAGGCTCCAGCTGCATAACAGCACAAGCAGCCAGCACCCCAGCCTTGTATCCTCTTCGGTACGCAACGGGAACCCTCTTCTCGACCTCCTCATTCACCATCGACCGAGCATCTCTCATATACTCAGCTCCTGCTCGATCATATCCCGCCTGGTACGCCTTCGCGTCCACCTCCTTCATCTTCCTCTTCTCCCTCCTCACAACTTGACCGAGCTCGCGTTCGGCCGTCTTAGCATTTTCAAGGGCCTCATCCCTCTCCTTCTCAAGCTCGGCAACTTTTGCCTTAGCCAACTTCAGTGCAGTCTTAACAGCCTTAGTTTTCTCACGCTCGGTCTTAGCATCATCTCTGTACCGCGTTCTCTCGGCCGCCAACAGATCGGCCTGGTTGGACACTCGCAGAGCAGCCTGCCCAGCCTGTTAAAAGGAAAGATGGTCAAGCTCGGCCAAAAGGGAAAGAAGGATAGCACAAAATCAAGTACCTGAACAAGGTAGGCGCTTAAATGAGTGATGCTCGGCTGCAGCTCCCCGGGAACTCTCTCCATATCCCTCGGCAGAGCGAGACCGTGCAGCAAGGTAACGGCCAACCCAGGCTCAACCTTTACACTATCTTCCACAGTAACGATCCTGCCGTCGGCCATCGCGAAGGATGGCGCGAACTCTTGCACAATCGCTCGGCCACCTGAGCCTGCCGCCTGTTCCACGGCTTTGGAGCCACCCGCAGCCGAAGACTCAGTTTGGTCCTTCTCTTTAGGATGTGGCGTCGGCGGCCTCGTGGGAAAAAAGTCTTGGGTGACTTTCTGCTTCTTCGCAGGATGGTCAGCCTGTGCAGCCTCCTTCTGACGGGTCGCAGCCCCGTCTCTCAGATTCAACTTCACCACGTTCCTCCTTCCCATCTCGTCGGTATACTCGGGAATGAGGGTTCGGATGGGCGGAATGTTGATGCCCAGAAAGTCGGCTGGCAGACTGCTTTGGAACCAGAAGTCGGCTGACTTCTTCAAAGATGGAAACTTGACCCTTGGCTCTTTCGCTTTCTTGCTCGGTCTGCTTTCTCCCGCTTGACCCTCGGCTGCCCTCTTCTTACCTGTACCCCTTGTGTTCGGCCCAGCTTCCTTCTTCTTCCTCCTCAACTTTCCCTTGTAAGAGGGAATGTAGTCGAGCAGCGTCGGCGCGTCACGACAAATTTGAGCCCTCAACGTCTCAACGTTTGCCTCAACTGACAAAGAATGCTGTGTCTTGGTGATTGCTCGGTTATCTGCAAGGAGAGGATATCTTCAGAATACTCAAAACGACACAAAGAAGAAATAAGCCATACTCGGCGACGTAAAGAAAATTAAAACCCAACCTCGAAAGTCTTTTATCTTCGGCACAGAGTGTAGCCGCACTGACTGACTGCCGAACTCATAATTCCCGCTAACTTCAACATAGAAGTTAGCCCACTTGTCGGTGTCAGGAAGCCCATCTATCAGGGGCTCTTTGCCACTGCGTGTGGACAGGTACCTGCGCTCGGTCCCGCCGTGCCTGGACATGATGTACGTGTGAAAGAGGTCGGCCACGGTGAACTCGAGGTTGTGTAGCTCTTTCAGCTTAATTATGGACATCACTATCCTATAACTATTGATGGCAAAGAAATGGGGTACTATGCCGAACCTGGCCAGCAGTTCCCTCAGAAAAGGATGAAGGGGGAAACGGAGCCCAGCCTCGCAGATGGCCATCAGAGGAACCGTTATATGCTCGGGACGGTCTTCCCTTTTATCCCTTATCCTATTGCTGGCTACCTGGTGGACTACGACGTCGGCCGGGATGTGGTATGTTCGGCAGAAATTATCATACTCATCGGGACGTCCGCTGAAGTAATGGGCGTGTGGACAGACCTGCCCCCTCTCGAATAAGTCGGTAAACTCCCTATTGTCGGAAGACGTCTCAACGGGAGCGGAACGGGAAGAGGTCGTGGCCCCGGCCTGAGAACGAAGTCTGGATTCAGCCTCGGCCCCAAGCTCATGCTCGGCTTCAGACTCTGTGCTGGTAGAAAAGGTTATCTCCGGTTCGGTATTAAAACCGCCGTACTCATGGTCGCGCTCGGCATTTGAATCACCAGAGTCCGACATGTTTGAGTCTATGGAGGAAGATCGACGTCGGCTTCTGTATCTCTCTACGTATTTCCGGATCACGAGGTCGGCGGAGTCGTCCTCTGAATTCTCAGAGTCGGATGAAATGATGATGACTGGGTGAGCCAGACCTAACA
Source organism: Rhododendron griersonianum (assembly GCA_018127125.1). NCBI lineage: Eukaryota > Viridiplantae > Streptophyta > Magnoliopsida > Ericales > Ericaceae > Rhododendron > Rhododendron griersonianum. The sequence continues at coordinate 5,147,334 of CM030788.1, read as the reverse complement.
AAGGCAGAAACAAAAACATGAGACCTCGGCATCTGCTAGAAAGCAAGGATCTCACTACGCTCGGCATCCTAATTGGCCCACCCCATCATCGTTTCCAAAGGTTCGGCCAAATCTGTGTTCGGTCTGATCCTACAAAACATCAAGAATTGGGGCTCGGCCAACCCCATCGTCGGCCAAAGCCCTGACACCATGAACGTTCTGTGCTCGGAAGAACACGTTGAAGATGGAGATGAACAGTCCGTCCATCTCCAGTAAAGCACTATTCACTCAGAACAGAAAACACCCCAAAAACCCAGAAAGTAAACTAGAGAATGCAGAAAAACTACAGAAAAGTAAAGAGGGGCAAGAATCGAGCACATACCTGTAACTTTCAGCGAGATCTAATAGCTCAATCGCTGGGAATCACGACCAGAAGACGAACCGTTGGGCTTCGAAGCTCTGGCGATGGAGTTCTAGAGAGAGAGAGGGCATGTGACTTTCTCTCTCCTCACTCCGCTCCTTTTATAGAATTAGGGCTGGGAAATCGAAATTCCCGCCCATCATTACTCCGCCGAACTTTTGGCCACCCAGCGCATGACACGTGGCACTGACGGGACGGTTTGCAGGGCTTGCCAGCCCACCTCCCGCCTGCCGTACCCAGCCACAAGGTGACATCTGGCGTCCAACCATTGGAGTACTTCATCGACGGTCGAGACTACTCCTGAGGATGAAACGGTTCAGGCTCGGCTGGAACTTATCTTCATCAAACAAATGTACGCTCGGCGGTTTGACGAGTTCGGCCTAAGGCTCAACTTCAATCCCTACCATGCGTACAGCATCGGCAGGAATTGAGGGGCTATTGTAGCGGGCCGAACATGGTTTGTTCGCATGACGCGGACCATACCTGCCGTGGTCCGATCGCAGGCCTCGTGCGCGGCAAGCCGACAATGACTCGTCGTGTATATCCGGTTCGCCTCAGGCTGCGGGCAGACCCGCGCTCGGATTGTGCCGTCGACGGAGTCCGCGGCGACGTTACCTCCTTCATTGAACGCATGGCTCTGCTCGGCGGTTCCCGCGGTCGGCTACCTTCAGAGCACGGCATGCAGCCGACGGAGGCTGACTGTAAAGCCACGCGTCCTGCCACGTGCAGAAGCGGTTACAACAGAAGATGATCACGGGCGCACATGGGTGTGCCAGCTCAGCCCTGGAAACGGTTATCAGATCTATTTCTCGACGTCATTATGATGTCACTTGACCCGTGGAAGGCACGCGATGGTACTTGGAGGGCAAGTCAGAAGGCACTATAAATACCTACAGATGGTAATCCTAACAGGTACACGCTACTGAATACTCACACTTACTCCCTCTCCAGAGCTTTCTGCTTCCTCTCTGCGCTATACTCATCCTCTCGCCGGAGGGCCTTGCCGGGACAACCCCCGGCCAGGTCTTAGTCGTGCGTTCCTTGTGCAGGCTAGGAGAAGAAAGCTAACCCACCATCGAACCACCTACGAAGGATCGAGGACCGGAGGATCACGGGCCACACACATACACATGTTATATGTTTCTTCTTATTAATCTCAGCTATTTTTAGCTTGCAAAAACACTTAAACGAAGCGTAACGAAGAAGAGTACGAAAAAGAAGATGAATGGATATTAAGATTTGTACTTTTGCCTCGAAAGTATGCGCATATTTATTTATTTGTGTAGCAAATGCCTTGATATAAATGGTGATTTTGTGGTACCATTACTACACACATCCATTTTGGGCCAGGTTCAAATTAGGGTGTACACATTTCGGATTATCCAGTTCTCTAAAAAAATATGTGTGATCTGTTTTAAACAGTTCTAAAAAATTGAGAACCAAAACCTAATAAGTGTGTAATCTAACCGGAACCAAATTGCAAGACAGATTCGATGTCGGTTCGATTCCGATTTTATCCAATTAGTATCCAAACGTTTCTCAAAGGGAAATGATTTTGCCACTTTCTTTTTTGTTAACGCCACTCCACTGCAAGTGTATTTTTGCACCAAAAATACACTTACAGGGGAGTAGCGTTAACCAAAAAGGAAGTGGCAAAATCAGCAGCCTTCTCAAAACACATAAAATAATTTGAGAATTTAGAACCCCAAACCAATTCATATAATAATCATACGAGTTTTACAAAAATTCGGAACCCAATGGAAAAGTACTAGATTTGGAAAAGAATGAAATTGAGTGTTCAACACTCAACATTCAAAAAATCTTTAATGGTTCGGGTTCCCATAGCAGTAGAATATTAAAAGAAAATACTACGGGCACATCATTTGAACACACCTCAGCCACATCAGCTGAGGTGGCAGCTGAGCCCATTAAAAAAAACTCAACTCAAAATTGAAATCGGCTCTTCCCCCCCACGCCAAAGAGAAAGAGGATGGCGACCACCACCACAAGACCCCAACCGACCACCATAACCGGCGACCTCTGCCGCCATCAGCGCCGCCCCTCCACGACGGCGAGAAACCTCTGCTAGTACCCGTTTGAAATCGAATTCGGTGCTTAAATGAATTAGGGCTCGGTCCGAGCCCGACGACAAAGTCAATGGCGTTCTCCGCCTCCTCCTGTTCTTCTTCTACACCTCTGCTCCTCCTCGGGCTTAAACGAATTAGGGCTCGGTCTGAGCCCGACGGCAAACTCCATGGCGTTCTCTCTGATTTCAACCCCTGTTTCATTGGCCTTCTACGTCACAGATATATAGATATATTTGGAAAAATTAGTCTTTGGGTTTCAATTTGCCAATATTTCCATGTTTCTCTGAATCTCTCCGATTGTTAAGGAAAAGCTGAGTAGAAGTGTGTCTTTGTTGTTCATTTTGGTAGATGTTCAGTGTTTTGAGTGGGAAAGCAAGTGTCTTTTGCTCGATGCCGGTGGTGGTAATGGCGGTGGGGTCGCCGGTGGTGATGGTGTTGGCCGGTTGCGGTTTGGTGGTGGTCGCCGTCCTCCTCTTTCTACGTCGTGTTTTGATAATGAATACCCGCCAAAGACATTTTTAACATTAAAAAATGTTCTCAACATGTCCTTGACGAGGCCGTCGGTACAATTTCGGAATGGTGGTGGTCGGTACGTATAGCACTACTCATTGTTTCTAGAGATGCAACTATAACGAAGGGGAGCCATGTACGTTTGCATGTGAGTGATCCCTGATCCCAACATTTTTAAGCTATGTCACTGCCATAGAATGTAGTATAACCCGTACGTTTAGATAGATCGATCGGGCAAGTCTCACATAAACTTGCAATTGTAGGGTTTCATGGGACGACTGACCTTGGATTATTATTATTTTTTAATAGGCAAAAAGTTTATTAAAGAAATCTTGACAAATGGTATATCAAGATGGGAGAGAGGGGAGGAGAATCCAACCAAAGGTTAGATGAAACCGAAAAAAACACCCGATGGGACAAAGCCCGAAAACACCAAGGGGCTAAGCCCGAAACACCCAAAAGGGCAAAACCCATACAAAATATGGGCCAAGCCCAATCCAAGAACCCCAAAACCTAACCCTAAGACCCATAAGACCACAACTCCTCTCTCTTAATATATTGAAAACTTTAGCAAGCGGAGGTACTCCTTTGCACAAACACATGCTCCTTTACTTCCATCTCAATCATCTTTCTCATCCTTTGAACATCTCTCTCCGTTATCTTCACTCCTAATCTTTTGCCAAAGTTGTTGTTAATTGGAGCTTAGCATCTATTTCTTCTTGATCTTGCCTTGTCCCTCGTGAAGAACATGACTGACCTTGGATTATTGAACAGCTTTGGTGGCAATTACGCTGCTAATTAAATGTGCAAATGATCAACTAGCTAAAAATGACCTGAAAATTGGTCCAAAATTTTCATAGTAAGAATTTTCTGGGCTGGGATTAATTTATGTTTCCTGGCCTAGTGCATGGAAGTATGGAACACACACATACGTAGATAAATATTACAAGGATCTAAAATTATACGATTACAATTTTCGTGGTGAAGGGGCAACTTAATTGGCTAATTGGCTTGTAAAAGTGTGTGTGTATATATATATATGTTTTGTTCCTGGTTTACCAAAAAAAAAAAATATATATATATATATATATTATAGGAGGCTTCAGCTGCGAACGCCGTTAGATTGCAAAAATGCGGATTTCGCGTGTGAGCTGTTGGATCACAGTGTGAAACAGAGGAGCAACACGTGGGTAAAAAAGGGAGTGGGTCGGGTAAAAATGGTTCGCGGGTCACTCCGGGTTATAACAACCGGATCCAAACAAAATCCCCAATCCCACCGTACGCTTCATTTTTTCCATCAAACGAAGAGAGAGAGAGAGAGAGAGAGAGAGAGAGAGAGAGAACAAGGCGAATGAAGACAAACAACCCCTTTGGATTGAATGATTTCAAGAGAAAAGAAAAGAAAGGGTTTTAGTTTCTAACCAAATTACTCATTTTGATTGACTATTTTGGTAAGAAATAGAGAGAAAAGTACAAAAATGAAATGTTTTGAGTGGCTTCTTCCTTTTCTCACCCAATCTCACCAAAAATGGTGACATTTTGTGAGAAAGGACTCCCCTTTCTTATCACACCCTTTCTCACCATCCAAAGGGGCTGGAATCGAAGGGCGAACTCTGAATCAAAGACGAATCAATCGAAGAATAAGAACTCTAAAAGCCCCTTTCCCATTCCCTTCCCGTTCAAACTCAAAAAACGAAATCGAGAAAATGGAGAATTTTAGTAATGGGTGGTGGTTGTGCTTCTTGAAGTGTTGTAGGAAATCTGCATTTATTTCATGTTAAAAGAGATTGTAATCTGCGATTTACATGTTGCTGCTTTTCACAAATCTGTCTCAAAGTGCGTTCTAACATTTTCAACTTCTTGTACCATGCATTTCCAATTAAAAATGGACCCACAAGTTAAAAATGGAGGCAGCAAAAAACGAAATGAAAACAAGAAAGGAGAGATTTTCATTCCCACTTCTTGTCCAAATATGGGGCAAAAAATCACAAGCGCCAACTGGTTTGATTTGGAAAATTACAGAGCTTCAATTTCACAGGCCTCAAAATTATAAAAGTGTAACCAAATCCTAAAATTGCTAAACCTGTGAAATTTCGGAACTTAACCGAAACAGATTTTCATTCCCATTCCCCACGTCGCAAAAAAGAAACAAAAGTCCCCTGTTTTTCAGATCAAGTATCAAGTCTCCAAACTTAGATGTAAACCACAAAAAAAAAAAAATCATTCCCATTCACAAGAGCCAAATATGGGGCAAAAACTCACAAGAGCCAACTGGTTCGATTTGGTAAATTACAGAGCTTCAATTTCACAAGCCTCAGAATTATAAAAGTGCAACCGAATCCTAAAATTGCTACACCTGTGACATTTGGGAACTTAACCGAAACAGATTTTAATTCCCATTGCCCACGTCGCAAAAGAGAAACACAAGAGTACTTTTTAGTATATAGTTCTAAGTTGAAGCTCTAGTCCAGTACGTGTTGCCATCCACAATGCACATTCTTCCAGCTAACATGCCGACCTGCACAAGAACTCCATAAGTTAATAAGATGTGTTGCTCCACAAAGAACTAGCTATCTGGTAGTAAATTGAACCAAAGAGAGAGAAAGAGAGACCCCAATGTCACAAACGAACCGGAGATTAGAAAACTAAATATGGCATACGAAATATCACAAACGAAAACGGTTTATACACCACATCGTTTTTATGGGATTTTGAATCATTTAGCATACTTGAAGCTGCCCAAACAGTGCATACATCCACAACAGGTGCAAAACTGGTGCAAAACAGTCACAACTACTTAAGTTCAGAGAGCTCATACATATGATGCAGAAAACTTAACAGCTTCATAACATAGACCAATAAGTTCAGAATACACCCATGTGTTCCAAATTCTACTGCAGAAAGTATAAACAACTGCACTAAACCAATATTTCCAAAAACTACTGGAGTTCCAAAAAAACAGACCACATCACAAGTGCTATTACGGAAACAGACCACAAGTGGTATTACAAAAACATATATGAAGCAAAAACAGAATAGTTACTTCTAAAATACAGATCGACAAGTGGTATCACAATTGGTTTTTTTTCTCTTTCAAAAAAAGCCCTAACTCGAAGTTAAAAAAACTATAGATCGACAGCTGAGTTACTTCTAAAATACCAATTTTCTCAAAAAACGAAACCCTAACTCGAAGTAAAAAAAAAAAAAAAAAAACCCTAAAAAACGAAATAAAAAACCCTAACTCGAAATTAAAAATTACAGATCGAGAAAGAGAGAGAGGAGGAGGAGGAGGAGTTACCTTGTTCGATTCGTTTAGGGTTTCTGGTTCGATTTCATGGATTGTATCCTTCTTCGATTTTGTTTTTTGAGTTTGAACGGGAAGGGAATGGGAAAGGGGCTTTCAGAGTTCTTATTCTTCGATTGATACGTCTTCGATTCAGAGTTCGCTCCTTTGATTCGTCTTCTCTCTCTCTCTCTTCGTTTGATGGAAAAAATGAAGCGTACAGTGGGATTGGGGGTTTTGTTCGGATCCGGTTGTTATAACCCGGAGTGACCCGCGAACCATTTTTACCCGACCCACTCTCTTTTTTTACCCGCGTGTTGCTCCTCTGTCTTGGTCCCCCTTTGGATTGAAGACTTTGAATCTCCATACCTCTCAAGGTCAAGGTCTTTGTCCCTAGTGTTACTGTTATGTCTTGCTTTGTTGGTGTCCAAAATTATGGAAAATTCATGTATTTTTTTAGTTTCTATTATTATGTGATGGTGTTGTTCGATTTTTATCAATAGGCAAGGGCGCACCAAGCTAGGGTCGGATAAGTCCGGGCGACTGCCCTACCCACGAGATTCCTAGTTTTTATTCAAAATATAGTAGTTGTTTCTCAAAAAAAAAAAAATTATGGTATAGAAGTTCGCCTGTTCAACATGATTTTGAACAATCCAACACATTCTCAACCAATAGTTTTTGAATAAATAATGCTATTCTATTAGTACATTTATCTTTTATGATATTATTTTGCTTTTCAAAATGGATATCGATGCACAAAATTGTATGCAATAATGCGTAAAGATGACCAACCATATTTTAGTAATTAAAAAGAACGCACAGAAACATATATTCTAGTTTTTTTTCGTTAATTGGAAATTTCTTATTAATTGAAGTCACTGATGTTCTTAGGTATACCTTTAAAGGCCAAGTGTCCAGGCCGAAAGGGGATCCATAGTTTGCCGGGTTTGGTCGTTACAAATAGTTTAGACCCCCACCCTGATACAAGTGGTGGGTAGGATGGCATTCTGCCACCACAAACACAAAGAGATCGAGGTTGCTGGGACCATGCGACGAAGACGTTGGATTTGTGAGGAGGCAAGTGTAAGGGTTCGAGAGGCCTGCGATCTTTATCTTGCAGACTTCCAAAGGTGCGACAGGGAGAGGTTGGCAGCCGAAGCCCGAGCTGAAAAGGAATTAGAAAATGCCACCACCTTGAGGGTTACCCGGGCTACCGAGGTTGGAGCTGCAAGGAACAAGGGTTATGACGACGGTTGGGCCGCAGCCGGGGTAGAATACCAGAAGCAAGTTCGGGAGATTGAGGCCGAGCTTTATAGGGACCGCTTCGTGGACGGACTTCGGTTTGGTCACGAAGCTCTTCTGAGTAAACTCGATCTCCCAGCCGACTCCGAACTCCGGGTCCTTCCCGAGGTGCCACCGGAAGAGGTTGTAGCGCCCGAGGAAGAAGAAGAGGAGGGCGAGCAGGTGCAAAACCCCGAGGCAGGTATTCAGATTGCTCCTGTTGCCGCTGCTTCGACCGAGGAGGGTACCCAGACCGCTCCTATTGCCGTTGCCTCAACCGAGGATGGAGCCCAGACCCCTCTGCCCCCCAATGCTTAGGATTTTGACTTCTTTTGTTTCACATTTGGCTGGACGGCTCCGAACATTTGGATTTTGCCGTTTCAGGGTTTGTAAATGCTTTTTTTTTTTTAAAGTAGGTACCGAACAGATAACCGAAGTATTGTTGGTCTTTAAACTTGCAATCCTCTTTACTGCTTTTGAATGAATGGTTTCATCCGCTTTAATGTCTTGTTTATTTCTGAGATGCTCGAATGGTTTTTACGCTTGTAACCGAAGGGAGCCTCATGCCCCTGCTTCTGTTGAAATGTTGTGGGGTAGCAACAGATTTTAGCCGAAGCATTAACCGAGGAATTTCTCAAAAGTTCATTTCAAACCTAAGTAAGGCAGAATATAGGATTGAGTAAGCTAAAACGAAGCAAAGTAGTTAGCAATTTTTGAATTTTGCATGCCCCTGCTTTGTTTTAACTGACGCCGAGCCGAAGGGAGTAAACCGAAGCAACTCATTGGGGCGTTGCTATTTAGATTAGGGCTAGGGTCCTGAAGTGGGGATGGCGTCGGCCATGACTTCGGGACGTAGCGAATCTAAATAGTGCGTGACTTATTGGGGGGGTCGGTGTAAGGGGCTCGGGATTAATACCGAGTGTCCTTATCGCCGGCGTCCGAAAGTCCGAAACGACCGAAGAGGCCGTGGTGACTTGGTGAGGGATCTGTCCGAGGAATATCCCGCGGAGGACAGTCCCTGAAGTCAGGATAAAACGGTTCACGCAACGGCGAACCGAGTACGAAGAGTAAGAGATAAGATTAGACTAGTGGTAAACAAGAGACTCTCATTAAAAAACTGTCGTAAAATCAGGCCATTACAAGAGTAGTTTGGTTCTAATCGCATGTTGACAAAAAACGAAATTTGTTCGAAGAAATGAATCCGAAGAAGCCGAAGCCTGTCTACCCATAGAATTTTTTCAGGTTATTGGCGTTCCAGGTCTTGGCGATTGGGGAGCCGTCTAGCTTCTCTAGCTTGTAGTTTCCCGAGCCGAGGTGTTTTAGGACTCGGAAGGGGCCCTCCCAATTAGGCATCAGCTTCCTCTTTTTGGACTTATCCACCACCTTTTTCCAGACAAGGTCGTCCGGCTTGAATGACCGAAGGCGGACGCTTCGGTTGTAGCCCTTGGCAACCTCTTGCTGATAAGAAGCTAGTTTGATCCTAGCATTCTCCCGCTCTTCTTCGGCCAGATCGAGGTCCGCAGCAATGTTCTCATCATTAACTTCCTCGTCGAAATCTTCGGTTCGGATCGTCGGGAGCCCGACCTGGAGGGGGATTACAGCTTCCATTCCAAATGCCAGGGAGAAGGGGGTTCGGCCAGTAGATCGCCGAGGCGTTGTACGGTAGCCCCAGAGTACCCGAGGGAGCTCTTCGGCCCATTTGCCCCGGCGTGATTCGAGCCGGCGTTTGAGTCCTGATGAGATTGCTTTGTTTGCAGCTTCGGCTTGCCGGTTTCCCTGGGGGTAGTACGGAGTGGAAGTGTCCCATTTGATGCCGAATTCATCCAGGAGTGCTCGGTACTTTTGACCGGTGAACTGGCTGCCGTTGTCGGTTAAGATGGCGAAGGGTACACCGAAGCGAGAAATTATGTTTCTCCACACGAAGCGCATGATGTCCGACTCTTCAACCGTGACCAATGGTTCGGCCTCGACCCATTTGGAGAAATAGTCGGTGGCGGTTAAGAGGAACTTGAATCCTCCAGGAGCGACGGGAAGCTTGCCGACGATGTCCATGCCCCACTGGGAGAAGGGCCATGGGCTGGTGAGAGGGCTGAGATCCCGAGCCGGTTGATGTATGATGGGAGCGAACATTTGACACTTCTTGCAACGCTTCACAAATTCTTCAGAGTCCTTCTTCATTGTTAGCCACCAGTACCCTTGGGTAATTGCTCGGTGAGCGATGGAGCGTCCACCGGAGTGGCAACCGCTGTCTCCGGCGTGTAGTTCCTCGATGATCCCGGGGACCTGGTGGGGGTGTGCAACCAATAGATAGGGGCCGGTGAACGACCGTCGGTAGAGCTTTCCATTCGGATTGAGCCAGAAGAGGGCGGCCTTGTTGCGGAGTCGGTGGGCGTCCTTCTTGTCGTGTGGTAGGGTGTCGTCGCGTAGGTAGCCGATGATCTCATCCATCCAGCTCGGACCAAGCTCCACGTTTAATATCTCATGACTGAGTACTTCAAGCTCGAAGCTCGGTTTGTCGATGGAGCTAAAGGAGATGGAGCGTTGTCCTGAAGCGGCGCAGGCAGTAGCAAGTCCGGCGAGGGCGTCGGCGTGAGCGTTTTGGTCCCTCGGGATGTGTTCGACGCGGATAGCTCGGAAGCTTTTGAGGAGCCGAACGGCAGAGCTCAGGTAAGTACGCATCCGATCGTCCCGAGCCTCATACTCCTCGGAGAGCTGGTTGACAACCAGCTGTGAATCACTGTAGAGAACAAGCTCTTCAATTCCAAGGGCTTCGGCAGTCTTGAGTCCGGAGATGAGCGCTTCATACTCAGCCTCGTTGTTTGAGGCCGGAAAGTTGATAGAGATGGAGCTTTCATGTAATACGCCAGAAGGAGAGAGGAGGACGATCCCAGCCCCGGCGCCTCGGCTGTTTGAGGCGCCATCAACATACATTTTCCAAACATCGCCATGGAAGAGCTTCCAGGCGGTGCTGGGACGTGCTTGGAGAACGGCTTCGGGGCGAGGGGCTGGATTTGAAGCGAGGACGTCGGTCGGGGTGAGCTCGGCGATGAAGTCGGCGAGTGCCTGGGCTTTAATCGCCGTTCTTGGTTGAAAGTGAATCTCGTAATTGGCCAGCTCGACGGCCCATTGGGAGATTCGGTTCGAGAGGTCGGCTTTTCGGAGGAGAGACTTCAGAGGATACTCGGTTAATACGATAATGCGGTGGGATTGGAAGTACGGGGCGAGCTTCCGAGACGCGGAGACGAGGGCAAGAACAAGTTTTTCCAAGGGAAGATAACGTGTCTCGGCAGGCGTCATCGTCTTGCTAGAGTAATAAATCGGCTGGTGGTCGCGTTCTTCCTGCCGGACGAGGACTGAACTTATGGCGTGCGCCGAGACAGCGAGAGAAATGAACAGGTCTTCCTGGTCCCGAGGAGTGACGAGGAGAGGGGCCTTGGAGAGGTATTCTTTCAGCTGCTGTAGAGCTCGGTCGCATTCGTCGGTCCAATTGAAGCTGCGCCGGCTCCCCTTCAGGAGGGCAAAGAATGGTTTGCACTTGTCGGAAGATCGGCTGGTGAACCTGTTGAGGGCGGCGGCCATGCCGGTTAGACGCTGCACATCTCTCTTGTTATGGGGGGCCGAGAGTTTTTCGATTGCTGTAAGTTGTGTCGGGTCGGCTTCAATACCTCGGCGGGAGACGAGATGCCCGAGGAACTTGCCAGAGCTCACACCGAAGGCACACTTCTCGGCATTAAGTCGAAGCTTGTGCGTCTTGAGAATCTCAAACGCCTCGGCGAGGTGGGTGAGATGGTCGCCGGCCATCATGCTCTTGACCACCATATCGTCGATGTAGGCCATCATAGTATCTCCCAGCAGGCGCTCGAACATCTTGGTTATCATCCTCTGGAAGGTTGCTCCGGCGTTTTTAAGGCCGAAGGGCATGACAAGATAACCGAAGATGCCGTGAGGAGTAATGAAGGCCGTGTTCTCGACGTCGCCGTCGCTCATGGCGATCTGATGGTAGCCCCGGTAGGCATCCATGAAGCTTAGTCGGGCGTGGCCAGCCGTGGCATCGACGAGCTGATCTATCCGAGGAAGGGGGAAGAAGTCCTTTGGGCAGGCGTCGTTGAGATTTGAATAGTCAACACAAACTCGCCATTTCCCGTTTTTCTTCTTGACCACCACGGTGTTGGCCAACCACTTAGGGTATTGCACTTCTCGTATGGCTCCCGCGTTTAGGAGTCGGTTGACCTCGTCGATAACGGCGTCGGAATGGACCGGGGAGGATCGCCGAGCTTTCTGGATGACCGGACGTTTTGTTCGGTCGATATTGAGCTCGTGGCAGATGAATTTTGGATCGACCCCGGGCATTTCGTAGGGCGTCCACGCAAAGACCTCAATGTTGCTCTTGAGGAAGTTCACCATGTCATTCCGCTCGGTTTCCGAGAGTGAGGAACCGACAAGGAAGAAACGGGAACCATCCTCGGTAAGAGGGACGGTGACAAGATCTTCAACTGCCTTCTCGTCGGCGGGTCTCCCGACGTCTTCGAGGACCGAAGCCTCCGGTACCTCGATGAAGTTTACCCTGGAAGTCTGCTTGCTGCTCCGGACCGCGTTGACGTAGCAGCGCTTGGCGGCGGTTTGGTCCCCGTACAGATCTTCCTGTCGTCCGTTGGTTCCGATGAACCGGACCACCTGGTGATAGGTAGAGGCAACAGCCTTTAACCTATGGAGCCAGGTGCGACCGACGATGGCGTTATAGGGGCTTGGGACATCGACTACGACGAACTCAATATCGAGCACGACCGAGCCGGAACGGATGGGAAGGGTGATCAAACCGACGGGCCAGACCGGAGCTCCGTTGAAACCTATGAGGGGGACCTCGGAGGGTCGGAGATCGGCGTCTGAGAGCTTCAAATCTTTAAACAAAGAGTATTACATAACCTCGGCCGAGCTCCCCTGATCCACGAGGACACGTCGGACATTGAAGGTGCCTATGCGCAGTGTGACCACGAGGGCGTCGTTGTGTGGAAGTTGGACGCGCGCAAGGTCCTTCTCGGTGAACGTGATAGTCCACTTGGATCCGTCGTCGGTTCGGGGACGTTTTGGCTCGGGACCGACGAGCATGACCTGTTTAGAAGAGGATGCGTCGTTCAATTCGGCGCGGATTATACGGGCGGCTTCGGAGTTGAGAGGGCCGTGGATAACGTTAATCGTCTGGATCTCCTCTTCGGCTCTTGTCTCGGCATTCTGCGCCCGTGCTCTCGTTTTCTCATGATCTATGAAGTTGCTGAGATGGCCACCGAGGACCAGCTGCTCTAGGTAGGCCTTGAAGGGCCTGCAAGCGGTTGTAAAGTGTCCTTGCTCGTTGTGGTAGCTACATCGGACTATCGGGTTTTTGATTTTCCCGTTCTCGGTACCGAGTTTTTGGTTAGGGAAGGAGAAAAAGGGTTGATCCTTTACTTGGTCGATAATCCTGTAGATGGGCATAGTAAAGACGGTTTTCTCGGCACTGAAGTCTCCTTGCTTCGGTGCCTTCCTCGGGGACTGCTTGATATTGTTGACTTGCTTCTTCGGTGTTGTGGCCGAGGCTGGGGCTGGAGCGGACACCGGAGTAAACGGTGCCTTGGAGCTCGTTGACTTCCCCATGCCCCTCTCTGCTTTGGTTTCGATAAGCTGGCACCAACCTTCGATTCGAGTCATGAGATCCTTCATGGAGTTTGGTTTGTGCCGAGCGAGATCGTCGTAAACCTGCTCGTCCTGGGCGGTTAGGCCGAGCTTGAAACCGCGGGCGGAGATGACACCGTCGCATCCTTCGATTTCGTTGAACAGTTCCCAGTAGCGACCGGCATATTGGCGGAGCGTCTCGTCGGTCCGCTTGCGTAGGGCGAGAAGGGAGTCGATCTCCTTTTCGTGCTTGTTGCTCGTGACAAACCGGGCCATAAAAGCGTCACAGAGAGAATCGAAGGAAGAGATCGATCTGGCAGGAAGCTGGTTGAACCAAGTTAGGCCCAGGTTGCCGAGACTGGCGGGGAAGACCTTACAGAGGAAGGCGTCGTACGAAGGCTCATTGCGAAGGAAAAGAGACATGACCATCTTGTACTGAACCAAATGAGTGTATGCCTCGGTTTTGCCGTCGTACTTTGCAAATTTGGGTTGGGTGAAGCCTTTCGGGGGGGTGACCGAGTCGATCTCCCTAACGAAAGGAGAGGTTGAGAGTCTCTCGAGACGGGCGTCCCGGTGGGGTCGGATCGAACGGTCGAGACCGTCTGGACCCCCGGTCGCGGTATGTTTCTTCGGCAGCGGTCGGTCCTGTCCTTCGTACTCCTTCCGCTTCGGTTGGGAGTTCCCTGACCTTTGAGGAGATTTCTCGTACTCTCTTCGCTTCGGTTGGGAGTTCCCTGACCGTTGGGGAGATCTCTCGTACCGCTGCTTCTTGTGGCTATCTCGAGCGTAGGGCTCGAGGCGCTCGGTGTTTTGGCTTCCTCCACCCAGCCTTTTGTAACCATCTTTGGGGTGGTGGACGAGTGGGCTCTTGTGTCGCTCACGATACCCTTTTGTTTGGAATTCCAATAGGGCGTTGTTTTCGTTAGCAAAACTTGGAGTGGTCTCCCGACGGCGCTCCTTGGATATGATAGGGTGGGTGGAGGAGGCAGAGACGCTTCCGCCACCAAGCCTTTCGAAGGCGGACCGCTTCCTTCGAGGACCCTTTGGATTAGGGGAGCGGGAGCGCTCCCCTCGTTCAACGTCCCTTTCGTTACGGCCCTCGCCTGGTGGTTCGAGGCGGTCCTTGATTCCTGGTGGTTCGAGGCGGTCCTTGACCGAAGGACGGGATCGGTGTTCGACCAACTGTCCTCCGTCACGGCTGCGGGGAGGGCTGTGGTGGCTTCGTCTTCCGCCACGGCCTCTGGAGGAATGTGACGGGGACATTTGGAGGAGGTGCTTGATCTCCGCCAACTCGTCTCGGACGCTCCTATCGCGCTCCACTACTGTCGTGAGGTCGTCGAGCTTCCGTTCCAGATGGCGGATGTAGGATTGGAGTTCGGCCGGAGCCCCAGCCTCCTGAGCCGAAGTCCCTGCTGCGAGTCCAACGGACATGTGTGCCTTTCCAGGAGCGCCTGTTCCGCCGGACGCCAGGTCCCTGAGATCTCCGGGGCCGTAGGGGGTCTCAGTGCGGTGTACGTCATCGATTTCCACCATGGTTGGGTTGCAGAGCTTTGAACGGAACCTTTGTGAGGAAGAATGTGATTGAATGAAGAACAGCTAGGTCCCCAGCAGAGTCGCCAATTGTAGGGGTTCGATTAATCGGGACCTTGACCGTGGTTCTAGTTGGGTTCCTTCCTCCGCTGCTCCGCTCGTCCGCCGCCTGACCTGCAACAAGTCACTAGGGCTTTGGCTGCCCAGTGACCCTCCGACGATCAAGTTAGATCTCAGGGAAGGTGTTTAGGTCTAGGGTTAGGATAGTATTGCGTACCTTTCTCAGGTGGGTATCACTTCGTATTTATAGACCTAGGTTTGCTTGGTCTTCACGCTAGCGCGTGGCGAGTACGCTCGGGTAACCGCCTCGGGTGACGTCACATATGACGAGGGGGGCGAGGTGGTTACGGAGCACATGGGACAGATCTCAATGATTGTGTCAGCTGCATGGGTCCCATTCACAGAAACCGTTACCGCCTGGAAGCCTTTGGAAGCATGGGAGCGTGCAGTGAACCGAGGCTCCGAAGTGGATAACACCCGAAGCCCGGGCAACGACCGAGGTGCATCCCGAAGAGAGCTAGTCAGAAGACCTCGGCCCGTACCCTAGCCACTGGTTCAGTGTTGGTAGCCCGGTTACCGAGCCGATAACCGAGGGCCCTACAGCAAGGCCCTCACTTAATTTATTAATACCCACCAAACGCTACATGGTTCCTTCATAGGTATACCTTTAAGGCCGAGTGTATAGGCTAAAAGAGGATCCATGGTTAGTTGGGTCTGGTCATTACATTTTTTCCATTAGAGAAGCTACTAGGATGTTGCTATATTATATATTCGTTCAAGTGATTTCTCCATATTTGACAAGTCTGTTTTGATAGCTATATATTTGGAATGCTGCTATATTAGCAGGGCCAGCTCATAAGTTTTGGAGGCCGGAAGCGAACCTCTTGAATGAGGCCTTCCTATATTTTTCATACAAAAATGAAAACCTTTCTTGCAATTCTCTCTAATTTCCTCGCTGTTTATTTAACATTAGTCAATTAGAACTTAAAAGTGAAACAAAACAAATCAGACAACACTAAGAAGTGTAAACATCACTTCTAGAAACGGGACAAGAAATGCAATAGATTATGAGCTACGTTCACACTAGTTTCATAGAAAAGACTCAGGACTCATTTACAGCATTGGGCCAGATAACACAACAGAAAATACTCACACATTCTTTATGGTAGCATTAAATTCTTGAAGCTCTTCCAATGCCGCCTTGAAGAGGCCTGAGAAAGGAAAAATAAGGCATTGTTTGATTTATTGAATGTGAAGTACATTGCCTCCCTTCAAATTAATTAACACTGTATTGCACTAAAAGAGTATTATGATGTCATGACAATACCATTGCTGCGATTAGTAGGAAGCTCTCCAGTTGGAATATGCATTCTCTCTCTTCTAATGCGTTCACTCTGCTCCAACTTCTTGGCTTTCTGTTGCTCCATTTTCTTGCGGAGCTCTGATGCAGTTTTGGTCAACTCTGTCGGAAGCATTAAGGCATAAACACATTTACCGATAGCAGAAATCCAGCACAAACTATCAACCATTCTCACAAACAATCTAGACAGAAAGTCCAACATAAATTGCCATGCTTATCCAGTGGTTTTCAAAATCATGAAAGCGAGTGATAATTACCAGCGAAATTTATGATTCCAATTGGTAGTTGCACATTAACCTAGTTCGTGGTTATCTTAGAAGAGCTAACACAATAGTACAGTCCAGGAGCATATTCTAGAAAATAGAGTCAGCTCAGAAGTTTAATCAAACAAGATTTCTGTCTTGGATAAAAGGGTCTGACAGCCTAGAAGAAAGTTTCTAACATAAACCTTATCTCGGAGAATGTGAAACATCTCAGCGAATATCATAATCTGACCTCCTTACAGTTGGCAATTGAAGCATGTCCATCACAATTGTTCAAAGAAATGATTATAGCACAAACTACATTAGTAAATTAACAAGTGGCATCAAATATGATGCATTGACATGGTTCAATATCAGGACAAGAACATCAAAAACAATCAAAACGTGAGTCTCAACACAATCGGGAGTAGGGATAGCGAATGATATGGATTGGGAATTAATTGTTTCTTCATTTACCTTGGAACATGTCGTGCACAGAGTGTTGCTCATATAACTGCAATGCTTCATTCACGGATCCAGCATAACGATTACTTAAAAGAGACCGTCTTTCCAGTGCTCTACGCTCTTTGTCCAGCTCAGAATTCTCCTTTCCAAGCTGGTTCAAGTTTAAAACTTGAAGTTAATCCAAGAAAAAAGAAGAAAAAAAGGAAGCGATTGGAGACTGCAGGATCCTTCTTACCAATGCAAGCTGATTCCTCAGTTTGTCCAACTGCGCATCAAGCTCTTGATCACTTGAAATATCAAGATCCATAGAACTATCGCCAGCAAATTCATTCTAGAAAGCATTTTTAAGAGACATTTTAGCTATAAAAATTATATCTCAAGAGTCAACGCAAAGGAAACTACTGGATACCACAGATTATCGCATATCAAAGCAAAACAGTGTCAGTTTTTTTTGAAGTAAGGACAATCACAAACAGTTTGATAACTTTGACGAACAGTTTGATAACTTTGACGAACAGTTTGATAACTTTGATTAAGCACAAAAAGCCTGACAGCAACGCATGTCTCCATACCATCAGTGCCATGC
The DNA here is from genome assembly GCA_018127125.1 of Rhododendron griersonianum. Classification (NCBI taxonomy): domain Eukaryota; kingdom Viridiplantae; phylum Streptophyta; class Magnoliopsida; order Ericales; family Ericaceae; genus Rhododendron; species Rhododendron griersonianum. Next base: position 5,129,884 of record CM030788.1, on the reverse strand, counting down.
AAGAAAATCAATTATGCGAAAAAGTTGACATATAACCTGCATAATCCAATACTTAGTTGCACAAAGCGGGAGTGAGTGCGGATAGTGTGAGAATATAGGAGAATCTAATGCTGAGACCATCTAATCTATAGGAGCATATATACGTAAAATGTAAAATAATAACCTAATCATTCTGGTATAAATGTAGGAATTTGGCTGCAACTGCAACTTTTTCGATATATAAAAATAAATATTATGTTTACACTAAGTACTTGAGCGAGTTAAACTACCATTTTTTAGTATCTAATTGTTATTCCATATTTTCTATTGCTTGGTAGCAGTTCTTTTTGATTTTTTGGGATTCATGTACCTCAGATATTCAATCCTTGTTCACAAAAATATGCTTCTTTCTCGATGGAAGTGAGGTTCCTAGGAAATTTTGAGGTGAAATCAGGTGGATTCATCATCTGATAGGAGGATGTTGTAACTAAGATTCAATATCGACCGCCCAACAAAAACAATTGGTCAAAGCAAACAAGGGCATCATATACATCTCAAGAAGGAGGGAAAAAATTATGGAGCATTGCTCAGGAATCCCAGAAGCCAATATCACTGGCTAATATTCACAAAAATGCTCCAGCTACTTACAGTCAATCAAAAGTCTATCAATTCAGCTATTCTTATGCCCCAGCCCTCCCCTTTTATGGGACCAGGTGAATGAAAACCTTTAGGACTAAATCAGATAATTATTGAAATGCTTGTTTATATTCAAATGCACATATACCATAACTGATAATACCAATAGCAAATGGCATATAAACACTCTGATGGCAAACTCAAATCTATGAATTTTGAAAAATAGGCACTTTCCCACTCATGCCCCTCACCCCACACCTGATTAATATAGAGAATATAACAATGATGACAAAGGATCAAAACAGAAGAGTACTTATAGTAGAGCTTTATTTAAACAAAGTATGAGTAGCACACCAGAAAGCATGCTAGAAGATAATACAAGAAAATAAAACTTCAAATCTGAAGTCTTCAAGTAAAGGCAACGCTGTATACAGTGGGGAGAGTTCTAGTTGGATCTCGGGTTCAGACCAGAAAGTTTCAGCTTTAAGTACATTGATGCTATGTCTCCTGCGTAGGCAGATAGACTGTAATGGTGCAGAACATCTACTTCTACTGTTTTCTTTTAAAGGTTCTCTACTAAAACGTGTGATAGTTGACAGGGTACAAGGTTGCCCTAAAGGCTTTAGCCCCCAAAGTCTTTTGGAGCTGGTTACAGACTCAAGCCATTCGAGCTTTTGCTTTTGTCGTTTCTGTTGACTCAGTTCCCCAATCGAGAGATAATTGAGAGAGACGTGGGTGGCCAAGCCCCACCACCAACCACCGACATGGGCACCCTTCGGCACCACCCCAAAGCGTTGTCTATGTTCAATAGCTTAATATACATTATTGGATCCAATCTAACAGCCAATTTATACCGCCTGTGGTAAGTCATTTTGCCGTAGACCCTTAAATTTAAGTACACCTACCTTGCTTATTGTCCATGTCAAAATACCAGGCTGATCAGATGTACCAATCTCCCAATTACATAAGTCACGTTTTATCCAATCAAAAGCACCACGTGTTATTAGGTACGAGAAAGCTATTGACTTTGGACACAGAAGGCAAACGCCCCACTTGCTTATCTCTATGGCTAAGAACTGCCATGGGTAAACCAAGTTGTATGGCACCATAACAAACCAATATTTATCATTTAGTAGAAAGGAAGGGAAAAGCTACTCATGGTGATCTCACTTTTGAAAGAGCGTCTCGAAAACTCCAACTCTAAATGTTTGGCATCAATGGCATGCATGTTTAGTGCAAGATTAGACGTGAACCAAAGGTGGACACTATGACATACGAGTTCTATAAACTATATAACCAAGTATTCAGAAATAAAGCCGTTTTTTATGTCATCATGAGTAATACACAAACAAAAATGTAGATGGAAAGATAAACATGGATAATTAACTCCAAAACCCTTTTTTTCCCAAAAGAGAAAAAGAAAAAAACTTACAGCTTTGGGCAGTGAGAATCCTTCTGGGACAACAAAACATTGCCGCAGACAATAGTTCTCCCACCGCACCATTGGCTTATCCAGTGCCGAGTGCACCATTTCCCGGAGGTAAGCAACACCCTGCAAGTAGAATTTGTACCAGAAGTGCCAAACAAAATGGCAGAGTTTACAAGGCAGCCCTAATCTATCTGAGCAAAACGAACCAATGTTCTCAAAATCGCTAGGCGCTAGCTAGTCGGGTGGAAAAGGAGCGCTAGCGCCTATGTGCCAACTACTCGGCTGCCTTTCGCCTAGACAGACTAGGCGTCGACTATTCGGCTGCCTGCCTAATTTAGGTGTTGGTCCTTAGGTGTTAATTTACTATTACTAATCGGCCTAGGCGGCCGACTTTTAGAACGCTGAATCGAGCAGCACGCAAACCCTAGAAAAAGACCAAGAGCATTGAATTTCAGAAATAGTAATAGTAAATCAAAATAGAGGCATGAGATTGGATTACTTCGCTTATATCTTGGGACCTTTCTGTGCCTTCCTCGATTTTCAACATCTCCGAGGCGTTCCTGGGCAGTAATTTAGAAACGGTCACCACAATTGATTGTACTGATGACTTATGACAGACGGAGAGAGAGAGAGAGAGAGGCAGTTACTGATGATAGTAGTCGAAAGCATCATCGACCATGTCGCAGACACAATTGACGGCCTCGTTGATGAAAAGCTGGGGGTTGAGGTTTAGCGCATCAAAGACCGCTTCGCTTTCACTGCCTTCCATTTTCGTACTCACCAGAGAGAGAGAGAAAGAGAGAGAGAGAGAGGTTCTGAAGAAGTATGTAGAACTCTCAACTCGCATCATTTTCCCACCAAAACGTAAAAGGGGAAAAAAATCGATCACCTCTGAAATTTTAAAAGAGGAATGTTGCAAACACGTTTAAAAACACAATTTCAAACCTAATGGTGTCCGCAATCCACTGCTAATTCGATATAAAGCTAACGGTTCTAAGTAGCATTATTATTGTGTTCGAAGTTGTGTTTTAAAAAATGTGTCAGTAAATTTTTTGTTCTTAAAATTCTGCAATTCAAACGACAAGTTTGTGCAAAAGAGGGAGCATGTAGAGATCCATAATTATTTTCTCAAATTTTAAATGTTTAACATTTGTTTGGGTTGTCAAAATATGACATAATGAATGATGTGAATAGATATGTGTGGGGTCAATGTGGGATAACTTGTTAGTTGTGGGAGTTGTTGTGGTGTGGTATTAGTGAAGGGGTTTAAGTGTTATATGAGACATATAAAATCACATTCTGAACACATTGAGCGGCTCGAATCATCGAAATTCGATCGGAAAATGGGAGAAATGAGGAGGTCCGCATTTTAACTAAAATGAGGACCCCCATAGGAGACTGACTCTATAGGCGCCCTTAGAATCCAAATATGCGGACGTTTGATGTGAGCCGCATCCAATGGCTAGGATAAAACAGAGGAGCTTGCGGGTAAAATGGCGCCAGGGACGGGTAAAATGATAACCGGGTCATAACACGCGGATCCACCCAAAACCCCACTCACACTCCTTCTTTTCCTTTCAAACGCACACCGACAAAGAGAGCGAGAGAGCGATTCAGCGAAAAACGAAGGAGCGACCACAAAATCAAAGGAGACGAAGACGATCGACTAAGAACAATAACGTACTTCTCTTCTCTTCTCTCCTCTCTCTCTCTGGCTCATTTTGGAAATCTCAGAAAGTGCGCGCGCGAGAGAGAGAGAATGAGATACCTTATGGGTCAGGGTTTCGATCTCCAGTCGTGGTCGTCTTGATTCGTCTTCTTCGTTCCGGAACAAACGATATCTGGAACGCACCACAGATATATATTGAGGGTTAAGGTTTTTTGCGATCTGGATTCGATCGAGAGAGAGAGAGAGAGATACCTCGTTCGTGAGACGTCTTGTCTTCGTTCGTCGTCGCCTCCACCGTTTCCGTCGCTCTCGATTTCTCTGTCCATCTGTGTGTTGTGGTGAGGACAGAAGAGGTTTTGACCCGCATGTGGGAGCCTGACGACCCGCGAGACCAATTTTACCCGACCCAACCCCTATTTTACCCGCGAGCTGTTTTCTTTTATCTGAGCTGTTGGATGAGATCCAACGGCTAGAATAAAAAATCCGCATTTTTTTTTAAAAAGGGCGCCCTTAGAGGAAGTGTGTATATTCTGGACGCGATTGTGTATGACTTCACTCATACGGGAAGGTGTATATATATAAGAGGTGATCACCATATAAAATACCTTCATGTATCGATAGGAATACGAAAAAAGCACATATATTTTAATTTATATTTCCCATAAATGCTTCAATAATGCTAGGGATATATGACACCATGCGTACATATATACTAATTGTCTAAAAAGTTAATAAATTGGTGAAATTTCATCTTTTCTGAAATTTTTTCAAGTTTGCTTACATGTTTTTTTATTTTTTTTGATTTCTTTTGTCGAGGCGAATTCAAAAGGTCAATTATTTTGGCCAAAACTGGGGAAAAAAATGCTAACAACAAAATGAGTTGTTAACTAAAGACATAAGTTAATTTGGTCCAAAATCCATAGTTTCTCAATCCGACAAGGGTGAATAGAAGAATAAAAATATTTTTCTAAGGCAATTCCTTCGTTCGAAGGCATATATACTTAACAGAGTATCTTCTTGCTAATTAATAGTCACATGTAAGGATCAGTTCCCAATGCATGCCATCACTAAAGACGATGAAAATTGAACGAAAACTTTTTTTTGGTTATTTCATCTATTCTGAATTTTTTCCAAGTTTGCTTCATGTTTTTTTTTAATTACCGCTACCGCAACGGCCATATTTTGCTAGAACGGCCCCTGTCGGCTGCTACATTATGGTATCACCGATACTGATGGGATCAGGGGGGTCTAGTGGTGGCGACCGCCACGACAAGAATGTGATGGTTTAGTAACTTCTTTAATGGGAAATAGAGGACCACTTTATTTCATTGAGATATTTGCAGTGGTTCATCATATATCTGAGGTGGGGGAAGAAAGTATCCATTCCTTGTGACACAATGTATTCTCTCTCTAATAACATCTTAAATCATTTGTCTGTCACCTCCAAAATTTAATCTCATGTAACTTTCTAATGCCCCTCGTAATTCCATGGGTTTTGCCATTGGTGAAAGCAGAATTTGCACTCAACAGGGGTCCGATACTACAACGGCCATAATTTGCCGGAACGGCCCCTGTCAGCCGATAACATTATGGTATCACCGATACATATGCTACTATCCTTCACACCACAATGTCACGGTCTTTCGTACCTACCAATATCAGCCGATACCATTACGTAATATTTCAAACCATGCCCATAAGCACTAGCTAATTTCTCAGTACCAATGAAGCAATCTTTGTGTGAGGATCTGAATCCCCTTTCGCTGTCGAGTGGCAGTGGCACGAGCAGCGAGCAGCAAGCAGCTTCCGTTTGGAGGTGGGTGGAAGAAAGAGTGTGATGGTTTAGTAACTTCCTTATTGGGAAATAGAGGACCACTTTATTTCTTTGAGATATATTTGCAGTGGTTAATGATCATCATTTATCTGAGGTGGGGGGAAGAAAGAATATATTCCTCTCTCTCTCTCTCTCTCTCTCTCTCTCTCTCTCTCTCTCTGTTTTATTCCCATTTTAGAATTAGCTTGTGATAGTTGCCAATACATTTAAAGTAATTAATGTTTACTTGTTGACGCTAAGTTAATTTTATAGGTGGTATTTGCTTTTGTGTTTATTGTATGTGCATTCGTTTTGCCACTACTCTAATTGTGCAATTTTCTGTGACTTTTCTTCTAATAATGAAATAAGCATTCTAGGATGTAGGACCGAAACACACACACACGATATGCGAGTATATGAAAACAGTAGTGAAATCAATGACACACAAATATACATGGTTCTCCAAAAATCGGGTACGTCTATGGGAGCGAGAGCGGCTATCGTTTCTTATTATCAACGTATCCGCTCCACTCATTGCGCTTCGCTCCACTCGTTCCGCTCCGCTACGCTCCGGCATCTGGCCTCTTTCTAGAACTTTTTAATATCTCTCCATATTAACATATGAACCACAGTTCTAACATAGGACGACTTAATTGTAGATTTCGCAATAAGTGGTCATGATCGATCGAACTGTTACAAACACAGTTCAATACAGGCTCGTTGTTTGATTTAGCTAAACGAATTGGATTCGAATCTCAATTAACAATTGTACGTAGGCTCATTTAGTAAATAATTAAGGTGAGATTGCATGAGCCCTTGGGAGCCTTTCAATCGGGTCTCCTCTCAATTGTGAAGAACAGCAGAGCTCTGCAAATGATGGGGATATCTTCTCCGGTTTGGACCACTTAATTAGCATTACTATTGCATGTCTCAGAAAAAGAATCAATATCATACATGTATCTTAGACACAGATATTATATCCAAAGCAGTTTCATATGTGTGTGTGGTCCAACGGAGAACCTTGATCAAACCCAAACCTTTGGGAGAAGTTAAGTCACCATTCACCCATGCAAGCCTACGCCTATAAATACCATCCTTACCTCCACCATTTCTTTTGCCCCAAACCTCAAAGAACTCAGTCTCAAAATGTTGCTACTTCTTCTTCTCCTCCTTGCATCATTTCCTACTCTGACTCAATGTAGAGTCCGCCACCTCACCTCCTCCACACCCACACTCTCCTCACCACTGGACACCACCTTGTTGACACCACCCACTCTCTCCTCACCACCAGACACTCTCTCCACACCACCACCGCAGCCCTTGTTGCCACCGGTTGATCCGGACATGCCGGTGACCGCTTGTTCTCCGCCGCCCCCGGCCATTCCCCAGTGTTGTTGTTGCGTTTTGGCTGCTCCGCCACCACCGGGGGACTCACGGTCCATGCTACATCAGCTATTCGTGAGTACCTTCGGTCGCATTTGCATCGGGGTGTTCATTTCTGGAGTTATCTACGTCTTATATTGGGTTTTTTGCCGACGTCGGCGTGCTCCACCACCTAGCCAGTCCCAGCGTTCCGGAGGCCCGCGGTCCCACCCTCACTCCGTGTCCGGCTCCGAAGTCCAGACACCGGACCAGTCGCCTCCGCCGCCACCTCCGCATTACTCCTTCGACATCGGTACTGATCCCGGTTTGGGAGATTTCATCCCCAACGGGCTTGGGTTTGGGTTTTGATCAGGTAATGAATGAACTCAATTAATTTGTAAAGTTTCTTTGACTTTGTTATTAGCATTATTCATTCCGTGAGGTTTTGCCGTATATTATTTGGCAGATGGGGCTGGTTTTGAAGATCAACAGAAATTGGTTTGAAGAGAGAGGTCAATGGTGATGCAGCTAGGGGCTGTTATTCTTCAGTCATTATCTTTATTTAATAGTATAGTAGTATTGGTTAGTTGCTGTTATTTAGTTGCTCTGTTTCTTGTTTGGTATTGAAGAGGATTATGAAAGTTGCTTTGTTCAGAACTCGTTGATGTAAAAGAATTGATGATCGTATGCTAATCTTAGTTTGTTATACTAGTTGATTTGTTCCTCCTTTAGAAAATTGTCATCATTTATGTTCTCTTAAATATACTAGTAACAAAGTTGCTCCTCTCCTCCGGTGTCGAGTTCGATTTAACAAAGTTGCTCCTCTCTCCCGGTGTCGAGTTCGATGTATACTTGGGACCAGATCATCGGGAGAGGGAGCTCCAATTGAACTTGGCAGGTCAGTTTTGGCTTTAAGTCCATACATTCTTGTTTGTTATAGTGGTTGATTTTTGTTTGCTGTGAATTTGCGTTTAAACCTCTTCTGTGAGTTATAAGATACGTCTTTTAGACTACGGAGGCGAGCTCAAGTAGCCGGCGTAGCTAACATAAGGTTGCTTCTCTTCCACCGGTTCAGAGTTCGATACACCGGGCTAGATGGTTGGGTGAGGGGGAGCTTCAATTTAACTTACACTTTTGTGGGGGCCTGATAATAGAGCCCACTACATGGTGACGGAACAATATATCCTCTCCGGTCGAGTCTGGCTTAATTAAGTCCAAATATTCTAGATCGGGTGAGTTCTCCTGTTGGTCGGAGGTCGCTATGCTAATTCCAATTCAGCCCACCTTTTTACGGAGGGGAAAAAATTTACAGAGATACCTCCTTTACAAAATCGTCATCGTTTTTCTAAGATACCCCACGACTCACAGGCTCTTTTTATGACTTTATGTACATGAAATTGTAATCCCCTTTCCTGCCATATCAGAAAGTACCAATTTTAACTTCATTTCTCTACTTACAATTTGAGACATAGGTGTGTTTTGGCTTAATAATCTAAGCATGTTTGTTAGCCTTCTTATTTGGTTGGATTGACTATCAGCCCGGATTAGTTAATCCGGTGTTCAGTTGGCACACACACTCGGACTACTGACTATTCAATCATGGGGACTAAATAGTCCCTCTGCAGCCGGATTATTTATGGACACCCCCAATCCTGTCCATAATTAATCCCCTTACCTAATTACACAATTATCCCTCCCAAACTCAAAACAAAACACATTAGCAGTTTACTTTGGAGATTTTTTTTTTTTTTTTTGCCGTTTACTAATTTCTGAAGTCCTATGTGACTCAAATGATTTCTATTTCATGTTGGGTTGATGAAAGTATGAAGTTCATGGTGAATATTTTAGTAATCTACAGCTACTAAATGAATAACGAATGATGATTGGTAAACTATTTAATTTTTTAGTAAAGCACTCATGACAGTATATACATGCAGTTTTTTTTTTCTTTTCGTGATACTACTTTTTTTCATTAAGATGGAACGTCGGGCTTGGACCGAAGAGGAGGAAAATGTAACGCCCCGCTTTTTCGGAAGCAAAATAAAATGATTTCATAAGAAAATTTGCTAAACAAATATGATTTTTTAAAATAAAGGTTTAACTATTACAATCTCAAGATAAATTTACAGATTCAAAATACATTATCTTCAGAGCTGACTCTAGACTTGATACGAATCCCAAGCGTACTCGATCTTCGTTCCTGATATTCGTTTGTGTCGAACTGCATCATCGTTGAATCCCTTCCATTGAATCCTGCGCCTTCTGGCAAATTGATCGCCGAAGCAATCGATTTACCAGGATACAGACGTATCCGTGAGTGATAAATCACCCAGTAGAATAATCCAACCCAACTACCCCTCTTACTATACAACTAGCAATCAACAGGATAAACATGGTACGAAGAAATATAACAGAGGTATTTCATATCAATCAGTTTATTACTATTCATTAACCTGACGTGATGATCTAAGATCTCACCGCGAGATCTTTCCTCCCTCAACCGCTAGCCATGCTCATTCCCATGAGTTCACTTCCCTTTGCTGTCGCAGATACACCTAAGTTATATACCGAGTGTGCATCCCCAATAACTACAACAAGGGGAAAGCTTATCATGCCTGCATCACAACTAGGGTTCGCCTATCTTATAAACCACATCACAACCATCACAATCATCACTGGACACCCGCCAGTCTATCAATTCATCACTGGACACCCGCCAGTTTCAATCTCATCACATCTCAAAATCACGCCTGCAGGCAATCTAAAATCAATAAAACTTTCCAATTCATCCATTACCTAGCATCGTCTAGGTGATTTCTATTTCGCATACCACCCCATGTCTCTAGGATCCAATCTAACATATCAATCAAAGTTTGGAATAAAATATAAGCAATCAGAATAATAATTGAAATAAACAATAAGCTTAAAAATCACGTAACCTTTTATGAATGGACCGTTGTCCTTAATTTTGTATGACCACACAAGTTATTAATAAAGCAAGGAACTTTTATGAAATAAAAGTTTTTATAAAAAAAAGAATATAATCTAGGCTTGTATAAATACCTTTGTAAAATACTTTCTAATATAATAGATAAGGGTCAAATAATACTTTACATTATAATGACTTTATCATTTTTTTTTATTACAAAATCCATTTAACATTTACGTTGAAAAATTAAAACGTATTGTTGACATAGTTTTTTTTTTCTATTTTAGTAAACCTGGGGTCTTAATATTATTTAAACATAACTTGTATTTTCTAATTTGGACCGAAACACTATACTAAAATAGTCAATGGGGAAAACTGTAATTATATCATAAAATCTCAAATTTTCAACGTCCAGGAACACATAGGCAAAACGGAAAACTGGGTTTCGGTCGTGGCGATCGTCCCGATTGATTTCTTCCCCTCGAAACACTACGATTCAATACATTCACACATAATATACTTAGGGAGTAGTAGGAGAGGGTTGTTCTACCTGGGGTCCGGTCAAAAAGCGAGAAACGGTTTCCGAAACGGTTTCGGTAAAACGAAGATGTCGACGGTGAAACGGGGCACCGGTTGACTTCGGTGGTGGATCGGAGCCGCGACAGAGGTGAGCTCCGGTTGATGGCTGCTCTGGTTGAGATGGCGGGTTCGGCTGATCGGTGGTGGTGCGGACCGATGGTGATGATGGTCGGCGATGACGGTGGAAACCGGCGGTGAGAGGTGGCTGGTGGCGTCGGGAGGGCAGGAGGTACGGAGGAGGTGCACGGTGGCTATGGCAACCGAGTTCTCTCTCTCTCTCTCTCTCTGCCGTGTGTGTGTGCTGGGAACAAAAGAAGAAGTAAAAAGGAAAAGACAAGAAGAAAGAAAAGAAGTAATGGAGATGGGGATGGGGCTACTGCAATTGGCAGAGGAGAGGGTGGGTTTCGGCTGGAAAAGGGGAAAAAAAGAGATGTGAGGATGGTGGAGTGTTGGTGGGTATTTATAAGAAAATTCCGATGAGGGTGATAAATTCGTATTTGAAAAGGTTTCAAACTCTTGGGTTTTGATACGAGCGAGGTATGGACGAAAATTCTGATCAGGAAAGAGGTAGAGACCGAGTAGGAGTAGGAGAGGGAGAGATGGGAGGAGTTGTATGCATGCATGCAACTAAAAATAAATAGGATTAGATAATTTTTTGTATTTATTTAAGTAAGGAAAATAATTTTTATTAATACGATTGATACTTTTTTAAAAAAAATTTGGGTCGAAAATCCGGGTCGTTACAGAAAAGTCCTAGATCGATGCAATGGCTGGCATCTTCGGGCGTGATTGAATTGGGGCCTAGAGTTGAAGAATAGTTAGTATGGTCGATTGCCATGTAATTTCTCCTAAATAAGTTTATGGTTGTCCATAACAAGACATAATTGTGGTATTGCATCCATGAAATTGTTTTAAAATTCTTCATCAAGTTAAAATTAATTTAAGTTGTTCGAAACTACATTTTTTTAGGAAAAATTCAAAAAAACCTCTGAACTTTCACCCCAATGTCCCATAGGCCTCCAAACTTAAAGTATTTTCAATTAAACCTCCAAAGTTCACAAAAGCTTTACAATTAAGCCTTTGCCGTTAAGTTACAAATGGAAAGTGCTGCTCTGCCCATCCCCCTTCCGTTTTGGAGGGAAATTCCTTTACTTTTCTCTCTATCCAGTGGTTACACCAATTGGAGGGAAAAACTCCCGCATTTTCCCTACTCTTTCTCTCTCCTCTCTATTCCTTTATAAAAGGCTCTCCTTCCTGGACACGAACAGAACTAGACACAAAACAGGCAAACACCATGTAAGCACATTGCCGGTGAGAGCAAGGAGTTTATATGCCCCTTTTTCACACTCGTGCCGCTCACGTGTAGGAATTTCCCTCCAAAACGAAAGGGATGGACAGATCAACACTTCCCATTTGTAACTTAATGGCAAAGGCTTAATTGTAAATTTTTTGTAAACTTTGGAGGTTTAATTGAAAATACGTTAAGTTTGGAGGCTTATGGGACATTGCGGTGTAAATTCAGAGGTTTTTTTGAATTTTTCCCCTTTTTCTGTTGAAGTTTTATAGTGGATGTGTTGACAATATACCAAAAATTTACTATGATCTTCAATTTTGGTGCAAGATGCTTTTAATTAATATCCATAAAAATTAACCTGAGCATTTAAAAGAACTTTTAAGGACAAGCAAGTAATCCCTTTTTTTTATTATCTACCCAATTATATCCCCCCACATAAATTAATTACCAACCAAACCAAGGATTATATTGGATTATCACCCTTTCTTAACTAGTTCCCCTTCTACCATATTTTCTTCTTATCCCCTTTCTTAGTTTATCCCCAAAGGCCAAAACTAGTCTGGCTAAACAGGCTCGGTTTTTTTTTTTTGGCTAAAAAAGTTCACCTTTGTTAGTTTTGCCTCAATTTTCAATGAATTATTTGTTTGTCTTCAAGAAAATAATCTTGAAATTAAAAAAAATAGAATCAAATCCTTAAAAAAATCAATTAAGAAAATATTCTGATTGGCATGAAATTGACAATATGATCGTAAGGTGAATCCAAGTCCAACGAGAAACATAGGCCCATTAACGCAACCGGATGCCTACTGTGCCCACTAATTGCGAAAATAATGTACTGTATAATGTTAAGCGTTTATCTATTAGAGCTTGACGCATAGAACAATATTGTTATGAAAATCAAGTTGATTCGATATTGATAACTAGTGAACAAATCGCAGATTTGGGTTTGATTTCCTCGACATCGAGAATAGCCCTGTTCAAATGTGTGATTCGTTCACTAGCCTATTGATATTTCGATCGACTTGATCATTTTTCACAATATTATATTTCGCCTTTGAGCCCTATGAAGTGAATAGTTTGGATCATGTTTTTTTAGCTTGTGGCGATGTCTCTTTTAGGGAGCGGTGGGAACACTCGAATCTGACCTTTAACATATCTAATTGATACGTAATTTTTTGATTCGTCAAAGGTTTAAATATGACTTCTAAATATTGCGTTCTTGTAAACTTTTTTGTCCAGAACTTATTTCATCATTTTTTTAGTTTTCGTTACTTTATGTTTAGTTTTTCATCGTTATTTTTGGGGTTACTCGTTGGTCTCGGCAAGACGAATAAAAAAAAGTAGTATAAAAATATGGACCGATATTGAAAAAAGTTCATATAAGACGACAATTTAGATTAAAAAAAAAAAGACAATTGTTTGATAGTACTTTTTTCGTCTTTAGTGAACTTTTTTTTCATCTTGGTCATAATTTTTTACTTGTCAGACTCCTATCGTCGACACGGATGGTTAATTCAATACTCTAATATAACACAAATCTAACAAAATTAAAAATTAATGAACAAAACACACAAAACGGATTTTAAAAAATCTGAAAGTTTACAAGAAACCCACCAAGTATCTCTGACCAAATCAATTCTGATATTCATCAATTTCGGAAACTGTCTCTTGGCCTTCCAATCCAGTTTTTTTAAATGTCCAGTCCGGTAACAATTTTGGGTAGTTGTGTATTCCTCCCGGATCCACAACAACGATTGGAATTATTCATTTTGTACAAGAACAAAATGGACAATTAAGAGTTTCAACTTAATTTTGTTATCGCATTTTTCTCGTACCAATTTGTTCCGTTTATGTACCTATCGATATTCAATCAAGCTAATTTTTTGCGTGGATGACATATTCGACGAACTCTAAAAAATGAACGATTCTGGTCGTTATTGTGGGCCTCTCTAACAGCGCAAAACTTGACTGAATTAGACATGGAAAAAACAGTAAGTCTGTTAACACAGACAATTTCCACAGAGATCATGCACAGATTCGTGTGTGAGGTCCATTCCGGGTTTCACACAAACGATTCAAGCCGTTCATTAAATGTAAAACATGTTTTCAAGGACTCCCACAAAAAATCAGCTCAATTTGATACTTATGGATGCTCGATTCAATCATTTAACTTTTCATTATCCTGAAATCTAAATGAAAAGTTAAATGATTAAATCGGGCATCTACAAGTATTGAATTGAGCCAATTTTTCGTGGGGGCCCTTGAAATATTTTTTTTACATTTAACGAACAGCTTGGATTATTTGTATGGGACCCGTAGTGGGCCCCACAACAAATTTGTGCACAAAATCAGTGCACTTTTGTTGTCTGTGTAGCATAACTGTTAAAAATACTGGACTGGACCTTCCCCCACTCCATCTATCTTCTATTGAAATTTGGCTAACTTCCTAAACAAGTAACACTTCTCAATTCTTCATTCTAGAATGATCCATTTCGTAGTCCTTGTCTTGCCCAAGACCTACACCGCCCACATATGTCAGGTTCTCATCCATCTGCGTTGGCCCCCATAAATCTATATATCCAATCTCTTCACCTTATCAACATTCCACAACACACACAAATCTACGCAACCAAACACATCCCTAAACCCACAACTCTCTCTCTCTCTCTCTCTCTCTCTCTCTCTCTCTCTCAAATTGTGAAGCAAAATGGCCAACAAAGAGATGGAAGTGGTGAAGGGTCTGGACCTAAACAGGTACATGGGCCGCTGGTACGAAATTGCCTCATTCCCATCAAGGAACCAGCCCAAGAACGGGACCGACACTAGGGCTACCTACACTTCAAGGGACGATGGCACTGTGCATGTCCTAAACGAGACTTGGACTGATGGGAAGAAAGGGTCTATAGAAGGGACGGCCTATAAGGCCGACCCTTCTAGCGACGAGGCCAAGCTCAAGGTCAAATTCTATGTTCCCCCTTTCTTGCCCATAATCCCTGTTGTTAGGGATTACTGGGTTTTGTATCTTGATGAGGATTATCAGTATGCTTTGATTGGCCAGCCCTCCAAGAAGTACATTTGGGAATGTTTTTCGTGACGGTCTGTTCTTTCTTTATGTTTATTTTTAATAATCGGATGTCCGGACCAGCTTTTGCGCACCTCGACGAATTTCAGAGCTCTAAAGTTAATGGCCAGCAAATCTTCCATTAACCAATTAATTTTCCTTGTGTTATTTGTGTATTTAGATACTATGCAGAGAGAACCATCTTGATGAAGAGATATACAATCAGCTAGTCCAGAAAGCCAAAGAGAAAGGTTATGATGTGAGCAAGCTTCACAAGACAGAGCACACTAATCCCCCACCAGAGGGAGAAGGCCCCAAGGACACCAAGGGCATTTGGTGGATTAAGTCCATTTTAGGGAAGTAGGTATTAGTGTAATTGAAATTTTAGTAGGTATTAGTGTGTTTGAAGCATGGAAATAAAGGGGCTTAAAAACCCTTGAGTGGATTCTGTATTTGAAATTTTGAATGCCCTTATCCCACTCAATAATAAGTATTAATTGTGAGAGTTATATAGTTGGGGAATGCTGTTTTATGGTGTAGTAGAAATTTTTTTTTTTTTTTTTTATCCGCTAGAAAATTTGTTTGTTCCAAATATTATTTCCGTTCCTCTACATCTCTTTCCACTCATTACCTGCAAACCTATTGGGTACGTACCATGTTGAGAGGAAGTGGTTCTGAAAAACTGTACTACATCTCTTTCCACTCATTACTTGCAAACCTATTAGATACGTACCATGCTGAGAGGGAGTGGTTACAGCGGTTCTGAAAAACTGTACTAAAGTGCACCGTATGGTGCCTGTTGTGTCAATAGAAGTGCACACGGTTTGGATCGTAGTAAGGCTACAAACAAGCCAAATCTTAATCAAAGCTTTGAAGTGTCTCAAAACCGTGCTTCGAGGTGAGTCGCTGAAAATTAGTTAAGCTCAAACTCGAGCTTGTTAGTGTTTTAGAGGATTAGCAGGAACATTGCCAATTCGGGAAGGAGCTGGAGCGGGGAAGGGAATAAACAGTAGATTTCTAGACCGGCCCATCAATATTCTTTGGTGGATTTTATTCATGACTTATTGGGTCATTGAAGTTGACCCAATAGAGACCCAATTGAAACTCAATTAATAAATGGGTTAAATGGATTGGATCTATTCTAACCCAACTAATAAATAAAGGGGTTGGGTATATTTTTTAATGGGTGGATTTGAGTTTGTTAATGGGTTTGGATTTACTTTGCCACTCCTACTATCTAGTGGAAAAAAACTTGAAATTTATGTCGCTCTTAAATCACTCGTAAAATTTTTAGCCAATTTTTATTTCACAAAGAAATGACTAAAATGGACTCCCATCAGGCCCGTTAAATTGTCTAGAACAAGTTTTCCACCAAGTTTGATGACAAAATTTGAGAATAAGTTTGCAATTTGCCGAAAAGATATGATTAATTTCAAAACAATCCACATTTGGCACTTAATCAGACTCATCGCTAATGAACAGAGGAATTGGGAAAGCATCTTTTAAAAATGTTCAAAAGTACTAAGATTCAGAAGAGCGAAAATTAAGAGCATGAGCTCAGATTTATGGGAATGGATCGAGAGCCCTACCGGGGTATTATGTGACTAAGGTGAGACGCTTCCAAAAAGACAATTCACAATATGGATCAGGATTGAGTGGATCCAACGGTCAGCCTCTCTTCACCTTCGCTAGACTGGACATCATTTCTCTGGTGGGAGGAGAAAATGTAACTCTAGTTTTCTTTTATCCACAGTTTTTAACTCTAGTTTAGGTTAGTCTAAAATGGAGAACTTAATTTTTAAAACCGCGTCAATACTTCTTTAATTTTTTTTTTTCGGATAAAGAAAAAAATTATTTAAAAAAAGTTAAGCCAAAACACTTGTTAATAATTCTAAAGGTGTTTTTTTTTTTTGTGTCTTCATTCCAAAAAAAATTAACTTTAGTCAATTTTGTGCAAACAATATCAAAGGAAAAAAATATTTTAAATAAAAGAGAAAAATAATCCAGAAATTCTATTTGGTTTTGAATTATTTGGCTTAAGTGAATTTTTTTTAATTTCGATCATGATTTTTTTTTTTTACTTTTTAGATCACACTTGAAAGTTGAAGATGAACAAATAATTCACAAAAAATTGACACAATACTAACAAAGGGGGAATTTTTTTGATTAAAGACATTACGGTATTAATTTTTACTTTGTATATGTGTGCGGTCATATAATTTTTGCAAATGCGAGACATTACAGTATTAATTTTTCTCAACACAAATTGGCTATTCTGTAAATTGTAATTTCTATAGCATTTGTACAAAGCATTAGTTTTTTTTTTTTTGGCATACCCATAATCACCTAGTTGTACCACATTAGTCTTTAAAAAATATGTGTTTGAATGAGTCAAGTAGGGGAGGGGGGGTTAAAAACAGTAAAAAGCAAGACGCTGCCAGGGAGTCTCGAACTTCCGTGGACGGGGACTTGTTTTAGAAACTGAGCTAAAGTTATCTTTATTTCAGATTTCTCAAGTTTTAACATTTAACACTTCTATGCAAAAATAAAAAATTTTGGGCGGTATTTTTGAAACGAGGTGGCACGTGCCACTCCCTCCACTAGGTAGATCTGCCTCTGTTCAGGTCACCGAGAAGTTTTTCGATGCCGGGTGGGTATATTCCATGTGGTACACGCTCGGCATATTCAGGCCGTCCAATGCACTTTTGGACGACTCGGATTGAAACTCTCTCTCTCCTCTCACCCCAACTTTTTCTCTCTCCAAATCTAAGCCGTCCAAAAAAACAATGGACGGCTCAATGCGCCGAGCAGGCACCATGTGATACCCACCTAGCACTGAAAATTTTCCTAGCTCACCCCATGGAGGAAAGAGTTACTGTTACCATGTGTGAGCCGGGGCGCTGAAAAAATCCTTGAACCTCTTCCTCCTTGCTGTTGTACGGTGAAAGAATAGAATGGTGAACTGGGTACTTGAAAACCGAAGGGGGGTGTACCTCCAGGAAGATGCTCCGACGAGCAAGTTAGTAAGAGCCCGAGAGGTAGAGGAAAGTATTCTTTTAGTGAAGTTTGAAAGAATGAGAGAGATTAGATCATTACCTTGTGGTATCACCTCTTATTTATAGGCAAGACTTTGAGTGTTTGACAAGTAAATAATGTCACTTTCGGCTATAAGTAGAAAGCTTCTAGATCATGCCATAAGTAGAAAGCTTCTAGATTCGGCCATAAGTAGAAAGCTTCTGGATGACCCTTTGATTCCCACTTGCAAGCATTATTCCTAAGATCTTTTCCCAAGTGATAACATACCTTCCGAACGAAAGCTTTACACCGCCGAACGAACTAAGGTTTTACCGAGCGATCATGCGGTAAAACATGTTAGGAATGGAATACGCTCGGGAGAGCCTTTGGGAGTCGGCATACGCTCGGCAGAACAGTGGAGCATTATGCCGTGCCGTAGCTAAGCCGGTGGGAGAATACATACCGTTCGGAGATGACTTTTGGGCTTGGTTGACGGTCGGCCGAGCAATGGAGTGAATTCCTACGAATTGTGATGACGTTTCAAACGAATTGAGACAGCTAGACAGTGGATCCATTTTTATAAGATTGAACCTTTTGACATGGCCAAACTGTAGATATTTCGGGCCCCTACACCATGGTACTCTAAAGTTTCTCATTGGTTAAGTAGTTGACACCATTAAGAATATGTATATGTCCCCAATCCATGAGGTCAACACCACCTAATAATTTTTCCTCTAGAAAGCATACGCATTTCACGATTCCTGAACTCCACTTGGGATCTGCACAGCACCACATGATACGTAAGAAGTTAAGTAGGAGTAACTTTAAACAGCTACTGTTTGTGGATTGCATTTGGTGAGAATCGACTGTAAACATCCTAATTTCAGAACACCATGATTTGGGGCAATATTCGTTTCGGATTGCATTCAATAAAAATCGATGGTTTATGGTGTCAAGTAAAATACATGGTTTGAAAACTACATGCTACTCATTAGTCTCATTTTGTTTGCTTCATACGAAAATTCGTGTCATTTTGATCTTAGAAAAAAAACGTTCTTTTGACAATAATTTTGAACTTCTTGCACCATTCAAAAGTAGATATTTTGAATGGTGCGAGTCAGAATAACATGACCTCCTGTAAGAACTCCTGTAAGAAGCAAACAAAATAAAACAAAGGGAGTACTAAGTAATTAAATTGGCATAAAAAATAAAATAAATTTGTGAAAGCTTTTCTATGAAGAACTGGGCCTTATAGTGCAGGGGTAAGATTTCCCTCCAAGTTAAAGCCACTTCTCCACGATCTTAGAAACTTGTGATTAGACCATTCTCCAAAATGCATGTGTCTTGTTTCACTGCCTTAAGGTAAATTCCATTTGTTTGTTTGGATCTCCATCACATAACTCGCTTGCGGGTGTGAGAGCAGGGGCACGACTGTAAAAACGGCTTCGAAATACATCCCAAACTACTAAATTTCGCGAAAGCAAGATTAGAGAGTGTTGATAGAGGGTACGAGAACATAGCAAATTTTATCTTTTCAAATTTCATCTTTTCCTCTGTTTTATCAACGATGAAAATATCAAAATAAAAATCTTTAGAGAACTAAAGGGTCCAGTTGTATCAGAAAAATAATTTTACTAATTAGAAACAGGTTTTCCACAATAAAGACAAATTGACCAACGAGGTTTAATTTCCGTGCCCTTGTCGTGCTTTATCCGTGCTTTTTTTTTTGTGCTCGTGCTTTTTCTGTACCCATGCTTTTTCTATGCCCGTGTTTCGTGCTGTTGCTTTTTCCGTGCATTTGGTGAGAATCGACATTGAGTCAGAAGGAAATGATGCAAGGAGAAGAAGAAATAGTAGGAAATGATGCAAGGAGAAGAAGAAATAGTAGCAACATTTTGAGACGAGTTTTTGAGATTTGGGGCAAAAAAAATAGTGGAGGGATAGTATATATACTAAACGGAAACGAATCCAGCCGAGCTTCGGTCGGTCAGTTGTCTGGCTCAAATGAGGAGAGGGGAAAGAGGAGAGAAACTAGAACTCAAAAGGAACTGAAGCCGAATAGCGAATTTGTTACATCAAGATTCGATCATTGCATACCCATCACCCAATTAATTCTGACATTGGTGACATAAGATTAAGGAACCAGATTAAATTCTTTCTTGGAAAACCCATGATTTTCATCACCTATTATGGGCCCCATCGTGAGTTTGTTGTAGAGATCTGAACCATTCATCTCGTAGAGCCTGCAATTAGAAATAGGTTTTCTACAATAAAGACAAATTGACCAATGAGGTTTAATTTCCGTGCTCTTGTCATGCTTTTTTTGTGCTCGTGTTTTTTTTTTGTACCCGTGCTTTTTCTGTGCTTTTTCGTGCCCTTACTTTTTTTCATGCATTTGGCGAGAATGGACTATATATATCCTAATTTCAGAGGACCACGTACCATATTTCATTGAGATATTTGCAGTGGTTAATCATCATATATCTGAGGTGGGGGAAGAAACAATTATTGTTCATAGTTCACCCCGCGTTCACAAAATTCTGGTTTCGTCCCTACTTACAAGTTTAAGATGACGTTACTTTAATTTAAGCTCAATGCATGGATATAACCATAATGGTGGCATACCTGACTTCAAATTTCATTTCAAGAAGTTTTTACTCGGAGTTGTTTTAACAGAACTCATAAAAGGAACAGACTAGCTTCTTCATCCATGGCTGAACAACAAATTGAGATTGTGGCTACCGAGATTTCTGAGATTGAGGCTATAGAGGCTGCCCAGATCGATGTCTGAGATTGAGGCTGTCGAGATCTCTGAAATTGAGGCTATAGAGGCTACCGACATCTCCGAGATTGAGGCCGTCGAGATCTCTGAAATTGAGATTGCCGAGATGTCCAATCCTGAACCTTCCGATGGTTCTAGACAAAGCACTGAGCCTTTTGAAGTATCTAGTCGTCAGATCCCTAGTCCGAGCAACAACACATTACATATGTGCCCACACTCAATATTTTTGTTAAAGAGAGTACAACAATTTATTTATGTTTGTTTAAACCAGTGGAATAAGTGTACGTATGATTAGTTATGTATGAAAAATGTGTGACATATTATTCATAGGAGAAGCTTCTCTAGGGTCTTTTACGATCCCATATAGGTTTATGTAGGCGCGGTCAAGATTATTGACACGTCATCAAAGGAGACCTTTTGACCAGCCTATCGGCCGTGGACACGTGGCGACCAGGTCCACGCGGAAGTCAATCTTAGTCAAAACACTATTCCAAGAAGACGTTTGACTGACCAATGGAAAGGGAACACGTAGCACATTAAGATGGACGCCCGCGGAACCGACCCGCGGAACTGAAGACCCCGCGGAACCGACCCGCGGAAGTGAAGATCCCGCAGGACCCCCCCGCGGGCCCCGCCAGGGAGAACTGAAAGACATACCAGAATTGATACAGAAACTGTAAGAGGACCACGGGATCCTATTCGGGCCTAAAAGGCAGGCCCAGGAGAGATCCCGCGGAAGGCAAACGATCGCCGCAGGTCGCGACCTCGCTCTTGCGGGAATTGGGGAAGCTCTTGTGGCTTGGTGGCTTGGGATGGAGGTAGCGTCGCGGAAGTCCTCCGCGGGAGGACAAGTCTTCCGCGACCTGGAGGTACGGGAGGGACACATGTCGGGGTCTTATAGGAGCGCCGTCCTGGGCCTGACCTAGGCCCATGTGCCCTATAAATACCCCTGACATTCCCAATGATTGCCAGAGGCTGACTTTTCTGGAAAAGAAGATATAGAGAGAGCACTGATTCTGAGGAAGGAGAACATTCTTCCCCGGAGAGAAGGTGACCTCACTCATCCGATTCCAGAAAGGGCAGACGTCATTCACCCCCGCGGAGAACAAAGGAGACACGTTGCCTTTGTCTTTTCCGTACCTCTTGCTCCAGCCCTCACCCCACGAGATTATTCCTCTTTTCCCCTTTGGTACTGATTATCGGCCAATCGCACCTCTCCAGCTCACTTTTGTACACGTAAGCGACCTCACAGAACCCGCTTTCACCCACATTTAGGCGACTCTGCTGGGGAGGTGTCTTTTGGTTTATGGTTAGTACCCGTTCCACAGAATACATCGAGCGGCCGCTATCACGCCGTAACGCAATGGCGGCACAACACGACGGCACGCCAGTTATCGAGGAGGTCGAGGAAACCAATAGCGCGGGCACGGCCGCGCAGGCGCTGCGGGCCCTCCAGGACGGCCAGCGGCAATTCCTCGAGACGCAGCGACAGCTGCTTGCGGCTTTTGCTGGTCTCACTGAGGTCATCTCAGCGGCGCTCCCAAAGGCCGCGGTCGGTCAAAACGACGAACCGCCACAGAACCAAGCGGGGGGCAGCACTAGCCAGACAATGCAGCTCCAGTTTCCCCCAACGGTGCCTCTATACTCGTAGGAGGCGTCGCGGGAAATAACACTGGAGACCGCCAGAAGGAGGCAGCCGCTGACGGTGCTAGCACGCCCTCCGCGGGACCCTATATTACCATGGCGGAAGTCCAGGCTCTGCTAGCACAACAGAAGGCGAGTGAGGCGAGCAGAAAGGAGCCGACCGTTACTGAAGTTGGGGCCTCGTCCGCGGGACAGTTCATCACCCTGGCGGACGTACAAGCCCTCCTCACTAAGGAGAAAACCAAGATGGTCTTGCCCTCTCTCCCTAGCCCGGATATCCGCCCGCCTTATCCTATGACGATCCTATCACTACCATACCCGGAAGGGTATACCCCACCGAAATTTGTAAAGTTTGACGGAAAAGAGGGAAGTGCCCAGGAACATGTAGTCCGTTTCATGGAGTCTCTGGGGGTCCACGCGTCCGATCATAACTTGCGGCTGCGGGAATTCTCGAAGTCCCTCACCTCGCGCGCGTATATTTGGTACGTCAACCTGGAGCCTTACTCGATCACCACCTGGGAAGAAATGGTGAACAGCTTCTACGCCAAGTTCTTCCAGGTCCGCGAAAAGGTTACAGTGATCAGCTTGACGAAAGAAACGCAGGCTAGCGGAGAAGACGTGGTGGACTACATCAGAAGGTTTCAGGATCGTGCAGTTGATTGCACCGAGTCCGCAAAGGAGGTACAACTGGTGGAAATTTGCATCGGTGGGATGATGGACGAATTTAAGATGTTACTCATTAATTTGAAGTTGGGAACATTCTCTGCCTTATTGGAGTCGGTGTACAACATCCGCCATGTGGTCAAACCGGCAAGAAAGGATGCTTGGAAAGGCAAGGCCGCCAGCGCCTCCGTGGCTGTCGCGGATGTGCCGCGGACTCAGCAGGCCGCGGGGACACGAAAGCGGAGAGAGCGCGAGATGGGGCCAGCACCAGACTTCCCCTGTACGATGGATGAAGTGCGGGCCTTGGTGAATGCATGGGTGCAGGATGGAGAGTTGACGCTCCCCCCAGTGGAGTATGAGCCGACGCGGGAGGACCGCGAGCACCCGAGGTACTGTATGTACCACAGGCACACCAAGCACCCGACAAGCGATTGTTGGTCGTTGAAGAGATTGTTCAAACGGAAGCAGAACGCGAATGAGCTAAGGATAGGACGGCGCGACGTCCGCGACGAGCCTTATCCAGCTCACGGAAACAACGGGGAGGTCAACATGGCGGAGTGCTACCCATTCATGTACAATGATGATGACAAGGCCGAAAGCAACTACTACATGGGAGGAGAAGATGAAGAAGCAGGGGCCTACATGGTCTCGTGCTACGAAATAACGGAAGAATTCGGGGAGGGTCCAGCCCCCGCGGTGATACCGGATCCCAATGCCTCGGCCAAAACATTACAGAACAGTGCGAAGTTCCGCGCATTCTTCGACGGTTTCGGGTTCACACCGGCGGCAAGATTGGAAATTACAAAGGCGATTGTCAACATCGCGGAGGTTCATCAGGAGTCGTGCATGACCGCGGAGGGGTCAGTCCCGCGGACGATCCGCGATGAGTCTAACTCAGTCACCTTCTCGGACGTGGATCGACGGGTGCCTTACCCCCATAACCGCCCGCTGTACGTTACATCCCGCGTCAACGGGATGGAGCTAAAGAGGACTTTCTTAGATGGCGGAGCCTCCATAAACCTGATGCCAATGTCGACGTTCCAGAAAGTGGAATACAGTCTAACAGAATAGTGGAATCTCCAATAACCATCACGGGATTTGGAGGAGACAAGAAGCAGTCCCTGGGATACGTGGTGGTAGACCTAGAAGTGGGGGCAATCCGCTCGGCCACTAAATTCCATCTCATCAACGCGGACCCGAATTATCAGATTATTCTCGGAAGAAGTTGGATGCACAAGTACGCGGTCGTACCGTCTAGTTACCACCAATGCTTGAAGGGAATCTGGGCGGGAAAGAAGGTCACAGTTTGCGCGTCTGAAAATCCTTTTGATACCAGTGAAACACACCTCTCAGACGCGGTCTACTTCTCAGAACTGGGCGAGGTATCTCAGGCGATCACCGCCAAGCCTCGCGCAGTCAAGATCCCAAGATGGGAGGACATCAGAGATGAAAAGCCGGAGACGCGCCGGAGAGACCCTGCTGCGGCAGACGCCGCGGCCCCCAGGAAGATAACTAAGACGAAGGAGGGGGGGTAAGACAGTGTATTATTTGTGACGGTCCACCGGGGCAGCGGATGATCATGAAACCGCTGGCCCCGGCGGTACATGTGCCACGGCGGAAGAAGAAGAGGTAATAGACAAGCCGGAGCCCGCTCCGGAATGCATGCAAGACCAGCCCAGGCCGCAGCAAGAGGCTCTAGAAGAAGTTGATCTAAGCGACGGGGTAGGCCCCAAAAAGCCGGTGTTTATAAGTAAGGAGTTGAGCGGAGAGTTCCGCGAGAAACTGATAACATTACTACGTGCCAACTCGGACGTGTTCGCGTGGCACTATGAGGAGATGCCCGGGTTGGATCCAGAGCTGGTCACGCACCACTTGGATACCTTCCCAAACTCTAAGCCCGCGAAACAGTCCCAGCGGAAATACCACCCAGATTTGGAAGGACAGATCAAGGAAGAAGTCGAGAAGCTGCGGAAGGCAGGATTCATTCGCCCTATCCAGTACCCGGAGTGGCTGGCAAACATTGTCCCTGTGAAGAAGAAAAATGGGCAAATTCGAGTTTGCGTCGACTTCCGCGACCTCAACAAAGCGTGTCCAAAAGATGAGTTCCTGCTGCCACACATTGATACACTGGTGGATGCCACTTCAGGTCACCAGATGTTCTCTTTCATGGACGGTTTCAGCGGGTACAACCAGATCAAAATGGCTCCGGAGGACGCGGAGAAGACGGCATTTCGGACACCATTGGGAAACTTCTACTACATCGTAATGCCTTTTGGGCTCAAAAATGCGGGGGCAACATACCAGCGGGTCATGACAGCAATTTTTCACGACCTCATGCACAAGATAATTGAAGATTACGTGGATGACTTGGTGGTGAAATCCAAAGAGCGCAAGGACCATCTCGCGGACTTAGCCACTGTTTTCGCAAGATGCAGAAAGTTCAATCTCAAGATGAATCCGTTGAAGTGCGCATTTAGAGTCACCGCGGGAAAATTCTTGGGCTTCCTGGTACATCGCCACGGAATCGACGCGGACGAGGCCAAGATCAAGTCTATCGCAGAAATGCCCCCGCCCTACTCACAGAAAACGCTCAAGCGATTCCTAGGGAAGGTATCATACCTTCGCCGTTTTATTCCCGCGATGACGGAGATCGCGACACCATTTGCGGACCTATTAAAGGGAAATGCAAAGTTTGAATGGAAGAAAGACCATCAGCAGGCGTTTCAGCGGATTAAAGCGGCATTGACTTCTCCTCAGACAATGGTGGCACCAGTCTCGGGGAAGCCGCTGATCCTTTATCTGACCTCTACCCCGAGATCCATTGGGGCCCTGCTGGTGCAAGAGGTAGATGGGGCAGAGCGCCCAGTCTACTACATCAGCAGGAAGGTACACGGAGCAGAGGAAAGGTATACCGCCATAGAAAGACATTGTTTGGCCCTCGTCTTTACCGCGCAGAAGCTCCGGCACTATTTCCTATCTTTTCCCATCCAGATAATCACTAAGTGCGACCCCGTGAAATTTCTTCTGTCGCGCCCCGCCCTTACGGGACGGGTCGCCCGCTGGCTGCTAGCACTCGCGGAGTTCGACATCTCGTGCGCAACTCCGAAAGCAATCAAATGTCAGGCCCTAGCGGACCTCCTAGCTCAGTTCCCAAGTGGACAATGCGAGCCGCTTGAAGATTGTCTACCCGGAGATGGTTTCGAAGCTCTCGCGGCCAGCACAGATGAACAGCACTGGACGCTCAGCTTCGATGGGGCCGCGGGTAGTGGATCGGGAGGCGCGGGAATAGTGTTACAAACAGAAGGGGGAGATAGAGTGCATCTGGCGTACAAATTGAATTTCTCATGCTCCAACAACGAAGCGGAATACGAGGCATTAATCTTGGGTCTAATAGTGGCAAAAGAGAGAGGGGTCAAGCACCTAAGGATAGCGGGAGACTCAAAGCTGGTAGTTTTGCAAACGGAAGGGATCTACGCGCTGAAGGAACCAACTCTGGCACCATACCGAACAACAGTGCAGAAATTGATGAAATTCTTCGAAAGTGTCAGTATCATCCACAAACCCAGATCGGAGAACCGTTTCCCGGACGCTCTCACAACGCTGGGGGCAAAGACGGGGTTTGAGGAAGACAGAGCCTGCATTGAAATTGTGAAGATGTTTGAGCCATCCGCGGTGGAGGACATCGCAGAGCCGACCGAAGATTGGCGCGGATCTATTAAAATTCAGTTAGTCACCGGCGTAGGGCATCTATCCACCGCGGAGCTGACGAGTTTCATAGTTTTACGCGGAGAATTGTATTATCGCGGCCCGCAGGGATGGCTCGCGCAGTGTATTGGCGCGAAGGAGGCAGAAGAAGTATTGGACAGGATCCACATCGACAACTGCGCGGACAACGAGATAGCCCTATACAGGAGAATTCAGAGGCAAGGTTATTACTGGCCTACTATGAAGAAAGAGGCTGACTTTTCTGGAAAAGAAGATAGAGAGAGAGCACTGATTCTGAGGAAGGAGAACATTCTTCCACGGAGAGAAGGTGACCTCACTCATCCGATTCCAGAAAGGGCAGACGTCATTCACCCCCGCGGAGAACAAAGGAGACACGTTGCCTTTGTCTTTTCCGTACCTCTTGCTCCAGCTCTCACCCCACGAGATTATTCCTCTTTTCCCCTTTGGTACTGATTATCGGCCAATCGCACCTCTCCAGCTCACTTTTGTACACGTAAGCGACCTCACAGAACCCGCTTTCACCCACATTTAGGCGACTCTGCTGGGGATCGAACCCAGAATCTCTGGTTTCGTAGACCAGAGATTCAGAGGTTGAATCACCTCCGATGACCGCGGAGGATTCAGGCTCCGGATGAAGGAAAGGAACTGGCTCCGCTCGAGGTTGAATCACCTCCGTTGCCCTCCGTTCCTCCGGGGAGTCAGAAATCTCCACTATACTGACATCCGCCGCAACAGGGTCCCTCGCGGACGCGGACGCTCGGGCCTGCAAGGCGCTGATGGGGAGGTCGTCTTCATCATCATCATCGTCATCCTCATCGCCTGTCTCCGCGCCCTCGTTCGCCTCTTCATCGGACTCCGACAGAACTGTTTGAGAAATCATGGCAAAATACAAGTCAAGGGCTGAAAGCCACAAGGCAACAGAAAGGACATCCTAGTAAACCAAAGCTTACCATCGAGGCGGCGTCTCTTTGGCTGAGCGTCTGGGGCATCCTCTTCCGCCCCACCTGCTGCCTCTTCCGCTACCGCCGCTGCCACGGCTGCCTCTGGCTCATAGGCCACGAAGGTGCTAGCATCTCGCTCCCGCTGCTAAAGAAAAGGAAGGAGCAAGACAGAGGGAATAAGCCTCAGAGAACAGAGAGAAAAAAGAGCCAAAAGCATTGCAAGGAAATGATTGAACACATGGGAAGGCACTTACATTGCGGATACGCTTTCGACGGCGAGGCACCACCGCCGCGGGCGCCTGAGAGGAGGACGGTTGAGATGGTCCTGCCGGTGGAGGAGGTGGAAGCTGTGTCCTCCCGCGGGGTCCCCACGCGCGGGTTCGCCCCAGGGCAGCTTGAGGAGGTGCAGGTGCTTCCACCGGAAAGACCCTGTTCACAGGCTCCGCATGGATCACGGCCCATTGACTGCGGGGTCCGCGCCACTCAGTTGCCCGTACTGCAGTAATGGCCCGCAGAGAGGTATCCCGAGTCCGGATTTCAGGCACCTCAAGGACCACGGCCTGCCCGCGGACAAACGTCAAGAAAGAGTCAAGGTTTCTCCTCCAGAATGCACGGAACTCCCGTGTATAGCTTGAAACCCTATCCCTGGCGGGGATGGGCAAATCTCCGAGTTGCACCAGGATAGGGGAAAGCTCTCCCGCCATGAATCGGAGCTGTGACTCCGCAAAAGAAGGCATCACGGGAGCAGAGCCGGGTACCGCTTGGTCAAAACCCAACTGCCTCGCGAAGCGATCCGGCGATACACCGCCACCCCAGATCCCTCACTGGACAAAGTCGGAAGCCACCCCGGAAGCGCGGAGTTGATCACCGTCCGCGCCGTGGGATCGTTGCCGCTCGCAGCATTGAGGGAAGAACCGACTGGGAGAAGGCAGTGGCTCACACCCATGACGCCCGGGGAAGGAATGTTGTAGGGACGTGGAGTGAAGTTTGCCTCGATAACACATGCCTCGTACCATAAGTCCTCGCTGATGGCCCCGTGCCACTGTTCCGCGCGGGATCGCACCCCCGACGCTTGGAAAACCAGGGGTCCCTGAGCGACGGTGCGAAAATGCTCGAAGAAGTACGCGAGCAAGAAGGTGGAGTGAGCCATCGAGATATGGTCGCATCTACCAAGTGACCTGGCATAATCAGCCGCAACCAGGTCCAGTTGGCGGTAGAGCGACCCGAGAAACAGCGGCGCTAGGGGAATAGGTTGGCCGTGGGCGAGGAGGACGGCCAGCGGGAAGACCGCCTGAGACAGACCATCGGCAGGATAGTCGGGCAGGACGAAGTACGAGAGGAAGTAAGAGAAGAAGCCCGCCATGTAGAGGTGCCGGCCGTATTGGGGGCCCTCAACAAAGTCTCGCTCAGCACCAGGAGCGACAGTCCTCGCGGGCTGAAGGTCCTTGAAAAAATAACGCAGCCAGCTGCCGAGGGAGGTCTTCTTGGCATTTGCCGCGAAGTCCTTGCGGACCCCTTGAAGGGTGAAGATCGGCCCGTTCTGGGCCTGCTTGTGAAACGCCTTCAAGGCCCCCACCTCATCTTGATCCGCCCGCGAGAGCTTGGCGAAGTCCAGGGTGTTGCCCCCGCGTAGAGACAGACGGGTGAGGATGTGGACATCCTCAAGCGAGAGTCCACTCTCCCCCCATGACCATGCAAAGGAGTGAGAATCACTGCTCCAGCGTGAGCACGCGAACTCCAAGTTCTTGACGGCAGCCCCCTGTCGAGGAATGCCTAGACGCCGCAACAGTTGGACGGCCTCGAGAGTACCACTGCCCAACAGCACCTGCTTCTAGCGGAGATTACCGGGGCACAGAAGCTTGGGCCCCGAAACGGCATTCCACAAAGGGGAAATCCCCACGCTCAAGGCGAAGGCGAAGCACCGAGGAGGGATTAACGGGCTCTGCATCCTCCGGGGCGGCAGGGGCCGTGAAGAAAGTAGGGTCAGCCACGGGGGGACCCACAACGGGATACGCCCCAGCAAGGGCCCAGAATGGATCCCCAGCCGACTGCAAGTATGGGGCCCGTTGCCACTGGTCCGCGGAGGGCACTGGGATCTCGACGATTGGACCACGCGTAGCCATTTGTGAGTGAAGTGAAAGAAAGAGGAAAGTGTTGACCGCGAAGGATGGAAAGAGACAAGAAAGACGTTCGCTCGAAAGTCAGAAGAGAAATTGACAGCACTTCGACGAAAATTTGGAGTTTGGTGAAAAAGAAAATAAAGGACAAAGGGTTTATATAGTGGTCAAACGGTGGGGCATTTATGACGTCTGCACACGAAGAGTCATGACGGTACACGAAGAGACGTTAGCAGTTATCATGCCCGTTGCTCCGCGGAACCAGCCCAGCATGACCGCGGAAACTTACAAAGAGGATGGTACGCACGCGGACGACGTGCACTTGTCGTACGCGCGCGGGGGGCATATGTAGGCGCGGTCAAGATTATTGACACGTCATCAAAGGAGACCTTTTGACCAGCCTATCGGCCGTGGACACATGGCGACCAGGTCCACGCGGAAGTCAATCTTAGTCAAAACACTATTCCAAGAAGACGTTTGACTGACCAATGGAAAGGGAACACGTAGCACATTAAGATGGACGCCTGCGGAACCGACCCGCGGAACTGAAGACCCCGCGGAACCGACCCGCGGAAGTGAAGATCCCGCAGGACCCCCCCGCGGGCCCCGCCAGGGAGAACTGAAAGACATACCAGAATTGATACAGAAACTGTAAGAGGACCACGGGATCCTATTCGGGCCTAAAAGGCAGGCCCAGGAGAGATCCCGCGGAAGGCAAACGATCGCCGCAGGTCGCGACCTCGCTCTTGCGGGAATTGGGGAAGCTCTTGTGGCTTGGTGGCTTGGGATGGAGGTAGCGTCGCGGAAGTGCGGGTCCCCCGCGGAAGTCCTCCGCGGGAGAACAAGTCTTCCGCGACCTGGAGGTACGGGAGGGACACGTGTCGGGGTCTTATAGGAGCGCCGTCCTGGGCCTGACCTAGGCCCATGTGCCCTATAAATACCCCTGACATTCCCAATGATTGCCAGAGGCTGACTTTTCTGGAAAAGAAGATATAGAGAGAGCACTGATTCTGAGGAAGGAGAACATTCTTCCCCGGAGAGAAGGTGACCTCACTCATCCGATTCCAGAAAGGGCAGACGTCATTCACCCCCGCGGAGAACAAAGGAGACACGTTGCCTTTGTCTTTTCCGTACCTCTTGCTCCAGCCCTCACCCCACGAGATTATTCCTCTTTTCCCCTTTGGTACTGATTATCGGCCAATCGCACCTCTCCAGTTCACTTTTGTACACGTAAGCGACCTCACAGAACCCGCTTTCACCCACAGTTTACTTCAATGATCTGATTAATTTTTTTAGAGCTCATTGAGTAGACAAAGTTACTCTTTAAAAAATCCTCTTAGTCCAAAGTTACTCTTTAGGAGATTAATTATCTAATCCTTGCTCTATACACCAGTTTAATATGTATTTTCTCAAACTATGAAAACTCATCGAGAACAACTATAAAATTTTACTCCTTCCATATCTAAAAGATTGTCTGCTATACAATATTAGACCGAAAAAAAAAAGCTTGGTTTTTTGGATAAATATACTTTTAAGTTGTTATTTTGCATAATCGACATTCTTTTGGGACGGAGGTTAAATTTCTTGACCGTATTAATTGAGATCTTGTGCATACTATTTTCAATTATAAAAGAGCTAATAAAGTAAATTTTTCAACATGGCCTGCCAATTTGCAAAACCACAAATCTCTCTCTGCCTGATTGTAGACCCTCTCTTTCTATCACTTTTCGAATAATAGGATTTTTTTTGTCTATTTTTTGGGGCAAGTAATGAGAATATATTCCTCTCTCTCTCTCTCTCTCTCTCTCTCTCTCTCTCTCTCTCTCTCTCTCTCTCTCTCTCTCTCTCTCTCTCTCTCTCTCTCTCTCTCTCTCTCTCTCTCTCTGTTGTTCCCATTTTAGAATTAGCTGCTGATAGTTGCCAATACATTTAAAGTAATGTTTACTTGTTGACGTTAAGTTAATTTTATATGTGGTATTATTTGCTTGTGTTATTGTACGTGCATTTGTTTTGCCACTACTCTAATTGTGCATATTCATTTAATGTATACTTCATTTTTCTCTGACTTTTCTTCCAATGAAAAAGAATTCTATGACTTTGTAGATTTCGCAATAGTTTTGATGGGTTTTTTCAGGGTCGCAAGTGGTTCATGAACTGTTACAAACACAGTTCAGTAAAAGGCTCGTTGTTTGATTTAGCTAAACGAACTGAATTTAAATCTAAATTAACAATTGTAGGCTCATTTAGTAAATAAGCAGAGCTTTTTTTTAAACTAAATAAGCTGAGCTTGCATGAGCCCTTGGGAGCCTTTGATCAATCGGGCCTCCTCTCAATTGTTAAGAACATCAGACGGTTCAGACCTCTACAAATGATGGAGATATCTTCTGCACTTTGGACCACTTAGCATTACTACTGCATCTGTCAGAAAAAGAATCATCATACATATATCTCAGACACAAATGTATCCAAAACAGTTTTATCTGTGTGGGCAGGGTTGGTCCCGCGGTGAGCCCAACAAACCCCCGGGCTTGGGCAACCCCCATCACGTGGCAACCAAAAATAAAAAAAACCATAAAGTATGTATTAAATATTTAATATAGCACTAAGTATATTTAATTAGTTGCTTTGGCCTGGTGGAAAGGTGGTTAAGTGGATTAATTATGATCTCAATTGAAAATAAGTACATGAATAAGTTAAAGTACAATAACTTAATTTATCTTCAGAGAGTAGTCTTTCT
Source organism: Rhododendron griersonianum (assembly GCA_018127125.1). Taxonomy (NCBI): domain Eukaryota; kingdom Viridiplantae; phylum Streptophyta; class Magnoliopsida; order Ericales; family Ericaceae; genus Rhododendron; species Rhododendron griersonianum. The sequence goes on along the minus strand of CM030788.1, from coordinate 5,097,508 downwards.
TAGTTGAAGTCACAAGGAGAAGTTTTGGCATTAACAACACTCTTTATATATTTCTTGTTCCTTTCATCGAGATCCATAATTAATTTCAAAAATGACAACGAAAAGTTAAAAAAACAAATTATAAAGCACCATAACCGGGATTGTATTTTGACCTTGAATTTTTTATGTAATTTAAACTAAAAGCACAATATAATCTTGTTTTTCTTTTTATTTATTTTTACTTGTTTTTTTTTTATGAATTAATACTAAGTGGACAACCAAGCGTGAGATCGGGCTTAGACAACCCAAATGTCGGGACCGGCACTGTATGGGGGTCCATGTAATGTCCTTAGCAATGCTCATTTAAAAAAAAAAATGGAACTCGACGGAGTCGGCCTGACTAGATAGATCAGCTTCGTGTTGGACTGTATTTTTCTATCATGAATTCTGATTTTATTTTTGCAATGTGTGTTAGGGGGTTTCAAAATGAATTCGTCTTTATAAACACCCCTTTTTCTTTGTTTTTCCCTTTTTTGCTCGCCTATGATCATTCACCATTACTGCAAATGTAATTTTGTCCTATATTATTTCGCAGATGGGGCTCGTTTTGGAGATCACCAGAACTTCTAAGCTGAATTCGGTCATTCGTCGGACAAGAGAGATCAATAGTGATGCAGGGCTGTTATTCTTCAGTCACTTTCTTTATTTGATACTTGCAGTTATTATTTACTCTGTTTCTTTGTTTGGTGTTCAAGAATTAAGAAAATTGCTCAATTTAGAGCTGATTGATCTAATGGAATAGATGATTATAGTACTAACTTTGTTTGTTATAGTGGTTGATTTTTGTTTGCAGTCAATTTGCTTTTTAACCTCTTCTCTGAGTTATAAGATACGTCTTTTAGACCACGAAGGCGATCAGTTCGATACACCGGACTAGATGGTTGGCTGGAGGTGGAGGGTTTCAATTTAACTTACACTTTTGTGGTGTAACAACCCGGATCCACAACTACCACAAAACAATTAATTAACCGTTTATCGCCACCCACCCACCCAAACCAACAAATAAGAATCACCAAACCAGTTCCTTAGACAATTACGTACTTTTCGTATGCGATCTTTCACTAAAGAAACAAGCCCTTCCTGGAGGAGTCCTCCTTTCCTTCGTTTTATACGAATTCATGAGTCACTGGAATGGGTTCCCAGGTTAACACCTTGCCCTTTGTCTTTCCTTTATTTTGTTTTGTCCTCTTTCTTCTTTCTTATCCATTTCCTTGACAATACTAGGAAACAAAACCATATGCCATGCCATTCAAGCATGTCACGTGCACACACCCCACCATTAACCAGCCACCACTCAAATTGATATTTTTCTTTTTCCATTAATTTGACTTCTTTATACTGAGTACAAGTTATGCACTTAATTAAATGTAAAATTTCTTAATAGCCAAGGTACAATAACTAAACTTTTACACGTACACAAGCATGCAGGTACCACCAGCATTCTTTTGTTTTTGTCCCAATAATGGGTCTCACTTTTCAGCTCAGTTTTTACGTTCACACACATACACATCCAACGGTCCACGTGCATAGCCTCACGATTTCGGATTATAAATGAAAATATTAATTTTAATACACGTGTCAACCACCACCACGACCCGACCCGACCCAGTAGAAAAATAGGATACGGGTCTCACAACTATCTCTCATATTAATGGTAGAATACCATTTGTCATCAAATTAAACTTTGTTAAATACGGGGTATTACACTGCTACATGGTGGCGGATCAATAAATCCTTACGTCCAAACATTCTAGGTCAAGTGAAATCCTCTATTGATCAAAGGTCGTTACACTAGTTTAATTCAGTCCACCTTTCTATTGAGCCCAAAAAAAAAAAAAAAACCTATTTTACAAAATTGTCATTGTCTATGCACCACCATGTAGCGAGCCGCGGTCAGGGCCGGCCTTGAGTAGTCCAAGATGCCATGACTTTAGGCTCTAAAAATGACAGATTTTTAGGGCCCAAAATGTGTAGTAGTCCTATGTAGTACACAACTAAAAAAATTAAAAAAACCCATCCAAAGATAAAGTGAAGGCCCAACATGCATCCAATCAAAGCAAGGCCCAAAAATACTCAGTAGCATACTTGTAAATTAGAGAACTAAAGGGTCCAGTTGTATCAGAAAAATTATTTTACTAATTAGAAACAGGTTTTCCACAATAAAGACAAATTGACCAACGAGGTTTAATTTTCGAGCCCTTGTCGTGCTTTTTCTGTCCTTTTTTTTTGTGCTCGTGTTTTTTTTGTATCCGTGCTTTTTCTGTGTTTTTTGTGCTCGTGCTTTTTCCGTGCTTTTTTCGTGCCGTTGCTTTTTCCGTGCATTTGGTGAGAATCGACATTGAGTCAGAGAAGGAAATGATGCAAGGAGAAGAAGTACTAGCAACATTTTAAGACGAGTTTTTGAGGTTTGGGGCAAAAGAAATGATGGAGGGATAGTATATATATGCCCCACCGGGACGGAAACGAATCCGGCCGGGCTTCGGTCGATCAGTCGTCTAGCTCAAACGAGGAGAGGGGAAAGAGGAGATCGAGAAACTGGAACTCAAAAGGAACTGAAGCTGAAGAGCGAATTTGGAAATAGATGTGTCCAGGACCATCCAACATGCGTAGGTCGATTTCAGACACCTTTGTGTACATATGTGTCTCAGGACATCTGGATCGGTAACTTTGCTGGTTAAAAACTAAACCAGAAGGTAAAGGATCTCCCAACTCATAAAAACACGTGTTCATAACCACAAGCATGCAGGACCGTGTTAATAGATTGAAGTATTCCAATCAATCCTTTACATTTCACATCTGTACGGGAGAGGGATGAGATTGTGTATAACACCAGAAGATAACGACTGTTCAGGATAGTATATATATGCCCCACCGGGACGGTCAGTCGTCTAGCTCAAACGAGGAGAAGGGAAAGAGGAGATCGAGAAACTGGAACTCAAAAGGAACTGAAGCTGAAGAGCGAATTTGCTACGTCAAGATTCGATCACCACGTACCTATCACTCAATTAATTCTAACATTGGTGACATAAGATTAGGGACCCAGATTAAATTCTTTCTTGGAAAACCCATAATTTCCATCACGTATTGTGGGCCCCATCGTGCGTTTGTTGTAGAGATCTGAACCGTTCATCTCCTAGAACCTGCAATGTAGTATATCCACGCAAAAAATTAGCTTAATTAAAAATCGATAGGTGTATCAAAAATTAAATTTTAATTTATAAAATAGACAGCCATGGATAATTTAATTTTAAAGAATCATATTGTCCATTTTACAAATCAAAACTTCATTTTTTTTATACCTATCGATCTCCGATGAAGCTAATTTTTTGTATAAATATACTCTGCTCTACGAGTCCTACAAGATAAACGATTCGGATTAATGTAACAAATTCATAATGGGGCTCACAAAAAATTCAGTGGTGGAAACTTAATTGGGTTATCCACCTAACGTGGAAAGAATTTATTCACGGGCCGAGACCATCTCAATGGTTAAATATCACCTTGACTTTATATTACCCTTATTTGAAAAGCTCTTTTGCAAGGAAAATTTGGGGCAAAGAGGAGATATTAATTTCTAACCATTTCAATGTTTAAGCATCACATTGACTTTATATTACGATTATTTCTAACCTAGTGTATTTTAAGTCCTCCGTATGGCAAGTACCGGAACGAACAATATTTCTTCGAATCTAGTATCATAGATATCATTACTTCATAAAACGCTCTGGTTAATATAAGTTTCGATGTACAAACTGAATCACTAGCTAATTACTAAAACAATATTGTTACCTCAATGCCAAACCTTCTAATCAAGTACTAAAAAAAAAAAAATTTGGTCATGACCCCAAGAAAAGAAAGTAACAAATATAAAGAAAATCCCACAAATATTAGTGAGGCATCATCTTATTGAGAAACTCTAATATTGGCAGATTCAGGGTCCCCACAAAATTGCCAACAGTGCTATACATACAAATATTTGAAAACAGAAAGCGCGAACAGATGGTTTTTGGACCCATTTTGGGTCCCACAAAGATGATCGAAATCGCTCCTTTTGTTCAAAACATCTTGTTTAAGGTCACCGTAAAAAATTAGCTCATTTGGATATCGGTAAAGGGGTTTACGAAACACCCAACTTTGCTTCAGAAAATAGCCTTTTTTTAAGCAAAGTTGGATGTTTAGTAAACCTTTTTACCGATATCCAAATGAGCTGATTTTTTACAGGGACCTTAAACAAGATGTTTTGAACAAAATGAGCGGCTCCGATCATTTTTTTGGGACCCAAAACAGGTCCAAAGTCCATCTGTACGCGCTGTCTGTTTTAAAAAATCTGTGTCGGTAGCAGTTTTGCAAAATTGCAATGGGTGTAAGTGGTGGAAGGCATTAAAGGTCCTGCAGCTGGGTGATGCAGACAAATGATGGAGATGGCCGTGGCAGGGAACGCCCTAATTTCTCTCTCCTTTTTGCCCCAAATTTTCCTTGCAAAAGAGTTTTTCAAATACACATGTTATCAAACAAAAACATCCTGCTTCATTGATAAAACAAAATCGCATACATTGAATACAAATTTAGGACCGCAATCAAGCAAGCCAAAATTTAGTTATGTTTGTTTGCCAAGGTTTAATTTCACAATCCAAGCTCAATCACGCTCGCACTCATACTCATACGTCTTTTAGACCACGAAGGTGAGCTCAAATATATAGTCGGAGTAGCTAACATAATGTTGCTCCTCTTCCACCGGTCCAGAGTTCGATACACCGGACTAGATGGTTGGGTGGGGGTGGGGGGTTTCAATTTAATTTACACTTTTGTGGGGGCCCAACTACATGGGGACGGATGAATTCCTTTGTTGATCGGAGGTCGCTACATTGGTTTAATTCAACCCACCTTTCTACTGAGCCCAAAAAAAAACCTCTTTTACAAATTTGTCAGTCTATGTTCTGATAAATATATAACTAACGTCATTGTTGTTCTTATTTTCAAATAAGTGTTTATTTGCAATTTTCAAGCTCAAAAATAATGGATTTATTGAAATCTAAAAATATGCAATATGGATCTTGTTTGAAAGATCTCAAAAATTAAAAAAAAAAATATTTTAATAAACCCATTATTTTTAAGCTTGAAAATTACAAATAAGTACTTTTTTTTAAAGAGGTTTTTGGAACTCAAAGATACCCCAAGACCCATGGGCTCTTTATGACTTTTTTTTTTTTTTGAATATGGCTCTTTATGACTTTATGTACACGAAATTGTAATCCTCTTTCCTGCCATATCAGAAAGTACCAATTTTAACTTCACTTCTCTGCTTACAATTTGAGACATAGGTGTGTTTCGGCTTTATAATCTAAGCCTGTTTGTTAGCCTTCTTATTTGGTTGGATCAACCAGATGCCCGATTAATTAATCCGGTGTTTGGTTGGCACACACACGATCGGACTATTGACTATTTAATCCTAGGGACTAAATAGTCCCTCTGCAACCGGATTATTTATGGACACCCCCTGACCCTGTCCATATCAAATGATTTCTAGGGTTGATGAAAGTATGAAGTTCATGGTAAATACTTATAGTAATCTACAGCAACTAATTTACTTAACCAAAAAAAAAATCTACAGCTACAAATGAATAACGAAATTTGGCTAACTTCCTAAACAAGTAACACTTCTCAATTCTGAATTCTCATTCTAGAATGATCCATTTCGTAGCAGACCTACACCGCCCACATGTCAGGTTCTCATCCATGCACGTAGGCCCCATAAGTCTATATATCCAATCTCTTCACCTTATCAACATTCCACATCCCACCCTATCCCCTAAAAACCCACAAAAACCTCTCTCTCTCTCTCTCTCTCTCTCTCTCTCTCAAATTGTGAAGCAAAATGGCCAACAAAGAGATGGAAGTGGTGAAGGGTCTGGACCTCAACCGGTACATGGGCCGCTGGTACGAAATTGCCTCATTCCCATCAAGGAACCAGCCCAAGAATGGGACCGACAATAGGGCTACCTACACTTTAAGGGATGATGGCACCGTGCACGTCCTAAACGAGACTTGGACCGATGGGAAGAGAGGGTTTATAGAAGGGACGACCTATAAAGCCGACCCTTCTAGTGACGAGGCCAAGCTCAAGGTCAAATTCTATGTTCCCCCTTTCTTGCCCTTAATCCCTGTTGTTGGGGATTACTGGGTTTTGTATCTTGATGGGGATTATCAGTATGCTTTGATTGGCCAGCCCTCCAAGAAGAATCTTTGGGTATGTTTTTCGTGACTATGTTTGTTCTTTCTTTACGTTTTTTCCTAATAATCGGATGTCCGGATCAACTTGTGCACATCCCGATGAATTCCGGAGCTCTAAAGTTAACGACCGGCAAATCTTCCATTAACCAATTAATTTTCTTGTCGTGTTATTTGTGTATTTAGATACTATGCAGAGAGAACCATCTTGATGAAGAGATATACAACCAGCTAGTCCAGAAGGCCAAAGAGGAGGGTTATGATGTGAGCAAGCTTCACAAGACAGAGCACACTAATCCCCCACCAGAGGGAGAAGAAGGCCCCAAGGACACCAAGGGCATTTGGTGGATTAAGTCCATTTTTGGGAAGTAGGTATTGCAAAATAGTACTAGTAGATAAACAATGTTGTTTGAAGCATAGAAATAAAGGGGCTTAAAACCCTTGAGTAGATTGTATTTGAAATTTTGAATGCCCTTAGGCCTTGTCCCACTCAATAATAATTGTGAGAGTTATATAGTTTGTGAATACAAGTTTTATGGTGTAGAAAATTTGTTGGTTTATATTTCGGGGGAGGTTTGCAGGTAATGAGTGGAAAGAAATGTAGAGGAACGGGAATAATATTTGGAGAGAAAACCTATTGGGCACCATGCTAAGAGGGAGGAAGTGGTTCTGAAATACTAACGCAGTGCTGGTTGTGTCAATAGAAGTGCACATGGTTTGGATCGTAGTAAGACTACAAACAAGCCAAATCTAGTCGAGCTTTGAAGTATCTCAAACCGAGCTTCGAGGTGACTCACTGAAAATTAGTTAAGCTCGTGCTCGAATAATTGAGCTCAAACTCGAGCTTGTTAGTGTTTTATACTACTATAGTATAAAATATCAATTATGCCATTAGAATATGACCTTATAATCCTATTTTTGTGTTTGTGGGTCTATTCAAGCTTCGGCTAACCCGAACTCTCTCACTGAACAAATCCAGAATTATGCCTTTTTCACTGAACAAGTCCAAAATTATGCCTTGAGCTTGTTTATTGACCTTACGAATCAAGCTCGAACAACTCTACCAAGCTTCAAGTAGCCTCGAGTTTCTTGAGAGTAACTCGGTTAATCTACAACCCAATGCATTATGGAAATATGGAATAGTAATCAAGGAACATCCGAACACATATCCAAACGCAGTGTCACATAAACCAGAATGAATACATGGCGTCGACGAAACACATTCACAACCACCATCTCTCCATGTAAGCTTGGAAAGGACCAAATAAGTAGGATCTACTCTCTGCATGAGTTGCTCTAAACAGATCCAGCAATACTACATACGCATAAAAAGTTAGGCTATTTTTGTCACCAAAAAAAGAGAAGTTAGGCTATGAAACTCAGGACGTGATTAAAATCGGAAATTGCTTGGGTCACTTGGACATAGATGTGTCCAGGACCATCCAACATGTGTACGTCAATTTTAGACACCTTTGTGTTAATGTGTACGGATGTGTCTCGGGACATCTGGATCCGTAACACTGCTGGTTAAAAACTAACCCAGAAGGTAAAGGATCTCCCAACTCATAAAAACACATGTTCATAACCACAAGCATGCAGGACCGTGATAATAGAATGAAGTATTCCAATCAATTCTTTACTTTTCACATCTGTATAGGAGAGGGATGAGATCGTGTATAACACCAGAAGATAACGACTGTTCAGGATATGAACGGAAACGCAGATAACAGAGTATTAGCTTTCGTTTTCAATCTGGAAACCATTAAACCAAGATACAAGAGGATGAAAAACCATAGAATCTGTCAAGCAAACAGAGTGTAATGATATAAACAAACAATTACCATTTAGTGATACAATCATATTTATAACACCGGAACAAGTAGGTTTATCCAAAAAAACACCGGAACAAGTAAATGTTTTGATAGGATAGCCTCCTCACTTCTAAAGCTTACAATATTGTACAGCATGAATTAGTTTTCTTCGCCTGTTTGTAGAACATCTGTCAAAAACAACCAACAGCAGGTACTAGTATTTAGGCGCAACTAGAAATACTACACGGTTAACTTCTTCAGAATACTAATGATATACTCCGTACAATCAAACAAGAGCTGTATGTGTCAGATCCCAGCTAAGCCAGGCATACCAGATTACAAAAATAAACATCACTGAATTTGATTCATGATCTTTTCTTTCCCAAATATACTGCAAAATCACAATCATAAACCTATTTTCCAAAAAAAATTCAAATCACTTATTCATTTTTTCCCCAAAAAGAAGTTATATCCCTATCACACCTAATCACAACTGGTTGATAAAACCATTTGGATTATCTTATGACATTGAACTCAAAACAGTTAGAATTACTTGGATGACTAGTATATTGAAATGAAAATGTAGGCAAAAGATCGGATGAATAATTAACAGGTTGGAAATGCATTATTTCAACAGATGCAGAAATGTTCAACTATCAAACCTTTTTATTAATAGGAATGACTGATGCATACAGCTAGTCCATTACTCCATTTCTGTAAAGTACTAAAGAAGTATGGTGCTCCATGCAATATACTTCAAGAAAACTGATGATTACTCCACCACTGTAGTCTGTAGCACAATACTTGTTTTTTTCTTGAAACCCATTCCAAACATGGTACCAGTTGGTATGATTACTATCACCAAGATTGAACCATAACACACCAGTTCGAGCAAGCAAACAGATACACTCACACTACCACAATCATAGATGATGAATTTGTGTAGATAATTGTAATCCCAAAACCCAACTGTCGTGGCACTATATATAAGTTGAGTTTATGAAAATCACACCTTCACACTTAACCTTAATATTATCACTTATCAGATAAAGTGATAAACAAGAAATAATTGATGCGGATAAGCACAAGGAAATGAGGTTTGGGTACACACCCCATATGTGTGTTTTGCCAGTTTACAACAGGAGACATACAAGCATAATAAAAAGAACCTGGCCATTCAAAACAAAGAAAAAAAAGAAAATTACCTGTGAAGCTGCACTGAGATCTGAACTCTTCTCAACTAAACTATCAAGCCTTTCACCTCGTGCAAGGACACTATCAATGGTCTTGTGCTGTACCAAAGGAACATTCATAAGTCACCATAAAGACAAACATAATTAATACAGGAATGGGTCAATATACGTGCGGCATATAACTGCAACACAATGGCAAGCATCTGTTAATGGGAACATCCATGTAATCATTAACTGTTGCTAGAAGACTGATACCATCTCAACTCAAGAAAAAGAAATGGGGTAAATGGACCCAATTTTCAGAACAAGAATAACACAAAGTCAAAAGGACCTTATAAAGCAGATGCAGTTGTAGGTTTCCAAACCAAAAAAGAGAACATCTGAAACACTGACCATGCAAACCTTAATCGAAAATAAACCTTCAAATTTTTGGATCTGAATGGCATCAACAGCTACCAAACATGTTGATTCTACTATAGATGAGAGCTAGCTTTTCAACCCAGCTCAAATTTAAAAAAAAAAACACAACGCTACCCACATGCAACATAGGGGAGAAAGAGCTAAAAGCAACAGGAACCAAGATAATGTAAAGGTCTCAACCAAATGTAGTTATAACTCGACACTCACAAGAATAATCTTTGTTTCGTCCAATTCCCTCTGAATTTTTAACAACTTGTCAGCTTCAGCAGGATCCTGAAGAATTGAAAGGAAAAGACAGAAGATAAAGTTGCTTCAGTTCGTAGCAGCAAAAGGTCAACAAACAAAAATGAGAGAGTTTCATGGCGCAAAACGGAATAGCACATGTATGTTTTCTTTATGACCTTTGCCAAACAAATCTCAAACGAAAGTTAGATACCTGAAATTTGGTGAGAGCTTCATTCAAATAGGGCCAGGGTTGAGTACTATCTGCTTGCACAGTTCTCCATGAATCACCAAAATTCTTCTGGTACTCATCTAGCAACTGAAAAAATTCAAAATATCTTCAACCTATTGAATCAACTTTCCTAATCATCTTTCGTTTAAGAAACTAATTCAACAATCCCCGCACAGCTTTGAACTAAAAAAGCTTACGTAGTTTTCAATTAACACACTGATCCAGAGGACATCCAAAGAAGTACCTAAAAGTGAAGAATGGGGGCCTATTTTCTGTTCACCAGTTGTTTCGTCTATGAACTTCCACGTATGGTTTATGAGCTGGGTTTTTCTTCCCTGTCTTCGCATTTCTTTTCTTTTCTTTTTCCTGTTTTTTTGTTGCTTTCTTTTTTCCTTAGGTTAGAGGCAAAGTGGATGTCTGTGCATTTAGTTGAGAATTGAGATATTACCTGGTTAAGAAGAGAAAATGCACTTCGGACTGGGTAGTGATCATCCATGAAACCCACTACACATAGGCCATTTCTACTGTACGAATGCACTTTGTACTCTGTGAACCAGCGAACAAACAATTCTACATTAGCCACTTCAAGATGCATCTTCACATAAACATACACCAAAAGGAAAAGGGATTTCTAACAGTGGAAATAAACTCTGGGCATGTGCTTCAATAATATTCTTTTAAGAAACAAGGCAGCCCTAAATTATCAAGGTGCTAAGAAGTACACTATTTGAAAGCCCTAGTGAGCGGCTAAAGACATTTCTCACAAAACTTTACCAGCATATATTCTCCAACGAATATGCATAGTGCATACATTCATGATACACACAAAAGGCACCAGAAGAATGAAGCAATCACAATAGTTCAAAAACAATTATAAGCTCATAAAACATCAAATCGGGCAGTAGCTAACCTTGAAGAAGCCAAACTTTATCTTAACAATGAACAAGAAAATACTCTTCACTCTTCAGACTTCTCTATTGTTCCGTAACTTGCACATTTTTACTACAACTTGACAAATCTCCTACAAGCTACAACCAGTATTCGGAAAAACCACTATCCAAATGACCCAAAATCCAATGGGTTTGGCCAAAATCTCCACATTCAATGTATAATTTAAAAAATAACACATCACCCAATTCTTTTTTTTTTCTTTTATTCATTTGGTATAGCAGTATGGAGTGTCCAGGCCAGATTAGGCGCATCCCAGCTAATCCCCTCCCTGATATTGTTAAAGGCAGGCCATCCATGCATGGGACTAGTAAATTCACACGAAATTACTTTCTTGCAGCTTGCCCCAAGAGTTGAACCCTAGAAATTGTGTGGCGAGCACACCCACCAACCACCTGGACTAATATATTTCACCCAATTCAATCCATCCACCCTTCATTAGGAGCCGTTTTGGATGGTGAGAAAGGGGAAGAAAAGAAAGGAGTAAACTTTCTCACCAAATCTCACCACTTTTGGTGAGAAGTGGTGAGAATCAGCATGGACCAATAAAAACTCACCATTCCTCCTCCTTTCTCACAATTTCTCACAATGTTTTATCCATTTCATAAACAAGAAAGAGTCGAAAGACAACGTTTCAATTTCTACCTAAACAGAATAGTGCTCAATTTGTATGACAAAAATATATTTCCTACAAGCCAATTGTCCAAAGCCGAATCAGATCGCGCTTCGAAATCCAAATCCACATCCAAACAAAATAACCAAATTTCACAGCCGTATCCAAACAACAACTCCCATCCGATTCCTTCACCCAAAACACAAAGAATGCACATCCTAAACCATTAGCAAAATAATTCCCCAAATCCGGATCAGCCAACCCTAATCCCAATCAGGGCCGGGCCTGACATTTTGGGGGCCTAAAGCGAAATTAAAGATGGTTTTTTGTTGTTGTTGGACTATTATAAAGGGCACCAAAGTCCGCGTAAAGCGGCAAACTGATCCCAATTCCCACAAACTTACAAACAACGAAATCGTGGTACCAACCAAATGGGAAAAAACCCGGCAGCTTACAATTTCGATTAGGTCAAAATTCTAAGAGTGCCAACTAAAAACACGGCAATTATCGAAGAAAACCCTAATTGCGATAGGAAGGGTTGGGGGAAAAATTGGACCTTCGTGTTGGACGGATTGGCGCTGGCCGGGCGGGGTCCGCTTGGCGACGGTCCGGCCCACGAAGACGATGAATTCCCTGACGCTGGACCGCTGGAAGTATCCGAAGTGGCTGACGTCCGTCGCGTTGGCCAGGATTACCGGGTCGGTTCCCTCCGGGTTGCATTTCAACACCAACAGCCCCGTGATCTTCATCTCTCTCTCCTCTCCCTCTCCCCCCCTCTCTCTCTCTCTCTCTCTCTAGAGCTCTCTCTCCCTCTAGAACTCTCTCTGAAAAGCTATGGAGATTTGATCAGTTTTTTTTGCTGTAATGGATCGCGTGGAGGAGTTGAATTAGCGGTACGGTTGGGATTCTATGTGGTGCGATGGGAATACTGTTAGGCACGCTGTTGCAATTGCTTACGTGTCACTATGGGTGGACTGTCAATTCAGCTTTTCCGGACTCTGGTGATACCACGTCATTATTATATATAAAAAAAAATTAAAAAAAATCTACCCGCATAGATTTTGTGCACAGCGATTATGAACAGATCACAGTGGCAAAGTGAACCCTGCTAACCACTCAAATATTTGTGCATAGATTTTGTTATGGGGTTTACGATGGGTTCCACACAAACGATTCGAGTCGTTCATTAAATATAAAAAATATTTTTTCAAGGGTTCTTGTAAAAAATCAGTTCAATCTAATATTTATAGGTGCTCGATCCAATAATCTAAATTTTCATTCAGATATTCGGATAATGAAAAGTTAGATGATTAGATCGAGCACCTATAGGTATCAGATTGAGCTGATTTTTGGTGGAAAACCTTGAAAAAATGTTTTACATTTAATGAACGGCTTGGATTGTTTGTGTGGGATTCATGATGCAATTGTTTTTGACACTCTACTTGTTAAAGCGCGCGCTGACAGTAATTTTTGAAGCACCAAAATCATTATCCAATATTTTACTCAAGGAGCTTAAATAGGAGTAGTCAACAGCTTGAGTAACAATTTTAGACTCGACGTGGTGCGAGTTTTTGAAGCACACAGTTGGACGAACAGCAACAACCCAAGTCATAATATCATTATCTAGGAGCAGGGGCGAACCCAAGATTTAGTTGCAGTGGGGTCAAATATCTACAACACATGTAATTTCGTGGGATCTTCAGGGCAAGAATATTATCTTTTGGGACAAAATTACAAAATACTCCTCAAAACTATACATACTCACAATATCATTATCTAGGAGTATATCATTTCTCTCACTAAATCTAAAAAGATCAGTGCTACGAAAACAGATATCCAAACTAAAACATACGGTTGTTGAATGTATGTGGGATCCATAGGATGTTCGTGATACCCGGCCACACGCATAAAAAAAACAGTGGGCACATCTGTATTTGAATGTACGTAGAGACATCATAGCATTTTCAATATATATCGAGATTAATTCAACGATCTTTTGGATTAAACTGGTTGAACATGGGGAAGTATAAAATGTGGGAGAATCATATTGCCGAATATCAAAAGTTACTTTTTAAAAACGATGTTCATATGGCAAAATAATTTGAGGGTCTAAGAAATGGTAGATGGCCGTGTTTAGCTGATTCCAAATGTGCCGACATAACAACATTGGGAAAGACTACATATGCACCCTCAAAATGCTATAAATTATAGAGAAAATGTTACGAGTTGTATGGCTAAAAAGTTACGAATCGTATAAAAGTTACGAGATATACCAAAATATCATGAATTATAATGAAAATGTTACGAATCGTACTGCTGAAAGGTTATGAATTCTAGAACAAAAGTTACGAAATATACTAAAATGTTATGAATAAATCATAAAATAGGTGCATATAGTACACCCTTTCAAGGGATATATATTGTAGACTTTCCCAACAAAATTAGGCACGTAGACAAAGGGAAGAGGAGAGAATAATAATGATGGGGTATTGGCGTTTTCATTTCAACTTCAAAAAGTGGGACTAGTGGGGAATTTAGCTTTTGTCAAAAGAGAATACTAGCATTGAAGTGGATAGCTTTTTGTATAGTTCGAATATTACATGTAGTGGGCCCGATGGCAGGTCTCGGACCCGGACCTCAGGGGCGTTTCCGTTAACCAATACGTTATGGACAAGTATTTTTTGTTGTTTAGGGAATGTAACAAAGTCAAGGAGCTTTGGAGTAACATTCCCTCGAGCCACTTAATGAGAGGGGACTCCTAACCATGACTGGATATCCCTTAACTTGCGAAGCAACAGAGACTTGGGTAATGGAAATAATATACCCGGGCACATTATGTTAATCACCACTTTATGGCAAATTTGGAAGGATAGGAACAAAAAAAGTTTTGAGAACTTTGAGATGCCAATACCAGTCAGTGCCGGGAATATTATTTCTTTCTTTTTTTTGATAGGCCGGGAATATTATTTCTTACTCCCAGGAAATTGTTGAAGCTTTTAAGTCCCCCCTCATTACGGGCTCTCAACAGGCATGCCTAATCTCTTGGTCTAACCCAACTGCAGGTAACATCAAGTTTAATACAGATGGCTGCTAGTATGAGGTTAATGGGAGAGGAGGATTTGGAGGCTTGTTCAGAGATCACAAGGGTGACTGGATTATGGGATTTTAAGGCATGAGAACATTTACCTCAAGCTTGGAAACGGAGATCTAAGGCATTTACAAGGGGCTCGAAATCATTCTGGAAAGGAAGCTGGCCAATGTGACAATCAAATTGGACTCCCTTACAGCAGTACATGCACTTGATTACGGAAGGCAACCCAAGTCATCATCCATAAAGTGTGTTGATAAATGAAGCCCACCACATCATGGCTCGGACCAATAACCCAATTATCCATACCTATCGCTCGGGCAACCAATGTGCAGATCACCTTGCCAAAATGGGAGCTGAACACACAGATGAGCTTGTGTTTGTTATGGACATGTCCATAGCTTTGAGAGAGTTTGTTTTAAGGGATAGCCTGAACATCAGGCAAGTGCTAGACTAGTGCTAGGTTTTATTATGATTCTGTAAGACTATTGACTATGTGTGTACTCCTTATGTGGTACTCTGTTTCGTACTCTTTAATGGATTTCTGTTTGACCTGGAAAAAAAAAATGTTTGCTGCATGGATTGGTTTGGCGCACCAGTGATGAATCGGCCACGTGCCACCGCCAATTTGGCATTCAGCGATCATGCATGACAACACGTAAACGGTTATTTGTGACGTCACTAGCTAGGGGCACTTGTGCAGTACAAGCTAACTTGGAGGCTAAGACAAGTTACTCCTTATAAAGAGTATTGTTCAATACCATGAAGAAATACGCCGTCCTTACTCAATCAAGCTCTATACTTTTCTTCTCTGAATTGGGACTTACTTTGCCATCGGAGTGTCTTCCAGTCTTCCCGACTAGTTAGGCACTAATGTGGTTCTTTGTCTGTAGGGAAGGAGGAGCTCAACCCACTTCCAGATAAGAGATTTGGAGGAGATCTCGATTGAACACCACTATCCCACATCAGTCCTGCTAACAGCAGGGACAATTTGCAGGGACCCGTGCAGAGACAATCGCGTTTGGCCTCATTTCGGATCCGAAAAAAATTTAGAAAAATATCCATAAATTTTTGAATATTAATTTATAAGGCCCTGTAAAAAATCAGTCTCAGTTTGTCCCTACGAATCCAAAAGTAATACTTACCGATATCCGCAGGAGCTGATTTTTTACAGGGCCCTATAAAATAATATTCAAAAATTTATGGATATTTTTCTAGATTTTTTTTGGACCCGAAATGGGGCCAAACGGGATTGTCTCTGCACGGGTCCTTGCAAATTGTCCCTGCTCTTAGTATTTTTGATCCCCCATAAATGCATGGTAATAGTATTTTTCTTCTTTTGGTGCAGTTGTTCAAATTATGCTGCCTAATTTACTTTTTTCCACCTAACGTGGAGTAGTGAGGAGCCAGGCCAGGATAGGCTTATTTTGGCAAAATGAATGTTCACTATTTGGCATTGTCGTCGTCCATCAAAAATAGTACTACTACTTGAGCGATAACCATTTCCACTCAAAATTAATCTTGCAAAATAGTAATCTTTTGAAAAGATCTTCAAAAGTAGACCGTTAGGATCATCAATGTAGAACATCTACCACGACAATATGCATCAATCCTTAGTCTATACTTTTACCTTCCCGTTCATTCAAGCCATTCAAGCCATCTACCATTCTATGCATTCTCTAAGCAACTCGTTATTGGTTTGACGGTCTTAACTCATTCATTCATTACCAATCACGATTTTATTTGCTGATTTAAAAATCGATCATGACCTTCCGTGATGAAATGGTTCATCAAGCCATTTTTTGGAGATTTCTAACTACATGGCTGGGGTTTCCCGTTGCGTTAGCGTTTTTCCAGTGCACAAATATCGAACTTGTAACACTAGCAGGGCTGAAATACATTAATTTGTAATCTGAATCCAGCTTGACGAGTGTTACTTTCCCTTATCACTGATTGACGTAGAGTTTGTAAAGAGTTTTGAAGACCAAACGAGAGTGTGTTTCCGCTAATCTAAATGGACTGAGGATCCGTTTGTTTGGACGTAAAATGTTTTCCGGTAAAATGTTTTACCTATTTTCAGGTGTTTGGTTGTTTAAAAAATGAGGAAAACATTTTACATGTAAAACATTTTCCATCAATTGGATGAAAATGACTAACCCTTAAATCTTCCGTAAGTTATT
The DNA here is from genome assembly GCA_018127125.1 of Rhododendron griersonianum. Lineage (NCBI taxonomy): Eukaryota > Viridiplantae > Streptophyta > Magnoliopsida > Ericales > Ericaceae > Rhododendron > Rhododendron griersonianum. Next base: position 5,080,534 of record CM030788.1, on the reverse strand, counting down.
TTCCGAAAGGGAAAATTTCAAAATACCCCCCAACCTTTATACCAAAATTTAATTAGACTTCCAACCTTTTAAAAACTTCAATTTTACTCCCAACGTTATCTTCCGTTAATCAAAATGCCCCCTTCCGTCCGAATGACTAACAGATTTCGTTAAAAGCTCCGTTAAATAGCGTCCCAATTGAATTTCGATGATCCGAGCCGTTCAATATGTTCAAAACGTGATTTTAAGGGTAATCGTGAGAAGTCAGCAAAAAAAAAAGACCGAGAAGGGCTTCATCTGAACAGTTTTTTATTAAACTATTCAATAAAAAATTGTTCAGATGAAGCCATTTCCGATCATTTTTTTTGTTGATTTCTCGCGGGTACCCTTAAAATCAAGTTTTGAACACATTGAACAGCTCGGATCATCGAAATTCGATTGGAAAAGAGGAGGTGCAGATCGATCCGGATTTTGTTCAAGTCTGGACATCCAGATTTTGCTTCGGTCTGCACCTCCCCTTTTCGATCGAATTTCCATGATCCGAGCCGCTCAATGTATTCAAAACGTGATTTTAAGGATACACGCGAGAAATTAACAAAAAAAATGATTGGAAAGGGATTCATCTGAACAGTTTTTTATTGAGTAGTTTAATAAAAAAACTGTTCAGATGAAGCCCTTCCTGGTCATTTTTTTTGCTGATTTCTTACGGGTACCCTTAAAATCACGTTTTGAACACATTGAGCGGCTCAGATCATCAAAATTCTATCGGGACGATATTTAACGGAGTCTTTAACGAAATCTGTTAGTCATTCGGACGGAAGGGGGCATTTTGATTAACGGAAGATAACGTTGGGAGTAAAATTGAAATTTTTAAAAGGTTGGGAGTCTAATTAATTTTTGTGTAAAGGTTGGGGGGTATTTTGAATTTTCCAGTGCACAAATATCGAACTTGTAACACTAGCAGGGCTGAAATACATTAATTTGTAATCTGAATCCAGCTTGACGAGTGTTACTTTCCCTTATCACTGATTGACGTAGAGTTTGTAAAGAGTTTTGAAGACCAAACGAGAGTGTGTTTCCGCTAATCTAAATGGACTGAGGCTCCGTTTGTTTGGACGTAAAATGTTTTCCGGTAAAATGTTTTACCTATTTTCAGGTGTTTGGTTGTTTAAAAAATGAGGAAAACATTTTACATGTAAAACATTTTCCATCAATTGGATGAAAATGACTAACCCTTAAATCTTCTGTAAGTTATTTTCCGAAATGAACCCGCTACCTTCTACTGCAATTTTCACTGCTCAGTTTCCTCGATCGTCAGTCCTGACCCACGTTCAATTCCAATAATCTCATATCTCTCCACCGTTTAAGCTCTCTATCTCTCTCTACACTATTTTGTTGATTTCTGAAAATATTTTTAAGTACCAACCAAACACCGGAAAATAAAAGTTTGAAGTTTGTTTTCTGAAAAAACATTTTACATCGAAACAAACGGAGCCTGAATGGACATGTTTTCACGGTTTTTTAGGCAGGTCGTTCTCCTCACAAACATCAACTAATATATCATTCGGTGAAAACAACTTGACTATTGTTATTAACCTGAGTGCATTTAGTTTAGCAAAAACATGTACACCAGCAGAATAATATGTGTATGATGCATATAGTTGTAGCTATTCGATCGCTTTTATTCACTTAAATGTCAAAGAGGTATAAATGTCAAAAGACGAACAGTTTGCCACCATGGTGGCAAATATCATAAGCACCTAATGATGCCATAAAAGTGACCCAATATGAACCCAAGCGGTATGGTCAAGTGGGCATGATAAAACAGATAGTGTTCATCTTCCATGAAGTCACATGTTCAAATTTCAGGGAAGCCAAACATTCTAAATAATAGGGCCACTGAATGATTATTTTTAACTTCAAGGCCTGGAGATGCACGCAAGCGGACCCGGACATCTGACTATCACAAAGTGATATTCCAATAGGTACTACTAGGGCTGCTCAAAAAATCCGATGAACCGTGAAACCGGTCCGGACCGAACCGAACCGATCCGTACCTTTTGGATTTTACCCGTGGATTAATGGTCTGGACACGGCTTGAAAAATTAGAAAACCATGACTCGCGGTTCGGTCCACGGATTTTCATTACGAAACCGTGGATTAACCGAACCGAACCGTGAGATATTTATTTTATATAAATAATAAATAAATATATAAATATATAAATATATGTGTATTTATATAATTAATTGTTAGTAATGTTAAAACTTTTTTCTACCAATTTTAATATTTTATCTTAATAATGGGATATAGTGCAGATGTACATAAAATATATGGGGTAAATCGTAATTTTTTATATAAGTTACGGGTAACCCTAGTTTAGTTTCACTAGTTTGTTTTTTTTCCAGTTTTCCTAATTTCCATTCCTTGTTCAAGCCACCGCCGCACCGTTCTTACTTCTTCGTCTCTTCCTCTTCCTCCTCCTCTCTCTCTCTCCATTTCTTCAAAGTAACAAGTACTTTCTGGTTGCTGGTGTTAAACTTAATTCTAAATGTAACTTTCTTCCCGTTTAATGTGGGATATAAGTTAAGCTTTAATTTTGCTAAAATCCGTGGACAAAACCGTAACCGATCCGTGAGTCACGGATCGGATTGGAACCGAACCGTAAGACTTTTGGTCCGGACACGGATTTCATTTTGTAAAAACCGTGACTAACGGTTCGGTCCTCGGATTCCTAGAAATCCGAACCGGACCGCGAGCACCCCTAGGTACTACGGGTTCGAATTACGCGATATCTTAGTTGAGGGGATTATGTGATAATTGCTTATACTAGAGGGATACTCAAATGGTCCCTCAAAGCTCAAATACACAAGAAATTATTTTCGAGAATTGGCTAAGCAGTTACTAGATTTTAAGCTGTCCACTTCCCGCCATAAATAGCCAGGAGTACAGAGTAAGACATTCATCTCTATTCCAAAAAAGAGCAAACATGGTTAAATGACCACAATAAATGAAAAGGAATAGTCGACCCTTCTACGAAGAAATTATTGTGTGTTGGATGGTGCTCCAGTGAGGAAATGCCTCTCATATTGATGGTCGTCACGACAACGGTGGTGAAGGCATGCATCAAGAAGTAAATCCAATGACTGTTGTGCGGTAAGGCTTATATCTAGTGGCGGTCCTCCACCCACCCACACAAGCGGAGTGAAGAGTCCGATATCGAAACTGAGCAACTTTTCTTTGTATTTTGTTTTTTTTTAATTCTTTTTTTTGTTATTGTAGATTGTTCTTATTTATCTATATATGATCCTGGTATCGAATTGACAGACTGAACCATGAATTCATTCCGAACCAAGCAATTATGTTCAATCTTTATTAGCATGATTAGTTGAAAGGAAAAAAAAAATTCAAATCATTTGGTCTACAATGTTAATTTTCATGGGGAAATGATTTTGCCACTCCTTTTTTTGTTAACGCCACTCTCCTGCAAGTGTATTTTTGCACCAAAAATACACTTATATGGGAGAGGCGTTAACAAAAAAGGAGTGGCAAAATCAGCAGCCTTTTCATAAATAATTTACGTTCCAATCTGAGCTGAATCACTACGCTTTGTTGTATAATAATTATGCTTATGCGGAAAAAAGAGTTTGAGTAAATGACTTTCATTGGATTCTACTAATTTTGGAGTGCGAGCATAACACTATTTTTTCAAAGTATTCCAAACTAGTACTACAATTTGCGTGAGCGATATTGAGAGCAGAAGTGAAGGATCTTACTTAAAAATCACGTGACCAAGAACCAAACCAATTCAAGTTATTTGCTCGTCCATATCAAGGAAGGCCATATGACGTTCCAAGATTACGCGTGAGCACAAGAGTGCGAGCGTAAAACTATTTTTTCAAAGTATTCCAAACTACGTACACTAAAACTTACGCGAGCGATATTGAGAGCAAGAGCGAAGGATCTTACCTAAAAATCACGTGACCGAGAACCGAATCAATTCGAGTTATGCTCACCCATATAGAGGAAGGCCATATGACGTACCAAGAGCATCCAATAATTCTTCCCTCAGATGAGTTACAGCCAACTTGACCGGTTATTAATGCGAGAAACGTGCTGAGAGTTATTATGGCCAAATCTCTCTCTCTCTCTCTCTCTCTCTCTCTCTCTCTCTCTCTCTCTCTCTCTCTCTCTCTCTCTCTCTCTCTCTCTCTCTCTCTCTCACTGCCTTTGGGGTTTCTTCACTCTCTCTTTTTTCACAAGTTTTTGTTAATCTTTGAGAGTGAATGTTCGTTTCTTTCATCCAACACATCAAGATTCAGGTAAGTAATTCTATCCAGTCTTTCATTATTTTGTGTGCAGGTAGGTGTGAATACATGGAGTGTGCAAGTGGGTGAGTGGTACTTAAGAGTACTAAAACGTGGGGTATGGCAATTAGAGTGAGTTATTTTTTACATTTATCGCCATGACAGTTAGTTTTTGTCGTGGTTAAAATAAAGAGCAATAAAAACTTTTTTGCGGGGGCGATTCTGAAAATCACTTTCGTGACACAGCTTCGTGTTTGTTACAAAGTGGATAGCTCCTTTTTATTTGATCCTAATCACAACCTCATCATGGTGATCAATGAGCAACGTAATATGGATTGGATGTGTGAATTAATCTTTGCTTGGAGAGAGGCTAGTGGTTGCGCACATAATCTAGCAAAGTTGGGTCTTTATGAGTTAGACCGAGGAGAGCAAGTGTTTGATCAAGCCCCATCAATCGTGTTGGAGGCTTTGCTCAGTGACCGCGATGGTCTTGGAGTTCATCAAGCTACTGCGTCAAGTGTTGCCTAGGCCCTCTTATGTACCAAAAAAAATAAAATTGATAGATAGAATAGATTATATTTGTCCGCTCTTTCCCACGCGGTTAGAGGGATGAGCCCGCACTAATCCTGAGAAGCGTGTGAGGGAAGCTTCGTTTTGCTCAAGCTTTGGTGGGTGATAATAACCCAAATGGGTTTATTCCTTCTTGGGTTCCATCACGAGTTTGAAATCCCTATGATCATGCTCAGGAGATCTGGTATTTGATTATATTGCTTTATGTGATATATGGTATTTTCACCACATTAATTTAAAATCCACACTAATGGAAACAGGGGATCTGATTGTGAAAGATAGCATCTTAAAGAAAAATATATTTGTGAATATCCTTTTATAATTATGTACGTATGTAAATAATTTTTTGGGGGTAAATCTGCATATGTAAAATGTTGGTATTGACATTTTCCATTATATTGCATTAAACCCCGTGCTATTATGTCAAGTATATATATAATTATATATTGATGAAATCATGTAACTGAAAATCGCAAGGCTGTTTGCCTTATGCATTGCAGCATTTGTGGAGGGATTTCTGGAGAGAAGATAATGAGGTGAATAAGCTAAATAAATTTAGGAGCTTTTGGGCTAAATAAGTCAATTGGGTTTTTTTTTTTTTATTCAAATTTTTTTCATATTTGTTAGTTTCGCGTCAATTTTTTGCGGAGAGAAATTAAAAAAGTAAAAATTATGGTACAAACCTTTTTTTAATAAAGACGAAAAAATTGGCTTAGATTTACTCATAGCCGCAAAGAATTGTTTTTGACCACGAAGAATTGCTCTTGACCGCAAAGAATTACTTTTAGCCGCAAAGTTTTGCACTTGGCCACGTAGAATTGCTCTTGGCCGCATAGAATTGCTCTTGGCCACGAAGAATTGCTCCTGGCCGCATAGAATTGCTTCTGGCTACAAGAATTGCTCTTAGCCGCAAAGAATTGTTCCTGCAAAGCTTAAGCCAATTTTTTTGTCTTTCATTCAAAAAAATTTAGATTTCGATCGTAATTTCCTTTTACTATTTATATTCCTCTCATCATGACGACACAATAATCTAAAAAAATCGATGAAAAATTTGCAAAAGCAAAAAAACAAAAAATTTGAGAATAAGGAGGAAAAAAAAGGCAATTGGCTTATTTAGCCAAAAAAAAAAATTACTTCGCCATCCCTATGATCTTTTCGTTTGGTAAAACCCTTCAAAAATCCATGATCCAGAAAGCAACATAGAAGGAAAATGGAAACTTAAATAATATTTTGGATTCTTTTTTCCATCTTTGAAACTTCTAAAACTGAAACTATACTTCAAAAGGGATCAGCAAATATGGAAGGTCGAAAAAGACTTGCCAAAGCCATTTATTGTATTGAATGACAAGAGGGTTTGCTATGTATATGAGCTCTGCTTCTACTTGATACTTGATATCTATTTTCTGGTGTTAGACTACCCATTAATCTAGTCTTGTGTTTTTTCCCGAGGACAGCAGTTGAAGAAGATGATCAGGCCTTTGTTTTTGGTTTTCTTCTTGATTGGGTGCGTTCTAGCACAGAATGGGCAGCCTTCACAAAAATGGCAGACTTTAGATGGTAACTTTTGTTTCCCTTTGTTTTGTGTTTTCCCCTTGATCTGCTTGTTTCTTTTGTTTTTCACAACCGGATTATCCGGGCAAGCTTTTGCATACCTCGACTAATTCCGAAGCCCTGAAGTTAACGACCGGGCAAACCCTCCAGAGGCCCCAAGGTATCGACCGGGCATACCTCGGCTTCATGGAGCATTGCTTGTTTCTCTTCTAACTATTAACAACATTTAGCGATTGGTTCTCTCATCTTTGTTCCAGAGATGTGATAACTGAGAAAGGATTGTCTCATGTGTTCCATGATCCCTCACATGACACAAAATTAGACCCACCACGATCCTATTTAACAATCTGGGTTGTTTTTTTGGTAAATCTTGATGTCAAAATCAACCACGTAAAAAATCAAGTTGATCGAATAGTGGCAACGGCTTTGTCAAATCTTATTTGTTTTGAGAGCAAGTTTGTTTTGGCCATTCATTGTTCTTAAGTCAAGCCGACCTCAAGTGATTGGGACATAAGGCTCGGTTTGGTTTGGTTTATTGTTCTTAAGTCAAATATGACTCATTCAAATGGATATGGAGGTCAGGTCACTTTGATTTTGTGCATGAACGATGTACGTATCGAGACCCACAAATGAACGGCTTGGTTTGTAAAATGAGACCACAGTCCATCTTATTTTGGATCACAAGAGAAACCGCATGAGAAATCCTCACATGAGAGGATCTTGATTAGTGATAACTAGTGATCTGGCGTTCCAAAGAACTGCATAGGAATTATTAGCACAATTTCAAAGAAGAATTACTCGTGAACTCGTTACGTTGTTTTCCTATATGCTACTGTTATCCATCTTCTAAAAAGAAACAGTTGAGTCTCAAAAATACTTACAGAGATCTCATATAAAAGTTGATTCTGCTCCACATTGTGCTGCTCATTACGCCGTACGGATGCACCAATGTCGTCTTCTTTTTTCTTGCTTCTCCTTTTTGCCCGCAGGTTCTCAGCCTGTTGTCATAGCGCGTGGAGGGTATTCAGGACTTTTTCCGGATTCCAGCCAGTTTGCAATTTCAGTTGCCAAGACAACAGGCTTGCCTAATGTGATTATTTTCTGTGATCTTCAACTCACCAAAGATGATGAAGGCATTTGCCAAACGAGTTTACAACTTGGCAATTCGACAACTATATTAGACGCCTTCCCAGACAAACAGAAATCATACAACGTAAATGGGCAGGATGTCCGCGGATGGTTTGCTTTGGATTATACGTTTGAGGATCTATATAAGCATGTCACATGTAAGTCTCACAACCCTTCTCTTCTCCATTCTTGCCTTTTTTCCACCAATAGTATGTTTGGACTTTGTTTGGATTGTGGAAGAATGAATTATCTTTTCCTTTACATTTTCCATCCCATCCAGTAGTCCTTCCGAAAATTCATGACAGATTGAACCCCATTTTCCTAGTGGTATTTTCTCAATAGTTGACAAATATAGCGGATCAAAAACTATATGTATATGTTTGAGAAATATCGAGTCTTCCCACCTGAGAATCTTCTGAAAATTCTGATACCCGCCTGCATGACCATTCGCCATATTGCCACCGTCTGTGGCCTTAAAAAGCCTGAGTCAGAGTGTACAAGTGAAGTGTGAGAAATTTGAATCTTGCAACTATATGTGACTACTGACTAGCATTTGTGTGTTTTTTTCTTCTTTTGAAAAACAAAAATCTTTGGGATTGAGGGCTATTTCGATAACCGGTATGTTTCATCTTCTGCAGTGACACAAAACATATTCTCTAGAACACATTTGTTCGACGGTCTATTTCCAGTAACTGGTGTCCAAGATGCAACAGGCATGGAGCCTCGTCACTTTTGGTTGAATGTTCAGGTACTTCTTTATCTCTACCACACTTTGTTTTCTCTTCTGAGTTCATGCCAATTAATGCTAATCAAGTACTCGAAACATATCAGCGAATAACATTCCTTTTCTGCTATCTATTGCAGTATCCCTCGTTCTACACGCAACAAAAACACGATCCTGTGCTATACGTCGAAGAGGCTTTGAGAAAATGGAGGATAAACTACATTTCCTCTCCCGAAATCGATTTCTTGAAAACACTGAGTGAAAGACTGAACAAAGCAAAGACAAAGCTTGTTTTCCGGTTCCTAGAAAAGGACACAGTCGAACCCACAACCAAACAGACATATGGTTCGATTCTAGGGAATCTTTCCAGTATCAAGTCATTTGCATCTGGAATTCTTGTTCCGAAAGAGTACATATGGTCCGTGAGCACAGACCAGTTTTTGGAGGCATCAACTACTCTTGTATTTGATGCTCACAAGCAAGGACTGCAAGTGTATGCTGCTGGTTTTGCTAATGACAACATCGCTAGTTACAACTATAGCTTTGATCCAGTAGCCGAGTATCTGCAGTTTATCGATAATTCTCAGTTTTCGGTTGATGGGGTGCTTACGGATTTTCCTTCCACTGCTTCAGCATCAGTTGGTGAGAGACTAGCTTTCGAACTCTTTTTAGCTCATTTTTACTTAAGTAGCTGCTCTGAGGCTGTGTTTGGATCGTGGATTCGTAGAGAGATTTTCTCAAAGTGAATGGAAAATGATAGGAAAACCAAAGAAATGAATCAACTTTTTCACTCCATTATCTGCTTATCTTGTCCATGCATCTTCTGTTTCCCCAGCAAACCCTTCCACAAATCCAAGATCCAAACACAACCCAAGTGGGGGTAGGATATGAAACCCCAATATATCCCTTTTATCACATAAAAGGGAACAATTAATCGATTTTTTTTTGTTTTGGTTCTCTCTCTTTTTCCTTAACCATAAACTGCTCTTCTGTGATGCAGCATGCTTAGCTCACAACAAGAATGCTAGCAGGCCAGCTAAAGGTGAGAAACTTACAGTGTGTTTACAGTTGAATCTGAAACTTTGTGCATCAAATCTTTACTGGAAATTGGGTCGCAATTACTTTCGAGTCTGAAATAGTAAGTTTCAAATCGCAAGGAGCAAAGAATTGAATACATCCAATGCAAGGAAAACCGAAATTCGTAGAAAATAAGGAGATTGTTCTTAGTGAGAAACTAGTAGTATGCTCTTTAGAGCTAGATACATCTACATCAGAGTGGACAGAAAACTCGACAAGCGTTCAAAAAACTGCAAGGAAAAACCACTCTCTCGCACTAATTATGTTTTCCATTTCAGGACCTTTGATCATTTCTCGGAATGGTGCTAGTGGGATTTTCCCAGGGTGTACCGATCTTGCTTATGAACAAGCGATTTCTGATGGAGCAGACATTATCGATTGTACGGTCCAGGTATCAAAAGATGGAGTTGCCTTCTGTTTGGACTCAGCCGATCTCTCAGTAGAAACTACTGCATTGTCAACTTTCCTGGCAAAATCAACCAAGATTCCTGAAATTCAAAATGACGCTGGAATTTTCTCGTTTGATCTCTCCTGGAACGAAATTCAAACACTAAAGCGTACGTAAACTTGAAAAGAAAAGACCTTTCCCCTTACGGATTGAACAAATTTAGGCTTTGAGTTATCCTGCTTACATCGAATTTCTTCCGTTGCAGCTCAACTGAGTAACCCTTTTCCAGAAAGTGGATTGAGAAGAAACCCTGCAAACACTAATAAGGGCAAATTCGTGACTCTATCTGCATTCTTAGAACTTGCTCAGACAAAGGCAGTTACTGGGATTTTGATCACCATACAAGTAAGTTTTCATCACACCATATTTCCTTTTAGTTTCTGATTCTCTATCAGCAATTTTTATCTAGTCTTTGATCCTCCTTGGTAAACTTTTTCGTTCGGTCTTCTGATTTTGTTTTCTAGAGATCTGAAAGTCATGTAAAAAAAAAACATGTTCGAAAGCTACTTTTGTTTCCAAAACGCCGTAAAAGTTTCAAATGGTGTAAAATTTTAGGAAACGAAAAAGAAAGAGGGTTTTTGATTGTACGAATTTCCATTTTCTCCTCCCTCCCGCACCACCTGCGCCCAACTCCCTCCTCTGGATCACTTCTAGCGAAAACAAATTATTGAAAACGTGTATGTACCAAACATGTTTTCGTACATAAACAACGAGAACATGTTTCCCTTCATTTAGTAAACAGAAAGCAGAAAACTTGCAATGTTACCAAATCCCACCCGAGCAAAAGAGGATCTCCTATGGGCGCTTGAAGATCAATGGAGAAATGTTATTTTTGAAGGGGATGCCCTGGAAGTAGTTAAAGCTTGCCAGAATGCAAAAGAGGATCTCTCATGGTAGATAGCCCCTTTGGTAAAGGATATTCTGCTTGTGTTTGATAAGCCTTTTTGGTGTTTCTCTAAACTCCAAGAGCAACAAATCAAAGTGCTTATGAACTGGCTGCTTGGGATTTTTTTACGAATCAAAGTGCTCGTGAACTGGCTGCTTGGGATTCTTTTTTTTGGATTTCAAGGATCGCTGAGTGGTGAAGAACTTCCAGAATTGGTGGCCAAAGCTATAGACACGATGAGTTGGCCGTCTATCTTGTTTCTTTGTAGTGTTTTCATCTGTCTTCTTTTCTCGTTCTCCCTTTCTCTTATGCTGTTCTTAGCAGAAAAATGCCACCGAAGCAATTCTTGTCAAGGAATTTTCCATCTTAATGTTGTGTTCTAACATCTACACTTTCTCTCCTAGAATGCTGCCTACCTAGCATCCAAGAAGGGTCTTGTCATAACAGATGTTGTTGCCACTGCCTTGGCCAACGCCACCTTCGATAAACAACGTACTCAGAAAGTTTTGATCCAGTCAGACGACACTCAAGTCCTTTCAAAGTTCATGAGCAACCGGAATTTTCAAAAAGTACTGTTAATCAACGAGACAATAAGTGCTGCACCGAATATGACAGTGGACGAAATCAGAAAGTACGCGGATGCAGTTTCAATCAGAAGACCCTCAATGATTAAGTGTTCTAATTCCTTCACCACGTCTTTCACCACTATCGTTGACGATATGCACGCTGCGAACATATCAGTTTATGCCTTTCCTTTTAGAAACGAATTCGTCAGCCTGGCGTTTGATTTCTTTTCGGATCCGATGATGGAGATTGCGACTTATTTGGCTCACGATGGACTTGGAGTCGATGGGGTGATGACGGAGTTTCCTGCTACAGCAAATGCATACCTGAGTAAGTTTACGAACCTTATACTCTTGTGTTTCTGTGAAATTTTCAAGTGTCTAAATGCAAAGAAATTATGTGGAGTTTGCACTGTGACCTCTCAAAAAGGTATGCATTCAATCTGGGGATATTCTTGTGAGTTGTTCTTCCATCATCGTTTAGACTAATGAATCGTTATTGAGAGGACTGATATGATACTCCTACCAAACAGTACATCTGAATGCCAATATAGATGCAGGCATGTAAATTAAACAGCTAGTTATTGGTACTCCTATGCTACCATACTTTGTGATAACCATGTTGCGTGCACCCTTCTTAGTCCATGTGCGCACAAGCTGGCCTGGACATTTGGTTATCAAAAAAATGTGTACATGTACCTCTGTCAGAGGTACTTACTTGGGCAAGAGTTGACATGTGAGAGTCAAGCTAATATGTAGTATCCAACCAAGTATGTCCATGAGTTGAAGTCTACCATATATTTTTGCACGATATGTTCTACGACACCTTATAGAGGCTACTTATCTGTATGACAGAGATACAAACATTTTCAATAGAACCTTATTGCCTTCAAGAAAGATACTCAGATGTAAACATTTTGTTGTTGCTCGTCGTTCTTAGAAACAGGAAAGAGATTAATCTGATCCCTACAAATGTGTCACATCTGATGCCAGTGCCCAAGTTCATGTACAAACAGGAAAGTGATTAATCTGAGTAGTAATCAAACAGCTTAAGCCTCTTATTGACGGAATCACAGACATTAAACATCGATGTAAACGTAGAAGTTATTGTGAGAATTCTACATTCATCACAGAAGCAACATCTGAGATATACTTAACAAACAATTCACAGGTTGAGTTCAAAAGCTTGTGATAAAATGGTACAAATGCTCGAGAACATAACGTAACTGTCATCTTTGGTTCTTGCAGGAAGCCCTTGTTCCAACCCGGACACGAATTTGTCATACCTCTTACCAATTAGACCAGGAACCCTACTTCACTTGGTTCCACCGTCCATTTTGCCGCCTGCAGAAGCCCCTGCACCAATCCTAGAAGTTGCGGACGTCGTCGATCCACCACTACCAGCTGCATCCAACGGCTCTGCTTCCACGCCTGCCACTGCCCCGGCGGGAAAATCAGGCGCGAATGATGCCAAAAGTGTTGCTGCTGTGGGTTTTCACCTATTCGCAATCGTGTTGGCTAGTGTTCTTTACATGGGATCTTGAAACTTGGCTAGTTTGGTATGAAAGTACGGTTTTGTTGAGGTGAATTTATCCTAATTCTTTTGTAACATGTAAATACCGATCAGAGATTAGATATATTACATGCTTGGGTGTGTTTTTGAAGGAAGTTCAGATTAGAACCATCCAAATTGAGAAAACTACATTGTACATGTTAAAACTATGTCACCTAGAATGCAGATCGTAACGGTATGGGGAACTGGAGCGGATACGTGGTTTGCCACATGTCTAACTTGTGGAACGCTAGGGTGGACTTGATAACAAAATCAACTTACCCCTACCAAGTGATAAACATCTGGTAAAACTAAGTATGATTTTCAATATTCTTCATTCAAAATTTCAAATTACATTTCTAGGGATATACTGACTACACTTTCTCTCATCAAAATTTCATTCACTCTAGATCTTACATTAAAAAGTTAACTTTTCGAAACAATTTTAGACCTAAACCATATAGTGAAGTTTTGACCAGTCCAGACCTAAACCATTGCATGTTCTGCTCATCGTTTCTAGCCTTTCTTTTAGCATTTACCTGCTCATATTGGATGTTCTTGTTCAAGTGTTTTTGGAAGAAGAGTGATGGTCTTGAAGAATTATCTGGATTTTGATGGTGGTATGATTAATAACTGTGATGATTAAACCTTAGATGTTAGTAATGCTCTGTTAATAATGCTCCTAAGGCTTCCAAAAAACAGATCAAAATTACCTATCTTTTTCTAGATTTTGGGTACATTCACACACAAATCCTTCCTAAGAGAGAGAGAGAGAGAGAGAGGGAGGGAGGCTCAGATTCGCCTTTATTCAGACAAAAGAGGACACCGCCATGGCTGCAAAACAACAGTTGCCATGAGTGAGAGATAAAAAGGCCTTTTACAAAACCCCAATCTCTCAACAGACCCTCTGTGTTTGCCCCGCCAAGGCCAATTTAGGGCCTCAAACGCCTGATTTTTTCCTGAATTCATCATCACAGCCTCATATAAGTGGAGAGAGAGACAGAGAGAGATAGATAGATAGATAGATTCACCATTCATCCCAAGTACAGGATCCTCATCCGATACAGAGAGAATGGCATTTTACAGCCACTTCAATGCTCCGTTGTTCGGTGTGGGTGTACTGAGGAAAAAGGGGTGTGTGAATACAACTTCCCCAGGGCTGTTGGCAAAGAGAGGGACAGATTGGTGAAATCATCGGCTCTCCGACGATTGATCAACCGCCGCCGTCGCCAACAGAGAGGGGCAACCACCCTGAGAAATTCCCAGATCTCTGTGAGCGAGCGAGAGAGAGCCTCATACTTAAACTAATGAGATTTTATGAAGCCCTAATTTCAGTCATTCCTCCGTATTTATAGCATGAGAGCTGCTACCCACACAGACTTTTTTAAAACAGATCATGCACACATCACGATATGGGGCCTATTACGGATTCCACACAAAAGATCTAATCCGTTCATTAAATGTAAAATATTTTTTCATTGGACTTCACAAAAAATCAGCTCAATCCGATATTTATAGATACTCGATTCAATCATCTATCTTTTCATTTAGATTTTAGGATAATGAAAAGTTAGATGATTGGATCGAGCATTTATTGGTATCGAATTGATCTGATTTTTTACGGGGCTCTTGAAAAAATATTTTACATTCAATGAACGGCTTGAATCATTTGTGTGAGATGCGAACTGAACCACACACCATGATCTATGTACGATTTATTTAAAAAGGCCTGTGTGAATAGACTTTCTGTTATATCATAACCCTTCTATTTTTACATGTTTCGTTCTTGTTGGAAGGGTCCGATATTTTTGTCTCGAAAATCCAATGTGCCTCTTGTCGAGAGATTTTTTTATCGTTGAATTTAAAAAATTCCTTTTAAAATTAACGGCCGAATAATCCGTCATCACAGAAGTTTCCTCACAAAGAATGCTGGCTTGGAAGGGGTTTTCCGTTTCACCTTGCTTCTTAAATTTACTAGTACTATATGTTTTTTGTATTTTTGCTCTTCTTATTATTTAGTAATTTTTTTTGAACACTTGATAGATGTCTAGTCTAGTCTACTTCTAAGGGTATCACTAAGCGGCATTCGGCCAACTCCTAAAGAGAATCAAACGCTTACCTTCCATATGAAAGAGGTGAGAAAGTGTTATTAGACTACAAGCACGTCAACATTTTTGTTTAACTTCATTTTATATTTCTTAAATTGATCATTCATCTTACCATAATAGTCTTAAAAGTACAAAAATATGACCAAAAGTTTAAGAAAATACACTAAAAACAAAAATAGTTAAACAAAGCTCCTCTTTCCCCCAATTTTATCTTGCAAAAGAGTTTTTTTATGAGATGCATATTACGGAGTACAACTGTACTGTCAAATTGAATATCCAAGCACATTTTTTAGGCATGTTCCATTTAATAACCAAGTTGTCTCCATTTCAAAAAACCAGCTCATTTTATTAAACAAAAGCATGTTTCATTGAAGATGAAAGTAACTTAAATTCTTCTTTTGGGAAATATGTTTGTCGGATAATCAAAGTTTGTTGTTCACGCCATGAATAAGTTTTTATCATGTAGAAAAATATTTCATTCTTCAAAATTCCAAGACGATAAACAAAAGACTATCTGAATTTATTTATCTAGTTGGTAAAAACATTGTATATTTGTTGTTAGTGTTTTTTACTTTTTGTCTCAACTAGAAAAACCGAAGAAGTAAAAACTTACAACTAATTTTGGAAATAATTCAGAGGATAATGGAAATGAAAAGAAAGACTTTTTAGCTAGTACTCCTACTTTATCATTACGATTTTTGCACTCCCTTTAAATGGGTTCATTTTTTTTCCCTTTTAGTGAACAAAATCCACACAAAAATTACAAACAAAACAACAATGCTACTCACACAACGATCCAAACACAACAACTTACACAACCTCTCACATACATGCGAGGCCCACACACAGGGTCGGCTCTGAGATTTTGGGGGCCTAAAACGAACGTAGATAATGAGGCCCTTAATAAAATTTACGAAAAAAAAATAATAAGCAGATAAATGATTTTTTTGAAAGCCAAATGCATGTATTCGATAAAGGAAAAAACGCATGCAAATACTAATTTCTGATCCTGTTTTCTCTCATTTGATCTCTAATTCATCTCTTTCCATTTTATTGTGTATTCATAGAGATTAGAGCTGTAAGGGTAAAATATGCATAAAACTTATCGAGGAACCCACCACATGGGATCATTTTTCAAGGGGCTCTACATGAAGATAGCTGCTCGTGATCTGCATTTTCTTTTTCCTTTTTTGTTTCCTCTGATTGAGCAAGTCAGGTTGGACCCAACTTTTGGGCCTGTGTCCCTTAAGTGAAAAATAGGTGATTTGAATATTAAAATGGGCCTCTAATGTTGCTATACCTAAAAAGATTGGACATATATAATGGGTACCCAAAAATATATGAGGCCCTAATTTCTACACATTTTTTGGGGCTTAAGGCGCCGGCCTCTTGGGCCTAATCCCAGAGCCGGCACTGTCCACACATAATAGTGTGTGTGGAGCCCACATGAATGTGAGATGTTATGTTTGAATTGTTGTATGAGTATCATTTTTGCAAAAACAAATGGAGTGCCTTTATTAAAAAAAAAAAAGATGAAGAAAGAAAATCATTTCCCTTTTCAATTTCCCCAATTTGAGGGGATTCCAAAAGATGTCATTCACAAAGAAATATACAAATATGTACAAATATATGTATGTATATACAGATCAGTAGAGAAGATATCAAAATGATGGGGAAGAAAGGGGGAGGCTCAGATCTGTATGAGATGAGGCCGAGAACACTAACTCCGCCATGGCTGCAACAACAGACGAACCGGGTTGCCCCGCCAAGAAACGGGTCGGGTTCTCAAAGCCAGACTCTAAAATGCTCTGGAGATCTTAATCATCATCACAGCCTCTTATGGAAAACAAGTCCTTGCCATCATTTTCCCTAATTATTCAGGCCCCGTTTCCGCTAAAGGAAACGAGATAAGTTTAAGTTAAGTTCAAAAGAACGCAGCCTTAAGCATCATCATCATCATCAATTCATCATCGCAGCCTCTAATGAAACATTGTTTTGGTTCTGCTTGGTTTCTGGATTCGTGGAGCGATGACTGGCGAATCGTAATTTACCCGACACCAAGAAATCCATCAGCTTCATCAGATTCGCCGCCGCCATCACCACAAACACACACACACACAGTATTAGAGAGAGAGAGAGAGAAAGAGAGGAGTTGGAGGAGGAGAGGGTTGTTGATTTGGGAGGGAGAAATCATGGGCGATTTGCAGAGAGGGGCAACCACCCTCGGGAAAAATCCCCAAATCCTCTCTGCTGTGCCTCATTCTCGAGCATTTTACCCTAATTTTTGTGAACTGAAGTGCTGTACTTATAGTGGCTGAAATTTAGGCTCTGTTTGGAACTCTGGGAAAAGAAAAAAAAATTAAAAAAAATTTCCTCTTATTCTTTGATTAGAAAATAAAATAAAAATTTCAAATGTAATGAATAATAAATTTTTTCTCTTATTTTCCTTTCCTTTTATTTTTCTTTCATTTCTTTTCCTTTCCATAGGTTCAAACAAAGCCTATACTTTATTACCCTGCGTGATGACACCTTATTTACGGATTGAAGAAGGGTGCAAGGGGGAGGGGTATGTTGGACATTTTACTGCTACAAAGTGACTGATGAGGAAATGAGCACTCTGTTTTTTGTTCTCCTTGAAATGGCTTTTCAGTATTTTTGGTCGAGGCTCTAATTCAACCGCAACTAATAGGGCTGTAAATGAACCGAGTAGCTCGCGAGCTCGCCGGAGCTCAGCTCGACTCGACTCGTTTACACCCTAACAACCAACCACAATTGGTATCAAACTTCTGTCCACTGTATTCGAACTCGTAACTTTGTAGTGCTAAGAATTACTTACTACATAACCATTTGGCCAGCTGTCTTTGATTTTATTTCTTCATTCAACCGCCATATAAAACTAAAAACCAAATTTTCGTTTTGATGAAGTATGCACTAGTGTACCTTTGCTTACAATTTTACTCAAAAGAGCTTATAATGATTACGGAATATTTTGACATTTAGCAATCTAAATTCCATTGCAAGAAGGCACAAGGAGAATTCCAGGAGTGATTATTGGATAATTACTCTTATATCATAACCCTTACTCCGAACTATTTTTTACGCTTTTCGTCCCTGTTGAAAGGCGGTTCGATCTCTTCTGTCCGACAGTTCCAAAAACCGATGTGCTACTGTGTCGATAGTTTTTCGGCCGTCGGATTGTGTGATTTTTTCTTATGTTTTAAATTTAACAGCCGAAAAATCTCTCGGAACAAAGGTACAAAGATTTTCAGCACGAATGATCTTATCTTGGTTGGAAGTGGCTTGGAAGGGGTTTCCCGTTTCACCCTTGCTTCTTCAATTTACTGTATACTATATTTTTTTTGTATTTTTGCTCTCTTTTAGTCAACTTTTTCTTGCACGCGCAAATAGATGTTTAGTCTATTTCTAAGGGTACCACTAAGCGGCATACGGGTCGGCCAAGTCCAAAAGGCATCAATCATCACACCAAACATTAGCCCTTCTGACGAAAATCGAACCCTCACATTTCATTATTTCATATGAAAAATGAGAGAAAGTGTCATCAGGGTACAAGCCCGTGGACATTTTTATTGAACTTCACTTTATTTTTCTTAAATTGATCATCCATCTTACCAAAATAGTCTTAAAAAGTACAAAAATATGATCAAAAACTTTAAAAAAAAAAAAAAACCACTAAAAATATGACAAAGCTACCCGTGGCCTCTTTGGCCCCGTTCAATTGCCAGGAAAGTACAGGAAAGGATGGGAAAATCAACTTTCCCATAACTTTCCTAGTGTTCAGTTGGCAGGAAAATTCAGGACTTACCAATTTAAGTTTTCCTGCAGGAATTACTTTCCTGCAAAAGTGATCCTGCAAAAAACACAGGATTTTGCGTCCGGGAAAAGGAAAATGAGTGAACACTCACAAAATTTTCCCGAAAGTTTCTTTTTCCTGACAAATGAACAACTAAACCTTAATTTTTCTTGCAAAATTCTTTTGTCAAATGAACACTCACAGGAAAATAATTTTCTTTTTCTTTTACTTCACCTCACTTCACTTTTATGGGAACCAATTTCCCACACAACTTTCTCGACAACTGAACGGAGCCTTTATGCAAAACATTTTGGACATTTTCATGGCAGTGTTGCTCTCTTGCTTCCGCACCATACCATAATCAAAGATAGTTTTATTTGTCGGATAATCAAAGTTTGTTGTTCACGCCGTGAGCTCGTGAATAAGTTTTTATCATGTAGAAAAATATTTCATTCTTCAAAATTCCAAGAAGATAAACAAAAGACTATCTGAATTTATTTATCTTGTTGGTAAAAACATTGAGAAAACATTGTATATTTGTTGTTAGTGTTTTTTACTTTTCGTCTCAACTAGAAAAACCGAAGAGGTAATAACTTACAACTAATTTTGGAAATAATTCAGAGGATAATGGAAATGAAAAGAAAGACTTTTTAGCTAGTAGTTATCATTACCATTTTTGCACTCCATTTAAATGGGTTCATTTTTTTTTTTCCCTTTTAGTGCTTTAATTAAAAAAAGAAGAAGAAGAAGAAGAAATCATTACCCTTTTCAATTTCCCCAATTTGAGGGGATTCCAAAAGATGTCATTCACAAAGAAATATACAAATATGTACAAATATATGTATGTATATACAGATCAGTAGAGAAGATATCAAAATGATGGGGAAGAAAGGGGAGGCTCAGATCTGTATGAGATGAGGCCGAGAACACTAACTCCGAGCCATGGCTGCAACCACAGACGAACCGGGTTGCCCCGCCAAGAAACGGGTCGGGTTCTCAAAGCCCGACTCTAAAATGCTCTGGAGATCTTAATCATCATCACAGCCTCTTAAGGGAAAGAAGGGAGTAAGGAAAAATGACGGCCAGGGCGTGTTTCGTTTTCCCAAGGAGTAATTATTCAGGCCCCGTTCCGTTAAAGAAAACAAGATAAGTTTAAGTTAAGTTCAAAAGAACGCAGCCTTAAGCATCATCATCATCATCATCGCAGCCTCTAATGAAACATTGTTTTGGTTCTGCTTGGTTTTTCTGGATTCGTGGAGCGATGACTGGCGAATCGTAATATACCCGACCGACACCAAGAAATCCATCAGCTTCATCAGATTCGCCGCCACCACCACCACAAACACACACACACAGTATTAGAGAGAGAGAAGAGTTGGAGGAGGAGAGGGTTGTTGATTTGGGAGGGAGAAATCATGGGCGATTTGCAGAGAGGGGCAACCACCCTCGGGAAAAATCCCCAAATCCTCTCTGCTGTGCCTCATTCTCGAGCATTTTACCCTAATTTCTGTGCACTGAAGTGCTGTACTTATAGTGGCTGAAACTTTACTTTATTACCCTGCTTGATGACCCCTTATTTACGGATTGAAGGAGGGTGCAATGGGGAGGGGCATTTTATGCCCCAGAAAGTCTATGGGTACAGAAATTTAGTACAAATTTTGTATATATATTTTTTGTGGGACCCACTACAGGTCTCATATAAATTATCCGAGCCGTTCACTAAATGTAAAACATTTTTTCAAGGGCCCTCGCAAAAATTCAGCTCAATCCGATACTTATAGATATTCGATCTAATCATCAAACTTTTTCATATCCTGAAATCTAAATGAAAAATTAGATGATTGGATTGAACACCTATAACCTATAAGTATCGGATTGAGATGAATTTTTGCAAGAGTCCTTGAAAAAATATTTTACATTTAATGATCGGCTCGGATCATTTGTGTGGGACCCGTAGTGGGCCCCACAAAAAATCTATGTACAAAATCTGTACCAAATTTCTGTACCCATAGACTTTCAAAGTAAAACTGCTACAAAGTGACTGATGAGGAAATGAGCACTCTGTTTTTTTTGTAATTGAAATGACTCTTCAATAATTTTGGTCAAACCATAGGAGGGCTCTAATTCAAGCACAACTAACCACAATGGATATCAAACTTCTGTCCACGGTGTTTGAACTCGTAACTTCGGAGTGCTAAGAGTTACTTACTACATAACCATTTGGCCAACTGTCTTTGATTTTATTTCTTCATTCAACCGCCTTAGAAAACTAAAAACCAAATTTTCGTTTTGATGAAGTATGCATTATTGTACCTTTGCTTACAATTTTACTCAAAAGAGCTTATATGATTACGGAATATTTTGACATTTAGCAAACTAAATTCCATTGCAATAAGGCATAAGGAGAATTCCAAGAGTGATTATTGGATAATTACTCTTATATCATAACCCTTGCTCCGATCTATTTTTACGCCTTTTGTCCCTGTTGAAAGGCGGTTCAATCTCCTCTGTTCGACAGTTCCAAAAGCCAATGTGCCACTGTGTCGATAGTTTTTTCAGCCGTCGGATTGTGTATTTTTTCTTATGTTTTAAATTTAACAGCCGAAAAATCTCTCGAAACAAAGGTACAAGGGTTTTCGGCATAGAAGATCCTGTCTCGATTGGAAGTGGCTTGGAAGGGGTTTCCCGTTTCACCCTTGCTTCTTAAATTTATTGTATACTATGTTTTTTTGTATTTTTGCTCTCTTTTTTATTCAACTTTTTCTTGTACATGCAAAATAGATGTCTACTCTATTTCTAAGGGTACCACTAAGCGGCATACGGGTCGGCCAAGCCCAAAGGGCATCAACCATGACACCAAACATTAGCGTTCTTGGCGAAAATCGAATCCTCACGTTTCATTATTTCATATGAAAAATAGGGGAAAGTGTCTTTAGGTTACAAGCACATGGACATTTTTATTGAACTTCACTTTATTTTTCTTAAATTGATCATCCATCTTACCAAAATAGTCTTAAAAAGTACAAAAATATGATAAAAACTTTATATAAAAAAACACTAAGAACAAGCTCTCTTTTTTTAAACAACTGTACTGTTAATTGAATATCCCAATTTTATCTTGCAAAAGAGACTTTTGATGAAATGCATATTACAACTGTACTGTTAATTGAATATCGCTACACATTTTTGACGCATGTTCAATATAATAACCAAGTTGTCTCCATTTAAAAAAAAAAAAACCGCTCATTTTATTATATAAAAAAAAAACCATGTTTCATTGAAGAAGAAACATGTTTGTCCAGCTGAAATAATTAGAGGCTTTCAGTTGTTTGTTTTTCAGAAAAAATAAAAATAAAAGTATTGTTCCACTGTCAATGCATTTTATTTGGTAGATAACATCGATAAAGCGACCCTTAGCATCTTTATTCGAAATCTTTTGGCAATTTTCATGGCAGTGTGGCTCTCTTGCTTCTGCACCATACGATAATCAAAGAATTTTCTTTTTCTTTTCATTTGTCGGATATGTAGAAAAAGAATTCATTCTTAGAAAATAAAATTCAAAGAAGATAAACAAAATACATATATGAATTATTTATCTTTTTGGTAAAAACATTGTTTATGTTG
Organism: Rhododendron griersonianum; assembly: GCA_018127125.1. Lineage (NCBI taxonomy): Eukaryota > Viridiplantae > Streptophyta > Magnoliopsida > Ericales > Ericaceae > Rhododendron > Rhododendron griersonianum. Next base: position 5,058,206 of record CM030788.1, on the reverse strand, counting down.
GTGCTTTTTACTTTTCGTCTCAACTAGAAAAATGCAAGAAGTACTAAAAACTTACAACTATTTTTGGAAATAATTCTGAGGATAATGGAAATAAAAAGAAAAACTTATAGGTAGAAGTAGTTATCAACCAACCATATTTTACAATATAATTTTAATAAATAAATAAAAACTTTTATCTTTTTCAATGGGTAATAATTGTTACTCTTTTTTTTTATTATTATAAATGCTCTCATTTTATAGTCTTTTTGTGGACAAAAAAAAAAAAAACTTCTTTACAAAAATAGGGTGGATTTTTTAATTTTAAAAAAGTGAAAATCATTTCCCTTTCAATTCCCCAATTTGAGAGAATTCCAAGAGATATCTTTCACACAGAAATGTACATATAGGTATAAATATATATACGTATATACAGATCAATAGAGAAGATGATGGGGAAGAAAGGGGGAGGCTCAGATCTGCATGCGACGAGGCCGAGAACGCCAACTCCGCCATGGCTGCAACCACGGATGAACCGGGTTGCCCCGCCAAGAAACGGGTCGGATTCTCAAAGCCCGACTCTGATGCTCAGGAGATCTTAATCATCGTCACAGCCTCTTATGGGAAAGAAGGAGTAATTATTCAGGTCCCGTTCCGCTAAAGGAAACAAGATAAGTTTAAGTAAAACACGTCAGTGGCCGTCATTTTCCCTTTTAAGTTAAGTTCAAAAGAACGCAACCTTAATCATCATCATCATCATCGCAGCCTCTTGCGAAACATTGTTTTGGTTCTGCTTGGTTTCTGGATTCGTGGAGCGATGACTGGCGAATCGTAATTTACCCGACCGACACCAAGAAATCCATCAGCTTCATCAGATTCGCCGCCACCACCACCACAAACACACACACACACACACACACACACAGTATTAGAGAGAGAGAGAGAGAGAGAGGAGTTGGAGGAGGAGAGGGTTGTTGATTTGGGAGGGAGAAATCATGGGCTATTTGCAGAGAGGGGCAACCACCCTCAGGAAAAATCCCCAAATCCTCTCTGCTGTGCCTCATTCTCGAGCAATGCCCTAATTTCTGCGAAGTGAAGTGCTGTATTTATAGTGGCTGAAACTTTACTTTATTACCCTGTTTGATGACCACTATTTACGGATGGAAGAAGGGTGCAAGGGGTATATTGGACATTTTACAATGTATATCGAAGAAAAATAATACATTGGCACTCCAAAAATTGATAGAAGCACTCTAAAAAAACAAAGAAAAATAGTTTTGAAATTACACTGATTTTAAGATGTCTGTATCAATTTTTAAAATGTCAATCATTTACCTTATTGAAATGGCTCTTCAGTATTTTTGGTCAAACCATAGGAGGCTCTAATTCGACCACAATCAACCGCAATGAATATCAAACTTCTGTCCACGGTATTTGAACTCGAACTCGTAACTTCATAGTGCTAAGAGTCACTACTTACTACATAACTATTTGGCCTCTTGGTATTATTTCTTCATTCAACCGCCTTAGAAAACTAAAAACCAAATTTTCGTTTTGATGAAGTATGCTTTAGTGTACCTTTGCTTACAATTTTACTCAAAAGAGCTTATATGATTATGGAATATTTTGACATTTAGCAAGCTAAATTCCATTGCAAAAAGGCATAAGGAGACGCACATTTTAAAAAGACAAAAGTACTATAGACACGAAAGGGCAAAGACACCTTTGGACACAGATGTGTGATATTCAGAATTGATCGATGCACTTGGGTCACACATAATACTTATGGTATCTACACACGTTAAACAGTTCCCCGAACACATCTATATCCCTTCATCCATGTTTTTAACTGTTAAATGAGTTCATGAAAGATGATTTTTTTTATTTGGTAAATTAAGATGGATTATTTTTTCTTTTCGACAAAGAAGTCTTTTTTTTTTTTTGGAACACGTTAGAAATTCATTAATATCAATAAGGATTACAACATACCGTGTGGCTCTAAAACAACTGGAGAAAAACTTATTGCACACAAGATAATAAAATACACAGCCAAATCAAATGAAGGAATCAAGCCCAGCGATAAATTGATCAAGCTGGCAGAAGTCATAGCCGCGCATGCAATGTCGATATCTAGCTGTCACGGTAATTCCACAATTGACGATGCTTTCCACAAAAACCGATCGATGCCAACCTAGTGCGTTGTTTTTCTACATTTTAACTAACCTTCTTCGATCATCAATGTGGCAATCACTACAAAGCCCACATTTTTGCCTTGCGAGTCCACTAGAGAGCCCACATTGATCATCAATGTGGACAAAATCACTTTGAAGAATCCTTGTGAGAGGCCCGCGGTCCAAAATTGTTTCCCATTTGTTAATCACTCCGTATAACTAGCTTTTATGTTTATTAAGCAATGCAAAGAAAATTAGAATTATAGATTGACATAAAAAGAGAAAAACTAGTAATTACATGTTACTAATTAATCAATGCCAATACTTTGTTGCATTGCCTTTGTGCAGTTGGGATTTGAAAAGAAAAGTGGCTTTTAGAAAGCAAAGCTAAACAAAAACTGGCCGCATAAGGAGGTTTTTTTTTTTTATGTTTGATGCAACTACAGATAAGCCAAAGATCAACTTTCTCGAGCTTGGCTAGTTTGTAGAGCGATCTTAAATCTTTGACTTGAACTTGTTTACTAATAATTTAACAAGTCGAGCTTAAATATGCATTTGTTGAGCTGAGCTTCGAGCTATTCCCGAATAGCTTGGTTCATCAACAAACATGAACATGTATGATTTTTCTTTTTCTCTGTTTCTTTTTTGTGCGTTTCTGGTTTAGGACTCATAGGTTTTCCTTTTGAAAACAAAAACAAAGGAGGAAGGGATTTCTAGCCCAGGTTAATGGAAAACAAATTGGATGTCCAATTTTGATGCATGTTCAATTTAAAGCATGTTCCATTATAGTGACCAAGTTGTCTTTTTCATATAACGTGTTCATCAACGGAAAAGCGCAATCTGACTTTTATGAGTACTTGGAAGCAAATAAGAAGGCGTCTCATGTGCCAAAGACCTCCATTTGTGAGATTGCAACTTGGGAAATGCTAGGGAGAGGCGTGATTAAGATTAATGTTGATGCCGCGATGTCCAAAGAGTTGAACACAATTGGAACAGGAGCAATAGCTCGTGACGAGTATGGTGCAGTGATTGGGATACGAGTGAATACTCAGAAGGGTCTTAATTCGCTAAGGATTGCCGAGGCTCTAGTGGTTCGGGAAGGTATTAACTTGGGGATTGCTCTTAATTTTACACACGTGATTATTGAATCGGATGCTGAATCAATCATTAAGAGTTGTGTTAGTTCGAATAACCCGCCTTCTGCTATTGAGGTTTTGGTTCATGATTGTTTATCTCTCAAGGAGTTTTTTTTTATTGTATGTGAGTTTAGTTTTATCAAACGAGACTATAACAGGGCCGCACATGTTTGTGCTAAACAGGCCCTTTTTTGTGATTTGTCTGACATATGGACTTCCATCTTTGCCCCCATGAGGTTCGTCACTTTCTGATGTATAGGCATTTCTGTTTGTCAGATTAATAAAATCTTCTCACTTTTGTGAAAAAAAAATAAAATATAACGTGTTCAATTTATTAAATAAACATCCTTCATTGCGGAAGTGGGGGAAAAAAACATCTACCGATAGAAAGAAGGTACTTATATACTACTTCTTGGGAAATTACTGCCTTGTTGGGATAGCGTTTCAAAAAAAAATTCTCAAACTCAAAAAACACTAATTATCCGTACTTTCAATAATTACTCACCTCTATCTCCAATCATTATTCTCATTTTTGTCTTTATCTCTCCACTCATAACCCTACAAAATTTTTCAAAAATTTCTCAAAAACTCATCCAAACACAGCATATGTTTGTTTAGCTAAAATAATCACAAACTTTCAATTGTTTTTTTCCCAAGAAGTAAATGGTCTTACATATGGGGATGTTGCCAAGCACAGAGCAACCAATTAGTCATTCATCTCAGCAATTAACGGTAGATTCAATTCGAGCCGTTCGTGTCGAGATAATTGGTGCTCCGCTTTGCAAGGATGTCACTCAACAACATCCCCTTATTTGTTTGGTAGTTCTAGGTATTGAAGCTACTATGAGCCTCTTTATTCGTAATCTTTTTGTGCTTATTTGTTTGGTAGTTACTAGGTATTGAAGCTACTATGAGCCTCTTTATTCGTAATTTTTTTGGGCTTTTCATGACCGTGTCACTCTATTGCTTCCACATGATACGATAACCAATGTGAGATTCATTTGTAGAATATGTAGAAAAACTTTTATTAGAAAAATTATTCAGCAAGATAATCAAAAAGGCCAATGATATTGGCACTCCAAAAATTGATGCAGGCACTCCAAAAAACAAAGGAAAGTGGCTTTAGAGTTACACTGATTTTAGAATGTCTGCATCAATTTTTAGAGTGCCAATATTATTTCCGATCAAAAAACGACTACCTTAATTAATTTATCTTTTTGGTTAAAGATTGTATATTATACGAGTATTATATTTCACTTATACTTTTAATCGTTTTTTTTTTTTCTACTTTCCAAATCCCCAATTGGAGAGATTTTTCAGTGCCGAGCGGATATATCCTAGTAGTACCCGCTCGGCACATCCGAGTCGTCCGATACACTTTTAGACGGCTCAGATTGAAACCATCTCTCTTCTTTCACCTTAACACTTTCTCTCTCTTTTTTTTCCTCTCCAAATCTGAGCCGTTCAAACACGGAATGAACAGCTCGGATGCGCGAACAAGCACTACATGGTACTCGCTCGGCACTGAAATTTTTTTCCCCAAATTGTGAGGATTCCACAAAACTTTACCCATCTCTTCCACCCCTCCCATTCCCCTAATTTACCGTGCATTTTCTCCGGTAAAAGATCCTCAAATTAAATGGGGAAGGAAAGTCTAATAAAAATAATATATAAAAAAAGGGGGAGGCTCAGATCTGTGTAGAGGAGGGCTGAGAACAGCGACTCCGCCATGGCTGCAACCACAGTCGCCCCGCCAAGAAACGGGTCTGGTTCACAAAGCCCGACTCTAAAATGCTCCTGGGATGTAAATATCATCACAGCCTCTCATAGTAAAGGAGAAATTTTTCAGTGCCTCCATGGGAATGTATACGATCCCTCTACATTCATGGAACCCTTAGCGGAACGGGGTCATAGTTTAGGGTTTTGGTTTCTGCTGGTCTCCATTGTGGAGCTGATGATGGCGAAATGCAGCTTACCAGCAATCATAAGCAGAGACAGCGAATCAAAAAGAAGAAGAAGAAGAAGGACAACAACAACAACAGATCACCCCCGCCGCCTCCACAAACACACACACACAATAGAGAGAGAGAGAGAGAGAGACAGAGGGCTGTTGAATCAGGAGGGAGAAATCATGGGCGAATTGCAGAGAGGGGCAACCACCCTCGGAAAAATCCCCAAATCCTCTCCGCGGTGCCTCATTCTCGAGCATTAACCCTAATTTTTTGGACTGAAGTTCGGTATTTATAGGGTGTGAAAGTTTATTGTCCCTTCTACCCTGTTTGACCGCTTATTTGCGGCTTGAAGAAAGGAGGAGGCAACGGTGGAGGGGTATGTTGGACATTGTCGACATGTTTTTTTTTTTTCCGTTGTGTGAAGAATTATTGCTATAGAAATTGGCCCATGAGAATTGAATTGAATGCTGTGTTTGGTTTGATATTTGAAAAGTTTTTGAAAAATAATAGGGATAATAAATGGAGAGAGATGGAGAGAGAAATGTTGGAAGTAGGGAGAATCTAGGGAGAATTTTAAAAAAAATGCTTTTTGAAAAGGGAAGAGACATGGAAATATGTATATTTTTTTCGTTCAATCATGAAAATTAACCAACTGGAGTTAGCTCGATTGCTTATGACTCTTGCGTGTTGTTACGAGATCAGGAGTTCGAATTTTCTTACCTAATGTGTTCTTCCTCTTGTATTTGTTGAGAAAGAAAGTGTGATCTCCATTAAGTTTGACTACTAACAAAAAAATATTAGTTTTGGTTATCTACATGCCAAATTTTGCTTAATGGTTTAGGGGTTGCTAAGTTTGTGGTTATAGGGCGAATTTCACTCAGACCCCCTAAGGTATCTGACAATGACAGAAGGTACCCCTCAGTTTTGAAAAATGACAGAAACCTCCCCTAATTCACAGTTTGGGTTTCATTCCGTTAGTTCCGTTAGTGAGATGGACGGAAAATGTACGGAAATGTACAGAAAATGAAATCTTCAATTTTATTTAGTTTTACAGCTATCTTAGGGCTCTCATTGAAAGTCCTAGAGCCAAAAATTAATTATAATCATTTAGGATAAATGATAAGAAAAGTAAGATCTTCGCACCGATTCAAACGAATTAAAAATTGGAGTACTTAAATATTTGCTATTTGGTTCTGCGACTCTCCTAGGGCTCTCATTGAAAGCCCTAGAGCCAAAATTTAATTATGAGCATTTAGGATAAAAATGATTAAAAAAATAAAATCTTTGCACCGATTCAAACAGATTAAAAATTGGAGCATTTAAATTTTTACTCTTCATTTGGTTTTAGGGCTTTCAATGAAGAGCAAATACTTAAGTGCTCTAATTTTCAATCTATTTGAATCGGTGCGAAGATCTTATTTTCTGATTATTTTATCCTAAAGTGTCATAATTAATTTTTGGTTCTAAGATTTTCAATGAGAGCCCTAAGATAGCCATAGAACTAAACAATGAGGAGATACTTAAGTGCTCAAATTTTCAATCCGTTTGAATCGGTGCGAAGATCTTATTTTTCTGATTATTTTATTCTAAAGGGTTATAATTAATTTTTCGCTCTAGGGCTTTCAATGAGAGCCCTAAGAAAATCGTAGAACCAAATGAAGAGCAGATATTTAAGTGCTCCAAATTTTAATTCGTTTGAATCGGTGCGAAGATTTTTATTTTTTTAATCATTTTATCCTAAATGGTCATAGTTAATTTTTGGCCCCAAAGCTTTCAATAAGAGACCTGAGAGAGCCATAGAACCAAATGAAGAGAAGATACTTAAGTGCTCCAATTTTCAATCCGTTTGAATCGGTGCAAAGATCTTATTTTTCTGATCATTTTATCCTAAATGGTCATAATTAATTTTTTACTCTAGGACTTTCAATGAGAGCCCTAAGATAGCTGTAGAACTAAATAAAATTGAAGATTTCATTTTCCGTACATTTTCCGTCCATCTCACTAACGGAACTAACGGAATGAAACCCAAACTGTGAATTAGGGGAGGTTTCTGTCATTTTTCAAAACTGAGGGGTACCTTCTGTCATAGTCAGATACCTCAGGGGGTCTGAGTGAAATTTGCCCGTGGTTATATCATGGTGAACTATATTTTGAACCAATATTGTTAACTTTAGAAAAAATTTAATTTTGGTTATACCTTTGAAGACACTCTAAGGAGACACAAGTAAAGGAAAGAGTAATATCACAAAAATAAACAGAGAATGCATCTCTGTTTAGAATAATTAGATTCGTGTAAGTTAAACGCAATGCACACAGGATCCAAGTATTTGATCCAAAACACGCCTATGCCTGCATTTGTGTTTCTCTGTATCCATCTATAGCATGTTTTTTTTGGAAAAAGTTGTCCAATATTATTTATAAAAAAAACCATCATAACAATAGTTGTGACGACTTCATTTAATTTTTGAAAAACAAAACCCTGTTTTTTTAACATATATATACTAACCTTTGATAGTTAGTTACCAAAAAAAATTAAAAAACTAAGGGAAAATGACTGTCAAGGACGTGTTTTTGATAATGAATACCCGCCAAGGACATTTTCAGCATTAACAAATATTTTCGTCCTTAACGGGTATTAATTATCAAAACACGTCATGAGCCGTCATTTTCTCAAACTAACCTTTGAAAGTTGTCTCTATCTAACTGAACAAATAAAATTGGACTAATCCAGTACAAAGTTGTGAAATCCGTTCCGTAACGGCCGGTACGGTACGTACCGGCCCTTAAACGGAACACGAAGACTCTCGATCCATTCCGGTCAAAATACCGGGCTGTTCCGGCCAATACCGGATGTACCGGCCGATACCAGGCTGTTCCGGACATATTCCGGTGTTCCGTTCCGGTATTTTTTATTTATTTTTTAACTTGTGGGCTCTAAACTAATATATATGGTAGATATATATTAAATATATATAAAATATTAATTGCGGTAAATCCGGAACGGTACCGAGATATAGTCCGGTACCGGTACGTACCATTCCAGAAGTGAAAATGGTACGCTGGCCGGTATGGGATTGACAACTTTGATCCAGTATTGCATTTTGAGCCCACTACAGAGCCCACATTGATCATCAATGAGGTGGACTTGCAAAAATGAATCTCTGGGCTTCTATGAATCGTCATACACTCTTATCTTAGGCCCAATTCAATACTTCGACCATGTCCCCATTCCCCAGGTTTCCATGTCCAAATGGGGAAACTTTGCGGGAAAAAAAAAAAAAAATTGCTCAAACTTTTTAATTTTGGCCAATATTAATCTCTTACTTTTCATGTACAGTAAGACTATGGGGTTCTTCCGGCCCGGTCCTATGTGGATGAATTATGTCCCAATCGGTTATTGCGCACAAATGCGGACAAATATCTTCCTAGAAAGTTCTGTCGCACGCGCGCTCGAACGATTCCTCTCTGTCTCTCCCTCCACCGTCTGTCCCACGCGCACCCCTTATAAAATTTATATTTTTAAATTTACGTGTAGAGATTTAGCTAATGAGGTTAATATTGAATGCAAAATTACGAAAAAATAAAATTTTCATTTTCCAATGTTCATTTTATTTTGTCCAAATTTAAAATTAACATTATAAATTCACAATTGATAGCGTTCATTTAATAACTAACAATGTTTTAAATTGATAATTAATAGTTTAAATGTGGTTAAATTGATAATAATAGTCTAGATTTAAAATTTACCGTGTTAAAATTAATAATCAATACTTACAACTATAACTAATAGTGTTAATTAATACATAAAATTATGATTAACAGTGTTAATTTTTGTATAAATTTATAATTAATTGGGTTAAGTTAACAACTAACGGAGTTAAATTAGAAATGAACAGAGTAAATTCCCAATTAACATGTTAATTACTCTTCAGCTCAATTTAATAGTCTCTCGTTCTATTCTAACCGGATAAAAAATTAATTATGTCCCTAAATTGGTAATAAATTTTACATAAAGTATTGATCTTATTTGATAGATCTCGATTAATTCTATAATATAATGTTTGAAAATTATATTAAATATTATAAATTACAGATATAATCAATTAAAAAATGGCATAAATTTTCAAAATGAACTATTAAATTGGGACGGAGGAAAAGTAATACTCCATCCGTCCCATTTTTATTGTCCATTTTTGAATTGCATGTCATTTTTAAATTGCTTATATCTTTTAATTTATAATGTTTTCCATAATTTTGAAACTTTGTATTATAAAACTAATCGTGATCTATTAAACAAGATCCATATTGCATTTTTTTCAAGATCTATATTAAAAGACATAGGCAAAAAATATTAAAAAGACAAATAGAATAATGGACAACGAAAATGAGACGAAATGAGTATTGTTTTTAAAGTATAGTAAAAAATAAAAGGCTGCAATAAAAAAACATGTACAGTAGAGTGGAGAGAGTATTGGATACCAAAATGTTAGAGGCACATCACTTAGAGGCACATCAACCATACCTCTCGAACATACAGGTGGGTTCCACTGGAACGGGTCCCACCTGTATGAACCCACTTGTATGTGAGTAGGGTGTGGTTAATGTTCCTCCAGCACTCTCCAGCAGGTGTAATATTTGTCAGACAACTTTTTGGGGGTTGGGACCAAGAAAGAGAGAGAGTACTTGTATGAATGAAAAAGCAGAAAAAGCCAAAACAAAAAGAGTCGCTTGACGTGGGTAAGAAGATAGATTATTTTGGAGAGGATCTAGTGGGGAATTGCACTTTTGACGGCAAAGACTTGGTGGGCAATAGATTTTAAAAGCATGACCGGTCCATCATTTTCTCTAACCATTCTGCTTTCTTTTTAAATCTTATTTTTTTAAAAAGAGGTAATTTTAAATTTAAATATAACGAAAATAAAAAATAATTTTTTAATTTTTTTTGTACCGTTTAAAATATGTCAATGAGATCTATCAAATAAGATCCATATTGATAGAAAAATTATTTGCGTAAATACATAATTTTTGACCTTGAAATTACCTTCTTTTTCTTAAAGTTTTTTTTTTTTTTTAAACAAAGTGGAACGGCACCTACTATTGGTACAGAAAAAAGAATAAAAAAATGTATATATTCTCATACTTTTCTCGTAATCCTTATGAAGAACTGTAATCTAAAAAAATTTCTCCAAGATAAAAATTTGGTACATCTCCTTATCAAGAAACGAGAGATATCTCGTCAATAAATATAATTTCACGAAGAAATAGAACCTCCACGTTGCTTATCTTCCTCGAATTTAGTATGTGGGACGAATCAAAAAGTACTATAAAAATATGAGATTGGAATTCTGTAACTGCATGTACTTGGTGTACGTAAATGATATGAAGTGCTTGCAAGTTCAATAAATTGCAAAAGTACGTCGGGGTTGTTCAGCAAAATAAGTTATCTGGCTTATTTTTTTATTCTTATTCAATTTTTTTTTTCACATTTGTTAGTTTTTCGTCAATTTTTTTGTGGATTATTGCTTCGTCATGATAAGAGGAATCTAAAAAGTATAAAATTATGATCGAAACCAAAATTATTTTGAATAAAGACGAAAAAATTGGTTTGTTGGCTTATTTTTGTCTTAATTCAAAAAATTTAGGTTTCAATCATAATTTTTTACTTTTTAAATCCCTATCATCAAGAAAAATCAATAATTCACAAAAAGTTGACAAAAAATTAACAAATGCAGAAAAAATTTGAATAAAAAAAGAAGAAGAAGGTATTTGGCTTATTCAGCCGAACAAGTTAGGATTAGATTCTTGGTGAGCCGTTGCAATAAAAAGTTTGAAACACAAGATATATACATGGTACACCGAAAACCGCATCAAACACAAGATATATACATGGTTACATAAAAAGTTTGAAACACAAACACAAGATATATACATGGTACATTGAAAGTTTGAAGCATAATATATATACGGCTGTTCAAGTCAGAACGTTTGAATTTTGTTTAGATCCGAACTTTTGCTCTTAGCCGTTGGATTGTATTTTCAATAGTCCGGATCTGCGAAAGATTTATGACCGATAATAAGTGATTTATGAGCGGTCATAAATCTTCTGCCGATCCGAACTATTAAAAACACAATCTAACGGCTGAGATCGTGGTCCAGATTTTAACTAAAAACCAAAAGTCCTGCCTAGAACTATCTATATATATGGCATAAATATGCCTTATTATATGGAGTATTATATATTCATCTCTCTCTCTCTCTCTTCTTGTCAACTTCATCGTCAAGTCCCTGAAAATAGAGAACACCAAAGTTAGACTATAAGATAGGAATTGTCAAAGTTCTTAATTTTCTCTCTCTTTGTCTTACAATTTAATTCTCTTAATATAAGATGCATATATCTCAAATAAATATTTAATCTACCTATGTGCATAATTATCAAAAAAAAACAAATCTACACCAAATTAAATACTCCGATTACGAGTAGTTTTTTTAAATAGGGGAAAAAAGAAATTAAGAATATTGGAGTACTTTTTATCTGTTCATGTAAATATTACATGTCGGTAGACTACTAAAATAATACGGAGTACTATTGTATGTGAGCATGCAGCAACTAGGGCAACAAAAAAACCATGCACTTGCACCGTTATTGTACTTTTCTTTCGGGCGTCAGAGGTCTTACGTAATACTGACGATGCGGCCAAATAAATCTTTTCGTTGAAAAACCATGATTTGCACATCCTTCTTTCATTGTACTATTTATAGTATTAATAAAAAAAGAAATACCTATTTACAGAGTCTTTTTACAGAACTGAATGATCTCAGCCATTCGTTTCGACGTTGAATGGCTCAGATTAAAAATAATCTCATAACGGTAATCTCGATCTATTACCGTTAAGAGATTAATTATCGTCGTCCAAAACACTTTTGGACGGTCAAAATTGAGCTCTGTAACTTGTTTACCGCTACTTTGTAAACATCTCTTAATAAAATAGTCACTCCACTCTACTTTACTATAGCTATAATTATACTGAACTACACAAATCACCAAACAAGATAATTAAACTTCACAAAACCATATAATAAGTTAAGATCTATTCAACACAATTTCAACCTCCAGACCAAAAGTGGATTATTATTTATAAACTACTGGAATATCAACGGAGGACTTACCGGATATGAAACTGTCTTAATTAGATGGGGAAGAAGTTGTTAATCGCTGCGAGTGTGACATACTCAACGAGGAACCATCTGCAAGCCCGAAACAAAAGGTACGCGAACCCACTAGCGAAAATCCCAAGGACGATCTTACCGAGGAACGAATGTACCATGGAGTATAATGTGGAGTACTCCGGCTGTGGAGGCGAGGAGAGAGTGCTAGGTGATGGTGGTGCCGGAGGCGAGTAGACAGTGGAATGGGGTGGCGGCAGCGGCAGAGATGGAGGCGAGGAGGAGAGAGTGGAACGGGGTGGTGGCGGCGGGGAAGAGGAGACAGTACTGGAAAGGGGTGTTGGCGGCGGAGGCGAGGAGACTGCGGAACGGGGTTTGGGCAGCGGACGCGAGGAGACAGTGAAGCGAGGTGGGGCTGGGGGTGAGAGGTGGGTGTGGCGGTGTGCAGCGGTGGAGAGAGAAAGAAGTGAATTTGAAAACATAAGGAGAAAAACGAATGATGTCACCATTTTGGGTTTGGAGGGGAAATTGGCCGGGACAAGGAAGAAGAAGAAGAAAACAATAGAGCTGGATATATTTTTTGGGTAAATCAATAGAGCTGGAGTATTTATAGATGGCATCTAGCACTATTCGTCAGCTACGTATAGCACTACTGGTCAGGAGGAAAGGTTTTTGTTTCGTGGGTGGAAAGGTGATAGATTTTATATTCTAGATTATAGGTTTTGTGTCTTTTGTTTCGTGGACAGGTGATAGTTTGATTGGTGGGGTCGACACTTGAAATGGGATGAAAGGAGGAAAGGTTTTTGTTTCGTGGGTGGAAAGGTGATAGATTTTATATTCTAGATTATAGGTTTTGTGTTTTTTGTTCCATGGACAGCTGATAGTTTGATTGGTGGGGTCGACACTTGAAATGGGATGAAAGGAGGAAAGGTTTTTGTTTCGAGTGAAGCTACGCCCACCGCATGGGGTGGCCACCGCACGCCGCCGGGCCCATTCCGGCCACCGGATGGCCGATCCGAGCCGTCCAGAAATTCTAAAAAAAAAAACCGAGTGGGCCAACGCGAGAATCAACGGCATCCGACGTGTGTAGGTGCTCGATCCGAACTTCCAAAAAAAGATGATCCAAGCCGTTCACAAAGCTACGCCGGATCGAGCACCTACACACGTCGGATGCCGTTGATTCCCGCAAGCCCACTCGGTTTTTTTTTATAGAATTTTTGGACGGCTCGGATCGGCCGTCCGGTGGCCGGAGTGGGCCCGGCGCTGTGCGATGGCCGTGCGGTGGCCACCCCATGCGGTGAGCGTAGCTTTTCCGTTTTGTTTCGTGGGTGGAAAGGTGATAGATTTTATATTCTAGATTATAGGTTTTGTGTTTTTTGTTCCGTGGACAGGTGATAATTTGATTGGTGGGGTCGACACTTGAAATGGGATGAAAGGAGGAAAGGTTTTTGTTTCGTGGGTGGAAAGGTGATAGATTTTATATTCTAGATTATAGGTTTTGTGTTTTTTGTTCCGTGGACAGGTGATAGTTTGAATTGGTGGGGTCGACACTTGAAATGGGATGAAAGGAGGAAAGGTTTTTGTTTCGTGGGTGGAAAGGTGATAGATTTTATATTTTATATTCTAGATTATAGGTTTTGTGTTTTTTATTCCGTGGACAGGTGATAGTTTTATTGGCGGGGTCGACCCTTGAAATGGGATGAAAGTAGGAAAGGTTTTGTGTTTTTTGATCCGCGGACAGCGGGACAGGTGATAGTTTTATTGGTGGAAAAGGTGGACAGGAGGTAGTGGAAATCAAAGGTCATAAAGTGGGACACAGTGACTCAAAGGTTACGGCAGTCAAACACGTACATCAACGTATGAGGACGACGTGTGAACTCAAATTTAACTGATTAGTTGACTATTACTCTCTTCGTCCTAATTTAATGGTCACTTGTTCAATTTTAACCGATTAAAAAATTAATTAAATTTGTAATAAATTTAATATCAAATATGAATCTTGTTTGGAAGATTTTATTTAGTTCTATAATACAATGCTTTCGAAATTATGTAAAATATTATAAATTACAAGATATAATCAATTAAAAAGTGACACAAACTTCAAAAGGGTCAATTAAATTAGAATGGAGAGAGTAGTTTGCAAGGTACATGAGGTGCTAATTTATCTATATTTACGAAGGAACAAGGATATAAATTATCTTTCGTTTTTGCTATTTCCTTCTCTATTACTCCCTCCGTCCCGATTTGTTTGTCCACTTTTTGACTTTTAAGTGTCCCAAAATATTTGTCCATTTGACTTCTATTTGAATCAATTTTTCCTTTTTACCATTTCTTTAGTAGAATAAAGTAACTTTTGTAATAACGGTTTTGCTATCGTCAGCTCAGTGAGCTGACGATAAACACATTAAAAGACAAGGAAAATACGTATTTCTGTGCACTTTTTACACCCTTTAATACAAATTCACACTCTTATTATTGTCAGCCCATTGGGCTGATTTTAGAATTTTCCTTGTAAAAAAGGTTAGGGTAAATGTGAAAATTTGTCACTTTGTTTGGTTCTCCTCTCAGAAATAATCTCTCCAAAAATTTTGATTGTTTCGTCATCCGTGCTTTTTCGTCTTTAGTGAATTTTTGTCAAATTTTTTACTTATTTTTTACTTTTTGGATATACATAGCGTACCTGTATTTAAAAAGTAAAAGAATTACTCCTAAAATGTTTAAAAAAATTAACTAAAGACGAAAAAATACCCAAACCTATAGAACTTTTTTTATCTCAAAAATAAATCTCAAAACTGCAAACCAAACACAGTGTGTGTCTTTTTAGGTGTAATGATTGTGTTCTTACAAAAATTAAATTTTTGAGGTTGGACAAACAAATTGAGACGGAGAGAGAGAGAGAGAGTATAGTATATCTGTAAAAATATTTGTGCCATACAATGTTTTTTTAACCAAAAGAATTGACACATAAAACATTTAGGGATTTTCATCAAAACATCAGTTAATATTGTTTTATGTCATGTCAATTACAATCCTGTGCATAGCACGGGTTTTATGCTAGTCCATACTAGATATTGTTTGAATTAACAAACCCTTGATTTGTGGGATAGTTTTTTCAATACATGGAAAACAATACAAAGATCCTCTTCATAATTTGTGGGGATTAGGGGAACGCAAATGACTTTTACCAAATTGGTCAAGAAGCTAAGGAATCAGCCTACCGTCTCTGACTTTTGGTTGCCTCTAAACTTGACTCTGTAGAATCTGATCTCTCTGTTTGATCATTTCAAAGCAGAGCAACAGACGAGTATTTTAAAATTTATGGAGTAATACTTGCCGATATCTATAGAGCCAAGGTCCTATAAAATAATATTTTAAAATTTATGAATATTTTTCGATATTTTTATGGTTCCGGGAGGCTCTCACGTGAATGTAGTGTAAATGTGTAATGTACGTGGCACTCATCTTTGGAAACACCAACCATGAACTCTTCATTAGTTCTTGTCGAAATGATTAACTTTTTACGTTTGGGACAGAAATATCCCTAGTTTCAACATTTAAATTTTCCGGCAGTTTTTTTTTTCTTTTTGGTTTTGTTTTTGCCATTAAGAATCCCACATACTTCCGGACTTCCACAGTCCATCCACCAATCAAATAGGAGTAGGTAACAAATTTTTTCCGAAGTAGCATCAAAAATTAAAAGTTACTGTAACAATTTCCCTCCAAACTCTTCAACACATAATTTGACTCATTAGTATTATCGAAATACTTTCGAAAATTAAAAAAATCATATGAGATTTGTAAAATATTAGCAAACCCAATATTAATTCAATAACTCATCAGATTAAGGCCTCGGTTGGCTTAAATAAGACATCTAGTTTTTTTATTTAATTTCTTTAGTGTTTGTTATTTTTCATTTCAAATTTTTAAAGATATTTGCTTCGTTTCAACGAGAGTATTCATAAACAGTAAAAAATAATTATAGGAATTCAATTAAAGAGAATGAAAAATTCGAAATTTTCCTGACGAAGAGAAGCTTCTTCTACCCCTATACTATATTCATAGCTTTCGTCTCAGATTCTCTCTCTTTTTTTTTATACAGAAAAAACAAGCAAGTGTACTGGAGCAAGGAAATAGAACAATGATTAATGGAGGAAGTCAATGGGAGAATTTGTGGACCCCATCATACACGGGACCGAATTAATTAATATTTATTTATTCCGTACATCGAACGGGCACAAACACTCATGAATGGCTAAGGCCGGGTAGGAGTTGTGAGTAAATTACGTTAGGGGTATGACCAGTTTACTTTTCCCTTGATCTTCCCTAGCTTAGTGCCTTCACCCAATTTTCATGGGTCGAAAGTAAATTAGCTAACAGCCTGTTTGGCTGGGGGATTTGCACTCGGATTTGGCTCGCACCCGGAGTTGCAATCCCTCCCTCCTCTATCTTCGGTCTTTGGCTGCAAAAAATGGCAGCCGGATTTGTCCCCGATTTGGAGCCTCCAGATTTGTAATCCACCCCGCGGGTGGATATGTAACGATAGGGGTTACCCCTGTCGTTGGTTATGCGGGGTGGTGGAATTACTCATCTGCCCTTGCCTTTTCTCTTCCTTCCATTTCCGAACTCCAGCCCCTCAAGAAGTCACGGCAACCATGGAGGAGAGAGGGGGGTGATGTAGAGGGTGGCGAGGTTGAAGTCGGTGATGAGGAGAGAGAGAGAGAGAGAGAGAGAGAGAGAGAGAGAGAGAGAGAGAGAGAGAGAGAGAGAGAGAGAGAGATGAACATTGATGGACTGAAAATGGATTTTGCTTTGTTCTAATTGCACAATGTTTTCGGTGGGAGGAGAGAAGTTGAGTACTCCATAGTTTTCTTTTGATTAATTGCAACTTGGAAAAAAGTGAGGTTAATTGGTTTCTTTTTTCTGGATTACCTTTTGGAAAATAATATTTTATCCCACAATTAACAATAAATATGTATTTATTCTAATTTTAATGAAATTAACCTAACTTTCCATTAAAATAGTAAACTAGGGGAAATTAAGTCATTTGATAACTTATCTCTTCATATCCACCTTTCATATCCCCCTTTCAAAAAATCATCCAAACACTGGATTACAAATTCACCCTTCTTATGAGGTGGGTCCACCCTTCTTACATATCATCCCTCATTCCATATCCACCCTCAAATCCACCTTCTTTCTATATCCACTCAAAATCATATCCTCCATCCAAACGGGCCGTAAACGTGTTTGAGGTTGGTGAAGACCGTGATCCAAGAAACGTTAACATGCTTTAGAATTAAAACAAGGCCTCGTAATTCATTTTTGGTTCTGTTTGGTAACTCTGCAGTCCGGTTTTATTCAATTCTAGAACAAATTAATGGAAAAGATATGTAAAAATTCACTGAGAACCTTTTTTTTTTACAATAATAACTCAGGTTTCCAGACTAGTTTTCATGCACCTCGACTAATCTTGGGGATCAATCGATCCCACCTTCAACTAGGGGGGTCTCAACTAAAATTGGAGCAAAACTCCATATGGACTAGCCCAAAAGGAGTTGATAGCAGTGATTTCAAACCTGAAACTTTAGGACGGAATAAACCCCTAAGTCCTGGCCTTCACTAATAGGCCAACTCCTTCGGGGTTAAATTCACTGAGAACTTCAAAGAAAAAAGGAAAAAGATGACTAATGAGAGGGTACTCTATGGCTCGTCGTAAAATAGCAAAGCGTCTACGGAAACAAACGAATGGGGTAATGTTAGCCAAGGAAATCCTCCGACAAGGTACGTCGTTCTATGTAGCGCAGTCGATACGACGTTGTTCTATATATGCAACGCCGTAGATATCAAAGATTAAGGGAGGATTGGAAATTTCCTGTTAAGATTAGAAATTAATTAAGAGGAATTATAAGAGCCTTTCAAACCAAGCTTCATTTTTCATTTTTCATTCTTCAAATCTTCTCTTTGAAGAATCTAGCTAGCTCCTTCCCTCAACCATACTTCATTTTTATTTTTTTTGGACACGCAACCATACTTCATTTTGAGTTCTTTAAAATGAAGAATTTACCCTCTTTAAAATGCTATACTATGTGATATTATTGCTTATTTATCATGATACTTAATTAGAAAGAGATTCACGATACCTGTAAAAAGAGACCAATCATGCACAAATATACTTAATAAATTTTCTTTTCAAAATTTTGGAGGAAAAGTTGAGGTTTGGAGAGAAATGGATGAAATTTTGAAAAAATGAAGAATGGTAATTGAAGTTCATAGAAGAAATAAATTGGTTGTTAGCTAAATACGGTTCACAAAAATGCAGGAAAGTCAAAAAATACGGTTTAAATTGGTCGTACTTCCATTTCGTTTCCTTGCAATTGAATTGGTACTAAACTATTGTTGAGAGAAAATACAAGGAATGTGATACTCTCCGGGCTCCGATCTGTTTCAGAAACTAGCGGTTCTGTTCCCACATGATTGAAGCAATTTCTTTTTAGAAATCGCAAGAGTAGGGGTGTTAAACGAGCTGAGCAAGTGGTTGATCAAGCTTGGTTTGTAAACTCAACGAGCTTTAAAAATATGTTTAATCCAACCTTGTTGACGAGATGAGCCGATCTTAAACGAGTTTTACTCAAGTCAAACACAAGCTGATCTCGGTAGCTTGAATTTTTGTACATCATAAGTCGAGTAGTAGCTTGTTCGAGCTTAGTTTGAAATCTTGAACAAGCTTTTAACAAATGAACACGAACTCAAACTTGGGTAGCTTGATTCATTTAGCAGCCCTACACAAGAATAAACCAATTATTTTAAAATTATATTCTAAGAAGATCGATCAACAAAGAAATAATTGCAATTCATTTATCTTAAGATGAATACATTTAGATTCACTATTCCAAGTTTATTTCAAAACTGTATGGTAAATATAACTGATACACTACATTTTAGAACAAAAACATTTTTCTCAAGGGAATGCTAGAGACACATCAATAAGTTACACCCCAATTACACCTTTCTCACATCTATGTATGAGAATTCCACAATAAATCCTAGGAACCCACATGTATGTAAAAGGGATGTGGTTCAGGTGTGACAAATTAATGTGCCCCTAACTCTCCCTTTTCTCTATTGTGACCTAAAGAGGGCTCACAAATGGGATGAGCGGTCCCTAATATACACCTCCAAGAATTTTTTTTGGGTTGCTTACTTGCTTAGCTAACTAACTTCGAAACTTGGTTCTTTAGAAATTACTTGGTTTTGATTATGCCACGCGGATTGCCGGATACCGTCAACTTTTTATGCTTACGTATTGAAGTCCCCCTTTTTTAGAGCAAGTTTATCAGCTCTTGTAAAATACCTTTATAGTCACTTTAGATCACCAAAAGTCACAAAAGTAGCCTGCAGCAGAATCTGTAAAGGAGGAGCTAAACCCCCTTTGGCAACAGTTCCACGGTAAATATAGAGTGGAACTGTTCATCATCTACCTAATTTTTTATTGTATTTTCTCTCTCTCTCTCTCTCTCTCTCTATCTCTTTCTCTCTCTTGCTCTCTCTCTCTATATATTAATATTCTAATAAAGAATAGGTAAAATAGATTGTATTGGTGTAGTGTTAAAAAAATATGAGAAGGTAAAATGTAAAATGTGCACTGTTCCCTAGCATTTTTTGCTTGTGACTGGTAAACTTGCTCTTAGATACGTTCTCCGTACAGTGAATCTGGACAAGTACTTGACGAGCATTTTGGGTTTTCGGGATTAAGGCCGAACTTGCAGGGTACGAGCCCAGTCCACGGCCCAGGAAAGACCAGCCAAATTTTCTTAACTCCAATCCACGCTTTGGAATCGAGTAGGCAGGCCTGGCCCGTGAGTTTCTCGGCCTTAAGAACATTTCTAACCCATTTTTTTAAAGAATTAAAACAACATTTTATGCGTTCAGAAAGTGTATTTAACGTGAGCATTCATTCAAACTACAATTAATTTTTTCGATCTCTATCTTTAGTTTCAGTTATCCAATTAAACTAAATCTTTAAAAAAAGAAAAAGAAAAAAGGGTGTATCTTTAACTTTGGCCTTTATTGTTACCGTTTCTGAGAGCATCCGGAATGGATTAACCGAAATTGGATAACCAAAGGTTATCACATCACCTTTTGATTATCCATTTAGTTCATGACTATAGTTAGTAACCTTAAGCTCCAAAATGGCCTAATCAAAATGAGTTGGCTAAACTTCAAATCCAACAGTCAATTTTTCTTCTCAATTTAATGGTCTACATTGAATAACATTCTAGTAAAATAAGTGAAAGTGGAGAGCAATTGTTAAAATCTATAAAGTGACTAACATTGTTAAATGCACAATCATTTGCCAGAGTGGAGATTCACCTACCAATAAAGCATTTGCTTTATGGATAGCGAGTCTTAATCAACAAAAAGCATACATAGTAACTTTTGTTGGTAGGACTCACTATTTTTTGTTATTGAAACAAATGTTGCTAACTTTGGTTATTGAAGCCGATCAAAAATAAATAAACTTTGGGTATTGAAAGGCTCAAATTTAGTTAATGGATAAATAAATAAATAAACTTTGGCTTAAGAGGTTGTTAAGTTTGGTTATTCCATTGTAAAGCATTTTTTAGGCCAATATTGCTACCTTTGTGAATATGTTGCTTTGGGTTATACCATCAAGGATGCTCTAATGATCCTACTTTCATAACTGCAAGCATTGGGCACGTGCACTAGCTACCACATTTTATTTGGAAAAAGAAAAATTTAGTAGCAATGCAAATCAAATATTTAGGCCCCATTCCGCTAAGGAAAATTAAAGCTGATATATTGTGAGAGAATGACCTGTCTCGTAAAGTGAAAAATAAATACTTCAAAAATAAGAACCTTAGCAGAACAGAGCCTTAGTTAAAAATTCTCCATACTTATGTTGATTAATAACGTTAATTCCCTCAAATAACGTTAATAGACTTCACCATAATTGCTGTATCATTTTTCTTTTTACTTATAAACTTGTACATTTACTTGCATCATCTAAATTTTGTCGTCGTTTCCTTCTAAATGCACAAACTATGGGACATATCATTTGTGAGCTGCGATAAGCCTACGGTCCAAAACTATAAAATCTCTCTATACCTCTGTTTTTGCAAATTCAGTTGTAGTATTGCACAAAATCATTTTTGTGCAATTCTGTAAATTGAAATTGCACGAGGACAAATTTATAGAGGGATTTCTGTACAAGTGATGTGACTCCCTTTAAAAAAGAAAAGAGGAACACAAACTAGCCAAAATAAGGAGAGTTAATTCAGGTTACTCAAGCTTAGCTCTTGGAAGAACGAGCTCGTTCCAAAAAATACTTACCCACTTTTAGGGACATGCACGGATTTCATTACCATTGCGCATTTGTGAATAGCAAAGAAGAGTTCCCTTTAGAAAGCAAAACCGAACAAAAAATGGCCGAAAACTGTCTCGTGTTGGGTTAAGTCCATATGAAGTTTTGTCTCGACTGATTTGTGGAATCCATCTTCAGAACTGATAGTCTATGTCGCCGGATGCCCAGTTACAAGGGCTTACGTAAGTTTTGTCCTGGCACTGGCAGGATTGTGGAATTGATCTTATGAAATAGTGGTCTATTGTCGTTGGAGACCAAGTTATATGGGCTAAACTTTTGGACACTGGAGTTGGAATTACTACAAAAATTGAAAATGTGGGCCTCTATGAATCATCATTCACTCTTTATCGATCTAAAGCCCAATTCAATATTTCGACCCTATCCCCTACTCCCCAGGTTTCAATGTCAAACAGCTCAAAATTCTGACACGAATATGATACGACACGAGAATTTATGAATGAACACAATAACCCGGCATGAAATTAGTGGGTTATGGTCGGCTATTTATGACATGCAACACGAATATGATACGACATGTACGATAACAAGAAAACTAAACAGGTCGGATTAGGGTTGAAAGAATCCTTACACGAAATGACACAATGCCCACCACTGAACGGTGACTTAAACAACAAATCCAAAAAATTCCTGCGGAGAGCCTTGTTGCATTCATCGAATTATGGTTTTAGTTTAAATTGATATGAAGATGCCCTCTTCAATGTTTTCTCTGCTTTGTATCACTGTATGCGTTTGTTTTTGCAATTCGAGAGCTATGAAAATTGCTCGGTTCTTCTTGAATTCATGAATGCCAAACTAAATTTAGTATGCTAAAGTGGTCGATTTGTGCTTTCTTTGGATTTTTGCGGGGAGTGCTGTAGGCACGGATAATTGCTAGTCGGGGTACAATCTTTGGGGTACACTACAGGCGGCATGAGGACCATGTTTGGGTTGCACGCAAATAATCCAAAAATCGTTCATTAATGTTAAAATAATTTTTGGAGTGGTTTTGCCAAAAATTAGTTCAATTGAATATGTGTAGCTGATTGGTCAAATCTTTCAAATTTCATTCAGAATTTATGATCATGAAATTTCGAAGATTGGATCAACCATTTACACCTATTCAATTGAGATGGTTTTTCCTAAGGCCACCCAAATACTAGTTGTTTTAAAATTAATTATTGGTTCAGATTATTTGCTTAGGACTAAAAAGTAAGTGCAAATTGGTAAACTTAACCTGTACATTTATAAGTTTTCAATTAATACATGTTTTGCCAGTAAATAACAAATTGGCAACTTTATCTGTAATTTCATCTTAAAATTATCACCAAAAAAAAAAGGGAAAATTTCAAAATACCCCCCAACCTTTACACCAAAATTCAATTAGACTCCCAACCTTTCAAAAACTTCAATTTTACTCCCAACGTTATCTTCCGTTAATCAAAACGCCCCCTTCCGTCCGAATGACTAACGGATTTCGTTAAAAACTCCGTTAAATAGCGTTCCGATCAAATTTTGATGATCCGAGCTGCTCAATGTGTTCAAAACATGATTTTAAGGGTACCCGTGAGAAATCGGGAAAAAAAAAAAGACCGGGTAGGGCTTCATCTGAACATATTTTTTATTGAATAGTTCAATAAAAAACTGTTCAGATGAAGCCCTTTCCGGTCATTTTTTTTTGTTGATTTCTCACGCGTAATCTTAAAATCACGTTTTGAACACATTGAGCGGCTCGGATCATCGAAATTCGATTGGGAAAGAGGAAGTGCGGATCGATCCAGATTTTGTTCAAGTTCGGACATCCGGATTTTGCTTCGGTCTGCACCTCCCCTTTTCCGATTGAATTTCGATGATCCGAGCCGCTCAATGTGATTAGAACGTGATTTTAAGGGTACCCGCGAGAAATCAACAAAAAAAATGATTGGGAAGGGCTTCATCTGTACAGTTTTTTATTGAATAGTTCAATAAAAAAACTGTTTAGATGAAGCCCTACCCAGACATTTTTTTTGCTGATTTCTTGCGGATATCCTTAAAATCACGTTTTGAACACATTGAACGGCTCGGATCATCAAAATTCTATCGGGATGATATTTAACGGAGCCTCTAACGAAATCCGTTAGTCATTCGGACAGAAGGGGGCATTTTGATTAACGGAAGATAACGTTGGGAGTAAAATTGAAGTTTTTAAAAAGTTGGGAGTCTAATTGAATTTTGGTGTAAAGGATGGGGGGTATTTTGAATTTTTCCCAAAAAAAAAAGGTGTGTTCGTACAAAAAAAAAAATGATGTAAAAACTTAGCACTTAATAAAAAAAAAGATCAGACAAATATTCGTTATGCAACTGTTATTCAGGATCTTCGATCTCTTTCATGCAGTTTATCTTTTGTATTATTCCTCGGCCGTGTCGAAACCGAGTGACTTTTCTCCAAACGTAAACCAGGGAATATATAATTTTTTGTACAACACGGTAAGTTCTTTTAGCATTGAAATTGGTTCAGTTCGATAACTTCAATTTGGTCCGTTAAATTTAGATTTTGAATAATAACAACAACAACAATTAATAAAACATGGGGAAATAAAAATCAGTAATGATACATGCACAGATTTTGTGTGGGGCCTACTATAGGTCGATTGACATGGAAATATGTATATTTTGATTATTTTCTTCGTTCAACCATAAAAATTAACCAACTGGAGTTAGCTCGATTGCCTAAGACTCTTGCGTATTGTTACGAGATTAGGAGTTCGAATCTCCCCACCTGCATGAATGTGTTCTTCCTCTTGTATTTGTTGAGAAAGAAAGTGTGATTTCCATTAAATTTGACTACTAAAAAAAAGATACTCCCTCCGTTCCTTTTTAAGTGTCCTGCTTCGTAACTCCAATTTATTAAAAAGATATCATCGTTATATATTTCACATCAACTTTTTCCTTCAGTTTTCCTACTTACCCATCATCATTACACTTTTACTCACTAACTTTTCAAAATGGAATATACTTTTAGGGACAAAATAGACAATGCATCAACTTTTACCCACTAACTTTACAAAATGGACACTTATTAAGGGACAACCAAAATGAAATACTGGACTCTAAATAAGGGATGGATGGAGTACTAGTTTTGGTTATCAACATGCCAAATTTTGCTTATTGGTTTAGGGGTTGCTAAGTTTGTTGTTATATCATGGTGAACTATATTTTGAACCAATATTGTTAATTTTAGAAAATAATAATAATTTTGGTTATACCTTTGAAGACACTCTAAGAGCATGTACACCAGTACATAACCAAAAATACTGGTGAACAGTACACTTTTTTCATTTTACCTACTCACGTCTCTTTCAACACTACACCAATATTTTACCTATTCTCTCCTAAAATACTATTTCTTTTTCTTTTCCCTTTTTCTATTTCAAGAAAAGAACAGAGGAGAGAGGGGGAAAGTTTGGGAGATAATACTCCCTCCGTCCCATAATATTTGTCCGGTCCGCAAAACGAGGACTAAAAAATAATGCATTTCTTTCAATAAAAAATTCAAACTTTTTTCATAAATTACAAGAACTCATCGATATCTAATGAATTGTTGAAAAAAATTTGAATTTTTCTTGCAAAAAACATATTATTTTTACGTCCTTGTTTTGCGGACCGGACAAATATTATGGGACGGAGGGAGTAGTATTAAATAGTTTTGCTCATAAACAGTTGATAGTTAAATATACCTATGTATTGTAGCTGGAGGTATTCTCCCCTTTGGTTTACCTAATCTGCTGCATGAGGGTATTTTCACTTTGCATAGGTAAAATAGCTAATTTTGGGTGTTTACATATAAGTTGGTAAACTTGCTCTAAGGAGACATAAGTAAAGAAAGGAGTAATGTCACAAAAATAAACACAGAATGCATCTCTGTTTAGAATCATTCGATTCGCGTAAGTTAAACGTAATGCACACAGGATCCAAGCATTTGATCCAGAACACGCTTATACCAGCATTTGTGTTTCTCTGTATGCGTCTATAGCATGCTTTTTTTTGGAAAAAGTTGACCAATGTTATTTAAAAAAAACAACCATCATAACAAAAGTTGTGACAAGTTCATTTAATTTTTGAAAAAAAAAAACCTTGTTTTTTTGAACATATATACTAACCTTTGATAGTTAGTTATCAAAAAAAATTAAAAAACTAAGGGAAAATGACGGCCAAGGACGTGTTTTGATAATTAATAACCGCCTGTAAACACCTCAATTTGGGCCTCCGAATAATCTTTAAGTTTCCCCGATGATGAAATAAGGAAAAATATACCTTCAAGACTTGGATTGTTGCTCCTTTCTTACTCCTTCCCTAACCTCAAGAAACTCCCTTCCCAAACATATAGGGTGGCTCTCGGTTCAATTGCAAAAGAGAAAGATGCTTTTGCTTTGTCAAAAATAACTTTTTTCATGACACACTGAGGGTAAAATGGGCACACATTTCAATGTATAAAATAGCTTAGAGTGAAACCAATTGGGTTAGAAAGAGGACTCGACAAGCTTTCCAACGCTTCGAACCGTGCCTAAAACCGAGTTCGGGAGTGTCCGGGGCGCCCCCGCGAAGTTTGGTGTGCTGTGCTGTCTCGGAATACCGCGCGGCATTCCAGAAACGCCATGCGGCATTTCAAAACGCTGCACGGTATTTCAGAAAAATTCAAGAAAATCACTCCGCCGCACGGTATTTCAATATGCAGCACGGCATTTCGGAAAAAGTTCTGATAGGTGCAGAAAGTTGTCGGCCACACCTGCAGGAGGAGCGTCTTGGCCATAAAATAAGTTTTATTTGGCCCAGAAGCCACCTCCCCTCTTTGGGTACTCTCCAAGTATCTTTTTGCCTATAAATACACCCCCCCTCTAGTTGAGAAGTACCACTTCAACTCCAAATAGAGTTACTCTGCCATTTTCTAAACTCTCTCTCTCTCTCTCTCTCTCTCTCAAAATACCCCATTCTTCTTCTCCTCTTAAGTTCAATAAACTATTGACTTAGGAAGACATCCACCTCAAAGCATCCAAACAACCTCACATCCTTCAATCCCCATTCAAGCTCCAAAGAGATTTTCAATCCAAATCAACCGCTCCATTCCACCATCTTCAAGCACATCCAAGCCTCGATCAAAAGGTATAAATTGATTTCCTTGAGCTAAATCACATTTAGCTTTGAGGGGAGCCGATCGAGGCCCTTCTTGGTCTTTCTATACCGAGTTTGGGTCTCAAACGAGCTTTATATTCAAAAAGCACAAAAAAAAGAAGGTCACTGTATTGGACACACCATACCGTGCGGCGCTTTGGTGCGTTGCACGGCATAGTGTGTTCAGGCGCGCGGTGTTTCATTAGCTATTGTTTTCTTGTTCAAACTGCCTGGATCGTGGTTACCCTTCATTGGGCCAGCTTTTGTTGTTATGATATTTGTCATTAGCATTATCAGAACAGGACCATATCTACAAGCCATATTCTATCTCATAAACAGGGTTTTCTTGATCATTCTGAATGATCGAACGCCTAAAAAGGTTATTTTATGTTCTTGGCTTGAAGAAATGGTATTGTTTTAAGTTGATCTGGTCGCTGTGCACTTTCTGATGTTTCTGAATAATGTCGCACGTGATATACAATGTGCCGGACGATGTTCTGGATGCTAATGACAGACTGGTAGCATGATAGGTACCCCGCGCGGTATACCATAAGGCCGTGCGCGGCATTATGGTATGCCGTGATGGAGATAGTGTAGCAGGCCGAGTTAAATGGCTCGGGCTGCACCGAGCGTAATACCGAGCCAAAGGACCGACTGTCCATGTTCACCCCTGAAGCAAGCCTGACGTAGCCTCGGCGGACCGACGGTCCTAAACCCTCATCGGAGACTCCGACGAAGCCTCAGCTACCGACGGTCCAATACGATCCCGGGATGTGTCTCACCGCCTCGGCTTCCCCAGGGATGAACGTTTTCCTCCCAATACCTTCTTCGGCCAACAGCTTCTTGGCTAGCCGACTCCTTGACTGTCGGCTCACATTCGGCTTTGAACGGATGTAGGGGCCATGCTCCATCCCCCTTCACATGGGAGTGCCACTCTGGCTATGATGACGATAGTGACGTCAGCCGAGCGGTTACCAGGTTGATGGTACCACGTGAAGGGGGGCCCGCTTACTCGCCAATCGGTTACGAAACCCTAAAGGGTGACGTAGAGGGTGCGTCAGCCGACACGTGGCAGGCATGCGTATGATCTTGGATCGGGCTGAACGATCCCTATAAATAGACAGTGATGCCTCCTGAAAGAGGTACGTGAAAAAACACAGCTCAAAACCCTAAACACTTGGTCATTCCTCTTTGCAAGATAACTGATTCTTGCACCGGAGGGCCATCCCGGAGAACCTCCGGCGTGGTCTTTAGTCGTGCTTTGTTTTGCAGGACTGAAGAGGATCGAGGACGAGATCCAGACCCCAGAGGAAAGACGATCGAACCATCTCAAAAGGAGCCCCACAATTTGGTGAACCCGATGTGAACTTTCTACTTTCTGATCCACGGCGGCTCCTCCGTTGCCAATCCTTTCATTCCTTTACAAAGAAACCTCTCCCTCCACATCTCCACCTAAGAAAATGGGCGGAGCACCTCTTCCCTTTCAAAACCTCAACCCTTCTCTGATCCTTTCGGACACAGGCGTCCACACCGCCTCCCCTTCTCATCCTCCTGGCGTTAGCACCTCCGTTCAGCGTCCGGTGGGACTAAGCGACGAGGCCCTAGCGTACGTCCAATTGCTGGAACAACAGCAGGAACAAACGAACGCTGATGTAGCCATGCTCAAAATGGAGATGGCTAGAATCAGAGCAAACGAACGCCCGGCGTCCTCCCATTCAGGCTCTCAGGGAAGGCGCCGGCGTGGAAAGTTACCACTGTAAGGACCCGTAATTTCAAAAGTCATTAAAAGATTTATTCGATATTATTATTGAAGGAAAAAGATGGAATTTGTTAAGTTTATTTGATTTGGGGTTAATGTGGAAGGATTGTTAGTGGAGGGAGTGCAAGTGTGAGTTGTGTGTGTGTGTGAGTATATATATGAGGAAGTGTGTGTAGGGGATTAAAGATCCCAAAGCTCTCTCTCTCCTCCCTCCCGATCTCTCTCTCGGCTCCTCTCTCTCTCTCTCTCTCTCACTCCCTCTTGCTCCCAATCAAAACCACTCAAAACCCACACGAACCCACCTCCGTTTTATGTTCTCAACGCGTCACCGAGCTTGAATTTCGTGGGTCCTGCCCGGAGGAGGAGTGTTCCGGTCGATTTCAAGATTTCGGAGTCAAAGGCTTGCGTGGCCCGATCTCCTTTCGTGTTTGCTCTCCAACTTCGAGGTAGGGATTTCTTGCTTATTCTATATGCTTATGAGTTGAATTTGTGTGTTAATCGTGCTTGAAAATGTTGGTTTGATTGTTGGGATTAGTTTCGAAAATCTGCAGAAAATCTACTCGAACAGCCTTTGTTATCGATACCTTAGCCCTTTGTTATCGATACCTTCGTGTTCCAAAACCCAGAAAATCCTTTGTTATCGATACCATTTGTCATTGGTATCGATACCCTTGCGTCTGGAGTCATTTTTGACCCAGAGGTATCGATACCTTGGCCTTAGGTATCGATACCTGTTGCTTATCTCCAGCTTTTGCTGTTTTACTTCGTACTTCACCGTTTTGGTTTCCAATCACTTCTAACACCTCTAAGGCATCTTTAAACCTTCCTTAAGCTTGGTTGCTCGTCCCTTGGTGATCCGTTGATCGTTCTTATTCCCTAGGCTTTGGTTAAGCGTGATTTTAGTATATATTATTGTAGACGGAAAACGTATTGTAGAGTGTTATGAGTACCGTAGATTTGTATGAACATCGTGATGGGTATAGATGCTTGATGAGAATGGTACAATAACTTTAAAAGGGTAAGGTAGTAACTTGTATCTTCACGATTTGTTGAACCTATCGATTCACCTTGGTACATTTGCTACAGGATTCAAGTATAGGAGCTAGTAAGTCGGGTACTTTAGAGGTTGCTTGTGAGTAGCACGCTGTGTCGGTGCGGGGATATACTTAGAGATACGGTGAGCACGTGTGTCTTTGCTTGTATGTGACACGGTAGATTGTGGGTCTTGTGAGACCATGCGATTGATTAAATGGCCTTTGGATTTGACTGGATGTTTTGAGGTTTGTGAAATGAGAAGTGGAATGAATGAGGACAACAAATGGCTAGAGTATTGTAAGATTTTATTTACGGGCTAGGTACGTTAAGTAAAATGCAGAGTTGTAAGTTAATGAAAAGGCATGAACATGTACATTTGTGGAATTAGGAAACGGTGGATTAAAGTTCAGTGGTACGACCGACAAATTGATGATGAAGTTGGTTGTGAAATGATGGATGGTCGGTTATGCGATGTGCGTTTCCGCTAACCAATGATTATTGCAGATTGAGCGAATAGACTCGGGGTGACCCTGCGCTCGAGGGAATAGACCCGAGGTGACCCAAACGATTGTTATTTAGGGAATAGACTCGGGGTGATCCTATGCTCGAGGAAATAGACCCGAGGTGACCCAAGTTATTATGATTATTATCGAGGGGAATAGACTCGGGGTGACCCTGCGCTCGAGGGAACTAGACCCGAGGTGACCCTAGTGACTATTGATGGGAATGTCTGACTAAAGGAAATAAAGACTCTGTGATGAAGGGATTGGACAAAGATGACCGTAGACACGAGAACGATTGTGGTATCGTATAAAGGATAATAAGATAAATTGGAATGACACATGAACTAGTGTGGACTGACGTAAGTTTATTGATGTATCTAGTCTGAGGAGTAACGATTAGTGGCATTCCGGTGGAGTTTAGAAACCTTAGTTCAAAGCGTATAGCTCGTTGGAAATCATTCGTACTTTGGGCATCTCTGTCTATGTTTACTCATTCTCGATGCATGATTCACTTCATTTTCATATAGTTTGAGCATAGAACTCTCTACTGGGCACGTGTTTTGCTCAACCCTATCTTTCTTTCAGGTACACCCGAGGATAGTGACACGAAGTGCTTGGCATGCAATTTGACATCATCCCTTTGAAAGCTGATATGGGAATTACTTTGGCATCTTTTGTAAAACTCTTTGGCAGTGTAATATTGATTTCTATTTTGACTATCGTTTGATCATGGGGGACTGTAAACCCTAAAACTTCTTTTCTATTACGTTATTTGGATCGTCAAGCGTGACAAGAAACTTTGAACTTAACTTGTAATTTTGGAAATGATCTATCTTTTGGGGTATTATCTGTATTAATGCGAGATATTGTTTATCAGAAATCTTTATACTTTATGTTGAAAAACGAGGGCGTGACAACTTGGTATCAGAGCATAAGTTTAGAACACCTCGAGACCGTGGGGAGACTTTTAGTCTCATGGGTTCAAAGTCACTGCATCTTTTTACAAAACCACATGTGTGCTTGCATGAATGATAGTAGACTGTTGTTGTGTCATCGCATTGGCATTATGGTAGAGTGGCATAAGGTTGTCGTCATGTTGGAAAGGTTGTAGACCTGCATCGTATAGCAATGTGATAAATGTTGATGACGTTCTTTCTTATTCTTTCATAGTAAGATATTTTCGAAGCTTGGAGATAGGGGTGGTGAGATCGAGGATCGTGAGTACCAGGGCTGTAGTGTATATGGAAGGAACGAGGCGAGTCAGTGTGCTAGGGATGAAGCGATGTTTCCTGAGATCGTTGAGTGTGCAAAAGGTGTTGAGATTCTGGAGGGTGCGCTGATTGGTGTGAATGTGGGAGAAACTAGACGTAGAGTCATTAGCGCGAGGCCAACCTCAGAGAGTGTTGAGAGTCCAAGAAAGAAGAAACGTAGGATATCAAAGCCAGAGACTCAGGGTCAACAGGACCTTAAGCCACCTCTTCATTTTTGGGCACCGGGAGTTCTCCTCAAGCATCCGATTGTGTGTTATCGATGTCGTGAGTCTGGCCACATACGTTCTCAATGTCCGTGGCGTGGAGAATCTTGTTATACTTGCGGCGAACTTGGCCACATGGCAAGAAATTGTCCTCAAGGATTGGGAGTACCTAGTGAATCGAGCTCCATGCAGCAGCATAAACGTACACCGAAGCAACAAGACGCGGTTCCGTAGCTAAACCATTCCCTTCTCTTCTTTAGCTCTCAGAAATATTAGTTGTTTGAGGTACCTTCTCCTCTCTGTCGTTCGATTCGTTCGTTAAAATACTTTTGATTCGGAAGCATTTCATTCATTAAGAATCTCCTCCTTATTCATGTCTAGAATTGAAGATCAAGAAATCCTAGTCCACGCGTGTAAAGGAATATCGATAGATCATATTTACCGAGATTAGGGGTTAATTGTTCCATAATGATGTGTTGTCGTTTATATCTTTAATTTACGTATGGCAAGGATAGATGTGATTTGAGAAGAGGTTGGTTATATCCATGATAATAGGTGGAATTCCGAATGTGACTTCGTAAGCGTTGTTTCTTGAAGTGCCCTTGTTTGTTGGCCTAATCGAGCCTTGTTAAAATTGTATTGTAATCTGCTTTCCGTGAAATCTGTTTACGTCGTTGGACTGTTATAACTCTTGATTTATAAGTTAACTGTTACGCAAATCAGTTCCTAGCTTTTCTTGGAAAGATTCGGAATCTTGTGACCAAGTATCCTGTGACACCTTTGCTATTGACGTTGATGAGTATTCCTCGTATACCATTCGGAGTTTTATTTTGACGTCATCCTGCTTGAGATAAGTTCTCATTGGTCAGTTTAGATTCCCTTGATGCGATTATCACTTTCGTCATTTGCTTGTAATCGTTATTCCACGTGAGTATTTAGTTTGCAACTTCAACCTATGGTCACGTACCGTTACATATTCGTTGGCACCATCAAAATTTGGACCTTGTTACCATTGTTGCCTGCTTTGGGCCATCATTTATTTTGATCCCATGACTATAAAGTCATATGATTTGAACTCGTATCCTCTTTGTATCGGTTTTATTTACCCATGTCTATTCGGTTGGTTGGAAAATTTCCATCGTTGGAGTCAACTCTTGTGATGACATATTTATTGATATCTATTCATTGGCATCGTTCAATACGAATTCACTTGTCTTTAATTACTCTCAGTGACATTAGACTCTATCGTGGTTTCTCAACTCTAGCGGCATATGATGGTTCATTTTGTGACGTTCAGTTCCAACTTGTTAAAAGTATTGCTCAAATCCGGTATTGGACAAATTTTCAATCTTGTAAGAGTTGGTTTACTAGTGATCTATTTCATTACTTCATGTTCGTCATCAGTAAGGTTATGGTCGGTTGTTTCAAGATTCCCTCGGAGTATCATGAGCTGTTGTATTGAGTTTGTTGTCAAATTATTTTAAAGATTTCAAGTATTCTTTGAATTCCGAACTCTTCAATATCAAACTTAAAATTCTTGACTAGCGTTGATCGAGTTCTATGGTTTGCTCTTTTCATTTGAGATGACAATCGAATCTATTCTTATTATTTGGATTGACCCAACTTGGTGCGAGAGATTGGTGCGACCTTTAGAAGAATTGGCTTGTATTCTCAATTTGCTAGAATTAATATTAAGGGGTGCGATGGAATCTATTCACCAACGAACTCTGGGAGCTCGAAGGAAGATGACTGGACAGACAAAAGGATTCATGGAAGTTTGTTAACTGCGTAAGACCGAACAAAGGATACCTTCAGTTGCCGTCGTCACCCATTGTTACATGAAGTGGAAGGTTGCATATCTCGTAAAGCGTTCACCGCTAGAAAGATAGGTCGGTGTCGGATACGGTGTGTGTTTTGGATAGCCAAGCGACTACCGATGAAATCCACTTGGAAGAGGCGCTTGATCACCGCCCATTCTAAATGGAAGTCTCGAAGAGTCAATTGGATTATCGGGTTACGTTCATAGGCAAGATCTTGGCGCTTGGATAGATAATCGTATATAGGAATAAGTATCGTTTGGAAGGGCCGTTGAAAGCTTTTGGGCATTTGTGTTTGCTAGATATACCTACGAATATTGAGGAGGTACGAGCCGAATCCATTACATGTGTTAGAGATGCCCGAATTTGAGTTGGAAGCCGACGTGTCCCATGGTGAGAATCCGATACGTATCCTAGATTCACGTGATTAAGTTTTGAGGGGTAAGATGATGTCGTTTGTGTGAATCTACGTGGGAAAAGGAGGACAAGGTTAGAAGGAGATGTGTATGTTTGTTTCGATTTTATTGACATGAACTTTGACGTAGATTCTCATGATTACTGAATAGTTGCATGATAAACTGTGTTATGACTGAGGTATATCTGTGTGATGTGTGTTGGTTGGACTTGGCTTGGCAAATTTCGAGGACGAAATTTCTTTAAGGAGGGAAGGGTGTAAGGACCCGTAATTTCAAAAGTCATTAAAAGATTTATTCGATATTATTATTGAAGGAAAAAGATGGAATTTGTTAAGTTTATTTGATTTGGGGTTAATGTGGAAGGATTGTTAGTGGAGGGAGTGCAAGTGTGAGTTGTGTGTGTGTGTGAGTATATATATGAGGAAGTGTGTGTAGGGGATTAAAGATCCCAAAGCTCTCTCTCTCCTCCCTCCCGATCTCTCTCTCGGCTCCTCTCTCTCTCTCTCTCACTCCCTCTTGCTCCCAATCAAAACCACTCAAAACCCACACGAACCCACCTCCGTTTTATGTTCTCAACGCGTCACCGAGCTTGAATTTCGTGGGTCCTGCCCGGAGGAGGAGTGTTCCGGTCGATTTCAAGATTTCGGAGTCAAAGGCTTGCGTGGCCCGATCTCCTTTCGTGTTTGCTCTCCAACTTCGAGGTAGGGATTTCTTGCTTATTCTATATGCTTATGAGTTGAATTTGTGTGTTAATCGTGCTTGAAAATGTTGGTTTGATTGTTGGGATTAGTTTCGAAAATCTGCAGAAAATCTACTCGAACAGCCTTTGTTATCGATACCTTAGCCCTTTGTTATCGATACCTTCGTGTTCCAAAACCCAGAAAATCCTTTGTTATCGATACCATTTGTCATTGGTATCGATACCCTTGCGTCTGGAGTCATTTTTGACCCAGAGGTATCGATACCTTGGCCTTAGGTATCGATACCTGTTGCTTATCTCCAGCTTTTGCTGTTTTACTTCGTACTTCACCGTTTTGGTTTCCAATCACTTCTAACACCTCTAAGGCATCTTTAAACCTTCCTTAAGCTTGGTTGCTCGTCCCTTGGTGATCCGTTGATCGTTCTTATTCCCTAGGCTTTGGTTAAGCGTGATTTTAGTATATATTATTGTAGACGGAAAACGTATTGTAGAGTGTTATGAGTACCGTAGATTTGTATGAACATCGTGATGGGTATAGATGCTTGATGAGAATGGTACAATAACTTTAAAAGGGTAAGGTAGTAACTTGTATCTTCACGATTTGTTGAACCTATCGATTCACCTTGGTACATTTGCTACAGGATTCAAGTATAGGAGCTAGTAAGTCGGGTACTTTAGAGGTTGCTTGTGAGTAGCACGCTGTGTCGGTGCGGGGATATACTTAGAGATACGGTGAGCACGTGTGTCTTTGCTTGTATGTGACACGGTAGATTGTGGGTCTTGTGAGACCATGCGATTGATTAAATGGCCTTTGGATTTGACTGGATGTTTTGAGGTTTGTGAAATGAGAAGTGGAATGAATGAGGACAACAAATGACTAGAGTATTGTAAGATTTTATTTACGGGCTAGGTACGTTAAGTAAAATGCAGAGTTGTAAGTTAATGAAAAGGCATGAACATGTACATTTGTGGAATTAGGAAACGGTGGATTAAAGTTCAGTGGTACGACCGACAAATTGATGATGAAGTTGGTTGTGAAATGATGGATGGTCGGTTATGCGACGTGCGTTTCCGCTAACCAATGATTATTGCAGATTGAGGGAATAGACTCGGGGTGACCCTGCGCTCGAGGGAATAGACCCGAGGTGACCCAAACGATTGTTATTTAGGGAATAGACTCGGGGTGATCCTATGCTCGAGGAAATAGACCCGAGGTGACCCAAGTTATTATGATTATTATCGAGGGGAATAGACTCGGGGTGACCCTGCGCTCGAGGGAACTAGACCCGAGGTGACCCTAGTGACTATTGATGGGAATGTCTGACTAAAGGAAAGAAAGACTCTGTGATGAAGGGATTGGACAAAGATGACCGTAGACACGAGAACGATTGTGGTATCGTATAAAGGATAATAAGATAAATTGGAATGACACATGAACTAGTGTGGACTGACGTAAGTTTATTGATGTATCTAGTCTGAGGAGTAACGATTAGTGGCATTCCGGTGGAGTTTAGAAACCTTAGTTCAAAGCGTATAGCTCGTTGGAAATCATTCGTACTTTGGGCATCTCTGTCTATGTTTACTCATTCTCGATGCATGATTCACTTCATTTTCATATAGTTTGAGCATAGAACTCTCTACTGGGCACGTGTTTTGCTCAACCCTATCTTTCTTTCAGGTACACCCGAGGATAGTGACACGAAGTGCTTGGCATGCAATTTGACATCATCCCTTTGAAAGCTGATATGGGAATTACTTTGGCATCTTTTGTAAAACTCTTTGGCAGTGTAATATTGATTTCTATTTTGACTATCGTTTGATCATGGGGGACTGTAAACCCTAAAACTTCTTTTCTATTACGTTATTTGGATCGTCAAGCGTGACAAGAAACTTTGAACTTAACTTGTAATTTTGGAAATGATCTATCTTTTGGGGTATTATCTGTATTAATGCGAGATATTGTTTATCAGAAATCTTTATACTTTATGTTGAAAAACGAGGGCGTGACAACCACCACCACCACCAAACTTGGTCGGTGAAGGAGATCCACATCGAGTCTCGGTATACGACCGCCTGGACCCACCGCTAACGGACAATCGGGCGGGGAACAGCGCTCGCTTCGGGCAGCAACGTTCTCCGGTCCATAAGCGTCTCGGTAGTGGTGCGGGACACATAGGTGGAAAAACAAGAAGGGAAGGGAGCCCTTACACAAATTACTCAAGCTCGTCGGCTGGTGACGAACACTCTCAATCCCAAAGTTATGATACGGTTGAATTTCATGACAATGAGAACAATCTGGCCCTAATTCCACATGATGGACGGCGAACGAGCCGAACATCAAGAAGGGACGGCAAGGATCCTGAAATTTTTCCTCCTGAACAAGAAGATTTCCTTCGGGAAAATACACATGTCGGATGCACGGTAAACTCAAGAAACCCACAAACCTTCCCTCGGGAAAAGAGTGTGAGTGTTATCGTTCAGCACGACGAACAGCCGAGTCAACGCAAGGTTTATCGCACAGAAAACCTCCCTGATCCGGATCGGCTGAAGATCCCCGTTGACAAAAAGGAAAGGGCATACCAACGTCGGCAGGATGAAGCTGCCGACAGAGATAGAGACTACCAAGCATACAAAAAGTCTCGGAGAGACAGAGACGGACGCCCGCCTCGGGCAACACACGAGTATCAGCTGAAAAAATTGACCGAATCTCCCTTCTCGGCCAAAATTCAAGCAACTCTGCCGAAGCCTGGGCTCCACCTGTCGAAATTCCAGAAATTCGATCCCGGCACGACCGAGGCTTATACCCATCTCATCAGCTACCGAAGCACCATCTCCTGCGTCACCGACGACGACGCCATCATGTGCAAAGCATTCCCCTCAAGCCTCGGACGCCTCGGCCTCCTATGGTTCAATCAACTGGAGGCAGGGTCAATCCACAGCTTCAAGGAACTTGAAAGAGCCTTCAACTATAGGTTTATCACAAGCAACAAACAAGCTAAAGAGGAAGATGCCTTGGCTCAGATGAAGAAAAGGCCAGGCGAAACGCTTCGGAAGTACGCCGAGCGCTACTGGCAGTTATTCAATG
Organism: Rhododendron griersonianum; assembly: GCA_018127125.1. NCBI lineage: Eukaryota > Viridiplantae > Streptophyta > Magnoliopsida > Ericales > Ericaceae > Rhododendron > Rhododendron griersonianum. The sequence continues at coordinate 5,020,491 of CM030788.1, read as the reverse complement.
AGATACCCGGTGTTGATCAATACTGGGCAGCAAGAAACTTCAAGAACGGATTGGAGACTGGAAGCAAAATCCTAGACGAATTGGCAATTCGTGCACCCCACGGGATGAATGAACTAATGAGGACGGCGGAGCAGTTTTGCTCTTACAAAGAGTTCCTCGCTGAGCGAGAACTTCAAGGAGGACAGAACTCAGCCATCCCTCACCAACTCCATGTTCCTACCCAGCAGATTTCTGCACCAAAGCCAGTAGCCATGATTCAACCGAAGAAGCAGGTCAACACGGTAAAAGTTGCAAACAAAAAGGCTCCAAAGGATCACGACTATGTAGCCGAGACGACGGTTTTCAAAGAGCCAATCTACTTTCTTTTACGAACCTTGGAGCGCGAGCCGTTCTTTGTTTGGCCGAACCCACCCAAGCTCAACACCGAAGCAGGAAACGACAATACTCGGAAGAGATGTTCCTATCACAACGAGCTCGGACACTACACAACGGCCTGCGCCCCATACAAAGCTCTCTTGGAAAACCTGGCAGCCCAATGACTCTTGGATGATCACATCGACTGGACCAAAACACCGAGGCGCCAGCCGAACGCTAGGGGTCAACTTCAAATCCCACGACCAGTCGGCGTCATCAACGTAATCCACGGGCCAGTAACCAAAGAAGGAGCACAGAAGCTTCGGTCAGAGCTGGACAAGGCCAAGAAATCTGCAGAAATTTTTTCTGTCTCTTCAACTCTCAAAAGGCCTCGAACTTCCGGACGACCTTGGTCCATCACGTTTACCGATAAAGATCTCGAGCGAGTGCAGACTCCCCACAACGACGCCTTGGTGGTAACGGTGCAGATCTCAACTCACTCGGTAAAAAGGGTCCTTGTGGATCAGGGAAGTTCGGCAGAGATCATGTACCTGTCTCTTTTCAAAGAGCTCAACATCCCAGAATCATCATTGGTGCCAAGCACCGTTCCTCTCGTTGAATTCAGCGGCACCCCGGTCTGGCCCCTCGGCAAGTTGATTCTCCCCGTCGTCACTGGTTCGATTGCCGTCAATATGGAGTTTATTGTTGTGGACGCTCCAAGTCCTTACAATGCAATCCTCGGCCAAAATTGGCTCCACTCTCTCAAAGCCATTGCCTCAACCTACCACCAAGTGGTACGGTACATTGGGACCACAGGCCGACAAGAAGACCTGCACGGCGACCAAGTCCAGGCGAAGCAATGCTACGTCTCGGCCGTTGGAAAGGCGCCGAGCCCTAAAAGAGTACATTGGGTGGAAGTTCCTGACAAACCAGTTCTTGAAGACGTCGGCGCTCCAGCCGAAAAAAAATCAATTGAAGATCTCGTGAAAGTACCAATCAACGAAGACAGATCACGCTTCTTCATGCTCGGTTCCAGTTTGATGGATGCCGAGCGTGACGAGCTGGTCCAGTTCCTTAAGGATAACATTGAAGTCTTTGCTTGGACTCCTTACGAGATGCCAGGAATCGACCCACAAGTCATTCGGCATTCTCTCAATATTTCCAAGTCGGCAAAACCGGTGATTCAAAAGCCAAGATGTTCGGCAGCTATCCTCGCCGAAGCAGTCAATGAAGAGGTAGATAGACTCCTCGCAGCAGGGGCTATCATAGAAGTCCAATACCCCACCTGGCTCGCCAATCCAGTGGTGGTGAAGAAGAAAAACGGAAAGTGGAGGGTCTGCGTGGACTACACCAACTTGAACGACGCTTGTCCAAAGGATTGCCTCCCTCTCCCAAAAATTGATCAACTGGTGGATTCAACAGCAGGCCACGCTCGACTAAGCTTCATGAACGCCTACAGAGGCTATCACCAAATAGCAATGGACCCAGACGATATGGAAAAAACTGCTTTCATTACTCCGAGGGGTCTTTTCTGCTATCTCGTGATGCCTTTCGGCCTCAAAAATGCTGGGTCCACATTTCAAAGAATGGTCTACCTGCTGTTCGGCTTACTCATTGGTGAAATCATGGAGGCCTATATCGACGATATGGTCGTTAAGAGTCTCAAAGCCGAAAACCACCTAGCACACCTCGCCGAGGTGTTCGCCATTTTGAAGAAATTCAAGTTACGCCTCAACGCCGAGAAATGCGCTTTCGGTGTCGGCTCGGGAAAATTCCTCGGATACCTGGTGACGCGAAGAGGAATCGAGGCCGACCCAATCCAAATCTCGGCGGTACAACAACTGAAGGCTCCATCAACTCCTCGGGAGATACAGAAGCTCACAGGAATGGCCGCGGCACTCAACAGATTCATCAGTCGGTCATCCGACAAGTGCCACGTCTTTTTCCAAACTCTAAAAAAGCAAAGCCGAAGGAGCTTCAAGTGGACCGAGGATTGTGACACAGCACTCGCCGAACTTAAGACTTATCTCGGCTCGGCTCCACTCCTGGTTAAACCGTCGCCTTTCGAAACTCTTTACCTTTATCTTGCTGTGTCCCCACATGCCGTCAGCTCGGCGCTAGTCCGATGCGAAGGCGCCGAAGACCAGCCGATCTACTTTGCTAGCCGGACGCTGCTGCCAGCTCAAACTAGATATCTACCTTTGGAGAAGCTCCTGCTCGCCCTGGTAACAGCGGCTCGGAAACTTCTCCCTTACTTCCAGGAGCACCCCATCATTGTCCTCACGGAGTTCCCACTAAAGAATCTCCTCCGGAAAGCTGACCTTTCCAGCCGAGTCTCACAGTGGGCGGTAGAGTTGGCCAACTTCGACATCCACTTTGAGCCTCGGACAGCAATCAAGGCACAGGTCTTGGCCAACTTTATAGCCGAATTCACTCCGGGTAGTCCAGATGAGGAAGCTCTGATCCAACCAGAATATGGAATGCTGGAGCAGCATGAAGCACGGAAAACTTGGAACTTATTCAGTGGCGATGTCTGGAAGCTGCACGTTGATGGGGCATCAAACAGCAACGGCTCGGGCGCCGGAGTTGTTCTTGTCACTCCCTGCGGCATGATACATGAGAGCGCCATTATGCTCAACTTCCAAGCAACCAACAACGAGGCTGAGTACGAGGCTCTATTGGCCGGTCTCCGTGCGGCAGCAAAACTTCAAGTAGAGGACCTACATGTCTATTGCGACTCCCAGTTGATCGTTAATCAAGTGACAGGGGACTACGAGGCTCGGGATCCCCGGATGCTAAAATACTAAGCTACGGCGCTGGAGCTCATTCGACAATTCAAGGGGTTTCATATTGAGCAGATCAACAGGGAGTACAACGCTCATACCGACGCTCTCGCAAGCTTGGCCTCGGCTGCAAAGGCCTCTGAATACCGAAGCATCAGCCTCGGCGAAATTGACGCACCGAGTTTTGAGGCTCCGGCAGAAGTCCTCAACATCTCCCTCGGCCTTAGCTGGATGGATGAGATCGTAACCTTCCTCAAGAACGACACGTTCCCCTCGGACAAAAAGGAAGCGCACAGGGTCAGAGGCAAGTCGGCTCATTACTGGATCTCCGAAAACGGCCAACTCTATAGAAAAAGTTTCACCAGGCCGTACCTTCGCGTCATCCATCCAACCGAGGTTTCCACGATTCTGATCGAGCTACATTCTGGAAGCTGTGGGTGCCACTCTGGTGGACGTTCTCTCTGTCAAAGGGCCCTTAGTCAGGGATATTTTTGGAAGGGAATGAAAAAGGATTGTGAAGAGGTGGTCAAGTGATGCAAGCCGTGCCAGCTATTCTCTCCTATCCCTCGGCAGCCAGCCCAAACTCTCAAACCCATCACCAGCCCATGGCCTTTCGCTCAGTAGGGCTTGGACATAGTCGGTAAACTCCCTACGGCCCCTGGAGGATTCAAGTTTCTTATAACGGCGACAGATTACTTTTCAAAGTGGGTGGAGGCCGAACCACTCGTTACAACGACTGAAGCCGACGTTCGAAGATTCGTTTGGAGAAACATCGTTACAAGGTTTGGGGTGCCATACGCAATTGTCTCGGACAATGGATCTCAATTCGTCGGCAAAGAGCTGACAGGACTTTGCGAAGAATTTGGAATACGTTTCTTTAATTCAACTCCCTCATACTCCCAGGGCAACGGTCAAGCCGAGGCTACTAACAAAACCGTTTGCGCTGGAATCAAAAGACGGCTGGACTCTAAACAAGGGCGATGGGCCGAGGAACTACCGAGAGTACTCTGGGACTACCGCTCCACTCCCAGACGCTCCATAGGACAGACCCCGTTTGCAATGGCCTTCGGCATGGAGGCAGTCATCCCGCTGGAATCAAGATTTCCAACACTCAGAACCGAGACCTTCGATCCTCAGACCAATGACGAGGCTGTCGCCACCGAGCTCATACTGGTCGAGGAGAAGAGAGATGAAGCCCAACTCAAGCTAGCTAGCTACCAACAGGAGGTAGCTAGGGGCTACGATAGAAACGTTCGGCTGAAAAAGTTCAAACCAGATGACTGGGTTTGGAGGAAGGTCGTCAGGGCAAGCCAAAAGACAAAATTCAAACCCAACTGGGAAGGTCCATACCGAGTCATTAAGGAGGTCGGCAACGGCTCCTACAAACTGGAAGACAAAAATGGAAAAGAGATTCAAAACCCCTGGAATGCTCCCAACCTCAGAAAAGCTTACCTTTGAGGAAATCACTCGACCAGAGCCTGGCTCGGCCTTTATCTGTCTTTTAATTCCAAAACTTGTACCACGTGTTGAGAACAATTTTACTTAAATTAGAGCTGCTATTTTCCAACGCTCAGGTCTTATCTTTATTGTTCTCTCCATCATGTTTGTTTCGACTTCGGTCACACAGTTCGGCTTCTGAGCCATCGGATCTAGTATCCAGAAACACTTACTTGCCTCGGACGATTTGACGTTCGGCTAAGTACAGATCATTAAACCTTATGGTTTATTTGTGCTCGGCTTCGTTCATTTTTGACTTGAACAAATAAAGCCACATTCAACCATCTACTTAAGTTTCTTATTTTTGGCATAAGGTTGGCATTTGAGCCGAGCCTAACACCAAAATAGGGGCTGATAACAAGTAAATAAGCAAGGGCCTTTCAAACCCTCGGCAACATCAACACAAAAATATTTCTAAGGCAAAAGAAAATATTCAAACATTCAGACCATCGAAAAAATTCTAAGGCATTGAAGAAATTTGACATGTCTTATAAAACTTAACTGGAAGGTACGGCATAGTGCAACGTTCGGCACCGTCCCTCCACAGAAACTTAAAGTTCAAAAGTACTTGGCAAAACAAAAATTGAAGAAAAAGCTAAGTTAAAAGATTAAGGGTGGCAGCAACTCCATCTTCGCCTTCAGCGAGAGCTGCTTTGTCTTGCTTCTCAACTCCCTCGGATGGTTTATCCTGCCCAGAAGCCTCGGCCATCTCCTCATCTTCATCTTTTTCGGGAGGAAGAGGAGCACACTCTTCCTCGGAATAGGGCAGCCGAAGGTCAGGAATCACCGGCGGGGGAAGTTGTTGGAGAAATTTGAAGTCGGACTCAACGACCAAGACCCCAGCCATGGCTTCGGCACCTACAGCATACCCGAGCTCGAAGAAGTCGGGGAGCCGAGTCTCCAGCTCATCATTCACCATCTGATGGGCCGTCTGAGTATACTCCAGGGCAGCTCTTTTGATCCCAGCCTCGTAGCCCTTAGCGTCGGCTTCACGCAGCTTCTTCTTCTCCTCCATCTTCATCTTCTCCATCTCAGCCTCGGCGGTTGCAGCAGCAGTCTTGGCCTCGGCAAGCTCTTTCTTCAGCTTCTCCAGTTCAGTGTCGGTCTCCTGAAGCTGAAACTCCGAGATCTTGAACTTCGCTCGAAAGTTGTCTCGGTCAGTCCGGTACCTCTCACGCTCGGCAGTAACCTTGGCGGCCTTGTCATAAGCCTTCAAGGCAGCCTGGCCAGCCTGAAAAAGGAAAAAGTCAGAAACATGAAATGAGAATTGAAATGCAAAATCCTAACTTAAAGATTAAAGACATACCTGGATGAGGTGAGAGCACATATCGCCGAGTCCTGGGATCAGCTCGGTGGGAAGCTGGTCATAGTCCCTCGGCAGGGCCAACCCCCTCAGCGCCAAAAATGCTTGACGATTTCCTAGTCTTAAAATAACGGGTTGCCCCAAGCGTAGGGCGGAGACCGACGCAGCACAATATCCGGTAAGTCCGGAGTCGAATCCACAGAGACGGTGATGTGTGCTGACTAAAAACTCGGGTTGTTACTTATTTAAACTGGCTCTTAGGTAGCCACCCCTTGTCGATTTGATTGAGATTAACTAAACTAAAGAAATAACTTGCTCAACTAATTAAAAAGAGAGGCATGGTCGTAGGGAATCCGGCGCTTTCTACCCAATCAGAATCCACTCGCTTTCAAAGTTCTAAAAACGGTTAAAATTAGGGAGAATTGGAAACTCCAAAGGATGCGAATCCTAAGGTTGCCGGTCCCGTACACAACGGCGAACAGGTTTTGGTCCCCCGTTCCCGCTCACATGAGCCCCGGCAATGCCTCGGATTCGTCCAACGAACGTAGTTTTCACCAACTAAGATTATTTAATTCAATTAATGAACGGAAAAATTGCGAGACGAATCCTAATTGGGTCGCGACGCGCCTTTACCCAACGACCAAACCTCAGAAAAACTACTCACTCATTAAAAATAAAAAGAATAAAACCCTAGAATTAATCATGCTTCTATTACTCGATACGGAAAATAAACAAGAGATCCAAACTAAACAAAAACAAACGAACAACTTTTATTAAGAACAGAAATTAAAAGGGTTTACCGAAGTGCGAATAGTTGAACAAAACTCCAAGAACTTGAAGGAAAAAGAATTTGAATGAAAAGAACGGAAGTCTGAAATTGCAAAGAACAAAAGAACACAGCCTTCCGTCGTCGCCCTGTTCTTTCTTTTTTTCCTGTTTCGCGTGATTCCCAGAAGATATCACGGCGCCTTTTTTCTGTTTCGTCCGTCCCAAAAATCCCTTCGCTGCTGCTGTAAAAAAGGTGCCCTCGAAAACAAAACCTCCTCCTTTTTTATTCTCTCTGTAGCCGACTAACCCTCGTGGGCCCGAGAATAGGCTTAAGCCTAATTCCTTTTCCAGCCGACTTCACTTCCAAGGCCCACCATTTAGTCCAAAATAATTACCAACCATTGGGCCCACTTCTTTTCCTTAGTACTCATGCCGTGACCAGTGCTAAACTTCGAATACTGTTTAATACTCCAGCTCTGCGTTTTTTTTGTATCAAACCATCCAAAAACCTAGAACACAAAAATATAGCATTAAACTCCGTGTAATAATATAAATAGGACTTAATAAAGACAAATTAGGGGGCGCTAATGTGAACATTTACGCGCCTATCACAGGGTAACTGCCAGGTTCGGCTCTTCCTTCACCGAGTCCTTCAGCATCAGCACCCTCCCATCGGCCATCATGTAGGTTGGGCTGAAAGGGCGTGGGACCTCGGCTTCGACAGGACCACTATCCAAGTCGATGTGGCTCTCGGTCTGACGACCCTGGTCTTTTTGGGGAGAGGGTCGGCGAGTCTCAGAAGGAACGGTTTTAGAAGTACTCGGTGGAGGGACTTCATCCGAGCGTTTTTGCTTCTTCTGCTGTTGCTGCTGCTGGTCCGCGCCTCGGCCTCGGTCAGGGTTCGCACTTTTGGTAGGTATGCTGGGCCTCGGAATATTCCTCCTCGACATCTCTTCTTCAATTGGCTCGCGAATCTGGAGAGGAGCGTTGAGGCCTGGTCCTGCTGGTTCGAAGATGTAATCTTGACCGAGCGAAGTGAGCCACTCCTCGGCGGAAAATCCAATCTTCGGCAGCCGCACCCCTTTTTGACGTTTTTGGAGTGGACCCTCGGTGTCGGTCGGCGCTCCCTTCTTCTTCGTCCCCTGACTCGGCTGGCCCGACTTCTTGTTCTTGGTCAAGTCGCTCGGCTCACCGTCCTTCTTCTTCAACACACCCTTGTATGACGGATCGTAATCCAAGAGTGTTGGGGCGTGTCGGCAGGCTTGAGCTAGTATCTCCTCGCAAGCTTTCTCCCGTGCCTGCGTATTCTGAGTCTTGGATATCGGACCGAGCTCTACAAAATAAGAAGGCAACAAACAGGAAGAAAATTATTAGCCTCGGCAAAAGAAGAGCAGATTTAAAATCAAACGAAGAATAAATCGAAGGTCCCCAAACCTCGGTTATCGACAAACCTCGGAATGGGATTCCGACGGTTAGCCTCGCCGAACTCAAAGTTCCCTCGGACCTCCAGGAACAGGTTGGCCCACTTATCTGAGTCGGAAAGACCCTCTATCAGAGAATCTTTCCTCGGCCGAGTGGTGAGAAACCGACGCTTAGATTTCCCATGACGAGACATGGTATAAGTATAGAAGAGGTCGGTCGGCTTAAAGTCGATACCGTGGAGTTCGACCATTGTAGCTAAGGACATGATAATCCGGTAGCTGTTGATCGCTAGTTGGTGTGGACATATACCGAACTTGTACAAAATTTCCCTAAGGAAGGGATGGAAGGGGAACCTCAGGCCAGCCTCGGTTATGGCCATAAGAGGCACGGTGATGTGCTCTGGCCTATCTTCCCTCTTTGCCCTAATGGTGTCGCTCCTCACTCGGTGAATGTACACGTCGTTCAAAATATGGTACTTCTCGCAGAAAGCTTCGTACTCTCCAGCCTCCCCTGAGAAGTAATGGGCGTAGGGGCACAGGACCCCTTTGTCAAGGATATCGGTGTCGCTCGGCGCCGAGGTTGAAGCTTGGTTGTCGGACTCGAACCGATATTCGGACTCTTTACCCCTCCTAGGCTCGGCTTCAGATTCGGTCTCGGTTGTAAGCACAATCTCGGGATCGGTGGCGTAACCATCAGCATCGTATTCAAAATCCGCCTCAGCGTTTGAGTCGCCGGACGCTGGAGAAGTGGCAGACATCTCCGTAGGCACAGGTGGTGCGTCTCGACCGAGGTTCCTACGACGTTCTACCAGAGTGTCGATGAATCGGCGCTCGGATTCGGTAAGAGAATCGTCCGAGTTTGAAGAGATGTTGATGACCTCGTGAGCCAGACCTAGGAGAAGAGGAAACAAAGAAAATAAGAACGCCAAGCATCCGCGTCGGCAAAAAGAAAAGATAAAAAAGGTTCGGATTACGCTACAGGCTCACGAGTCACTTTCTAAGTCCTTGGTTTAGCTCGGCACCCTCCGAAGAGAGGGCAGCGTTCGGCAACAAACGTCGAGATGTTCAACGTTCGGCCACCTAAGCTACTGAGACACAAGTCTCGGCGAGTCTTCAGCATCCCCTTGGAGGCTCGGAAGAACAGGTTGAGTTTGGGGATGAACACACTGTTCATCCCCAGGGTTTCTACTATTCATATAGAACAAAAATCCCAAAAACCGCCCCAAAAGCCTAGAAGTAATGCATAAAAAGTTGAGAAAGACAACAAGGAAGGTAGATCGATTACTTACTTGAAGATTTGCAACGAACTAGGCCTGGGATTGGAAGATCTGGATCGAGAACGGAGTCTGGAGCGGGGCTGAGGAGTGAGAAGCTCTGGATTTGTAGAGAGAGAAAGTGCAGGAAGCCTTTCTCTCTCCTCCCCTTCCTCTATTTATAGCGGAGGTTGCCGTTTCGAACTTCCCGCGCAATGATGACCACGCCGAATCACTGACTAATGAGAGCTGGCCACGTGGACATCTTCGTTCCTCGTGCATACTGCGAACGTCCTTTCGTCTGCCAGGGCGTCCTTTCAACTGACACGGCCGTTCATCGTTTGACATCTGTCAAGCAGCCATTGGGGCTCGGATCTTACCGTTGCAAGCATTCAAAGAAGACCCTCGGCAGGGGCAGGGGCAGGGGCTCGGCACGACTGGGGTCAATCCCTACCGACTGAAGAGCCTCGGCAGGAATTGAGGGGCTATTGTAGCAGGCCGAGTTAAATGGCTCGGGCTGCACCGAGCGTAATACCGAGCCGAAGGACCGACTGTCCATGTTCACCCCTGAAGCAAGCCTGACGTAGCCTCGGCGGACCGACGGTCCTAAACTCTCATCGGAGACTCCGACGAAGCCTCGGCTACCGACGGTCCAATACGATCCAGGGATGTGTCTCACCGCCTCGGCTTCCCCAGGGATGAACATTTTCCTCCCAATACCTTCTTCGGCCAACAGCTTCTCGGCTAGCCAACTCCTTGACTGTCGGCTCACATTCGGCTTTGAACGGATGTGGGGGCCATGCTCCATCCCTCTTCACATGGGAGTGCCACTCTGGCTATGATGACGATAGTGACGTCAGCCGAGCGGCTACCAGGTTGATGGTACCACGTGAAGGGGGGCCCGCTTACTCGCCAATCGGTTACGAAACCCTAAAGGGTGACGTAGAGGGTGCGTCAGCCGACACGTGGCAGGCATGCATATGATCTTGGATCGGGCTGAACGATCCCTATAAATAGACAGTGATGCCTCCTGAAAGAGGTACGTGAAAAAACATAGCTTAAAACCCTAAACACTTGGTCATTCCTCTTTGCAAGATAACTGATTCTTGCACCGGAGGGCCATCCCGGAGAACCTCCGGCGTGGTCTTTAGTCGTGCTCTGTTTTGCAGGACTGAAGAGGATCGAGGACGAGATCCAGACCCCAGAGGAAAGACGATCGAACCATCTCAAAAGGAGCCCCACAGATAGCCATAGTCCAGACAGTTTGTTTAGTTTTTCCTTTCTTTTCTTTATTGCATCATCCTTATCATTACTGTACAGTTTGCACCACAAGCACGCTAATGTGTTATATTAGATCCCATGTCCCTTTCCCGTACATGTTTTACAATTAAGTTTTTCAAATGATATTAAATCCCCCATTTAAAATGCTTAGTAGAGACCGGTCTTTACCGGGCGAGCGGGGTGCTTTTTTAACAAAACCTTCCCCGCTCGTAACGTGGCTCCCGGATCCAAAATCTCAACGTTTTCGCTAGACTAAAAGGCCTTTTTCTTTTTCAAATCAAACTCTCGGTTTCTCGGATCATCCATCTCAAAAATCTGGGTGGCGACTCTGTCGAATCGCGCTTCGGGCGCGGGAGCCCAAACTGCCAATGACATTTTCAGCATTTGTGGGCACACGCCCCAAAAATCCCGTGTTTTAGTGCATGAAATTCCGGGTGCGCCCTTATCTTGCGGAAAGCGCGGCGAAGTGCTTCGCAGATCAGAGAGTCGCCACTCGGGTTTTTGCGGTTAGTACCCAAGAAACCGTTCTTTTGAAAACGTTTGGACCACGTCTGTTTGATTTTGAAAAAGGCTTTTGTAGACTAGGCCGTCGTCACCTTCGATCTTGAGGTTCGGGAGCCAGATTACGAGAGGGGAAGGGTTTTATGGCACCCCCCTCGCCCAGTCCGGAGACCGGTCTCTACTCAGGCGTTTTGTAAAACATTCGCATTTCTCTCTTTATTTGATCATTCTTTTAACCAGTTAGGGCGGGGGAACAGTTAATAGGGATTAAAACTGTAACAGATTGCATTTATGTACAAAAGATGTAACAAAATGTTTATGGATGATGATGTTTGATCTAAGCAAATATAATAGATTGAGAACAAGCTTTTGTGGACGTTTTAGACAAACTAGCACACACTGACTGTGCAATGGCACACACAGGAACAAGCCTGCATGCACTGGACGAACCACTGCATGCGGTCAACTCCTGCGTGCGCCACTCAAAACTGGCGTGCGCCGGTTAACCCAATACCACAGCTTCTGTTCTCAACCCTCTGGGCTCTGGAAAGGACCAGTGCACACCCAGGACAAACCACGCAGTTTATAGAGGTTACTAAACTATTACAGACAGATAAATGGGCTTAAAAGCCACCAAATAGACAGAAAACCCCTTAAACAGTGAGAGGAGGATGATCAGAGGCCTGGATGGAAGATCCATGCAAGGGCCAAGCCACTGGGACAAAGATAACAAGCGCACGCCACTGAGGAAGGGCCGCACGCCAGTTCTTTCTTGGTTCCAATGCTTTGGCTTTGCACATTCTGGGCTCTGGAATAGGACCAGAGGGACCCAGATGGCCAATATAAGCAATAAATATAGATAGGAAAGAAAGCAGTTCTAAATGCAGAAAGCTGTAAACTGGTTTTAGCATGCGATAGGGTGATTAAAGCTTAAATAATGCAAGAAAAACAATGATCCATGATCCCCACGCCAGTTCTGTGCATACTACCATGACTGGCGTACGGTAGATAAGTACTGGCGTGCGCCACTGATCATTGCACACGGTTCTTGAAACCTTGCCAGCATTAGGGCCAGGACTGGTATAGATTACCCTGCCAGCCCCCCTCAGGGGTCAGAACAGAAAGCAGGAGCAAGAGGTATTATACCTTTGCTTGTGAGTTTTGAAAGAGAGCTTGAGCTTTGAGCTTGAAGATGATGATGGATGTGGATGTAGTGAAGGTTATGGACTATGGAGAGTATGTTCTTCACTTACTCTTTCTATGAGGAAGAAAGGAAGCAAAGAACAATGAAGGAGAAGAAGACAAAGGATGGCTTGGCTTTATGAAGCTACCCCTTTCTTAATGGTGCTAACCTTGTGAACTTAGTAACCCTTTGCAAGAGTGAGAGAGGGGAGTATATATGGAGGAGGGAGAGGCTGATCAGCCTGCCCTTAGGGGCTGTTTGGATGGCCAAATATTGGAGGAAGCTCCCATGCATTTAATGCATGGGACTTGGCTTGATGGAAGAGAAAGGAACAGCTCGGCTGAAGTAATGATCGGGGCCGCCACCGACGTCAAAGCGGCCGCAGGCTCCCGCCACCGGGCCGAAAAGGTTGATTTGATCGTGCCGAATGGCGTGCGCCACCGGTTGAGTGGCGTGCGCCGAGAGCGGTAGTGATCGACACGTGGCGGTGGTTCTCGCGCACGCTAGTCCACCACCGGCGTACTTGTAAGGTTTTGCCGAGGCCATTTGGTTCTGGGCTCGAGGGTTCGACAAGGGTTTGAAATGGGTTTGGACGAGGTTCGGGACGCTCAAAGCTCAAACTCATCAACCAACTCGGTATGTTCTCGACCTTAATCATCATTGGGGAATCAAAAGACCGTAAATAAACTATTCTGGAAAGTCCAAAATAGGGTGTCTACAGAGGGACTATGACGGCACTTGGAGCACCATTGTTTTGGTACAAGTAACGTCAAAGGTTTCTAGACACCCTCTCAAGGCTATCCAGAAGAAATAGAAAATGCGGACATGTATTTAAATGTACCGTCCATTGAGAGATCGAAGATGGGCGGACCATCAAAGATCGTTGGAAAAGAGTTTGAACTCCGTTGGAAGATAGGGATGGGTGGACCATCATTGAATGGTGAGGCAGGACTCTCCTGGGGAATAAACAGTTGCGGATAGATTAATGCGGCTAGGGGCCGAACCTTCTTTGGCATAAGTAACTCCAACAATAACGGTTCTGTCGCGTCGGGTAGGTTAAATTCCATCTGGTGGTCAGAGCCAATCTCCTTATCATGGACCATCCGAGACAGAGCAATAAGATCGGGAAGATGTGCTAACGGTTGAGTCGGACGGACCATACCGTCATTGATTTGATTTCGGACGGACGGACCGTCGTTGACTTGAGCGGACGGATAGATCGTCGCTTGATTTGAGGTTGGACGGACAGACCGTCGTTGATTTGAGGTTGGACGGACAGACCGTCGTTGATTTGAGGTTGGACGGACAGACCGTCGTTGATTTGAGGTTGGACGGACAGACCGTCGTTGATTTGGACAGGACGGGCTGTCATTGCTGGGGATCGAACTATCTTTGGTACAAAGAATCCCAACAATCACGGGTAGGTCGCGTCAGGTAGGTTAAATTCCATCCGTTGGGAATCAGAGCCAATCTCCTTATCATGGACCATCCGAGGCAGAGCAATAAGACTGCTGGAAGATGTGTTACTTGTAGACCAATGTGGACTAGGATAGGCGAACGGTGTTGTAGACTGATTGGACGGGCAGACCGTCGTCGTGGATCGATCGGACGATATTCTGATCGCCGTTGAGAGGGTGAACGCGGGCAATATTCTGATCGCCGTTGGTCGGGGGTGAACGCGGGCAATATTCTGATCGCCGTTGCTCGGGGTGAACGCGGGCAATATTCTGATCGCCGTTGCTCGGGGTGAACGCGGGCAATATTCTGATCGCCGTTGGTCGGTGGTGAACGCGGGCAATATTCTGATCGCCGTTGGTCGGGGGTGAACGCGGGCAATATTCTGATCGCCGTTGCTCGGGGTGAACGCGGGCAATATTCTGATCGCCGTTGGTCGGTGGTGAACGCGGGCAATATTCTGATCGGCGTTGCTCGGGGGTGAACGCGGGCAATATTCTGATCGCCGTTGCTCGGGGTGAACGCGGGCAATATTCTGATCGCCGTTGCTCGGGGTGAACGCGGGCAATATTCTGATCGCCGTTGGTCGGTGGTGATGACATGACTGATCATCGTTGAATGGACGACATGGCTGACCATCGGTGATGACATGGCTGATCATCGTTGGATTGGACGACATGGCTGATCGTCGGTGATGACATGGCTGATCATCGTTGAATGGACGACATGGCTGATCGTCGGTGATGACATGGCTGGTCATCGTTGAGATGGACGATATGGCTGATCGTCGGTGATGACATGGCTGATCATCGTTGAATGGGCGACATGGCTGATCGTCGGTGATGACATGGCTGGTCATCGTTGAGATGGACGATATGGCTGATCGTCGGTGATGACATGGCTGATCATCGTTGAATGGACGACATGGCTGATCGTCGGTGATGACATGGCTGGTCATCGGTGAGATTGACGACATGGTCGATCGTCCGGTGATGACATGGCTGGTCATCGTTGAGATGGACGATATGGCTGATCGTCGGTGATGACATGGCTGGTCATCGTTGAGATGGACGATATGGCTGATCGTCGGTGATGACATGGCTGGTCATCGTCGAGTTTGAACAGGACTGGCTGTTGTTCTGAGGATAAAGCTGACCATGGCACGGATAGTTCCAACAAATCACGGGTAGGTCGCGTCAGGTAGGTTAAATTCCATCCATTGGGAATCAGAGCCAATCTCCTTATCATGGACCATCCGAGGCAGAGCAATAAGACTGCTGGAAGATGCGTTACTTGTTGAATCGGCGGACAGACCGTCGTTGATTTGACAGACCGTCGTTGATTTTTAAATAGGACGGACGGATCGTCGTTGATTTTGAATTGGACGGATAGATCGTCGTTGATTTGAAATAGGACTGATAGATCGTCGTTGATTTGAAATAGGACGGATGGATCGTCGTTGATTGGAATAGGACGGATGGATCGTCGTTGATTGGAATTGGACGGATAGATCGTCGTTGATTTGAAATAGGACGGATAGATCGTCGTTGATTTGAAATAGGACGGATGGATCGTCGTTGATTTGAAATAGGACGGATAGATCGTCGTTGATTGGAATTGGACGGATAGATCGTCGTTGATTTGAAAATGGGACGGATGGATCGTCGCTGATTTAGAATTAGGACGGATAGATCGTCGCTTGAGTTTGGACAGGCTCTGCTTGGGGAAATAGCGAACCGGGATGAAAGCATGGATCAGGGCAACATGAGCTGCCTGTTGGGAATGGACCTCAATGCTGATTTGATTTGATTTGCCAATGCCACAACATTGACTGTAGAAAATGCCTCACTGCTGGTTTGGCTTGATTTGATTTGAAGCGGTCTCCTGCTTTTGACATTTGATATACAATATGCGACGATAATATATGCTAAACATATATGTACAAATTGAAAATGCAAAGGCAGACTAGGGCGGCTTCTAGAGGACGGGACGACACAAACGACGACCAGGGCAATTTTGACGATTGAGGGCTATCACTGAGCCACACCTTTGCTTTACTTCTTTGTTTTGAGTTGCGGGACTGCAGGTCCAGGTAGATAGCTTTCGAATTGGTTTGAGCACCTGTGACCTGCTTTACTTGCTTTCGTCTTGGGCCAATGTGTCCCTCTGTACTTGATGATTTGCTGCTTGGACTATGGATGCCGTGGCGGCGCTGTAAAAGTTGCATTATTCTCGGTTCATTAGAAAGAGAGTATAAACCAATCGCTAATATCCAACTTGCATTGACGGGCGAATCGAGTTGACACACAGACATACGCACACGTAGACTGCCTAGCTCGGAAGAATGGGGAAGAAGAGTCCTAGGATACAATGCAGACTCTCTGACACTTGGGCAATAATGAAATTTTGGGCATTAACAGGCCAAAATCCAAAATATCCCTAGATAGGTGAAACTGACACTCACACACAGTTAAATATGTACAAAGGCCTGTGTGAATAACAAAACAGAGAAGAAAGCCCCGGAATGGGCAATAGACCGGAAAACTAGAAAAACGTCGCAAAGATGGACAAAAGACGCAAATGGGTGACTCATATAGGCCCGGACTGAAACCGACACCTCCGCACAGTCACATTAGGCACATATGACCTGCACGGCATAGAAAACTTGGCAAGAGCCCTTAAAACCAATTTCGAGGCACCGAAACCTTGGTTTTAACTTGAAATTCCCACCGGGGTTTCAAAATCATTGTTAGGCGTGATGGCTATCAACTGCTGTATGCTGCGGGAATTAGAGAAGCGCGCGCAGGTTTGAGACCAACGCGTGTCACTTTGAGAAAACGTGCGTGAGTCTCAAACTAGCGCGCGTGACTGAAAAGCTGCGCAAATTAGACTTCGCTGAACTTAGAATAAACTGTGAGCCCATTGGGGCCTCTAGCATTTCGTTCTGTTTTTGATGCTTTAGATATTTTTTGGCTTTTGCTCAGCTTTGAAATTGAAATAGTAGTTTGAAATAAGATTGAAAGATGAAAGGATTCCCCCCTTCTGTTTCTGATGAAGCTTGTTCTGTTCTTGAAACTTCTCGACCCTTGATGTGTACCAAAACGTCAACCATGGATCCAATTGATAGAATATGACCGAGTCTTAAAGAGAGACTGCCTACGTATCCCACATTTGGGGAATCAGGTCAAAACGTAGTTCAGGCTAAGGTTCGCTCGTGTATTTTACCTCTCCTTTTACGCTCTAACTTTTGCCTAGTGCCGCCTTCTCAGGTTTCCGGCCTAGCGAGCTTTCGACTTTTTGCCTATTTATTTTTGCCTAGACCGCCTCCTTAGGTTTTCGGTCTAGCAGGCTGCTCTAACTTTTGCTTGGCACCGCCCACCCTTGTGGTTTTCGGCCCAACGAGCTTCTCTCAGGGAAAAGTGGCTCTTGAATTGATCCAGGTTGACTAGAGTGTTGAATTTGTTGTCGTCGAGATCGATGATCTTTGGCTGTAGCCCCAGATAAGACGGCTTTTGATAATGCAGGGTCCTGACTGCTTCAGTTGAAAACGCCTCGCTCCTGGCCACTTTTGCACCTTTTGAATGTGCGCTCGATGGAATGCTGCTGACACTGTTTTGAACATGGCACGAGGCTTGGAGCTTTCTGAGCTTCTGCTTTCTAGCTTGACATCCGGTGGCAGGGGTTGTAAAGCTTCTTTATCTCACGATCGACGCCAAGCGCGTCTTTGTGAGACCATGCCAGAACGACGTTGAATTCTTTGAACCTGTCTGACTAGGCACAATGCTCCTTTGGGGACAACGTTGAGCCAATTTTGAATCATCCGAGGGTCTACCTCATCTTTCAAGTTTATTGAAACTACTACTTCTTTTAAATAGGCCGAGCATGCCTTTCGTCTTCCCTTTCGGCGAGGGAACACATTTCCTTGGGGATGACCCCATTGAAATCTATCCCTTCGTCGTCAGGGTCGACACAGTTTATTCAAAAGCCAGCAAAGTACTTAGAAGCAAGATAGTGCATATCATAAAGAAAGCCCCACGGGGTTGCCAAGTATAGCAAAAGACTCGAATTGAGAATAGAAGCTACGACATGGAGGGCCAAGAGGCACAAACTCCGACTCAGAGCTAGACTAAGACGACTTGATAGACACTGTGTCAGACTCAGACTCAAAAGTGTGCAATGCAAGCTAAACGCGATTTGAAAATGCAACTTTTATTGTTACCCTTGGCTTCCTCACAGAGAGGTAGGATCTAGAGGATGTCAGGCCCAAGCAACAGCACTTCAGCTTCCTCAGCTTCTTTGACCAAACCTACTCAGTGCTCCCATGAACAAGGATCCCCAAATTGTTAGTCCGCTCATTTGCTTGATCGATCCGGTCCTCAACCAGTGCTTTCCCGCTTTCAGCCCCGTCTTCTATGCCACAACCTACGGCCTCGGATTCAGCAGGGATAGACACAGTTGGTTTGGGTTGAGTTTCTGGGACAATGCAGAGGGTTGGGTTGAGTATGGTGGAGCTTGGGTTGATTTGAGTGGAGGTGGGGTTGATTTGAGTGGAGGTGATAGACATCTGACCGACCAGAGGGTCAGAATTGAGTTGAAGCAAGGAGCTGGGAATGCTGTCAGGTTTTGATGGGAGTGGGGGTGGAATAGTGCCATTATCGATGAGATCTTGAACGGCATGTCGGAGGCGATAACAAGCATTGGTGGGATGGCCAGGCATTTGATGGTAGGTGCAGAAGTGATTGGGGTTGTGGCTAGCAGGGAGAACCTTGGGCAGTGGAGTTGGGGTTAGAGGCCTGATGGAACCGGCATCGAGAAGCTTCTCGTAAACTGAGGCCAGAGGTGCAGATAAGCATGAGAAGGTCCTTGGCTGGCTCCGACGACGAGATTGAGGGCTCAAGGTGGAGCCTTTGCTTGCTTTGTACAATACTGCGCCTTCGACAGGGTGCATTCTTCTGCCTTTGGGGGTGGCTTTGAACAGAGATTCAGCATCCTCTTTTGGGTGAACTCTAACCTCATGGAACTCGGCCAGACTTTTGAATATGTCTCTTGAGCACGGCTTGGTTCCGATCGCGGGAGGGTGACAGGCCTGAAGAGGTTCTTTGACTAGCCCCGGATCCGGCTTTGATATGATGGAGGTTAAAAGGTCAAACAGCCCCTGGACCATAACCATTTGTCTGTCCATTTTGAGACCCAGTTCCTCTACAGCTTTCTTCAACTCAGCCAGCTCTGTTTGTGTTGCTATTCCGAATTTGATGATCGAGGAAGGCGATATGGTGGTGAAATACCCCCGGTAGATGCTCCCAAGCAGGTTTGGCTCTTCTTTTTGGTACTTTCTTTGACGGTGCAGCGCCCAAAGCTAGACAGTAAAGCAATCGAAGGCTCAGGAAGTGTTCCTGCAATAGTTTTATTTGAAAGGATGCAACGTACATGTTGTCGTTGGTGTCCTCCTAGACTCTAGAACTAGCAGACAAAACCGTTTTATGACAGCCGGACGCTGCCCAGGTCCTCAGATTTCTTTTCGACAGTGTATCCTTGTTTGAATCGACTAACACTAAGAGATGTCAAAACAGCCTAAGTCTTTGACTATCCCGCTCTCGAAGTTTCAATGTTGGAACGGAACAACTTGGTGTTGACGACATGATACTGTAACCAAGAGGGCGTAAGCAGCACTGTGCCGGCGCCTTGAATGGTGTAAGTGTTTAGCACCTTTAACCTGGGTGGTATGAGCATCATGTCATGTCTCCCGTCGTTCCTAGTTTTCTGCTTGAAACCTCGAATGGGTTTTAGACAATGACTTAGAAAGTCTCGATTTCCCAAAGTCTCGTTGACCCAAGGAATTGGAAAGTTGATAACGTGCACCATCACGATGCACGACTCGTCATCGGTCCAGGCAGCGCCCTAGCAGGCATAAAACGGTCTTGAAAGAGAGACAACCCTAAAAGCCGCCCTAGCATGCTCCTACGCAGAATGGTATGGATGTATGTACAGGCATGCGATATGGAAAGCAGTAACACACAGACAGTTTATGGGGGTTAGATGCAAGTAATCCTACCCTGTGGGTTCCTGTCTTCGTTTTGAAAGGTTCTATTGCTTTGTACGCATGGCGAGGCTGGTTTTGGCTTAGAGGGGTTCCTCAGACTAGAGATGTTTTATTCCTCCCATCGCAATGCGTGCAGCAGAGCAATGGTCAAACGGTAATACGTCTCATCATCGTCCAAGGTTGTTGGGCATTCGAGGACCCCGGGCTCCAGTAAACTGTGCCGGTTACCCAAAATACCTCAACGGGGCTGATAGAACACCGATGCAAATGTACGCGTGTCGAAAGAATGATTGAGAGAGAGAAATGCTAATGCTTTTGAAAAACGCCTTTTGAAGCTTGGCTCACTTCATTAATCGACACTCGGAGAAAACTACACAAGTGAACAATAGTAAAAGCCCCAGTGCGGAGTGGTCGGATGTAGAATCCTGTTACGTTACCATTCCGTTCTTCAGCAGCGCGGAGCGTACTGTTTTGACAGACTTTTGAAAATTGTTCATTCATGTATTAATCTCCAAATGTTGATTAATGTAATTTCCCCAGCAGAGTCGCCACTGTGGGCACACGCCCCAAAAATCCCGTGTTTTAGTGCATGAAATTCCGGGTGCGCCCTTATCTTGCGGAAAGCGCGGCGAAGTGCTTCGCAGATCAGAGAGTCGCCACTCGGGTTTTGCGGTTAGTACCCAAGAAACCGTTCTTTTGAAAACGTTTGGACCACGTCCGTTTGATTTTGAAAAAGGCTTTTGTAGACTGGGCCGTCGTCACCTTCGATCTTGAGGTTCGGGAGCCAGATTACGAGAGGGGAAGGGTTTTATGGCACCCCCCGGGAGACCGGTCTCTACTCAGGCGTTTTGTAAAACATTCGCATTTCTCTCTTTATTTGATCATTCTTTTAACCAGTTAGGGCGGGGGAACAGTTAAT
Organism: Rhododendron griersonianum; assembly: GCA_018127125.1. NCBI lineage: Eukaryota > Viridiplantae > Streptophyta > Magnoliopsida > Ericales > Ericaceae > Rhododendron > Rhododendron griersonianum. The sequence goes on along the minus strand of CM030788.1, from coordinate 4,999,733 downwards.
AGGGATTAAAACTGTAACAGATTGCATTTATGAACAAAAGATGTAACAAAATGTTTATGGATGATGATGTTTGATCTAAGCAAATATAATAGATTGAGAACAAGCTTTTGTGGACGTTTTAGACAAACTAGCACACACTGACTGTGCAATGGCACACACAGGAACAAGCCTGCATGCACTGGACGAACCACTGCATGCAGTCAACTCCTGCGTGCGCCACTCAAAACTGGCGTGCGCCGGTTAACCCAATACCACAGCTTCTGTTCTCAACCCTCTGGGCTCTGGAAAGGACCAGTGCACACCCAGGACAAACCACGCAGTTTATAGAGGTTACTAAACTATTACAGACAGATAAATGGGCTTAAAAGCCACCAAATAGACAGAAAACCCCTTAAACAGTGAGGGGAGGATGATCAGAGGCCTGGATGGAAGATCCATGCAAGGGCCAAGCCACTGGGACAAAGATAACAAGCGCACGCCACTGAGGAAGGGCCGCATGCCAGTTCTTTCTTGGTTCCAATGCTTTGGCTTTGCACATTCTGGGCTCTGGAATAGGACCAGAGGGACCCAGATGGCCAATATATGCAATAAATATAGATAGGAAAGAAAGCAGTTCTAAATGCAGAAAGCTGTAAACTGGTTTTAGCATGCGATAGGGTGATTAAAGCTTAAATAATGCAAGAAAAACAATGATCCATGATCCCCACGCCAGTTCTGTGCATACTACCATGACTGGCGTACGGTAGATAAGTACTGGCGTGCGCCACTGATCATTGCACACGGTTCTTGAAACCTTGCCAGCATTAGGGCCAGGACTGGTATAGATTACCAGCCTTAGCCCCCCTCAGGGGTCAGAACAGAAAGCAGGAGCAAGAGGTATTATACCTTTGCTTGTGAGTTTTGAAAGAGAGCTTGAGCTTTGAGCTTGAAGATGATGATGGATGTGGATGTAGTGAAGGTTATGGACTATGGAGAGTATGTTCTTCACTTACTCTTTCTATGAGGAAGAAAGGAAGCAAAGAACAATGAAGGAGAAGAAGACAAAGGATGGCTTGGCTTTATGAAGCTACCCCTTTCTTAATGGTGCTAACCTTGTGAACTTAGTAACCCTTTGCAAGAGTGAGAGAGGGGAGTATATATGGAGGAGGGAGAGGCTGATCAGCCTGCCCTTAGGGGCTGTTTGGATGGCCAAATATTGGAGGAAGCTCCCATGCATTTAATGCATGGGACTTGGCTTGATGGAAGAGAAAGGAACAGTTCTGGCTGAAGTAATGAACAGGGGGGCTGCCAGCTGACGTCAGGCGGCTGCAGAAGCTCCCGCCCAGCTGGCTGAAAAGGTTGATTTGACTGGTGCTGAATGGCGTGCGCCACTGGTTGAGTGGCGTGCGCCAGAGAGCGGTAGTGACTGACACGTGACAGTGGTTCCTGCGCACGCTAGTCCACCACCAGCGTACTCCAGCAGGGTTTTGCTGAGGCCATTTGGTTCTGGCTTGAGGGTTCGACAAGGGTTTGAAATGGGTTTAGACGAGGTTCGGAACGCTCAAAGCTCAAACTCATCAAACAACTCGGTATGTTCTCGACCTTAATCATCATTGGGGAATCAAAAGACCGTAAATAAACTATTCTGGAAAGTCCAAAATAGGGTGTCTACAGCATTAACAAATGTTCTTATCATGTCCTTGGCGGGTATTAATTATCAAAACACGTCCTGAGTCGTTTTTTTCCCAAAAACAACTAACCTTTGATAGTTGTCTCTAGCTAACTGAACAAATTAAATTGGACTAATCCAGTATTGCATTGTGAGCCCACATTGATCTATCTTCAATGAGGTGGACTTGCAAAAATGAATCTATGGGCTTCTATGAATCGTCATACACTCTTATCTAAGGCCCAATTCAATACTTCGACCATGTCCCCATTCCCCAGGTTTCCATGTCCAAATGCTCAAACTTTGCGGATCAAAAAAAAAAAAAAAATGCTCAAACTTTTTAATTTTGGCCTATATTAATCTCATACTTTTCTCGTGCAGTAAGTCTATTGGTACAACAAATAGGAACAAAAAATTTATATATTCTCATACTTTTCTCGTATCCTTATGAAGAACAATGTAATCTAAAAAATTTCTCCAAGATAAAAATTTGGCACATCTCCTTACCAAGAAACGAGAGATATCTCATTAATAAATATGTTTCCACGAAGAAATAGAACCTCCACGTTGCTTATCTTCCTCGAATTTAGTATGTGGATGATTTATAAATCAGACCAATCAAGTTATGTTCTTTAACTCCTGAAAAAGAACACACTTCGATCATATACCCAACATTTCAACCGATAAGATAATATCCAATAAATGAACTATAATGGAGAAATATAAATAACATTCTCTCACATCAGTAAACTCTTATCACATTAGTCCAAAAAATCTCCAACACAAACAAACCAACTTATTATGACTTACGTGTGCCATTCTCCAAGTACTTTCTTTCTAATTTCTTCTTCTTCTTCTTCTTCTTCCTTAATTTCTTTTTTGAAGAACTCATCTTAACTTGAATTCAGATAAACATTTATGCCATGTAACTGTAAGTATTGATTACGGTTAACAGTGGCCACTTTATTGTAGTAAAAAACCAAAATCACTTCACCAAGATAATAACTTTTAAAATCCGACAGTGTTGGGACATATATATATACTATTTGAATTTTACAGGTTTGTGGTGTTACTGTCACACCCTCGATTTTCAACATAATTATAAAGGATTTTCATAAAAAGAAACCTCACAATAATCTGAATAATACCCCAACAAGCTTGACATATCCATTTCACGATTTCACTTCCTTCACCATGAGTCCATGAGTATCCAAAAGATTACAATTTTCGGCATCGAGGCCCAAATTAACATAATCACCGAATGTCAAAAGAAAGTTTAGAAGTTACAATATTTCTTAATCAAATAGTAGACAATAGAGTTACAAATACATCTTCCAAAATTAAATACAAAGATGGCTAAGTAACTCCTCAGTGTTAGCTTTCAAAATCACATCCACAACCAAGCAATCCGAACAAGCAGCTAAAGTCCTGAGTTAGTACCTGAAAATGAAGGAAGGTCTGAGCTACACTAGCCCAGTAGAAAGCTCTAGTCTAGCAATATATGCATATGAAATGCAGGAGGAATGACAAGATGAACAATGGCAGCAAAACTTAATGAACGAACGGTGGTAACAATTCAATTTCAATACTTCTTTTCTAAAACCAATCACACGTTTCATAAGTAGCCCTTTTTGAAAGCACCAAATGCCAAAATGTGTCTCGTTTTAGTGTCATGAGCCGAAGCTCCTGTCGGGCCAGTTAAAGGACTCCGATGTCCTCTGCCAGGCACCTTGCCCAAAGGGAGGTCCTGAAGTATCAAATATGAGCGTATAGCTCCTGCCGGGCCAATTAAAGGACCCCAATGTCCTCTGCCAGGTACTCACCCGTCGATGAGTCCTGAAATTGTTCTTGTAGTATCCGTAAAGTATCAAAATTCACTTCACCACTTTAGAATTTCCGTTCAAAATGCGACTTTGATTCATAAAGAGTGTTTCGGGAAAAAAAATCATGCTTAATGGAGCCTTTAAAATCATGAACATATTTGATGATATCACGTGGCATGAGTGGCCGAATTCAGATCATTAGGATGGTGTTTTAATTAGGTTAGGCATAATCAAGACCTCAATTAATGGGATGGGGATCAAAAGTGACCAAAACAATATAGGCAAGAGATGTTATCGATAACAAATAAAAAGGGTATCGGGGTATCGATAACTTCAAGGTGAGGATTGGTCAAAACGCGAGGGTATCGATAACAATAAGAAAGGTATCGATACCTTCGGGTTAAAATCATTCCAGCCGCAAGGGTAGCGATAACAAGGCAGTGGGTATCGATAACATTGGATTTTCTGGGCTCCGGAACAAAATGTTATCGATAACAATTAGAATGTTATCGATAACGATGGGTTTCGAACAGATTTTTGACAGACCAAGATGGGTTTTTCGACCACAACGACAACAACCACGATCCAAGGCACAAATCAAGCTTTAGGAAACACATCATAAGCATATTTTGATAGTTAGAACCTCCTACCTCAAGCTTCAAGAACAAATTTGAAAGGATTTCCAAGCCCTAGTTCCAATCTTTGAGTTTGAACAAAGAACACCTTCACCGAGCTCACACCGGTGCAATACGGACTGAAATACGCGTGAAGATGGAAGATTGAAGGTAATTTTGGTTGGGTTTTAGGTGATTTTGGGTGAGAGCAAGGGAGGGAGTGAGAGTGAGAGATCGGAGCCGAGAGGGAGAGGAGTCGGGAGAGATGAGAGAGAGTGAGATGGGGAAAGTTATTCCCTAAGCTCTCCTACTGTGGAGGGCGTGGTCCGGCGGAGGGACCAAGACAGTGGCCACATTGCACCAATTAGCCGGACCAGTGAATCTACTACCCATGGGTCAGCGGTCTGGGTCGGTAGCCGATCCGAGTCCAGCCGGGCCTGGTTAAGTTAGACGTGGTATCGATCCATGGGAGGGAACGGTTTGGTTCGGTGTACGTATTTATCAGTATGATCCAGTTCGGCGGTTTCCCGCCGAACTGGTTGGAGGGTGCCCCTGTTGAAGCAATCAATGCCGTACCAGCAGTCCGGCAGAACCTGTACTCGCCGAGCCTCCTGTCCCCTAACTTGAAGAGGAAGTTAGGGAGAGTTGGGCAGGAGGAGGCAACCTTGCGTCTTATCCCATCCCTTATATTCAGGAGCGGAATATAGGAGGTTGGATAGGTTCAGGATTGGGATGTCTATCTGGGTCCGAGGTAGGCGGGCTCATCATGTAACGAATAAGTATTCTAATGAGAGTTGGACTCTGCACTCCTTTTGGCTATAAAAGGAGGTATTCCTCTCTAGAATAAGGTACGTTCAGAACACTCTCTAAAACCCTAAAACAATACCTCGATATTTCCTCTCCTGTTTACTGACTAGAGCGTCGGAGTGCCTGCCCCGGACACCACGCTCTGGGTTTGGGCACTAACGCGGTTGTTTCGTGTGCAGGTCTAACCCGTCCACGTCCAAGCCTCGACCATCCAAGCCACAAGGTCCGACCGAAGAAAGCCTGCCACCACAATTGGCGACTCTGCTGGGGAGAGGGATTAACAAACACATCTTGTGGTGAAGCTTTCCCTCCGTTCTTCCCTTTACCAGTTCAGGATGACAGCGGACGACCTCTCGGCCTCACTTACTTCAATCCAAACCTGGGCCACCACTCCTCTCAGCGGACGGTGGTAGGGCGGGATGGCGTCCCCACTGGGGGTCCCGGCGACCCCAGGGTGGCGGGTTCAGGCATCCCTGACCCTAGCAACCAGGATCTAGGAGCAGCGGCGTTCCACATAGATGGTGTGCACCGCTCTGCAACAAGCCTCACAGTTCCTCCTCCCCCCCACCAGTGCTCCCGGTGAGCATGGCGGAGGAGTTAATGCGACTAAGAACACAAGTACAAGAGATCCAGGCACTTCAGAGCGCCCCACCCGTTTCCAGGTCGCGGGAACGGCGACGCAGGAGGAATGCTCTCCAAACGGCTGACACTGTTAGGGCCTCTGCCTTTTCAAGGCTCGGCCCACTGTGTCGTATTGATGCTAGTGGCATTGTCCATCTGGAACCCGGACACCGAACCGATGCGTCCGGAAACGATAACGTTCGCCGAGCATTATTTCCAGCAACAAGCGCCACGGCATCAAGCGCTCGTTCGAAGTCAAGGGGAAGGCCGGACCAGACTCAAGGACTTCCTCGGCTCGGCGACGCAAGAGATAACGCGGGAGATCCTCTTGATCACCCTTTTGGGTCGCAAAGTCACCAGGATAACCAGCGAGCGGACAGATCTGAGGGGCGGCGATATGAAGAGGAGGAAAGGGGAACGAGCACTCGGCACCGTCAGCGGTCGCCGGCCCATTCTACCAGTCGCTCCCACCACCGGCAGTCTGACCAGGGACATCACCGGCGATTGCCGGGTCGATCTGCCGGACAAACCAGACTTCAGGAAGAGAACAGCCAGGGGCTGCTACCAGAGGAGAGGTGCGAGATCAGCGCCGGCGGCGGGGCTTTAATAGTGGTAAATACTCGCACCGGCGAGAGAACCACTTATCGGCCCGTCCGGCATCAGGAAGAACCCCCGGTAGTAGGAAATAGGAGGGCCTCGGGGTCGAAGCGCCGAACCCCAGAGTCAAGTATCGGCGGTCGAAGGGCTCGGACCCCACCAATCAATAAAAGGACAAGGGATGATGCTTGAGAAAAAAGCTCCGCGCCTTCGGCAGTAGTCCCGCCGAAGGAAGGGGTTACAGCAACCTCGGCGAAAGGTGTCTCCCCCTTTTCCAAGGCTATAGCGGATGAGGCTCTCCCTCCCCACTTCAAGGTCCCCAAATTCACCATATACAACGCAAAGTCGGATGCACCGACCCATGTGCAGCAATTCAAGTCCATGGCTGCGCTCTGCGGATTGAGCGAGGCAATGATGTGCCGAACGTTCTCCCTGAGCCTCCCGGATACTGCCATGCTGTGGTATACACAGCTGAAACCAGGTTCAATAAGCAGCTTCGGCGAACTGGAGCGTTCGTTTACGGCACGGTTTGTGGCAAGTAACCGGAGGCCAAAAACAATAGAAGCCTTAACGGACCTTCGGCGGAAGACCGGCGAGTCCTTGAAGGATTATTCTGAGCGCTTCTATACCGTGTACAATATGGTTGAGAGCTGTGATCAAAAGACTGCGGCTACGTCGTTCAAACGTGGATTGGATAGGAATTCTGACCTATCCAAGGAATTGATGCTTCGGCCGCCGAATAATATGGCAGAGCTCATGCATACCGTTGCTCGGTATATAGAGCTTGAGGAATACATCGGTGGATCCAATGTAGCATCGGTTGCCGAGCAGGGAAAAACGGCGGCCAAGGAAGTGAAGAAGCAAGTTAATGTGGTATCCAAGAAGGAAGGCCCAGGGTTCGGCGGAAACAAAGGAAGCGGAAAGACATGGGACCGCCCGCCGAGCGATGGGCGGGACCACCTTGCCATCACGACCTACTTCAAGGAGCCAATCTTCCGTATGCTCCGAGAATGTGGACGGCTTCCTGGTTTCCAATTGCCAACGGGAGCGGCGGAGAAATTGGGAACTGCCGATGGCCGGGAACCGAACCAGAGGGTGTACTGCTCATTCCACAACGAACAAGGGCATTATACGACAGCATGCCAGCCATACAAAGTCTACCTCGAAGAACTAGTCCAGCAGGGAAAGATGGATCGGTGGATCGATCGAACCAAGTCACCGAATGCAGGGATCCAGCCGAGAGCCCAAGATCTCGACGGCGTGGTGCATTGCATTCACGGACCAATGAACAAGGCCCAGGCCAACGAGCTCCACGAAAAACTGTACCGCCCTTCCCCGCCGGGGGTAATGGTGGTTCAAAATTCATCGAAGCGGAAGATGGACGCTCGTAGCACATGGGAGATCACGTTCACCGAGCAAGATTTGGAGGGGTTATCTTTACCCCACAATGATGCTCTGGTCCTCTCTTTACAATTTCAATGGAAACTTGTCCGGAGGGTATTGGTCGATCAGGGTAGCTCGGTTGAGATCCTATTCTATTCAGCGTTTAAAGCTCTAGGTCTCTCAAAAGAGCAATTGACCCCGGTGGAGGCTCCTTTAATTGGCTTTACTGGGATTCCGGTATATCCGCTCGGCAAAGTCGTATTCCCAGTATATGCTGGTTCGGTGAAGTTGGATGTGGAATTCATAGTGGTCAGTTCGCCAAGCCCATACAATGCAATCCTGGGAAGAAACTGGTTGCACGGTATGAGGGCTGTGGCGTCCACGCTTCATCAATGTGTTAGGTTCATTGGAGAGTCTGGGAGACAGGAAACCATCAAGGGGGATCAAGTGGCCTCCAAGAAGTGTTTCGTCAACTCTGTCCGCGGAAAGGGCCGAGCGAAGGAGGTACAGAGTATAGAGGTATCTGAGTTGCTAGATGAGACCACCCCCGAAGAGGAAACGAGAGAGGCGTTGCAAGGGTCTGAGGAAGTTGGAAGACCGGCAAGCGACAGGGCCGTGGAAGACTTGGTCCGGATTGCGGTCAATGAAGATGGGACCCGTTCTTTTCTCATAGGCTCGGCTCTAGATGAGGTCGAGAAAACACAGATGGTCGAGTTCCTCAAAGAGAACATGGAAGTCTTTGCTTGGACTCCATATGAAATGCTGGGTGTTAGTCTCGATGTGATAAAACATTCGTTGAACGTTGATCCGGCTAGGAGGCCCGTTGTGCAGAAGCCTCGGCGATCCTCGGCCCTACATGCCGACGCAGTTAATGAAGAGGTAGAATGCCTCCTTGATGCCGGAGCTATTTGGGAGGTCCAGTATCCAACATGGTTAGCAAATCCAGTGGTGGTCCGGAAGAAGAACGGCAAATGGCGCATCTGTGTCGACTTCACCGATCTGAACGACGCGTGCCCAAAAGACTGTTTCCCTTGCCCATGGATCAATCAGTTGGTGGATGCTACCGCTGGGTATGCTCGGCTGAGTTTTATGGACGCTTACAGGGGATACCATCAAATTGCTATGGATGAGGAGGATCAGGAGAAGACGGCGTTCATCACTCCCAGTGGCACTTACTGTTACCTGGTGATGCCGTTCGGCTTAAAGAACGCCGGGGCTACGTTCCAGCGTATGGTAGCTTTGTTGTTCAAAGGGATCCTCGGAAGAATAATGGAGGCATACATTGACGATATGGTCGCCAAAAGTAAGGAAGCAGCCGATCATCTTCTCCACCTCGGTGAAATTTTTGGTGTTCTAAAGAGGTTCGGCTTGAAGCTGAATGCTGAAAAATGTGCATTCGGCGTTGGCTCTGGCAAATTCCTTGGACATTTAGTTACTCGCCAAGGAATCGAGGCCGACCCAAGTCAGATCAAGGCCATACAAGAAATTAGGGCTCCGGCCACGGTGAGGGAGGTTCAGCGCCTCGCCGGCATGGCTGCCGCCCTTAATCGCTTCATCAGCAAGTCTTCGGATATCTGCCGACCGTTCTTTCAATCGATTAAAGGCAACAGCCGAAGAAGCTTTGTATGGATGCCGGAATGCGATGACGCGCTCACCGAACTGAAAAGATGTCTATCTCAAGCTCCTTTGCTGGTTGTGCCCAAGGAAGGGGACGAGCTTCACCTCTACCTTGCAGTTTCCGAGCATGCTGTTAGTGCTGTCCTGGTTCGGCAAGAGACCTCAAAGGGTGTGACGGGCACGGATCAGAAGCCAGTCTACTACATTAGCAAAGCGCTTCTCCCCGCCGAGACCCGCTACCTCCCAATAGAAAAGCTGGCTTTGGCATTGGTAATGGCGAAGAGGAAGCTCCTGCCATACTTCCAGAGCTTCACCATTGTGGTCGTTACCGAGTACCCTTTAAGGGCGGTATTACGCAAGGCAGATCTCTCTAACAGATTGTGCAAGTGGTCCCTGGAGTTGGCAAACTTTGATATCCGTTACCAGGCCAGAACGGCAATCAAAGGTTAGGTGTTGGCTGATTTTGTCGCCGAGTTCTCCCCCGGGGTGGAAGACGGCAGAGGCGGTGAAGAGGCCCTGGCCAGAGAGTCCACCGGGCCTACCCCTGGACCTAGGTCGAGCCATCCGGCTCACGAAGAATATATAACGAAGCGGCCCATCCCTTCCCACCGAGCGAGCTTGTTCACCGGGCACGCTTGGAGACTCCATGTAGACGGAGCGTCTAATAACCGAGGGGCTGGTGCCGGGATTGTTCTGGTGTCACCAAGCGGGACCTTGCACGAGCATTCGTTGAGCATTGGGTTTCCAGCAACAAACAATGAGGCGGAGTATGAGGCCCTCATTGCCAGGCTCAAATTAGCTCGGCATATGGGTGCTGAAGAAGTTCAGATTTACAGCAATTCCCAACTCGTTGTTAATCAGCTCAATGATGATTACGAGGCCAAGGATGCACGCATGAACAAGTACGAGAGCCAAGTTGTTGCTCTTGCTGGTTCGTTCAAAAATGTATTTTTTGACCATGTTGGGCGGGATCTCAATTCACATGCCGATGCTCTTGCCGGGCTGGGAGCCGTCTGTGCCGATCAGGGAGGTAAGAGAACGATAGTCCTCGGCGAAGTCCCGTCACCGAGCTTCGAGCTGGAGCCACAGGAAGTGATGGACATCCATCAGGCACCAAGCTGGATGGACCCCCTCGTCTCCTATTTGAAACACGCCGTGCTTCCAACCGACCGTAAGGAAGCCCATAAGATCCGTTGTCAATCTGCTTCCTATTTCCTCGATCCCTCCGGCACATTGTACCGCCGATCATACACTGGTCCCGACCTCCGCGTGGTGCACGAGCAGGAGGTGCCCGGCATTCTCAACGAGTTGCATGGAGGAAGTGCTGGTTGTCACACCGGCGGCCGATCCTTAGCTGACCGAGCCATTTCACAGGGTTATTGGTGGAAAAGAATGGTACACACGGCTACGGAGTTTGCCAAGCAATGCAAGTCTTGTCAGAAGCATTCTCCCCTTCTCAACCAGCCGACCCTACCTTTGCAACCAGTTTCTAGTCCTTGGCCCTTTGCTCAATGGGGGGTGGACATTATTGGCAAGCTGCCAAAAGCTACTGGCGGCTTTACCCACATCATTACTGCTACGGACTATTATACCAAATGGGTGGAAGCCAAAGCACTCATAACGATCACGGCCGCCGATGTGGAGAGTTTCCTTTGGAAGCATATTTTTACCAGGTTCGGCGTGCCATACGCCATTGTGTCAGACAACGGTACCCAGTTTGTCGCCGACGCAATTAAAGCCTTATACAAAAGGCGCGGCATACAGATGAAGACAGCTTCCGTCTCCTATCCTTAGGGAAACGGACAAGCCGAAGCTGCCAACAAGGCTATCTCTGCCGGCTTGAAACGCCGACTCAAAAACAAGCGCGGCAAGTGGGCGGAAGAGTTTCCTGATGTTCTATGGGGCTACCGAACCACTCCACGGCGCGGCACTGGTCGTACTCTTTACTCCATGGCGTTCGGCGTCGAGGCCGTGCTCCCTGTGGCTATTACTCGACCCACGTCTCGAACTGCAACGTTTGACGTTCCAACAAATGATGCAATGCTAGCCGCCGAAGCAGATCGAGCAGATGAGCTTCGAGACAATGCCCACATAAAGTACGCAGCTTATCAGCAGCAGTTGGCTCGGAGTTATAACAAGAATGTGCGGAACCGCCCCTTCAATGTGGACGATCTTGTCCTTCGGCAGATAGTACAGAAGAAGCATTTGAAGAAATTCATGCCGAAGTGGGAAGGTCCTTTCCGGGTGGTTAAAAAGGTTGGTTATGGTTCATATGAACTCGCCGAGATGGATGGTACGGCGATACCGAACCACTGGAATGCACAGCTTCTTCGAAAATTTTACGCTTAATTTTCTTATGGCTTTTCGCCACGGCTATGTGTTAAGCCTTCAGTTTTTTACAAAGATTTGTTTCAATAAAGACCAAGTTTGTTTCTGTTTTATTATGTGTTCTGTTAGCCTCGGTGGTATTCTTATGCTCGGTTTGCCGAGGCACGCCTTTTCAGATTCTGTTCGGCAAAGACTTTGCATGCCATATCCTGAAGGGGGCATTCCCAGCTTCGGCCGTTCCTTTTGATCCGGCGGAACCAACCTCGGTGGTGGGTTTCCTCCGGATCAGGGGCTGGGTACGGCGAGCTGGGACAGATAATCATTAGAGAGATTTTTGTTAAAACCATGTGCATGAAGTGCAATACATGAGTCTTAACACGCATGAAGTGCAAAAAGTATGAAACATAACAGAAAAACTTCAACACTTTCATAAACTTGGTTCATTACAAAACTGGGGCTCGGCTGAATAAGATGCTTTTTGCCGACCCTAGGTTCTACAAAATGTAAAATTAAATTCTACTCTACGATGGGTTCATCAGCAGGCTTCGCCGGCTCGACAGTGGCTGGATTGGCCGGCTCGCCAGGACTCAATGGCTTGTCAGCAGTTGGATTGGGCTGCTCGACGGGGCTTGGTGGCACGTCGGCGGATGGGTTGGCCTGTTCGGCTGGAAACAGGTGTCTCGGCAGATCCACACGAGGCACCACTGGATCCTCCCTTCGGTGGTCGTCCTTGGAAACCTCGGCGTAATCAAGGCCGACCTGGAATCCGCGGAGGAAAGAGGAGGCATGAGCGTCTTCAAATCCCTTCCGCTCTCCATCCCTGAAAGCCTTTGTAACAAGGGCTTCCACCTGCTCCTTGTAGTAGTCGCCGGCCTCGTTGAAACCTGCATCGCCGGCGTCCTCCAGCTTGGCCGGCAGGTCATCCTCCATCTGCTTCATCTCTTCCTTCAAGTGGTCCCGCTCGGCTTCGACTTCTTTGAGCTTCAGCAGCAGGCGGTCCCTCTCCTCTAAGCCAGTCTTGGCTTCGGCAACTTGAGCCTTCAACGCCTCGATCTGGTCGTTGGCCTCCTTCACCTCCTTCCTCATGGCCTGGAGGTCCCCCCTTTGGGTCTTCTTCGTTTCAAGAAGGACCTCCATGTCAGTAAAGACTTTACTGGCACACTGGCCGGCCTGCAAAAATGAGAAGAAAGAGTTAGCATCCGAAACGGGCAGTAAACTTGAAGGGAAGTGAACTTTAAAAGATAAACAAAGGGAATCCATACCTTAGCAAGGAAGAGGCAGAGTTCGGCCATGTTCTTGGCCTTTGCTGATTCCAGGCTCTCCATGTCCTTGGGGAGGGCCAGGCCCTTTAGGAGAGTCATGGCGAGTAGAGGGTTCTCCTCCAGGCTGTCGCCGAGGGTGATCACATGCCCATCTAGGCATTCGAAGTCCGGAACAAAGAGCTCCGACGTTTCACCTCCGGCGAGACCAGTCTCGAGGACCTCCGCGTCCTCTTTTGCGGGTTTAGCCTTCTTCACAGCCCCCTGGTCCTCCCCCCCGGCGACCGGAGGCTTGTCTCTTCGGCGGATGTTCCGGGTCTTCTCAATAGGAACGGCGGTGGGCGGACCCTGGGGCTCCGGCTTGCTGACAGGAGCTTGTACCTTCTCCTCCCTTTTGGGCAGCCCGGAGGATGAGAGGTCTTGGGCTAAGTACTGCTGCTGCAGTGCTTGCCCGGCAAAAGTAGCGAGGTCGACTGTTTTCCTCACCATGTTTTCCTTATTTTTTCGGCTAACGTACCCATGGTAGAAGGGGGTATAACCGAGGAGGGTCGGCGCGTCTCGATTAGGGCACCGGAGTAGGGCGATCAGGTTCGTCCACTTGCCCGAGATGAGGAGTCCCTTGTTCGGTGCGGAGCAATCTGCAAGTAGAAGAAGATCAGTATAAAGGACAATCAATATAGAAGACTGCACAGAGAGAGATATATACCGGGCTTGTCCCCGTGGCCGGGGAACCCTCGCACTCGAGGGATTTTGTAAGGCCTCTCGATCTCCGTACCTCTCCTGGTTGGAAAGGGGTAGTCGAGTTGGGGGTTAATGGGACCCCATTCGAAATTGCCGGACACCTTGACCAGGACCATCCACCACTTTTCGGTATCGTAGAGTAGGCGGGCTCATCATGTAACGAATAAGTATTCTAATGAGAGTTGGACTCTGCACTCCTTTTGGCTATAAAAGGAGGTATTCCCCTCTAGAATAAGGTACGTTCAGAACACTCTCTAAAACCCTAAAACAATACCTCGATATTTCCTCTCCTGTTTACTGACTAGAGCGTCGGAGTGCCTGCCCCGGACACCACGCTCCGGGTTTGGGCACTAACGCGGTTGTTTTGTGTGCAGGTCTAACCCGTCCAAGTCCAAGCCTCGACCATCCAAGCCACAAGGTCCGACCGGAGAAAGCCTGCCACCACACCTACACACACACACATATACACTAAACACATTTCATATATTCACCCATCAAATATTCCACCTTTCACATTAACCCCAATTCTCCTATTTCAAAATCAATCTCATCCTTCTTATTTCCTTTAAAACCTTTTAATCAATTTTATGAATTTACGGGTCTTTACAGTTACCGGCGGTGAACGATAGTGTGGTGGGAATGAGCTGTGGAGAGGAGAGAGGGAGTGACAGGAGGGGTGATAGAGTTTGCTAGTGGTGGTGGTGGAGTTCTCTGGCGGCGGTGGTGTACCTGAATAGTAACAGGGGGATGCATGGGGTGGTTGTGAAAGAAATTGGGTTTTTGTTAGGAAGGCTAAAGGAGTTTTTGGGATTGAATTTACGTAGTAAATTGTTATAGAAACGAAAAAAAGAAGTGTGAGTTTATTTAGCAAAGGATTTTATTAAGCAAATTGTGGGTTGTGAATAAAAGCCAGTGCCTAAAATTGAGACCAGTATATTGATGCCTAAAATTGACTTTTACTGTACATGCCAATTTTAGTCCTTGCGTTTCAGACTGTTTTCCACTTCCAAATCTTCGATCTTTCGGCATTATTCCTTGACCGTGTCAAAACCTCGTGACTTTACACCATCATAGTTTAATCAATTAACAAAGAGTAGATATTGATTGCTTTAAAAAAAAATTAAAAATTTACAAGCACCTCGATATTTGAGTTTTTTTTTTTTTTTTTTTTGGGGTAAAGACCATCAACACTACGATAGTTTTTTCCGTGTACCAAGAGCAATGTTTTTTCTTCTCACAAAAATATTGTATGATATCCACACACTAAATGTAATTATGTATCTCTATTATAAAACAGAAGGGTGTGGGGACAAGTTGTTGGAACGACTTAGATTCATTTGATCCAAAGGCTGTAGTGCATCCTCCCACTTCTTGGTTAAGTGCTCATGGTTTTCACCTGAATCACACAACTGCCATTCCCTTCCAACCGGGATGTGTAGTGCCGTAGGCACGGGTTAGCACTAGTTTTTAAATATTTTGTGAAATGCATCGATATGATATGTTGAATATATGAAAATGAGAAAGTTATAACTGTGTTTAAGTGGATATCGAGCATGAAATAAAAAATGCGATTTCTAAGAAAATATACATGGAATCAAATTGAAAAGAAAGACAACGAATGATTGAAATTTGATCGTGTCTCATAGGATAAATATATATATAGGTGGCTGCCGGTGTAGTTAGGGTTTGTGGGATGGTTTGGGTGGGCCGGTCCAGGGTTGGGCCGAGTCTTGGGTGTTTGGGCTGTAGTGTTTAATTTGGATTTGGGTTGAGCTTATTGTTTTGTTTTGTTGTGGACCATGTTAGACCTTTAGGTGTTTTGGACTTTGCCCTTGTTGTGGTGTATTATCCAACTATTTGTTGGATCCCCTTCCCCCTTTCCCGTTTTTAATAAAATTCATTTTTGCCGAAAAAAAAATAAAATAAAATAATGTTCATTCCCACCAATATCGATCTCTGCCAGATTTATCGATCCCATGTATGTAATTTCTTTTTGGGGTTCTAATGAAAATCTGCCGTAACGTTGGAAGTTATTGTTAGATATTTTGGCACTTTCCGGGGTTGTTCAAAACCTCTTTTAGTGTCTTTGCTATATTGTCTCCGTTTGATTGTAATGGGTAGGTTCTTAGAGGGTAGTTTCTCGCTCGATGCTCCTCCCATTTTCTGCGCCAAATTGACCGCTGCGAAAGCAATCCAATTGTGTGAGAGGTAAAAGCATTACACATCATGCATATTATTTCCAGGATTAGAAACTTATTCCTGCACGTTTTTCTTTCCGGTAAATCTCTCCGAAAAAATTCGTTTTCCATATATATATCATTATCATTACGAGCGGTTCTTTCTAGAGCAGTAAAACACAAAGAATATTGCATGTTTATCTTTACAAAAATTCTGTGAGAATTTGCTTTCCATATTTGCATCATTAAAAGATTTTCGTTTGAGAGCAAATATGAGTATAAAAAGGGGTTAATCAACCATTAGGGATTCGGCTGCTGAGAAGATTTTTTTTTGTTTGAGCAGCAACACTTGTTTTGTTTTCTTCGCGAGAGTTTTTTTGAAAAAGAAAGAAAGGGGTGCACGACTCTGAGAAAGTTTTTGGGTTTTGGTAAAAGGGAGAGGCGAGAGTTTTGTTTTAAAAACAAAGAAAGGGGAGCACGGCGTTCTGTGATTTTCTGCGTGACAGCCCGTAATCGGTTTTTGTTTTGTTCTTGCCTCGTGTATCTTCGAACCCCGTTTGTTTTGTCGAGATCACGTTACACATCATATTATTTATCCATTCACTGTTCGTGGTTCCTTGTGCCGTTTGCTGCTGTGGCCGAATCTTTTGGAGATTGATTCGGAGCCGGTTGAATCCGGAGATCGGGCGTGAAGTCCATGGTGCATCTATTAGATCTTGAAGAAGCTCGGGGAGCATCAGAGATTGGCGAGAATAGGTAAAGGCTTGGTAAGGTTTTTACTATTTTGCAATCTGTACTTCTTTTTGATTAATAGAATATAACAGTAGTGTTAGGCCGTGGTTTTGGCTTAGGGTTATTTAGGATCCTAAGTTTTTCCACGTAAATCGTGCATATCCTGTCTCAATTTTTATTCTACTGCACTATTTGATTTTTGGTTTGAATTAATCGATATAATCAACCCGTTCATCTATATTAATTTTTCAATCAGAAAATTGGTGATTTTTTTTTTATCAAAACTCCAATTCACCCCCCTCTAGGAGTAGATTGAACGCTTCCGCATAATTTCAGTTATGAACTGTGAACCTTGAAATTGCATGGGGTGTTACATGTCGCTAAACAAAAAATAGCCGACCCGAACTCATCAATCGGATCATCCTTCAATATCTCGCACATAAGTATTATTTTCGTTGCTTCCTCATGTTAGTACGTAGAACAATATATACATTTTTTTTTTTGTTCCTCCCTCATGTTCTTTGACACCACAGGTTTTTTTTTTTTTTTGAAAAGAAAGAAAAATACCTGTGGTGTCAAAGAACACAGGTATTGAGTCCGCACTTTCTCTAAGTAAAATATGAAGGTTTTGACTTGGTCATTAATACTAGTTGAACCCATGTATCCGAGAACTTTATTTGGATTATGGATCGAAGCGTAATAGTAGTTTTATTTTTGAAAGTTTTTGTATATAAAACATCAGAGCTCTAAGATCACACACACGATAATCACACGTACCACACTTGTTTAATTTAAACTTACATGGCTTATTTGATATTGGAATGGCTAAGTGGGAAGGGCGCGCATAATTATGTGTTCATGAGGTTAAGTAGATGATTATATTTGTGCTTAATGATTGGTCAATTAAATCTACACGATTGTTTCAATCAACTAGGTGCATGGCAACGTGCAAGGCACGTATATCATGTCCGTTGTGAAGATCGGTTTTCGTTGTTCCTCATATTATAGATCGATGTAGTTTTTGACCAACAAGAAACCACACATACATATATATAAATCAGCAGAATATGACAACTACCATTTGGTTGGAAAAAAGCTGCCCGAACTTTGTCATGAGCAGCCTAAACCACCAATCTTGGTACTTTAATAACTTCTACAACATTAAGATAAGAACACAAATAACAGAAATTAGAAAGAGCAGATTGGACACAAAAGGGGCGCTTCCAGGATCATCCAAGCCCTGAACAAATATTGAGTAATCCATCTTGATGCAGACACCACATCCAAACCTGCTCTATTAAACACAAAACACATAGGCTGAGCTTTTTGAATCTCCTCTGCAACTCTGTGATTAGAGCCCCCACTGAGACTCCGATCAGACCTACACAAGTTAACTAAACTTAAAAAACAGTGCAACACATTAGCCACCTTTGATAGATTTGAACAAAACATCATTCCGAGCACGCCATATAGACCACATAATAAAAATCGAATCCTGGATCAATTCCTTATCAAGAACATGTTTTAGCCATTGAACAAACCAGTCCACAAATCCCAATGCAGTCCCCACAGTAAAGTCAAAACCCAAGTGAGAAGCTCTCCACACTGTTTTTGCAAAGTCACAATTAAAAAACAAATGGTCAATAGTTTCCAAATCCTGACTACATAGGGAACAAAACGGGTCTACGGCGATGTTCCGCCTAAGCAAAGCATCCTTAGCTGTCTGTAGAAGTCATGGTTTGGATAAAAGGAAAATCAATGGTCAAAAGGGTAATCTTCCTAACCAAAAATCTTTCACGAGAACCGTTACTTGCAGCTTGATTAAATCAATGGTCAAAAGGAAAATCTTCCTAACCAAAAATCTATCACGAGAACCGTTAAACATAAACAAAGGCACATATACTGCCATCTCCACTTCTAATCTTTTGGGACAGAGTAAGAGTAATAGCATACCATCTCATCAGCTTCTCAAAGTGTGATTTTCCGTCCATTCTGCATGTCGTTCTCCACAATAACTTTCAAAAGGCCTGGAAAAGGAATCCAAAGAAGTTACAAATTGGTAGTAAGCACCACCCCAAATGGACAATGGATCCATTGAGTTAGTAATGATCATGATTCAGTACCCATAAATAGTTGTTTATGGTTAAGTACCATGTGAAAAAACAAATCAGAACGAGATATCTTATTTGAGATATCAAATGCTAGATGCTTGAGGAGAATATGAAGAGACAAATGACCGCTGAAGATTTATGGCAATGTCCTGTGGTTTCTAGATGGCTACAACATAACTCAAAATTTATGATCGAGTTGTTCCAGCTAAAGACAACTGTTTTTGTCCATTCCATGATAATTTTCCCGGTCCCAAGGAGATCACCAGGCCTCAAGTTACAACCGTTGATGGTATGATATGCAAATTGTTGAGTCAATGCCCAATATCTATGGCATGAAAACAAAAATCAAGAAGTAGCAAATTAGAATATGGCCCGCATTTTAAGAGCCGAGATTTGTTTTCATTCAAATCATCGCAATAGCACCGTTGATGGAGGAAGTGTGAATGTGCCAATATGAAAACAAATACAAATCTACAGAGAGTTTGTAACAGTTACTTTAAAAGTAAAAGAGTTGAAAGTATCATCAGGGACTATTGATAATCAAAAAGTTAAATTTTGTTTATTACCACCAAATAAATACTATATGTCACACAGTTTAAGATACTTGGACAGGTGAAATCTCACATCCCCATGAGCTAATTTTGGTCTAAGCATCAGCATAAGTCAATTATCTTTCTCCATTTGACAGCAAAAAAAAAAAAGCTAATGCAAGTAGCTCTTGCTAACTAAATGAAATTTATTTCTTCTAAGGTAAACAAGATTGCAAATCGGAGAAGGCAAAACCCTCATAGGTGCTTGAAGTTGCTCTTTGTGACAACATGGGAATTTTCTTCTCCGGTAGGTTTAATGCGAACCTTGCATCAAGAAGTCAGATTGATAAGGATGATATTACAACTCATTAAGAAAGCACAATAATTTGACTATCATTTGGTTTAGAAGAAAAACTTCAATGAGGCCCAAGACGTAATTGTGGCAGATTATTATCCAAACAATAACAAGAAAGAACATTTCAAATCCCTTGTGTATAATAGACAGATGGCCAATGAAATGTGAGACAAACTATAAATGTCAGTACACAGCAGTGAAATAATAACTCCAAAGAAATGTCTAAGTTCTTTGCTATCTTCTCTGCAAGATATGGCAATGGTTGAGGGTCCTGCAATTAACAGCATGCATGAATTCGGCACAATAGATTTGAGGTTTTTTCAAAAAACAAAAAAAAAAAACAAAATATATGGTTCTTGGAAACATAATTGCGAAAACCAACGGTTTCTAGAAATATAAGCTACCTGTTTGGAAGCATCACAGGCAAAAGGTTCGATAGCATCTGAGGTCACAATTCAAGGGGGGTACTGCTGTACCTGAAAAAACTCAAGACACCAAGAATCATCACTTTATCACTTTTCACTTTTCTCAAACATATCATATAATCATCTGAATGAAATAATTAGGATCTTGGTGTAAGAATCCTGGTACCATCTGTCTCTGGTCTTTAACCTAATAATCAACACATTATTTTTTAATACTTAATCAATATGATTTATAATATCATGTATATGGCCATAAAATAGGTCAGTAGGTCACCAAGAATGAAATGAACTACAAATCCCTCAATTCATCTAAAGAGGCACATAAAAATGCATCCAACCCAGAGAAATTAGCACTAACAAAGACATGCAAAGAGGGCAAATCAGATATATCAAAACAAAATCAAAGAAACCCCTAGATCTACAACCAGAAAGGATTAACACCCACAGAAAATATTTATACCTTATGCGATTTCTGGTAGTCGAGGATAGTCCGATGCTTGAATATGGCCTTAGCAACCTCAAATCGACCATAACTTGATGAATCCATAAAGGAACACTTGACATTATGAAGGCTAGCGGAGGTAGGTCGAGATCCATGGCTTAGGGTTTAAGATTTGACGGTGGGATCGTCCGTGAGCATGAGTTGAACCACGATTTCTGTAAAAAGAGAGGACAATAAAATGAACGGTAAACAATAGCGTAATGGTTAAACAAAATCAAGCAACCCCTGAAATCGAAGTACCCATTCGCCGAGATGCGGAAAATATTTTTACTGCGCACAAAAATCATTTGGAATAGTTACGGATCCGTAACATCTGGTGAGGGCCGGTGACCGAGTCGACCGTCGTTAGTGGCAAGGGTGATGGCCGAGAGAAGATCGATGCCATGAGAGAGAGAGAGAGAGAGAGAGAGAGAGAGAGAGAGAGGCCGTGGGAGTCGGTGAAGAAAATCGCACAAGAGAGACAGGGAGGCGAAGGAGGTATTATGTGAGGGAAAAAGGTGTATTATGTGGCTGTGTGTGATCCACCCACCTGGGCCGGCGAAATTACCATTATGGACAACTGGCTAACACCGCATGTCCAGAAATTGAAGGGCAAAATCGTCCAAATTGAACAAATTGGCTAGCGAAAAATTGGATCCAACTCCCTCTTCTTATAGAGGAGGAGGAAACCTAGTATTGAGATTATTGCTTTAGCAAATTCGATGTTCAGGATTGTTTGATATATTTTTGCCCCATGTGATATTGCTTTTGAAAATGAAAGCAGAGAAATTAGATTTGCATGTGTGCATGCATGGGCCATTAATTATAGAGTTGCTCGGTGGCTTTTTCCTTGAGCCACTACAACAAAATACACAATTCCCGACTAAAATTTCCCGACTAAAAACTGTTTAGTCGGTATATATAAGCCAATCACCGACTAAATAATTTGTAGTCGGTAAAATAGAAAACATTTGCCGACTAAATTATTTTAGTCGGCCAAAACATATATTTTGCCGACTAAATTTAAATTTAGTCATGGCATATCATTTTCCGAATTTAATAAAATAGAAAATTCATTCCGACTAGACTAAATTTAGTCAGTAATTTACTTTTTTGCCGACTAAACTTAAATTTAGTCAGGAAATATCATTTTTTTGAATTTAATAAAATAGAAAATTAATTCCGACTAAACAACATTTAGTCGGTAATACCTTTTTTTGCCGACTAATTTTAAATTTAGTCTTGAAATATCATTTTTTAATTTAATAAAATAGAAAATTAATTCCGATAATATCTTTTTTGCCGACTAAATTTAAATTTAGTCGTCAAATATCATTTTTTTGAATTTAATAAAATAGAAAATGAATTCCAACTAAAGCAAATTTAATCGGTAATTTCATTTTTGCCGACTAAATTAAATTTAGTCGTGAAATATCATTTTTTCGAATTTAATAAAATAGAAAACGAAATTACATTTTCCGACCAAATATATTTTAGTCGGGTAATATCATGTAATCCGAATTAAAAAATCAAATATATTTCCCAACTAATAGATTTAGTCATGGAATATTAACTTTTCCTCCTTTTTAAAAATTTCAAAGAAAGGAAATATTTGTTCCAACAATATTGATCACAATGCAACCTTTCCGATCACTACCGCTCATTTTTTTTTCCTTCTTAATCATAAGATTCTCGTAAAATTTTGGCTCGATCGAGCCAAGGAAGCCCTTTTATCGGTACAGAAATTCTCAAATGTAAAGAATTTTGTTGTCCGATTAAGTGCCTATCCATATGCGGTTAACTTCATTCTTGGTACGAATGTTTAAATTCGTATTACGTCAAAGATAGATGATTTCGATCGTGAAAAAATACCTCAGGCGGGGCTCGGTTAGTTCACTATAACAGTTAAACGTCTTTGAACGCATTAAATGTCGTTCGATAATGTGGTCACCAATACCAAATGATCTTCGATTTTAGTGACAATGTTATAATAAGTAAGACGTGAAATCCTAACGATTCAGATCGATCATTATAAAAAATGATTTAGCAGTTACCTTAACTATATATATGTTTGATGTATTTGATAGTTAACTAATTCTTATGTTGTACTTGTTATTACAGTAGCCACAAGATCGCGAGACAATCTTGACGATCAAGATTGTTGATTTTCTTGCACTTGTTGAATTATTCATTCCCGTAAATTTGCAGCTCGATCAGGTTTAAAATATCCCTTTATCGAGACGTGAATTCATTAGAAAAATAATACTTTTTGTTCAATCAATTGTTTAACGGAAAACGATCAACTGTAATATTAGTAAGAATGATCTAATTGATAATATTAGAGAAGATAAATGGTTCTGATCACACAAAAAAATCTCAAGTGGAGCTCGGGTGGTGTGTTATAAGACTTTAATGTTTTTGGACGTAGTAAAAGATATTCTGACTCAAAGAATTATTCCCAACTAAATATTTAGTTGGCCAAGGAAAAAAAATCACCGACTAATTAATGTTTGGTCGGGAACGATACAATTTTTTTGCGGCAATCCAAAATTTTCACGAAAAAATGGCGGGATTTAGGTCATTTCCGATTAACTATTTAGTCGGCAATCCTTTTATAATACCAAACGGCGCCGTTACACCTTATCAAACCCATCCAGTTATACACTTCCCCCATCTCCCTCACATCGTCAATCAGTCGATCTCCTTCCCAATCGACCCTCTGACCCTCTCTCCAGCCGTGGTCGCTCACCCCTCTCTCCAGCCGCGGTCTCTACCGCTCAGCACTGCCGCCGCTGCCACACCCCCGACCAAAACCCCTCTCTCCTCCGACTGTGGTCTCAGATCCTCCTGCTCCTCTCAATCAAACCCCCCGACGAAAACTCCTCTCCTCCGACTTTGCATCTCGTCGAGCCGCTGTGTCTCTCGCTCGCTCCTGCTAGGTACTCACTCTCTCTCTCCCGCTCCCCCCCTCCCCCCCGGCTACAATCCGGGTTTTCAGTGCTCTAAATGAACAAATAGATTTGGGTTTTTAGTGCTCCAAACGAAAAAATAAATTTGGGTTTACTCGGTTTTCCAATTTGGCGGCTGGGACTCAACCGTAGCTTTCATATAGTTGTTGGCGTGAATGAATATTGCAGGAGAATGGGCGCATAATCTAGAGTTCTCTCTCTCTCCAACCCCCAACACAGCTCTCTATCTCTGTCTCCCCAACGCCGTCCTCGTTGTAGCCGTGTTCTCTCCTCGAACTACAACAGAAATCGGAGCCCAGTCTTTGTTATTCAAGGCTGAGGTCGCTCTGCTTCTCCTCAACAGGTACAATCCAAGCTCAGTCTTTGTTTTGCATGTGTTGAATATACTGATTATCTACTGATTTGGTTGATTTCTGTCATAGTCTGGGTTTTTTGCATGTGACTGTTATATGGTGAAAAATGTACCACATTGAACCCCCAAATTTACTTTCACATTAATTACTGATTTGGTTTATTGCTCTCTTAATCTGGGTTTTCTTCCATTTTCCTTATATACTACTTGTCTCTGTCTTTATGGAATAGGAGTATAGGACTCCTGGAACTGCCTTCTTACCTCTCTCCCAGTGCATTCCATTACATATATTTGTTCCTGAACAGCAGTTATTCAAAGGTCTTGGGATGGGTTACAGTTCTTTGGTCCAAATTGTTATGTGGTGGTTTCTGCATAACGCATTCCACCTGTTCGACTAAATTCCGCTTAGAGATTTGTGTCAGTTTTGGTGATATGATAACTGAATTCAAATAATGATTTATTGTTTAATTACATGTGGTAGGAGAATACTAGTATCGTGCATGTTGTACTTGGTAAGGATTTTTGTGAGAAACACCTTTACGGATTAACTTTGTGTTTTGGCGTTATTATGCCTGTTATGTGCTATCATATGCATACCTGATAAAAGAAGTGGGCTTGTGTGCTGATCGGTTGATATGATTTTATGCGAGTGACCTTAGTTTCTACTACTCGTACTCATCCCAATTGGTTAGAATATAGATGAAGAATATTATGAACTTAGAGTGCGTTTGGTACCTGATATGCTATCATGAACAAATTTCACCTTTTTGTTATTAGAATTCGGAGGATGACTTATGAGACATATCTCTTCTTGAATTGAATTATGTGATAACAGTACGTTCCATTTGTAGTTTATTGAAAAACTGGGCATAAGTTCTTTTATAGAATCAATGCATTGGCCTTTCTCCATTGCCGCATGGAGAAGCTTTTGGGACTTGGGGCGTTGAGATGATATTCCAATGCATTACAACCTATGGAGCACGGGTACCGGTACGCGGTACGGGTACGATACGGGTACGGGTACGGGAAACGGCAAAACCCCAAAAAAGTAGGGTACGGGTACGGCGAATATATATTTAATTTTTTTTCTATTTTTTATTGCATAAAATGAGAAAATGAGAGAGGAGAGGAGAGTCCGAGAGAAAGAGAGAGAGAGAGAACTTGCGGTTTGAAGCCCTAGATCTCCAGATCGCTGCCTCTCTCTTTTTTTTTTGATCGCTGACTCTCTCAGTCAGTTAATGTGTATATAGTCAAAAAGACAAATAAGTTACACAATAAACCCATATTTTATAATTATTTACAAAAAAAATTCCTGAAATTTTGAAAAAAAATCATTTTGGGTTAAAACGTACCCAATGCCGTACCCATGCCGTACCCTTGGCGTACCCATGCCGTACCCAAAAATATCAAAAGTACCCGATCCAATTTTGCCGTACCGGGTACGTTTTTGCCGTACCCATGCCGTACCCGTACCCGTACCCGTACCCGTACCCGGTACGCGTACGGCGACATTTTTGAAGTACCCGTGCTTCATAGATTACAACCTATGACGCATGGGTACTTCTAAAACCATGCCATACTAGTACCCATAACGTACCAGGTGTTTACGTGAAATACTTACCGAAGTTTTTTTGTATTGTTTTTGCCATACCTCAGACTTTTTCAAATATATACCTAAGTCGTACCACATCCCAAATAGTATTTTGTTTTACGTAAAAATGAAGCTAACTTCAGAAGACTTTTTCCTATGCATAGCATGCTCGTAGAATTAAGATTTTGGTCTATTATTTGGTTGGTATAATGACATTTGAATCTTATTTGTACCTTAAGTTTGGCATTGAAAAGCGGGATTATTTTTGGATTAAGTCTAACCTTTTTTCTTTTTAATTAAGTCATGTCACTATTACCTTAATTTTATGAATACTTACTATATGTAACACCTACCTCTAAATATAAAAACACTATTTTTCCGGCCGTATCTTTTAGCTTTTACTGTATCGACCTACCCGTAGTCCCATACAGTAGATCACAACACATTTCAGCATGCTAACAAATAGTTATGGGAAGATATGTAATGAGCTATACTTTATTTCCCCCTCACCTCAGGAGGCGAAAATAAAGAATGAAATTATACTGAAGGTCATGTTGAGAAACATTCTGCTGTGTTTCTGAACGTGCACATGGATCTCAACTTATAAGTGGATCTGCACTTCTGATCTTGTTAGGTTATCATTGTGGTTGAGTAATATTTTCGATTAGCCAGTAAAATATGTTAGCTTGTAAGTTTTTGTTCACTTCGTTGTGTTTGATTAATTTTTGTTCTTGGCTTTCTGGTACTTCTGATGACATGGGCATCATACTGATTTTTCTTTATTCTAAGGCACACCTTTATTGACCCCCAACCTTGTAAGGTCCTGGATATTGCTTTAGCCATTATGCCAGTTGGCATAATATTTTTTGAAACTTGAATCCTGGTACATGGCTGTTTTTTTGGCATTTCAAGTGTTGTACCTTGCTATTTTTTTGTGTTCCTTGAAGTTTTTTGTTTGGTCGAGTCAAAATGTGCTGCCTGTTGAACATTTCTCATTGTCATGTTTCTTATTGTGTTCATTCGAGCTCTTTGTATCACAGTTGCCATTAATGACCTGCTGTCATTTGCTCTGGATTCGTTATTGTGAGTTTAGCTCTGTTATTGTGTTTTGCTTCCAGAATTTCTATTCCATATAACATTTTTTGGTCATAGTCTCATAGGCAGTGCAAATGTTTTTGCTGCAAGAATAGAAAGACCTGATACTTGAGGATAACCCCACTACTATGATGTCGTGATGGGTTTTTTTGCGAATTAAATTCCAGTCATTTGAATATCCTCAAGGAATGGAACCCACAAGATGTTGCTTGTGTGTTGGGTCATGACCAGATGCATTCGATAATTTCTTTTTCTGACAACTCAAGGTGTCCAAACCAAGTTCCACACACCTGTTGCAAGTGTGTTGGGTCATATCAAGATGCAATTGATATTTTTCATTATGCCATAAATCTGAGTGGTTGTGAAACTCCATAAGAGCATTTGAAACAATTCGAAATGACCAGTTGTTAGGAGAGCAAAGAATAAAAAGGTCTTGTGCAAAGTGTATTTGACTGATACCTGGAGTCAATATAGCTCTGAAAACCCATTGAGAAGAACTCCATGACCAAAATAAATAGGTAAGAAGAAAGGGGATCCCCTTGCCTTACACCTTTAGCTCCCGAAAAAAAACTTTCAAGGCATCCATTAAGAGAAAGTGAATATCTAGGAGGCACAAGATAAATGAGAAAAGGAAGGGAAACACTGTAAAAACCAAGCTGTTTGAAAAAGGTATCGATTGATGTGCAACCACATGTGACATCAGCCTCATTTCTGTGGTGGGTCCATAGCTCCCAATTCCCGGGTGCGAAACTGAAGATGATCTTCCTTTTGTACCTTCATCTATGATTTTTTTGACGTGTGTTAGGAGTCTGTTAAATTTTGCTAAATGAAGGACGAACCAAACATATTCTCTCGTCACGTCTATATTCTATTATTACTCATACATAGTAGTACTTCCTTTGCCATATAGTCAGTTTTACGGACAGAGTCACATTCTTTTGAGGTGATTGACCCAACTGATCATAATCCATGACACTAAGTACAAACATAAGCTTGTGCTGATTGTGTGATTGCTTTCCCGTTAAGGTCCCTCAAAGATTGAGTTGTTGGCTTGGTTGGAAATTTTAGTGTGCCACAGGAGAAAGATATTACAAACTTAGTGACAAGCTATGTAGCCATCCTTGATTCGAATCTATAGTTTTTCATGAGTTTGTCTCATAATGTATGGAAGACAGCTACCAATGCCCATGATTTATGTCATTATTCTGCAGTGATCAACATATTTGACTATATACCTGCATGTGGGATGCTTGTAATTTTGTATTATTCACACTTTGAAAAAGTTGTATTATTCCATTTAAGCCACACCAATCTAGATTTCCCACTTGGTTCACCATTCCATGGTTTAAATCTTTAAGGTTCTGACGATATTTTTATGTCAATTACGTTTTCATAAAAAACTCTAAATACTAATGATAGATTGTTCTTTTTTTTTTTTGGTTTTTTACAGGGATGTCGCTTTAATAGTGTATCGTGCAGGATCTTGGTTATTGACTATGAAGATCGAAGTTGGATTTTGGTTGTGGACGTGCTTGGATTTTTTTTTGGTTATCCGTTTGTTCAAGTTGAGTGTCCACGAGGTTTGGATACATTTTGTTACTGAGCTTGGATTTTTTATTTATTTTTCCCTCGTGGACGTATTGTTATTTTGCACTCTAGGAATTTGGATACAAGTTTTTTAACTATTTGGTGGACACCTCTATTTATGAAAGTTTGTATTTATTTCTTGGAATTTTTATTTTGTATTAATTGCATTAGGTTGGCAATTTTGTGGATTTAATGATTGTTGGCTGAAATTTACAGGAAATAATAATGTGGAAAAAATTTGTAGAAAATTTTGGAATGACAAATTGGTATGGAACATTTCCCGACTAAAGTTTAGTCGCCAATAGGCCACATATTAATTGATTCAAAAACACATTCCCCGACTAAACTATTAGTCGGTGATAATTAAAACACATTCCCCGACTAAACAATTAGTCGGCAATTAGGTAACACATTTCCCGACTAAATAATTAGTCGGCAAATAGGTTAAACATTCCCCGACTAACAATTAGTTGGCCAATAGTAGCACATTCGCCGACTAAACTTTAGTCGGCAATTGGTCCAATCTTTACCGACTAAACTTTTTTTAGTCGGCAACAACCTTTGCCGACCCTCTTCCACCGACTAATGTGCCGACCAAAATTTTTAGTCGGGGAAGGCTTTTGCCGACTAAAATCCCTACAATTGCCGACTAAACCGTTAGTCGGGAATGGTGTTTTTTCTTGACAAGAGCGTTCGAAAGGTTTTGGTCAAATCCGAAGTATATATACTTTTCTTGTATTCCAAAGAGCATCTCTAGAAGCCTCTCACGAATTTGTAAAGTCTCTGGCATGATATTTAGGAATTCGAGGAGGGTTTTTCATCTCACACTATAATCTTCTATTTTTTTATATAGTGTAATTTATCTCTCTCTCTCTCTCTCTCTCTCTCTCTCTCTCTCCCGTGGAGTAAGTGTTGAGGCCGAACCACATAATTTATGTGTGTTCGTTCATGTGTGCGATTGTTACGCTTCCGTCACTACAACAAATAAGGCCTATTATAGCATTTTTTTATAGCGTTTTCCCGTCCACGCTATAATAAGTAGGCTTCCGTTCCTTTTCTTTTCAGTTCAATAGCGTTTCATTAAAACTCCTCTCCCTACAGCGTTTTCTTCCCCTTCCATAGCGTTCCAGAACACAGGGAAAAAAAAGGCGCCCAACTTTTCGCGCGTCCCGCTCTGATATTTCCCCAAATATTTCTAATTTCCTCCCAGTTCCCAAATCCCACGCTGAATCGCTCCCAAATCCCACGATAGCTCCCAAATCCCACACTGAATCGCTTCATCCCACGATAGCTCCCAAATCCCAGACTAAATCGCTTCATCCCCAGACTGAATCGTTTCATCCCCGGACTGAATCGTTTCCCTTCTCATCTGCTTACTCAGGTAAGAGAAAACCCAATCGATTATTCCAATTGTTACATGAAAATCATTGGCGCCAGATCTGTTAATAATTTTGTGCGACTGGTTCTAGGGATTTCAAGTTGTGCGAGCTGCTATTGCTAGCTAATGGGTCGATTTTGGGTATTCTAGGGTTTCACTCGTGAGCACCAGGTTTGTTCTTCTTCTTCTTCTTCTTCTTCTTCTCTCTCTCTCTCTCTCCCTCTCGTTCCTTCAAACAGCAGATTCTCGTTTTATGAAAAGAAACCGAAGACAGAAACACAGACCAGTTTGAGAGTGAGAAGCTTTCAACATGCACAACCCTAGCCCCTTCGAAAACGAATTTTTTTGAATATTTGACTACATATATGTACGATTAAGCATTTTGAAGGTTTGATTTTTGGGGTTTTGATTCTGCATTGTTTATGAAAGTCATGATTTGTTGTAAATTTATTTGAAGGACGGTTTTAATTTTCTAGCCATGATTTGTTGTTGCAGATATGGCCTCCGAAAAGTGTTAAAGATTCTGGATCTCGACTTCATTCAAAGCTTAAGGAAGCAATCATCCAGGTAATGCTCATTCTTGGTTTTTTGTAGTTAATCTTAAATATATGGTTACGTAGTGCTAATCTAACTGACACTAAAATTACTATTTCTAGTTTAGATAACCTTTCTTTACTTTTTTATTTATTTTTCAAATGGCGATGCATTTTGTTTTTTAATTGTTGCAACATATGATGTCTTCATGATGGTAGATAATTACCCAAGTTATAATGGCAATGTGGAAGGAGTGGCTAGGGTACAGAACCTAACCTTTTCATCACTGTAAGCACGAAGTGGCTACCCTCATGTTCATACCTAGCCTTGGCCTTAATAGGTTACCATTTGGTGTGACTATATAGTCTATATGCCAATTAATTATTAGTTCCACAGTTGTGTTAATTTCATTTTGTTTTGACCATAATAAACTGTGGTGACTGGATGATATGAATGAAAAGCTTATTAGCTTAGGGTCATTTTTTGTTTTCATGTACTATTTTCTTCCTCCGTCTAGTGAATTTGTGAAAAGAGATAAGAAAGTGTCTTAGTTTAGAAGTTATCTTGTTTTAGGGATTAAGATTTGATGTTGACATGAGACAGAAGTGAGATACATGGGAAGCTTTGTGGACACTTTTGTTTGCACAACTAATTCTGTCCAACCAACACAAGCGAGGGTGTGTATGATGGTGGGTGGTGGTGAGGAAACGGGTAGGCCTACTTATGCGTTCCCCTATCTATTATAACTCACACATGCACCAATTCCATTGTGATCTAGAAACTGCCCCTCCTTACTGGTATTGGCAGGAGACACTACTATCTTTGCCAGCTGGTGGTCCAGGCTTCTATGACTATGTATGAAAGGAAAGTCTTACCTTAACTCAAAGGTTTGTTTCAGCAACTAAAAGTTTGTATCCCCATAAGACGACATGATACTAGAAGATTTAAGAAAATTTCAGACTAGTCCTAGTGGTTTTCCCGGGTGAAAAAGGTTGAACATAAAGCTAAAAGGTCTCTCTCTCTCTCTCTCAAAGTGACATGATATATGCTGGTCAAAAACCTCAAATTGGCCAAAATGGGAAATTTGTATGGATAATCATGAAAGACTTGGAAAGGCCCAAAATATATGCAATATTCATAAGAGAGAGTTACTAGGTCTGGTTTCTTGATGGAGTGAAATATTTCACTGAGATTCTTCCCCTTCTATCTTTGTGTTGGTGTGAGTAAATTTAACTAATCACTGTAGTGGATGACGGAGAATATGTGAGGGGTAGACCGGTCTTTTCCTGTGCTACGAGGCACATTAGGGAATGTGAAACCTTTTATTCACCTTTTTTTGGTGTTCACCAGATTCTTTTGATGAGAGCTAATATGGTAGGAAGGATCTATATAAGACCCACTTTGGATCCTCTTGTTTTTGTTGATGTATTGCTGTTAGAAATATATGGAATCTTGAGGATTAAGAATAACTTGCTCAAATTTTTGCTTTGTGACACCTTTTTGGTTAAATTGGCAATTGCATTGGAAGAAGCAGCAAAGCAGGTGTAGTCCATCTGCAAAAAGTAGTAGCCCAATACTTATTATTACAATATATAGAAACATACTCTAAGGCCGTAATAATGCAGAAATCGAGGACTTGAACTCCCTTCTATTTTTCTTTTACTTTTTTCTAGTTGATCCTTTTACTAGTACTATGTACAATGCCTCTACCGTTGCCCTTTTTTGTTTTCTAGATTTCAAGGTGGCTAGATTTGCATCGTGGGAAAAAAAAATGCTTTTTATTCACGTAATGTCGATATTGGAGGTCAATATATCCCAAGGATTTGATGTCATCTGCTAAGTAGACTAGCGTAACTTTTGTTAGCTTTTGCATGGTTTAATATTTCCAATCGTCTAAAAGACCTTGCTTAGCCGACCCCAAGTGATTGGGACATAAGGCTCGGTTTGGTTTGGTTTGGTCTAAAAGACCTTGCTCACTGGCTTTGTGCCTACTTTAGGCACCAGGCACTGGGTCTTAGTCTATCTTATTTACTTTAGCGTTTGTAAAAAAGTTATTGATTCCTGCTCGACAGATTTCTGAAAATTATTTGGAATGTTGTGTGCATAAGATGGATAAGTAATGTGACACTTCTCCACAGAACCTAGAACTCCATAACACATGCTATCTGGAAAGGTTTTAATGAATCTCTAGTTTCCTTATTGCTGCCTTGGCTTTTGCCCTCTGAAGGTTTTCCTATGCAGTGATTTTAGCTTCGTCCCTCTTCATTTTGAATGAATGAATGGATGAACTTAGAGAAAGTTAGATACTCAGTAATTGAACCTGCTTTAGTTGGACTTGCTTTACTTGAATCTGCATTGTGGGAATCTGTATTCAATCTGTTCCAGTTGCTTCAACTGCATTGAATCTGTTTTTGAACTGCATTGACTCTATTTCAATTGGTTGAATCTGCACTGAATCTGTTTCACTTGCTTTGGACAGCTTTGGAAAAGCTTTGGCACTAACAGTTCTTTACTTTAGACTGTCTGCTGAACCTGAATCAGGTATAAGTTATGTTTCATTCACTTTTGTTTGAATGTGTTTTGAGAGTGTTCTTTTTGTTTAGCATTCACTTTCACACTTTGGCATTCACATTCACTTTTTACTCTGAATCCCATGAACTTTTTGGGATGCCATTTTTCAGCCACATTACTCTAAATCACATTCACATTTTCTGGCAAAAGAGTCCAGCTACAACCCATTTTTAAACCTCATCAATTGACTAGAGGAAATCCAGTACATTGAATTCGTTTTGTTAGGCAGGATTCTTAGAATAATGTTAGGACACTTGAAAGGGGATTAGGAATAAGGTAGTTTGATTAATACAATTGTACAATGCCCAATTTAAGGATACATGTGCCTACAACTAAGCCCATGCTCTCTAGCGATCATAATTCCAGCTATACCCCACGGATAAAGAAAACATTAAATTTAATAGGAATTGGTAGCTAGTTAGATAGCATATAATTGAATGCTAACAAAGTTGGTTGGGTATTCTCGTGATTTGACTCTGCTGGACCTATGTAAATATATTGTACATATGGCACTCCTGCTTTTTCAGGAATTCCAAAGGGTAGTTGAGTAGTTCATTTATGAGTATATACAGAGGTTAGAGAGAGAGAGAGAGAGAGAGAGAGGGGCTGGGGTAATTAAATCAATTTGTGCAAACCAATGGCTTCATTAGTGTTGTTGCTAAAAGCTCTAATGAAATTTCGACACTGCGACGAACGCCTGCTGGTGGAGGGCTTATTCTGCATTCATTTGTTCATGAAGATGTATCTTGCTGTTTTGGTATGCTGCATTTTCTTATGGGCGTGTCCTAAGGGTGTGGCTTGGAGTGGGTTAGTTCCTACTACAAACCACTTCAGTCTTGGTTGTATTTTCAACAAGAGTCATGTTTTTTTTCTGCTGGTAAACCATACTGTTCGCTGCTGTGAAGAATTTGTAAGTTGCATTATTTTGTATATATGCTGCTGTGTTTCTGTTGCTGCTGTGTCTGCTACTGCTGCTATGTTTCTGCTGCTGTGTCTGCTGTATCATAGAGCATCCAGATTTAGATGTGAAAGCATCATAGGGCAGTGTAATTGCTACTGCTATTTTGTTGTTGCTACTGCTGTTTTTCTACGGCTGCTGCTGTCGCTGTTTTGCTGCTAATTTTCTGTTATGGCAACTGTTTTTCATGTCAAGATGGTGTATCTTGCTGCTTTTCCCTATGGTGTATAGTCTACTACTGTTTGTGTGCAGTCCGTGAGGTGCAGCTCCAGGAAACCATGGGGGGCTGTACCTTGGAGCTTTAGCTTTTCTGCTATAGAAGTTGTTCTTTCACACCTTGGAGCTTTAGGTTTTCTGCTATAGAAGTTGTCCTACCCTCCCTTTTCTGAAACAACTGTAAAGAAAATCTTGAAAGTGGTCATGTAGTGTGTGTTTGTCTGAAGTTAATTAACTGATTGGTTGTTGGTTTTGTTACAAAGGGCTGCATAATTGGTCTTGTTATAAGGTCTTTGTTATAGACCAGAAGTTAACTAAATAAGGATATCTAATCTAATTAGTCAAAGAAAGGCTTTTTTGGGATGAGGGGACAGAATATCACTATGTGATTCATGGAGTAAGATTGCTGCATTTGGATGTAAATCAATCCAGTGTTTTGTGGTGTTGTAATTGCTCATTTCAATTTTTCGGTTCTCTTAATCCATTTGGGGATTTCTTGTGCTGTGATATTATCTCTTAGGGTTGTTATATTGGTGCTTCTTATGCTTACGGTGTAGTTTGTAGGTTTCTTTTCCTATTGATGCTATTTGTAATCTAGAGCTCCATAAAGAATTTTGGGGGATAATATCTAGGATTTTTGTTGGCATACTTCTCGGTTATTGTTCCAAGATGAGTGGACTTACCCTATGTATTACATGTACGATTGTATGATATCAGGAAACAAGCTTGGTGTTGTTAAGATGGTGGACAAAGATTGGGTGCGTTTGAATAGGTAATAGAAAAAACTTTTTTAGACAACTATAGATAAACTAGTTACATATTCTTAAAACATTTAACACACTTAGCTTGTACATTTGTAGATGCACTGACGAGTATATGAACGCAGCATTGAACTTTGTGGAGATGGCTAATCAAAACGCAGGATATTTAGGAAAGATTCTATGCCCTTGCAAACATTGTCGGAATTTGAGTCACCATTGTGTTGATGATGTTTATGAACACTTGGTCATAAATGGAATGGATCCTACATACACAATTTGGTTTCATCATGGGGAGGAACCAAGTGCTGCACAAAAACCTAAAGAAGTGGAAATGTCAGATGCGCATAACTTATATAGTGCGACTTGTGCACGAGATGCAGACCATCTTGAACCACTTGACGAAGCTAGAGATGAGGTCTTTACAAAAGCATTAGAGGATGCAGAAACTCCATTATACCCTGGTTGTGAAAAATATACGAAGTTGTCAGCAATTGTTACTTTGTACAAGATCAAAGCTGAAAATGAATGGACAGATGAGAGTTTCACTATTCTTTTGGGGAAGCTTCAGGATATGTTCCCCATAGATAATACAATGCTATGCTCTGTTCATGCAGTTAGAAAGTTCCTTAAAAGATTTGAATTGGGTTACGAGAAAATTCATGCTTGTGTGAAGGATTGTTGCTTATTCAGGAAATAGAACGCAGAATTAGAGAACTGTCCAAAATGTGGTCGTTCAAGATGGAAGGTAGACGTACGCACAAAGAAAATAAAAAAAGGGGTTCCTGCCAAAGTATTGAGATATTTTCCTATAATTCCAAGGTTTCGGAATATGTATAGGTCATTCGAAGTAGCTAAAGATTTGACATGGCACTCTACTCATAGAAGCAGTGATGCCAAGATGCGACACCCGGTAGATTCACCAACTTGGAAAACAATCGATGATAAGTGGCCATCTTTCTCAGCAGACCCACGAAATCTAAGACTTGGTCTTGCTACCGATGGTTTCAATCCATTCCGGAATTTGAGTTCGACGTATAGTTGTTGGCCCGTTATGCTAGTTATGTACAACTTGCCACCTTGGTTATGGATGAAAAAGGAAAATGTTTTGTTGACACTATTGATCCCAGGACCTAAGCAACCGGGTAATGATATTGATGTATATCTACGACCTCTTATCGAAGACCTACAGATTTTGTGGACCAATGGAGCACCTGTTTATGACAGGTTCACTAACTCTACATTCAATCTGAGGGCAATTTTGATGTGGACAATGCATGATTTTCCAGCATATGGAAATGTTGCCGGGTGTATGACTAAGGGTAAATTTGCATGTCCTATATGTGGTGAAAATACACGTTTTCTATGGCTGAAATTCAGTAGGAAAACTGTATATTTGTGCCATAGGTGCTTTCTTCCACCATCTCACCGCTTTCGGAAGAAAAAATCATGGTTTGATGGAAAGGAAGAAAAGGGGAAAAAACCTAGAATCATGACTGGCAAACAAATTTCGGAAACTCTGAAAGATATGAAGAATGACTGGGGGAAAGGTGGAGAAGGAAATAAAAAATGAAAGCGGGACAATGAAGATAAACAAAGGTGGAAAAAGAGGTCAATCTTATTTGATTTGGAGTATTGGGAGGTAAGTTTTATCAATCAGCATTTTGATCAATCTATATCTTATATTTATATATGCTGATCTTAGTATAGTTTATGATTGTTTCTCTACTATTCTATGTAGGAATTGCTAGTACGTAATAACTTAGATGTCATGCATATCATTAAAAATATTATTGAGAGCCTTATTGGCACGCTGTTGGATATTAACGGAAAATCCAAGGACGGTTTAAATGCTCGCAAGGATATGCAAGATTTGGAAATAAAGCATGACTTGCATCCAGAAGATCGAGGGTCTAGGACATATCTTCCTCCAGCTTCCTATACACTTTCCAAGGATGAGAAGCGAATATTTTGCAAGCGGTTGTTTGACTTAAAAGTACCTGATGGATATAGTTCAAATATTGGGAATTGCGTATCAATGGATGAATTGAAGGTCACAGGTCTCAAATCTCATGATTGCCATGTGCTAATGCTTCAGTTGTTGCCTGTAGCCTTAAAGGGGTTACTACCAACTGGACCCAGAAATGCGATACTTCGCCTTTGCGCATTCTTCAATAGATTGTGTCAAAGAGTTATTGATCAAAAAGAAATGGCATCGCTTGAGGATGAGGTGGTTGAAACGTTATGCATGCTTGAGAGGTTCTTTCCACCCTCGTTCTTTGATATCATGGTGCACTTAACAATTCACTTAGGACGAGAAGCACGACTTTGCGGGCCAGTCCAATATCGTTGGATGTACCTTTTTGAAAGGTGAACCCTTTTAGTTTTTTTTAATGAATAATCATCTATGTTTCTGTCCATCATCTATGATTGTATAATGTGAATGTACTTTTCTTCATGATTAGACATATGAAGATATACAAACGAAGTGTTGGGAATCATGCACGACCTGAAGGTTGTATAGCAGAACGCTACCTCGTACAAGAGTGTATAACATTTTGCAGCCGACACATGAAATCTGTGGAAACAACCAATAGGGGACCTCGCAATCAAGATTTTGAGAACGATGTAATTCTCGAAGGTCGTCCAATATCAGCTGCCACTTCCATCACATTGACCGATGAAGTTTTAGAAAGTGCACATCGTTATGTGTTATTCAATACAGCCATAGTGGAACCTTATTTAGAGTAAGTTTGATGAAATTCTGCTTGCAGAATTCATAAATTCTTATACACATGTGAATCACTTACTCATTCTTTCTTTTTCTTTTAGGATGCATATAGAGGAGTTAAAGAACTCAGATGCCAGTCTTGGTCTTCAAAAAAATAAAAGTTTACTTTTGAAAAGGCACGCTGACAACTTTTCAAAATGGTTGAGGGAAAAGGTTACCACTTATTTTGCTTGAGGTTTATCAAGTTTAATATTGTAATTAGTATAGTATTAATTGGGTTGCATATACTTGTACAGATTCAGGTAAAAGCATGCACTAATAATGAATTGGAGATACTACAATGGCTCGCTAATGGTCCTAGAAAGCATGCCATGAGTTATACGGGTTATATCATCAATGGGCAGCGGTTCCACACAAAGGAAGCTGAGAAATCAACCCAAAATAGTGGTGTTTCCATTGACGCGGCAACTCTGTGTAGATCAAGTGTGAAGGACAATGCACAAGTCGTTGATGTAGTTTCATACTACGGGGTGATTAAAGATATAATTTTGTTAGATTATCACACATTTCAACTACCAATGTTCAAGTGTGACTGGGCAAACATTGGCCATGGTGTTAGGATGGAAGATGGTTTTACACTTGTTAACCTACATCAAAGTCAGACCCAATATGACAAAGATCCATTTATCCTTGCATCCCAAGCAAAGCAAGTTTTTTATTCAAGGGAAACCGAATCTTCGAATTGGTATGTTGTGCTAAAGGCACCTCCTAGGGGATTTTATGACTTGGAAATGTACGAAGAAACTGTGGATACATCTTTTAGGCCGCAAGATGTTTCAGCCCTTGGTATGAACGATGACGATGATGATGAAAGGATAACTAACGTTAGAGGAGATTGTGAGGGTACATGGATTGAGGTTTTCTAGTCATTGTGCCTTGTAACTTTTGGTTTTTCTTTTTTCGTTTGTATCTTGCTAGGATCTTTTTTGGTTTGTAACTTTTGGTATGTTGTACTAAAGGCATCTCCGAGGATCTTTTGGTTTGTATCTTGCCATTGTGCCTTAATTTGGTGTTCATATTATACTTGGATATTCATTAAGTTAATTTCTGGTTGCTGCTACGTTACTGGTGCAGATTGGTTTGTTTTTTCTGTTAACTTGTTTCTTTTATGTATTCAGTAACATGTATATCCAGCCGAGGCACTTGTCCAAAATGTTGACAGGCTATGAAAGGTTAAAGCAGAAAAAAATGGAACAAAACTTGGTACAATTGAAGGCTGCTGGAATCAAGAATGTGCCAAAGTCATTGTTGGGCTTAAATCAAAGTGCCAACAGTAAAGTTAATGATAAGGAAGAAGTTGACATTGGGCGTGCAGTCGATGGTGATGAAGACTTTGTACTATTTCATGGTGAAGAAAGGCTGAGTTCTAATAGTGACAATGATGATCCTTCGGGGTCTAAAACAAGTGAGGTGATGTTTCTATAGGATGTACAGTATACTCTTTTGATAGATTAATGTACTTCTACATGTTTTCCATATACATGCTCTTTTTATAATTTACATGCTCATTACAATATTGTTCACTCCCCTTCATTCATGCATTGCTTCTTTCATATTTTCAGGTGAATGTTACAGGTCCAAGAAAGAAGAAGGCTTGTTCTAGTGCACAACCTCTGAGAAAATCACAAAGAACTCAAGAACAAGGTGGCAGCACCCAGGGAGCAACCCAAGCTGAGCAGCTTCCCACATCACCTACTGAACAAACTGACATGTTTTGCAGCCCACATACGGTTGTCGGCTGTGCGGGTGAGAAACAATATTATGAGTTTATTTCTTGTTTGTTTACTTTTTTTTATGTAATATTTTAGAAGTACATTCATATCCAATGCCAAATTCTATAGAAACTCCTGCAATCCCTTCAAGAACGTCACAAAATCTCAAACGCAAAAGAGGCCCGACCAAGCTGAAAACCATTGCTATAGATGGAAGCAGTCGGATTGAAGTTAAGTTTGATGAGAATGGTGAACCTATAGGTGAGGGATCAATCAAGTTGTCTTCTTTCTTGGGACCTCTAGTTCGAGAGATTGTACCATATACACTAAAGGATTGGCGAAAGCTTCCTTCGGGAACGGCAGAAATCCTATGGCAATCTATTAAGGTATGTCATAGTGCCCAACTATTATAATGCTTTTAGTTACACGATAATAGAATTTCAACTCTCTTTTTTCATATCTTGACTGATCCAATCTTCATGAAGAAGGGCATAGAGTTACATGATAGAATCTCATGACTTCAACTCTTTTTTTTCCCTAAGTTACTCTTGTGGAAGTAAAAATTATAGAATTTCATGCAAGTTACATTCAAAATTTTAGGCAAGATTCAATCTTCATGAAGAATGGCATAGAAAATTGTTTTCCGGAAAATGAATGAAGATTGGAGAGCCTCAAAGTCGATATTAGTAACAAAAATAAGAAACGCTTCAAATGAGGAAGAAAGGCTAAAGCTACAGCCTGATAACGTCAAATCGCTACATGATTGGAAGGATTTTGTGAAGGAAAAGACTAGTAAAGAATTCAAGGTATGTGCACCCTATTCATCCCACTCCGCCACTTGATTCCTGAAAATGCTGCTAGAATGAACTCTTGTTTTGTTCAGATGATCTCGCTAGTTTCAGCGTACAAAATATCATGTATCTACTTTGTTTAGATGAACTACTAAAATGGTTGTAGCTGAAAATGCTGCTTTCTTGCTTATACTCTGTACCAATCTCCATAGACGAACACTGATCAACTACTAATAAAGAGTGGTTTTGCAAATCGAGTATGGATCTGCTTTTTTAGAACTACTTCTTAAATAAGCATACTTAGGTCTTATTTCCCTACCCTCTTTGATTGTCACTTCTCTTCATGCCAGCACACCACAATCACCATCTATCCTAGCTGAACTATCACTGCTTAAGGACTAGTTGAACGAGATCTTTTTCATGAACGGGACATTCATTGTACACCTAACTCAACATGGATGAAATTGTTCATCATTCTATTAACGAGAATTCAAATTGAGCATTACGTAGAGTCGTAGACTCACTCAACATTTTTTAGGATGAATAAAGTGGTGCCATCCGAGATTAAAGTTTTGAGGTGGACTGTTGAAGCCTGCTTGGCCAGAAGGATTCGTGCGTATGGTCCTCACTCTACACCAGACCATTACAATCACCAGTAGTAATGTCCAAATGGGTGGGGCTGTGGTCAGATTAGAAGTTAAGCAGCCTAAGTATCTATGCGAAATAAGCTTCATCCTGTTATATACGAGGAATAACGGGAAATGTTGCATTGGGTACCTTAGGGATAAGGTGGAATCATACAACTTTACTAAAAAAAGGTGCTTTGGTGCAATAAGTCATAGCATAGCTTGCACGAATCATGACGTGGCAAAATAGAGATCATGACGTGGCAGTAAGCAGGCAAGCTGCCATTGTGCAATGTTTTACAAATCTAGATGCAAGTCTGCATTTGCTTTCATTACTATATAGTGATTATTTTGCGGGTGTTGGCTGCTATTTGGCTACTTTTATGAGGTCCATGTTTGGCTATTTTTCTGTTTCAGCTGCTACTGTTATGGTTCTGCTATGGGCTACAATGTTTGGGCATTTGTGTACTTGTGGAATGTTCCAAAAATAGGACTGCATTGTGCTTTCCATCCATGCTTCTGCATTATTTTGGCTGTCCAGTAATGTTGCTGCTACGCCTTGTTGGACTGATCTGTTACTGCTATGGCTTTGTTGGGTTGCTTCTGTATTGCTACCTGTTATGCGGCTGTTTTGCTGCTGTTTCTGCTGTAACCTTATTCAGCCTTGTGTGCTTTTCATGCTGTTACGGCTTTTTCTCTGCTATATTTAGGAGTTGCTACTACCCTTTCTCTGCTGCATTTAGGACTTGATTTTGGTTTATTCTTGACTTTAGGTGAAAAGCGAGAACTTTAAAGCTATGAGAGAGAAACAATTGGAGCTGCAGCATACTATGAGTCGTAAGGGATATGCCCGGTTGACTGCTGAGCTGGTAATACCTCTTTTGTTCATTATCAACATTCATTGGACTTCATATTATAAACTATAACTTCAATTGAATTCTGATCAGATATTTGTTTTTATTCTAGAAAGCGACAAGAAAGGTTGCCTCCATAAGTAGAGCCATTGTTTGGGCCGATGGACATAGAGACAAGAATGGAAAACCCAAGAACAAGAATGTTGCACAAAAGATTGTAAAGGCCATGGCTCATTCTTTATTTGTGTGTTTTATTTGTTAGATATGTTTGACAATCTCATTAGTCATTTGCATTGTTTTTTTACTATGCCATTTTTAGGAAGATATGGGAAAAATCGAACGGAATGGACAGAATTCAACTAATCTGAAAGAAGATGCTGTTTCTAAAGTGCTTGGTGCCGAGAGGAATGGCCGTGTACGAACATTTGGAAAAGGAGTCACTCAAACAAGATTAACTATATTATCACAAATGAATGGTCAATTTGTTGAATTACGTGAAGAAAATGCTCAGATGAAGTCTCAAATGTCGGATATGCGAAATTCAATGGATGAGTTAAAGAAAAGCCAAGTAAGTCGGTTATCATTTTCTTCGTTGGTGGTCATTTCAGACTAGTTTGATTAATGACATTTTATTTGTTTCCCATTGTTGAACTTTCTAGGTTCAGAATCTGGCAACAACTGAAGCAACACCAACTACACCCCTTGTTTCTCCATCGGTAACATGTCATCCACAGAGTGACATTACCAAGTGCAAGTTACTAGATTGGATGGGGACGGGAGACGTAGTTGCGGAGGGGCGTTGGGCTTCAAGTGATCCACATTCCAGTGCGCATTGTGTTCCGATCGGCCCTAATGCAATGAAAGTTTGGGTGGATGTAGCAAAGAAACCTGAAGAGTTTCTGTGGAGGGCTCCAAGTGATATGACCTATATCGTAGATGCTGTGGGAAGTACCATCGCATGGCCTGCTGACTTTGTTATTCTGGACTCTTCTTCCTCAGGGTATTGTACTTTTACTCTCCTCCATATTGAACTATTCTCTTGGATGATAAATATGTTTGATTGCCCGTGTTAATGATCTCCATGTTGGAGGGTAGATTGCTATACCAAAATTTATGCATACCTAGTTTTAGTGTTGTCTAATTTTGGCTAGGAAACATCAGTTACTGTTTGGGAGGACATTAGTAGGCATAACATGATGAGAATGCAGAAACTTGATGATAAGGTCATTTTTAGGAGAAAACAGCTAATAGCTTTGAAAGGAACATTGAGAATCACTGCTGCTCATTTTCAGTGTCCCCACTTGGCAGAGGAACCATATCAGTTGTGCTAACAACAGAGTTTTGGTTAGGGGGATTGGGTTGCCCTCTGAATGAAGCTACATTCTTCTCTCTTAGACTCTTGATGCGCTTCATTTGGTATTACCACCTCATTCTTCTGTTCCGGAACAGATTGTTCATTTGAAGGTTGCACCGTATGTTCCGCTCTCTGTTTTTTATGGTCGGATGCCATTTGAACCCTATCATGGGAGTGTGAATCCTTTTTGATAGGGTTTCTGGCTTCAGCAGCAATACCACTTTGTCCTCCACCGGGCCTGCTTGCCCTCTGATTAGGAAATGCATAGACCTGGGATTTGGGTTGCCACTGAGAAGTTGAATGGTTTTCCTTTGCAGCACTACTTTTGTCTGTTTGACCTACTATCTCAGGGGCTGGAGCCTGAGAAGAACTTTTATCATTGTCCCCACTAATTACATTTCTCTGGCCTCTAAATGCATGCCGCTTTCCTTTGCCTATTATTACTCCCTGCTCTTTCACAAGAGCAGACGAAACGGGTGCTGCTGTGTCAAAAGTTTCAGAAGTATGTTAAGTGTAAACCCAATTTGGGTATATCAAGTGGCTCTGTGTACGTGTCTTTAGTCTTTGTAAGAAAAAAAGAAGATAGAAAAACGTAAAGAGAGAAAAAGAAGGGTTTTGAGTGGTCTTGTGTGTGCTATGTTTTGGATGTGAAGTAAGCTTTGTAAAGCTTGGATTTGTGAAAGAAAATTCAGTTTTCTTGTGCCCAGATAAGTCTACTTCCTCCTCTGTTTTATTGCTAGAAAAACTGCACATTTGTAGCTCACTTGTGTGCAAAAAATCTGCTCTGTTCTGCTGCGTTTCTGCTGTGGTTTTTGCTCACTTTAAGACTGTTTTGCGGGATATTTGTGTTTGTTTTTTGGGTGCCTTATTCCCACCTCAGTGTCTAGAGTTCTTTGTTGGACACGCGGTTACCGGTTGATTCCAGTTGAGTCGACCGATTCAGAAACAGAGGAGAGTCAAAGTAATAGCAACTATCATGAAATGTGAAGCATTCCATTCAGAATAAATGCATCTGTGCAGATTGGGGGTTGTCTTAAAGAATCATGAAAGTCGTATAGATAGTTTTCTTTTTCTTTTGTTCTTGCTTCTGTCATGAGTCTCCTGATAGCTGCTGTATAGCTTGTGTTCTTGTAAAGGGATTTTATCC
The DNA here is from genome assembly GCA_018127125.1 of Rhododendron griersonianum. NCBI lineage: Eukaryota > Viridiplantae > Streptophyta > Magnoliopsida > Ericales > Ericaceae > Rhododendron > Rhododendron griersonianum. The sequence goes on along the minus strand of CM030788.1, from coordinate 4,956,200 downwards.
CTGACCTTGTTTTCTTTGTTGGAGCTTAATAAATTTCTACACTTATCAAAAAAGAATAAACAGTGTGGAGGAGGAGAAATATATAATGATGAAAATCATGAGGCCGATTTCTGAAAATCATGAGGCCAATTTCTATTCCGAGGGCAGCAGCGCCGATCGTCGAGATGAGGCAGAACTCTCCGCCTTGGAGATCTCTCTGAAATCCCATCAAGCAACCTTCTTTTTTTTTCTTCTTTTTGATGTTGTAGCTCTAAGATGATTCTCAATGGAGATAGGGTTAGGAAGGGAGGAGAATGAGCAAATATGCCCCTGAGAAAGATCACGTGATGGGCACATGCTCATTTTCCGTCCAAATTAGTAACGGCATCCAACGGATGGATGACATTGGAACAAATTTGCAAATTAAAGGTTATATTTGTTGAAATTGAAACTCGAAGGACCAAACTGAATTTTTGCGTAAAGTCGAAGAGATATATAAGTAAATCACTCAAGTTTTTTACTAAATACTTTCCGGTACACCAATAGAAAACACAACACTTTAGCATCTTACTCGGTTAAACTTTTCTTTCGTACTGAATGACTTCCAGCTCACCAATTGATTGACACGTAATAATACCCACAGCTTCACAGAGATCAACCTAAATGGACAGACCTTGATGGGATTGGTGATTCTTAAAGCTGAAGAACAAGACACAAAGACCTTGAGGGAATACATAAAATAAAATCATGGAGTGCATTGTCATTCATTTAGATTAACTTTATCTAAATTAGTCTGATTGGGTTAAGTTTATTGGTATCATGGCAATAGATGGCATACTTTGGACTATAGGCAGAATTAGTGAATTGTCAATGGGCTTGACTTCAGAACCATATATAGATTCGCATTTGGGCTTCATGCATTGCTCAGCAGTTTACGTACCAATTGAACATACACAGTGTTGGTGCATCGTAAGTTTTCCGGATGCACACACCCCACGAATGCAAATGCTCTTTACTGTGGAATGCACAGAAAACTGTTTTGGCATACTGATTGCACAAACGTTTGGATCATAGTATTCACCAACACGATGCACTTATTGGTGATTTACATTTTGGATGTCGGTACTCATTTTTCTTGCGTAGATGAACATGAACCTATATCCTATGGGTATTAGTTTTCTAGTTCACGTAGGTTCTCTCTTCTCTATGTAAAGGTTCCTTGACAGTACTTTTAGGGTGACGTGCCTTCATCGATTAAGCTTTGAGACTCGAGAGAACTCCCTTTAGCCTTATGTTAATTTCATTTTCCTCTTTGAGAGACTTAATTCTTGGTGATCTATGTAGATTTTCAATAGCTCATGCAAGCATTAGGATTGGTTCCAAGAATAAGCTTGCATTCATAAAATGGTAGACTCGTCTATGTGATGATTTGTTTCATGTTGAGGATCATCATTTGTGTGAAAATTTACACACTAGTGAAGAATCTGGAGATTGGCAAAGTATAGTGAATGTTTAGAACATTCATTGACTGAAATCTGAACTATGGAACTACTATCAATCTTAGAATAGGAAGGATCTGGGTTTTGCAAGTGTACTTTATCTTGGTTACTAGTTTGTTTTTAGCATCTGAGATTTTACTCCAAGTTTAAGATTCTTACGTATGTGCTTGTCTCTGTGTGATTAATTGCTCTTTATTTTTCTGTAGTATTAATTACCATGCATGAGCCATGCTTGACTTTGTTATACCCATCACCACCTCTCTTGTTAGTCCAAGATAAGAAGCACGGATACGGGACACGATATGTACAGAGAGTATCCAAGAGTATCGGTATCCGTATCGAATACCGATACGTGGTACGGAAGCCAAAATAGAGTATCCATGCTTTAGAGGCAGCTTGAGCATTAAATTTAGACTCATTCGTTATTTGTGTGTTCTACTTGTTATATGTTCACAGTATCATTGGTTATTTACAATGATTTTTTATTATGCAATTTTTAGGATGATATGGAAAAAATTGAACATGATACTCACCTTCGAATAATTTGAAAGAAGATGCTCTTTCTAATTGAAATGTTTAGTAGAAATTGTTATGACTCCATCAAATTGAAATATTTGCTTCTACCATTTGTAGGTTTATGGGTTGATAAAGAAGTGCTGTTGTGACTTTTTGCTGAAGATGTAAGTATGATCTTGCTAGTGTGATGGCTGTCATTATCGCTTGGTTGGTTGAAGCCTTTTTGTTGATACTTATGGGATGGATAGAGTTTGGAAGGACTGTTTTGGTTGAAGCTAGCCTTTTTGTTAATATTTTGGTGTCAAGGTTTGAACTCTACTTTTGGGATACATAGATGTTTTGGAAGGCCTTTTTGTCGATTTTTGGTGACAAGGCTTGTACTCCACTATTAGGATACATAGATGTTTTGGAAGGCTTTTTTGTTGATATTAGTGACAAGGCTTGTACTCCACTTTTGAGATGCGTAGATATTTTGGAAGGCCTTTTTGTTGATATTTGGTGACAAGGCTTGTATTAGATAGAAATATTGGAAGGACATTTAGTATATTGAATTTCTTTTGTAATGGTAATCGCTTTGATGTTTGGAAATATTTTGTTGGTTTTGTATGCAATATTGTCAAGGAAGTTATTGGAGCCGCAATCTTCTTTTTTTTAAGCATTGTATGAACTTGTTACCTGGATTGCTATTCAGGTTGGATTGTAGGTTGTATAGTCAAGAAATCTGCTAAAAATCAGTTGGAATAGTAGGTTGAAAATTTACAATGGACAGCGGGGTGAAAACTTACAGTGAGTAATAGAAAACCTTGAATTTACAGCGTTCCTTGAATGCTGTGGGAAATTTTCAATTTATAGCGTTCTTCAAACGTTATTGAAACTTTACAATCTATAGCGTTTTTAAAATGTTATTGAAATTTTACAAATTTATAGCGTTTTTAAATTGCTATAGGAATTTTACAATCTATAGCGTTCTAAAAACCTTGTTGAAATTCTACCATTCTATAGCGTTCTAAAAATGCTATAGAAAGTCTACCAATTTATAGCGTTCTAAAAACCTTGTTGAAATTCTACCATTCTATAGCGTTTTAAAATTGCTGTTGAAAGTCTATCCTTCTATAGCGTTTTAAAAACGCTGTTGAAAGTCTACCATTCTATAGCGTTTTAAAAACGCTGTCTAAGGCTCAAGACTTTTAACAACATCGGCTAATACAACGTTCGTAAAAACGCTATCTATATCATATGATAGCGTTTTTCGAACGCTATAAAATCCATTTTTTCTTGTAGTGCGTTGCGGGTGGGATCAAAAATTCCCCAACAAAGATAAATGTCTAGATTGGTACCTATATTGATTTGGACTCTTTTTCGTAGCCGTCTTCAACCCTCTTGTGTTGCCTTTGTCAACTATTAGAAATATTAGATTGAGTCACAGAGTTAGTTGTTTCTTTTAATTTCTCTCAATCTTTTAATTTACCTACTTGCTGATAAGCCTGGAATAATGTAAATTGATAGGCTTATCTCCCTCCGTTTTGTCACACTTGCATGCATATTCGTCCGTTTTTGTTTGATATTGCGCGCAAGGTGCGTTTTTGTTGAGCGACAGGTTATTGGAGTAAATATGGGTGTTTTCCAAGGTTTCCAAGAATCCCCGGAGGAGTTCAGATGTGCTTGATGTACGTGAGGAGCCTTGAGAGGTCATACCGAGTCCTAAACGAAGTGTCCAAAGTAATGGAGGAAGACTCAGAGCAGCCGACGGCAGTAGCAAAACTAGGCAGCACAATCCAGTGGCCACCGGGATCGATCCCCCCATCCCCAGGGATCGATCCCCCAACTCAGCAGCACAATCTAGTGGCACTAGGGATCGATCCCCCTCTAACCAGCGATCGATCCTTCACTCCTGCGCGGACATTTTAAGGGCATTTTTGTAATTATATTTTAAAGGGGGTATATATACCAGCCCTTGTCCGAATTATATGGCACTTTTACTTTTGCACTTTCTCTCTCTACCTCCATTAATGGAGCTCAAACCTCTCTCCTCATTCATGTCTTAAGGAGTGATTTTAGGTACAATCCGTTCAATTTCGAAGCATTTCGCCTTCATTAAAGTTGTAAGGAATCTCATTCTCTTCGAGGATCTTGTATTTATTTCGGATTTAATCAATGTTTGGTATTTTCCTTATGTTTACCCCTGCTCATTTCGTTTCTCCTTTCAATATGAGTGAGTAGTGTAGCAAGACTAGATTGTGGGATGGTTAGCATCCTGTAACCAAGGGTGTTGCCTGTTCTTCTCTTGTAATTTTCGTTTTTCTAGCTTAAGCATGTGTTAGGGTTAATTTTATGTATCAAAACTAAGAGGTGTTAATCTTTTTGATCAAATGTAGGCAAAGGTTAAGCTTCTTGCCACATTTGATAGTTGAAGCTATGTCCCTCTTTGTGTTTGTCTAAATGAACCAAAAAGAACCCTAGACATGTTTAACACTTTTGTTAAAAAGAAAAGAATCGAGCTTGTCCTTGTGTTATGGGTGTTGATTATCCCTAAACCTAGCCTTTAGTTTAATCTCCAGTTAGAAAACCGTAGTTAGGTTAAGTAGCCAGTTAACTAAATCTTTCAGTTGGCCATCTCAACGCCAAAGTTTGGTTGGCGGTCCTAACGCCGAAATCTCTACGCAAGCTAATCTATGAAACAAGTTATGGATGCGCTCCCTGTGGATTCGACCCCGGACTTCCGGGTATTATTATGCTTTCAACCGACCTAGCGCTACGCTTGGGGTATTATTATTTCGGTACACAATTTGGTCGCAAGCACTTGCTGATATAGGTTTGACGAAAAGAAAAAAAAATAAAATTTGCACTTAGATGAAGGAATTGTTATTGTTTAAGAGAGAAACTTATTCATGGAGGTTCCGTGAACAAGTTGTTTACGAAGCGGTGCAATCACAGCCGTCCATTTACGTAATTAATGGTTGAGATTCGTTTTCAATTTTGACCGGTCACAATTGGTTTTCAATCCGAACCGTCCAAAAACACTTTGGACCCACATGATTGGACTCCGTAAATTCTTCTTTTCGGAAAGCTCTGTAAAAAAAAAATTCTGATTGTTAAAGAGATTAAAATAGATAGAGTTTCAAGAAGTTAGTGTTTAATCTCAATAACTTCAAACCCTTAATGCATGCGGGTACGTTTTTTTGTTAGAGGAAAGTCCACTTTCACCCCCTGTGGTTATCGTCATGTGCGGATACACCCCCTGTGGTTTAAAAGTGTGCACATAACCCCCTGTGGTTTTCAAATTGTGCGGATAGACCCCCTGCCGTCATGTTTTCCATCCATATTAACGGAAACAACGTTAAAAGACCGTTATACCCCCATCACATCCCTTGATTCTTCTTCTTTTTTAAATCTAACCACACCATCCCGTATACCAAAAATTGAATCCAAACCGTTGATATTGTAAATTTTGACGAGTACTACGTCTATGCCAAAATTCAAGTCAATCAAAAAATGAAAAGCTTATGGTCAAATCGATTTTGTTATAAAATTAAAATTTCAAATTTGAATTTACGAAAAATTAGATCACTGGGTTACTGATGGCTGATTAAGATGATTTTTTTACAGAGATACTCTATTCTTTATTTAATACATTATGAACGACTCAGATTACATTCTAGAGGTGTGTGAGATACACCTCCGTTAATATGGATGGAAAATATGACGGCAGGGGGTCTATCCGCACAATTTGAAAACCACAGGGGGTTATGTGCACACTTTTAAACCACAGGGGGTGTATCCGCACATGGCGATAACCACAGAGGGTGAAAGTGGACTTTCCTCTTTTTTGTTATTCATTAATCTCTAATCTACTAGTATATTCTAGAGGACTTGGTGAAGGGATGAGTGTTTACGGAAATTGAACCCTACCCATGTGCATGAGGGTATAAGAGAGACACCAACTGCACTCCACTCCACTTGCATGCGGGTTTAGTGTACGTCATTAATAGTGGTCAAATACAGTAGAATATTAGTCTTGGTCTATTACGTAATTATTCTATACATGAAATTGAAAATTATCTTTTTCATTTTAATATTTTTATACTATTTAAATTCAAATTTCCAAATACCAGACAGTCCCTGTTCCACAAGGAGGCATTATATTTGTTACTCTCTCCTTCCCTTTTTTAGAGTCTAGTATTTCATTTTGGACTGTCCCTTAATAAG